>OY288270.1:93038892-94326259 GCA_958450335.1 Hibiscus tridactylites | reverse complement strand
GATGTTCATAGAATCTAGTACCATGGCTAAAATGTGTAGAGCTCATATCATATAAATAGCTTCAGACCTTAAAGAAAACAAAACGCTTCGTTAAACTAGAAGACTTCAATAATCTTACACATTGTTATGCAACAATTTCTATCTCCAACCGAACAACTTTAAAACAAAATTATTGTGTAAGATATATTGCCAACCGTTTCAAAATAGAATGTGTACCATAATGTATACTCTTCGGTCATCAACATGTCATAGCAGCAGACAAAACATGCCAAAACGATAGATGAAAAATATGTCAAAAGAGCATACGAAGAATGGAACAAAATATATATATATATATATATATATATATATATATATATATATATATATATAAAGAAAATAAAATTAAAAACTGCAACTGACGTTCCTAAGTTCGCCGACGAAAACAACTCAACAAAAAAAAATTAAAAGAGAAGTTTTTTTTTCTGTAACTAACCACCTCAGAAGAAAATGAAGTGAGTGGATTTGGTTTTAAAACTTCTATTAATAAGTGCAAATTTACCTTTAAGATGTCATGTTATATTATTTTGCAATTGAAGGTATTGGCGGTTCTCTCCGTGATCACAATAGGAAAACTTTAATTCGAATTTCAAAATATACTGGATTGCTCGACCCAACAGGGGCTGAATTTCAAGCAATAAAGGAAACATGTCTGATTTTTATAGAATCACAATGGTTTTTCTCTTACTCTTTGATTATTGAGTCGGACTCAAAATTGGTGACAGATTGGGTTAATAACCCTGGTGTTGTCCCCTCAATTTTTGAAGATAATATTCAGTTTTGCAGAAGGTTCAGTAGGAACGGGGCGTGGTCTTTCAATTTTGTCCCCCGTGAAGTTAATGGTGTAGCCAATCAGTTGGCCAAGGCTGGAATTGGTCGTCAAATGTTGTGGGTGGACGATTTTTCTTAAATCTTTTAAGCTTTGCTTGATATGAAGGATGAAAATGAGAAAACTAAAAAACTTGTCAATCAAATAATAGAGATTTATAATTACATTCTTACTTTAAATTTTAACCATTTGATTAACGATTTTTTTATTATTCCATATTTTCATTCTTCATACCAAGCAAAAACTTAGTAATTTGTTTTTGCGTTTTAGTTGTGTGTGATGGAGTGCACTGTTTTTGACCCAGGTTTATTTTCTAACGTTGTGTGCATTCTTGTGAGGCTGTTTTCGTAGGTTGGAACTTTCGATATTGTATAAGATTTGAGATTCAATAAATTTATTTAGGTACTCGTTTCCCCTTCAACTGTCTGAGTTCTACTTTTGAATTCGGTTATGAGGGGTTTTAAGGAAGCTTATTTTCTTGTCAAAAAAAATTACAACTACTTTTAAGATTGATTTTAAATAAATTTGGATTCCGATTTTAAATAAATTTACAACAAACTTTTATATTATAACAGAAAAATATTTTAATCAATATTAAACTTCAAATTTAATTCAACTGATTCATATAATTACTTCTAAAATGTGATAATAAAGTTTTAAGTTTGGATTCCAACATTTATAATCATTCTCTCTATCGTGAAATGGGAGATTCCTTTGTATCGTACCCATAGAAATTCAAAAAAAAGAGTTTGACACGTTTTCCTTAAAACTTTATGTATAGTGGTAGTACTACAATTTTATCCCAATAGGCCATATGTTCCCATGTTTCTTCAATAATTTGGTTTCTTGGTGAAGTATCTAAGAGAACAATCCAAGTAAGTATCTGAGACAAAGATTTATGGTCCTCATACATGAACCACATATTTGAAGTGAACATCTTCCAATAAAACAAGTGTATTTTAGGCATAATATCAAAAAATGCAATTAACATTTAACTTAATGGTTATTTTAGCCCTTTTTTATGAAGAAATTTAACCCTAAACGTTTCATTTTGAGTTAAAATGGCCCCTCTGCGGATGAAAATTGTTAGTTAATTAACGATAAATGGCTTGAAATGACGTGACAAACCTACATGACAGCGATAGTAGTGTCATATAGATAAATATGCTGACTTTACAATATGACATGAGTCAAAAATAATTTTAAAATTGTATAAAATATAAAATATTTATTCTTCTAACGTGTCATTCTGTCAAGTAATTTATTGTCAGTTGACTAACAGTTTTCATCTGCAGATGGGCCATTTTGACCCAAAATAAAAGGTTGAAAGTTAAATTGATTAAAAAAAACAATAGAAATCAAAATGACTATTCAATCAAACATTAGGGGCATTTTTTGGCATTATACCTATATTTTATCTTCTACAACTTTCCATCCAAGAGTTAGGTCCTAGTTAATTTCTATATAATTTCTGTTCATTTTGATTTTTCGTCCATCAACAGTGTTTCAACTTTAAAGTCAATCTGTTTCAATTTTTTGCACACCTTGGAAGAAAGATTCCACCCTTTGATTCTTCATTAATGGATCTCGTCATGCATTACGATATTCGAAAGAATTTTCTTTTTTTAAAGATATGTAGTCCGACTTTAAATATACGTTCAATCCAATTAAGATCTGTATTAGATTGAGTTATAAGGTTAGGGTTACAATAATAATCCTTATAATAAATGTAATTCGAATAACTACAACTATAATAAATTATCAGAATGCAAAATCAATAATCATACCTAACTAGAAGAAAACAAATCGAACTTAAGATTTTAAAATTTCCAAAACTTCAAAAAAAAATTTACAGTTTTATTCTACTTCTATTTAAAAAGGAAAAGAAAATCTAAATGAAGATAACGCTCCTGAAAGGTCTTAAACCCGAGACTTAAGAAAAAAAATAGAACAGATAAGCTTGCTCTGACCACCATACCGTCCATGCTCTCCAAAACTTCAATCTTATTTGTTCATCGTGTTGAATACTGCCCACGCTATCATTCAAGCTAGCTCTAGAGTAAGGACGTTAGGTTAAGATTACGGTAAGGATCGATTAAATAAAACATTATCTAATTACATCAATTATTACTATTTGTAATATTCTAGTGTAATTTCACAATTATACAAAAGACATTACTTAATTATACAAAACAATACTAATGTCTATGTAATTAAACAAATCCTTAAAAAAATATTATATTTGTGTGTAAAATAAATTACACAAACCATTACATAATTATATAAAGTATTACAACCTTTAATAATATTTTGTACACTATTTAATCTTATAGAAACATATCTTTGATACTATGTTAGAGTCTAGAGTTTCGATAAATTTGGAGAATATAGAAAGACAGATGAAAGTTGAATGAAGAAGAAGATGATATTCTTTATTATTATTAAAACAATAAAATTAAAGTCGTATTTATACAACATAAAACGGTTAAAAAAATAACTAATCCTAGTTGGGAAAACTAATCCTAAACGTTCAAAGATGGATATTATGTTACGAACTCCTCTCATATTTATAAATAATTAAATCGAATTTATTTCAGTTCATTCGTTTTTCTAATTTAAAAAGAATATGTATGCTTTTTTATTTAATATTTAATATATTTATATTTTCTTTTTTAAAATTTATTTTTAAACATGTATGAATTATTTCTTAATGTTTAGATTATAGTGTTGTATCTATAACATAGAATAAAAGCAATCCCCGACTAAAAGGAAAGCATGATACGAATTGTGAGGAATCCAATTACATGACAACTAAGACATTCGTTTGGTTGTGGAATTAGTCTAAGCACCTATTGTATCACTTAAACATACGTAATTGTTTTCCTTCACTTGAGCACACAAAAGAAGTGTTAAGTCTCCACGAAAAGAGGAACCTATCTATTTAAGATAAACATGTTGACGGAACTCGAAAGACCAACGAGATGAGGTTTAAGCTTCTAGTAATGTTAGAGGTTCGAATTTTGATATTGTGAATAAAATAAATTGGGTTGAGAGGGCCGCATCTATAATGATTTTGTTTGGCAATTAACGGGTAATTGATAACGGGTAGCGAATTATATTAGCTGATTGCATTAACTTATTGTGTAAAAGTGGTTGATAAAATTAACTGATAACTAATAACTGTTTGATTATTTGAACAAGCAAAATAACATATAAGGACATGATTATATTTGATACTTATTTGAATAATTTATTAGTTATTAATATTTTGTATCTATTAATATTAATTAGATTATAAAAATTAATTTTTTAATTTAGCATATATGATGATGTACATGTTCATTTTTTTTATTTGTGAAATTATATTTTTAATATAATTTTAAAAACTATTAAATTTAGATGTATATATTAATTTTTTATATATAAAATTATATTTTGAATATAATTTATTAATTATTAAATTTATATGTAATTATTAATTTATATATTCATTTTTTATTTATGAAATTATTTTGTTAAATTTTATTAGTTAATCAAATTAATGTTATTTAGATAAATTTTTTATAATTACCAAGAACAAAATATTCTTTACAAGTTTTTTATCTAAACCTCTAACTCAAAAAGCTTATAAAAGAAACTTTTTCAATGAGAGGTTTCACCTCAATCCGCTATTACAATCTTCTATTTACCAAACATTTAAATTAGCGGATTTGACTAGTCAAACCTCTAAAAATGCTCCAAACCTCTAATTTTAGCTTAAAAAAATCAAATACCCGTAATTATCTACTGGAATAAGATACTCAGTAATGGAGAAAGAGCGTGTCGCCATTTGGCTGATGACTCTTGCTGCCCCTGGTGTGGGCATGTATGACGGGATTGCACAGCTGCGTTGGCAGTGTGGTCGGTGAAACCATAAATATTGGAAGAGTTTTACTCGTTGGATCTTTATAGCTGGCCCTGGGTGGTGGCCAACTTGGAAAACAACAGTCGTTTTCCTAGGAATGTGGATCATTGGTGTCTCATGTTTGGCTTTAGCTCCAGCAAAACAGGAGAGTTTTTGAGCCTGACCAGATCAGCGATGACGCTGTCATTGCAAAGAGCAGATGTCTGGTGATGGAGCTTGTAGATGCCCAAGCCACGGGTGTCTTCACAAGATCAAATGTTAGGCAGGCTAATCGTATACACGATGGAATCCACCTCTTGAAGGTTGGGTTAAGTTTAACTCTGACGGGTCATTTCGGGCTAACACAGGTGGGGTTACGTGTGGTGATATTTTACGGAATTATATATCGTGGTGAATGAATTGTTGGTTTCGCTAAGAGTTATGGTATGTGTTCGGCTATCGTAGCAGAACTATAGGGTATTTATAAATGCCTCCGCCTGGCATGGGAGCTTGGAGTTAGTCACCTTTGGATTGAGTCTGATTGTGCAAATGCGATAAACGTCTTGAATGATAGAGCTTCATCTCAAAGCTGTCCATCCCTTGTACATCATATTTGGGTCATGTTGGATTGAAGTTGGGTTGTTCAGTTATTGGTTATTTCTCGTGAAGGTGATAAAGTAGTAGATGCTCTTGCTCAGTTTGCTTAAAAAATATCACTTGGGATTCATGAGTTTGTTGAGCCGCCGAATTTTATCGTGCGTGTGTTTCAGTTAGATTGTCCAGATTAAGTGTCTTATACTTTATTTTTATGTCGAGTATGGCTCGTCTGTTTCTGTAAATACTAGCAAGGGTACTCTTTTTCCTCCATTTAAATTACGGAGGTTTTTTAATGAGGTGCTTGCTAGTATCCCCTTATTAATAAAAAAATATACCCGTAATTATAAAAAAAATGCTAATGCATTGGAGGCATGGGCCCTATTGATAAAGTGCCATGATTCATTCGAGGTTCCTTTGTTTTCAAGAAAATATGTATCACATCAGAATTTCAAAACTAATGTGATTGTGGTGATCAAACTAAATACAGTGAAGAAACATAGTTTTTCTATATCACGTTTGGTGATGTTGCACTTGCTAACTCCCATTCACACATCATGCCAACCCTTGGAGTTATTCTATGTAAATTTTGGAAATCATAATTTAGAGACCCTAAACGTTCTTATAGTTACAATTATAATTAAGACATATGAATGATTACAACATATTAACAGAATTATAATCACACTAACAATGAACAAATGAAAGTATTTTTGTGTTGTAAATCTGGGTTCGGCCTACAGAAGTCGAAGGCTCAAACATGGCATGAACTTGAGTTTGGTAAAATTTGAAGCCCAAATAATAGGCCTGTTTGAATGTGAAAGGAGCCCATTTATCAATCTATCCCAAAAACACGAGTGGCCTCCATTGGCCATGGCCCTCAAAAGAAAATGTAATTCTGTTCTTCACTGGTTTTGTCTCTGAATAAGGCCGTGTTACCCGGGCATGTCTGGTTTCCTTAAAAAAACAAGGAATACCCATGTCTTTCTTTGAAGGTTTTTCACCTGGCAAGAAGCTCTCTTCATAGTTTCATATGTCATTTTGATGAACATGAAGGTGCACTTAAGGTTTTTGATATATATATATATATATATATATATATATACAAGTATTATTATTTCTTTCGTCGTATTCGTGCAGATTATCTGTTGCTGCTTCTGTAAATGGTATTTTATAAAGACAAGCTGCAAGAATGCTAATTGTTGGTTTTTTGAAATGGGTTCTTTAGTTTTCATTCTTCTTCATAGTGGCACATAATATTAGGGTTTATAATCCAAAACTATCTCTGTATATACGCTATGATAAATTTAAACTACACCCTAATGAGATAAGGGGGAATTATATATATATATATATCCATGTTTATCTTATTGAGGGAATAAACTATGGAGTATGATTTGTTGAGGTTTGGAAGGTAAGTACTAAATATCTTTACATATTTGATGTCTTTCTATATGAAAAAAGAAAGAAAGGCTATTTGATTTCTAAAGCAGTAAGCTTTTCTTTTATTTGTGATATGCTGTTTGATGCCCCTCAGCCTAGAATGCCTGTAAGGTTCAAGTTATTTTTTGGTTTTCGATAAATGCGTAGTTTCGATGATTGCAGGTATCAGCTATGATCAATATTTGGTTCCCCTTTCGGTGGGACTTATGATGCCTAGACCATCCTTGTTCTGGTAAGCAAGCTACAGTGTGTATCTAACTCCAATTTGTTAAACTAATCAAATTCTTTACAAGTAATTTAACTTCCCGCTCTTGAATGAATGTCTTCAAAATCTTCCTTGCCCATTTTGCTTCATTGCTTATCTAGTTTTACCATTAATTTCTTCCATCCCCCTCTTCATGTTATGTGTTTGGTTCATTGTCATCGTATTATTTTACAACAGATTCAGAGTAGTTGTGGCTGCTGATACATGGGTTTCAATGCCTGGATAATTATTGGATGTTCCAGCTAGGGGCGGGAGGAAAACACTATTGCAAGAAGAATATGATTTCGGTAATCATTTAGAGTGATAGACCATGGAGTCATACATGTTGAAGAAATGGTGAATAGTTAACAGCGAAGTGGTTAGGGTAGGGAAATGTGAATGAATCAACGTTTACAATTAGGATTCCTCTCCTTCGGGCTTGTGTAACTAGCTTCTTGAAGAAGCAACATCCTTTTAACCAATTGCTGCCTTGGGTTATGGTCATTTCTCTAGTGCAAATACAAATACAAATACATATTTTCTCTTTTGGGTAAAACATCTTCCACAGTCCACATTCTTTCAATACATTTTCACCGACTTTATAGATAGTCTCTAAGTGGTTACTACAGAAACTGAGAAATTTTTTTTATATGCAAGCAAATATATCTTGTTTTATTCCTGGCATTTCTTTGTTGCTATATACCCCATATTAATTAAGTGTTGGCTGACATTCAATGTCAACCTTGATGCAAGAACATAAGATCAACTTTAAAAATCACCTATGACAGGAGATGCTAGATGTGTTTTTAGTATGCTTTACGCGTATTCAGTGTTTATTTCGACTGGAGCTAATTGAAATCTTGTTAAGAGTTTGTAATTGGGATGTTCTCTGGTGCTACTAGGGGATTTTCCTAAATCACGTCTGTTAAGAAGAAACAATAGTACGATTCTGCATTTGTTGCAGAATGAGGACCTTCATAAGCATTGTATAAAGAAGTCGCATTAGAATTTCAATTGGGCAATCTTGGCCATAAGGAGTGATTGTAGTTGTTTTCATCAGCTTCTCTTGGATGCATTTAGTGGGGGGGGGGGGGTATTTGACAGTTTCATGAAAATCAATTTATTTTAAAAGAGTGTAAAATTGAAAGAAGAAATTCATAAGTCTCGTGTGCTAGTGCACTCCTTGCTTCGCTCTCTTGAATGGCTCTTAGTTTATAGGGATTGTTACAACAGTTTAGAACAATAATAGGTAAAGTTTTACTCATTTATTCTTTTTCACATTCTTGAAGCTGTTGGGTACAATTAGATCATAAATATGTAGCAAGAATGACCCATGTTACTCCCTCCCATTCTTTGCCTTCTTTTAGTTGAGTAATGCTAAACACTCAGATACATTGAATGGCATTGGTTTTTTTGGTAGAAATTCCTAAATATCTAGGAAAAATGAATATATATATATATATATATTATTTGTTGGACATGAGCATGTATTGGAGGCCGGTATCAAGTCCAGGCCATGTAGATGCTACATTGACAAAGTCCTTGGATGCACCCTCTTTCCTTTAATGTTTTACTCCATGTTCCAGAATTACCCCGTAACTGACACTCAAAATCAGTTGTCAAGTTGTTTCATGGCCTCGTGGAAGTTGGTGTCCTTCCTATGTGGTTTTTACATTTGTTTCGCAAAGATTAGATACTCTCATGCCATTATTGACTGCTATAAATGTGGGTTATCATTGCGGACAAGGCCTCCTTGAAGTTGTTTCAGCATGGATTTTTTATGGTAACTTTTTTTCCATTTTATGCTTTTTATGGTTTCTTTTCTTAAATGGCTTTTATTATACTTTTGTCATTTACATAAGGATTTGCATTTGGTGTATGGAAAGTAAATAAACTCTTTACGCTGTCATTCAACTACATGTTACTGCATTTGTCTCTAAGTTAAACAAAACTAATTATTAATTAGAAAAGCTTAACTGGTAAGCTCACCCTAATTACATTGCCTTAAAATTTGAAATTTATAGATATTTACATCTTAAGAATCTGAAATTGATAGTGCTCATTAATAATGTGGTAGCATTTGATTCATTAATAGTGTATGAAGTTCATATACGTTAATTGGTGTTAATCCCTATGACATGTTTCTTTGCCCTGAAAAAGGCTATAAAATGGGGTGAGAGCAGGGGCTTCATCTGCATCATTGTCTCCTTAACCTTTCCAGATTCTGTCCTTTCTTGAAAAGAGTTCAATCTTGTGTGTCTTTCTTAGTTTCTACCATGAATTCCCCTTTGGCTAGAGAAGATACAGAGAAGCATGCAGGTACCAGATCATGCTCCTACTGCAACAAAGTATTCACCAACTATAGAGCTCTAGGTGGCCACCTTAGGATTCATCAGGAGGGTAAGCCATCAGGGACTTTGAATTATCTTGGTTCTTCAAGTAATTCCATAGACACTACCAGGAATCCTCCGGCATCCCTACCAAACAGCCAGCGGAACTCCTTGCCTGGTGTGAACAACCTAACTCCGTTCACTAGTTCACCTCCTCCATTTGACCCCTCTTGGGGGATCTGCTCAAATGAGACAAACCATGCGAGCATGACTGGATTCACCGATGGCAACCCAGGAGGGTCCCAAACTCAGAATGTCATGTTTCCAAACTATTCACATGGTTGTGCTTGTGCTTGTCACCATGGCAGTTTGGCTTCAGGGAGATTTGTTCCAACTGGTCCCCATCCAGCCTTGTCTTCTACTGCGTTTACTCCGTCTAGCACTGTTGTAACCCCTGGCTTTGACATAGATACTTCGTTACATTTGGGCCCAAATGGAATTCGTCAGTTTAATACCGATGAATTTCAAATTAGCCGCGATGGTTTACCACTTACTCGTGGAGATGCCTTGCAGACCGTACAAGGCTATAATCTTGGTAAGCTTCCAAATCCTACGTTTGCTGTAACTAACCATGACCTTGGTTTCGGGTCATATCACTTGCCTATCTTAGATGATCTACTTCTGTATGTGCCTTTTCTCAGGTCCTCCTCCAAGCTCAAGCCCGGACAAAGGCGGTCAGAATGACGGTAGAAGTTTGGTTATGTGCGGAAAAGGTAAGAGGCTCTACTTAGCTGATGAATCTGGGAAGCCTGGTGTGACAAATGTGTCGAAAAAGCCTAAGATTTCTCCCAGTGTTAATGTGGAACCTGAGAAGCCTAAGATAGTTCCCAATGCTGATTTGGAACCTGAGAATCTTGGGGAAAAAGAGCTACCTCTTTTCGTGGATGTTGATAATTCAGTTCCTGCTGCGAGAGACTTTTTTGGGGCCGAGAAAGGTCCAGTAGATGTAGATTTGTCTCTGCATCTTTAGACCTGTTTTTCTCTCCAGAATAAATAAGCAAGCAATTGTAGGAAACTGCAGAAGAATAAAGGAATGGTTTCTCTTGCTTTCCTCACCCCTTAATGAAAATGAAGGAAAAGATGTAATGTTAGTATGTACCGAAGTTCGTAATCGTATTAGTCAGTTTGGTTAAGTTTATGATGAAATTGATTGTTGATTTGTGGAGTTTGATCAATCTTTTCATTGCTTCACTATGTTCATATTAGACATGAGGAAACAACTGACAGATAGAAAAGCAAGGCTCTAGGTCCAACCACTTGACTGATGCCATTTAAAGGATTAAATCCATCACTACTTTTAATTGTCTATAGGAATGTATACGTCTAAACAAAAGAGTGAGGCATCATGTTAATCATTTAAAAAAAAAAGAAACTCGAATGTGAGGCGTTACGGGCTTTTTTTATCAAGGTTGAAAAAGGATAATTTAGTACGAGATCCACTAATTAGTCTAGTGACTAAATATTTTTATACTGCTTCATTTTGTATGGGTTTAAATTCCATCATGAAAATATAATCCGTTTTACTTAAATAGAAAAAGAAAAAGAATTGTTTGGTGAGAGCAAGTGAAAAACAACTTTCACAAGCTGATTCAATTTATGGTTTAAGAGTTAAGTTTAGGATTTAGGGTTTATGATTTGATATTTAATATCTATGGTTAAAATTTAAGTTTTAAAATTTGAAATTTAAATTTTAACTTTTTAAAGTAAAATTTAACATGCTTGTGAAGTATTTTTTTTCATTGTCGGTGCATAAAATAATAATCATTATTATATTTATTAGACCCATTTTAAAAAAAGAAATACTCAAGCTCAAGATTAATCATCAATATTAGGGGTAAATCATGTCACCGGTTATCAAACTTTTAAAAAAAAATATGTCATTTTTTTAATATCATTGATGCTTGCTCTCATTTTTTATTTGGCTATATTGTAAATTTTTGTTAAAGACACATTGTCATCATCTGAAAATAAAAAGAATTAGCTCAAAAAATTGTACTGAGATTTAATCTCATATCCTCAAAACTCTCAACTATTTAGCCACTACATTAAGCCATGTTGAGATTATAATTTTTAAGGTAAAGCTGAAAATGAAAAGTTTTTAAAACTGAGATTCAAATTAATTATATTAATTCTGCATGAGTTTTAAGTTAAGTTTAACTCAAATACTTAAAAAAAACTGCTAATCTTTTACACGATTTGAATAAAACAATTAAATAATTTTTCGTGTGATTAAAATATAAAATTACTTAAAAATTATCTTTGTCCTCTTATTTAATTTTTTTAAATTAATTTATTTTTGAGTTTGCGCCCCCACTTTCAAACATTTATAATTTGTCACTCAACTTTAAATCCTGGCTCCGTTCCTATTTATTACACGATCTATTTTATAATTTAGAGTGAACAAACTTTCAAACTATTTAATTACTTTGTTGTCCTTGATAACATGAAGGCATAATGTTTTTTTTTATAAAAGTCACTAAAATTTTATTAAATTCATAAAAAAAATCATAATTACAACCTAAAAACAAAGAAAAATGAAAACTTCTATATAAAAGCATAATGTTAAATAAACTCGAACATAAAATTTTATAAATACGGAATTTATAATACTTTGATGGAGTCGATGATTTTTATTATGTTATATTAATTAAATTTAAGATATTATAAGTAAACCTTTAACTCCAAGTTATATTTAATATTTTCAAAAACAGATTGCTGACAAAACCATTGTGATTACCTGTTCCCGATTCAATAATTAACATATAAAAATCATTAAAACTTAAAACAAAAAAA
This sequence comes from Hibiscus tridactylites, assembly GCA_958450335.1. Taxonomy (NCBI): domain Eukaryota; kingdom Viridiplantae; phylum Streptophyta; class Magnoliopsida; order Malvales; family Malvaceae; genus Hibiscus; species Hibiscus tridactylites. The sequence continues at coordinate 94,314,044 of OY288270.1, read as the reverse complement.
AATCAGAAAAGTAGTCTTTAAATTATATTTCTTTTCTTTAATTGCTTAATTTTTGTTAAAATAAATCACTAAAATCTTGTATGTAACCACTAATTACTTAAACTATATTTTTATCGAAAGAAGTATCTAAATTATACATTTTTTGTTTTTAGTACCTAAACATTTTTTTAACATCTCACTGTCCGAAAAAATTCTTTTTAACAGAAAAATAAAAACAAAATTCAAAGTGATTACATGTAATAATTTAGAAAACAGCCAAAGGATTGAAAAAAGAGAAAGAAATGCAAAGTTTATTTAAAGTGAGTGTAGTCTCCTATTGTGTGTCAATTCCGTAAAAAAATGGTAACAAAGCAGAGGCAATGTGCTTTACAATTACAGTCTCGTTGCAACAAAATAAACACTACAAGCTACTGTACATGGGGATCTGACAAGGGATTTCAACTCCAAGTTTACCCTGTCATTTACAAGTGGATATATCTATCTATCATCAAAGCAAATTAAATCAGATGAATGCCAAAACTATGCCAAGTAATTGTATATTTGTGGGTTGTTCTTGTCTCGCTCCAGGTACTCCCGGTCTATCAGAGATTCGATCCTTTTCTTCAAATCAGCTGGTTTTATGGGGAACTTAAGCTGTTCAATCAAATGAGTATGTTAAACAATGCAACTTAAAAGCACATTATCCCTTTGATGTCTAGAGATCATAAATTGCAACAAGGGCGGTTACCGGCACGATAACTCTTAAACAGCAACACCAACTTTAAACTTTATTTATTTATTTATTTTTGGCTACGATTGTGATTAGATGTTACTTGGAACTCCTCGGAGATATGTTTGTTATGCACAATGCAAAAAAGAATATGCTTACCTGCTGGAAGAGTTCTGTTATCAAAAGAGTGTGACTCAACACTTTCCTTGTCTTCATTATCCGAACAATGGCAGCATCCACCTGCAATAAATCAAACAATAACCGCAAATGATTGAGCTCCTATGAGATTGACTTCTATTCTGTTATTTTTTTCGGTGGATGGATAAGAAGAGAATGCGAGTGTGAAGCAAAGATGAACCTGATATTGACGGTCTTGAAATACTCTTTCAGTAGTGCTAGTGTTCTCCTCCACTGTCTCTTTCATCTGGATTGCATTTACCTGCATTCCAAAACGAAAACTCACTGTCATGCCTTATCATGCGAGTGAAGCTGATTTATCACAAATCCTCTCTATAGGACTTCAGTGGAATAGCATAGATATACACACAACATTTAGTTTGATCTTTCAAAATATATTTACGCTGTCGTAACTTGAAATTGCAAATAGATTTACCTTTAACCGATAGAGAGGAGCAGTAAATCCTTCATTGAAACTGAATAAATCATCATCTTCCACATCCCTCCCTTTCGGCAACTGCAGCATACAGATTCAGAAAAGGAATAAAGAACATGGGACAATGAAAAACAAATAATGTACCAACTTTACCAGCAGATATAAGAAATTAAGAAATGGTAAATGGGCATACCTTTTGGAGGACTCTAACTTTCCCACATGCAAGGGACTGCAAGGTCCTTCTCAATTCTTTGTCCTCTATTCCAGTGGAGTCCTTAATGTCTTGAAAGCTAAGCTTTTGGGCATCGTTGAACAACATCAGAGCTACAGCCTAGAGGGTAAACAGCGACAACCCAAGAAAAACGTTAGAACTGTCTGCTTCTAGAGAAAATTCAAAAACAGAACTTAATGACAGAACAATGGTCATTGAGACACCAAGAGACAAACCTGGAATAAGGAAACTGCCAGCTCCTTTTTACCTTTGGGAAAATCAGCTTTCAGCACACAATGACCTAATGAATTTTGCCACATTAGGCGCCTCCCACTGTACTTACTCAAGTAGAACTCCTTAAAGATATCCTGTTACACCAATAGTCAAACTTTTAGATTAAAAATTCTCCGATGTCTAACAGTGGACAATTCATCCCAAAGCTTGTAGCAAACCTGATAGAAATTCAGTTCATGAGGAAGTCTAACATCCATGGGTGGATACGTTGGCCAGTACCTGTACCGCTCAGCAACCAATATAGATTTTTAAAAAATAGAATTAAACCTTAACAGTAAAGTAATTAATCATGCATATATGGTTTATTTCAAATAACGGTGAAATACAATTTACCCAGTTGTTAAGACATGGACGCTCATCTCAATTCCTGATGGAAGCTTTGATCTGGCCTGGGATGACTGCTTGAATGATTCATTTATCTCCTTTGATAGCTCAATATCCTTGATAAAAATCACAATAATTCAAATTCAACACAATTCAGGTTCCTTTTGCAATTTATAACACATCAAAGAAAATAAGCATGGATCTACACGCACAATAGAGAGAAATTTGTGTGAAAATCGATGAAAAACATATTTATAATGAAAAAAGGTCTTCCAAATTCATCCTTCCATGTCAAATTCCACGGATGATTTCTAGGAAAGAGCAAGAACGCTTTGACATAAAACCACAAACAGAAAGATCAATCCTAGAACATGAGGTGATTAAATGTCTGACACAAGTCCATAGTTATCATTTTAAATAATAAAAATAAAATAAAAACTTAGTTCCCCTCAAGTTGAAAAGGAATTCAAGTGAGCATTTCAATGTGCTATTTCTTCCTAATTTCCAGGTACTCTACCACCAAAGAGTAAATGAGGTTTGCTCTGTCAACATATTCCAGACACAAAAATCCAGTCACATAGAATTAAGTCCAGTATTACACAAACTCCAAAAATTTTGCAGACTGTTGAATCATCTTTGACCAATACCCTAGTAGGTAATCCAAGAAATAAAAGATTAATTTTCTTAGAATCCTTACTTAAATAATTATTTGTATAATCTCAAGGTACAATTAATTTGCTACATATAACGTATAATTTGCAGGGATACTAATAATTAATTAAACTCATGCCTTGAGGATTAACATTCTGGAGCCAATACCACTACCAATTGAGCTAAACATCCATAGTGGTTATAAGAGTTACTGGATTGCCCATGTCTACAGAACAAAAAGCACCAGTTCACTTGATTCATGATTAGAAATTCCAATGGCAACATATATTTAATGCATTTTTAGGACAAGTTTATATAAATAAATATAGAGGCGGACCTTAAACATTCCTTCAAGTTTGTTTGTAAACTGGCTGCCACACTCGGTCTTCAGCTGCACCATCATAACAAAGTAATAATTTAATACAATCTTCAGAGAGAGAGAAGCCATTTTGTTAAGAATCCAACCTAAAACCAGTTTGTCATATGCGGAGGAGCCAAACTCCAATATAAGACCACAGGAAATCTAATACTAAACATATGTGGGCTAACACCACTTAACACATTTGATTAAAAATAAACTGACCTTAGAAATCATAGATTTCTCAGCATCTATAGAAGCACTTTTTCCTAGAAGCAGCCGTTTTGCAAGATCCTTCTTATAGAATGCTTCAAAGACATCCTTGCCCTTGATTATCAACAAAACATCATATACATCTCTAGCATTAATTTACGGAGAATAAAAGCAAGAAATGCACAAAAAGAGAACCTTCATTTGAAGCAAAAGTAAATTTAATATTTCTGATCGGGAAAACAACTCTACCTGGATGAACCTGAATAAAACCAAAGCTTTATCAAGTGTACCCTCTAATTCCTCTTCCGAAGTACCCTTATTACCAGCACGAAGCTTTTCATCCAGAAACTTTGCAATCAGCTCAGCAGGTCGATTCTATTAAACATGGCACAAAGTTGAGCCATCAGTCATAATTAAAATATTGTAACTTAAAATTAGGAATATTACTAATTTACTAAATGCAGTTTAAAAATAAAATAAGCTCCAAAACAAAGGACAAAACATGCTAACCTGACGAAGGTTAATTAGATGCTCAAAGGAATCTTTGATGGTGTTGCTAAATGCCTCATTCTTGGAAAAGCTTTCTTCCCATATGGAGTCAAGCAAAGCTTTGAATTCTAACAAGGAAGACACCATATCTTTGTCTTTCTCTTCATCCATGACAATGCCTTGTCCAGTTCTCCTAATATATGAACTTAGCGCCTGCCTGAGTGACTCGAGAGCACTGACCCTTGAAAACAGTGAATACATTCTCTGAAGGTCCTCAATACGACGCCCATCCATCAGCATCACAAAGCCCTGCGGAAATTAGAAAAAAATACATCTTACTATTAAAAATATGCAAATTCAACCAGGCATTCAAGGTGCAATGAACTGCAGTCACACCTTATCAAGAATGGCAGGAATATGACGTTCAAGCAGTTGCTTTTCTGTTGTTGCTATAAGTGGCTTTCTTGTAAGAGCATCCAGGTAGAGTAAGCATCTTTCATGTTCTTCATGTAGCCTCGTCTGCAAGTATATAACGAATATATTACAAACATAAACTTACCCAAAATCTCAGAGGGATAAACATGTATATTCCATGGAATATAAGGATATATTGGACTATTAACATTATTATTAGATGGAAAAATATGTAGAATTCAAAATATAGAGCACCACTGCTCCAGTCAGTAGTCTCTGCTAACTGCAAACATAAAATATGAAAAGCACCTCTACATGCTTCAGGTAATCCGGAACATCAGCTTGCTGCATGTATTTCATTCCTTCAGCTGCATAAAACTCAGAGGTGCACTCCAGGAATGGTTTTTCAAAGCTTTCAGAGTAAATACCTAAAGCAGTAAACATCTTCAAAAGATGGTTAAGGAGTGTCCTATCAACTGCTTCACCTATCCTGCGTGATCAAAAACAGAACGCAAAGGATCCCAAGTTGCAAATTCAATAAACACTCGAAACATCAGAATTATTAAAAAGAGCTACAAAGAAAATGATTGACAGTAAGTTAAAGTTAAATTGATCAGACATCTAACTGGCCTTCAAGAGACTTCTTTCCACAACAGAAAAATATATTACCACCTCTTGCCTTCTAGTTTTTACCAAGTAACTAGAATCTTATGCCATAGGCCGGTAAAACCTAGAAGTAAACTAGACAAGGAAATAATGACATTAAAACAAGAAGTTATGAGTTGATTCAGCTTAACCAATACTCAACATGTTGCACGATGACTTTTTCAATTATTACCTCCACTAATTCTTACACAGAAAATCCAGCATTACATCCATTTGGTTAGAACTTAGAAGACATTTAAAACAAGTTGACCATATCATTAGTTTACCCAGTACACTTTCATCCGCTCATATTATGATTGTTCATCCATAAGTTTTGCAACACTTAATGATACCCAATTCGATACAGCATCCATCTAAATCTATTATGCATCTTTAGCCAGGTTAGGTTGATACATGCAAAAATTGACAACAATAAAGAAGTTAAATATCACAAATCAAAATCCATTAGAATTACCTCTCACCCTCAATCATTCTCAAAAGACCTGTGACAGTTTTGTGCTCGACTTCAGGAGCCATAGAAAGATGTTTACGGAAGAGCTGCAAGCCCATGTCCCACAATGAACGCACATTTGGAGTTTGTTTAACATACGTTCTGTCAAGATACAAGGCTATACCACGAATCATTAACATTTGATCACAAAGATCTTGCCAACATTTCTCAACAAGTGATAAGAAAACAACCAAATCTGGGCTTTGCCCAACCAAAGATCTTAGTGCTGCCGATATATGTTCTTCACACTCTTTTTCAATTCGTTGATAAAGGCTTCCTCCCATCTTGTGCAGGCAAAGATCATTGACAGCCTGAAGGGAAGCACACTCAAATATCAAGAGGTAATACTGCTCACATCGCAAATGGCTATCATAATCAAAATAGTGAAAAGGAGAAAATAAACTATACTTGCCTGGTAAAGCTTCTCCAAGTCACAAGAATCCGGTTGCTTCAGAAATATAGCATTAATGGCTGACTTCAGCTTGGCCCACGTCACCTCCTCAAAATTCATAGGCAATGTAGGTTTTGCTACATAAAAAACAAAACAAGTTGGAAGTTGTATCAGTAACATTTCTGAATATATGTCCTAAATATTTTCTTGTTAGTAATGTCCTAGTTTCCTAAAATTAGTTCATATAAACAACATATTATTGGAGATATAATTTGATTTGAAAATATTAAACAAAATTACTTCAACCCTCATTACAATTCCTTGCAAGAAAACTTACAATTTGATTTTTTTAAAGTCTTACTAGTTACTTCAACCCTCGGAACAACTCCTTGCAAGTAAACTTACTAAAAAAAGTTACCTGCTAACTAAAATCCATTTTCAGTTGTTTAGGGATGTAGCAACTGATTATACTTATGCAAGCATGCATCATAGATGCTTACAGAAACATTGTCTAAAAGAGAATGGTAATGAACTTTTCTAAAAGCTCAGGGGGGTTTATAGGATACCTCCAAAACAACATTCACGCTAAATTTTCCTGTGATAAACTAACTGAGAAGGCCAAACTGATAAACCATCCAAAATGAAGCAACATCCAGAGTTTTTCATGTAGAGTTGCATAAGTAGTAGTCCCACATCTCAAGGGAAAAAAAACATCGAATATAAATTGATTTTGCTAACCAGTTCCCTAAGGGAATTCTTTGAGGTTATTATCTATAGTAATATCTTCAACTGCATTCAAAAAGATAAATAGAATTGTCCTAAGGGCACTATTTAACAAAACCCTTTGAACATACAAATCAATTAGGACACTGAAATTGTTTAACATGAATAGATTGCCTCCTAAAATCCGATACCAATTTCAAATTAGCATAAAATAGATACAATTTTAGTAAATGGTTGAAGTCATGACCACATTATGCCGGTAAAAGTAACACTTATTAAGATCAGTCGATAGACCTCTATGAAACCTTAGGCAAAATCTACATAGGAAGTGATTGAAAGTACTTGGCAACAGATAGATCTCAGTAAAACAAGACTCTAGTTTCTAAATTCACTTTCCCCAATCCCTAATTTTTCATTCCAAAAACGACCCAACAAAAAGAGCCAATCGAATTCTAAGATCAAACTCCGAAATTAACTAAAGGGGCATTTTTTAAAATGACCCAGAAAATGAATTTCACATTAAAAGAAGATCAAGAAACCCAACCTTTAACGAGTTTGATGACAAGCTTTTTGGCAGGTTGAGGTGGGGTAGCCTTTTTGCGAGACAAGTTAGCGGCGGCGGGAGCAGGAGCATCGTCGGGCTTGGAATCATCGTCGAGGGGCATAGATGAAGGGTCGAAAACCACGTTTTTATCGTCTTGGTTGTCATGGTGGTGATGGAGGCCATTTTTGTTAGGGTCTTGGGACTTGGCTTTCTTCATTGGAGGCTGGAAATGAGGCGAGGAGGAGGAGGAAGAAGAAGTGGCGTTGGAGAGAGAGCGTTTGGTGGGGGGGAGAGACATGAAAGTGATTCAACAGAGCATTGTAAAAATCTTCTTCAGCTCCTTTCTCCTTCCTTTTGGGGTTAGTGTTGCGTTGTTAATCGCTACACACACAGAATTTTTTTGTTGAAAGAACTACACACACAGAAGAACGCAAGGAAAATGAAGATTTGAGAAGGCAGCAGCAAAAGATTGAAATTTGTGAGTGAGAGCAAGAGAGAGAAAATTTTAAAGCACTAAAAGGCTAAATTCATAATTTGTCTCTACAAATATACCATTTTTCCATTTTTGTCCCACTTTTTTTATTGTGTGAATTCAATCCGTTCGGTTTTCATATTGTTCTTTTAATTTACTAGTACGATTATATGAAGTATCCGTTCGGTTTTCATATTGTTCTTTTAATTATATGAAGTATCTGTTTTATACTTTTTTTTCAAGTCCTTTGAGAAGACTAACCTTACACACACATGTGCTTGAACATAAATTTCTTAGTATACACACTATCTTCTTTTACACTGAAATTACTCGTTGAAGAATAAAAATTATCTACACTTTTCAATGCCTCTAGTTATATTCCGACACTTAAAAATTAAGTTTGAGATTTAAGATTAAGGTTTAGTATCAGAGGCTATGATAAGGATATATGCTATATGGAGTAATGTTTATTTTTTAGGGTTTTGAATTTAGAATTTAAGATTAGAAAATTAAAACTTAATTTTTTTAGTGTTTGGGTGCAAATAGTGCTCGTTGAATTCTGGGTTTTCATATTATTAATAATCGAATAAACTGATTATTCTACACAAACACAATATATCGAACCAAATAAGGGTTTAGATCGATTTAACTGAAATGAATAAGAGTGATTCAGTTCAGTTTGTGAGTTTTACATTTTTTTCTGTTTCTCATTTTTAGTGCGAAGAAGAGTAACTTAATCGTTGTTATACCACCACATCTATACCTCCGACTCCGAAAATACAGTTATGCACCACTTGTATCATTCGGAAATATTGTTCTATGTCACACTACACTGTTAAATGTCAGTGCTATTGTGATCTTAGGGATGCAATGCCATTATTAATAATCCGGTTTATATAAATTTCACACCACTGAAAACAATTCAAGGCTCGTATACTTGGCTGAAAACACTAACACAAAAGAGGATACATATATTATAGCTTCCCATAACTAGAATTCTGAGGAATATAAAAATCTGGGAAGTTATAACTAATGATTTAGAAGGATCTTCACAGCAGCTTGCCGTCACCGGATTATTTGACTTCCGTAGTCTTCATTGAACTTCTCATAGCGGTGAGCATGCAAATGTGCAGATGGTCTGGTGTTCCTCAAAGCAGTTTCTATATCGTCAGCCGTAACTGGCCCGACCTTTGGCAGCTCTGCAAACCATGAACTAGTTTTATAAGGCATTATATCTTACACATAAAAAGTAAGATATTAAAAGCATCCAACACAAGGGAATAAGAAAATAGAACATGTCCATTTATTTTCAGCGAAAATTTAGAGGTCCAAAAATGAATTTTTCCTTCCAGATATCGTTCTAGTCTATTTTGCATTCCTATTCAAATGCCTTCTTACAGGAAATTCCAGATGGTGTTGGTCTTATAATTAGCAAGAAATTTAACTAAACATTATTTGATTTATCTATCCTGTTTCCTAAGATAAAAGCACAAAAATATGATAACAAAAGCCGATTACACTCTATGACATTGATGGTAGTCAATAGTCGGAGATAAAGTTCTCGAGTTTGCTATGCCAAACAGCTTAACTGAGGAAACAGAGAAAGTAAAATCACATTCACAAGTAAACTGATTAACCTGGAATGACGTCTAAGGGGATAAGCCTTAAGCCGCATGAAACATTGAGCTTCTATTTAGGACGAAAAATAATTTTGCAAGACTCTCATATCAAGTTTATGCAACCTTTTATTAGAATATAAGAAAGCACATACCATCCTCAGGCACTACTTCCTGCTTATCTTCAAGGACTGACATTAGGCGTCTCAAAGGCTGCATGGCTGCTTCTTTGCAGAGTAATCGAATATCTGAACCTGAGTAACCTTCGGACCTTTCCACTAGTATATCGTAAGGAAGAGCCTCCTCACCATGCGGTTGAGGCAGAAGTTCTTCAAACATGGCTCTTCTTGCTTCTGGCTCAGGGAGAGGAACGAGGATCTTATTTCACACGGTTAAAGGCAAATCACTTCATTGCATGTCTTAAACTTTGGAAAGATTTTTTCATTAATTGTGTATAAGATGCAATCCAATATAATTGCAAGATAGAATGTATCTAAACATTATAAACCGGTTTACGCCACAATATAATCAAGTTGAAACAAAATTCAGGTTTTTTCGATTAAAGTTCTTAGTCCATCCAAAATTCTGTATATTAAAATATTTTAAACTAATTGTTAATAATGTTAGAAAGATTCAGAATAAATTTAAATGTCAAAGGATACTCGCTTCTCAAGACGACGGAGCATGGCTGCATCCAATTCCCAAGGGAGGTTTGTTGCTGCAAGAACAAACACGAGCTCATCTGACCGTGTCAAGCCATCCATCTGCAATCTAAGTCTACTGATCAGTTGAAAACTAACATGATTTAATTTTCTGCATTGCTATAAACAGCGGCATCTATGGTTTAAGTACTTTATTTTCTAATATTGCAAATAACAAACACAAAAAACAATGCACCACTATATCTGCTGCAGAACCAGTTTAAGAAGCCAACCATGCTCAAGGTTAAAAATCACTAACACGGATGAAAACACACATATCTAAATCTCATTGCCTAGTCTTCGGGGATGATATGTCACTTGAATGTAGAGTGAAAGAATTAAATACGGACACTTATTTAAAGAAAGAAACATAACTTGTATAAGTAGCTCAGTTTTCAAACGCCTACTTGCTTCATGCTCACTGCGTCCTTCGCCCCCACGCTGACTTATAATGGCATCAATTTCATCAAGAAAAATGGTAGACGGTGCATGGTGCCTTGCTAGGTCAAAAAGCACTTTTATTAACTTTTCAGAATCACCTGAAATGTTATAAACTCCACAGTTAGATAACTGGGCACTATTTCTGCTAACAACTATAAAAGTTATTGGGTCCAGCCATAGTAGGTCCTTTGGTTAATATTGATATCCTCCAATTAGCTTGTCAAAGAATTTCATCAATAGTGATTCTTATTTTTTTTCTGCCAAGTAAAAAGCTCAAATGTAACAGAATATGTGGAGGGGTAAACTTTTATATTCACACAACCACATCCAGAGCATATTCCCTCAAGCCAATTAGAGAAAAATGCTTGTCCTATAAGGTTCCCCATTGGCTATATTTTGCTAAAAAAATTGGTAGGAGAGAAAAAAAACTGGTCCCTCGGTAGAAGAATATCTAAGAATCTACATTCAGAACTCTTACCATTATTGTCAATTTAAAAATTTAAGCTGTCATTAGAACTAAGGAACAATCAGAAAAAATGATTTGACGGTCAAAAATGCATTTAATATATTTTCCAATAATATCTTCCATTCTCCATTTTAGAGACAATTTTTCATAACTTTGATACCTAGGACCAAATTCCTCTCCAAATCAAATAAGATCCTGGAAAAGTTATGTTTAACATACCACGCCATTTGCTGACAACAGATGACGCTGAAATATTGAAAAATGTGGTATTGCATTCTGTTGCAACAGCCTTTGCTAGCATTGTCTGCAACCAGAATGATGATCAAATAGAAACTAGCATCATTGACAAAGAAAAACAATCAGTACCAAGGTATAGTAAAGGGTAAAGTACACAAATAGTCACTAAACTGTGCTGAAATGATCTTTTTGACCACTGAACTTTCAAAAGTTACAAAATGGTCATTAAACTTTTGATTCAGTTACAAAACGGTCCCTATAAGTTTTAATAAATTTTGATAAGTTTAAGGATCATTTCAGCATAGTTTAGTGACCATTTCTGTACAAACCCTATATTAAATTATCTACCCTGATTTATAATTTTCTCCTCTAGTGTTGAGGAGACGGTGGTCTATGAAGATTTCTCTCTTTTTTCCCCTTTTGTACCAAGGGGGATTCCACATGGGGAGGGGGGATGCAAGCATTGGGATTAGAGGTCCCTAGCTTTGTCAATCAAAATATACTATGTGCTTACAACAAATGAAGATGGCTTGCATAACACAAAATCAATCTATTGGAAATAACAAAACTGAATGTACACCTTTCCTGTCCCTGGGGGGCCAAAAAGGAGAATACCCTTCCATGGTGAAAGAAGACCGGTAAAGTACCTACAAAGAAATCAAATCAATTGTGAAATGAACCCTCAAATTCCATGATAACATATAATTGAATGTTTCATCAAAATTTTACTAAATCAAATTGACAAAATAAAAGCCGTCATGATGCTTGACAAAATATTTCCATTGATCTCAAGTGTTTGTTCCCGGAAAATGAACTCATATTATACAGATGAGCATCCACAGCATTCAGAAGAGAAGTTTGAAACCCTTTGTAGTACTTTCCATGCATCTTTCAGAGCACTAGCTTCAAAAATGCCTAATCCCCATAGTCACAAATCCACTATTCTTTTCAATCACGAACCAGAAAAATAGAGGAAGTCATTGCAAAAGCACTCAATTAACTTTCAAGAGAACTAGGTTTAGAATCCTAATAACTTGAGTGCTTGAAAACCTTGTAACGAAGGGAAGCTATTGTTAATTGTAGTTCTACTAAGTTATTTTCCAAATGTTGAATCTCATCATTGATAAATAGGAGTAGGACGATTACATTTAAGTTTAGTCTAGTTTCCACTCAATCTGCCTTATACTTTGCTCACATTATCCGTATCATATGCACAAAAGGAAACTTAAATATATGGGAAACCACATAAGTGTAGGTTAAAATACAATGCAGATAACAAGAACGCAAGAAAAACTGGGTGTTATACATCCAGAAACATAGGATAGCAGTCAGGTGAAAAAAATTCTTAGTCTGGTTATTTTTGGTCCATTGTTAGTTCATATATGTAAATACTAATTTATTACACTGTTGGGAGATAAGTTTTTTTTCAGGGACAAAAAAATGATGCTGTCCAAAAGCTCATCGACAATATAAAGAGTATTTCTTTGTATATAGAGACAGTGTCTGTATCATTCCATTTTATAATTTCTTTTATTAATTTATTGTTATCAAAGATGTAAGAAGTATTTTTATCCCAGCACCCTCGAGATGAAAGAGCTGGTGTTGCCCTTGCAGTCACCCTTTTCAAGGAATAGTGAAATGCCGTACTCAAAGTTCATGGTCTATGTCATAGCAAGACTTACTTGGGATATTTTATAGGCATAACAACTGCTTCTTTAAGTAAGCGTTTGGCATTCTCTAATCCCTTGATGGTTTCCCACTTAACATCTGGGTTCCCTCGAACAATGTCCCTAAAAAAGAATATAATGTTAGACAGAAATTTCAAGTACAAATGTAAAAGATATACCACACAAGCTTTGAAATACAATAGCCAAAACTTCTTTTCTATCACCACTGAAGCTAATGATATTTGAATAATTACCTACTTAAACTCTCTCCTAATGCACGCATTTCTGCAGTTTCAAAAGCAGGAAGCAGAGACTTTTGCCTGAAGAGGAAAAGAGAAAAGAAAACATCAAAATCCTCATTTCCAAAAGAACCGGAGAGAATCATAGAACTAATCCAGCGATCTATCGGAGAACTATACATATAAAAGCCTATTTCTAAGTGTAACGGGAGAAATGCACTATGATCACGAATCATAGAAAGGGATACACATACGGTCTTGAATCAAACCCATTAGACACAACACCATTTGAGTGCACTGAGTTTGTACCCTGAAGTCAAAACAAAACAACAAGGAAATCATTCCAATCAAGATACAATCTAGATTGACTTTAAAAAGAAAAAATAAATACTAAAATCGCAAAAGTACCTGGTTTCGATACTGCTCATAAATAGCCATATCAGAAGTGCTCCTGACAGAATGGTTACCATTCGAGGTCACGTTCGAAGTAGCGCCGTTGGATAAAGGCGCATCAGCAGCTTGACCATTTTCCGGCTCAGGCAATCTCTTCCTCCCAAACTTGGCATCATAAAACAGTTTAAAATCCTATAGAATAATAGACATAATTCCTTAAAGAAAATACTTAGAACTACTATTTTTTCCCTTTTCCTTCTCCATATTTCTTCACAGAATTAGATCAAATTTCACAAATTAAAAAAATCAAAAAGGAAATCTCAAATCTAATGCAATTTAAGCTAAAAAAATAAGTAAAAAAGAAAAAGGTCAATCTAAGTAAGTCAAGTAGCTTCATACAATTCAGTTGACCAAACAGAAATCAGGTGGAAAACGTTTTTTTTCTGTTCGCTTTCTCGGATAATTTTGACAACCAAACAAAAGATAAATATAAATTAAAAGAAAAGGAGAGTACCAGAAAAGACCATCGAGTGAGAGAAGGTTCATCAGCCATTAATAGAACAAAATTGGAATCTGTTTGGAAAGAAGAAAAGAGAGATGTTGATTGAGATCTCTCTTTCTCTTTCTTTTCCAAATTCTGTATGTTAAAATGAACTGAAACGAAACCATGTGCTTTAAAACCTGAGAAAATGAGAGGAATATTATTTTATTATTTCATTTCAAGATTTTTATTTTGATAAAATTAGGGGGAATGCTGCAAATTAAAAAAAAATGTTGTTTGTACGAAATTAAAATTATAATGATTAAAATAAAGAGAGAATATTTGATGTACTAACGATTAGAGATTTAATTTTTTTTAGATTAAATATTGTGCAACTATTTTCTTTTTCCTTATTTAGAAAAATGACGGCCCTGTTTGGTAAATAGCGGTTTGGGCAAAAATTAGAGGTTTGAGGTATAATTAGAGGTTTGACTAGTCAAATTCGCTAATATTGATGTTTGGTAAATAGCGGATTGAAAGAGCGGATTGAGGTGAAAAAGCTAATTTTGAAAAAGCTCCTAATATGAGCTTTTTGAGATTAGAGGTTTGATATTAGAGTTGTAATGACTCTTTTACCCTTAACAATTACCAAAAATCTCAAAATAACTTAAATTAAATAATAATATTTTTTAATATAAATAATAACATATTAAATATTCGACTTATTTGTTGTTACTACTAATTTATATGGTGATATTTGTAAGTTAATTCTATTTTTATTATCACATATTTATATGTGCATATAATTTTTTTAATAATTATTTAAATAATAAATTAATATATAAATCTTTCAAATATGTTTAAAAAATTTATATTAAAAATAATTTTTACAAATCTAATTAATATTTATTATATACAAAATATTCATAACTGATAAATTATTCAAACGAGTATTGAATATAATCATGTCCTTATATGTCATTTTGCTTGTTTAAATAATAAAACAGCTATCAGCTATCAGTTAATTTTACCAAACACTTTTATACAATCAGCTAATACAATCCGCTAGTCAAATCAGCTAATGCAATCAGCTATCAGCTATCAGCTAATGCAATCCGCTATCAGCTATCAGCTATCCGCTAATTGCCAAACAGGGCCGACATTTCTTTTGAAATATCTGTCGGTTGGGTTTTAGTAAATGACGGCGGAGACTGAGACTACAATAACTGGAACCACAAAATAAAGTCTGGGAACTGAAAAAAACAGCAAACCCGAGAAAAAAAATATTGACATTCAAGTTTATTATTCAAAATCTTTTAGCAAAATAAATTTAAACCTTATTTTTATTGAAGTGCTAACAAATTTTTAATCATCTAAAATAACTCATTTCAAAAAATATATATTATTCTCTATTAAAAATATATATATTATCCTAAAAATCATCTTATATTATCCGTAATAATTGAATTTAACAAGTGGGTCGGTAAAAAATGGATAATATTTACTTTAAGAGACACGAGTTTAAACAGTTATGTTTACATAGTGTAAGTGCATTATCAAAAGGTTTATAATATTTATGAAGAGATACTACCTTGTAATTACCTTTAGACTATTTAAAAAAAATAATTCGAGTTCAAACAAAAATAGGGATAGGGAATGAAATGAAAATATGAGTAGTGTATGATATTAAAAAAATAAATTTTAAACCAACAATCAATTTGCCTAATAGAATGAGGCGCTAGATCCTTTACGTAAGGTCATATATTCAAATCTTAGCATTGTGGATGGAAAAGACTAGGTTGGGAGGATCCCATTTTGAACTTATGTAAAACTCGATCTGAATTAATCGATCAATGAGTAAATGTGAATAAATCAATTTTTTTTAGAAAATTATGGATAGAAATCATTTGCCCCTTTTTGGTGCTCCTAATTATGCCTCATGTTCAAAATTAAGTTTAGGGTTTTAGGTTATGATTTATGGTTAGAGTTTAAAAAATTTAAGGTAGGGTGTATAGGGTATAGAGTGTAAGTTTTAAGATTTAAAAATTAAGGTTAAGGCTTCAAATTTAATTTTGTAGTACTTTTTAATATTAGGACATAAATAAAGGAACCAAAAAAGCAAAGAATTTTTATCCTAAAACTATACCGTCAATCATATTATAACCTACCTTTTAAAGAATAATTGCCGCCTATTTTTATAAAAAAAATAATTGAATATACATAAACCACTATCTAGAATCTAGTAGTATTATATTTAATTTCATATTGTATAAATTACATAATAAATGAAAACATAATGATAAATTAAACTTTCAATGTTTAAGAAAAGAGTTTTTTTGTTATTTGAAAGATAGGCTCGGGTGCAGAGCTTTGTTATTGATTGCTAAGACGTTATCTCAAGGGGGAAAAGAGGTATTTATAAAATCAATCCTCCAGCCAGTATCTTTATTTGCAATGTTCTGTTTTTTGTTACCTACTACTTTTCTGTCGAGACCTTGAAGCTATTATAGCGAGATATTAGTGGCAAAAATCCTCGACTCGTAAGGGCATACATTGGTGTACGTGGAAGGAATTAAGCAGGTCCAAAGAAGATGGCGGGATGGGCTTCCGTGACTTAAGAAAGTTCAATATTGCTTTGTTGGCCAAGCAAGGTTGGCGTTTGTTATCTAAGCCTAACTCTCTTGTGGCCCGTTTATTAAAGGCTAAGTATTTTTCGCGTTCCTCTTTTCTTGCTTCATGTCTGGGCTCTTCACCTTTGATGGTTTGGCGTAGCATTTGGAGCTTGAGAGGGTTATTGGAGATGAGGCTTGGTTGGACAATTGGATATGGGTCTAATGTGTCCATCTGGAACGATTTTTGGCTCTCTGGGTTGCCATCGAGTCGTGTTCAGCCTCCTCGCGTTGATGGTGTTAATTTGGTTTCGGACTTAATTTTGCAGGACACGAACATGTGGGATCAGCACCTGGTTGCACCATCTTTCTCAGCACAGAGGCTGACATTATTATGAATATTAAGCTTCCTTTTTTTCATCAAGACGATTTTATTTCATGGAAAGGGGAGGGTTCCGAAAATTATTCGGTTCGAAGTGGCTATAAGCTTCTTATGGGCTATTCTACTTCGACTGAATCTCAGCCGTCATGTTTCGATCATATTTGGAAGGTATTTTGCCCATCGAAAATAAAAATTTTAAATTGGAGAATGGCTAGAGATTTTGTGCCTGCTATGCAAAATCTAGTACTTAGAAGAGTTACTAGTAGCCCAATGTGCCCTCGATGCCATACCTCTATCAAGAGTTCCTTCCATGTAATTAGGGACTGCTTCTTTGCATCAGAAGTTTGGCATTTACTTGGTTTTACTGCTAGCAATTGGGGTCAGTATGTATCCTTTCAATCATGGTTATTTTATGTGTTTAATTCCACACCTCAGACAGATCATACTACGGTATTAATTGTAATTTGAGCATTATGGCATTCAAGAAATATTTTAATTTATGAAAGCATGATTCAACGAACGAATGAGTTTTTACCTTTGTTAAGGGTTATTGTCAGGGACTTATCGTTGTCTCTTCTCGATACAGACATCAACCCCGCCATGCTAATGACCAGTGGACTCCACCTCCGTTGAACACCTACAAAGTAAATGTCGATGCAAGTTACAGAGGTTCGGATAGTAAATCAGACTTTAGATTTATCATATGTGATAGCTCTGGTTTTATAATTGGAGCAGGACATCGAAGCAATTTGGGGATTGCCTCTGTTTTTGAAGCGGAGGCTTTTTCAGTGCTCCATGGCCTTCTCTTTGCTCGTGATTTGGGCCTCCGAGCTGTTGTGGTCGAAGGTGATAACAAATTGATTTCTCTTAATCTTAATTCATCGAAACCGGACTTGTCAGAAATTGAGATTTTGATTTGCGATTCAAAATTGTTGGGTAGGGAGTTTACTTCGTGTCGTTTTGTCTTTACGGGTCGTGCCGGTAACCGGCCGACACATGCGTTGGCCATCGAAGGTTTGAGACATGCAGAGGACTGATTCTGAATTGAAGATGCTCCGACCCATGTCCGGAATCTTGTGGACCATGACCGATGTTTTGTTGATCCACCGTAGCTCCTCTCAGATTGCCGGTTGGTTGGTGGGGATGTCAATATTCTTCATCTCTCTAGAGTCTCTCCCCTTTTTCTTCTTCTACCATTTTTCGTCATGTTTTTTTCTCATCAGGTAGGGGAATTCATCGGTCGTGTTGTTTTGTTTACTTTTCAGACGGTTTAGTGAGGTCTTTATTGTCTTTTTAGTTTTTTTTTCTTTCATTAATAAAACGACGGATTGTTATGATTCAAAAAAAAAAAAACTTTCAATGTTTTATATTTTTTTCCTTCAATTTGATAGTTAATACTTAAAAAGAGTAGTTATTTTTTAAAACAAAAATATTGGCCAAAACATTAAATTTTTAATGATGCTAATATGGCAATTCATGTGTATTTTAATTCTAATTAAGTACACTTAGCCGGTTGGTTAAGTTATTTATCTTTGTTCCTTCACATTCTTTTAGGTCATGAGTTTTAGACCCATTAGAAACACTCACTTCCTTCTCTTAGAGTCTCATTCCTTCTCTCCTTTAGATAAAATTAAGATTAAATTTAAAATTTGTCAAAAAAAATTGATAGTCAAATTCGACATAAAAATCAAATTAGCAAAAAGAGAAACAATACGTGCTAAAATTATTATTATGCTTAGACAAAATTAAAAAAAACAAATAACATATTATAGAATTGAAAATAGGTTGGGTTATAATATTTTCTCCACTCATCATTTTTTTCTGAGATGATTACTCAAAAAGAAATTTAAGTTTTTTTTATTGTGTTGCCTCTGTCGATAGGTTTAGTGTTGCTGATTGGATTTTTTTGTTTTATTTTCCTTATTTTTATTGTTTTTGTGTGATATTTTGACATATTCTTTGTTTATCAGTTTGACACATTCGTTATTATCATTTTATATGTTATTTGAGTGTCTTTTTTACATGTTGACGATTGGAAGTAGCATGTTTTCTGTTTTGGGATAGTTTGTAATATGTCATACTTAGATAATGATTTAAAGAAAGTTTGATGCTATTAAAACTAGAGGTAGAACTTTGTGCAATATATTGGAGTCTTCTAGTGAATAAATATGTCATCTCATTTTTATATTTGGATGTAATTATGTTATATGAGTTTTTTTTTTTACAATAAACACTCTAAGATTAAGTCATGATATTAAATTTTACTAACAATATGATAAAATTATAAAAAGTGGTGACTTTTTTAGTTTACAATTTCATGCCCGTTGAGGTTTCAGATTTTTAATTTGTTGTTTATATAAACTTTTTAGGTATGATTTCAAGATTATTTGTTCATTAGGGTGTGTATTTTGCTATCCATTTCTTATCCTTTCAATCAAATTTACGAATATGATCAGAATGCTATCTTCCCAAGCAACCTAGCACCTTATAAAAAGTCTCTTGTGTGGAGGAATGTATCTAAAATTTTGGCGAAACCTGACAATGGATTCGCTAATAATATTGCAGTGCTGTTGGGCGACGGCTCGAGGTTACAATTCTGGACGGACGCCTGGTTGAGCGTTGGCCCACTGAAATCCAATCATCCCCGTATCTTCGCTCTAGCAACTAAAAAGAGTGGCGTGGTTTCGGACTTTGGTGACTTTGTAAATGGAGAGTGGCAGTAGAAGGTTGATCTAAGAAGAAATTTGTTTAGTTGGGAAGTTGCGGCTTGGACATCTTTCTTAGCTTGTCTGGCTGCTGTCGTTCCTAGATCGTTCATCCAAGATAATATCAGGTGGTCAGGTAATTCTTCTGGAGCTTACTCTGTCAAGTCTTATTGCAAACTGAATACTCCAGCAATCTTGCATCTGGGCTCGTTCTGGAAACAATTCTGGAGCTTGAAAGCTCCCCCAAACTCCCTCGCTTTTGTGTGGAAAGCCGTTCTGGGTCGCATCCCTACTAAGGTGGAGCTGATGAAACGCAACATCGCCAGTGTTCAATCGCCCTCGTGTCCGTTTTGTCTATCAGAAGCAGAAACCATTTCTCATCTGCTATGTCACTGCAGGGTATCTTGGAGCGTGTGGAGCAAATGGTGCAAACTTTGGCATTTGCATTTGGTAGTCCCTAAATCGGTAAAGGAGCTTTTGATGTTGTGGTTCGCTTTTGCACCACCTGGGTTCAACGAACAGGTGTGGAACCTTAGCGGGGTATGCTTTTTATGGTCAATTTGGTGCTTGAGGAATGAAGCTGTCTTCCGTGGTAGTAAGGTGGATGCCAACCTGATATTCGATCTTGCCATTACGCGTCTTGGTTGGTGGTGCAAAGCCCGTTGGCCTAACGTTTTTCACTCCATCTCGGAATTATCCCAGCGGCCTCTCCTCTTCGGTTCCATTAAATTGACCAAACCCTGCTCTATCGCAGCCCTCGGAGTGTGGTCTCCGCCGCGGAAAGGTGACCTGAAGTTCAATACTGATGCTGCTGTTGCCGGCAGTTTCGGGTTGGCTGGTATTGGTGGATGTCTGCGCAACGCTGATTCCAAGTCCCTCGCTGTGTTCTCTAAACATGTCGGCAGATCGGACGCAACCACAGCTGAAATCTTAGCCATTATCGAAGCACTTTCTCTCTTTAGGACCTTCCGTTGGGCAAGGTGTGATGTGCTGCTTATAGAAAGTGACTGTAAAATTGTGGTTGAATGGCTAATGTTTCCGAACTCCGCGCCTGCAATTTTTCGGCCACTTATAGACAAATGTGTGGAGATTGGCAAGTGCATCAAGTGGATTATTTCTTTCATCCCTAGAGAGGCAAATCTGTTGGCTGACAGCCTTGCTAAGAAAGGCATTGATCGTAATCAAAATTATGTAGAGGTATTTCCGCTGTGAATGGCTTGATGGTTGCTTCGTGCAAACCTGTTAGGGATGCGGGGACCAACGTAGCTGCAAGCATGCCATTTTACATGTTGGACAGCTTGTTAGAGCGTCTTTGGACGTGCTGTTCCATCTTGGATCTTAGGGCACTGGCATCCAGTGTGTTGATTTGGTCCCTCTTGTTTGTGCATCTCGTCCCTATCGATTCTCATTGTATGTGATATCGCATAGTCATACCGCACTCTTTTTCCTCCAACCTAGGATTAGGGAGGTTTTTTAATGAGGCGTGTGACTATGTCGTCTTTTGCTGATAATAAAATTTCGCATATCTTTCAAAAAAAAAATTAAAAATTTATTAAAAAAGGCCGGATTAGGTTTGACTCGTGCTTTAAATATTGAATTTTAATTCTGATCATTTTTAATAGCATAACATTTTATCTAAATTCTTCACTTATTGGATAGGCTTTCATATTTAAGTGGATAATGAGTAAGGGTTTGGGGAGTAACATAAATTTTTAAAAAATTTAGAGGTAAACGAAAAATTTTGAGGGTTTAACTAAAATTTTTAATAATTTTGAGAGATTCAACCAGAATTTTTATAAAAATAAAACTGTGAGAGAATTTATTTAAAATGTTAAATTTTTTAAAGTTTAATATAAATTTTTAAAAATTTTGAAAGTGTCCAATTAATTTTTTTTAAATTTAGAAGTAAAATTCAAATTTTTGGGAACTATGACCCATGGTCCCTTAAAGGTTACTCCCCCGGTAAGTGGGTAACCTAACCCTTGAACATATCTAATTGTTGAAATTTTGCGAAATATAATCAACACTATATGAAAACAAAATAAAAAATGAACTACACTCATAAAAGACAAATTAACGTTGCTCGACTCATCTGGCCTACGTTTACAATCCCCCCCCCCAAAAAAAAAACATTATTGCACAAACATAGCTTAAAATCATGTTCAGAACAATGTGTAACTTGTGCACAGAGAAAGTTACAAGTTCTCATTACAACGAAAATCCCTCGGGCCTCACTCTTACAATTTAATTTAGTGTTGCTTTAGAAAGTGTGTTGCAAAAATACTTTTGGAAAATATTTTAAAACTGTTTAATTTTAGATTTTATCAATAATAATTATTGGTGAAGTGGTAAAAATTTATATATAAATCTTGTTAAATTGAGTTTGGTCCTTAGAATTGTAATTTTTAGCTTTCTATTTAAAGATTATATAGAATTATAAAAAGATAAAAACATCATGGATAATTCAATAATTTTCAATTGAATTGATGTTAGATTAATTCGTGACACAATACGTGAATATAATTTTAATTATTAGTATAAATATATTTAATAAGCATTTTTAAGGTCCGTTAATTCAATTTTAGATTTTAAACAAAATTAACCCAACTTTTGAAATTGACCAAAAACTAAAACTAATTAAACCCATGTTTTTTTACCACGATAGTAATTTAATTTTTTTTTCATTAAATAGGGAGGGTGTGTTCTTTATTTCATGAACTAGAGATAACACTACGGTGAAAGTAAAATCACCGAAATTTCATGACGACTTCAATATAATTTCCCTACACAGTCACCAGCTACATGCATTCATGGGAAGTGAAAATTGTCTAAATTTCACAACAATTTTTAAAAGCCGTCTATATTTTTCGACGATTTTTAAAAGTCGTTTACACTTTTCGACGATTTCTAAAAACACTTATAATTCCCTATGACTCCTAGAAAACATACCTAGTTTATTAAATAATCTAAAAGCATCCTATTTCTTAAAATAAAAATCTCAACATTCATACCTCTACAAAAAAAAAAAACCAATTAAACAACCAAGTCCATAATGATATAATCAAATTGATTACTTATGTGAGATTAATCGGCTCGGCTCGAAGTCTTAGGAGAAAAAAAAAGGGAAAATAAGACCGAATTTTGAACATTTAAAAAAATTCCTTTCTTAACTAGGAATTAATATATTTGTACATAAATTTAAAAAAAAAACAGAAAGAAAAAGAACAAGCTAGTATTTGGTTTCCATGTATGGCAACAAAATTGTAAGTTGAATCTAGAATCTAGAATGGGGGGATGAATTTTGACAAACATCATTGGGTTGCATCAGCAGTTTTCTTCTCAAACAGCCCAAGCCTGTTATCTGCATGCAGAATTGTTGTGAACTCCTTGTACAAGCTCTCTTCCCCTTTTGTGATTATTGAAGGTATTAGGTATAGGCACTATCTTTTCTCCAATTCTCTTGTTGCCATAGCCAAAAGGGGTGGGAGGACCAGCTTTGCCTTTTTCAGACTGTGGGAGGTTGAAGAACCTAAGAGCTTCAGCTTCTAATCTGGTCATCTCATGAGTTCCCATGGTTGAGCAGTTTGCCAGTTTGAAGAAACCATACTCCTCACAGGCCTTAACTATAAGGGTCTTTGCTTCTTTGTCCTTAAGGTCAATCACCGGAATCCTTGTGAAAACGCCTGTTGGCTTGCATGTTTTGATATAGGAATAATGGTCTAATGCTGCAGGCTGTGACAAGACAACCATGGTTGCTTAAAAACAGAGAAAACCAAATGAGAAAGGATATGCAGGGGAGAGAATGGGGAATGAAGGGATTGTAATTGGGTTTAAATAGCAAGAGAAAATGGCAAAGATTGTTACTAACTATATAGAACAGCCATCTGGCCCTGTGTGCGCGCTTCGCAATTTAGGCATTTTTTATTTATTTAAAAATTATAATTATTTTTTATCTGTTTAAAAAAAGATTGTGAGGGTTAGAATTCGAAAATTAACATTTGTTGGATTAAGCAGAGGCAATTTTTTATTATCAAAAAACAATATATATTTTTTAATTATTTAATAAATTGGCATCGGAGTAAATTATTTACGAGAATAAAACTCTTTTGTACAACGCAGAACAATAATGTGTCACATCAATAGCGTTTATCTTATGCGGCATGTTAAAAGAACCAAAATAAAATAAAAACAATGAAAGAAAGATAATTTTTTTTTATTGAACTTTGTCAAAAAAATACGTGTAATACGTGTCGAAGACACGTGCATGAGCTCGGTAGGATGGTAGCAGACAATATAGGTATTGACTTTCAATAACTCAATGTGCTTATGTGATGTTATATTTAAACACTAGAAAATAAATATTTAACTAATGTGAGATTTGTTTCTTTGTATTATCAAATCCTATATTGGGTATATATTAATTTTTTCAAGCGTTTAAACATGACATTTTAAATATAAATTTATTAAGTAATTGGAAGACAAGGTTCACATGTCTATTGTTGTTGTTGTACGAGTTGTGTTTATATTAACATGTTTCTTCAACGCACGAAAAACATGTTTCATCAATATTTTTTTATTGTGTCATGTAGCTAAAGACATCTTCAATCATTTGTGTCTTTCCAAGTTTTTTAACTAAAAATATTATTTTTATAAATTAATTTTCTTTGAGTGTTATTTTAATAAATAATTAAAAAAATAACATTATCTGAGTGAAAATGCCTTAAATAGAAGACTATATATGGAATTTGAAGTGCAGGTTGGGCCTTAGCCTTTGACCTTTGGCATTAGCTTCGCCAGCTACACAATTGTACTTCGATGCTTGCCAATTACCATCAAATAAAAAAAAAATTCTTTTATTTTAATATTTTTTTAATATATTGATGTAATTATATGGTAATATTTATTTATATATTTATTTATTTTTTAATAACGTACATATATTTTGTGCACATATATTTAAATTCGAACCTCTTAAAATAAATATCATTATTTTTTTTTAATATATTTTTTCAAATATAAATCAAATTGATCGGATAACGAATAAGCGATGAATCTAAAGAGTTGGATACTTAAATGAGATTCCGTCGGTATTTTGGGTCGCCGTTTAAGGACTTGACGAAAGCATCACAATTCACAATAGTAAAGGACTCAGTTCACTCTATAAACTAAAACATGTGGCGGATAAAATTATGTTTTGATCATCCACGTTATCATTTTATTATGTTATAGTCACCAAATTGTTAACATTTATATGTTAATAAAAATGTTAATTTTTAATTTGATCCCATAAATTTTGGATTGGGGTTGTTGGGAAAGGAAAATGGGTGTTTGAATTTTTTTTGAAAGGAAAATGGGTGTTTGAACTTTGAAGGGGTGGGATGAGCAGTGAACTTGCGTTTTTTAAAGCAAGATATGGTTGGTTAAAAAAATGAACCGAAAACACTGCAAAAGTTTGACAATTTTATTGATCAAAGACGGTGATAGAAATAACACAAACCAAAGTTAGATACGATTATTCTATGAATTGCTAGTTCTAGTTATGCCTTTTATTGATCAAAGAACAAGCTACCATCCTTACACCTAAAAACTACTAAAATAGCATACAAAAGGAACCAACTTCAATGTATTGAAGAACAAAAATAAAAAAATAAATTATTAGAAATTAACTTCGCATCTTCAATGTATTAAAGAGTGAAAATAAAAAAATTAATTTATTAAGAACTAACTTTTATATTTAGCTCCATGATTTGAAAAAAAAAGTTGGCATTAGTATAATAGACCTAGCTACAGCGTAAGCCTTTGTTTCTTATCAATGTGAGATTCTTAGAGCTAAAGAGTTTGTTTCTATATTTTAGCTTCAAAAATCTCAAAATCGATAAGAAAAAAAACATACATTCTAGCTAAGCCTATATATATAAGGTAATGCCAATATTAATTTTTGCAATTTATGGAGCTAATTATCAAAGTTGATTCCTAATAGTTCAATTTTTTTATTTTTGCTCTTCAAAATATTGAAAATGCGAAATTTGTTTTTAATAGTTTATTTTTTTAAATTTCGTATTAGATTTAAGTGAAACTCCTCTAACATACGTGGTAAGTTTTAATTAAAACTTACTAAAATCACCTATTAATGTAATTAATTAAGTTAAAATATGTTTTTTTTTAAATTTTTACAACTCGTTGTGTGTACGGCGAATTTTGTGTAATGGTACTAATTTGAGAAATATAATTTTTTTGATGCTATTTTAATAATTTTAAGATGTAAGCCTGTGCTAGTTTGGTCTTTCATCCCAACTCTTCCGCATTCTCTTTTACTTAAATTGATTGATTGGATTTTATTTGATAAAAGTTTTTTTTACTTTATTTTAAGATGCATATTTTAAGAAAATTTTGACTATACGTAAAATTAATCAATCATGATATTTATTCACGACCGAATATTGATAGTTTAATATCAAACCAACAGATTAAGATGTTAATTTTATTTGGTTAAGCAAAAATAATCTAAATTAAATGAAATTTGTGTTAATCTGATTAATTTATTCTTAGTGTTATATTTTGTTAACTGTTCATATTTTTTTATAAAGTGAGTTACTTTGCACCATAAAATTACAAAATTAGGTATGATGGAAAATTACACAAAAGAACTAAGAAATGGTCATAGTTCAAAAAGATAAACGTTATTTTTGTAGGAGACCTAAATTTGAACAACTTTATTTATAAAGTACATGTATATCTTATTATGTATTAAAGTTGAATAGATATTGTCAACATCCTCTAGAGGAAGTAGTTAAAAGTTCTTAGTTGACACATCTCCTCCTCTTAAATTGTGAGTTTTAGACTCAGTATGAGCAAATTTCTCCTTCCCCTTCCCCTCTAAGTAGAAATTGTTAAAAAAAATTAAATATATATTATTACAAAAATCATATTATAAATATTAAAAAATATCCTAAAATACTAATTCCGTACCAAAAACCAACGTTTTATTGTTTGAATCATCTTTTTCTGAAATTGTTAACATCATTATCCAAACGATCTCTTCCTTATTCTTGTGTCTTTTTAGGAAGAACTCTATTAGCACCGCCCTTGACCCTTTTATTTCATCAAAGCCGGATATAAATTTGAGAATGGTCTTTGGGTCAAAAGGGGTAATGAGCTGCTGGAGGCTACCATGGCACTTCAAGGTTAGCAACATGAATGGTTTTAAACATATGCCATAGAAACGATTGGATATGGTTCAATAACGAATTCAAAAACTCGTTAATAGGGTCAAAACCATTTTTTCATCAAATGAATATACATTCCCTTTTTTCCCTTTACACACTAAACTAATTTTTGTAAAAAAATTTAACACTAAACTAAACTTTTGAAAGTTGAGTGACCAAAATAAATATTTTTGATAGTATAGTGACCACTTGTAAACTTTAGCATTAATATAATTCTTTTTTAACATCAAAATTACTTGTTTTCAGTAAATACTGGCCCACATGAACAGAACTTTGCAGTTCATCTTTAATTTGATATCATTAGGCCTTACTGAAACAAAGATTTGCAAATTCATTTTTTTTTTCTCACATAAATGGTTTTCCAGATGATGTGCATGGACCGCAATATAATTCTCAGAATAGTGATTTCATATGAGAAATCCTTGCCTTAAACCCTGTTTTGGTTTACATAAAATTTAAGCCTTGTAATGGCAATTAGAAGGCAATGGATCTCGCAAATTCATCCCATAATTTCTGTGCTTCTTCATATCTATCTAACATGGTGCATAGAATAGCCTGCAGATATATAAATATTGTGAAGGTTATGGATTTCGAAAATGCTAGAAACTAGTCAACAATGAATAAAAATCGGATCAGAAATCAAACTATTGTGACCACCGAATTATTGGTTCATTGGTTTGATCGTTTGAATTAGATAATCGATTAAATGTGTCACGAACCTTATAAAGAGTAGGCCGGACTTCAAGATCTGAATTTTTTTTGGTCGTGAGTGCTCAAAAACTCGAAAGCTTCTTCGTATTTTCCCTGTTTATAAATATTAATCACACATTATCAAGGAATAGAATTTTAAATTTTTAATCCAGTTTCTGTAAAGCTATGGGAAATCAAATACCTGACTGATCATGATTTCCACTAGTAGCATGTTCATGTAATAAGCTGACTCGGGTTCCTTCATTTCATATTTCTTATGTTCATTCTTCAACATGTGTAGTGCTTCTTCAGGCAGCCCACGTTTCATTAGGCTCACAGCCTCTTTCTACAAAATTAAACTACAATGAGTTTAAGTGCTTCACAAGTAAATTGATTTTATGCTGAGAATTGAAAATAAAAAGTAAAGAAGTGAACCTTGAGTTGATCAATTTGATCCTTTGATGGAGCCGAATGCCTTGGACCGGGGGAGTGTGACCCTGGACTAATGTCCCTCACCCTTCTTCCCTCTTTTGAAGAAAGGCTCACTGTCACATCCAGCAATGATTTGAGTGCCATTTTCCCCGGCTTCGGAGGAGTTTGCAGGATAGATGGAGCTTTCTGAGAAATCTGTTTGCTTCGGACCGGCCATAGCTTTAATGTTCATCTTACAGCTGCAACCGACGATGCTTAGAGCGCAAGAGATGCCCCAGCTGCCCCTCGAACAACTTTGGCACGGCCTTTTTCGTTTTCAGAAGGCATTGATGAATTAGATCTGTGGAATGCAAGAGGTCCTGAGGTATAGAACCGGTGACATCGCGTTCGGTTTGTCGTGAAACCAGTCGAAACCGAGAAAGAATGGTTGAACCCGAAATGAAGTTTTGTAATTGTGCTGGGAGGCATTTGAAGGGAAATGCTCGGCATAGGTCCATAGCTAAGACAAAGTGCAGCCTCCATGAATAATTTTATTTATCAAAATGCTTTTGTTTATTGATTGAATTCTTTTACTACGAATGCTAGGCCATTGATTTGAAGAACAATTCCTAAATAAAGAAGAGAAATCACTCAAAACTCCAATATCCAATCTTTCAAAGTTGTCAAGAAAGGCATCATTTTCTTGCTTTACAGGGAAGTAATATTTGTTTATTAGCAAAGCTTCAGGTAATATAAAAGTTGTATTTCTTTCTAATTTTTTTCAAAGAGATGAGTAAGGAATATGATAACTCCAAGAATATGTAGGGTAGTTTGTTTGCCTATCAAGCAAGCTAGAAATCAAGATAATTTAAGTATTTGACCACCTTTAATGGCCCCATTTCTCCGCAGCTCTTTCCAAATACCCCTTTCATGGCAAACTCGGCTCAAAAGATGAATTCAGAGAGCAAGTACAAAACAATAGCGGTGACAGCCACACCCTTTATCGTCATCGGCGGTATTTGCATCGGTTTCGGATGGAGATACGTGAGTCGTGCATGGAACCGGAGACCGAAGTCGAATCTCGCAAGGTCCATGACGTTTGCAGCCCTCCATGGAGGTCAATTGTCTTTCGAGAGACTGGTTGATTATCACAGTTATAGGGGCCAGCCAACGAACGCAGAGGCTGATATTCAACAACTGAAGGATTTACTTGGAGATGAACACCCTCGTTTCAAGGAAATTCAGGTTTGGAAAATCTTGTACAATGTAGTTCAACTCGCTAATTTCATGATTATAAAATTTGTGTAACATGTGGATTGAATTTTGTTATCTGCATTCGATCCGAAAGCATGTTCTTGCGAGGCTGGAAATGAGCAGAAGAGAAGATGAAGCAATGGAAGTGCTTAAACAAGCATTGGAAAAGGCTCGGAAGGAAGGCAAACCACATGAAGCTTATGAGATTGAAACGTTGCTTGCAGAAATGTACATCTACAAGGTTTCTTTCCTTCAATTCTACTTTATAATTTTATCACAACATTCCACTTCTGCAACTATCTGGCATTGAAATTTCTCTGCAGGGAGACGTTCAAAAGGCTTTGGACTGCAAATGCTTAGAAGACGATGGAGGGGTTTCCGATGCGCGACGACCTCTTTATAAGGTGATAAAAATACTTATGTCCTACGCACAACCAGATCTGCTCATATTCGAAACCCACATCTGAGTTCAAGTTACAGAGATTTTATTTAACTTATTAAATTCCTAGGCTATTATTTCCTTGATGGACAAGAAAGAGCAAGAAGGCCGAAAGTACTGGCAAGAATTTAAGGAGATTCAACACATGACAATCCCACCAAGTTTCCATGAAGAAGAGTTCACTGAATTTAAGAAGGCTGTGAATCTGCTCAAAAAAGATGTTGATGCTGCAACACAAGTCAAACGAAAATAACTGTGCCCCAAAAATGGTCTCAACCAGACCAGAGCCCCCTATGCACTTTCTTACACTAATTCAGGATTTGAGTTTGCACTATTTTCTATACATGATATGATAAAGTGGGGTTACATTATGTGGCCTTGTAAGAAAATAATTTGTTCAAATAAAAATTAAGGTTAATACCAGAACCTGGATTCCCACTGTTCAATGTCTCTCAAATCCTTTAGGTTCAATTATATATATAAACAAACTCAAGTTCCATGAGATTGTATGAAAAGTGAAGTAAATAAAAAATACTAACACATTGTTTCATTTCGTTCACTAATAATAACCAACAATGTCAGGGCCTTAATTAAGAAAACTAACACCTAATAAAATAGAAATTAAAATATATAGTTTAAAATTGTCTCAGTCTCGGCAAAAGTGGCTATATATAAGGACACTTGACTGGATGGATTCAATCTGTATTGCAAAGAGGAAAGAAGTAACAAACAATAACATGGCATCAAAGCAAATAGAGAGTCACCGAGAAGGGGCTGAGATCTACAATGAAGCGGGTGTTTGCAGGCAAAAAGTGGAAGAACTCCTCGACCAATTCCATATTCCGAAAGGGCTGATGCCTTTGACCAACCTGGTGGAGTTCGGTCACAACAAGACCTCAGGCTTCATCTGGCTGATACAGGAGAAGGCGTCCAAGTATATGTTCAAGGAGCTCGGGGCCACCTCCTACGGTCCCGAGATCACGGGGTTCATCGGAGATCGCGAGTTGAAGAGCTTGACGGGTATTAAAAGCAGGGAGATGATGATCTGGGTTACACTTGCTCATGTTATTGTGGATGATACTGAAAATCCTGGTAAAGTCACTTTCTCTACTACTATGGGACTCTCCCAGACCTATCCACTCGCAGCAATTGAGGATGATCCAAAGGAAATGAAATGAGGTTTTCGGTCATATATATATATATGGAATAATGATCGCATGATGTAATGAATCTTTGTGGATTTGTTTTGTTTGTTTGGAATTAATAAGAATTTGTCTCTCATTTGGTCTATATATTTCATATTCAATTCTAAGATTTTGTGTCACCATTGAGGTGAAATTGCAGGATTGTTCCACTGCCCCATATGAAATGTTTAAAGGATAAAAATGTGGAAGAATGGAAAATTTGTTAATCAAATGGTTAAGATTTAAAGTAAGAATGTGATTATGAAACA
Source organism: Hibiscus tridactylites (assembly GCA_958450335.1). Classification (NCBI taxonomy): domain Eukaryota; kingdom Viridiplantae; phylum Streptophyta; class Magnoliopsida; order Malvales; family Malvaceae; genus Hibiscus; species Hibiscus tridactylites. The sequence continues at coordinate 94,283,072 of OY288270.1, read as the reverse complement.
CTACCATTTAATTAACAAATTTTTTATCTTTTTTCATTTCTATCCTTCATACCAGGTAAAGCTTTCATGATTAAAATACACGAGGATGAGTTTATGTGGCTAAAACTATTAGCGACTAAATAACTTGATTAGAATGTACAGAGGAGATTGGAGCTCCTTGATCATTGTTGAAACATTGCCCTTCAAGTATCTGACCACTGCAAATGGATGTTTCCTCAAAGTTTTCTAAACTTTTGGACCAAATATGAAGCATTCCAGAGCCAGGTCTCGGATTATTTCCATTCACTGCATTATGTCAATATCTCGGAGATATAATCTTATATTTTAAAGAATAATAATTAAGAAGGTAAATTATATAAACCATCACTGAATTTTCTCTCAAACCTATTTTGATCATTAAAGTTTCAAAACGTTTAATTTATTTTAGACATTGAGCTTTTTTTTGTCACTCTTCCATTAACTTTTTGATGGCGTCCATTTACTAGCAAACAAAACAACTTCTTGAAGATTCCAACGGTGGAAAGCTTCATCAGCACAAGAGAACCAATATACTGAGAAATGGACTCCATTCGACGACGGAGGAGAGAGATCGACACGAGATAAACCAAAATTCTTTTACATGATTCGTGGACTTCAAGACACTTTCCGGCGAAATAGAAGTCGGATTCGAACTCAGGGGCCGAGATGAAATGACTAGTGAAATTTGAGAATGAAGAACCACCATCTACGATGCGCGTCTAACAATGGTGAATGGTGGAGTGACAAAAATATTCAATGTCTAAACTTCAGTGAGTAAATTGAATGTTTTGAAATTTCATTGACCAAAATAAGTTTGAGAGTAAAGTTCAGTGATCATTTACCCTAATTAATATATCAAAACTTTTACAAATAAATAATTTCTCAAAGTTGGTTCCACATGCGTCTTAGTTTTAAGGTTTAAAGGTTTTGTTTAGTGTTTAATATTTAGGAGTTTAAGTGTACGAATTTTGAATTTAGGAGGTGTGGTTAGAATTTAGGTTTTAGAGTTAAAATTTAAGGTTTATAAGTTAAAACTTAAATCTTTAATCATATTACCCTAACATCTAAACTCTAAATTTTAATCATAAATATTAAATTTTAACAAATAACACTAAATTATATACCCATATACTTAAACCCATATAGTTTAAAACTAAACGCTTAAAAAAATTTCGTTTTCACGTTCAGTGTATAATATATTTCCCCTTTCTCAAATTTAACAACGCCAAGTAACAACTATAGGAACACGTCATAACTCATAGCTATCTGATTTTTTTGGGTCAAAATATACGTTTAATATTTTATTTTGTTATTATTTTAAGGTTAAACCGTTTAAAATTTTTATGTAAAACTTCTTTGCGTTGCGCGTTCAGATTGAAAGCATAAAAACAAACTAGAATCACAAAGAAGAGGGCGTAGGTAGAGGGAGACGGCAAAAATTTCTCTTCCATTAAAAAGATTCATGCTTTTTACAAGGATCACATTTACTGTATCTGTACTATATTAATTTTCTAATTAAATTGAATTCCACTGGATATACTAAAAAAGTTAACAAAGTTGTATGCATTAACTTTTTTATACAGTCACGTAGTTTTCATTTCTAACATTTTATATGGATATAAAAATCTCCGAACTCGAAAATTTTGTTATTGTAATATATATCAAGACATGAATCTGAATGTATTTAAACATTTATCATCATTCGATTTATAAATAGAAAAAGACTTGTGTAGTAAATAAAAATAAAATTCACAATCAGCCGTGATTAAAAAAAAGCTGTCAAATTATATTTTAAAAGGAGTCATACACATTGTATTGTTTTAATATTATAAATAATGAAAAATAAATCACACAACATTTGCCAATCTTTACACACGATAAAAATGCAAAAACTACCCCTTTAAACACTCTGAGTCCAGTCTCCCCTAAAACGTGGATATGTACAAGGAATTCTCTCGGAGCGTTAGAATTGCAGACTCAGTTAATAACAAATAAACGAAGATGGCCTCATTGTCGATAATAGACAGCCACCGAAATGAGGCCGAGATTTATTATGGGGCGACTCTTTGCAAGCAAAAATCACAAGAGCTCCTTGACAAGTTCCGTCTGCCCAAAGGACTACTGCCTTCGAGCGACCTCAGCGAGTTCGGGTTCAACTCGATCACCGGATTTGTCTGGCTGAAACAGAAGAAGAGATTGGAGTATAAGTTCAAGTCGATCGGGAAAACGGTCTCTTACGAAACGGAGGTGACGACATTCATGGAGGATCGTAGGATGCGAAGGTTAACGGGTGTGAAATCTAAGGAGATGTTGATCTGGATCACCATTTCTGAGATTTCTATCGATCATGGTGATCCTAGTAAGATCACATTTGCTAGTTCATCGGGGCTGGCCAAGACTTTCCCGACGGAAGCTTTTCTGTTGGAAGAAGAGAGGAAATGAAGGTTTTTATTCAAATGTCTGAAATAATTATTTTTACCAAACAGTAATTTAATCAATATACGTGGTTTAGTTTTTTCTTTCTTTCTTTCTTTTTATAATACTATTTTACTTTCTAGCTTCTATGGTTAAATAAATGTGTTTTTTAACATAAAGTCGACATTATATTCAAATAAAGAAAATAGGGATAATTTTTTTTGCCCATGTTCTATGTTTTTTTATGCTCCACTACACACCATCAGCGAGTTAACCTAAAATTTAGATCCAACCCTGCACGCCAACGGATAATATTTAATATTTAGATTAATTTCAGAAACATGTGTATATAAGCGTCGTAACGCAAGTCTAGATAATACTTCCACCATACCAATCAATCTCGTGTAGAGTGTAAAATGTTATACAGATTAACTTTTAGAACATGACTGATGTCAAACTTTCATAACAGACCATATGTACCAGACTTTCATATTACAAAACGAATACAAATTAGTCGGGTGTTTATTATATCCAGATAGACAAAACAGACATACATATTCACTTATTATGTTGCATACTTGTTCAGAATAGTAACGCATATATAAATTATTCCGAAACACGAGTTATCAGAAACACAAGCTATTCGGTAATATAAATTGTTCGGTCAAACCGACTTTCAACCACGTTCATCAAACTCAAGCATTTACATAAAATAGCGTAGACATACATATCATACATAATCAGATGATAATAGACATATAAAAATCTAACACGCGTTATCTTAATAATCGTACTCCCTAAACTCACAGTACATGCATAACAATCACGAAATTCAAGATTTTATTGCACATAATATTTTAGCACATGCGGTATTACGAAATTAATTTTGAGTCCAAGTTGTTCCACTTCAAACATAATGGGTTGCACCATGACCATGAGGTGTTGATTTCACGAGTGATAGTTGAGTTGATTTCACCGAGAAACCCTAATGCACTAACTGCTACATCTCAGGCAAGGGTAAGAGACGCTCAGTCGAGTCAAATGAAACGCGACAAATGAATGTTAGTGTTGGAAATCAAATAGCCATGGTTGTGGTCAGAGGTGAACCAAAGTTGGAAATCAAAACAAACAACAATACTGTAAGTTTTCTTTTCTTTTGAATTCGGGGAAGTTCAATATTTAACCCAAGAAGAGGAAGGTTTTATCAGGATTTCAAAAATGCCACCAAACATTTCATTTTTATCCCAAAAGCTTTTGAAGCTTCACAATTTAATCCAAATTTACCTGAAACTTCTAACCCTAATTTAGGGTGTGACATATTCTTTTTTACATCATATTCATTTTCTCATTTGCCCTTAAGGATTTTTCACCAAAAATTTTGGTGTCTTTTCTTTGTGTGTCCAATTTACTTGTCGTTATAAACCTAGTTAAAAATTTCTTTCGAAACTTTATTAAACGCATGTTCAATCAAGACAACGAAAGAAGTGATGGAAGTGTAGGTGGGCACTCAATATAATTTATAACTCACACAATTTATTAATGTGAATCAATATACAAGTACAAATATTTTCGACACTACATTAGAAGCTAGTTTACAAACACCAGTCACAAAACTTTTCTAAGCTTCACTTATTTGTTTCTTTCTCTCAATTCACATACATACAAGGAACTACGGATAGGAGTGATAAAAAAATACTCGACTCGGATGATTCGACTTGTTGTCCTGTCGACCCGAAACTTAAAAATCATGTAATTCTTTTAGAAAAATTAAGTGGTTGGGCCGGGTACCCAACTCATAATTTTTCCCGAGGAGGCAGCCTGGGTGTGGGCCGATTTTTTTTGTAACCGGATACTCGACCCAATACTTTTACTATATATAATTTTAAATTATATTTTTATTTTAGGTTCCTTAATATTCTTTTTATGTATGCATTATGTACTTTTAAAATTTAAAAATTTTAAAAATATTTTTATTAATTTATCAATACCAAATTCGAATGAAAAAGTTACGATTAAAATTAATATTTTTAATGTATAACGAAGAATTAAACAAGCTAGATCATTGTAGTCATCGCTAACCAGCACACTATCATGTAAGGCATCCAAAGCAGGGTTCCAAAAATCTGTAATACCCAAATGTAGCCTCCCAAGCTATCGTTCTTATGTCCGTAACAATATACCTTCTCACATAGTTGTCTCTGGGCTAGGGCAATCAGGGTTGTCAGATTAAAGAATATGACTCCATGAAAGATTAAGAAGGTGAAAGAAATGAACAAAAGTGATTGAGAGGAAAGAAGAAGAAGAGGAGTAACGAAAACGCTTAACAAAAAAAGAAAAACAAAAGAGTAAAGAAAGTATTTTGATAATCTGATTTCCTTGATTTTACAAAGCCCAACTACATGGCTTTATATAGCCCAATACAATGATCAGATAACTACACAGGAGAGGCCCAACGACCTAACAAATCAATAACAATTTTATAACTAATTTGTAACAGACTTTAACTCCTAACATTCTCCTGGTTGTTTTTTTTCTTCAGCAGCTTCACTTTGTTGATGATGATCATCTACAAATGACACCACACCCAATTTACTCCTTAGGTGTGAAAACATGACTGGTGGAATAGGTTTAGTAAGGATATCAGCTGTTTGTTCTGAGCTTGGTATGAAGTTTACCACAAGTTGACCAGCAATAACTCTTTCTCGAACAAAATAAAGATCTATCTCCACATGCTTGATTCTTGCAAGATGAGTTGGATTTGCAGACATGGACACTGTTGAGGTGTTATCACACCACACAGTTGGTTTCCCCACAATTCTGATTTTTAATTCTTTCAGCAATTGCTCAACCCATATGAGCTCAGAAATTGAATTTGCTAAGCTTCTGTATTCAGCTTCACATGTTGACCGAGATACAACACTTTACTTTTTAGAACACCAAACAATGAGATTATCACCCAGAAAAATGCAATACCCAGAAGTAGACCTTCTGTCCTCAAGAGATGCTGCCCAATCAGCATCTGTAAAACATGTTAAGCTGAACTCGCCACCATTCTTATAGTACAAACCATGTTCAACTGTACCTCTAAGATACCTAAGTATCCGTTTGACAGCTCTCCAGTGTGTTTCACATGGGTTATTCATATACTGACTCACCTTGTTCACAACATATGATATATCAGGCCTGGTAAGGCACACATATTGTAACCCTCCAACCACACTTCTATACAAGTGAACATCCTCAAATTCCTCACTGTCACTTGCAGAAAGCTTTGGGGTAACAACCATAGGTGTTGGGACTGGAGTTGAGCCTTGCATTCCAGTTTTGTTTAATAGCTCAATTATGTATTTTTTCTGATTCAACAACAATCCATGTTCATCATGATGAACCTCCATTCCCAAGAAGAACCCTAAACTTCCCAAGTCTTTCAATGAAAAGGCATCATTGATTTGTTTAACCACAAGATTCACTGCTTTAGTATCATCACCAGTAATGACTATGTCATCAACATAGACCATTAATAAAACTTGGGAAGAATCTTTAACCTGAATAAACGGAGATGTATCAGCCTTAGAAGCAGTAAAATGCAGGCTGGAAACAAGAAATTTCTTAAGGGTATCAAACCATGCACGTGGGGCTTGTTTCAAGCCATAAAGGGCTTTCTTCAATTTACAAACTAACATTTCCCCATTGGGACCACATTTCTCAAACCCAGGAGGCTGGTCCATAAAGATTTCTTCAGCCAAGCTTCCATTAAAGAAAGCATTATTGATGTCCACTTGTCTTATGCTCCAGCCTTTCATAACTGCCACTGCCAAAACAGTTCTAATTGTACTTGATCTCACCACATGACTGGAAGTCTCTTTGAAATCATACCCAACAGCCTGAGAAAAACCCTTGGCCACCAACCTTGCCTTTAGCCTTTCAACTGAACCATCAGCTTTCGTCTTGATTCTAAACAACCATTTGCAACCAACAGTCTTCCTATTAGAAGGTAAGACCTGTAACTCCCAAGTTCCATTATTCAGCAATGCTGAATACTCAGCATGGACAACTGCTCTCCAACCAGGATGTTGTAATGCATCAGTTATACTATCAGGCTCACAGACAGAGGAAGAATCATAAGACTCTGAGAGATACACCTTGGGCTTAAAAATTCCAGCTTTGGCTCGTGTGATCATTGGATGTCCATTAGTAACCAGTGGTAGAGATGGTGATGGGATGGAAGGTAGAAGTGAGGTGGAAGATGAAGGTGGAGGTGAAAGAGTAGTAGATGGTAGATATGACAATATGAGAGGTGACAGAGAGGAAGACATTGATGGAGAAGGACTTTGAGAATGAACATATGGATTTTTTGACTGAGAAGACTGACTATGTGAATGATCAGACCTGTGAGAGACAGCTGAGTTTAATCGATCTGAATCATTCACAAAGACCTGACCTTGACCAACAACAGAGACACTTTGAGTTGGGGAGCAAAACTCAGAAAAATGAGATGGTGTTGAATGAGACTCTGAAGAATAAGGAGACACAGAAGACTGATGATAAACAGAAGTATGTTGTGAAACAGGAGACTGATGAGACACAGAAGTAGGAGGAGGAACAAGAGATTGATGAGACACAGAAGTAGAATGAGATGAATGAAAAGCATTTATGTGGCTGTGAGACTCTGAACTAGAATTAACAGGAATTTTTACTGAAGGAAAAGACACATAAGTTTTTCTAATGGAACAAGAGCATTTTTCACATTTTAATTTGTTCATAGTCTTTGTATCTGTGAAAGATGTTTTATAAGGAAAATTTTGTTCATGAAACTGCACATGTCTTGAAATATAAATCCTGCCATTTGAGTCAAGACACTTATAACCTCTATGAGAAGGGAAATACCCTAAAAAGGTGCACAAAGAAGACCTAAACCGTAACTTGTTTTTGTTGTAGGGTCCTAAAAAAGGATAACAGGCACATCCAAAAGTTTTCATAAAGTTATAGTCAGAGATTTCTTAAACAACTTCTCATAGGGTGAAACACCATTTAAGGCTTTTGTTGGAAGTCTATTAATAAGGAAAATTGAACTAACAAAGGCATCATTCCGAAAGGACAGGGGCATGGAAGCTTAAGCTAACAAAGTAAGACCTACTTCAACTATCTACCTATGTTTTCTTTCTAGCAATCCATTTTGCTCAGAAGTATAAGGACAAGAAAGTCTATGAGATATACCTTGTGCTTTAAGATAAAGATCAAGAGCTTTGAACTCTCCTCCACCATCTGACTGAATTGATTTTAACTTGAAACCAAATTGCCTTTCTGCCTCTTGATGAAACTGCACAAATGCACTATAAACTCCAGATTTTTGCTTCAAAAAATACAACTAAGTGAAACGTGAGTAGGCATCGGTGAAAGCTACATAGTATCGAAAACCATTTGAATAAAGAGGGGCTGGACCCCAAACATCAGTAACAACAAGTTCTAAGGGAGATGTATTGATAGAGTGGCGCAAACTTGGATTTGGAAGCCTTCAATCAAGTTGTTGCAAGAACTAGGGGCTCTAGACTCAATCAAGAAGATTAGGAGCAGATCTGAAAATTCAAGAGAAAAGAGAAGGGCTTTTCTTGAAAAATTCAGATTCAAGGCTGGAAAAACAAAGAAACAAAGATAAGAAAGAAGATTAGGGGATGAATAATAAGAATTAAAACAAAAAGATTGAAAAAGATTGATGGAGAGGTTGATAAAACAAATCTGAAAATTCAGCTTTGTTTATGGCTATGGAGATGGCATGAAGTTGAAGATGGAGATGGCTTGATGGATTTGTGATGGTTTTGTCCTCGACACCCTCTTAGACGCAATTACCTAAGCAAGCAACCTCAAGCGGCTCTAACCCACCCTCCTAGACGCGATTACCTAGGCAAGCAAGAGTGTGAAGATGATCTCCCTCACAAGAACTCGTCGAACTTATGTTGAAGAAGACTTCTAAGGCACAAGTAATCAGCACTTGCAAAAACAAACTCACTAAATATTTCATTAATCAAAGAAAATCTCAATAATCTCCATTACAATGGTGGAGGCTTCATCCTTTTATAGGTGAAGGATAGCCAAAGTAATCTAACTTCTACTAAAACTAGGAAACCCTAATTTAATTAAAAAATAAAAGAAAAACAGCCTTTAAACTCCTTGTGCTTGGGCTGCAAGTGATAAGCTGATAAGTGCAGGTGATAAGTTGATAAGAGTTGCTTGGGAGAAGGGTGGCTGGTTTCCTAAAGTATATAAAACCCTAAAAACATAATTTAAATGTTAATAATTAAGTTGGGCTAAGTCTAATTCGTCCAAAAGCCTTATATAATAGCTTTTGGGCTGAATTTTACAAATTCCCGTAATAATCTCGTATCCAGTTTTCTGCATGCACAGTCTTCAGTAAAATGAACGTATCTTGAGTTCCCGATGTCTGATTGATGCGTTTCAAGATGCGTTGGAAAGGTAACTGAATGTCGGTCAATTTGTTAGAAGACAACTTTGCCCAGAAATGCCAGGATCCCATCCGAAATGTCGTCTCAAGTTGGCTGACTTTCCAGACTTCACAAACAAATTCAACTTCTTGTCCAATATGCATTGCTTTAGCCCTCCCATGCATGTATCATTCCCCCACTCCTCAAAAGGATTCGTCCTCGAATCAAAAACAGTAAAAGAAGGACGTTTAACAATGGCAATCGAAACAGAATCTTTGTCATAGGTGGAATGATCCAATTGAGCTCCTCTTAATGGTTCAACAAAATCCTGAAAAAAGAACTCAAAGCCACTCGAAACAATGATGTTATGGTTAGGTCGAAAAAAATCTCTCTTTATTTTTTTCTCGTCTTTTTCATTTGGACGTTGTTCGACTTTTACCTCATGTTTCTTTTCACTCACCAAAATTGGGCCATTAATTTGACTTTTATTGCTCTCGGCCTCTTGACTCTTGGTCTTTTTCAAATAAGATAACTCACATACCCAATTCCTCTCACAAATAATATCATCGAAATACAATTTCTGTAGAGGATGAAGTGTTTCTAACATAATGATAGGACGAGAATCAAATAAAGGGTTAGAATCACACTTACTTTCTTGGGAGGTTGTTGATGAATCAAGAGAACTGACTACTAAGCATGAAAGATTGTCTTGATTTATGGGTTCAAGTGTTTCTTCTTCCGAAACGTCATCTTCTGGGGGTATTTGCTCATTATTGGGTAAGGTTAAACTCTCAGTAATGACATCTTCCCCATGTTCTCGAGGATAACAAATTTCTTCGACATCTTGCTTTCCTCGGTCTTCTTCGACATGACTTACCGACGGTTGTTCATTATCCTTTTGGAATAGCGATGATTCTTCTTCCTTCGGCGTCGTACTACTAGAGTCGAATAGTGCATTAGTAGGGCTGTGAAAAGATGAAGGTTGAGATGTACCTTTATCAAAAGAGGAGTATTTCTTCCGACAAGTCTTGGATTCTTGTTGTTGGTAATGTTTGGGAACGAATCGCTCTCTCATGACCTTTTTAAGTTCATCCCATGTTCTTATTTTGGCTTCACCATTGAGACGTCTATCTCGTTGTAATAAACGCCACCATAGTACTACATATTCCTCGAACTTTAGGGCCACTAATGAAGCTTGATCTTCCTCGGGATATCCGTAACAACCAAACAAGAAATCAACCCTCTTTTCCCAATCACAATAACCATCAGGATCATACCTTCCTTGAAAAGAAGGTATTCTGAATTTTGGGATGGCCAAAGTGTGTGCGGTTCGCCTTGGTTCAAATCGCCTTTCTTCACAAAAATTGAACGAATGCTTCGGCTTGGTCAATGAAGGCTTTCCTCGATAAGTAGAACCCAAAGTATCATGTTGTTTTGCACGAGGCTTGTCTCTGCGAAACATCCTAAAACACTCAAATTTACAAAGGTGAAAATAAAAGAAAGAAAACTAGGAATCTCACTAAGCACTCCAAGAAAGAAATACTTAGCGAGGCAAGTAAGTTGATCTTGTGCTCTTTAAAGACCTTCCTATCACAAGTTCAAAAAAGATATAACCGGAGTTCAATCCTAACAATGAATCCTAAAGGCTTTAAGAATCCAAAGAAAAGTTTGACACCAATTGAATTAGTTGCAAGGAGAAATAAAAGTATGCAACTTTTAATTTCCTACTAACACAAGAAGCAAGAAATTGTTAGATAATTTATAGAAGACAATAAAAAGGTAAAACAAATGAAAAACAAGTTGTTAAGAATGAAAGAAGATCAGAAAACCCGAAAAAACCCTGAAATTTGCAGCAACTTGATCCACTTTGTTCGAGATGTTCCCAAAGTCAAAAAAATCTGAAATTTTTTGTGTTGACTCCTCCAATGGTGTAGATCTGATCTGGAAATTTTCAGCTCAAAATTCGTTCGTTTGAATTTTGCGAATTTTCCCCTTTTATTCGAATTTTTCACCCAAAACGCCAAAATTCTTGCCAAGAATCATCCCAAATCTGATACCAAATGATAGAGTGGCGCAAACTTGGATTTGGAAGCCTTCAATCAAGTTGTTGCAAGAACTAGGGGCTCTAGACTCAATCAAGAAGATTAGGAGCAGATCTGAAAATTCAAGAGAAAAGAGAAGGGCTTTTCTTGAAAAATTCAGATTCAAGGCTGGAAAAACAAAGAAACAAAGATAAGAAAGAAGATTAGGGGATGAATAATAAGAATTAAAACAAAAAGATTGAAAAAGATTGATGGAGAGGTTGATAAAACAAATCTGAAAATTCAGCTTTGTTTATGGCTATGGAGATGGCATGAAGTTGAAGATGGAGATGGCTTGATGGATTTGTGATGGTTTTGTCCTCGGCACCCTCTTAGACGCAATTACCTAAGCAAGCAACCTCAAGCGGCTCTAACCCACCCTCCTAGACGCGATTACCTAGGCAAGTAAGAGTGTGAAGATGATCTCCCTCACAAGAACTCGTCGAACTTATGTTGAAGAAGACTTCTAAGGCACAAGTAATCAGCACTTGCAAAAACAAACTCACTAAATATTTCATTAATCAAAGAAAATCTCAATAATCTCCATTACAATGGTGGAGGCTTCATCCTTTTATAGGTGAAAGATAGCCAAAGTAATCTAACTTCTACTAAAACTAGGAAACCCTAATTTAATTAAAAAATAAAAGAAAAACAGCCTTTAAACTCCTTGTGCTTGGGCTGCAAGTGATAAGCTGATAAGTGCAGGTGATAAGTTGATAAGAGTTGCTTGGGAGAAGGGTGGTTGGTTTCCTAAAGTATATAAAACCCTAAAAACATAATTTAAATGTTAATAATTAAGTTGGGCTAAGTCTAATTCGTCCAAAAGCCTTATATAATAGCTTTTGGGCTGAATTTTACAAATTTCCGTAATAATCCCGTATCCAGTTTTCTGCATGCACAGTCTTCAGTAAAATGAACGTATCTTGAGTTCCCGATGTCCGATTGATGCGTTTCAAGATGCGTTGGAAAGGTAACTGAATGTCGGTCAATTTGTTAGAAGACAACTTTGCCCAGAAATGCCAGGATCCCATCCGAAATGTCGTCTCAAGTTGGCTGACTTTCCAGACTTCACAAACAAATTCAACTTCTTGTCCAATATGCATTGCTTTAGCCCTCCCATGCATGTATCATGTATATTCAGTCTTAGATGCAGAGAAAGGTAATTTATGTGCTTTTCCAAATTTACAAGCAGAACAAAAAGGAAGCATTTTATTTACATCAACAGAGATATTACAGCTTTTCAGAACATTAAGCAAAGTGTCTTGAGCAGGATGCCCAAGTATATTATGCCAAGTTTCTAAGGTCACATTATTAGAGGCAACAATATTACATTCAACATTAGTGCTACAATTATTCAAATGTAAAGTAGGCAAAGAACAAGATGCATTATTTGCAGCAGATGCAGCAGACACAATAGAATCAGAAATGGAATCATGATGATGATGCAGAAAAGTAGAGGCAACAGTGGAATGTAGCAGAGATGAGGATGAAGAGAATTCATAAAGCCCATTGTTTTCATATTCAGTTAACATAATGGCCCTGGTGTGAAGATCTTTAATGAGACAATGTTTAGGGAAGAACTCAATTGTCACCTGATTGTCCTGTGTAAGTTTAGACACAAAGAGCAAATTCTTAGTAATGTTAGGGACATAAAAAATATTTTTAAGATGTAATTGCTTGGAAGAACTCAAAATAGAAGATTGACCAATACATCTAATGGGAAGAGAGTGACCATTACCAACTGTAACACTACCTGAACCAGTGTAGGCAGTGACATTATGCAGATTCTGAGTGTCATTGGTCAGATGATGTGTAGCCCCTGAGTCAGGGTACCAAGTGTTGTCACTCACTGTCTCAGGTGTAGCCAGATATGCTTGAGGTTGAGAGCAAGAGGGATTGACTTGCAACACAGGAGAAGATGCACTGTATTGATGATATACAGGTGCAGAAGTTGTAGGAGGTACAGGTGCAGAAGGATGCAGGTAAACAGGAGACTGTGAAGTTTGAACAACAGCATTAGAGTGAACCAGAGAGGGCCTAACAGTGGGAACATGATAACTGTGAGTGTTGAAGTAAGGGACTGGTGGAGAAGTGTAAAACAGAGGAGGAGGATAAGGCTGAAAAGACTGTCCACGTCCAGTAAAAGAACTGTAATTAACTTGAGCCCTGCCATAGCCCTGTGTAGGTCTAGAAGATTCATTCTTAAAATACATATCAAACCTTGACCAGCACCTCTCAACTAAATGGCCTAGTTTTCCACAGAGCTGACATTGTGGCCTTGAAAAATTGTTTCTGCCCCTACCTCTTCCCCTGGCATAACTAGGCTGAGAAGGAAAAGCAAATGACATAGGAGGAATCCCAAAGCTATCAGTACTAGGTCCTGTTGTGGCATAGAAACTACTACCAGTTGTATCACTATTGTCTTGAAAAGATTGATACTGAGGAATCATATCAGAACCAGTTTCAGAAACAAACTTATGTGGACTGCTGTCAGTCATATTACAGGGCCCTGGGGACAAATTCTTAACTACTACATTTGCTGAAGCACTGACAGAACTGAGGAGATGTGAGTGTCTATCATCAGCATCCAATAAAATTGTCCTAACAGTCTTTACATCAAATGGTGAAGGACTAGCTGTAATAACAGTAACAACAGACTCATATTCTGGTGGCAAGCCATTAAGAATGGCAGTAACATGCTCATGATCTGAGATAACCTCTCCACAGCTTGCCAAACTATCACACACAGTTTTAACTTTCATCAAAAACTCTCTCATAGGTTGTTCACCTTTCTTTTGTGAATGAAGTAACCTCCTAAGAGACATCAACCTAGAGGTAGTATTTCCACTAAAAAGTCTATGCAAAGTGTTCCAAATTTCCACAGATGTGTTATGACCAATCAAATGTGGAAGAACTTCTTCACTCATAGTAGACAACAGCCAAGAAGCTAAAGCTCCATCTTGTTCCTCATAAAACTCATAATCAGGATTCAAACTAACTATTCCATCCTTTGTTATATATTGTGAGGGCCAAGTTAACTTTCCATCAATAAACTTCTGAAGTCTATTTGATTTTATAGTTAACAGAACTTGCTGTTGCCACATCAGGTAATTATTGTCATCTAAGATGACATTTATCTTTTTAGATGAAAAGATTCTATTCGTATTAAGAGAGGTTGTACTATTCTGACTAGGACTTTGTACAGTAGTATCAGCAGCATTTTCATTTTCCTTTTCAGCATCAACATTATCAGATGTACGAGTAGAATCAACCATAACTGACAACAGAGCAACAACAATCCACAAAAACAAGTATGATAAAGACAGCAACCAGAACTAGCCGGCAACAACACCTCGAGAAGATAGAGGCAACTTCGAAGCACAAGCAAAGCACAAAATACAAACTCAGAAGATAGATCAGCAGCACTTAGCATTCCAGACCACATATATCAGCATATTTATCAATTGAGGATCGCAAGATACATCGAAAACAAGATACGCATAATCAAGAATCAATTGATAGCCAAATCAGAACACCGTACTCTATAATCGACAGATTAGGGCACACAATTGCAGTTGACAACATATTAAGGCAGCCATGAACAAATTAGGTTTTAGAGAGGAACAATCTCACCGAAAAGAGGAGAAAAATGCTGAGAAAAACGCTCGATTGACAGAGAAACACACTTCAATCGATCAAAGCTCACGATTCGTTCCTTTTCGTCACGAGATCTGACAGCACCACGAAATCTACTCAATACAGCGTTGTCGTTCGTCGTTGTTGAGCCAGAAACCGAGCTCTGATACCATGTCAGATTAAAGAATATGACTCCATGAAAGATTAAGAAGGTGAAAGAAATGAACAAAGGTGATTGAGAGGAAAGAAGAAGAAGAGGAGTAACGGAAACGCTTAACAGAAAAAGAAAAACAAAAGAGTAAAGAAAGTATTCTGATAATCTGATTTCCTTGATTTTACAAAGCCCAACTACATGGCTTTATATAGCCCAATACAATGATCAGATAACTACACAGGAGAGGCCCAACGGCCCAACAAATCAATAACAATTTTATAACTAATTTGTAACAGACTTTAACTCCTAACAAGGGTAACGATCTCGTCTTGTTCAGGGCTCACATCTAAATATATTAGCTCGAGATTTGTGGTGAATTTTAAAGAATTTTGAGGGTCTACTACAATAATATATATATATATGATAGGATTTGTTTACACAGTGTAAAATTCTTTAAGTTTTACACGTTTTTTGGACCGTTGGATGAGTGAAACGAATGGATGAGATTAACAGTAAGTATGTGAAGATTATCACTTGAAAAAAAAGAGTAAGGAGTTAATCTGAGTCATCCATTTTCCCCATCTAACGATTCAATATATATATATATATATATATATATATATATATAGAGAGAGAGAGAGAGAGAGAGTTAGAATCAACTTACACAACATAAAACTCTTTAAGTTTTACACGTTTTTTGGATCGTTGGATGGTTGAGATTAACTCCGTGTTTTTAATTCCCAAGTGATAATCTTTACATATTTTACTGTTAATCTCATCCACCCGTTCCACTCGTCCAACGATCCAAAAAATATGTAAAACTTAGAAAGTTTTACACAGTATAATTTGATCTTATCCCTATATATATATATATATAGAGAGAGAGAGAGGGATGAGATCAAATTACATGGTGTAAAACTTAGGATATGGGAAATAGATGGATGAGATTAACAGTAAAAAATGTGAAGATTATCACATGGGGTATGGGTTAGGATCAACTTACACAATGTTAAATTTAATTACTTTTACACAGTTTTTAGACCGTTAGATGATGATAATTAATGGCTCAGATTATTTCCTTATTTTTTTCCCAAGTGATAATCTTCACATTTTTTACTGTTAATTATCTCATCTATACATTTCACTCATCCAATGGTCCTAGATTATTGAAAAACTAAATGAGTTTTACATCATGTAACTTGATCTCATCCTATATATATATATATATATATATATATATATATATATATATATGAAACGTGCAAATTAAGTAAAGCCTTCTAGGTTGGAAATTAGAACAAAGTTGGCTACATAGGGCCCACATATTATTATTATTTTTAGATAATTTATTATTAACTTTTTATAACGGTTTAAACTTTGAACCATTGTTTTTTTTTAATTTACAACTTAACCAAGATTACAAGTAATCTAATACCATGTATTGTATCGTTAGTTTTTATTTCTGCAAAAATAAAAAGGCATCGTTAGTTTGTAATTAGTATATGTTTTAGTAGGTTTTTGGATAATTATTAAGGTTATAATAATAGTTTATTTTTTATTTTTAATAAGAATAAAAATTTTAAATAGACCTATAAATAATTCTTGTACCGTTCTTATTTTTCACATCTCAATTTTTTTATTCTTAAAATTTAATTTTTTTTAATATTTGTCATTAGAAGCCCAAATTTTTTTCAATGCTTGTTATTATGGACTTACTCTTAAAATTTAATTTTTTTAATACTTGTTATCGGAGAGATTTAAATAACGGTTCGCAACCGTAACAATGACAGATATATAGCGATAGCGATATCGTCCGAAACCACGATGTCCGTAATCGTTATGTCCGCAATCGCGATAAACACAACATAATCGAAAACGCGACCGCAATCATATATTAAAATTTTAATTAGGAGCCTAATTTTTTTATTCACCTTAAAAGTCACCAAAATTTTAAAAACGGACATGCCTTTATCGTCGAACATAGTTGAACTGATCGTGCCAATCCATTTCCAATCAAGCTTCAAGCAGAGATGTGTGGTAAATTGGTAATAATGAAGCACCGATGTTTAAAAATTTGACGATCCAAGAAAATCATCTCAAGAAAAAACAACACGAGACCCTAGTAACACCACACGTCACAAATAACTTTAGGTTTAAACAAGACTTCAATAGACAAACAATATAACTCTTTTGTAAAAAGTATTAATTACCCCACTGATATAATGAAAATCATCTTAGATCATAAAATAAAAATAAAATCACATCAAATTTTTTTTAAAAAATAACAACATTACCCTAACTATTAAACCATATATCATTAATTCATTTTGGAGATAATTCAGAAGTTTCTTTAAAAAATTCTAACAAAATTTCAAAATAATCACAAAGTTTAAAACTTTGGTATTTGTTAAAGTGAAAGTGAAAGTGAAAATGAAGCATATAATAACATATTAGAATATAATTATTTCATATAAATTACATTCTTTTCACCTAATGATCTAGCCCTGAAAAATCAGCCAAATTAAATCTAGACAAATTTTAGTAATTAATAACTAGGGTTGCACGAGTTAGCTACCTATGGTTGTAAGAGTGCAAAATTGTGGCTGCCAAACATACTACTACTACTACTACCATAGCCTGTATAAAATAAACCCTACTAACATAGCAATTAAGAGACTAAAATCATTAATCTGATTCTACTTGGTTGTTGAATTTTGAATTTGATATACCAATAGTTAAATCGTTCACCCTTTCAGTGTGTTTGTAAATATTTTTTTCTCATATTTCCATTCAGAAATTTTTTGAAGGGTTAAAAGTTATATTATAATTTTTAAGAGACTAAAATATTGTTTTATCCTTTCCTATTTTATGCTCATTCTTTCCCATTAAGTTTGTTCCTTATTACTAATAAAAAATAAAAAATATATATTTTAAAAACTTTCAATCATGTAATGTTATATATATATATATATATATATATATTATAAAATTTAATTATTTAAAATAATTATAATTAAAGTTTGAAAATTTTGACTTTTTAAAAGTCAATAAAGGACAACTTTAGTGAGACGGAAGGAGTATTTATTTATTTTTAATAGAATTAAATTGAAATTTTATTATTTTTGGGATAGTAAAAAAATTATCATTTTTTGTTTAATCACCGGTATCCAATCCACTGACTGGCTAACTTAAATTATATATTATAGAGTTTATTGTGGGAACATCATGATCTCAACCCAATTGTTCCATTCACAGCACATGATTAAAAAAATTGAGATTTTAAACTTTGAAATTTGAGATTTTAAAGCAACATAGGCATTTTACGTGTATAAGATGAGTAGATGACCAAAATGATTAGCAAGATTGTGTGTCGAGGAAACGACATCAAAACTGATACATAATATGGGATGATAATGACAAATATATATTTATAGGCAAAATTATATTTATAGGGATAAATATTTGATTACAAAGAAATTTTACATATAAAAAAATCTACTGAAAATATTTTTTAAAACTTTAAACGAAAGTATAATTATAGAAGTATAATCATGAAGGAACGACCGCTGCTGTTTGTATTCCCCTTGTCCGTAGACACTCTTTTCCTCCATCATAGGTGTAGGGAGGTTTTTAACGAGGCTTACGAGTAAGGTTATTTTTAATAAAAATTACTTTTGCTGAGAAAAAAAAAGTTTAAATCTGTTTAGCGTATATCATAAGCATAAAAAGCACAATAGGTTACTGGTTTGACACTGTGAATATTTCGTTTCTCCATAAGATGGTAACACATTTTATATCTATAAGATGGTGATATATTGTTATCTTATTAAATGATTAAATTTGTTAAATTATTTGAAATTAAATGAGAATTGAACTGGTAGAATTTTTAAATAAATAGAGTTAATTTATTAAATTATTTTTGAGTTAAGATTAAATTGACAAAATGTATAGGTTTGGAGAACTAAAACAATTATCATATCATGTCATGTCATGTCACTATCTCTGTTAGTTTGTAATGAAACGACAAGTGACTAAAATAGAAAAAAATTAACATTACTGACTTTTGTAGAAAAATTAGTTATGTGATTAAAATATAAAATTCTCAATAATTTAATGATCAATGGTATAATTTACCCTTAATTTTAAAGAAACCACGATTGATCGCAGGCATATTATACACGTGCATCTTTTAAACGGAGGGAAATTGTCTGTCCTTTTTATGTCTCCACTTTAAAATAGTAAGTTTAAGATTTAGAGTTTAAGGTTTAAAGTTAGGGGTTGTGATTAAGGTTGAAGAATTAGGGTATGGTGTATTTTTAGGGTGTAGGGTTTAGGATGTGAAAAATTAGAATTAGAGTTTAAAATTTAATTTTTTAAGTAATTTTTAGTATAGGGCAGAAAAAAGGGCATGATTAGGAGCAGAAGATTTTTACCCATTTAAACATAAGCTAATTAACTAATCCTATAAACTAGATGTTTGGGCATTCTCCTCCAACCTCCCCCAACTTAAATTAAACTTTTCCATACAATATCATGGCAATAAAAAAAAAGTTAGAGTAGAGGTTAGCGCCTTAATTTAAAGCTAAAAAAATAATACAATCTAACTGTTAGAAGATATAAAACTTAAAATGTTACTTATATAACTGAATATTTTGATAACATTTTAGGTTAAAATCTAAAATGTTATTCAAATATTTTTTCACGACATATTTTAGAATTTGGCTATGAGTTTCGAAATTTGCCGCCAATCTAAACTGTTATGAAAGAAGTATAAAATTTCGGTTGTGTGGATAATATTTTAAGTTTCGTATTTTCTAATATTTCTATTGTGTCGTTTTTTAGCCTTAAATAATACCTGCTTAGAAAAAGATAGATTAGGATCTTTATTATTGTAAAATAAAATACCAACACTACACATATAAATAAGACGTATAAAATCCCATTTGAACAAGAAAATTACCCAGAGCTTACAATGGCATCATCAGTGATTGAGGTATACTATGGAGAAGAAGTGTGCAAGCAAAAGCTTGTAGAGCTGCTTCAGGAAATATCTTTCCCCAAAGGCATCTTACCTGTAGAAATCATTGAGTTGAGTTGGAAGCCATCAACCGGGTTTGTCTTGGCGAAGCTGAAGAACAAGAAACAGCACAAATTTAAGCAGATTAACAAGTTGGTGTCGTACGACAAAGAGATCAGTCTTTTTGTTGAGAAAGGCAGCCGCAGCATTAAGAAACTCACGGGGGTGAAGGGCAAGGAGTTGTTTATCTGGGTCAGTGTTTCCAGCATGTCCATCGAAGATCCTTCTTCTGGAAATATTTCCTTTGCTTTTCCTGGTGGCTTCAAAGTGGAGTTCCCGATCTCAGCTTTTGAGCTGGAAGAAGACCCAAAGAAAGAAAAACAGTAAGGATTGATGGAAGATTCTGAGATTACTGCTTTCTTTCTTTCTTCTTCTGCATGAAGACAACTCAGGGATATTTATATATTTGAATTGCTGTCCAAATAAACTCATCTGATTACAGAATCTATGTTTTATAAGACTTTATTTGCACAATAACCAATTATCATAATATATAAATCATTTACCATATTTTGATTATTTATAATATAGTTAATAAAGCATATATCTAATTAACCAAAAATTATAAAAAGGCATATATGTTGTATTTTTTCTGTTATTTTTTAATTTGATTTTATATAATTTTTAAATAGAAATATTTTATTATTTGTATTAAATTTAATTACTACAGCTTGAATTCAAATCCAAATTAAATAATTTTTCATCAAATATCAAAATTCATTACGTATCTGAAGTTTACAAATAAGAAAATGTTTTAAAATTAAATATCTTTGAACATAACCAGTTGAGTGGTTCTATTAGTAAAGGATAATGTTGATCTTTTTAGGGGACTCGAATTCAAGCAGTGTAATACACTGAAGATTGAAGTGTATTTTTTGTTGCCTTTCTAGTTTCGACATGCGTCGTATACCTAATTTTAATGGGTAAGTCTATCAATGTAGTTTTTTTTTTGCATATACAAGGCCTCGAACTCGAAATTTGCTGAAGCGATACCAAACTACTTAATACTTAGACCAATTTCGTTAATGAAAATTGAAGTGTTTTATTAGTCAAGTGTGTAAGCTTTCAATTGAAAAGTCGTTTTTTAAGTGAGTTCATTCTCTCTCTGATGAAATGAAACTTCTAGAATTTCTTTGATTACAGAGAGAAAATGAAGGAAAGGGGAAAAATTTATTAAACGGTAAAAAGTAAAATGAATACAATGAATTTTAATTTACTAATAACAAATAATATATATATTAATAAAGAAACTAAACAAGAAAATACAGCTGTTTATTAACTAACATTAAAACTAATTTTAAACTAACTAATATATTCTAACAGCCCCCTCAAGTTGGAGCATATATGTTTTGGATGCCCAACTTGAAAATAGCTGGAATAAAAGATGAAGGCTGAAGAGGCTTTGTGAAACAATCTTCCAACTGATGATGAGTGGTAACAGGCAGTAAATTGATCAAACCCTGACTGATCTTCTCTCGAATCAAGTGGCAATCGATCTCGATGTGCTTAGTTCATTCGTGCTGCACAGGATTCTCTGCAATTTTAATTGCAGAAAGATAATCACAATACAAATTTGCAAGAGAAGAAATAAGAATTTGAAAATTAGATAACAGATAAGAAAGCCACTGGATTTCACAGGATACAGAAGCCAATGCTCTATACTCAGCTTCAGTCGATGATCGAGAGATCGTTTGCTGCTTTTTTGACTTCCAGGAAACTAAAGCTGTACCCAAGAACACACAGAATCCAGTAATAGATTTTCGAGAATCAAGGCAAGAAGCCCAATCCGAATCAGAAAAGGCACTAATGTTAAGCTCATTTTCTGCAAGAAAAAATAAACCTTGCCCTGGAGTACCCTTAAGATATCTAAGAATTCTATGAGCAGCTGTAAAATGAACATCAGTTGGACAAGAAAGAAATTGCGAAAGTTGTTGCACAACAAATGATATGTCTGGCCTAGTAGTGGTTAAGTAGAATAGTTTGCCAATAAGTCTTCGATATTGAGTAATGTCAGACAATGGAGTACCATCATTCTTAGATAGCTTAGATTTTACAAGCAAAGGAGTGGAAACAGGCTTAGCATTTAAGAAGTCAGTTTCTTCAAGTAAGTCTAATGTATACTTATGTTGACAAAGATTGATACCCTTACTGGATCTAGCTACTTCAAGACCTAGAAAGTACTTAAGGTCACCCAAGTCCTTTATCTTAAAGACCTCATGCAGAAAAGATTTAATATCATTTATAAGTATTTGATTTGAACCAGCTAATATTATGTCATCGACATACACCACTAAAGCAATGAAATCATCATGTGATCCTTTTACAAATAAAGATGAATCTGCAGAGGCTTGTAAGAAACCTTTAGAAATTAAAGCTTGAGTTAGCCTAGTGTTCCACTGTCTACTAACCTGCCTAAGTCCATACAAACTTTTAGTTAACTTGCAAACCACACTAGGATCAGAAACTGTAAAATCAGGTGGAGGTTCCATGTAAACCTCTTCATCTAAAAAACCATGGAGAAAAGTATTATTTATGTCCAATTGTTGTAATTTCTAATTTTTAGAAGCAGCCACAGCAAGAAGAACCCTTATAGTAGTGATTTTAGCAACAAGACTAAAAGTGTCTAGGAAGTCTACCCCTGGTTGTTGAGTATAACCCTTAGCTACAAGTCTAGTCTTATATCTTTCTAGGGTACCATCAGCTTTTAACTTTGTTTTAAAAACCCATTTACATCCTATTGTAGTCTTATGTGGTGGTAGCTTAACAAGTTCCCATGTCTTATTAGCTTCTAAGGCTTTTATTTCTTCTTCCATTGCTTTCTTCCAACAATCAAATTTTATAGCTTGTTTATAAGTACGAGGTTCAGAAAGAATACTAACATTATTAATGTAACTATAATAACCAGTAGATAGATTATCATAAGAGAAAACAGTGTTAAGAGTATGAGGAGATGACCTTGAACCAGGAAGAGTTACACTAAAATCTTTGAACTTCTGAGGAAGCCTAACACTTCTGGATGGCCTTGCTGAGACAGTTGGAGGACCAGATACAGTATGAACTGGAAGACAACTTTCCTTAACCATAGAATTATTACTAACAGAATCACTATTATTAACAGTTTCAAGACTATAATGTGAATCATCATGAGAATTAGTATCCAAAACATTATCAAATTGTGGATTAAAATCAAACTAAACAGAATCATTTTGAATGTGATCATCAACAGAAAGACTATGATCATAAGCTGGATAAACAATCTGAGAAGGTTTAGATTTTGTTTCACTTTTAAAATAGAATTGATCTCCTATAAAAGAAACATCCCTGGAAACAAAAATGGTTTTGTTTTTAATATCCAGTAATGATATTTTTAGGAATTCCCAAAAAAAAACACTCAACTGTTCTAGGATGAAATTTAGTTTTTGATTTTG
Organism: Hibiscus tridactylites; assembly: GCA_958450335.1. Classification (NCBI taxonomy): domain Eukaryota; kingdom Viridiplantae; phylum Streptophyta; class Magnoliopsida; order Malvales; family Malvaceae; genus Hibiscus; species Hibiscus tridactylites. The sequence goes on along the minus strand of OY288270.1, from coordinate 94,259,823 downwards.
GTAACACAGAAGCATATGCAACACAGCCAAAAACTTTAAGATAGTCAAGTTTAGGAGATTTGCAAAACAGAACTTCAAAAGGTGATTTATTGTTCAAAACTGGACTAGGAGTTATGTTGATTAAGAATGCAGAATACAAAACACAATCAATCCAAAAAAATTAATGGAAGACCAGCTTGAAAACTTAAGGCTCTAGCTACATTCAATAAATGTTGGTGTTTCCTCTCAACAATACTGTTTTGTTGAGGGGTATGCACACAAGAATTTTGATGTACTATGCCATGTATTTTGAAAAAATCATGCATCTCAAATTCTTTAGCATTGTCAGTTCTGAAATATTTAATCCTTTTTGAAATTTGTGTTTCAACATATTTGCAAAACTGGACTACTAAATCCCTAACTTCATATTTCAATTTTATTGGAAAAACCCAAACATGTCTACTTTTATCATCTACAACAGTAAGAAAATAGCTATGACCATATATACTCTTCACAGGAAAAGGCCCCCAAACATCAAGATGCACAAGGTCAAAAACAGAATCAGAAATTGAAGAACTAATAAGAAAAGCAAGGCGTTTTTGCTTAGCAAAATGGCACACATCACATTTATTATGAGAAACAACAGAAATTTTGTTATTAAGCTGTTCAGAAAAGAACTTCATCCTTTGTAATGAAGGATGTCCTAATCTACAATGCTAAATCTTTGCAGAAACAGAAACACAAACAGTAGAATTATGTTCAGAATTCAAACCAGTAGAAGAAACTTCTAAATGATATAAACCAGCAAACTTCTTAGCTGAACCAATCATCTTCCAGGTTTGCATGTCCTGTAAACAACAAAAATTAGAAGAGAAAAACAAAGAAATTGAATTAGTATTAGTTAACTGTGAAACAGAAACTAAATTAAAAGCAAACTTAGGTATATGAAACACATTTTCAAGAACTAGATTAGAATTAATCTTAACAGTTCCTACATGTGTCACAGCAACTAAATCATTATTAGGCAAACGAACATGCTTATTATTAACAGTATGATAACTATCAAAATAATGCAAAGAATTCACTATATGGTCTGTAGCACCAGAATCCAAGATTCAAGGTGAAGAATCAAAAGAATTACAGTTAAAAACCATACATGAGCTCTCAGTCTGAATGTAAAATGCAGAAGACAAAGCATTGACCTTAGAAGATTGCCCAGCATCCAAGACTGAGGCAATAGCCAAATTACGTTCTTGCAGCAAACCAAGAAGGTTTTCATACTGCTCCTTGGTGAACATCATTTGAGAACTAGGACTAGAAACTTCAGAAACATGATTTTCAACCTGATTGGCTCTACTAGGCTGAACTTTATTTTTATATCCTGGTGGATAACCGTGCTTCTTATAGCACTTTTCGATAGTGTGTCCATAAAGGCCACAAAACACACACAATGGACGCTTATTATTATTATTGAAACCATATTTACGAGAGGATTGTCCAGAAAAACGATCAAGCCTAGACTCAGAAGGATTTCTTGATTGAGAAAACCTATCGGCTAGAAAAACATTTGATTCGATAGACACAGCAGAGACTAAAGACCTTTCATGCTGAATGACAGTTGAGAAAACATCATTGAAAGAGGGAAAGGGCTTCATCATTAACAGTTGAGATTTAGGAACGGAAAAACCCTCATTAAGACCCCTAAGAAAACGAATCAGAAAATCTTGTTTTCGATACTTAATAGCATAACATTCACAAGATTTCAGAGGACGAAAATTGCATATCTCATCCCAAACACGTTTCAAATGCGTATGGTAAACAGTAACAGTAGAGTTACCTTGCTGCAAGGAGTAAACTCCTGAAGAAGATCAGAAATCCGCATCAGATCACCTTGGCTAAATCGATCATACAGATCTTGCCACAACTCCGAAGCGGTATCAATCCACAAGACACTCTGAGCGATGTCCGGAGTCAACGCCCTCTGGAGCCACGGAAGAACCAGGTTATTGCACTTAACCCAGGCCGAATACGTCTTGTCCGTCGAAGCAGGCTCCTTAATCGTCCCGTCAACAAAACTGAATTTGTTCTTGGAGATCAGGGACATGCGCATCGAACGCGCCCAGTAATGATAATTTCCACTTTCCAGCAACGCCGAAGTGAGAATCAAAGACGGATTCTCATTCAGATGGATATAAAACTCACTGGCCGGATCATCGTTCTTGAAGGAACGGCCGTCAGCAGTGGAGGCGGAGGAATCATCTGATACCATGATGAAATGAAACTTCTAGGGTTTCTTTGATTACAGAGAGAGAATGAAGGAAAGGAAAAAAAATTTATTAAACGGTAAAAAGTAAAATGAATACAATGAGTTTTAATTTACTAATAACAAATAATATATATATTAATAAAGAAACTAAACAAGAAAATACAGCTGTTTATTAACTAACATTAAAACTAATTTTAAACTAACTAATATATTCTAACACTCTCTCTTTTGAAAGTTAAGTGAGTTCGTTCCAAATGTATGATAACGAGAATATAACAATCAAGTGATTGATTTAGTTTAAATTATTTTAAAATTGATCATACTCTTGTGTTCTGGTGGCAAAGGTTGATGTTTATCATCCATTGAGACCCGAGATCGAGCACAAGTATTGTATGTTGTGTGTGCTTTCCTTGAAAAAAGGCTAAAAGAAAGTTGAACAGAGGCCTACCCTTGCATCACACCAGCATATTCTAAAAAAATTATTTTAAAATTAAAATTTACTAGTAGTGAATTCATCTTTAAATAAAACCTTAAAAGCATGAATTAATATCGAATTGCTGTACTCTTTTATTTTTTAACTTGCCACTTGTTACGACTTACGAGGGCTTCTTACAATTACTTGCTATTGCAACACTTTCACATTTGTAAATGTTAATTCGAGTTAAAGAAATTTTACATATTCATAATATTTTTTGTTTGTTGTAATTTACTTACAATTTAGATTATTGAATGTGTCGAATATTAATATGATTATAAGTAGGGTAAATATATATTTTAATATTAATTTAATACTAAAATAAGTGTTCAAATAATGTCATTTTTTTCTTTTAGGTGTTTGATTTTTTTTCATTTTTAGGTGTTCAAACTATTTTTTTTGTCAAAATGAATGTATCAATTGACCTTAAAATGGATAAAAATGGTGGTTTGAACAGCTAAAAGAAAAAAAAAAGTTTAGGCACATAATATGAAGAAAATAAAGATAGTTTAAACACTTATTTTAATATTAAGTTTTTAATATTTAAAGTTAGTTTCAAGGCGTAATTTAGTATCTAAGTGTTTACCCTAATTTGGTACCTAAATCTTTTTGGTCCAATTGATTTTTAGATTCAAATTAATTCAAATAAATCATTAATAGTAAGTAACTACTTAGGTCTAAAAGTAAAGTTTCGATGCTAATTTGAACGAATAACTCAACTCTGTTTACCTAACTAGACAACACAAGTTTTAAGTATCAAATTCTACTTTGAAATCAAGTTTAAGCACTAATATATATTAGGAAAATTCTATAACGGGCGACGAACATTAATGAACACCACTAACGATGAATACTGATGAATACCATTATTTTTTTTTAATTTTAAAAATCTAAAGTACTAAAATTATAATTAAAATTATCTCTTAAAAAATAAAAATAAAAATTAATAGTTACTTTATAATATTTTTTTAATAGATTAGAATCAAATATACACAATTCTCTTAAACCCTAACAAAATCAATCTCTTAATGAAATAGAAATCAGTTTATAATTTTTTAATAGATTAGAATCAATAATATGAGAATTGGGTACATTTGATTCTAATCAATTAAAAAATTATAAACTGATTTCTATTTTTTAAGAGATTGATGTTGTTAGGGTTTAGGAGAATTGGGTATATTTGATTCTAGCCAATTAAAAATATTATAAAGAAATTATTAAATTTAATTTTTATTTTTTAAGAGATAATTTTAATTATAATTTTAGTTCTTTAGATTTTTAAATTTTCTTTATAAAAATTAATGGTGTTCGTCGCACGTAGTAGACTCATCATATATATTATATTTAAATATTAATATAATTCTAATAATATGGATAATAGTGGTACGTCTTTGACATGCTAGCATTGAAAATTTTTAATACCAAAAGAAGATTAAAAAGTGTAAATTACACTAATAGTCTCTGAATTATTAATTCTTTCCTATTTTAGTCACCAAACTATTTTTTTAGCAAAAAAACATCACTAATATTACATATTTTTTTTCTTTTTTAGGTCATTGACAATTAGGTTTTTGTTATTTTTAACAGAGATTGTGACATTTCATGATACAATAACAATTTAAATCCCAAAATATATACATTTCATCGACTTGGTTCTCATTTTCTAGAGTTTTAACTCATTCTTTTTACTTTTTATATTTTTGTTCTCTTATTTTTACTTCCCTTGAAAAACAACTATCTTCTTCCCTTAGAAACCATACCACCGTTCATTTTTTCCTATCAAACTATGACATAATCACAACATGAATAAACTCAAATCAATGTAAAAAAATTCATGAAATTTTTGTGAATAAAGCAAAAATGAGCTTAAAAAATAGAGTTAGAACCTATATGAATCGAATCATAACTCGCTTTTCCCTAGAAAATGAAGTAAATAATTATTAAATGCAGAAAATAAAAATGAGAAATTTCAAAACTTACCGCAATTTTTAAACCGACTGGAACGATGTTCTCCTTCGGTCAAATGGGTAAAGAAAAAATTTATTAACATTAAAAAAAAAACAAAACAAAGATCTTCAAGCTTTTATGACTACAAAAATAAATAACAAAAAAGGTTAAAAATTAGGGTAAATTATATTATTGACCATCATACTTTGGTTAATGTATTAAAATATCATCTTAAAAAAATCGACTCAATTGACCACCCAAACTATTGAAATTGGATCAATGTGACCACCAACCGTTAATGGGTTAACGGAAGGTGACGTGGCAGTTAAAAAATTAAAGGTATAATTACACATTTGGTCTTTACTATTTACACATTTTTTCAATTAAGTCTTAATTTTAAACTAATAAAATAAATTAATTAGGTGGTGACACGTGTCAACACCTATTTAGAGGAGAAAAATAAATTCAACTACACATGCTATCCAAAGGAATCAAACCTGGGCAATTTAGGTGCAAAGGCAATGGCTTAGCCACTATACCAAGCACAATTTTGTGCTTTAAAACACCAAATTCAATATATATCTCTTATTAGTTTATACATTTATAAGCTAAAAAACTCAAACCCTAAACACTAATTTCACATATATAACCCTCAACCCAGAGCCGTCACTGGGCCAGGGCAACAGAGTCGCCCGCCCAGGGCCCCGGCTTTGGATATAGAAGAGCAGCAATCATTTTTAACGTTTTTGAACAAAACAGTTAAGATGTGGGCCCCATAACTTTAAAAAATAATGAAAGATTAAAATTTAATTAAAAAATAAAAGTATAAAGAGGGCAAATGGGCCCCAAATATTTTATATGTCTATATATGATATATGAATATTTATTATTAGATAATTCAAAAAAAAATATTTATTATTAGGATTTATTTTAACATTTTTTATTATTAATGATCTATTTTTTTAATATATATGAATATTTCCTCTTCTGGGCATTCACATTTTTCTTTATTTCGCTTTATATTGTTTTGAATTCTTGGTCAGAAAAAACATCTTTTTATCATTTTCCCAATATGATCGGTAAAATTGGAGATTAAATTGGATACCCAAGTTAAAGTTTATCGTGATGTAAGCTCACTTTTTCTCTTTTCACAATTTTTTATGGATTTTTTACATTATTTTAAGTTTATTCATGTTGTGATTACATCATAGAGAGATAGAAAAAGATGAATGCTAGTGGTATGGTTTCTAAGCAGGGGCGGAGCCAAAAAATTGTTTAAAGAGTATTGTTTTTCTTGAATTATGTTTAAGAGGTGTCAATTATTTATAAATGAATGTCATTTATTTATTTATTAAAAATTTTAGATATAAATTTTATATATAAAAATTGTCTCAAAAAATTTTGGGTGTCACATGACCACCCATACTAGTGGGTGGCTTTGCCCATGTTTCTCAGGTAAGAAGATGGTTGTTTGTTAGGGAAGTGAAAATAAGAGGACTAAAATGTAATAAAGTTAGAAACTGAGTTAAAACTCTAGAAAATCGTGACTAAGTCAATGAAATATATATGTCTTGGGACTAAAATTATTATTATACCATGAAAGGTCACCATATTTGTTAAAAATTAATGAAAATTTAACGGTCGGTGATCAAAATAGAAAAAATGTAACGTTAGTGACGATTTTACTAAAAAATTAGTTCGGTGACCAAAATAAAAAAGAATTAATAGTTTGGTGAATACTGGTGTAGTTTACCCATTAAATATTACCACATGACACCTTATATATGTGTATTTAAAAGTTAAAATAATTAAATTATGTATGTGAAAGATTTTTAATATTTACTATAAAGTTTAAAAAAAGTTCAACCTTTGTATTAAGTAATATCTACAGTAATGGAAGAAAAAATTATTAAAAAGTGCAGACAAATTTGAGGCCGGGAGCCGACAAATACACATCGGTTGGAAGCAACGTGGACCTCTCATTTTGGTTCTTTCCGATCAAAAGAAAGGAAAATATCCACTTTCTATCAAATAAATCATGCCCACGTGTACACCTATATTTTTATTATAGTTTTTATATAATATTAATTTTTTAAATGATAATTACAATGTGATATCTGTTTATAGATATTTTTAATTTTTTTTTACAATAAACATAATTTGCAGATAAAATAATTTAATTCGTGTCTTTTAAGATAAACAACATCCGTTATTTGACCGAGACCACTTGTTGGATTCTTATATAATAAAATTTTTCAAGTTACAAGTATAATAATCAATACATTTATGTAATTACAATCAAAATTATACAAACTAATTGATGGAGCTTATGGATGGCCATTATAAGATCAACATTTTTCATGTTTTTCGAGACGGTAACAAATTAGTTGATGGAATGGTTAAATTAACTTGAACTAATACTTTAAATTTTCATCTTTTATATAATCCTCCTAATGATGTGTTAATTATTCTTCAATGAAGATTGTACGGATTAAAGACATATTCCGTTTGTAATGTCGTAATCGCTTTCTGTTCTTCAGAAGAAAAAAATACAAACAATTATAATTGGAATATAATCAAACATAGACTAAAATAACTCTAGAGAGGATCCACACATAAGAAGACTTAAATAATAATTAATCTAGAATTAAAATCAAGAATGAAGCCGATAATTTTTTTTGTCGGGAATCGAACTTAACTTAATTTTTTCTTATTAATGTCAAAATAATTTTTTGCACTCTTTGCTTCTAGTTTTACAATTTTTAGGACTATATAAAAAGAATTTCAATTTAAGAAGACTCGTTTATAATTTTACCATTATTAACTTATAATTCTATAATTTTTTAAGGGACTTGCACACAAGTTTATCATTTTAGGGGTCACACCCTTTGCCAACGCCTAGACCTGGCAAACTTGACCCGAGACCCGTAACCCGAACCGAATTAACCGAATCAAAACCCGATTTTGACCCGAACATGATGATTCGAAGTTGACCCGAAACCCGAACCGAACCGAATCGAACCGAACCGAAATTTTTTGTTGAACCGAAATGGACCCGAACCGAAATAGACCCGGACCGAATAGACCCGAACCGAATGGACCCGAACCGAATGCTACCCGAACCGAAAGCTGAACCGAATATCGACCCGATTTTAACCCGATTTTGACCCGTTTTAACCCGAATATCTATTGTTAACAATATAAAAAATAATAAAATGAAGTATAGAAATTTGAGATCTTGGTGACCAATTTTATAATTTCATCATAAAATATAGCATAAAATTGAAATTGTAGACTAAATTGACAATTTGGAAGTGAAGAAATTTGAGAGTCCAATGATCAATTTTGTAATTATACCATATAAATAAATAGGGGTTAATTTTGGCTAAAAATTAAATCTTTGAAATTAAAATGAACGAAAATATCAATATATTAAATTAATAGACTAAATTACAAAGATTAGTCAATTTCAACTAAAAGTAAATTTTTAGAGACGAAATATCACTACGGGAAGGGGATTTCTATATCCGAAGTCTAAACCGTGGGAATACTTGTGACTAAATTAAATTAAACTAAAACTTAAAGTTGACTAAAATGTAACATTTTAAATGCAACATGACCTAAAAAGTAATTAATCTCTAGCTTAAAAAATTGGTGGCTTATTTCCCTCTAAAATTTTGTCTTTTCTCTCTCTATTTTTTCCAATTGTCTTTTTCTTTTTTTTCAATCTAGCTTAAAAAATTGGTGACTTATTTCCCTCCAAAATTTTGTTTTTTCCCTCTCTATTTTTACCAATTGTCTTTCTATTTTTCTTCATTTAATTGAGTTTCAATTTAGATTAATTTAATTGAAATTTCACATTTAGTTTTAAAATTATTTTAATTATGTCCGTGATTTATGCTTTTAGATTTTAGTTAGTTCAGTTAGATCCTAAGTTTAATAAATTAATTCATTTCAGACATTATTATTATTATTATTATTATTATTATTATTATTATTATTATTATTATTATTATTATTATTATTATTATTATTATTATTATTATTATTATAAACTTTGATTCAATATAATTATACAAAAAAAATTATATGGATACATGAAGCTTTGATTTAAATATTTAATCAAATTCAAATGCATAGATTGACAAGTTGAATCAGAATTAATTTCATACACCAATAACTCTAAACTAAACCATAAATACTAAACCTCAAACCTTTAACCCAACTCAAATCAAATTGACCCGAAAATTTAAATGTTGACTCGACCCGAAATTGACTCGATTTTAACCCGAACCGAAAGCGACCCGAACGACCCGATTTTGACCCGAACCGAAAGCGACCGATCCGATATTGACCCGACCCGAAAACAACCGATCCGATTTTGACCCGATCCAATACCCGAACCGAATCCGACTCATCACAGACCCGAATTAGACCCGAACCCGAACCGAACCGACCCGAACCGAATCTAAACCGATTCTAGATAGAACCGAAATGACCCGAACCGAAACGACCCGAACTGAACCCGAACCGAATGACCCGATTGCCACCTCTACCAACGCTTCTTGATTTCGCGTATGCTTAGAATCCACATGATATTTATACACGAGGCTTAAATCTAAATATTATTTCAAGGTTTATATTTTTTTATAAAGTATAGAGATTATAAGATAAATGTTGAAATTTTATTTTAATTAGGGCTATGTTTTAATACACAAATTTTATTAAAAAAATTACAATCTTTTTTATAAACTATAAAATTTAAAGCTCAAATCTATAATCCTAAAATTTAAATTCTAAAATTTAAATCATACGACCTAAAGCTCTAAACTTAAAATTGACAAAATTGCGTAAACTTTATATCAAAGTATTTTTCTTATTTTAATTGTATTTTTCTCATTTTATTTTTTTCATATAATCATTAAAGGATAAATATTCTATACACAGGCGGTGTAAACTGAAAGTTTCCACAAGCGCCTTAGTGTTAGGGTATAGGGAGTTAGTATAGGGTATAGGGTGTAGGGGGTAGGATTTAGGGAAAGTTGTTTCAATTTAAGGTTTAGGATTATAATTTAAGGTTTTTAGGTTAAAACTTAAATCCTCACCATATTACCCTAAAAACTAAACCCTAACCTATAAACCCTAAATTATAATCATGAACCTTAAATTAAAACAATTATCCCTAAATTCTAAACCCCTACACCTAAACCCCTAAACCATATGCCCTAAACTAATTTTTTATACCCTAAAACTAAGGCGCTTGTGTAAACTATCAGTTTCAACCGCCAGTGTATAGGATATTAATCCATCATTAAATTAATTAAATATATAATCATTATAAAATATGTATTTTATAAAGGTTAAATTTCATTAGAAGTTCATGTATCATATCTAAAATTTTATTTTAATATTTCTTCTATAAAAATGATCATTTTAGTCTTTGTACTATTTTTAAAATTTTATTTTAGTTCCTCAACTATAAAAGGAACATTTTAGTCCATGTACTATACTTAAAAAGTTCATTTTAGTCTTATACTATAAAAATAAACATTTTAATCCACGTTCATTTGAAAATTTTAACATTTTAGTCAAAACGCTGAAATTAGTGTTAGTTGACTTAAATATTTTGTTTTAAACACTTTTTATGGGATGCCTCTGCCCTTTTTCCGTTGTTCCATGTTTAAAATTAAATTTAGGGTTTTAGGTTAGAGTTTATGGTTAGGGTTTAGGAAATTTAGGGTAGGATGTATTTTTTAGGGTATAGGGTGTAGGGATTATGATTTAGAATTTAAGATTAGGGCTTGAAATTTAATTTTGTAGTATTTTCTAGTGTTGAGACATAAGTAGAGGCATCGAAAATGGCCAGAGGTTTTGTATCCCTTTTTAGGTCCTCTCAATTTAAAACTTGAGCAAATTAATCTCTCAATATTTTTTTATGAATTTTTACATAAAATATTTGAATACTTATAAAATCTAAATGCAAAATTAGTTCCTATTCTAACTCAAAACTCTGTTGCCTTCACTTACAATAATTACAATTAGAAGTCAAAACATAAAATACTTAAAATGTTTAATTAAAAGAATAATACATTGATTTTTCTTAGAATTTTTAGATTTAAAATGAGAGTAAGTATGTAATTGAGAAAGATAATACAAAAATTGTATAACTATCAATATGTACTTTAAACAAATTCTCGTTTTTCGAGAGAGATTAATTTGTTAATTTTCAAATTGACAAGAAATTATAAAGGTTTAAACCAAAGTAGTTAAACTAATTAGCTATAACATTAAAATTTTGGACTAAAATATTTACTTCTTAGTACCTAAACTAAAATGGCTGACTAAAATAAACATTTAAATATAATAGATGAACTAATATATTTCTTTTCTATTATAAAGGGACTAAAGTATGGTACAGAAATTTCTAATAAAATTTTAACCTTTTATAAATATACATTTTTATATAACCTTTTCCTTTCACATGAGTGTTAAGTAATATTATTTAGTTTTTATGGTGCTGAGTGTAACAGACGAAATAGTAGTGGATTCTTTAGTTAAAAAGAGAGTCGGGCCTGCCTTTCTTCCCTCGTCTAAACTAAGAACAAAAACAAAAGGTAGAAGGAGCTAAAGAGAGAGGCTGAAAGCCTTTACCAAAGAAGAGAAGGAAGTAATCTAATTGGCCCTGAAAAGATGGCAGACTGCTCTTCAAGAACCAAATTGGTCTTCCTTTTTATGCTCATCTTTCCTCACTTCTCTTCTCTTTCACTAGCTCAAGATGGTATTTCTCCATTCTCCATCTGCTCTTACATTTTTTTCCACTTAGTTGGGTTCTTGTCATGTTCGATTCCAGATCTGTTCATTACATTAGCTTCAGTCTCTTTGGTAACTCTGCCATCCTATGTAGGAAGTTTGGTTGTTTAATGTGCTTTTTTATGTTCTTGACATAACAGATATATTTACAAGTTAAATTGGACATAAGTTGATTCTATTTAAAAGGCAGAGTTCTTCTCTTCCCAATAAACTCGATAACTTCTTCTATGCTCTTTGATGATTAACTGTTAATTGTCTAATTTCAGTAAATACTACAAGTTTTTATTTTTACCATTGGAAGAAGCTTTAAATAGAAAAACTGCACCTTCCCCCCAGTCATTGATTGTCACCTGCATTATGAATCCCCCATGTGGGGTTGTATCACTTTGAATTGGCCGAAAGTTATAGTATTAATTACCAGTAATCATTTATGTTCGACATATTAATCGATTAATTTAAATTAAACAATTTACTGAGGTTTATTATAGAACAAGGCCCGTTAATCTTTGAAGTGAGAAAAGTTGGTAATCTATTGATTGACAATGTCAAAAAGTAAAGATGTGGGTGGGTAAAGGCTTTTGACAAGTGGGTTACTAAGGTGAGCAAAATGACCAAAGAGGGACAAATTTCCCCATCATATCTATTCCTTTTCTCCCTTAATATAACAAACGACAAGGGTTGTTTCTGCAAATCCTTGTCTCTTTCTGTACAGAATCCCAAATTTCCAGCTCAGGCTCATGATATGAAGCAAACCCTTCTACTCAGGGGATAGTGTAAGAAAGTAGGATGGGCTGAATAGGCGGGGTAGGGCTCACACGGTTAACTCAAAGCTGGTACTGGTAGATGGTTCATGTTGATGTTGGGCTGGGACCAGTCTCACATCAACCTCTTCATTGTTTTTGTCCCTATATGAAAATGATAGCTTCTTTGCTTTTGTCTGCATGCAGTCTTTGACAGTAATGTAGATAATCATTTTTCTCTACGAAGTTTCTTTCTTTATCAGGGCATGAACTATGAGGCTAGTAAATAAGATAAGGTTATCCGAGGATTTGTTTTCTTCCATCACTGTAATTTCAGCCACACGTTAACTATAACCCTAGAATTTGAGTTAAAAACCATGCAAGAAAAAAGATGGGCCGGTAATAATTTGATACTTTTGTTTGGTAGGCAACTGCAAGTGTTTTTGTCTGATAGTTTGACGGGACAACAGAGAGATCTACTGACCATCATCAAAATTTTGTCAACAGTGAAACATATCTGCTCATGTGATTGTACTTATTTCCTCGAATCTTTATGTCGTCAAGTACGGATAATCATGCTTGGCTTTGGTGATAATTAATGGGGTTTGTTTAATCAAATACCATGAACAGGAAAACAAAATTTACATTGCATTTACTGTGTAGGTCTGGTGGCAAATGGTGATTTCGAGACACGTCCATTGAATGGCTTCCCGAGTGAGGCAACAACGGACGGGACCATCGAGATCCCTAGCTGGAGAACAAACGGCAGGGTGGAGCTGGTGGCATCTGGGGAAAAAGTGGGCGGGGGGATTGTGCTCGTTGTGCCCCGAGGCACGCATGCTGTTAGATTAGGCAACGACGCGGAGATCAGCCAGGAACTGACGGTGGAGAAAGGATCATCCTATGCTATTACTTTCAGTGCTGCACGCACTTGCGCGCAGCTGGAGTCACTGAACGTGTCGGTGCCACCCGCATCGCAGACGGTTGACCTCCAGACAGTGTACAACGTGCAAGGCTGGGACCCTTACTCGATTTCTTTCGCGGCGGCGGAGGAGAAAGTGCGGTTGAGTTTTACGAACCCGGGAATGGAAGATGATCCGGAATGTGGACCGATCATTGATGATATTGCTATCAAGAAACTGCAAGTTCCTGATAAACCAAAAGGTAAAAAAAAAAATCTTGATTTTTGTTTGTTCTTCTTCCCTTCACCTCCCATTAGCTTATAGCAGCATATGCATATGATCTCAGATAATGCAGTAGTTAACAGTGGCTTTGAATTCGGCCCTTGGATGTTCCAAAATGTATCCCTTGGAGTCCTACTCCCAACCAACCTTGACGAAGAAACGTCCCCGGTACCAGGATGGATGGTCGAATCAATCAGGGCGGTCCGATACATCGACTCGAACCATTACGCCGTCCCAGAGGGCAAACGTGCCGTTGAGTTGGTCTCAGGCAAGGAAGGCATCATCTCTCAAATAGTGGAAACCAAACCAGACAAGCCATACAGCTTGAGCTTTTCTTTAGGCCACGCTAATGACAAATGCAAGGAACCACTTGCTGTTATGGCCTTTGCGGCAGATCAGGCACAGAGTTTTCACTACACGCCTGATTCAAACTCCACCTTCCAGATTGCTAGTGTTAACTTCACTGCCAAGGCTGAAAGAACAAGAATCGCGTTCTACAGTGTTTATTACAATACAAGAAGCGATGACATGAGCTCCCTGTGTGGTCCGGTGGTGGATGATGTTCGAGTCTGTTTTTCAGGGTCCAGTAGAAACGAGGTGGTACCAGTATTGTTTGGGATAGGACTCATCTTTTGGGCTTACTTTCTGGTTTTGGGTTAGAGTTGGGTAAAGTTGTATGTTCTTTTTTATATTTGCTTGCAAAAGAAGAAATATGTAATATCCCATGTTTTCTATTGTATTTTCGTGTCTTGTTTCTGAGTTTTGCTTCGAGAAATGAGAATGCAGGTTGCATTTTCTTTTATAATTTGCTTTGGTATTACAGCAAAGTTAGCCAAAGATGAAGACTTAGTTCCTCTCATTTATTTGTATAATTATATAAAAAAATCCCTACTTGTACATAAATCTAATCGAATAGAAATTTTCTGCCTTCTTTTGTGCCTCTCCTTATGCTCCCATACTAAAAATTAGGTTTTGGGAGTTAGAGTTTAGGGTTGGGGTTTAAAAAATTTGAGGTATGGTGTATTTTTATGGTGTAGGGTTTAGGATTTAAAATTTAAGATTATAGTTTAGAATTTATTTTTTTAGGAGTAGGGACATAGAAAAAAAGCACAAAAAAGACAGAAATTTTTTTGTCCAATCTAATCAGCCAACTCACTTTAAACCAATCTTAGTTTAAACTAGTTGTATACGAATCTAGCTACCGAAAGAAAATAAAATCGGTTTAGGATGACCAAGGGTGGATCTTAATAACTCAGGTCAAAGATGCATATTTAAAACTTTTTCAAAAAAAATCTTTAATTTAAAATTTATAAAAATATTGAGATTTAACGAAAGGTTTTAAAAATTTTAGGAGAGGCTTAGATAAAAATATAAAAAATAAAATAAAACTCATTTTTAGGAAAGACTTAAATAAAAATATTTAAATCCAAAATTTTTAAAAACTTTAAATTAATTTACCTAATTTTAAAGGGCAAGTCATCCACAATCTCTACAAAGGTTCACCCTGAGATGATGGCAAGTAGGGGTGTTCATAGTAGATTAATTGTATTATTTGGCCTAAATAGTCAATTAAGAGTTATAACGGTTATTGAATCATAACTAATTATTAAGAAACGGTTACCCATTTTAACCACTAATAATTAATCGTTATTAATGTTTTGATTACATGTTAACTTGTAACCTATTACAATTTTTTTTTACAATTATCTCTCTCATAAATATTATATTATAAAAGGACCTTAAGATTGACATACTCAATATTGTAAGCAAAACATATGTATAAATAACTTAATAACGATTAAGTTATAGATTTACGATTAACAACACTTGAGTTATCACACCACAAGGTTGACTTTCTGTTGAGAATAACATACATTTTATTAAACAAAGACTCGAGCTATAAAACTTTAGTTGTAACACACGCTACACTACGATACTCAGTTTCAGCTGTAAACTGAATAACTACTTGTTGTTTCTTCGATGCCTATCAGATGAGATTTCCTCTAAAAATAAACATGAAACCCAACGGTGAACCTTCAATCGTAAATGTTAAACCCCCAATATGCATCTACAAATCCTGTTATGGACAAGTGAGAGGAGCTGGTAAATTTTAGCCCATACTCCAATGTACCTTGAAGATACGCCTTAGGATCCGCTTGACTGTATTATAGTGCTCATTTATTGGAGTTTGCATAAATATACAGGGATTAACCGCGAAGGCAATGTGAGGTCCGGTTATGATTAGGGATGATAACGAGCCGAGCAGAGCCCCAGCTTGACCAAGCTCGGCTCGGAAACAGTGTAATTAAACTCGGTTTAGGCTCGAAGCTCGCCGAGCTCGGAATTTTAGACTCAAGTTCGGCTCGAAAACAATATTATTGGGCTCGGCTCGGGCTCGAAGCTCGTCAGGCTCGGTTCGGGCTCGTCAGGCTCGGCTCGGCTTGGCTCGAAATGAAAAATTTTGCTATAGTTTTTTTTTATAAAAGATTCGTTAAAAATCCCTTTCATAACCAACACTAAAACGACAATGGTCGGAAAGGGAAAAAAGTGCCAAAAATTAGATTAATCTAAATAATCAATAAATATTCTTTTAATACAAACACATTATTAAAGAAAATACAAAATCAAACAACAACCAACTAAAGAATGAAAATATAAACGCATAATTTATTTTAGTGCATATGTAGATTCCGAGCCTGTTCACGAGCTTTTCGAGCCGAGCCTGGGTAGGTTTGACTCGGCTTATTAAGGTTTCGAGCCCGAACCGAGCTCACTCGAGCCGAGCTTTGACCGAGTCGAGCCCGAGTAGCTCGCGAGCCGGTCATGCTCATTATCACCCCTAGTTATGATAATGTATTGCAAAGCTTTATCAAGATTAGTAATGACCTTATGAACCTGAATGTCATTACTTTCTGTGATAATTATGTCATCTACATATACAAGTTGATACATAACAATATTATAAGAGACATAGCACTTCATTTCGATAAATCACTGAGTTGTTGGTAAAAAAATCTTTTTATTTTAAAGTTTAAGGTAAACTACACTGATAGTCTCAAAACTTTTAAGGCGCTTTTACTAGGTCATTGAATTCTTAAAACTTACAATACAAACTCTGAACATTAAACTCGCTTTTATTATGACACTATCATCAGCCCATTAACTACTGTTAAAAAAAATTGACGTGACATGTTAAGTTTAAAAAAGAAATATTTTCTCACCTTATTTTCTCCTTTCTTTTATTTTTTCCATCTAAAGATGTTTCTCTTCCCTTTCTTCTCTTTTCTCTCCTCTTTTTCTCAATTTTCGGTTAAAACTATTCGCATTCAACCCAATTAAGGGACAAAAATACCCCTTAAGATTTAAATTAATAATTATTTTTTGTGTAACGTGTTGGTAGAATCTTGAATTTGGGGTAATTTCACATGTCTTGGTTGTCGGTTATTGTTATGTGTATATGACTATGACAATATACAATATTGATTTGGTAGTTTTGATATGTGAATTTCATGTATGCTGAAGCATGCCTGATTCTTTGTTGTTATTATCAGAAATTTTGAATTTGCATGTTTACAATATGTTTGACATTCTTGAAATTAACATGTATTACATAACATATGCATCGGGTGGGTATAGATAGATTCTGAGCGTTGGAAGTTTTGGTGGTGAATAATCCATGATTCGGGTGCCACATCCTGAAATCCTGATGGCGTACCCAGACATCCTAAAATTCTAGTGGTGTATCCGAGATAGTAACATAGTCAGAATTTAAAATTGATGGTAAAATGTAAATTTTAAAAAGTGGGAGGACACATTTATAATTAATTTAAATTTTAATGATATTTTAATAAATGGTTAATTACTGAGATAGTCACTTATGTTTCCCCTACTACAGAGTTAGTCATCGATTTTGAAAAACGACCAGTAAGGTCACTTACATTTTCGGGGCGTAAACTTTATGTCATTCAGTCGTTTGTTGCCGTTAAATGTTAACGGGAGGCTGATCTGAGATAATAAAAAAAGGTAAATTACCTAGACAGGCCCTAAATTATTACTTCACTCTTATTTTGACCACCGAAATAAAAATAATTTGTATAATTACACATTTAATCCTTCACATTTACATTTTTTATTTCTTCTCTCATCCACCATCTTCCATATTCTTCTTCAGCTAACTTAATTTTTAATTTTCTATTATATTAATCCTCAATTCACACCGTATATTATAATCCATCACCGTATATATCCATATTTCAAATAATGTTTGTAATTCGTAATATAGTTTAATGCAAAATAATGCCCAATTTACGTGCAACAATGTTTAGATAGCATATTCAAAAGGCTTAAATGAAAATAGGTGCCTAAAGTATACATTTTTTGAACTTTAGGTGCCTAAAGTATTTTTTGGTAAAAATAGGTGCTCAAAGTTTCAACCGTTATAAATTTAGGTGTTAAACTGTTAAAGGGGTGTTAGAAAAGTTATCAACCAATCAATGCTCCACATGTGACACTATTTTTATTTTTAAAAATCAATCTAATAAAAAAATTTAAAATTTTTAATCTTTAATCCGTAAATTTTAGAAATTTTACAAAATAATCTTCAAATCTCTAAAATTACTCAAACTCAAACCTTCAAATCACCGTTACTTCTGCCACTGATCGCCGCCCTGACCACACCGCCTCATTATATTTATTAAACCGGAGCATGAATATAATGAGGCCGAATAAACCTGACTACCAGTTTCACCTAAAATCTATGCGACTAAAGATAACAAAAAATCCAACCTTATCTCAAAATTGGATTTCAACTAGTCAGAATGAATTGAAACTTATCAGTGTCGAGTTTTTCGCATCCCTAAGCGTCTTACCAAATATGGGTTGCATTGAATTGGGACTGCACTGGTTGTTCAATTAGAGATGAAAGAAAAATTAAAAAATATAAATTTAAAGAATTAAATGTAAAATTATACAAATTGTTTTTATTTTGATGGTCAAAATAGGAGTAAAGTAATAGTTTATAGACTATCTAAGTAATTTATTTATTTTTTGTTTCAGATCAATTTTCCGTCAAAAGTTAACGGCAATAAATGGCTGAGACAAAATATTTACGCCCCGAAATCGTAAGGGACATTACTGGTCGTTTTTTAAAATTGGTGATCAACTCTATATTAAGGAGAAATATAAGTAATTATTCTAGTAATTAACCTTTTTAATAAATATACTGAGGTGGAATGTACCAGATTACCAGTTTCACCTAAAATCTATGCGACTAAAAGAATAACAAAAAAAATCCAACCTTATCTCAAAATTGGATTTCAACTAGTAAGATTGAATTGAAACTTATCATCAGTTTCGAGGTTTTGGCATCCCTATGCGTCTTACCAAATATGCGTCTTATCAAATATTAAATATTTTTTATGAGTCCAGAACGGGCGATGCACAATATTAAATACTATAAACACATAATACTACTTAATTTCATTGATTTTTAATAATTTTTAAACGATTATTAAAAATCTCAAAAGCTCGGCATGCAATTTATCATATTTCAAAACTAAATTAAAAAAAATATTATATGAACCATTCCCACCGCCTAATTCATAGTCTTGCCCAACTAAATAAAACCACATCATCTTTATTTTCCACATAATATTTTCTTATAAATTAAAATTTATAAATCATCGTCTTCTTCCTCATATATCATGTAATAATTCTAATATGTTAATGAATAAAATTTTTAAGATAAAAAAAACCTAAAAGCTTAACTCACAAATCTAATAAAAATAAAATAATTAATTTTAATTTGTTCAAAACGCTAGAATTAACATATTTGTTTGAACTGCTAACAAATTAATTAGAAAAAATGATGATTTATAAATTTAATTTATAAGAAAATATTATGTAAAAAATAAAAATAATATAATTTTATTTAATTGAGTGGGATCATGGATGAAGTGGTGAGAATGATTCATGAAATAATTTCTTTTAATTTTGTTTAGAAATATAATTAATTACATGTTTGTTAAAAAAAAGGAAGGAGACAAGGTTGTGATCGTCTTAGTTTATGTAGATGATCTACTCATTACAGGGAATTGCGAAGAAATGATCAACAAGTTAAAGGGCATCCTCAACAAGAATTTCAGAATGAAAGACCTTGTGAATCTTAAGTATTTTTTTGGCATAGAAGTATTAAGGTCTAAGGAAGGTATAACACTTAGCCAACGCAAGTATGCATTGGAACTTATTGAAGACACGGGTTTAGGGGGTGCTCGAAATGCTTCAACTCCTTTAGAGGCAAATCAGAAATTGACAACCACTGATTTTGATAGGGAGAATTTCAACAAGGAGTCAGTTCAAAATGATGAACTTCTTGAAGATGTAACAATGTATCAAAGGCTGATTGAGAGGTTTTTGTATCTCACCAATACATGACCAGACATTGCATTTAGTGTGAAACACTTAAGCCAGTTTATGCAAGCACCAAAGAAGAATCATTATGAAGCAGCCCTGAGAATTGTAAGGTACATAAGAAAAAATCCTGGACAAGAAATTTTTTTTGCTGCTATAAATGAATTGCAATTGGTTAGCTATTGTGACTCAGACTGGGCAGCATGTCCAATGACACGACGATCAGTCACAGGCTATTTTGTTAAGCTTGGCAACTTACTGATTTGTTGGAAATCAAAGAAACAAAATACAGTTTCAAGATCGTCAGCTAAAGCACAATACAAAGAAATGGCAGCAGCAGCTGCAGAGATTGTTTGGATACAAGGATTGTTAGAAGAACTTGGAATGAAACTCGAGACACATGCCTTGCTTTTCAGTGATAGTCAAGCTGCATTGCAAATAGCAACTAATCCAGTGTATCACGAACGTACTAAACATATAGAAATCGATTGTCATTTCATTCGCGAAAAAATTCAAAAAGAAATTGTCAAGACAAAGCACGTTTCAACCAAGGAACAACAGGCTGACATTCTTACCAAAGGTCTCGAGACTGTACAACATGATTATCTCCTTGGCAATTTAGGTGTGAAAGATGTATTTCACCCTTCAACTTGAGGGGTGTGTTAAAAATCAGCTATAGTATAGTTAGTTAAAGTAGTTAGTTAGTCTAACCCTAATTAATATTTCATGTTAGTTAGGGTTGTTATCTTGCCTTTTTAAGGCTTAGCTCATAACCGTATAAACTATCACAATTATAATAAAAAATTTATCTTTTCTCTTTTTACATCTTTGCTATCAACCTCATTTGATCATTAACACAAGATTCTCAACATCTCAACAATGTTGAGTCTTTTCTTTTAATAATTATTTAAAAAATATATAATTAATAATATTTAGCGATGCATTATGTTAACGATGTTCAACAATATATGTACTATGTGGTTCGTTTAAAAAATTTCTATACTTTTCTATTTATATTTTACGTCTGGGTAGCAAATGAATAGGCATGAATTCTCTTTTTAAGAAAAAACGTGGCGAGAGAAAAACGAAATTAAATAATAGAGACAAATGAAACATTTAAGGGCCATTAATGGATCAGATAATGTTAGGTATGTTTATTTATTACAAACTGGATTAATTGACGCCTTTTTTATCTAAGTCCTTGAAAAACTTAATTACAGAATTCCCAGGTCACAGCAAAAATGTGTTTTTGGACTTTTGGTTACAGAGAACATAGGTCGTTTTTATATTTTTAAAAAATATTTAAAATAATATGTTTAATTATAAAATTAAAAATAATTTATAAAAAATAAGTGAAAATTTAAAAACATGAAAAATATGTTTTAACTATTTTTATTGAAAATGATTTAGAAAAAAATGTAAAAAATGAAAACAGTGACTTTTTGGTTTTGATTTTGTTTAATTTGGATTCGAATCATTTTAAGCCAATATTAAAATTCTGGTTTATTTAATCATATTTTATTTTTTATTATAATAACTTTTTAATAATTATATTCAAAATAGATAACAAACACATTTTCAATATTTTCAATTTTAAAAACAAATTTTCATTTCTATTAACCAAACACGTTTTTTAAGTTATAGAAAACTAAAAATTATTCTTTTAAAAATTAAAATGAAAAATATAAATATACATATTTTCTTGAACCAAACTAACCCTAAATATTTATTAAAATGAGATATTTCATTGTCATGTAAATAAATGTATACCTAACAGGCCATATTTTTTAAAACACAACGCGTCGTTTAAAAATTAATTGTTAAATATGTCGCCGTGTAAAATATGTGTAATTATAAAGTTTTCTCCGTTAATCTTGAGTTAAATTCTATTTGAAAAAAAAAACTTTCTTTATTTCTTTCTAAATGCACTTTAGATAAATATATATGTATTCAAAAGATCCATAAGATATTTTAAATTTTAATTTTAATCTTTATATTTTGATTTTGTGGCATTATTTCTCTTTACTATTTTTTATTTGTACATATCGGTCCCTCCATTAATTTGTGTTCAAATTTATCTTTAATTGTTAACCTAACAATTATAAAATTGAAAATTTAGTCATCATACTTTAGCTTTGTGCAACTGAGTAATTGTAATATTTTGGCTTAAATGAAAAATATGTATCCAAAGTATACATCTTTTAAACTTTAGGTGTTTAAAGTATTTTTTTTTTGTAAAAATAGGTATCCAAAGTTTACAATGTTGCAATTTTAGGTGTCTGACCGTTAAGAGGTGTTAAAAAAATTGCTCACCGATCAATGCTTGATACGTGACACTAATTTGATTTTTTTTTATTTTTTAAGAAAAACCAAAATTTTCATTTTTTCATAAAACCCTAAAATTTTGCAATTTTTACAAAACAACCTAAAATCCCTAAAACTCTCAAACTCAAACCCCCAAATTGTCGCCGCTTTTGTCGTCGATCACCACGCCTGAGTACACCCCTTTGGTCACCGGACCTAGGCGGTCATTTCCCCCAACACGGCGTCGCTGGAAAAGCCGAACGTCGAATTAACATTGGACTGACACAACATTCGACGTTTTTTGCGACGCCGTGTTGGGAGAAATGACCGCCTAGCCCGCCAACCAAAGGGGTGTGCTTAGGCGCAGTGATCAACGATTTGGGGGTTTGGCTTGGGAAATTTTAGAGATTTAAGGACTGTTTTATAAAAATTTCAGGATATTATAAAAAATTAATTTTTTATAAAAGAATTGTTTTAAGTTTTTAATTTTGAAAAAATAAAATAAACATGTCACATGTCAAGCATTGATTGGTTAACAATTTTTTAACACCTTTTAACAGTCATGCATGTAAAATTGCAACATTGTAAACTTTAGGCACCTAAAATTATAACGATTGAAACTTTGGGACCTATTTTTACAAAAAGAAAATTTTAGGCACCTAAAGTTCAAAAGAATGACACTTTGGGCACTTATTTTTCATTTAAGCCTACTCTTTTATATTTGAAAATCATGCTCTCTTAATTTCTATTCAATTTTATAGGCAAATGTTAAGATTCAAACTCACATAAGATAGGACAACATAAGCATTCTTCGTCACTCAGTCAATCAATGAATATCAATTTTTATTCAATTTTGTTATTGAATGTTAATATAATTAAAAAATAATTCTTGAGTCTCATGCGTCTATTATTTTTATTAATAGTAATATTAAAATTTAAATACATAATTTTTTTGTTTAATTGAACAATGACTTTTTTTTTAATAAATTAAAGGTGATTATAAGGTAGTATCTGTTCATGCATATTCTTAACCCTTTAACAAGGCGCATACACCTTATAGACAAAGCGATTTGAACTCATGTCTTATGGGATAAACATCATCCACTTTTTCACTGGGAAACTTGTTGGATTCTTGAACAATGACTTTTAAATCATCTAGATTTATAGTTTTTAAGAGCCAAACTGATAAAAGAAACTGTAAAAGTGAATGATTAAAAGGTTATTTGTTTCTTTTTATAACTGTTACGTTAGTCGTTAAAGATAAAATTTAACATAAACTAGTGCGATGACCAATATTTTTAAATAAAAATAGTTAAGAAACTTAATTTCACAAAATCAAAATATATAGACTAAATTTAAATTTTAAAATAATATATGTTGTTGGTATACTTAAATGTTTTATTTAAAAGTGCATTTGAAAGAAGAAGAAGAAAAGAAATGTCCCTAAAGAAAATCAAACTCGGGATTGGGCTATGGAAGTACACATGCATTACCACGAGGGACTTTTCTTTTTATTTTACTAGAGATGTGAAATGAATTAAGAGAAAAAAATAGTTACAAAAGAGCACGCAAAGCATCTAAGATCACAAAAGAATTATTTTCGGTGCTAACAATTTGGCAAGAGTTCTTAATAAGTCGGTCTGCAGTTTGATTATAACAACGGTGAACAAAAGAAAAGTTAAAACTTTAGAAACAATTAGAAAAAAAAGTTCATATTTGTTAGTACTTATAAACACCTACCGCCACACGACGAAGTCAGAGCGAATAAGACCACAGACGATATAGTATAGAGAATGTCTGGCGATGAACGTCACAACGCAGGGGGACCGCGATGCACAGAATCGCCCGCAAACCAAGCGATACCCTCCGCGATCTGTAGCGAACAGACAAAGCCACGAACAATATCGGTGCTTCATCTGCTAGCCAGATGACTACACATGTGCCCGCCACAGATGCCGAGGAGAACCTAGGACGTCAAGTCATATCCAGTCCAATCAACGCGGCACGATAACCCTATCTTGACACATATTCAAGTAGTATAAAATCGAGCATGCAGCCGAAAGGAACTAAGGCCTACCATTCACAGCACCATCACTACCCAAAAGCAAGAGTAATACATATGCTTTGACTCAGAACGGTCATCCCTACCTCAATCGGACCATCGTCTCTGACCCTTAATCATTATGGTAATCAACAAGATTTATTAGAAAAAATTTCTCAAAGAGATAGATTGTTGCTTGAAAGCCTTGTGATGACACATTTGTTGTCGGATTCAATAACAATATTTTTCTAACCATCGTGGAGAGCAGTGATCACTCCTAGCCTGCATATCATATCTTCGGAAACAGAGGCTGAGAGGGCTGAGACAATCTTTGTTGCTCCCCCAACAACAAAAGAGAGAGCCTCAAACATTTAATTGAGAGGGCTGACACATTGGTTTATGTGTCAATAAATGGTGTTATTTGGTAAATAATTGATTTTTTTGTCAATTTTGCAATTAAGTTTTTAAAAAGTGATTTTTGGATTAAAAAAAAGCTTGAGGTGATTGAAGATATGCATGCGGAAATGAATATTTATACTTTTTTGGATAAATATCAAAATTACACATGAATCTCAGTTGAATGTTCACTGTGATACATGACTTTGCACATGAAATTTTGATTTTTGGTCCAATTATACAAATTTTAAAAAAATACATCAATTTGTTTTTAATATTAAATAAATATAATTATTTTTGCATGCAATATATAAAACGTAAAATGATGCTATATTGATATCGATATTAGTGATTTGAGAAAATTTAATCAAATCAAAATTGTTGTATATAATTGTACTAATCTAAGCTCATGCTTCATATTGCACATTTCACTAAAGTTCATGTACATCTTTTATTTGTATCTTATATATCATTATATTGTTCAATGATTGAACAATTGTAAATAATCTGAATAGATTAAACAAAAAATGGAATATCACACCTATTTAATTTCATTTTTGACTTTTAAAACATTGGTTTGACCATCACTTTTATGTTAATTTAGGGGGGAAATGCTGAAAATAAAAAAATAGGGTAATTGTGCATATAAGAAATTATTTAATGAAATGTTCATTTTCTTCAATACCAATAGGGAGTCATCAACAACTGCTACTGATGGCAAAATCGTCGATATATGCTATCGACTTTGAGTCCAGTTTTGTTTTTATATATTTTAGACTACGAAGATTAATATGTAAAATTTTTGAATTAGGGCATTTGTATGTAGCAGAGTTTTAGGATCAAAATGGAAAATTTTGAAATTTTGGTTAAGAAAAAAAAGGACATTAAAATTTTCGAAATTTTTGAAGTAAAATATCTAAAAGATCATCTATATTGGTGGTAACTTTGAAAGGCCATAAATAAAACAAGTTAAAATTTCGTTGAAATTATTTTTTCATCACAAGGGCCAATTAGAGGAAGTTAAATTTAGAGGGTCCGAAATGAAACTTCGAGAATGAAGCAAAATTACACTATCAAATCCTTATAAATTATAAATATGATATATGACAAGTAAAAAAAAAGAATGCAACTAAAGATTTAAAATTACTGATAAAATCGAAAAAATAATAATTAAAGGCTAAAATTAGATTTTTCGAGATAAAAATAGTGACAAAAAAGAAAATATTAGACAAGTCTGGTTCACCACGTTATCTATGTTCTCATTTAATAAAAATTTTTTAACTTATTTTTTCAAGACTAATTTTTACCCCTTTACTACATGTAACTAAAAAGTAAGTAGTTATTAGTAAGTTACACCAAGACGGGTGAATATTATTTAATGAATCATGCTTGATATGATGAGTCGAATACATCTAATAATTTCTTGGTGACAAAACACTTTTAGCATCTTTATCGGTACAACACCTCTATTTAAACACCTTCTTTTCCATTTGCTTTCGAACCCCATTCATTCATTAAATTTCACTCACTCACTCTCCCTTTTGTAAAAAAAAAATGAATTCCATCTTATCATTTCTGTCTCCTTTAGTTCAATTTCTTGTCACCCTTGTAGTTTTAATCCTTTACTTGGAACAAGTCACATATTTACGAAGAAAGCGAAATGCTCCTGGTCCGAATGTAGTTTTTCCATTTTTAGGAAATGCAATTTCATTAATCACAAATCCCACCAAGTTCTGGGAAGTTCAAGCTCAGTTCTCTTCTTCTGTTGGCTTTTCTGTTAATTACGTTATTGGTCAATTCATCGTCTTTGTCCGAAATACCGAACTTTCTCACCTCATCTTTGCCAACGTCCGACCCGATGCTTTCATACCCACCGGACATCCCTTCGGTAAAAAAATCTTTGGCGAACATAACATGATTTATTTGTCCGGACAAGATCAAAAAGATGTCCGCCGTCATATTGCTCCCAACTTCACTCCCAAAGCGCTGTCAACCTACACCGCCTTGCAGCAGCTCATTATTCTTAAACATTTAGAATCGTGGGAAAGTCTATCGGCAGCTTCGCCGGCGGAGCCGATTTCTCTCCGGCTTTTAGTTCGTGACTTAAACCTCGAGACTTCTCAAACGGTGTTCGTCGGCAGGTATTTATCGAGTGAAGCTCGCGAGAGATTCAGGGTCGATTATAATATTTTCAACACGGGCTTGCTGAAGGTGCCGTTTGATCTGCCCGGTTTCGCATTTCGAAAAGCGAAGCTGAGCTTTCAGCGGTTGGCCAAAATGCTTGTTGATTGCGCTGCTAAAAGTAAAATGAGAATGCTTGAAGGTGACGAGCCTTCATGTTTAATCGATTTTTGGATGCAAGAATTGGTTCGAGTAACCGCCGAGACCAAAGTAGCGCCGCCGCACTCAACCGAGGAAGAAATTGGAAGTTACATGTTTGATTTCCTTTTCGCTGCCCAAGATGCCTCCACATCGTCGCTCCTTTGGGCGGTGACACTCCTCGACTCTCATCCCGATGTTCTTCAGAAAGTTAGGGAGGAAGTTTCAAGGATATGGTCGCCGGAATCGGATGCTTTAATCACCGCCGAGCAATTAAGGGAAATGAAGTACACCCACGCAGTGGCACGTGAGGTGGTGAGATACCGTCCGCCGGCGACATTGGTGCCGCACATTGTGATGGAGGATTTCCCGTTAACCGAGTCATACAAAATTCCCAAAGGAACAATTGTGTTCCCATCTGTTTACGAGTCGTCCTTCCAAGGGTTCACGGAGGCCGAGCGTTTCGAACCGGAGAGGTTCTCGGAGGAAAGGCAGGAGGACGTGATATTCAAAAGGAACTACCTGGCTTTCGGGGCCGGTTCACACCAGTGTGTGGGCCAAAGATACGCCTTGAACCATCTGGTTCTTTTCATCGCCATGTTCGTGACGTTGCTGGATTTCAAGAGGCACCGAACCGA
The DNA here is from genome assembly GCA_958450335.1 of Hibiscus tridactylites. Lineage (NCBI taxonomy): Eukaryota > Viridiplantae > Streptophyta > Magnoliopsida > Malvales > Malvaceae > Hibiscus > Hibiscus tridactylites. The sequence goes on along the minus strand of OY288270.1, from coordinate 94,232,316 downwards.
CGGCTGCGATGAAATCATCTACACTCCCACGATTAGTCCTAAAGATGGATGCAAGGTTTTCCTCTCCAAGCGTTGCCCGCGTTATCCAGATTTCTCTCTTAATTGACCAAACAAAAAAAGTTGCATTTTTTTATATATAGTTTGTTTTAATATTTATGTTTATGTTTAAGGCTACTTATTTTAATAATATGTAACCTTTTACCAATAAATGTTGGATGCATTGGTAAGACACATTGCACTTTCAAGGAGAGTACATGAGTTTGAACCTTGAGAGTTGAGACAACATTGTTGGGAGGTGTAGCCTTGCACCCTAAATATGGACCGTGAGACGGACATGCATAATAACAAAAAAATATGTAATTTTTTAATATGAGCACGTTACTTTTATTAAAAGAAAAAAAATCTAAAAAGATAATGAGAGATTACAACATAGGTAAACAAACTTGATCTGAACCTATTCAATTCAATAGCGAACAAGAGCGGTGATTGTGGGCTTGTATATAAATTTAGTTCGAGGGTCCAAAAAGGGAGATCAACAAGATAATCAAAAGAGTGTCATATTGATCAGTCGTGACGAAGTCAAATTCAACTCTGATAAAAAATTATATAAGAAAGAAACGGTCAAATGACCGATTAAGAGGAAAAAAACATGCTAAAAGACAGATGATAAATATCAAAAGATAAAGAAAATCATGCCACATGAACTAAATTATTAATTTAAAAATTATAAAATAAAAAACGAAACAAACAAACAAAAGAAAATTATCGACGATCAACAACAGCACTATAACTGATGACGTCTGCGGCCGTGCAAAGTAAAAAAAAAAATAGCGAGCAAAGAGGAAAAGGACGCGGCAAAGGTTATAACTTCTATGCATGATTATATCAATTTCTATTTGGGAGACGATCCACTAAACGTCTAAATGAAGAAAAAAATGAGTATTTGAATCATAATCGGGAGAATACAAATGAAACATTAGATTAAACATACTAAAAGTTTGAAGCCAACAAGTAAATGTCAATGGTCTGGTCAAAGTTAATGATCAATCATGTTAATAGTTAATATGGGTCAACTGTTAACACGAGTCAACAATCAACATAAATCAACGGTCAACATGGGTTCACGATTGGTACATGTTAATAGTTAACATAGGTAAACTGTCAACATGGGCTAATGATTTTGGGTTAGAGAGGTCGATTAACGGGTTGGTGGTCCGATCAGAAGAATTGAGATTAGAATGATATAGCCTATAGGTCGAAGAAGATTCGGTGCGGGTCGACCTAGGCCGTATTGAAAAGGGCCATCTGCTTTTGGGATTTGAGGAGCGGGCCGGTAGGTTTTTTTGTGGAACCAAGTCGTTAGGTTTAGGGTTCCAAACAAAGGGCCTAGGAATCGTACTGTGGGTTTTGGGAAGTAAATTGAATAATATTATTTTTTAAAACATTATAATAATTATTTATGTTAATTAATTAGTATTAAAATATTTATTTTTATAATTTTATATATAAAATATTAAGATTGGTATATTTATTAAATTAATAAATAATATTTTTGTATTAGTTACTTATGAAAACAAGAATATTGTTTATATTATTAACAATGATTAATAATATACTTTAAATATTTTAAAAATATTAATAGAATATTAAATTAATATTAGATACATTAAATAATATTACTCATTATTAATAATTCAATAATATTATTTTTTAAAATTTTTTAATAATTAATAAATATTAAAATAAACAAACCATCCCTTTTAATTAAATAAACATGTTTTAAAAAACATTAATTAGTACTAGTAGTAGTTTGTTTTATGGATCTCCATCAACTTATTATTTTTTTAATTACGAATATTTAATTTCTTTGTTGATTAGTTTAAATTAAATATTATAAATACTCATTTTAAATCAAATACAATATTAAAAATTATAATTTTTGACATTATATAAGAAATATAATAGTCATGTTTGGTAAAGAGAGGTTTGAGCCAAAATTAAAAGTTTGAGCTAAAATTAGAGGTTTGACTGGACAAATCCGCTAATTTAGATGTTTGGTAAAGAACATATTGAAATAACGGATTGGAGTGAAACCTCTAATTTCGAAAAAGCTACTAATAGGAGTTTTTGAAATTAGAGGTTTTGATATAATAGTTATAAATATCCTTTTACGCTTAACAATTACCAAAAATCTTCAAATAATCTAAATTTAACCATTTCTATTTTAATTCTTCAACCTCACGAATTTATATTGTGACATTTTGTAACACCCGGGTTTAGGGGTCGGGTGAAAATAATATTAAAATATTATTTTGGGTTCGGTTTTACAATTTAGATAATAAAAATATTTTCGTGGGCCTCGGGATTTCAAAATATTTACAACTATGTTGGGCCTATCTCTTGGGTCCAAAATCCATGGACTTTAAGAGATATGAGTTTTGGACTTTCATTAAGGGCATTGTGGTAAACATTGTTTTTGGGTGAATTTAAAATAAAGTAAAAGATGAACATGTGCTCATCTTCATCCTCCCTCCCCCATTTTCCATTTCTAACGTGAAAATGGAGCTTATTTTCACTTCACTCTCCCACCTCCTTTCTCCCTCATCCTTTGAGCTTTTTGAAAGGTAAATATAGTTTTGACTTGGCCTTGCTATCCTCTACATTTTAGTATTTTTAGATTTCACTAAAACCATGTATTTTACATTTGGGTTTTTCAAAGTTTTAAGCTAAAGGTTAAGGCTTTATGGGTTTTTACTAAAGCTTTTGATTTGTTATTGTTAGATATGTTATCTATGAATCAAATGACCCAATATATATAATTTTTAGAGTATTTTAGAAGAATTCCCGAAATTGGGTAAAAATGGGTTTTTTGAAGGGTTTTAGGTGATTTTTGGGGGTTGTTTTAGGTGGAAATTGATAGCCCAATGGTAGTGCTATGGGTAAGGGTCGATTTGGGAATGTTTGTGGGTGCTATGGATGTTGGAAAGATGGTTTTTGGACATGGTTTAGGGGCTGTCCGAAATTGCTAAAAGTGGGGTTTGGTCATGGCTTGCAACATTGTGAATTGTATTTGAATTGTGTTCCGGGTAGGTCTTTTGATGTTGGGCTGATTTGGAATTGTTTGAAATGTGTTTGAGGTTGTTTGAAAGCGGGAATTCGTGTTGGAAAAGCTTCAGGAAGAAATCCGGAAATTTGAAGGAGGTTGCTAGCTTGGCTTGGAGCTTGGATGTTTAGGTGAGTGGTTAAATATTTTCAAAATGGTTTTGAGTATTTGGTTCAAGCATGTAAACCTAGGATGGGCTTGGTAAACCCACCTAGAGTTGGGATTAGAGTGGTAGCCTAATCCCAAGCTTTGATTAGAGACTTTGGTTGCACTTTTTAATGGTTGTACATGCCTCGTATTAAATTGTGGTAGTGTTGATTATGTATATGTTGTATACATGTATGATGAGGCAAGTTTGATGCATTGTTATATGCATGTTGATGATAGATATGATATGGTTATACACATGTGTAAAATATAATGTGATGTGGTTGTTAATTATGTACATGTGGTGTTGACGTGTGAAATGATTTTATGAGGTGGTTTCATGATCCAAGGATCATGGTGAGTACATGCTAGGCATGGAAATGTGGTTTATGCATGACGGTAAGTCAAGGTGAGTACGTGCTAAGCACGGAAGTGTTATAAATTAATATTGTGAAAGAGTAATGAAATGTGTAGTATTGGCACTAGTATGCTTGGGTACAAATGATCGATCATTAGGATGTTAGTGTGTACACATGAGTCAAAAGTCGCGCGTGGCCTTGGTGGCGTTGAGTCACCAAGGAGGAGTACGGGTTCGCCCGAAAATTTTATTTATATTTCTACGTGATGATGAGTGGAATCCCATCCGTAGGGCATGTGGCGATGAGTGGAATCTCGCACATGCAAGGACCGGTGATGAGTGGAATCCCACCGAGGTAATGTTGTTGTTGGAAATGCGTTCCAACGGGTTATCCGCGTATTCGGGTCATAGCTAGGTGCCAATACGGATTGCAATTTATTTTGCCAATTTGTGGTTAATTTGGGAGCCAATGTGTTTTGGGAGGTGTTGCTAACATGGTTTAATATATGTGATTACATGTGTGTTGGATTTAAACATGTTGAGCATGACATGATATTGAATATATGCTCATGCATCATCTAACCATGGCTCGTGTGGATCGGAGGTAAGATCATGCATTTTATCTTGGTTGTGGTTCGTGCTTGGACCCTGCATTGTCGAAGGTTTGTTTTATGAGCTTACCCTCACTAAGCTTTTATGCTTACGCTCTCTTTTGTTCGACAATGCAGATCAATGGTTTGTGGGTGGCAAGGGCAAGGAAAGGCCTCCAAGTGTTGCTTACGGTTAGCTCAAGTATGATGTTTAAACTTAAAGATTGTAATAGTAAAGCAATGGGATATGTGTTGTTGATTTGAGTTTGATGTATGTCGATGATTGACTTGATTTGTAAGCATGATGTGTCTTGCCAAATGCTTATGTGATGAATGTTAACTCATGCCTAAGTTGCTCTTTTGAATGTTAGTCTTATGCCTTAAGTGTTTATTATATGTGTTTGAATGAATGCATGTTTGTGAGGTGTTGCCTAGTGTTAGACATGTTTAAATCTTGTTAAAGCATGATAGTATGGTTGGTATGTCTTGGGTTTAATTGGTTTGGTGTTAAGATGTGTTTTGGTGATGTTTTGGGGCACCTTTGTGCCTCAAAACAGCAAAATCGAGTCTGCAGACAGGGGGTGTTTCGGAACGGGTGCCCCTGTTCCGGAACGGTCCCTGTGTAAATGGCCTGCCGTTTCGAAACGGATGAGGGTCGTTTCGGAACGTTTTCGCTACTGGAATTTTGAGAAATTGGCGAGATGAAGCCGTTCCGAAACGGGCCTTTGAAGTTTCGAAACGGTCAAATCTCGTTGACCACGAGATATTGACCGTCAAGGTCGTTCCGATACGGGTCTCCCCTGTTTCGGAACGGTCACCTTGTGGTTGACCCAGGCCCGTTGACCAGGTCAGGGCGTTTCGGAACACCCTATAGGTGTTTCGAAACGGCCTGCTGAAATGAAGTAAAATGGGCTGTTATGGTTGTTTGGTCGGTGCATGTTACGTTGTTTGTTTCTTCCGCTGTAGTGTTTCACATAGGATCTATAAATGCATCTAGAATAAGACTAATGTTAAAAGAAATTTTCTGGGTCGTTAACCGAGGGGAAGCCTTAACGGGTTTCGTTTCGGTTTTCCCCGTGTGGCCCACTCGGACCGGTCATCCGACCAGACCGGGACGAGGGGGGTTACACTTGTTGGTATCAGAGCCTAAGGTTTCCGAGACCTTGGGCAGGTAAGTGAGGTAAGTTGTGTTTTATGTTGAAATGCACGGTGGTTGCTTGCTTGTCAAGTATGCTTGATGTATGTTCGCTTGTTTATCAAGTATGCCATGTTGTATGCCCGTGTATGCTGTGATGTCTAATTGTTTGATTGTACGCATATGTTTGCTTGTTTAGCAAGTAAGCCTTGTTGTATGCTTGGTTGAACATGTATGTGTGTTGATTTGGTTGAAACATGTTTAGTAGAGTCCCATTGCTTCTATTACATCAGAAAAAGGAATTTAAGTGAGGGAAATCATACTTGAGCCACTTGGACCTTTCCTTTGCTAACCCAATTTTGTATGTTAAATTGTGATTGATTTATTGCTTTTAGTAAGTTGGGGCCAGTGTGTGAGCCGTGAATCAGTAAGTGGAAGTTGTGGTTTTGAAAATATGGATGATGTGGAGGAAGTTCTTTACTATAGTTAGGGGAGTATGGTTGTACCGGAGTTGAGGTACAATTTGTTTGCTCGAGTCCGCGTGCATGTGGGTTAATTCTTGTGGATGAGGGACGGTGTGATCAACTCTGGCATTAGTTAGTAAGAAGAAGTAAAGGCCTATGGGCGGGGGTCAGAGTGGTGTCAATGTTTTATCGAATGAGCCCTTAGCACAATATCAAGTTGTTTCCTCTAGTTGATTCTGAATCCGTATCTCTGTACATTGTTAGCAAGTATGCAAGTTGAACATGCCTGGTGAGGTGTTAGTAGGTGACCGTTGGGGTTAGCCTATGATTTTAATGCAAGACAGCCGGTTAGTGTCCGTGAGTGTGAGCTAGTTTGTGTAATTGGGTCAGTGTACGTTGAGTTGTTTTCCAGCAAGCGGAAGAGAAGAAGTCACTTCCGATATAGTTGAGCCGAGAAGGGAGCCTTGAGCTTTGACTTCAGGATTGGTTGGTAGGGGTAGAACAGTTCCAGCTAGACTGTTTGTGTGCGATCAGAATTGAGTCTTGAAGTTACGAGATGCTCTAAGAACAGTTTAGAAGAGTCAGATTTTGTTGAAGAACCAGTCTGGGGACAAGAGGACAGAAGACTATCAGTGTGTATATGTGAAATGACAGTTTCTGCGAATACCTCCTTTGTGTGAGCATGTAAGAAATTAGGTATCTTGGTTGAGACCTTAGATGTAGGGACACATGTGACTAGACCTTTTGGGAGATAGTAGTGATCAGAAAGATGTACAGAAGATGTTTGTTGGTGGTTCAGAGTTACTAGTTTCTAGTAGATGTGAAGTGATTGTCTTCCTACAGTTTTGATGTGCCTTTTTCCAAGGCTCGACTTGAAGAGCAAATAGTTAGTGTATACGTTGAGACAAAGAAAGAGTTGACTTGAAGTTACAAGATTTATGTGTGACTGTAGTGGTAGGTGAGAAGGTGAACTTCTTGTTGAATGTTGATCCAGATTTAGAGGTCGAAGATTGATTGAGTTTAGTTGACAGGCTTGCTTAGTAATTGTGATGAATTCGATTTTGAATGAAGACTAGGCCGCAAAATGCTAGAATAGCTTGTGATTCTTCCTAGAAGTGTTTAGAAGAAACGCCCGGTTTGTCTCCTAACAGAGAAGAAGAGTTTATTATTGACGTCGTCTCCGAGTTTGTTCGTGTTTTAGTTGCTATGTATCTTATGATTTCCGGAAGAATTGAGAATGTTGAAGAATCAACTTCGAGATTTGTTAGACCTTAGACTCATTAGGCCTAGTGCATCATCTTAGAATTCTACAGTGTAATCTGTGGAGAGGGAAGAATGACAGTACGAGGATGTGTTTAGATTTCAGATAGTTGAAACAAGTGACAGTGAATGATTAGTATCCGTTTCCGTGTGTCAGTGATTTGTTGATCAGTTAGTGTGTACTCCAGTCAAATTGAAGATTAATTTGGATTCGATTAATTACAGTTGAAAGTGAGAGAAGTTGAAGTATCGAAGACAGCTTTCGAGGCAAGATATGATCGCTTTGAGTTCCGAGTTATGCCGTTTTGTTTGACTAGTGTATTAGTTACCTTCCTAGAGATGTTGAGCAGAATAATTTTCTGAGTTTCATGATCAGTTGTAGTAGCCCTTCTAGATGTCACATGAGTATATTCAAGTACCGAAGAAGACCATGACAAGCTTTGAAGTTAGTGTGGTAGATCTTTTTAGAGAGTTAATTGTATACCAAGTTGTGCAACGTGAACTTCGAGTTAATGAAGATGTTCTCTTAGGACATGTAGATTAGCCGAGTGTATTAGAACAAATCTTGAACAAACAGAGGAAGATGTGAGTTGGAGGAAATTGAAGATTGTGACAGGAACCTATAGTTTTAAGTCTAACAGTGTTACTACCGGAAGTTGTAAATAGCTGTTCGAAGATAGCTGCTCTTTTGTCAGATTGCTACAGAAGAATGTTCAGTTTGTGAGGTCAGATGCGAGACATTGAACCCTTGAGAAACTAAAAGAAACTTTGAAGAGAGCTTCGACCTTGATTCAGCCCTTGTCAGAGAAAGAATTCGTGAACCATAGTGATGTGTTACATGTAGAGTTAGATTGTGTGATTATGCAAGACAGATGATTGTGGCTTATTCATCGAGATGGTTGAAAGACCATGAGAAGAGTTAACCGATATGATACATAGAATTAATTACCGTTGTAATTGCTTGAAGACTGTGATCTCAAGATTGAGTACTACCTGAAGAGAGTCTACGTAGTAACCGATGTTTCGAGTTATTTTGTTGATAGATTAGTAGTTGGGTTGCGAGATGTGATTGTCAAATTCAGTTTGCCGAATGATAGTAGTTTCGTGGCCGAGTTTCATGTTAAACCTACATTGAGTCAGAATGCTTGAAGAGAAACAGTTGCCAGACAGATTCGTGGCACCTCACGTGCAAGACATTGTGGAAAGAAGACCGTCATAATACAGTTTCAGAGATGATAGAATTTTTCATTTCAGAGACAGAATAATTGTACTGATTGACATAGTGTTATGAGACATATTGATTTGACCGAAGCACACGGTATTTCTTTTGTATTGCATCTGAGTAGTATGAAGACATATTGTGGGTTGAAGATGAGTATTTCTAGATTGAGCGGATGAATGATGTGGTTCAGTATGAGAGTCAGTGTGTAAATTGTCAGCGTGTCAAGACTGAGTTTCAGTTTCTTCTAGTTTGTTACATCCGTGGAAGGTTCATAATGGAAGCGAGTAATAGAGATTCGAGATTTCAACTAGAATAATTTTGAAGACGTCTGCGTAGTGTTTGGTTAATTGATGAAGACAGATGATCAGTCAGAGAAAGTTAAGAGTCAAGCGTTCAAACAGTGTGGTATGAGTTGGGAGTCGGGCTAGATCTGTTGTTTATCTGTTGCGGTTACCACCAGAGTTAGAGAGAGGGTTGTGATGTGATTTATGAATCTATGATTCGGAGTGCGAGTCAGATCTGTTCCGTGCTATGTTGTTGAAGAGATTGAGTTGAGTTTGAAATTGGCATGCCTTGAAGAATCAGTTGAGATCTTAGTGTCAGGTAGCGAATGTTGTGTGGTAAGTCTTTCGAGTTGGTTAATATAGTGGTGAGAAGACAAGGAAAGTGTGGAGTAGCATATTTTAGTGGCTCCTCATGTCCGATAAATTTCGGGGACGAAATTTTCTTAAGTGGGGGAGAGTTGTAACACCCGGGTTTAGGGGTCGGGTGAAAATAATATTAAAATATTATTTTGGGTTCGGTTTTATAATTTAGATAATAAAAATATTTTCGTGGGCCTCGGGATTTCAAAATATTTACAACTATGTTGGGCCTATCTCTTGGGTCCAAAATCCATGGACTTTAAGAGATATGAGTTTTGGACTTTCATTAAGGGCATTGTGGTAAACATTATTTTTGGGTGAATTTAAAATAAAGTAAAAGATGAACATGTGCTCATCTTCATCCTCCCTCCCCCATTTTCCATTTCTAACGTGAAAATGGAGCTTATTTTCACTTCACTCTCCCACCTCCTTTCTCCCTCATCCTTTGAGCTTTTTGAAAGGTAAATATAGTTTTGACTTGGCCTTGCTATCCTCTACATTTTAGTATTTTTAGATTTCACTAAAACCATGTATTTTACATTTGGGTTTTTCAAAGTTTTAAGCTAAAGGTTAAGGCTTTATGGGTTTTTACTAAAGCTTTTGATTTGTTATTGTTAGATATGTTATCTATGAATCAAATGACCCAATATATATAATTTTTAGAGTATTTTAGAAGAATTCCCGAAATTGGGTAAAAATGGGTTTTTTGAAGGGTTTTAGGTGATTTTTGGGGGTTGTTTTAGGTGGAAATTGATAGCCCAATGGTAGTGCTATGGGTAAGGGTCGATTTGGGAATGTTTGTGGGTGCTATGGGTGTTGGAAAGATGGTTTTTGGACATGGTTTAGGGGCTGTCCGAAATTGCTAAAAGTGGGGTTTGGTCATGGCTTGCAACATTGTGAATTGTATTTGAATTGTGTTCCGGGTAGGTCTTTTGATGTTGGGCTGATTTGGAATTGTTTGAAATGTGTTTGAGGTTGTTTGGAAGCGGGAATTCGTGTTGGAAAAGCTTCGGGAAGAAATCCGGAAATTTGAAGGAGGTTGCTAGCTTGGCTTGGAGCTTGGATGTTTAGGTGAGTGGTTAAATATTTTCAAAATGGTTTTGAGTATTTGGTTCAAGCATGTAAACCTAGGATGGGCTTGGTAAACCCACCTAGAGTTGGGATTAGAGTGGTAGCCTAATCCCAAGCTTTGATTAGAGACTTTGGTTGCACTTTTTAATGGTTGTACATGCCTCGTATTAAATTGTGGTAGTGTTGATTATGTATATGTTGTATACATGTATGATGAGGCAAGTTTGATGCATTGTTATATGCATGTTGATGATAGATATGATATGGTTATACACATGTGTAAAATATAATGTGATGTGGTTGTTAATTATGTACATGTGGTGTTGACGTGTGAAATGATTTTATGAGGTGGTTTCATGATCCAAGGATCATGGTGAGTACATGCTAGGCATGGAAATGTGGTTTATGCATGACGGTAAGTCAAGGTGAGTACGTGCTAAGCACGGAAGTGTTATAAATTAATATTGTGAAAGAGTAATGAAATGTGTAGTATTGGCACTAGTATGCTTGGGTACAAATGATCGATCATTAGGATGTTAGTGTGTACACATGAGTCAAAAGTCGCGCGTGGCCTTGGTGGCGTTGAGTCACCAAGGAGGAGTACGGGTTCGCCCGGAAATTTTATTTATATTTCTACGTGATGATGAGTGGAATCCCATCCGTAGGGCATGTGGCGATGAGTGGAATCTCGCACATGCAAGGACCGGTGATGAGTGGAATCCCACCGAGGTAATGTTGTTGTTGGAAATGTGTTCCAACGGGTTATCCGCGTATTCGGGTCATAGCTAGGTGCCAATACGGATTGCAATTTATTTTGCCAATTTGTGGTTAATTTGGGAGCCAATGTGTTTTGGGAGGTGTTGCTAACATGGTTTAATATATGTGATTACATGTGTGTTGGATTTAAACATGTTGAGCATGACATGATATTGAATATATGCTCATGCATCATCTAACCATGGCTCGTGTGGATCGGAGGTAAGATCATGCATTTTATCTTGGTTGTGGTTCGTGCTTGGACCCTGCATTGTCGAAGGTTTGTTTTATGAGCTTACCCTCACTAAGCTTTTATGCTTACGCTCTCTTTTGTTCGACAATGCAGATCAATGGTTTGTGGGTGGCAAGGGCAAGGAAAGGCCTCCAAGTGTTGCTTACGGTTAGCTCAAGTATGATGTTTAAACTTAAAGATTGTAATAGTAAAGCAATGGGATATGTGTTGTTGATTTGAGTTTGATGTATGTCGATGATTGACTTGATTTGTAAGCATGATGTGTCTTGCCAAATGCTTATGTGATGAATGTTAACTCATGCCTAAGTTGCTCTTTTGAATGTTAGTCTTATGCCTTAAGTGTTTATTATATGTGTTTGAATGAATGCATGTTTGTGAGGTGTTGCCTAGTGTTAGACATGTTTAAATCTTGTTAAAGCATGATAGTATGGTTGGTATGTCTTGGGTTTAATTGGTTTGGTGTTAAGATGTGTTTTGGTGATGTTTTGGGGCACCTTTGTGCCTCAAAACAGCAAAATCGAGTCTGCAGACAGGGGGTGTTTCGGAACGGGTGCCCCTGTTCCGGAACGGTCCCTGTGTAAATGGCCTGCCGTTTCGAAACGGATGAGGGTCGTTTCGGAACGTTTTCGCTACTGGAATTTTGAGAAATTGGCGAGATGAAGCCGTTCCGAAACGGGCCTTTGAAGTTTCGAAACGGTCAAATCTCGTTGACCACGAGATATTGACCGTCAAGGTCGTTCCGATACGGGTCTCCCCTGTTTCGGAACGGTCACCTTGTGGTTGACCCAGGCCCGTTGACCAGGTCAGGGCGTTTCGGAACACCCTATAGGTGTTTCGAAACGGCCTGCTGAAATGAAGTAAAATGGGCTGTTATGGTTGTTTGGTCGGTGCATGTTACGTTGTTTGTTTCTTCCGCTGTAGTGTTTCACATAGGATCTATAAATGCATCTAGAATAAGACTAATGTTAAAAGAAATTTTCTGGGTCGTTAACCGAGGGGAAGCCTTAACGGGTTTCGCTTCGGTTTTCCCCGTGTGGCCCACTCGGACCGGTCATCCGACCAGACCGGGACGAGGGGGGTTACACATTTGTAAACTAATCTTTTTTTATTTTCTTTTTATTCTCACACATTTATATCTTATTGAAATTTAATAATTAATTAAATTGTATTAAACATAATTATATAAATAATAAATTAATATATAGATCCTTCAAATATGCTTAATAATGTTATATTAAAAATTACTTTTCATAATCTAATTAATATTAATAGATATAAAATATTAATAACTAATAAACTATTCAAATAAGTATATAATATAATCATGTCCTCATATGTCATTTTGCTTGTTTAAATAATCAAACATCTAACATTTATCAGTTAGTTTTACCAAACACTTTTATACAATCAGTTAATACAATCTGTTAGTCAAAATAGCTAATGCAATCAACTATCAGCTATCCGCTAATTGTCAAACGAGGCCAATGGCCATGTTTGGTAAAGAGCAGTTTGAGCCAAAATTAGAGGCTAGAACTAAAATTAGCGGTTTGACCGATCAAATTCGCTAATTTAGATGTTTGGTAAAGAGCGGATTGAAATAACAGGTTGTGGTGGATCCTCTAATTTTTAAAAATTTCTAATAGAAGCTTTTTGAAATTAAAGTTTTTGACATAATAGTTATAAAGATCATTTTACACTTAACAATTATCAAAAATCTCTAAATAACCTAAATTTAACCATTTCTATTTTAATTCTTCAACCTCACATATTTACATTATGATATTTGTAAACTAATATATATATTTTTTATTTTCGCACATTTGTATTTATATTTATATTTATTAATTAACTAAAAAATATATGAAAAAATAATTATATAAACAATAAATTAATATATATCATTCAAATATACTTAGTAATATTATATTAAAAAAATATTTTTCATAATCTAATTAATATTAATATATATAAAATAGGAAAATTCTACAACGTGCGACGAACACCGATGAACATCACTAACGATGAACACCGATGAACACCATTAAATTAATTAATAAAGATTTAAAATTTTAAGGACCCATCATACAATTAATAATTATTTTTAAAAATTCAATTAAATTATTATTTTTATATATTAAAATTTTATTTTTTAATAAGGGTAAACTATATATTTAGTACCTCACCTATTTTCGTATTTCTATTGAACCCTCATTATTTAAATATTATTTCAATTTGACCATATTCTTTATAAAAAAAATAATTTAACCCTTAACCCTCAACATAGAACGCTAAACTATTAAACCTTAAACCCTTAAACTCTTAAATCTATACCCTAAACCATATACCATTAAAATTAATTTCACCATCATCGATTCAGTTCAATTCAATGAGCCTCTTTGGATCCGAAACAAAGAAACCGGCAGGGAATTACTTAACTCGGAAGAGCATGCCAAGGTGGTCCATTGGCCATTAAATCTCAAGCAGCGCTCAAGTGAGTTGAGGACTGAAGCTAGTCGTGATAGTACATTTGTTATAATGAATAGCATCACTTTGGTAGATGCTTTCCTTGATGTCGTAAGCTTTCTTTACTTTAATTTTCTCTCACAGTTCCATAATATAGTCATATTTAATGGTTTCTTTACGATTTTAGAACAAATGGATCGAGCTCTTTCCCTTTATAGTTGCTAGAGCCAAAAGTATTCAAGTTATATCAGCAGGTGTTTCAGGGACTAATGGTTACCTCCAACTGGTAATGCCTACATTATATTCATTAAGCTTATAGTCGTCTACATCTTATGAATTTGCTTTTGTTGCTTTGAGCAGATGTATGTAGAATTGCAAGTTCTATCTCCATTGGTGCCCACTTGAGAGGCATATTTCTTTCGTTATTACCAACAACAAAATCCCACTCGATAGCTTTCATAATAACTTACAGTCGTTATTGCCTAACGGGTACTTTTTGGATTAAATCGATGATGGTGAAATTATTTTTAATGGTATGTGATTTAGGGTATAGATTTAATAGTTTAAGGGTTTAAGGTTTAATAGTTTAGGGTTTTAAGTTTAGGGTTAAGGGTTAAATTATTTTTTATAAAGAATAAGGTCAAATTGAAATAATATTTAAATAATAAGGGTTCAATAGAAATACGAAAATAGGTGAGGTACTAAATATATAGTTTACCCTTATTAAAAAAATAAAATTTTAATATATAAAAAATAATTTAATTGAATTTTTAAAAATAAGTATTAATTGTATGATGAGTCCTTAAAATTTTAAATCTTTATTAATTAATTTAATGGTGTTCATCGGTGTTCATCGTTAGTGGTGTTCATCGGTGTTCGTCGCACGTGGTAGACTCATCCTTGATAACTAATAAACTATTCAATCAAGTATTGGATATAATCATATCCTTATATGTCATTTTGCTTATTTAAATAATCAAACATTTATCAGCTATCATTAATTTTACCAAACATTTTTATACAATCAGTTAATACGATCTGCTAAATAAATCAACTAATACAATCTGCAATTAACTATTCGTTAATTGTAAAACAAAATCAATGTCTCATCTTTAGTATGACGGGTCAATCGTGTACTTTTTGTTTTCATTTTTTTTAATATTTGAATTTTACCACCACTTCTCCTTGCCTGGTATGGCTATATAACCCACCTTCTTCCTCCAGATTCTCTGAACCCGAATGATTCTCCATTTTTGAAACAAAATGGGTCTGTTACTATCCTTTACATCGCCAATACTTCCATTTCTTATCGCCCTTTTAGTTCTTATAATTTTCTTAGAACAAATCTCATACTTGCGAAGAAAGCAAAATGCGCGGGGTCCCAACATGGTTTTTCCTTTCCTGGGCAACGTAATTTCATTAATCACAAGTCCCACCAACTTCTGGGAAGTTCAACCTCAGTTTTCTTCTTCTGTTGGGTTTTCTGTTAATTACGTTCTCGGCCGATTCATCGTCTTTATCAGAAACACCGAACTTTCTCACCTCATCTTTGCTAATGTCCGATCCGATGCTTTCTTGCTTGTCGGACATCCCTTCGGTAAAAAACTCTTTGGCCAACATAACATGATCTACATGTTCGGACAAGATCACAAAGACATCCGCCGTCATGTCGCTCCTAACTTCACTCCAAGAGCGCTGTCAACCTACACCGCGCTGCAGCAAGTCATTATTCTTAAACATTTACAGTCATGGCGGCGTCTTTCGGCGGCTTCACCAGCAGAGCCAATCCCTCTCCGTCTCTTAGTTCGTGACTTGAATCTTGAAACTTCTCAAACGGTGTTCGTCGGCAGGTATCTATCGAGTGAAGCTCGCGAGAGATTCAAGGTTGATTATAATCTTTTCAATACGGGTTTAATGAAGCTCCCCATTGATTTACCCGGTTTCGCGTTTCGAAACGCCAAGCTTGGCGTTCAACAGTTAGTCGAAACACTTACCGATTGCGCTGCTCAAAGTAAAAAGAGAATGCTGGAAGGAGACGAGCCTTCTTGTTTGATAGATTTTTGGATGCAAGAATTGGTTCGAGTAACCGTCGAGTCCAATACAACGCCGCCGCATTCCACCGAGGAAGAAATCGGGAGTTACTTATTTGATTTCCTCTTCGCTGCCCAAGATGCCTCCACGTCGTCGCTCCTCTGGGCGGTGACACTCCTCGACTCTCATCCCGATGTTCTCCGAAAAGTTAGGGAGGAAGTTTCCAGGATATGGTCGCCGGAATCGGATGCTTTAATAACCGCCGAGCAACTTAGGGAAATGAAGTATACCCAAGCAGTGGCACGTGAGGTGGTCAGATACCGCCCGCCGGCGACATTGGTGCCGCACATTGCTGTGGAAGATTTCCCGTTGACGGTGTCATACACAATTCCCAAAGGAACAATTGTGTTCCCATCTGTTTATGAGTCGTCCTTCCAAGGATTCACGGAGGCCGACCGTTTCGAACCGGAGCGGTTCTCCGAGGAAAGGCATGAGGAGGTGATATTCAAAAGGAACTACCTGGCATTCGGGGCCGGTCCACACCAGTGTGTGGGCCAAAGATACGCCCTGAACCATCTGGTTCTTTTCATCGCCATGTTCGTGACATTGCTTGATTTCATCAGGCACCGAACCGACGGCTGCGATGAAATCATCTACACTCCCACAATTAGTCCGAAAGATGGATGCAAGGTTTTCCTCTCAAAGCGTTGCCCACGTTATCCAAATTTCTCTCTTAATTGACCAAAGGGAATAAAAGGTTGCTTCCAAACTTATGACTATCATTGTGATAAATGAAATATTGCTTAATATATACCAAAAATATTAGCCTCGATAAACCAAAAAGCTTGGCCTTGGGAGCTATAGAAATCCTCTACTCTCTTTTTTGGTTTACCTGTCATTAGACATATATTTGTTATAGTAATTGAACTATTTGAATATTAATTGTTAATTAGTTAGATTGTTATTAGCTTGTTGGGCTGTTTAAATTGTTATTTTTAAGTAGTTAGCTTTAGGTTATAAATACCAAACACATTTGTAATGAGTTTTATCAAGTCTGATTTCATATTAATAAAATCAATATTTCCTCTATTTTGTTTCTAAATTTCTAACCACCATATCTCTTCACTCTCTATCTTCTATGTTCACCGTCTTTCATCATTTTCGGCCACCACCATGGCCCCTTTCTCACATGATACCATTCGTCATTTTCGATCCTGAACTCGTCCTTTCCACTGCTCATTTGCAGATTTTGTTCGTCGCTCTTCAAATATGCCCACACCACTCTGATTTCAACTTTGATCTGCATATGATGTTGTTGTCGATTATCTTCCTCTCTCGCAACAATTTGTTTTCGTTGTCATTCTCCACCACATGTTAGTGCTTACTCTGTCGAAGATTGGTTTCTTTAGTTGCGAATTTGTTGTCACCTCGACGTCGTTCTAACTTCTCTATCATCTCGCGAAGTTTTAACCACCACCTTAATTCGCACTGTTGCCTTCAATCTGGTTCGTCAGTCAATCGTCCGTTCAAACATGGTTTATCAAATCTCTGGAAATTGATGTGTGGGACTGGTGAGATTTCCTCAGTGTCTTGTTTTTCCCCTTCTGATGTTTACTCGAAAAACACCGCTAAAAATTTATTTTTATTGTAGTGTAATGATGAAAAAAAGGTTAGGTATCTAAATTATACAAAACTTAGTTTAAGTACCTATAGTTTAAAAAAAAAAAACATACTTCAGGGGGTTGTAGTAAAACAGTCCAAGCTACAATAATTCTTTCAATATTAGGGCGCTTAAACTTTTTAGGTGCTTAAACTTTTTTTTCTCATTTTAAGTGTCCAAATTATTCCGTTTTTCCTTTTAGGTGCTTAATTTTTTGCCGTTTTTAAGTGTCATATTATATTTTGTAACTCCTTTTAAGGTCAAACTAAGGTACCTACTTTAACTAAAAAATTATTATTTGGGCACTTAAAAGATAAAAAGCATGATAATTTGAACACTTAAAAAGAAAAAAAATAAAAGAAGAAAAAAAAAAACTAAGTACTTAAAAGAAAAAAATGAGATAATTTAGACATTTATTTTAATATTAAACTTTCTTTTTAAAGTGGTACATAAGATCCGACTGGCCGTGAATATATTTATATTATATTCGTTTCTTATAAAAAAAAGGTTAATTCTAAGGGTGTGGAGTTTGGACTAGAACGGTAGTGGAGTGAGATATGACTTATTTTTGAGATGTTTATTTTGACCCAACATTTACTCACTCTGTTTTAATAAATTTGTTATTTTTGTATTTTAAAATTATTTAACTTAAATTAATACATTGAAAAAAAATCATCAACTATTTAAAAAGCATATTTTCTTTTCTACTCTTTGTTTTAGTTTCTCAAAAAATAAAAGTTAATATTTTAAGGATAAAGTTCTCATTTGAATTTTTTACATCACATCTCTAACAAAAAATTTTCTTCTTAAAACTAGGAGAAAAATTAATATGTTGTTGTGAATAATGTGAAAACAAGAACAAAAAGAAATAGGAACAAAATAAGAGGAGAGAAAAGAAAGAGATTTGTATTATTCTGAATATTGACTTGTGTACAATGCCTTGAGTAAATCATCTATTTATAGGCATAAGAAGTACATAATACATTAAACTCTAATTAATGTAGATAATAATCCTAATGATAAAATAATTCAAATCTCCTTTGATAAAGTCCTTATCATAATAGACATTCACATAGATAAATATTCATAACACTCCCCCTTGGATGTCTATGAAGACAGTGTGCCTCGTTAAAACTTTACTAAGATAAAAACCCCGTAAAAAAAAATCTTTAGTAAAGGAAAAGAGTACACACATCTTTAATACGCATAACATGTTGCCTCATTAAAAACCTTTCCAGGAAAACCCAATGGGACAAAACCATGGATAAGGAAAAGAGTACAACGCGTATTTTGCTCCCCCTCATAAATACATCATATAAGATATTTGACACGACGCAATCCGATATTATAAATTAACTTCTCAAATGGAGCAGTAGGGAGTGTCTTGGTAAATAAATCTGCCAAGTTATCACATGAACGAATCTGTTGGACATCAATGTCTTCATTCTTTTGTAGATCGTGAGTGAAGAAGAATTTTGGGGAGATGTGTTTTGTTCTATCACCCTTTATGTATCCTTCCTTAAGTTGGGAAATACATGCCGTATTGTCCTCATATAAGACCGTCAGAGCTACTTTTCCAGAGTGTAAACCACAATTTTCGCGAATATGATTGGTTACAGACCTTAGCCACACACATTCACGACTAGCCTCATGTATAGCCAAAATCTCAGCATGATTAGAGGAAGTAGCAGTAATTGTTTGTTTCATTGAGCGCCAAGAAATTGCTGTACCACCGTATGTAAATACATAACCAGTCTGTCATCGAGCATTATAAGGATCATATAAGTATCCTGCATCCGCAAAACCAACCAATTCGATTTTGGATAGATTAGAGAAAAATAATCCCATGTCTTTTGTACCTTGAAGATAACGAAATATGTGTTTGACCCCATTCCAATGTCTTCGGGTTGGGCATGAACTAAATCTTGCCAACAAATTGACAGCAAACGATATGCCAGGTCGTGTGTGACTAGAAAGATACATTAATGCACCAATAGCACTTAAGTATGGCACTTCTGGACCAAGAATATCTTCATCCATCTCTCGAGGACGGAATGGATCTTTGTTAACATCAAGTGACCTAACAACCATATGAGTGCTCAATGGATGTGCATTATGCATGTAAAATTTCTTTAGCATTTTTTCTATGTATGTTGATTGATGCACAAGGATTCCATCCTTTAAGTGCTCAATATGTAATCCAAGACAGAATCTTGTTTTCCCAAGATCTTTCATTTCAAATTCTTTCTTTAAACATTCTACTGTCAATGAGATCTCTTCAAGAGTCCCAATAATATTCAAATCATCAACATACACAGCAATAATAACAAATCCAGAGCTAAATCTCTTAATAAAAATGCATGGAGAAATAGGATCATTCTTATAGCCTTCTGCTAATAAGTATTCACTGAGGCGATTATACCACATGCGCCCAGATTGTTTTAATCCATAAAGGGATCTGTTCAATTTGATTGAATAATATTCTCGAGAACCTGAATTAACTGCTTCAGGCAGTTTGAAACCTTCCGGAAGTTTCATATAAATATTATTATCAAGAGGCCCATACAAATAGGCTGTAACAACATTCATTAAGCGGAAATTAAGTCTCTCTTTTATTGCCAGACTAATCAAAAATCTAAAAGTGGTTGCATCCACCACTGGGAGTATGTTTCTTCATAATCAATTCCCGGTCTTTGTGAGAATCCTTGTGCAACCAAATGAGCTTTATATCTCGCAATTTCTCCTTTTTCATTTCTCTTTCTCACAAAAACCCATTTATATCCCACAGGTTTTACACCTTCCGGTGTACGGACTACAGGCCCGAATACTTCTCTTTTTGATAGAGATTTTAGTTCCGCTTCAATTGCCTCTTTCCATTTTGGCCAATCATCTCTTTGCTTGCATTGTTCAATTGACAATGGTTCATGATCCACATTATCATTCAAAATCTCTAGTGCTATATTGCATGCAAAAGTATTATCGACGTCGATTTTGTTTCGGTTCCATTTGTTACCAGACATGACATAATTTATTGAGATCTCATCATTATCAGGTACCTGATTCATGTCTAATGTCTCTTTTGGAGACCCTTTTGTAACACCCGTGTCTTGGGCCTAGGAGTTAACCGGGTTTTGGTTCGAGTCAAATAAAATTTAATTAAAACAATTCAACTTCAAATAATGACCTAATTGGAGCCTTGGGAAAAGGGGAGGGACCTATGTTGCTATTTGACCCAAATTTAAAAAAAAAAGCAAGACAACTTTATAGAAAAGTTGTCTTCCCTTTTCCCCCATCCCCTTCCCAAAACGTGAAACCCTTCTTCCCCACCTTCAAACTCTCCCAAAAATATTAGTTACTATTCCATCCATTATCTCCTTCAATTAAAGGTGTTTTTCAAAGGTAATTATGATTTCTTAACCTCCTCTTTATCCCCTATTCAACCATTGTCTTAGATTTCAAAAATGTGTGATTTTGAGAAATTAGGGTTTATGTTAAAGCTTGAATTTTTAAGGGGTTTTCTATTTGGTTTTGATAAATTGGGTTGGGGTTTTAGTTAACTATGTTGTAATGAGTAACATATATCAAATTTGTTGATTTTGGGTGAAAATTCGTAGCTTGTCCTTGAGGTAGATTTTAAGGTAGTAAAACTTGAGTTTTTGGTGGGTTTTGTGTTGAAATTGAAGGGCTGTTGATCTACCTATGGTATGAGAGTGTTTTGGGTTGATTTGGAAGCCATTTGGATGTTTGGAAATTGAATTTTCAGCCTTGAGTTGTGGGAGTCCGAAAATGGGATTTTTAGAGATGTTATGTGGTTTGGAAATCGTGGAATTTAGGTTGTGTTAGCAAGTATGTTGATGATTGAGTTTAGCATTGAATTGGGAAGTAATATGTATGTTTTGTTTGGTTAGAAGCAAGTGGAAGCGCGGAAGAGGCTTTGGGACCGAATCCGGGTTCGTAGGAAGATTGGTTCGAATTGCTAAGGAAGGGCGGTGAGTGGTTCAACTTGTTTTTAAGTTTGGCTCGAGCATGTGTAGTGTGTGTGTGTAAGTGTGCTTGGTAGGCCACTTCCATTTAATTCAAGTTGCTAGTTTAGCTTTGATATCCTTAAATGCTTTGTGCTTGCTAGTTATGTTCTTGATTGTGGTTGATTGATACATGTATATATGTCATGATGAGTAGATATGTGATGAGCATGTATTGTGGATGATGATGGTTATATATGATGTGGTTGTGAATATTGGCACTAAAAATTACCGGTTGTAAATGATCGATCATTAGGATAGTGTGCACACAAATTGAGTCAAAATGTACGTGGCCTTGATGGCGTTAAGTCATCAAGGAGGAGTACGGTGATGTAACATCCCACCGGAAGCTATTTCATATATTTCTACGGGATGATGAGTAGAATCCCATCCGTAGGGCATGTGGCGATGAGTGGAATCCCGCACATGCAAGGTCCGGTGATGAGTGGAATCCCACCGAGGTAAAGTGTTGTCAAGGTTTAAATCCGCACAATCGGGGTAATTAAAGTGGCCAATTAAACTTAAATCATGAAATGTGATATATGATGATGTTATGTGAGTGTGATATATGGTATTGATATATGTTGATGATATTGATGATCAAGCTTGTTAGGATTGAGAGACCATATATGCCACTTGAAAGACTAGCTAAGTCTACTTGATAATATGCCTATGTTTGAGGTATGTAGACTAGGATTAACATGCTTGGACCCTGCATTGTTGTTGTTTTCCGTTTTAGAGCGCCCTCACTAAGCTTATAGCTTACGCTCTCTATGTTCAACAATGCAGATCATTAGCGTGGCGTTAGCTCGAGGCAAGGCAAGAAGGGCTTCCAAGTTTGTAGCTCAAGTATGGTTATCGATTTTGTAATAGCTAGCAATGTGGCAAGGGTCTTTGTATGAGCTTGCGAGACTCATTTGATTGATGTCGTTTTTGGTTTGATCATGGGTTGTAAGCATGTTATACTATGATGAATGTTTGATGTTTGATGGCATGCTTTGGAGTGTTTAGGTTGCATAGTGTATGAATGCTTTAATCCATGTTTGATTGACTCCCTTGGCTTATATATATGTATGCTTGTATGGTTGCTATGCCTTAAGTTGTTTGTCTTGATGTTGCTTGGCTGTTGTATGGTGTATACGGGATGTTTTGGGGCATCCTTGTGCCTCAAACAGCCCAGAAAAATCTGCAGACAGGGGGCGTTTCGGAACGGGTCCCCGTGTTCCGAAACGACCCCTGCGTAAATGGCCTGCCGTTTCGAAACGGATGAGGGTCGTTCCGGAACGTTTTCGCCTCTGGAATTTTGAGAAATTGGCGAGATGAAATCGTTCCGAAACGGGCCTTTGGAGTTCTGAAACGGTCAAATCTCGTTGACCACGAGATATTGACCGTCAAGGTCGTTCCGATACGGGTCACCCCTGTTTCGGAACGGACACCATGTGGTTGACCCAGGCTCGTTGACCAGGTCAGGGCGTTTCGGAACACCCTATAAGTGTTTCGAAACGGCCTACTAGAACAAGTTAAATAGACTGTTTATGTTGTTTGGTTGGTGAATTTGTTTCGTGATTGTTTCTTCCGCTGTTATGTTCCACATAGGAATTAAATATGCATCTAGACAAGACTAAAGTTAAAAGAAAAAAAATAGGGTTGCTAACCGAGGGGGAACCTTAACGGGTTTCGCTTTGGTTTTCCCCGTGTGGCCCACTCGGACCGGTCATCCGACCAGACCGGGACGAGGGGGTTACATTTGTTGGTATCAGAGCCTGAGGTTACCGAAACCTCGGGCAGGTAAGTGAGGTAAGGTTAATGTGTTAAATGCTTGTGTAGCTTGATGCATGTTTTGCCATGAATCCTTGATGCTTGATTGATCGTATGATGCTTGGAATGCTTGAACTGTTGTGTCTGGTATAGAGTGAGTGCCCATTGCTACTATTACTTAATTTAAAAAGATTTTTGAAAGAGGAATACTTGAGCACTATTGGACCTTGCTTTGACTAACGTAATCCTTATCTATTTCTTGTTGTAGTTTTTACCTTGCTAGTTGAACCATGAGACCACGTGGGAGGCCTAGGATGGTTCGACCGGAACCACGGGCAGAGGCTCCGAGAGTTGAGCCAGTTGTGAGGGTTGAGGCTCAAGTGGGAGAGCCAGTGGTTGGAGTTGGAGCTCCTCCACCACCTCCACCACCACCACCTTCTCCACCGGGAGTGGGAGGCGAGGCCGGACCCGGAGGGATGGGACCACAAGGAGGCCAAGGTGGCCAGGGTGGCCAAGGACCGGCCGGGATTGACTTAGCTCCGTTGGTTCAGGCGATAGCCGGGGCGTTCCAGGCTGCAGTAGCTGGAGGTCAGGCAGCTCATCATCAGGGTGAGGGCACCGGATTACCATTAGAGAGGCTTCGGGGCCTTGGGGCCGAAGAGTTTAGAGGTGCTA
The DNA here is from genome assembly GCA_958450335.1 of Hibiscus tridactylites. NCBI lineage: Eukaryota > Viridiplantae > Streptophyta > Magnoliopsida > Malvales > Malvaceae > Hibiscus > Hibiscus tridactylites. The sequence goes on along the minus strand of OY288270.1, from coordinate 94,208,704 downwards.
CTCCGGAGAGGTCAGAGATGTGGTTTGAGAAGACCGTCCGTATTCTTGCTCAGATGGGATGTACTGGTGAGCGCAAGTTGGGATGTGTTGAGTCTCTGCTTCAGGGTGATGCCTACACCTGGTGGGTCACCGTTACTTCGGGGATGGAAGAGACTGAGATCACTTGGGAGTTCTTTGAGACAGCTTTCCGGAAGAAGTATTTGGGTCCGCGATACCTCGATGAGAGGAAGAGAGAGTTTATGGCATTGCTTCAGGGGAGTATGTCCGTGACTGATTATAAGATCCGATTTGTCAGACTGAGTCAGTATGCACCTGAGCTTGTACCTACTGAGGTGGAGCGTTGTAATCGCTTCCGATATGGGCTGAGTGAGGAGATCAAGACTTATACTCTAGCTTCTGATTACACTGATTTTGATGTCTTGGTCGCGAGGGCCAAGGACTTGGAGCACAGTTTGAGTTTGATCAGGCGGTCATGTGGATCTAGTTCAGGTAAGAGGTCCAGCAACTTTGATAGAGGTGATGCCAAGAGGCATCGGGACAACCGGCATCAGTTTGATCATAGGCATGGTGGCGGTAACCACGGTAGGGGCCATCAGGGTCAGAGAGCTGGTGGGAAGTTACCCACGTGTGCTACTTGCGGGAGGAACCACACCGGTAAGTGTTGGGGAAACTATCATTCTTGTTGGAGTTGTGGTGCTAGAGACCACATTAGGCGCGACTGTCCACATCAGGTGGGACAGGCACCAGCTCAGGCTCCTGCTAGAGTCAATGATTTTCAGAGAGGCCGCGGGCGCGGTAGAGGTAATTTCCAGCCGAGGAACGATGGTCAGAGGAATTTAGCTCATGTTGTTGCAGTCCAGCCGGAGGGTGGAGGACAGGCTAGGGTTTACGCTCAGCGCGGGGAGCAGCATGACACCGATGTGATCGCAGGTAACTTCTCGATACAGTCTTTGGGTTTGCTTTCTTTGATTGACTCTGGGTCTACACATTCCTACATATTGAGTGAGCATGCACAGTCTTTGAATTTGCCTTGTGAGTTGTTAGAGGTAGGAGTTAGTGTTACTAGTTCCTTTGGGGATACGGTAGTGGTTAGGAAGATGTACCGAAGGTGTCCGTTGATGGTTCAGGGACATGTATTTCCAGTGGATATGATGGAACTTCCTTTCTATGGTTTTGATGTAATTCTGGGTATGGATTGGCTCACGGAGCATAGAGCTAGGATAGAGTTTGAAACTAAACAGATTTCTTTGAAGCTCACAGATGATTATGAGATTGTAGTGGTGGGTGAGAATGTGAAATTCTTGTCCAATGTGGTTTCAGTGTTAGAGGCTAAGAGGTTAGTGGAGTTGGGGTGTGAAGCGTACTTAGCGTATGTGATGAACCCTAACATGAGTGAGGTTAGACCTCAGGACATCCGGACAGTATGTGATTTTCCTAGTGTGTTTCCAGAAGAATTGCCAGGGCTACCACCGGACAGAGAGGTAGAGTTCAGCATTGAGACTTATTCTGATACAGCTCCTGTTTCGATTGCTCCGTATCGTATGGCACCGAAAGAATTGAAAGAGTTGAAGACTCAGTTGCAAGAATTGACAGATAGAGGTTTTATTAGGCCTAGTTCTTCACCTTGGGGTGCACCAGTATTGTTTGTGAAGAAGAAAGATGGGAGTATGAGAATGTGCATAGATTACAGACAGTTGAATCAGTTGACAGTGAAGAACAAATATCTGTTGCCTAGAATTGATGACTTGTTTGATCAGTTGAGAGGGGCGTCTGTCTTTTCGAAGATTGATTTGAGATCAGGTTACTACCAGCTAAAGGTTAGAGAGGTTGATGTACCGAAGACGGCCTTTAGGACTAGGTACGGACATTATGAGTTCTTAGTCATGCCCTTTGGGTTGACTAATGCACCGGCAGCTTTCATGGACATGATGAATAGGATTTTTCATCAGTATCTAGATCAGTTTGTGGTTGTATTTATTGATGACATCTTGGTGTACTCGCGAACTGAAGAAGACCATGACCGACATTTGAGACTTGTTTTGAAGACTTTGCTAGATCATCAGTTGTATGCGAAGCTCAGCAAGTGTGAATTCTGGATCCGGGAAGTAGTCTTCTTAGGACATGTAGTGTCAGCTGAAGGCATTAGAGTTGATCCGAAGAAGATTGAAGCCATTGTCGAGTGGAAGCAACCGAAGTCAGTGACAGAAGTACGTAGCTTCCTAGGCTTAGCCGGATACTATAGGAGGTTTGTAGAGGGTTTCTCTAAACTAGCCGCTCCATTGACACAGTTACTTCAGAAGAGTGTTCAGTTTGAGTGGACAGATGCAAGACAGAGCCTTTGAGAAATTGAAAGAAGCTTTGACCCAAGCTCCGATTTTGATTCAGCCTGAGTCCGGGAAGGACTATGTGATTTATAGTGATGCCTCGTATGTAGGGTTAGGATGTGTTCTGATGCAAGACCGTAGAGTAGTGGCTTATGCCTCAAGACAGTTGAAGACTCATGAGCGCAACTATCCGACCCATGACATAGAATTAGCGGCAGTTGTGTTTGCTTTGAAGATTTGGAGACATTACTTGTATGGTGAGAAATACACAGTATACACCGATCACAAGAGTTTGAAGTATATTATGACTCAGCGAGATTTGAATCTCAGACATCGTAGGTGGCTAGAGTTGCTAAAAGACTATGATCTTACTATTGAGTACCATCCGGGTAAGGCCAATGTAGTGGCCGATGCATTAAGTAGAAAGATGGTTGTAGACTTGAGAGCTATGTTTGCTAGATTGAGTTTGTCCGGAGATGGTGGCTTAGTAGCCGAGCTTCAGGTTAGACCTACTCTAGGTCAGTTGATCCGAGAGAAACAGCTCTTAGATAGATCTTTGGCACCTCACGTGCAAGATATAGCCGAAGGTAAATCTTCAGATTATAGCTTCAACACTGATGGGGTTCTGTGTTTCAAAGATAGAATAGTTGTACCAGAAGACAGTGACTTGAGACGTACGATCTTGACTGAAGCCCACAGTAGCCCGTTGCTATGCATCCTGGAAGTACGAAGATGTACCGTGATTTGAAGAATGAGTACTTTTGGGTTGGCTTGAAGAGAGACGTGGCCGACTTTGTGAGTAAGTGCTTAGTGTGTCAGAGGGTGAAGGCGGAACATCAGGTTCCCTCAGGTTTGTTACAGCCGTTGAGAATTCCGGAATGGAAGTGGGAGAACATCACTATGGATTTTGTTTCGGGTTTGCCTTTGACTCCTACGAAGAAGAACTCGGTTTGGGTGATAGTAGATCGTTTTACGAAGTGTGCTCACTTCTTGGCAGTCAACACTACTTACACCTTAGATAGATTGGCCGATTTGTACATTGGTGAGATTGTTAGACTGCATGGTGTGCCGAAGTCCATTGTATCAGATAGAGATCCGCGGTTTACTTCTAGATTTTGGGAGTGTCTGCATACAGCTTTGGGTACCCGTTTGAACTTCAGCACTTCTTATCATCCTCAGTCAGATGGTCAGTCAGAGAGGGTCATTCAGATCTTAGAGGACATGTTGCGTTGTTGTATCATTGACTTTCAGGGTACTTGGGAGAAGCATTTGCCTCTGGTAGAGTTTGCGTACAATAACAGTTTTCAGTCGAGCATTCAGATGGCTCCATATGAGGCCTTGTATGGCCGGAAGTGTAGAACTCCTGTGTGTTAGGTCGAGGTAGGACAGAAACTGTTACCTATGCCGGATTTGCTCAAGGGGACAACCGAAAAGGTAAAATTGATTTGCGTTCGCTTGAAGGCTGCTTCGGATAGGCAGAAGTCCTATGCCGATTTGAAGAGGAAGGAAGTTGAGTTCTCAGTGGGCGAGAAGGTGTTCTTGAAGGTGTCTCCGTGGAAAAAGGTGATGAGATTTGGCCGAAAAGGGAAATTGAGTCCGAGGTACATAGGACCGTATGAGATTGTGAGGAAAGTTGGTCCAGTTGCTTATCAGTTGCGTTTGCCAGCCGAGCTTGAGAAGATACATGATGTGTTCCATGTGTCGATGCTTCGCAAGTATAGGTCCGACCCATCACATATTATGCCCGTAGAAGAAATTGAATTGAATCCGGATTTGTCTTATGAAGAGGAACCCGTTGAGATCTTAGCTTCTGACAGTAAGGTGTTGAGGGGTAGATCGATTGAGTTAGTGAAGGTGCGGTGGCAACGTAGAGGTGTGGACGAGGCCACTTGGGAGAGGAAGGAGGATATGGAAAAGCAGTTTCCGTATCTCTTTCAGTCAGGTAATTTCGGGGACGAAATTCCTTAAGTGGGAGAGAGTTGTAACACCCGTGTCTTGGGCCTAGGAGTTAACCGGGTTTTGGTTCGAGTCAAATAAAATTTAATTAAAACAATTCAACTTCAAATAATGACCTAATTGGAGCCTTGGGAAAAGGGGAGGGACCTATGTTGCTATTTGACCCAAATTAAAAAAAAAAGCAAGACAACTTTATAGAAAAGTTGTCTTCCCTTTTCCCCCATCCCCTTCCCAAAACGTGAAACCCTTCTTCCCCACCTTCAAACTCTCCCAAAAATATTAGTTACTATTCCATCCATTATCTCTTTCAATTAAAGGTGTTTTTCAAAGGTAATTATGATTTCTTAACCTCCTCTTTATCCCCTATTCAACCATTGTCTTAGATTTCAAAAATGTGTGATTTTGAGAAATTAGGGTTTATGTTAAAGCTTGAATTTTTAAGGGGTTTTCTATTTGGTTTTGATAAATTGGGTTGGGGTTTTAGTTAACTATGTTGTAATGAGTAACATATATCAAATTTGTTGATTTTGGGTGAAAATTCGTAGCTTGTCCTTGAGGTAGATTTTAAGGTAGTAAAACTTGAGTTTTTGGTGAGTTTTGTGTTGAAATTGAAGGGCTGTTGATCTACCTATGGTATGAGAGTGTTTTGGGTTGATTTGGAAGCCATTTGGATGTTTTGAAATTGAATTTTCAGCCTTGAGTTGTGGGAGTCCGAAAATGGGATTTTTAGAGATGTTATGTGGTTTGGAAATCGTGGAATTTGGGTTGTGTTAGCAAGTATGTTGATGATTGAGTTTAGCATTGAATTGGGAAGTAATATGTATGTTTTGTTTGGTTAGAAGCAAGTGGAAGCGCGGAAGAGGCTTTGGGACCGAATCCGGGTTCGTAGGAAGATTGGTTCGAATTGCTAAGGAAGGGCGGTGAGTGGTTCAACTTGTTTTTAAGTTTGGCTCGAGCATGTGTAGTGTGTGTGTGTAAGTGTGCTTGGTAGGCCACTTCCATTTAATTCAAGTTGCTAGTTTAGCTTTGATATCCTTAAATGCTTTGTGCTTGCTAGTTATGTTCTTGATTGTGGTTGATTGATACATGTATATATGTCATGATGAGTAGATATGTGATGAGCATGTATTGTGGATGATGATGGTTATATATGATGTGGTTGTGAATATTGGCACTAAAAATTACCGGTTGTAAATGATCGGTCATTAGGATAGTGTGCACACAAATTGAGTCAAAACGTACGTGGCCTTGATGGCGTTAAGTCATCAAGGAGGAGTACGGTGATGTAACATCCCACCGGAAGCTATTTCATATATTTCTACGGGATGATGAGTGGAATCCCATCCGTAGGGCATGTGGCGATGAGTGGAATCCCGCACATGCAAGGCCCGGTGATGAGTGGAATCCCACCGAGGTAAAGTGTTGTCAAGGTTTAAATCCGCACAATCGGGGTAATTAAAGTGACCAATTAAACTTAAATCATGAAATGTGATATATGATGGTGTTATGTGAGTGTGATATATGGTATTGATATATGTTGATGATATTGATGATCATGCTTGTTAGGATTGAGAGACCATATATGCCACTTGAAAGACTAGCTAAGTCTACTTGATAATATGCCTATGTTTGAGGTATGTAGACTAGGATTAACATGCTTGGACCCTGCATTGTTGTTGTTTTCCGTTTTAGAGCGCCCTCACTAAGCTTATAGCTTACGCTCTCTATGTTCAACAATGCAGATCATTAGCGTGGCGTTAGCTCGAGGCAAGGCAAGAAGGGCTTCCAAGTTTGTAGCTCAAGTATGGTTATCGATTTTGTAATAGCTAGCAATGTGGTAAGGGTCTTTGTATGAGCTTGCGAGACTCATTTGATTGATGTCGTTTTTGGTTTGATCATGGGTTGTAAGCATGTTATACTATGATGAATGTTTGATGTTTGATGGCATGCTTTGGAGTGTTTAGGTTGCATAGTGTATGAATGCTTTAATCCATGTTTGATTGACTCCCTTGGCTTATATATATGTATGCTTGTATGGTTGCTATGCCTTAAGTTGTTTGTCTTGATGTTGCTTGGCTGTTGTATGGTGTATACGAGATGTTTTGGGGCATCCTTGTGCCTCAAACAGCCCAGAAAAATCTGCAGACAGGGGGCGTTTCGGAACGGGTCCCTGTGTTCCGAAACGACCCCTACGTAAATGGCCTGCCGTTTCGAAACGGATGAGGGTCGTTCCGGAACGTTTTCGCCTCTGGAATTTTGAGAAATTGGCGAGATGAAGTCGTTCCGAAACGGGCATTTGGAGTTCCGAAACGGTCAAATCTCGTTGACCACGAGATATTGACCGTCAAGGTCGTTTCGATACGGGTCACCCCTGTTTCGGAACGGACACCATGTGGTTGACCCAGGCTCGTTGACCAGGTCAGAGCGTTTCGGAACACCCTATAAGTGTTTCGAAACGGCCTGCTAGAATAAGTTAAATAGACTGTTTATGTTGTTTGGTTGGTGAATTTGTTTCGTGATTGTTTCTTCCGCTGTTATGTTCCACATAGGAATTAAATATGCATCTAGACAAGACTAAAGTTAAAAGAAAAAAAATAGGGTTGCTAACCGAGGGGGAACCTTAACGGGTTTCGCTTCGGTTTTCCCCGTGTGGCCCACTCGGACCGGTCATCCGACCAGACCGGGACGAGGGGGTTACACCTTTAATCTCTTCTCGAGATTTTTCATAATCCATTGATTCCTCGATTAGACCATCACATGATATAGCTCCTTTTCTTTTTCGAGGATTTTTATCTTTGGAACCTACTGGTCTACCACGCTTTAGGCGTGCGTTTGACTCATTAGCAACTAGAGTTTGTCCTTCTGGGACATCAATCTTAATCGGAGCATTCACAGCTGGTATATGTGACTTAGTCACTTTTTTAGGGTCAGCAAAAGCATCTGGCAATTGATTTGCTAAGTTTTGCAAATGAATTATCCTTTGAACTTCTAGTTCACATTGTTGGGTACGTGGATCAAAATGAGATAACGATAATTCATTCCTACTTATTTCTTTTCCCAACTGTTTATTTTCTCCCCCTAATGTTGGGAAAACTGACTCATTAAAATGACAATCGGCAAATCGAGCTGTAAATAAATTCCCCGTCATAGGCTCAAGATATTTAACTATCGAAGGGGATTCAAAACCGACATATATTCTCAACCTCCTTTGAGGACCCATCTTTGTGCGTTGTGGTGGAGCAATCGGAACATATACCGCACATCCAAAAATTCTAAGATGAGAGATATTTGGTTCCTGACCAAAAACCATTTGTAATGGGGAGATATTATGATAACTTACAGGCCTGATGCGAATCAATGATGCTGCATGTAAAATGGCATGTCCCCATGCAGAAATCGGTAGTTTTGACTTCATTAGTAACGGTCTTGCAATTAATTGAAGTCGTTTGATAAAGGACTCTGCAAGACCATTTTGTGTATGAACATGCGCTACAGGGTGTTCAACACTTATTCCAATCGACATGCAAAAATCATCAAAACTCTGAGAAGTAAATTCACCAGCATTATCAAGACGAATTGTCTTTATAGGGGAATCTGGAAAATGTGCTCGTAATTTTATCAACTGAGCAAGTAACCTCGCAAATGCCAAGTTGCGGGTTGATAGCAAGGATACATGTGATCATCTAGTCGATGCATCGATTAAAACTAGAAAATATCTAAATGGTCCACAAGAAGGGTGTATAGGCCCACATATATCACCATGTATCCGTTCCAGAAAATTGATAGACTCATAATTTACTTTAGCTGGTGATGGTCGAATAATTAGTTTGCCTTGAGAACAAGCATCACATGAAAAGGCATTACTTTGAAGAATCTGTTGGTTCTTCAATGAGTGACCACATGAATTGTCGATAATTTTTCGCATCATAATCGAACCGGGATGGCCTAACCGGTCATGCCAAATAATAAAGTTATCAGTAAACTTATAGTTTACAATAGCATGTGCTTCAATTGCACTGATTCTTGTGTAGTGCAATCCGGATGACAGTGCATGTAATTTTTTCTAAAACTTTCTTATTGCCTTGAGTTATACTTGTAATATAGAGATATTCAGTATCTCCTTGGCAACTACTCTCAATATGATATCCATTATTGCGAATATCTTTAAAACTTAATAAGTTTCTTTGCGACTTTGGAGAGTATAGCGCATTATGAATATGGAATAGAGTTCCATTTGGCAATAACATATTTGCTCTTCCGGAGCCTTCTATAATATTAGCACTTCCGGATATAGTACTCACATTATTCCCTTGCATTGTTAAATGGGAAAAAAATTTCTTGTGCTTAAGTATAGTATGAGTACTTGCACTGTCCGCTAAGCATAAATCGTCACCATTTTTGGCGGATTGTATTTGAGACGGAACCATATTCTTCAAAGAAAAATAAAATAAATATTACAAAATATTCAAAATATAAACAAAATAAATAACATCCATGAATTTTATTCTTATATATATAATTCCTAATAAAATATTATATCTTTCTAACAAACTTTTCCTAAAATAATAATAAACATAAACAAAACAAAAAAAAAATAAAAATCAAATATTCTTCTCAGGGGAAATAAGGAAATCATTAACATCTATGTCTGTAAAGCCATAATCGCCATTGCTAGTGCCAGTAATGCCATAATCATCTTTGCCAAGGCCATAATCATCTTTTTCATTGATATAAGCAAAATTTGTTTCAACTTTCTTTTCTTTACCATTGATTGACTGTTGGTAAAGATCTACAAGATGCTTTGGCACACGGCAAGCACGGGCCTAATGATTTAAGCTGCCACATCGATGATACATAGATTCTTTTTTCTTGGATTGATCTTTTGCACTATTGTCATCTTTATTGTTCCACTTACGGTGGGTATAGTTATTTTTAAAACGACCACCTCGCCTATGTCCTCGACCGTGACTACGACCACGATCACGCCCATAGTTATGACCACGATGGTTGGTGTAACCTTTATTTCTTCCGCTATAAAATGTCGCATTCGCTTCAGGGAATGGAGCGGAGCCAGTTGGGCGATATTCATGATTCTTCATCAATAGCTCATTGGTTTGCTCAGCCACAAGAAGGCAAGAAATTAACTCAGAATATTTCTTAAAGCCTTTTTCTCGATATTGTGTCTGAAGGACAACATTATTTGCATGAAAAGTGGAGTATGTTTTCTCTAACATATCCTCATCAGTAATAATTTGACCACATAACTTCAATTGTGAAGTAATACGAAACATAGCAGAGTTATACTCGCTTACTGATTTAAAATCTTGCAATCTCAGATGCAACCAGTCATATCGAGCTTTAGGCAGAATAACAGTTTTCTGGTGGTCATATCGTTCCTTTAGATTATTCCAAAGAATAAGAGGATCTTTCACCGTTAAATATTCTGATTTCAACCCCTCATGGAGGTGACGGCGAAGAAGTATCATGGCTTTGGCCTTATTTTGGGCAGATTCTGCATTCCCCTCTTTAATGGTATTTCCCAGACCATTAGCATCAAGGTGTATTTCGGCATCTAAGATCCAGGATAAATAATTCTTTCCGGAAATATCAAGAGCCACAAACTCAATCTTTGCAAGATTTGCCATTGATGTACTGTAAAAGATAAACAATCAAATTAGATTAATTGTAAATTAATATATATAATCAAAAACAACATAAAGAAGATTTAATCCTCATACGTGGCATTGTTATACCTGTCCACAAGGTCATTTAAAAACCTCCTTTGAGACCAGTAGCCTCGCAGAACGGGATGTCCAGCCAATTATACTCGGATTAAACCATTAAAACAAATAACATATAAATTCATTGTATATACGCATGGTATGAATTAAAACAAACCAACATATAATTTATAATAACCAAACATGACAAATTAAAATAAAATATTAAACAAAATAAATAACAACAAGTTGGATTAATTAAGAAAAATATTATTATTTGTTATATAATAGAAGTCATAAATACCAACAGACGGATGATAACAGACGGATAATTAAGTAAATATTAAACAAAACTGATTACTCTCCTTTAATACTAGCGAACAACAGCAATTTTATCATTATAGGTATGACTTTGTTAGCTTATATTAATTAAATTGATTAATAAAATATTAAACAAAATAAATAACAACACATGGATGATAACATAAGCAAGGAATTAATTATATATTGTTTTAATTCATTATTGTATATATATTATTTTATAAATTGAAATATATAAGATGGAAAAAGAATATACCAGATAAATCTTTGGAGAAGCTTGATTTGTAACTGAAATCTTCTGAGCAAACTCGTGCTGATAACGTGTTGTGAATAATGTGAAAACAAGAACAAAAAGAAATAGGAACAAAATAAGAGGAGAGAAAAGAAAGAGATTTGTATTATTCTGAATATTGACTTGTGTACAATGCCTTGAGTAAATCATCTATTTATAGGCATAAGAAGTACATAATACATTAAACTCTAATTAATGTAGATAATAATCCTAATGATAAAATAATTCAAATCTCCTTTGATAAAGTCCTTATCATAATAGACATTCACATAGATAAATATTCATAACATATGTGACAATTTAACCGGGACGGGAAATATTTTTCTAATGTATTCTGCTATTCATATTTTTTTTTCATTTTTTTCATAATATTGTTTGAACTTAGATTACCTTAAAAGAAAAAAAATCATCATATACTATTGGAACCATACCTTATGTTTAGACTAACTTTTATATTTTTACTTCACCCTTGCATGGATGTTGAAAATATTAATTTTCAGATTTTGGTTATATTTATCATCGTTTCATACTGCATCATGTCATCCACTCTATTATATTATAAGTAATGATTTTAAATTTAATGTTTTTTAAATATATATAATCTATTGTTATACAAAATTTTAATATGTAATTTTTTTATTATACAAATTATAATATATAATATTTGTGTAGCTTAGAGACGCACAAAAGGATACATAAAATATTTTTAAGAGGTAAACTAAGTATTTTTGAAAGGTACTCAGCACCAAAATTGTCACTTAGCTAGCGGCAATAGTACTTGGATCCAGACACACACAATTGTGATGTTGAGATAAAAAATGACAATAATCATTAGGATGATTTTCAATTAAATTATTTAAAAATGAAAAACACTAAACCTTCAACAGTAAACTTTAAATTTTAAATAATAAATCTTAAACTTAAACCCTAAAGTAATAGAGATATTTTCAATTAAATTATTTAAAAATAAAAACCTTAAGTTCAAAACTCAAAACTTTAAATTGTAATTTCTAAACCCTAAATTGTAAATTCAAATTTTTTTAATTACATAAGAGGGTTATCATTACCTAATAATTACTCTTTTTATAATTTCTTTGTATTGACCAATAAAGGGCAATTTAAAGTGCATTTGTAAATTATTTTTATATGCTTCAATAATATTTAAAATTTTAATTAATTAACCAATTATATAATTTGTTTATCTATTTATTATTTTTATATAAAATAATTTTTAATATATTAATAATAATTTTTTTCTCCACAATTGGAACTAAAAACTTCTCCCTTGCGGCCTTGCCCTTGTAAGAAGGCAACTATGCAGGGACAATCCTACTCTAATTTTGTTTAATTATTTGATTATAGCGAGTTATGAAAGGCAGTTATTAGTAATTAAAACCATTCAATACCCACTTCATCTAGAATTCTAGGTGTGGTAATGTTTTAATTACTCGTACTACTCAACAGATAAAAGCTGCCAAATATATCACGACTTTCTAAGTAATTTAATTAATGGTTCTAAAAAAATATTATTGATGATGTTTTTAGAAGATTTAAATTCAAATAATTATTTCTATAAATGTACATGAGTTTTTATTAATAGTTGATTTTTTTTAATAAGTACTACCTTTCATGGATGAAGCTACACGAGGGTTGGCAGGGCGTGAGCCCCATAGCCTATTGTTTTTTTAATGTGACCCTTGTAAAATTTTAAGTCTAGTTTTATTTTATTTGTTTTAGTGTTTTTTAGATTGTCTAATTTGTCTTAACTTCTTGGCTTATGGTAGAGTGTGTAAGTGAGAATAGACTTGTTTTACTTGAAGTGTTCTAACTCAATGAATCAAATCCTACCAACAATATTTTTAGTCTTTTATTTTTTATTTTCGACATCATTAAATTTTTAATTCTTAACTTCGTGTCTGCCTCGTGATCATATTAAAATTATTTAAAATGTCAAATGTTTCATGGCTTTAAAGTGACCGCATCTTGAATGTTTGAATTATGGATAAGCTTATATAATAATTTGGTTTTTCATGAATTAGACAATAATTAAATCACTAAATGAAATAACATAGCAACGTATTTTTTCTTTGAAAAATCACAATCAAATAATTTTTTATTTGAGATAACATCTCAAGTCGGGATGTTTAATTGGTCGGTTCGGTTATTAAACCGAACCGAACTAGCTAAAATTTAATAATAAATTTTTTCTTTAACCGTTAACCAAATAATTTACCGAGCCGAATAAAGTTCGGTTAATTCGGTCGGTTTCCAATTATCTGCAATTTGTTATAAGTTGTTGGGTAAAGTATACAAATGATCACTAAACTATGCTAAAATGATCTTTTTAGTCACTGGACTTTCAAAAGTTAGAAAATAATCGTTAAACCTATCGAACTATTACAAAGGGTTATTGCATGTTATAAATTATTGATAAATTTTGAAAAGTTTAATAACCATTTTGTAATAATTCAATAAATTTAAAGATAATTTTGTTTTAATTTGATAAAATTTAATGACCATTTGTAACATGTTCAAAAATTCAATGGTCATTTTATAATTTTTAAAAGTTTAGTGACCAAATATATACACACATGTATATATATAATATATAATAATTTCGGTTAATTAATCAATTTTTAACATAATTAACTAATAACGGAGGTCTAAAAACACTTTAATTATTAACCGATCGTATATAAATTACTTGATTGATTAATTGAAAAAACTTCATTTCAATTGGTTAATTTAGTTAAAACCGAAGTTTATACGCCACTAAACTCAAGTGAGCCTTATATAGATAACATACAACGGTGATGTGACAATTCCTCATCGGTATTAAGCGTGATAGCAATTGATTTGGTTGAAATTTTTTTTTTTTTGGATAAACTACACCCAATATCTCTTTTGTTTTCAATTTGTCTTATTTTGGTGACATTTTTGAAAAAAAAATAACATTTTATTCACTTACGTTATTGGTTCATTACGATTTGGTCACTGGACTTTTAACTACCATTAGTTTAATGATGTGGTATATCAGTTAAAAAAATTAATTTTTAATTTGATTCATTAATTTTGAGTAAAATATAAATTTGTTCCACTGAAACTTGCAATGTGAATAGAATAACATTAGACCATTATTTGAATTGAACATAAAAACAACACTAACCAGAGTTCAGAAATAGTGTCGACGCCTCAAAAACTCCATGAAGTGGGTATATTTAGATTATGTGTATCTAAAATTTATAAGGGTAATTATTCTATGTACAAACGGGTGTGAACCTTAGTTTTAAGGTTTAAGGATTTTGTTTAGTGTCTAGTGTTTAGGAGTTTAAGTGTAAAAGTTTTGAATTTAAGGGTTGTGATTAAAATTTATGATTTATGGTTAAAATTTAGAGTTTATAAGTTAAAACCTAAATCCCTAACCATATTATTCTAAACCTAAGCATTAATCTTTAAACCCTAAATTCTAATCCAAAACCCTAAATTTTAAACTTATACACTTACATCCATAACCCCTAAACCTGGAACTAAGGTGATTGTTAAAACTGTTCGTTTCCACTGACAGTACATGAAATTTTTTCCCAATTTATAAATATATTTATTACAATTTGCGAACACACTAATTAGTACATAATGTACTTGAATAAATCTAGTAGTAACTTTGCAGAGAGATTCTAATCGGAATAAAAACTCAAACATTAGAGGATTTAATTTTTTTATAATTTAAAAGTGATTACAAGGTAGTATTTGTTCATACATATACTTACCCATTTGACAATACATATATACTTTGTAGACAAAGAAAAAAATATATCAATTAAAAAAAATAGATATAATTCTATTTATGTAATTTCGAGTTTCGACTCTTTATTTTTATTTTAAATATACATATTTAACTTGTTCAACTGGTTGGCCGCTCGACCACTGCTAACTAGGGATGTTTATGGCTGGTTAATCCAGCCTAAACAGTTGGTTAACCGTTATAACAGTTATTAGCCGTAATCTAACTGTTAAGAAAAGGTTAACCTCTAAATTTTTTTAACGTTTAATCGTTATAGCGGTTAACTATTTCTTAATTGTTTGGTTACGGGTTAACTTGTAACCTATCATAAATTTTTTCCGCATGTTCACTACTTTTAAAAATAATGAAATTATCTCTCCGATAAATATTATATTAAAATTCTCAGAAAAATACTTAAATAAAGAGATTTAAAATACAAACTCCATACATAGTTAAAAGTATTTATAGATCAACTGTTAACCATCATTTTGAGCAGATCGATAACCGAAACCGTTTAGTCTTAACAATTAGACTAGTTAAACTGTAAAATATAATGGTTATATCAGTTAACGATTATAATTTATTTTACACACCCCTACTGCAAAAACAACTTTCTATAACCTGTCAAATTCTACAAATCTGTCCCTTATTTTTAGTTTGTGCAAATTTAGTCCTACCATTATTAGCTCAAGATTTACTCTTTTTTTTTGCATTGTTACAATTCCTTCCAAATGGTTACAAATTCTGTTTGGTAACAAGAAATTATGCAAATCCTCCAAGTGATGCATGTTGAGACATAGACTGTTAAAGTAGTAATACACTTGTTTAGAATCCAAGAATGTTCTGTTTTTTATAATTTATATTGTTCTTCAGAGCAATAGGTCTATAAATTACAGCCGACCCAGAAAAGTTGGGTCTTTAAAATCAATTAGTCTGCAATTTCGGAGATCCAATTATATGTATGAATATGAAGACCCAAAATTTCTGGGTTGCCTTTAAATTTAAGCCAACCCGGCCCGCATTTGCCATCTAGGGTTTTGATCTATCATGGTCTAATACTATATAATCTAAAGAAAACCCTACTTTCGTCTTCTCCTACCTTGAGCAAAAGAGTGAGTCTGGGCCGCCAAATTCTTCAGACACCCTTTCATCAGAAATGGTTACTTTCAGGGTAAGCGACAAACTATTCTCTTTCCTCAGATCTTCTCTGTAACCCTATTGATTTCCCTTTTTTAGCTTCAGAATTCTATGCCGATTAAGCGTTTTGGGCTATTTTTAAGCAGTTTATGTTTAAATTTGGTGTCGGTTTCGTGATGTTATACTTTGTTTAGAACCATATGTTCTTATCTTCTTCTTTTTCATTTCGCCGGAAATTGTCAGTACAGTGTGATGAAATGCTTCATTTTCTATTAATTGAACTGGTCTTATTAGAAACTAAAGGGCTAAGTAATGTTTCCAGATGTGTCTGATAAATATTGGAGTAAAAGAATGGAGTTTTGATTTGTTGTTGTTTATGGTTGCAGTTTCACCAGTACCAGGTTGTTGGGAGGGCTCACCCAACAGAGAGCGATGAGCACCCCAAGATTTACAGGATGAAGCTTTGGGCTACCAATGAGGTCCGGGCCAAGTCCAAGTTCTGGTTAGTGATTGTTTTCGTTGTCTTCCATTATTTTCCGTGTTTTAAGTTAAATCCCATTTGATTGAAGTTTATGCCCTTGAATGTTGGCCAGGTATTTCTTGAGAAAGCTGAAGAAGGTTAAGAAAAGCAATGGTCAAGTCCTTGCCATCAATGAGGTGTGTTACTTGTTTGCCTTTTCGCTTTATATGGAGTAGTTTCTTATTTTGCCATTATGTTGAAGTGTGAATGGATGGATCCTTTTGATTTCATGTTTTGGTAGAGCTACAATCATGTTGGTTATGAGAGAATTGCTGAAATTTAGCTTATGCCTATGCATTGAATGCTTAATGTTATTGAAAGCACGAGTCTTTTACTATTTTATACGGTGCTTTTAACTTGAAAAAGAAAACAAGTGTTAATGGTTGCGTATTGATTTTCATATCGATGCCTTTTGTTTGAAATATATTGTCTGCAGATTTTTGAGAAGAATCCTACCAAGATCAAGAATTATGGTATTTGGCTTCGCTACCAGAGTCGTACCGGTTATCACAACATGTACAAGGAATACCGTGATACTACTTTGAATGGAGGCGTTGAACAGATGTATACTGAGATGGCTTCTCGCCACAGAGTTAGGTTCCCTTGCATTCAGATCATCAAGACTGCAACCATCCCGGCCAAGCTGTGCAAGAGGGACAACACCAAGCAGTTCCACAACTCAAAAATCAAGTTCCCCTTGGTGGTGAAGAAGGTGAGGCCACCTACAAGGAAGCTCAAGACAACCTACAAGGCATCAAGGCCCAACATGTTTATGTAATTTCTCTTTCATAAAGGAGTGTTTGAAGTTGTGGAATTTTTGGTAATGAATTTCTATCAGTTTATTGATCGGATATTGTTTTTATTTGAGAAAGGCATGGGCTGTCTAACAGTTCGAACTTAGTTCCTTGGCTTTCAATATCCCATTTTATCTAGTTATGAGTTGTCATCTCTTTAAGTAATGAATTTTCTTTGATCACATGTTTCAATAATTGTAGAATTCTTGAAGACATGTTGCTATCTTGGTTTTTCACTTTAGAACGGTGAACCCAGAACTTAAGGAAAGACCATTCTCAGTGGGAAAGCGGAGTTATTTTAACTCAAAATAAAATGTTTAATGTTTAATGTTAAAATATTTCAAAAAAAAAAAAAAGAAATATAAATTAAAAAAATGACTATTTATCAAATTTAGGGTCAATTTTTGTTGTTATGCAAAAAAAAATTCTCATCACCTTTTTTAATTATATTTAATACTAGTATTTAATCTTCTCCTAAAAGCACCATTAGTTCCCCATGCTTTTGAACTCTTTTAACCATCACTGAATGTTAGATTTGCACTTGCTCACCACTAGGAGTCGCGTTAGATTGAGTCGAGTAAAAAGAATTTAAGTTATTCGAGTTGACGCGGCATATTTTATAACTCAAATTTTATTTAATTTTTTTATTTTATTCGAATTTTCGAGTTCTTATACAAATTTAATTACAATTATTTATGATGTTATAGTACGATTTGATTTCAATTTAAACAACTTTTTCTAATCATTTAAGATATATATATATATATATATATATATATATATATATATATATATTTCTTCATATTTTTTTCATATATGGCATATATATGCAAATTTTAAAATAAATTCACTAATTACTAAAAATTTCGAGTTATTCGAATTTTCATTGTACAACTCAGACTTTATTTGAAAATTTTCCGAGTCGAGTGGAGTTTATAAAATTTTGAGTCGAGTCAAAACGATTGGAGTTTTTTTCGCCCTAAGTCGAGTCGAAAATTTTAACTTTTTTCAAGTCGAGTCGAGTTTTGCTCACCCCTACTCATCACCCCGTTTTGTATTTCAGATTTCAGAAATCATGCTCATACCTGTCCCTAATACCTCTCTTTATCCAAAATGAAAAGTTCAACCAGTTTCTTGAGGAGAGGACTCATTTTATAGGATAAAAATCTTTTCTCCTCTTTTCGGTACCCTTATTTATGCTCCAACACTAAAAAAATATTATAAAATTAAATTTCAAGCCCTAATCTTAAGTTTTAAATCCTAAACCCTACACCTTATACCCTAAAAAAATACACATTACTTTAAATTTCCTATGCTCTAATCATAAACCCTAAACTTTAAAGCTAATTTTAAGTGTGGGGAGCAGAGGATTTCCATCCCATTTTATAAACCAGCTTTCCTCTGGCCAGTGCAGTGCTCTAATGGCCACTAAAGCTACCTTCTAAATGAGTCTTTCTTCATCTCCTCCATAAAGAAGCATATGGGGAAAATCACATATTTTGAGAGGGAGGAATATTGGTAGTTGAAGCTGTTTTTTTTTCTTCTGCAAGCTTTTAAGTTATTTTCCATTGCCATTGAAGATGCAAGTTTCTGACCATTTGCTATGGTCTTTCACCATTACTGCAACATCTTATGTTTTTCTTGTACCACTTGTTTCTTGCTCATCTCACGGAGAGGTTATCAGCAATCACACCAGCATTAAAGAAAATGTGCACAGGGTACGCCGAATTACCACCTTTCTTCTTTTGAAAATAACTCAACATGAAAATTGTACATGCAACATTTATTTGTCTGCTGTTAGTACCGGGATAGACAAACTAACAAATATTGATGATGAGTCCACAAATGAAATCTTATATCGCTGTTCATGGCCTTATCCTCTAGGTTGAGTTCTATGGGGTTCTTAATGCCTGTTGGTATACTTACAAATTACAATTAGAATGGCCAACAAAGAGGAAGGTGGAAGAAGGGTTAAAGTTCTATTCTATCTCCATGCCATATTGCAGGTAATAGTCTCTCCCATATTGCAGTTTCTTGTTTTAAAATAGCTACTTGTTCTTATGATTACTTATTAGAGGAGTTTCCGTTTCGCAGACACTCGTTGTGCTTCTTGCAACAGTCGGAGCTATAATGTCCATAAACAACTTGGAGAACTCCTTCAATAACAGCCACCAAAGATTAGGCCTTGCCCTTTATGGTGCCAAATGGATGCAAGCTTTGGCTTGATTTTTCAGGCCTCCTAGGTAAAACCATCAATTCAATTGTCCTTAATTTTAACAAAACATTTACTAGTTTCTCTTCTTTTTTTCATGCAGAGGAGGTAAGAGAAGAAGTACATGGTACTTAACACATTGGATTCTTGGGGCAGCAATTATGAATGGTGGGGGATCATTAACATCTACACCGATTTAGAAGCCTACCATGAGAAGTAGCGGCATTTGGACCATATTTTTCACTGCACAAGACTCGGTCATCGCTTTCTTTTACCTCTTCCAAGACAAATGGGAGCATATAGAAAAGCAAGGCCTGATATTACCCAACTCACAGCAGCAAACCATACCCTATAATCATCAAGATAATGCAGTGTGACTCAAAGGGTTAACCAAAAGGTGTTGTTGCCTGAACCATGAGCCAAAAGTAAATGCATTTGGGAATTTGTTTGGCTAACTTTGGATTCTTTTCATGTGTTTATCCGAGTAACAAGTTTTCATACTCTGGAAAAAGTGGTAGCGTGATTGTTGGAAAAATGGAAAAAAGAAACACACTTTTGAAACGACTCCGCTGGGGATCGAACCCAGAATCTCTGGTTCCGTAGACCAGCGCCTTATCCATTGGGCCACGGAGTCAATTGATGTAAGAGTTTTCCAACATATTGTTAATTACAATTACTAAAAGTGGCACTTTATTTGATCAACTTTTACAAACATACGTTTAATAATTATTATTAAAAATGACACTTTACTTTTATCATTGAAGAAAATAAGTGGTTTTTATGGTTAATATTATTTATCATATGAATTTTATGTTATGATGTGTTTGTAGAGTGAATTGGTTGGTATCAATTAAGGGTTGTGTAAATATAGCCACAATTGAAGTCAATGGAGGATCTTAACATTAGATTTTGGGAGCTAATAAAAATTATGCACCGAAGTGTTATCGGTTGCAATTATGCACTGAAACTTTGCTTGTATCCCTATCAATCTCCTACATAAATGTCAATAACTTTGTGACATGTCAACTATATTTGATCACAATACTAAGATAACTAGGCTCAAATTAATGATTTCACAAATTCATATAAGCATTTAATCATATATTTAACAATTACAAAAAATACAGTTCAGGCTTTAGATCATATAGCATATCAATTATCAATCTCGGTACTAAAGATACATACCTCAAACATGTACACAGTTACTAAAAGAATTCTTTAAATTCAATTATCACATCAATTCATGCCGATATATGAGTAATTCATAACCCTACATGATACCAAAAGCTTAACATAACATATATTCACTACAAGCTCAATTTCAATCACACTCACCTACTCCAAGCTTTTAAAATAATATCAATCCAAGTGAATCAAGTGTCAATCTTCTCCTTTTTTTTTTGGATTGGAAACCCTAGCTTATTCTTGGACTTCAATCAACACATATACAAGCAAGAGAGAAAGGTTAACAATAAACATGGTAACAAATAATTCTATACCGCATTTCAAAATATTTTAGGCATGTTTTGAGGAAATAAGGAGAGTTTGAAAAGAAGGATACAGTTGCTGGGAGAGATGACAACAATCAAATGTGTCCTGGTGTTACTATTGAGTGTGAATGCACGTATTTTTATGTGCTATTGAGTGTGAATACACATATTTTTTATGTTGGTTTTTATGATTTCTCACAACAAACTCGGGAATGAAAGATAAACTTAACTACATCATCATCAGTAACCCACATAATGTAACTATAAAACCAAATTGTTTCATTTGCATCGTCTATTAGTGCAATGCAGTTAATGTGTTTGCATATTGGTAAAATAATTTTGTTTGTAACATTTAACAACGCTCATTTTTACAATTGTTTAATAAAATCTTGAGATAATTATAAATGACATTCTGTCACGAGTGGAACCTAAAAATTATGTTCAACATATGTTTGTAAGTTGGTGTGTGGGAGAAAGAGAGCAAAGGCATGAGTTTGTATTTTGGTAAATTGTTAAGTCTACAATTAAGAGGGAGTGAGAGGGGAACAAAAACACGTTGTCTAAGATTGATAAAGAAGTTGTGAATGAGTTATTTGGTAGGGGGAAAAATGTGGACTGAGGCTTTACAAGGTCTACACGAAGTCAAGTCAGATATAATTGACAATAACTTGTGCAAGACTTTAAACTCCAACAATGTAAGGCAAAATTTAGATATAAAAACATCATTTCTTACCAACAAATATGGTTAACTATAGATATTTATTAATTGGTCTAGTGGCTAAAGATGTCTATTTTGCCCTATTTTATATGGGTTTAAATCTCGACATAAAAATGTAATAAATCACTATTTAATAATAAAAAATATGAGTAACTATAATATCTTCTCACAAGGTTTGAATCGCTCTATGTAATTTTTTCGAAGCTAATTTCTTGAAATAACATTCTTCTTATCCTCATAAATGATGTTTGAAGAACATAGTTTTGTCATTGACGGATTCAGACCAAATTATTTTCATCAAACTAATTTTTTTCCAAAAATATTGACTTATCTTAGATCAATCTACAGATTTGAAACATTGTGATTCAAATAAACTGATTCTAATTGGGAGAGATACTTGAAGCTTTAAGGTTTAGGTTTCGTTGCTAGATTAATTGGGAAAGATTTAATTAACAAGTGTATTTTCTATTTTAATTTCAAAAAAATAACTCCAGCCTTAAAATTTAAAAGCGTGGGTGCCGTTGAAATGCACTTGGAATATCAATGTTTTTCGCTTTATTCACCGTTTTTTTAACCCAATTTCTACCTAAGGGAGGGGAAGGACAATTTTGTTCCTACAGGGTCTTGAATTCACAACTTAAAAGAAAGGAGGATGTCAACCGAGAGTTTTAACCACGTGCTCTAGAGATTGTTGACTATTTACCGGGTATTTTAAATTTCAGCCTTAAATGTTTAGGTGATCTTTTAAGAAATAGAAATATTTCAGGCACCGGTGTTGAAAATTTTATTTCTCATAAATATTAAATTTTAAGATTACACATTTAAATTTTAATTTTTAAAATAAAATTAAACATATTTGTGAAATATTTTTCCTACTACCTTTGTATAAAATAATAACCTTAAAAAATAATAACCATGTTAATTATTGTTAGTCTTTCTGTTAAAAATGGGTCATTTTGATCAAATTTAAAATGATAAAAAGTTGAATTAATATAGGGCGTGTTTTGATATTATATCAAATCAATATCGACAGGGAAATGATCCAGCTGTTGCTGCCAACTAAACCATTTCCATTTGCCAATACAATCATTTAATCATTTTTTATATGCTTAATTTATGTTTCGAGGCTTACTGAAACCACGTTACTTTTATGTTAAATTAAGCCCAAGGATTCCTGTATAATGTCTACTTATCATTGTAAAGAATCTTCAATGTATTTCTCTAACATCATATCTCATTTCTAAATTGAGTTTTTTAATTTTTAATATAAATTATTTTATCTAAATTATCAGTCTAACCAATCAAAATTAATACATATTAAACTCACTTTACATAAAATAATTATTATTTGTAAATTCATATATATATATATATATATATATATCTAATGTAGGGAAGACCATTCGCTCCTAAATTGAAAAAAATCGACTAGTTTAGTTGATTTAGTTTTGTTAGTTTCATTTAGTCGGTTTTAATTCAAATTCTGGAAACAAAATTGTTAGAAAAGACAATCACAATACCGAACAAGAAGTATAAAACCACTACAAGAATATAGGTTTTTAGTGACAAATTAATAGTGACTGAGAATAATTTTGTCACAAATATTAACTTTTTGTGACAATTTTTTTGTACGACACAACTAGTATAAGTAATTGTGACATATTTTTATTTGGTCACTGTAATAGTAGTTATTGTGACGATTGCATTTTTCACAATTGAATTCTCACTATAAGTATACAATTGTGACACAAAGTTCATTGTCACTAAAACTTTGACACATGATAGTGACGATATGTGAAGTGGTCACTATTATTTGATATTTGTTGTTACAATGAAATTACTTGTCACTTAAAGTTTCACTTTTTGTTGTGATAAATTTTGTCACAAATAAAAAAAATAAAAAAAATGACAAATTAGACATTGTCACAATGATAAATTTATTTTTATAATTATAAAAATTAAAGTTATTATAAACTAGTTTGTCAAAAGGTAAAATATTTCTGTAGTGTATATTATGTGTAAATTGTTGTTTTAGTCAATCTATTTTTGATTAACTTTAGTCCCTATATTTTTTAAATTTTCAAATTTTAATCCTAATCCTAACGAGACACCGGCAATATGACTAAATTACAAGGACTAAAAATGATCAAATTAAAAAAAATTAAATAAGCAACTTATGTATAACAAATTAGCTAAAAAGAAAATTTTACTTAACATATTTAAATACGACCATTCATGTTAGGATAAAAAAATCAAAATTTAAAAAGTATAAAAATTAAAGTGACCAAATTAGAGTACAAAGACTACCATGTGGTTTTAGCATAATATATGATAGAATTTATTTTTTGAAAATTTTAACAGATATATTCCATTTTGATTAGTTTTTTCTACAGAAAAAAATCTAAATGATTTCTTCAACATACGTACTTCGTATAAGAAACCATAGAACAATTAGTTAAATTATTATTATTATTATTATAATTAGTGTTATAATTAATAAATATTTTTAAAATAAATAAAATTAATTTCAATTACAATTAAACCTAAATATTATTTTTCTTTCAAAATAGTATAACATTTCTTGCATAGCCTAGTGGATAAGTATTGCACTCTTGCCCTAAATAAAATTGTTACAACTAAAAATATTTAATTTTAAATTATTGACAGTGACGACATATTTTAGACACTATTTAAATATGTATTTGTGATAGAATGTTTGTCACTAGTAAGAATAACATTAGTGTCTAAATTTTAGTCACTATTAATAATCATTTGTGTCAAATAGTGTGGTCATAAAAAACATAACTATTGTGACGAAATACATGAAAGTTGTCACTAATATAATAGTGACGGAGTTATTAGTGACAACAGGTGACGACTCAGAAAAATAGTCACTGTAAATTTCAGTGACTAAATTTAACACTTTTTGTGACTATTTTCAATGTCACTACAAATGCATTTTCTTGTAGTGAACAAATCTGAAAGATTAAAATAAAATTTGAATATAATAATGCTTTAGATACAGTGTGATGCAAGAATATTGTGAGTAGGACTAGGCAGTGGGAATTACCGAAAACTTGCCTGGAACGACTAATGATAATGTTAGTGGTTAAACCAACAAAGCATAATTAGCTGGCAAAAGTACTTGATTATTAGCACAATCTTTGCCTATAAAACAGACATTTGAAATCACTTGGTTTTGTATCAAGCTCAAAACACAAGACACTCGCTTCAATAGCCCACTTTCTCTCTCACTTTGTACTTGTTAAGATTAAGAGTGCTTGTTTTTGGGGTTGGTCGGAAATGGAGGGCAGGAAAATGGGCATGATTTTGATTGTCTGCATTATGGTTGTGGCCACCGGAACCACGGCGTTGAGGGAGGATGAAGGGGCGATTCCACCATCACCGATGGAAAGTGGGGGAGTGACAGTGGGTGTTCCGGCTGCACTTGCTGTTTTGGCATCAATGGTTGCATGCTTCTTTTGAATTTAGTTCCATTGTATTCTTCTTTTCTTTTCTTTTACCGAGTTTGTTTATGTATGGACTAAGTTCGGCATTGAAAAGTTGATATAAGTTAAATAATATGAGTGATCAGAGTTCCCACAAATGCATTGGAGAAGTAGACCGGCTCTGAGTAATCTTGAGACAAGAATTGGCTAATATTTTCCTCCGCTCTGCATAATCTTGACCCTCTTTCCATTGTTTTCTTCTCAGTTATGCAATGAAAACCAGGCTCTCTTTCCTTCAGCACAGGGGAAGAGGGTCTGCTATGGCGGAAACTGAGCCAACATTATTATTTGAATAACGCTTTCCGAAAAACAACGTCAAAATAGGATTCCATGGCCCAATGGATAAGGCGCTGGTCTACGGAACCAGAGATTCTGGGTTCAATCCCAAGTGGAGTCGTCCTCGTTCATTGCTTTTTGGGCAAATTTTATTTATAGGCTCATTGAATGATTAATGATTAAAGATTAAAGCAAGGCTGGACAAGGGAATAGGGGATAAATGGGTCTCTCTTTCATGGTTTGAAGGCCGAAAACGCGACCACAGAGTTGTGTCCGCCAAATCCGAAATTGCTGCGAATCATAACAAGCTTGGTTACATTTATGGGGTTCTGGTCCAAAATCAAACTCAAATTAGAGTAAAAGGCTTGAACAAACTTGTCATGTAGTTTTGAAAGGATCAAGGATTCAGGGGGCTTACCCACATTAACCTCAACCTCGTGCTGCTCTGCTTTTTGTTGGACTCAACCGAAGGCTGGCTCTGTATTCTACTTCAAAAAAAATTAGCACTTCAAGCATTAACCAAATACATGCAATACACCACTTAGTCTATAATGATACAATCAGGTCCAGGCTACTTATCATGGTTTCAAAGAACTTCAAACAGCAAAAGAGGTGATTTTAACAAGCAACGAGCACGTACAAATTGATTTATCGAGGGATGCAGCCATCCTGTCGTGATGGCCTTCACAGTGGCAATGGCTTCTAAACCACCCGCCGCACCCAGACAATACCCTATCATAGACTGAAGCAAGCCAATCAATTAAGCTGATTGCAAGGGAGCAACATTAGAGTACAGTCCTCTGAAATTTTGCAAAACTAGGGGATAAAGAGAAATTACCTTGGTTGCATTGATTTTATTGTCATGTGTATTCTTGAATACCATTTTAATAGCATTTATCTCAGCTATGTCACCAGAAAAAGTAGAAGTCAATCCCATAACCAAGTTTGCATATGTTTCATCTTTGAAATTATGCATAAATTTCAGAAAATAATTACATTTTTAATCCTATTATTTAAGTTCAAACATCTGATGTAGACAACAACAACAACACTAAATAATAATTACATTGATTAAATTGTGTGAAAAGGCCAAAAGTATTACCTCCTCAGGGGACACACCAACATCTTCAAACTTCTCTCAATACATGAGACCCCAAAACCATTGCTGGTGGAAGAAGAAGAAGCAGCAAGTATGTTATTTGGATGAGGTTATATCTTATATTGGATGTTTATTGACAAGGATAAGGAGTTGGTTTGGTGGTAAAGCATTAGGCTTTCTATTGCCTAGACCCAGGTTTGAGCCTCACCACCTTAATTTATGCCATGTCAGCATTTTGACTTTTCAACGCTGACATGGCATGTCACATCAGCAAAGACGGCTGACACGTTAATAGTTAAAGGTCACGTTATTCCGTTAGTCAACGTTGGTCAAGGGGCTAATTTGCTGCAATGTATGAACTGGAGGATCTAATTGAATGTAATTTCGCGCGAAGGGCAACATTGTAAAATGGGGTCGAACTCAGGGCAAAATAAGCCCTTTAGCCAAATTTTTTTATTCATTAATTTTTTCTCCACCGATTTTTTTATTACCAATACCTCAGCACCTTCACCCATTACAAAGCCATCTCGATCTTTGTCCCATGGCCTTGACGCAGTTCGAGGATCATCATTTCTTTGAGACAATGCCCGACAGGCGCACCAAATCCTCCCAGAGCAATTGAAATAATTGGAGCCTCAGTTCCACCAGCAATCATCAATCCAGCCTCACCTTGACGGATGTGATTGGCAGCAACATAAAAGCAATAATTGGAGGTAGCACAAGCAGTTGAAATTGAATAATTCGGACCCATGAAACCAAGCTCAATTTTCGAAACCAGAAACCAACCTCGTACCCGTAATAACAACCTGTTCCTTGGGGTCCTTGTGGCGCTTGGGAACATAAACAGTGGCGATAATGGGAGAGAATTTCGTGGTTGGCCAGGGAGCATTGAGGGAATGGGGTTTGGGGTTTAGAGAGGTAGCTCCAAGAGCTTGCATGTTTGATGGGTTCTGAGGAAACTGAAAGTGATAATAGCCAGATAAGATCGTTGTGGTGGTAGGAGATGACGGTATAAGTATAATAAGATTCAAACAAGTCTAATACATGAATTCCAAAGGAAGCTCCAAGAGATGACGATGTTTGTCGTGATGTTTATGAAAGTTACATATAACGGCTCATATAATTTATTTTTTAAAAAATATTTCTGTCATGTCTGTTGTTTGTGAAAGTTTCATATAACGATTGTAGTGGATATAAATTATTTTTTATAAAATAAAATATTTTTAAATTGAAGATGTTCGTAATTTTTCTTTAACTCTTTAATATGCTACACATTTTATAGACGAAATTGATTGAAAATACGTCTTTTAAGATAAACATCATTTTCATTTCTATTGTAATCACTCTTTGGATTTAAATCGAGTACATGATACTATATGTTTGTTTTCATATTTGAATAAGTCCAAATACACTTAAATTAATGGTATAATGCCCAAGAAAATTCTAACATTTGTCTTGATAAATGATAATCACTTTGTCTCCTATTCTTTTTAAGCACTTAAAAATTTTTCTCTAATGTTTGATAAGCACTTTAACTCTTAACGTTTCATTTTAAGCTAAAATAGTTCATTCGTTGATGAAAACGGTTAGTCAACTAATGATAAATGACTTAAATAACATGACAACCCTACATTACAGTGCACATTGACATATAAACAAAAGTGTTGATTTGAGAAAATGACATGTAAAATAATTTATCCAAACAAATACTTTAAACACTTAAATGAGAAAAATATTTTAAACACTTGCATCATATTTAAGCCTAAAAGCAAATCAGTCAGATTTGATATCCTACATTATTTTAGGACATACATTTTTGGCTTGGTGATGAACTTGTTCTATTTTTTGTTATTATAATTATTCTTAGAGGGTGTTTAGATTGGATAAAAGATCATTTTTAAAGAAAATAATTTTTTTAAAGTACATTCTTACGTTTGATTCTAACTTATTTTAGAAAGACGATAATATAATTTTTTTACAATAATATTTTTGGGCCAATTGGTGAGAGTGTCATTCCCTTCTTAATTTTATGTATAAGATTATTCGGTATTTTGAACAAAATTACCTCTAAAATTTCTGATTTCTTCAAATGGATCTAAAGGCTATACGTCAAACATTTTCCATTTCTAAAAAAAGGATGAATCATGGCCAAAGTTCTTCATAATTTCATTTCTTTTTAATTTAGTCCACCATGGTATAAATGCACCTTTAACGTTTTTATTTATTTAAAATTTTTAAATTTCAGTTGTAATTTTTGGTAAGATTGTTTAAATATATTTTATTTTGATTTATGAAAATATTTTAATAATTACAATTAAATAATATTTATTTTATTTTTATCTATAAATCTATCTAAATTAATATAATTATATTGTTATCAGAAGTTTAAAATAGAAAGTTAAAAATAATTTTATGAATTTTAAGCAAATATTTATAATTTATGCGATTGAATATATCATTTTTGTGGGCATATGTTCTAGTGCCCTTTTTGATTTTAAGAAAATATAACACATGGACAATTTGATAAGTTTTACTTATCCAATCAAACAGAATAATCTTACATTTGCTATCGAATAAACCAAACAAATTAATTTCCAAAGAAAGTAACATATTTGCAGAACATCTGCAAGTTTGAGTACTGGTGTTTTTAGAAACTGTGAGTACTAAGTTATATATGATTCAAGGTTGTTTGAGTTTGACAGCAATTTTTGACAAGAGCAGCAAAGAATAGGATGCTTCAATCTCACTAATTCGGCCTCTGATATTCTCACGAAGCTCCTCCATTGATTCCTTCATCTCCAAAAGCTCTTCCAGGTTGAGTTCGTTAATAGGTTTCCGGCGACTCTCCCTGATCCCCTCGTTCAGCAACTCTCCTCGCTTCGTCTCCGCCTGCAGCCGCTTCAGAACGGTGTTGAGTTGTTGACTCAGCCTTCCAACTCTAGCCTCTCGCTGAGATTGATCCACAACTTTACTCGGAATAGAAACCTTTCCTTTCCCATCCTGATTTAGAAACCTCTCCGCCACCGCCTCCACGCTCGGATGCCCGAACGAGTAAGGCTTCCCGCCGGGGGAGAAAACCACGATGCCGACTTGAGCGGCACAAAGGGTGCCAAGCTCATTCGCTTTCTTGAACAGCCCCGTCCGGCGTTTCGAGAAAGTGACTTGCCTCGAGCTGCTGTCCTTCACCATTTTCATCTCTATTTTTCGCCTACCCATGATTTCTTTGTTTTGCAGAAATATTTTGAATGGATCAACATTTTTATAATCACAAATCAGGGGGAAATTGGAAAGATTTCTAATTTATTTGCCACTGCTAAACAGTAAATACTAACTAATCATTCATTTTTTTATGTATATTCATTTCCCCCAACATGGAAAGAATTTGAATATGTTTTTCTAATTTAGGTTAGTCCAGCCATTATGAAACTTTACATTGTTTTGTTGGCATAATTTAATTCTCTTTTAGAGATATCCCAATTTAGAAAGTAATTAAATTTTGAGCTAATTTTCTTGGTTGGGATATATTAGTATGTCTAGCTTTCCATTGATTGGTTCATTTGAAAAAACCAACTTCTAAAAATGAAAAGGTGAGTAATTAATTGCCACGGTTTACAATTATACCAAAACAGCTTACTATTACTATCATTCACTTTATATGTCAATGTAATCTTATTTAGGAAACTTGTATCCACAATCATCTTTCTATTTTTTTTTTTTTAAAAGGGCCGATCTACCCGACTCCTTTCATAATTATCCCAACCCAAATGACAAAATCCACCGAGGTTTAAGGAAAATGTATTTAAGCCCACTTTTTTTTATTAGATAATGACACGTCTCATCATATTATAACTAAAATTTAACTTTGACCTAACGTCGAGTGCACTCTATTTCACCTCCTTTTCTCTAGGTCCGAGTCACACATCCCCTAAATTATTAAATTGTTTCTAATTAAAAATATAACTAAATTGATAGAATGTATAAATTATGAGCACTAAACTTAATAATTTTTTAAATTGGGATTAAATTAATTGAATGTAAAAATATGACGAATTCAATGTGCATTATACAATTTTTTAACCTCCACGACCTTAATTACGGTTAACGACTTAATGACCATTTTATAACAAAAACTAAATTTTAATAATCATTTTTGTAATATTTAAAATATAAATGATCAAAATAAACATTTTAACACGATTTCTTTATCCTAAATTTTAATTTACAATATAAAACGCGTTTAATATATTTTTCATAAATGATAAGTCGGTCATTATCTACTTATTATTTCCGCACTTTCTTATTGAAAATTTCTAATATATAAATTTCATTTTTAAATTACCAAGTGCATTTAAAAAAATTAAGTCATTGAAAATATTAATTTTCAACCGATTGAATTTTCTCAACATGTCGTCAAACAAGGCCTTAATAAATAATTTTAAGAGTGTGCTTAGATGATAAATTTTGAGGAGGTTCATTTTATTAGGGTTCTTAAAAAGCGAAAAATAAAATACATTAAAATTTTTATAAATTAATAACCTCTTTAAATTAATATTTTGTTCAGTCTCGACTAGGGGCTAAAGTCTACATTAATAATTTCGATAAATTAATAAGATAATATTTTTTTCAGAAGACCCTTATATAAATTTATAGTCCCTTCAATATTATAAATTAATAATTCTATAAAATTACAAATATAACTAGAACAACTTAGTAAAATATGATTTTATTGTTGTTTGCTTCTTAAAATTTAAATCTAGTTCTATTGCAAATTTTTTTGAGTGCATGTGGGGTGATCTCTCATATACTCACATAGTGTTTTACGTATTTGATCTGTCGTGGTTGATTTTTGGACATCTTTTAGATGTGAAGCCATGGTTGGTTGGTTTTGATTTGGATTGACTAATTAGGAATGTTAGTTGTTGTTTATATAGCGGTTAATTTCCTTACCATACATGAACTTGCATTAAGTTTTAACTAGTACTACGTACTACATTATATTAAAGAGATTTCCTTACCATATAATGTATATGTTTTATTCATAAAGAATATGGTAAACTACATAAATAGTCTCCCGACTATGCTCCAATTATCTTTTGCATCCCCCGACTATCAGAAGTTACAAACTAGTCCCCTGACTTAAAAAAAATAACAAATTGATCCAGTGCCGTTAAAAATTTAACAGCTGGTGACGTGGAAGTTAACAAAAATTGGCATAATAACACATTTAGTCCCCAACTTTTATACTTTGTTTAACTTTGCCCTAATTCTAAAAAATGACCCTTAACATTTCAAAATTCTATCAATTTAATTCATTTTTTCTCTCCACACAATCCTAAACAAGAACGGTCTTCTTTCTAAAACAAAAATCAAATTTTCATTGCTCCTCTTTCAAAATTTAACGGTAGTGCCTTTGGGGAGCCTAGTAGTCATGCAGATAAGGTTGAAACTATAAGGTTACTTACTACCTTCCTTTTCATAACCTTTTCCCTATAATTTTCCTTTCAAGCATGGCAAATTTATTATGTATTTTTGATCTTGTTAGTGAAACCCTCTTCAAGCACGATTTCTGCTACGACGGCAAGGATTTTATTTATTCAGGTTTTGCTGCTTAGTATCCTTCCCCCTCTCCCCTTTTCTTGAATTGAGCCCACTGCAGGTGTCAAGATTACTAGAGCTACATTTCCTATTTAAAATGATGCTTCATGAACATGTCTAAATTTTGATAATAAAAATGCTAGAGTTTCAAACTCTTTTTCTTACGATTTACGAAGTTGCAAATATATGGAATTCTTTGCTATAAAATAAATATTAAGAAGCCATCTCAATTGATACCCATCTTCAATGATGTGGATTCATATGTTGCAGTACATTGACTGTGGAACTGACAATAAGTTATGGTACCAGCAGTGTTTCCCAATACTTTGTGTTGCAGGATTTCGATGAAATTGTATATATTTCTTTTGACAAGTATATAGAAAGAGGAGCAATGAAAATTTGATTTTTGTTTTAGAAAGAAGACCGTTCTTGTTTAGGATTGTGTGGAGAGAAAAAAATGGATTAAATTAATAGAATTTTGAAATGTTAAGGGTCATTTTTTTAGAATTAGGGCAAAGTTAAACAAAGTGTAAAAGTTGAGGACTAAATCTGTTATTATGCCAATTTTTGTTAACTGCCACGTCACCAACCGTTAAATTTTTAACGACACTGGATCAATTTGTTATTTTTTTAAGTCAAGGGACCAATTTGTAACTTCTGATAGTCGGGGGATGCAAAAGATAATTGGAGCATAGTCGGGGGACTATTTATGTAGTTTACCCTAAAGAATAATGTAGGTTCGTTGAATCGGAAAAATCTCTTTAAGTTAATAAATTATTAATTTATCAATTAATTAATATCTCTTTAAATTAATAAAATTACGTGATCATGATATTATTAATTTATAAAGGTTTTACTGTAACAAGATATTTTAAACTTCACGGTTAGTTAAAAAAAGGATTTTGTTAGTCCAAATTCTTTATTCAAATTCCATCTAAATAGGTTGTTTTTAAATTTTATTTAACATTATTTTATTTAATACATTCGATCCCACTATAAAATTAAAAATTATTAAGTTTTAAAATATTTTTTATTTAAATTTAATGTATATTTTTACATTTTATATTTATAAATCTAATAATATTCATGTTGTAGGACGTAGGTTTTTATACTAGTTATTTTTATATCATTACTTAATTTATAATTATTTCTTAAACTCATAAGATTCTAATAATCTACATCTTCTTAAAATAATTATTTATCTAAATAAAGTACTCATATATCCTAATATTTTTAAATGAGTTTTTCATTTAAACACATTCTGAAAAATTAATGAAATTTTGTTCAAACCAGGAGTAGGAATTACTTTCAAAACATATGTGTGTGAGTATCTTATGTAAAACCTCGAATAAGTATATTTCGCCTCAAATTTTATAATTGATATATTTTCCAACTAAACGTTTAGAGGTGGCAATCCACTGGTTTGAGTCGCGTTATTTTAGATAGAGTCATTTTTAGATATAGGTTGTATTCTGATTAGGTTTAATTCGGGTTGGATAAGATCTAATTCAAATTTAGTTTGAGTTTATGGTATTTCGGGTCATAAATCGGGTCGATTTAATTTTGGGTTAGATCAACATCAGATTGGTTGTTTTCGATTCTGGTCATGTTTTGCATCTTTGAATCAATTCAGGTTGAGTTGTAGGGATTGAAAACGAGGTGGGCGAGTGTGGATACTCCTCCCCCATACACATATCCACATAAAATTTTCATATCCACCACCTACTCACCACCTACGATGGATACAATTTTCAAATTCACACTCGCCCATACGGGTACAAACCCAAATATACCCTAAACTCACTACCTAGTTGGATACTCACTAGTTGAGTTAAAATTTTTTTGAGTTAGTCAAGTCGAAGAGTCCTATTTTATAATTCAAACTCTATTTAATTTTTTTTCAAGTGGGGTAGAGTTTATGAAATTTGAGTTGAGTCGAGTTGTTAAAGTTTCTTTTCGAATTTAATTGTAACATTGATAATGTTATGGTACTAATTAGTTCTAATTTAAACGGTTTTCTGTAACTATATATATATCTTCTTCTTTTTCATATGTAATATATATATATATATATATATATATATATATATATATATATATATATATATATATAAATTGAGAAACTCAACTCAAATTAAAAAATTGATTAACTAATTACTAAAAAATTTGAGCTATTCAAATTTCTATTTTATAACTAAAATTTTATTTAAAAAATTCGAGTCAAATTTATAAAATTATAAGTTAAATATTTTACATCAAGTCAAATAATTTAATTTTTTTCTAGTCAAATTTTGTCCACCCTTAACACCCACCAACGAGTCTATACCCGCCAAACACATTAACCAAACAACCGCTAATACCAAACCTAACGAGAAAAAAAAAACTACTAAATCTGTAGTACTTGGGTTTAAATATAAATGCAAAGTAATTAATTTGCGTATACTCAATACGGATATATATAATTTTTCAGGTATATGAAAAGGTTATATCTCATACATAAATCTAGTACATATGCTTAAAGAAAATATAAAAAGTACTAAATTCCAAAGACATAATAACAGTTTCCTAATTAAAAGAGAAAAGAACAATAATGATGAGTTAATGTTTTAGAAGCTTTGTCTTTACTTTAGCATGAATTTGTAATAAAAACATCAATCAAAACAGGGACCCACTGAGGGCCAGGATTGAGCTTCTTCTTGGTAGAACTTTAAAGCTGGTGGAGTCCCTGCACAGCAACCCAGAGTCGACTCACATTTCTTTTCCATGTGCTTTCTGTTCTCTCCTCCACCGCTTTTCATTAGCTTTCTCTTGTCTTCATCTTTGATTGAATTGCTGAACTACTCTCAACTTTGACATGGGGGAAGCTCCAGAAATACAACTCCAGATCCTAGGTAAGTCATCACCCTTTTCCATAATTTTCATTCATGAACCGATTAACATGTAAAACTACTGATTGTTTACCAGCTGAGCACAACAAATTAGATGAAAACGCAGCTGAGCGGCAAACAAATGGAAGCATGGGCCAGTCGACAACAGTCCGCCGTCAAAGAACCTACAAATGGTGGCTCCTGATGACAATCTATACGTTTTTTCTTCTCGCCGGTCAGTCAGTGGCCACTCTTCTCGGAAGGTTATACTACGACAAAGGTGGAAACAGCAAGTGGTTGGCAACCTTTGTTCAAGTTGCCGGTTTCCCAATCCTCATCCCCTTGTATTACCTTTCATCATACAAATCTTCAAACCAGAACACAAACAACAACAACATCACAACAAACCCACCATCTGTTTTAGTTCTGTCGGGCATGTATTCTGGACTCGGACTACTCTTGGCAGCCGATTGCCTGTTGTATTCAGTTGGCCTTTTATATCTCCCGGTCTCCACTTATTCCCTCATTTGTGCTTCCCAGTTAGCCTTCAATGCCCTGTTTTCCTTCTTCCTCAATTCCCAGAAGTTCACCCCTTTCATAATCAACTCTTTAGTTCTCCTCACAATTTCTTCAACCCTTCTCATATTCCAAAACGAATCCACAGGTTCCACACAAGTTTCCAAGGGGAAATACGTGATTGGGTTTGTATGTACGGTCGCTGCTTCGGCAGGGTACGGGTTAATGATGTCTCTAACACAGCTTTGTTTCCAAAAGATTCTGAAAAAGGAAACGTTTAAGGTTGTGTTGGACATGATAATCTACCAGTCATTGGCGGCAACTTTGATAATCTTGGTGGGTCTGTTCGCCAGTGGGGAATGGGAGAGTTTGGGCAAAGAGATGGAAGGGTTTAAGCTGGGGAAGTCATCGTATGTCAACGTTCTGGTTTGGATAGCCGTCGGGTGGCAAGTTTTCTCCATCGGAGCGGTGGGTTTGATCCTGGAAGCGTCTTCGCTTTTCTCGAATGTTATCAGCACCTTGGGGCTGCCTGTTGTTCCAGTGTTTGCAATGCTGTTTTTCCACGATCCCATGAGTGGGATTAAGGTCATTTCTATGGTGTTGGCCGTTTGGGGATTTGTTTCCTATGTTTATCAGCACTATCTGGATGAACCAAAATCTGAGACTGGAAAACTTTGAATCTAATTTGTCAACAAATACTGGTTTATCAACCACAAAGTTAGTGGCACTAGATTCCCTGTATTAATGCAGTTAGCCACATAGAGTATTCATGTATGATGCACATGGTTTAATTGTTTTAATAATAAAAAAATGGTAGTTTTTAGTTAAAATCATGATCTGATTTTTTCTTTAAAAAAATTAGGTAAATCACATCCAAGAAATTAAATTAATAACATAATTTTGTTTTGATCAACGAACTATAAATAAAATTAAAATTAAGACCAATTTGATAGAATGCGTAAGATATGAAGACCTGGTCTATAATTTTATAAAGTTATATAATTGTCACATAAGTAATTATGTTAATTGTTAACAATCAATGACTTGTTCGATATCATTTAAATAGTTAAGTGATTTGATTGACAAAATTCATAGTTCGATGAACAATATAGAACCATCTCATAGATTAGTGGGGTTGTGACATGAAAAAAATAAAATATGTGGTTTATATTGGTTAGTTGGGACCAAGATTGATGTGATAAGAAGGGTTTGTGGTATAATTTTTCTTGAATTGGTGTCATCCGGTTTTACATTGTTTTTAGAAAATGCATTGAGAAAGTACTTTGGAGAAGTGATTTTGAAAAGTTCTTTTGGATTATTAGGTTTAAAATAGTAGTATATTTAATATTTCTGTCAAAATTGTTTTTTTAACGGATAAAATATCTATTTTGGATATTTTTTTAAAAAATATATATAAAAACTTAGTGATATAAACAAATATAAATGAGTAATTTTGTTAAAAAGCGCTTTTAAAAAAGTTAAAAATTTCAGTTTTTTAAAAAGCACTTTCCAAACCAATTTGAAAAAACACTTTTAACCTCAAAAATTACTTATTATGCATTGTTTTTGGATCCAAAAGCATTTTAAACAGCAAAAACACTTTTGAAAAACCTTATAGATCGGTTCGTTAGAAAATTATTACTATACTATTTTTAATAATACGTAATATTATTTTATAATGATGTCTTAGTCTTTTTTTATAAATTTTTATAATATTTAAAATAAAATAAAATCAACTCATTCAAAGTTTTATATTATTTATATATAAAATTGTACAACTCAATCTATGATCAAGTTGTTAAATAAGTTTTAAAAAATATTTTTCTTTTGTACATCCTTATTTCAACGCTTTTGACCCCTTAAGTTTTTATATTTTTAAAACATTTTTTTATATTTTTATACTAAGAAAGATGGAAATTGCTATTGCTCTTTTCTTTTTTTTAGAAATACAAATCTTCTCGATTCCAGAATAATTCCATCCGGGTGTATCCGATTTCATTGAAAACAAACAAAAAAGTTTGCTTTCATTTTACTCTAATTGAATTTATACAAATTTAACTTAAAACAGATCACTCACTGTCTTGACTCTAACAGTATCGCGTGTTCCAGGGTATTGCAATCTCTCAATCCTCTTCCTCTTTCACTGTCTTTACTTTAACCGCATCGCGTGTTCCTCAATACGCTCAAAGACTCCGGTCAAAATACACGCTACTTTGTTTTTAATAACAATTTATGAATCATACTTAATTATATTTTATTTTCCTCTTTCTCCTTTTTATTTGTTTCTTACCGGTTTTTATACCAGTATGTATTAAATTGTTTAAACTTAATTTTAATTCCCCTATATATTAACTTTCAGATGACTTGACTAAATTGTTTATTTTAAAATTAATTAATTTTGAAATTTTGTTGATACCAATTAATTTAAAAGGAAAATCAATAAAATGATATTTGGATGATTAAAGTAAATTTTGAAATAATATTAATTTGAGTAATTAAAGTAAGTTGATTTTTAATAAACGCTCGGTAATAGTAATACTTTTTTGTTTTTTAATAATTATTTTAACCAATAAAATTTTTTAATAATTTTTTTAATTAAAATCCGCTAATTTTATTGAACGATGGTATATCCAAAATTATAATGAAAGTTTACATCATAGTAAACAAAATCATTTAACCCGGACATATTCTCCTAACCGTTAAAACATGAAACTAGCATCTCGAGATCATAAGAGGGCCATACAAGGAAAATGTAAAAATCCAACCAAAAGACTCGAAAGAAAAGATAGATACAAACATCACCAAATATCGCCGATGAAATGTAAAACAATCAACGAACAACATAAAAATGTATATTACAATAAGACACGTTGACAATACAGTCATCACCACAACTCAATCGTGAACAAAAAGCGGTGATTGTGAGCGCGTATCCAAATCAATTTTGAGGGTCCAAAACAAGGAGATCAACATGATAACCAAAAGATCACCATCTTCATTAGTCATGACAATAGCAAATCCAACCCTGATAGAAAACCAAAGGAAAAAATGACAAAACGACCGATAAAGAAAAGAAAAGCGTGCCAAAAGACCGAGGAAATATTCCAAACATAAAATAAAGCGTGTCATAAGGGCAAAGTTATTTATTCAAAACTAAAAACACAAAAAAATACGGCAAACAATGATAAATAATAAGAATCTCCTTCCTTACATATTTTTTCTTCATATAGATAGATATAGGATCTAATGGGCAATTACTTTAAAGTAAATTTTGTACAACAACCTTTCCTATCTGATAGAAAAGAATCCCATGATCCTCAACCGATCTTACTTGGGATCGCAAATCCAAAGCTTGTCTATGAAGAGCATATTCAATTGTATTAGTGTCTATAATTAATTTCTTATATGTAATACTAATCAATAGGCCTCATTGGTTAGTGCTACAAGATCTCGTGCATCAGAATCCACTGTTATGGACACGAATCCATTAGTACGAAGCATTTTTTTCCAAGTAAAATCCCCAAGTATATGAAAGAGTGAAAATTACTTTCGTTGTTGTGGAATAATAAGTCTTCATATTCTAATACATGTATTTAATTTAATTTAATCAGGGCTATTAGAACAGGATCCACTTTTTGGAGAATATGAGTCGAAACAATAACAAAAATATTTCTAGTAGAACATCATTCACAATCTTTAGAGAGATAGTTCACTAATAGACCGAGATATATGTAATTCGCCACATTTACATCCATATTATGAATGTCTAGAATTCATATTATGCAAAAAGACATTGTTTTTTCTAGTTCGAATTGATTGGTGATATGAAATCGGCTTATTTTTTGATATCATATCCATAATTAACACACTCATCATAGTTAGAAGGTCCAGCTCTGTATCAAGGTCACGATTGATATCGTCACTATAAGAGTGTAATGAAAATTATGAATATCGACGATTGACAATCAACACCAAAATTGGTGTTATCATTGGCAAATAAATAACAAAAAAAAAACAAAAAGAAAAAGATAAGAAAAAAAAAACTGCTATGCGGCTAGGGTTTACAACCTCCATTTCATAATAGTTATTTTGAACAAAAAGGTAATTTACACAATTCTCCTCAATCTTAATACATAACTACAATTAGATTTTGTCACATCCATACGTGGGTAAAAGAAAATATCCAACAAATGATTATATGTTATAAAGAATTTGAGTGAATATTTGATATACTGAAAGTGTATAAATCTATACATAAATACCAAATACATTTAATTTATACACCATCAATAAATCAAATGATGATCCGTCATCGAAAATAAATTTAAAATAATTAAATTTTAAACATAGATAGTAAGACCTACATACTTATCACTAAAAAAAATAAGTATGACTTTGAATTTTAAAAACATGAAATAAGATAACTCATTGATTCAAAAATTAATTTTCTACTACGATCCTTTGGCTTTTTTACTATATTTCTTCTCAATGTTTCTGTTAGTGTTTAATTTTCAGTATCTATTTTTTATATTTTTAAAGCATTGTTGGGCCAACTATTCTCATTAATGGCAGTAAGTTATTTGTTTTCGTTAAAATAATCAGTGCCTTCACCACAATATGCTCAAAGTGTCCAGACAAAATGGATCCAAATAGTAAAAGTTCATTTTTAAAAGTTTAGTGATATGTCATCATTCTATTTCTTGATAATATAAATTTAAGAATTTGTGGTGTCAATGAAAAAAATGAGTGTTGTTATTTTAAAAAAAAAACTCGAGTTTGAATAGTTATTTGCACGGTGTGTGTTTTTAGAAATTTTAAAATATATATATATATATATATATATATATATATATATATATATACTATCATGTAATCACACTCTAATTAAATATTTGTATTGTTCGTATTTGAATTGAAATTTATATTACTTTAAAATTTGAACGTTTATTAATAGTAAGATTCTTTTTAAATAAACACATCAATTTATGAGTCATTATTGGAATCCGAATTACAAAAACACTATTTGTGAAATATCTAAATTGTTTAAAACATTCAGATTTAACAAGTAAAAAAATTATATTAAAAAAACAAGTAAAAAATTAAATGAACTAGAAATTTTTAATAGATCTGAATTTATATACAAAAGTAAAGCGGAATCAGATATCTAAATTCATTAGGCATAACGATAAATTTAATTGTTAACGATCATATTTTCTATCAATTGACTCTTGTATTTTAGTTGAATTTAATCTTCAATCTTTTAAAAATGTCAAATCATTTTTAATAAAAATGCCGATTAAAACATTAAATTTTAATGTTATTGACATCAAGAGGAACTCGACATTTTACAATGGGACCAAATATAAAAAATAATTTAAATAATAATCTTATCTATTAAACAGTGGTTGTCCGCAACAACTTGTATTGTGTTTCTTTGTTGTAATCCAATTTCATGGAGTTCAAAGAAACAGAGAGGTTGTGGCTTGTTTTAACATTTTATGACTATTGCCTCTATTAATACTGAACTGGTTCATTATATTTGAAATAAGCTCTCTATTATAAACAAAATTAACCAAATTATCATATTAAACTTTTATTTAAAATTATCCAAAGTATCTTATTCCATTTTACAGTTTATATTTAAAATTTATAACCGTCTATTTCATATGTATGTATGTAGTTGAGTTTATATTCTTTTGTGATGTCCACGTATTATTACAAAGTTTGTACGATGAACGATATAGCATTTATTTTCGATTGCTTCACTTAACAACTATATTTACGCACGTGGAACCCACAATTGTATATCTGATTTATTACAATTTTTTTTTTGGATCTTATGGTGCATAATGCATAAAACGTTGCAAGGTGAAGCATCGCCTTCTTGGGACGAAGACCACACAAATCCTCACAACTTTTATAAGTTCAACACAAATGTATCGTTTTATATTTTTAAATATATATATATTTTTTATTTTCTGATGTGAGATTAATGTTTTTATTTTTTTTTTCGCATTAGATTTTTCCCCACTCAAACTCAGGATGCCCTCGTCATGAATCATCTACCCTCATGATAGGTCACTATCACAGTTGATCGCCCTCATCACGAGTCATCTACCTTCGTGATAGGCCACTATCACAGTTATTCACTTTGCCTACTCCATTCTTGGGGCGCTCGGTGTGAAATCGAACAATCAAGGGATCACCCTAATACCACTTGTCATGAGTCTATTACATTCTTCTCAAAAGACATGTCTCATAGGGTGCACCGTCACCGTTTTACATCTCAATATCTATCTTTTCCTTTTTAACATAAGATTAATGATCTCGCCTCTTTCTAGACGTGACAAATGCATTATTTTCCGGACCTAAAATTAATGTATGCACTTCGTGTTGGGATTGATTATATGATTCAAATACAATGTTGGTATAATTGTACATATTATGATCCCATGTTATTGGAAATAAACGTTATATATTTATTTTTTAAAATTTAATGAGTTCTCATAATCATATTCACTTATTATATATATATTTTTATTGATTAAACATAAATTTTGTGTTTAAAATGTTATAATTAAAAGTGTTAATAAATTGGTTGTGGTCGGTAATAAAATTATTGTCCAATTCCATCTGGGTCAAGCCAAGGCAGATGCAAACTTGAATTACTCATATTAGTATAAAAATAACTAAACATAAAAAATGTTTTTATATTAATGCTTTTTTGTTTTTATAATATGTTGAATTATTAATTGTATTAAAATTTTAGCTCAGGTAGAAACGGCACAAATTGAAAAACGATTCAATTTTGTTTTTTATTTACAAAGTTTATGAAATTTATTTTTGATAAATTTGGTGGACCTTCTTTTGTAGTTATGCCAATATTGAGATTTAATTTGTTCAATCTTTTTTTTTCTCTAGTTTTCAAGACTTAGCCCTGACTAGTTCAAACTGACCCGCATTGCACACTTAGTTTTGGTGGGTGAATTTCTCAGCAGGGATTTTCTGCATACACAACGCCTCAAACCCGAAATCTACTTAAGCGATATCAAACTACTTACCACTTAGAATAACCCGTTGGTAATTTATTCAATCTCTTTAGCAATTCATTAATATTTTTCGTAGTTATAATAAACATTGTGTTGTTTAATAATAATTTAGAAGTACCGACATTAATTGTGACGGTCGAAAAAATTGTGAAAGTTTGGGAAATTTCACCTTTGTTATTTTACAACATTTCTCGTAACTACAACAATTGTTAAAAAATTTGAACTTTTTCAATAATTACATTATTTTCCCCCTAACTACTACAAATGTTATCGTTAGTCATTTTTTCCTGTAATTTTCTAACTTTTCCAATAAATTGACTGATTATCTAATTGAACGGATTATCTCATATAACTAGGGCTGTCCAAAAAAAATCCGACAAACAGAAACTGAAACTAAAATTTGAAAAAATCGATTCAAAAACATGGTTAACTGAATCGAATAAATTAGTTTTGGTATGTTTTTTAAGAAAAAAATATTATTTCAGTTTGAATACGGTTCGTGGTTTTGAACAAAAGCGGGTAACCGAACCGACCAGTTACATAATATATAATATAAAAATATGCATATTTATACAATTATATTGCTAAATTTAGTGCCACTGTTAATTTATTCTATTCTTCAAATATTTTTATTGTCTTGGAAAGTAAAAAATTAACGGTAATTTTTAATATATTTCCTTCCCAAATATTAACAGATTTATTTTACTGCTCATAATAAAAGCAAAACTTACTTTAAAAAAACGGATTTATTTACCTTTGGGAAGTAAAAAATTCACATTAATTGTCAATTATTTCCTATTATCGGTTTCATACATTAATATCTTACTTCTTCAAATATTTCAAATTCAAACTCTACCTTATTTTTCACTATGTTATTATATTTTATATCTTTAATAAGGAAAGTTAATAAACTATTATCCGAACCGAACCAAA
Organism: Hibiscus tridactylites; assembly: GCA_958450335.1. Taxonomy (NCBI): domain Eukaryota; kingdom Viridiplantae; phylum Streptophyta; class Magnoliopsida; order Malvales; family Malvaceae; genus Hibiscus; species Hibiscus tridactylites. Next base: position 94,165,595 of record OY288270.1, on the reverse strand, counting down.
TCGAATATTTTGGTTAACCGGTCAATCGGTTAATCAGTTTAATAATTAAAGTTTAAAATTGAGAATTAAACAACTCAAATTTACCAGTTATCCGAAATAATTTTCTAACGGTTGATTGATACCAGTTTTTCACACCCCTACATATAATTTTTTTTCCTTCATTCTTTCTAAATCCAACATCCCAGATGCTTTTTCTTTTCAATTAAAATTTCCCATCTAATTAATATTAATTAAATGAAAAAAACACTAAAAATATAGGTGAAAAAATTTGACTCGATTTAAAAAATTAATTTTTTTAATTCTACTCGATGCGAAAAATTTGACTTATAATTTTATAAACTTGACTCAAGAAAATTTCAAATAAAGTTTGAATTGTAAAAAGAAAAACTCAAAAAATTTAGTAATTAGTGAATTAATTTTCAAGTTCGATTCAAGTCCCTCAATTTTGTATGATATATATACACCATATGAAGAAATATATGTATATTGTATATGGTTATAGAAAATCGTTTAAATTGGAACTAATTAGTATCATAACATTTTAAATGTTTACAACTAAATTTGAACATAAACTCGAACAACTCGACTCGACTAAAAAAACTTAAATAAAATTTGAGTTATAAAATATGACTTTTCAACTTGACTAACCTAAAATTTTGTGATTCGAGTCGAATGTTCACCCCTACTAAAAAAAATATGAAAAAACTAGTTGATTCCTAGATTATAAGCAGAAATCCAAATCACCACTAGTTTTTAATTGATTACCTCAGTCACCCTCAAAATTGTAGCATAGGTGGCAAGAAAAGATTACTTCAAAAATTCAAAATCACCACTATCAAGCTTTGATATATGACTTTGAATTTAAGAATAAAACCTCCCGTTTCTCCAAGCCATAATTAAAGACTAGCCTTCTGGGACTCTCCCACGGCCACTAGTTTTTGTTCTACTTCTATATGGTACGCTCTGTCACATCATTGTAATATGGTTTATTCCATATCAATTAAGTTTTAATTGTTTGTTTATTATTTTATATTTAATTTATATCTTTTCATTCATTAGTTACCAATAATTTTTAAATTCTTGTGTCTTACGTGATAATACAACCCTTGCTTTACTCTTGGATTCTAGTTTATATCATTTGACTATGTGATTGGATTTGTCGATTAATTTTAGGTTGTATTTCAGATATTCACGGTTGATTTATAGCTTCCTATTTAACTAGGAATATAGCCACGTCATGCGGGTCTTATTAACATTATTATAATTAAATAAATACTAACGTTTCATGGTTCTATCTTATTTTGGCTAAATGAGTACTTTTGTCCCTGAGTTCGACCAAAAAAATTAATTTCGTCCCTTGTTGAAAAACGCACTCAATGTAGTTTAGAGTTTGCGAAATCGATCAAATTGACCCTTTGACCGACGTTGACTATTATAGTGTTGACGTGGCAGTTAACGGTGATGACATGACGGTCCACATTGGTGACGTGGTGGTCTACGGTGCTGATGTGACACTACACTAGGATGATGACATGACAAAATGGGCTAAATTGATTATTTTAACTGAATTCAAGAGCGTAATTAATTTTTTTTGTCGAGTTCAGGGGTATAATTGATTTTAATTAAAAGTTTGATAACTTATTTAATATTTAAGTTGAAAATTAAGAATTTATGAAACTATTAAAATTTTAAAAATATTAAAACTTGATAAATAATTTTAGGGTAAACTACACTGGTAGTCAGTAAACTTTTAGGGCGTTTCCAATAAGGTCACCGAACTTTTAAAACTTTCATTACAATCACCCAACTTTTCATTCACTTTCAATAAGGTCACTGCCGTCAACTACCGTTAAAAAGCTGACGTGGCATGTTAAATGTAAGGGTAAAATACACTATTAGTCACTGAACTTTTAAGAGGATTTCAATATGGTCACCGAACTTTTAAAAATTTCATTACTATCACTCAACTTTTAATTCGCTTTCATTACCGTTAAAAAAGCTGACGTGGCATGTTAAGTTTAAAAATAAACGTTTTCCCACCGTATTTTCTCTCCCCTCTTATTTTCTTCCATCCAAACATGTCTCTTTCTTCCATATGAATCAAATTGTAATTTTTGGTGAAGGTCGTTACTTCTCTAGTAACACATCAAGGGAAATATTAATGTATCTAGACATGCATGCGACATGTGTGAAAACAAGAAAAATATTGGGAGACATCCGATGATGGAATGATAAAGAAATAACTAAAATTTTGCTCATAAAAATCCTTTTTATGCTTCAGGCCCGACATTTACTGAGTCATGCACTGGATAATGAGGAGTTCAAAGGAAAATATTAATGTATCTAAAAGATAGACATGTTTGGATGGAAGAAAATAAGACATGGAGATAAAATAGGGTGAGAAAAAGTTTATTTTTAAACTTAACGTGTCACATCAGCTTTTTTTTTAATGGTAATAAAAGAGCGAATTAAAAGTTGAGTGATGGTAATGAAAGTTTTAAAAGTTCGGTGACCATATTGAAAGCCTCTTAAAAGTTCAGTGACTAACAATGTATTTTACCTTTAAATTTAACATGTCATGTCAGCTTTTTTAACTGTGGTTGACGACAATGACCTTATTGAAAGCGAATTAAAAGTTGGGTGACTGTAATGAAAGTTTTAAAAGTTTGGTGACCTTATTGAAAGAGCTCTAAAAGTTCGATGACTACCAGTATAGTTTACCCATAATTTTATTAAGTGGAGATAATTAAAAAAAGTAAAGTGAGAACTCTCATAAAAAGTCAAAATATTCTACAACTTTTTTAATAAAAATCCATAAAATTAATAAATAAAATATTCTAAAAATGATTGAAAATATGAATTATATAAAATTTTAAAATGTATTAAAATTATAAAATAATAAAATGTAATGTAAAAACTTAATAAGTAAAAAATATTTATAAAGTATTAGAAGAATTAAATTGTTGAGTGAATCAATGGATTGATCAAAGCCAAGAGGGGTGAATTTAGTTTTTAAAATTTGTTGGAGAAAGTGGAAAGACTAAAATTGAAGAACAAGACAATTTAGACTGGTTTAAGTTCCAAATGAACTCTACATCCACTACCTTAGCCTACCACTAAAGATTTTCTAACAATCCACTAATTGTTTTTCCCCTTTTCAAGGCTTATGAGGTAACTTTTACAATACCGGTCAAATTTTCTACTCAAAATTTGATCAAACCCTCACAAGAATACAAAGACGAATTTTAAGACAAATAAAATCTCTCTCAATACAAATATGCCCCTTTTGATACAATATCTCACTGTTTTTTATCCGATACGAGATTAATGCACTTTATCTATCTTTGAAGCATGAGGGGTGACACATGTACAATGATGGATGTAGTAAGGTCCAGGGTAGAAATGTGTCAATTATAAAAATTTAATTTTTTATTAATTATTTATTTTACTGAATATACCCGTCCTAAAATTTTATTTATATCCATCTACGTGAAAAAAAAAATGGGCCTAACAGAGTAAGAACTTAAGAAATTTCTTTCAACCTTCAATTTGTTCCACTCAACCTAAAAGATAATCCATATGTATTGCAAGAGAAGTAGATACAACATATTCATAAACCCCGAGGAAAAAGAATACAGAAATAAATATACATCTACTTTCATGTTTGATTACTCTACCCAGTTATAGATATATAAAGTGTTTTTTTAGGCTTAATAATTAAAAAAGTGTTCAACATATACATTTTTTTCAGTTTAATGCTTAATGTTTTTTGGGCTATTTTGGTGCCTAACGTTTTATTCCGTAACTTAGATTGGGTTTTTTCGTGACAGATGTTAAAAAATTTCCGTTATCCAATAAAAACACAACACATGTCATATTCTGATATTTTCTTAAAAAATCAGAAAATTTTTAATTTTATAAAAAAACCCAAAATCTTTAATTTCTCTAAAATCCTCAAATCCAAACTCTAGATTCATAAATTTATCCCTTCTTAGCACCGACCACTCTTACCTTCGCCGGCCCCCTATGATCGAAAGCCTCATGATTCCGTTGTCGAAAACCGGCAAATGAACCGTCGATTTCTCTGTCGACGAACATTCAAAATTAAAGAAAAAATAGAACCGGTTGGGCTACGATTCGACGGCTAGAGGGTGGAGATGTTGAATGATGAGGTACCTGATGCTTAAGTGGTGAACGGTGAATCGCCAGCGTGTGGGGATGTCAGACAGTGAGGAAGATGTGATTTGAGGGTTTGTTTGAAAAAAATTAAAACTTTGGGGTTTTTAAAGAATTTCATGTTATAATTGGTTAACGAAAAATTTTTAATAGTCGTTGACGAGAAAACCTAATCTGAATCACTGAATGAAACATTATATATCAAAATGACCAAAAAAATGTTAGACACCGAACTGTAAAAAAAATAGGTTGGACACCTCTCTAACTGTAAAACTTTCTTTTACAAATCCTCTACTGAGATTTTTTTTTGGAAAGAAAATAAAATGAAATTATAGAAGAGGATTTGACTCTCAATTTGAAATAAAAAAACCTCCTAAAATATTGAGCAAATATGGGATAACTATGAGGATTGTGATTAACTTTCATGTGTTTTGATATTTCTTGATTAACTTCTCCTAACATCTGTTCATTTCATAAACCACAGAGGTTGGTAAATGTGTTTCCTTTGACAAGGAAAACGCGTTTAGGAATTGTAATAGAAGTCGATACTTGAATTCTGCAGTTTCTATCCTCATTGATCATCGAGACCTCACATATAGCAACATGCTCTTGAATCATAATTACAGAGCAAAAGTACTTGTTTAGCATTATGTTCTCATTGATTTGCGATAAATTTTCAAGGAAAACATCAAACTTGAAAGATAAATGTTTTACAAACTGTAAGCTCACTTTCCGGGGACAAAGTTGGTGGCATAAGCCCAGGCATTGTTGTTGACTGGGTCGGCAATGTGGTCAGCCAAGTTCTCCAATGGTCCCTTTCCGGTGACGATGGCTTGAACGAAGAATCCAAACATGGAGAACATAGCTAATCTGCCGTTCTTGATCTCCTTCACCTTGAGCTCGGCGAATGCCTCGGGGTCATCGGCAAGACCCAACGGGTCAAAGCTGCCACCCGGGTACAATGGGTCGGTCACCTCACCGAGGGGACCACCGGCAATGCGGTAACCCTCAACAGCTCCCATCAAGATAACTTGGCAAGCCCAGATGGCCAAGATGCTCTGAGCGTGGATCAAGCTTGGGTTGCCCAAGTAGTCAAGTCCACCCTCGCTGAAGATCTGAGAACCGGCCTTGAACCACACGGCCTCACCGAACTTGACTCCGTTCCTGGCCAGAAGCTCGGGGAAAACACACCCGAGAGCTCCCAACATGGCCCATCTGCAGTGAATGACTTCAAGCTCACGGTTCTTAGCAAAGGTCTCTGGGTCAGCTGAAAGTCCAGCAGTGTCCCAACCGTAATCACCAGGAAACTCTCCGGTCAAGTAAGACGGAGGGTCACCGGAGAGTGGACCCAAGTACAAAACTCTGTCGGGACCGTACCATGGACTCGCGGAGGCAGCAGGCTTGGTGGCTGTTTTCCTCATGGAAACACGGCCATTGCCATGGATTTCAGGGGTGGAAGGAGAGAGCTTGACAGCCTTTCCGGCGAATGATGGGGAAGAAAGAGCCATTGTTGCTGCTGCCATTGTAAAGTGCGAGGTTTTCTTAGGAGAGTGAAGTGATGGGAAAGGATGTAGGTTAATATATTGACTATTGAGTTGAGAGTTGAGAGATAGGTATTAGGTAGGTTCCCTAATCCTTATCGACGTAGCATCTGTATCTCGCATTTCATTGGGTATTGAAGATTTTGATATTTTCCATGGAAGCCTACTTGGCACTATTTCAGTCCACGTACAATCTCGAGGCAAATGCTAAAGGCCTAGATTTCTCATTTCTCATTGGGCACCAGTACTATTGTAATTTGTAAGAGAAGAAACTTTTTTAATGTTGTTGCTTGTATTTTTGAAATTACTACAATACATGCTTTTTAACTTTTGCATTCATTAGATTTGGATGAACTGTTGCCAGCTGGATATTTTGACACTTGTTGTTATTATAGTTAACAAGGGAGGTTCTGCGGTACGACGCCTAGTATGCGGCTAATATACGGCGTAACCGACTAGGGCGGTGAGCGGTTAAAGATCATGTTTCCGGTAAAAGTTACCGATTATGTTGATCCGAATATCAATATAATCGGTAGCGCCGAATTTGTTGTTAAGTTGGAGCGGATGGGCACTCGGACATTTGGACTATAACAAAACCGGTAAAATTACCGGTTATGTTGATCCGAATTTCAATATATTCGGTAGCGCCTAATTTGTTGTTTATTTCGAAAGTATCCATACTTTATAAATCATTATCGAAACTTTTTGAACACCAACGTAACCGTGGTTGAAAAAAAATGTCGAAAATATCGATATTTAATTAAGAGCGTGCAGAAAAGAATCGATATTTAATTCATATAATCTAACCGGTAAATCTTACCGGATATATTATTTCGAAAGTATCAATACTTTATAAATCATTACCGAAACTTTTTGAACACCAACGTAACCGTGGTTGAAAAAAATGTCGAAAATATCGATATTTAATTAAGAGCATGCAGAGAAAAGAATCGATATTTAATTCATATAATCTAACCGGTAAATCTTACCGGATATATTATTTCGAAATTATCCATACTTTATAAATCATTATCGAAACTTTTTGAACACCAACGTAACCGTGGTTGAAAAAAATGTCGAAAATATCGATATTTAATTAAGAGCGTGCAGAAAAGAATCGATATTTAAATCATATAATTTAACCGGTAAAACATAACCGATTACATTATTAATTCATATAATGTAACTGGTAAATCTTTACCGGATTTATTGTTTGGTGTGAAAAGAATCGACACAATTCAAAAACGTATCGAAACTTTTGGGAATTATATCGATTATATATATCATAATGATATAACCGGTTAAAAGTATCCTTTGTATTGCTTGCATTTACAGAAAACCTAAGAGAGGAGAGTATTTGAAATCGACCCGAGTTTGATTGCTGTGAAATCGACACGAGTTTGGTTGCATTTACAGAAAGCCTAATTTGTTGTATCAGAATCAAAAGGATAGGTTTAGGGTTTGGGGACTTTGAAGTAAAAGGTATGTTGTCGAAACCCTAATTTTTTGGTAATGTAGTATTGGGTAGTTGGGGATAATGGTTTGGGTTTACTGATGTTGAAGTAAAATCGAAATTCGGATCGATATAGGTCGAAATTGTGTAAATATATTTAGGAATTAAATATCAGAACTTTGTTCTGAGAACTTATCGGTAGAAAGTAATAATGTCGGTAGAATTTATATATCGATACTTTTGTCAGAAAACTGAAGCGAGATGGGTTCTAAGGATCATGAAGATGTTGTTCAAGATGAGACTGAAATGATTCAAATGGAGGCGGAGAGAGTAGATAGGGAGGAAAATCCGAAGAGACCAAAGGGTGGATTTCTGTACTTCTAGTAAGTAGAAATTGTAAAATAATTAATCTGTAAATTGTTATTGGATGAAAGTATTTAAGAACATTTAAACTTTCCTATGATGACAATATTGACGAATTGCAGAGGATGAGGGATTGTGGGACTTACACTGTCGGTTCGGTATGTAAATTGAAATTATAGTGAATATATTGGAGGTTGAATATTTTGATTGTTTATGGTTTATGTATAATTTGCAGGTGAGAGACGTGGTGGTGAAGAAATGGTACACGATGAGTGAAACTGAGAAGCAACCATTCAACATGTTGTCCATAAATGCTAGAGGAAACTATGAGGCGAAGAAGAAGAAGAAGAAGGTATTCATTATAGTTGTAAATATTTTATAAATGGTATATAAAAACTCTGGCATTATATGAATATTATTTACATAGGAAGTGTCGACTAGGTGTAGCATAAAACGAGTGCACCACATAGTAGAGGAGTTGAAAGCGAAGGGTAAATCAAATCTGTTGGAAGAAATGGGGTTTGGATCTCTTATTGGGATTCAGGACCGACCAATTCGGAGGGAATTGTGTCGGTTGTTGATGGGAGATTTTGATTTGCAGAAGTGTGATGTGCGATACAGAGAATATTCATTTCATTTTAGTGTCTGAATTGTTGAAGCCGTATTGGGGCTACAAAATAAAGGCCAGAGTGTGGATGAAGTTATAAACACGGAGGATTGAAAATTACTTGTGCAGAAGTATGGCCTAACGTCTAATGTGTCATTTGCTACACTTGAGGACGACATAAAAAGCGGCAAGTGTGAAGGGGATGATCTGAAGGCCCGTGTACTATTGTACATTGTCGGAGTATTCCTTTGTCCAACGGGTGATTCATCCCCGAGCAAGGATAGTATGAAGTTATTATGCGACTCCAGGTTTAGAGGTGAATTAAATTGGGCTTCATATGTGTATGAGAAAATAATTGATGCAATCAAGACTTTTCAAAAGTCCAAAAACCCCTCATACCTCAAAGGATGCATTGCTGTCTTAGAGGTAAACGAGTTGAATATTGGTATTGGTTTAGAAAACTTTGTAAGTAGTTATTATAGAAAATGATAAAGTTTATACAAAATGCAGGTTGCATTGTATGATTTTTGGTCAGATTCTTCTTCTGTGCCGACATTCCGAAAAACCGGAGTGGCACGCATCACTGTCTGGGGCAAGGAAGAAGTTGTTCGAGTTATGGCAAAGTTAAAGTTGGAATTACCGAAAAAGAAGGTAATGGTAATTTCAGTATTTATAGATTACTAAGGACTTACAAAAGAAAGATGCTCTAATAATGTACTTTATTTGTGAAGGTTGGCGAGGAGGAAGAGGACGAAGAGGAGGAAGAGGAGGAAGAGGAGAAGGTAGAATATAAGTTGAAAGTGAATGAAGGGGGAAGTAAATTTGACATATTGATTGCTGAGTTGGCGGAGGTTAAAAAACTCGTTTCTGATTGTTTGCAAAGACAATCCAGAATCGAACAGGCTATTGAGAGCTTAAAGGGGGAAGTAGGGGAAAAGTGTAATGGTTGTGTTAAAGAAGTGGTGGAATTGAGGGGTGAGTTAAAGGGGGTGATTGAAACGGTGGAAAAAATTGGAGGAGGGGATAGATTTAATTCCTGAAATAAACAAAAACTTGGATGAGGGGATACATCTAAGTCCTGAATTCAAGGAAGAATTGGATGAGGGGGGGAGTGGTCGTGAAATAAACAAAAAGAGCAGTTATGTTGAGGCGAAATATGAAGAACTTATAAAAAATGATGAAGAAAATGTCGAAGAATTGAGTAAGATGGTGGTGGAAAATATAAGAGAGGTCCACCATGAAGATACGAGGACACCGGTTCATGCAATAGATGTAGAGCTCGATTCAGGGTGTCCTGCACCAAAGAAGAAGAAGAGTAAAAAGGTAAAATGAATAATACAAATGACATCCATTTTGATTATTGTGTTGCGGCTAATATCTATTGATATATCGTAGGTTACAAAAGTAAAAATACCAAAGGGAATTGATGACGTCGAGGCTGCTATGTGTGATTATGTATGGAATAGTGGCTTGTTAGAACCATGGTAAGTTATATATATTGCTTTGCGAGTGATATTTAAATAAATGTGGTGAAAAAATTAATACAAAAAAATTGCTTCTATAGAGATGTCATCGTAGATTACGGGCTCGAACATGGCACAGTAGGCGACCTTGGCTGCTTAAAACCCGGGGAATGGCTAATAAGTCCGATCATTAATTTGAAAGGCTGGTTATTGGGTTACGAGTCGATGAGGAATCCTACCATGAAGCGGAAGATTTGCTATCTTCCATCCGAATTTGTGGTAAGTTACATTTTTACACATTTTCGTGTCCAATTTGGTCATGGCTGGTCAATTACTGGAGATTGTTTTTTGAAATGCAGAGCGCGTTCATAAGAGACGGTCAAAATGCGCCGTTTCTTGTAGACTTCTATTCTAGAACGTTGATGGGCCATAATAAACTCACCGATTGTGACATGGTAAGATATTTTTGCTTACATGTTGTTAGGTATTTAAATAATAACAATAAATGTTCTAATATCTTGTGTGACAATTATTGTAGATCTTCATGCCAATAAACGATTCGGATACTCATTGGTGTCTCTTGGTGTTGGATATGGTTGATCGTGTAGCATCGTTTCTTGATAGTCTACATAGATCTCCCCGGCACAAGACTAGAGTGGAGCAAACAAAGAAAACAATATGTGTCGATACATTTTGTAATTTATAATGCATAAATTCTTCGTAATCTAATTGTATTTATTTTTTTATGCAGTTGGAATGTTTACAGAAATTTAGTGAGGACGAGGCGTTTTGTGCCCAATTTGGGAAGATTAAGGTCCCACCGAGGGATTTAAAATTCGTGGTCCGTAAGACGAAGGTGCAAACGAACGGACATGATTGCGGAATGTATGTGGTCATGTGGATGGAAGCTATTTCTGAAGGGAGGTCACCGGATGATTTGGTAAGTGGTCATCTGACAAGGACTGAATTTTTTCATCAATCCGGTACAAAGTCTCCTCTTGAAGTTCTTCTTGGAAGAAACCAAATGATGCTCGCGTATAAATTTGACCAGCATGGCTTTCTAGGTCTGTGAGTTTGGTGATCTGGTAGGGCGTTGTCTGCGAACTTAAGCAATCTGCTTCCAACTCGTTGATACGAATTTTTCGAATTAAATTTTGTTCAATTGTACAAACTACGTCTACATATGTCTTTTTCTGTATCAGGGCACGTCCGAGTGCAGCATTCAAGGACTCGCTTCTTTGTGTGGATCGCAAATTGGCAAAGAAATGACCCGTTTGATATGCTTGAGCCCATAAGTTCCGAGTATTTCCCTTCTCTATCACCCATGGATGGTTTTCGACGTTGAATTCGGAAATCACCCTAGACTATTCTCTATCAAATTCGCTGGTTGTCCACCACGAACTCATACATCTGTTAAATGCTGTGCTAAATTTGCTGTCACCAATGTTAGCTTGTACATTGCGAGATAGATGCTAGGAACATAATCTGTGCTTAGCATAAGGGAAAACACATTTAATAGCCCTCTGCATTGCCCTATCCCCGTCTGTCACAACTGAAAGAGGCGCTTTATTCAGCATGGCTTGTAGAAAATTTCGCAGCACCCACTCGGACGATTGAGTCGTTTCGTCAGCTATGATCGCAGTAGCAAAAACTATTGTGCTATGGTGATGATTGACACCGACAATAGGTAAAATTGGTCGTGCATAGTAATTACCTTTGTAAGTTGTGTCGAAGGCAATAACATCACCGAAGCAAGTGTAATCTGATCTCGATGTTGAATCAGCCCAAATAAGATGCTGCAATGCCCCTGATTCATCTGTGGAGTATGTCATAAAAAACCCTGGATCATCATCTTTCTTGTACTCAAAGTAATTAAGGAGTGCATTCACATCCCCATTGACAAGCTCCTTTGCTTTACCTCTATCAAGTGCATTGTACAAGTCTTTACTAGTAAATCCAACATTACGAAATCCCCCTGCCTGATTCATGAAATATTTCATTACCTTTGATGTCCCAACACCAACATCTTTCAACGCTGTTGCCTCAGCCACATCAGCCTCAGTCACACCTCTATTTGAACGCATAAATGGTGTCATAAGAGGTGTGCAAAATGCATGATTATGTTCGTGGAAAGACTTACTTAGAACCCACTGATCTTTTGTTTTTGTTGCTGTGACAATGATTTTGACCTTGCATCCTGTTCGTGTGACTGGCGTATGCGCACGTCGACGATTAACATTTTCGACCTTCGAACACCTAAACCCTTCTTTTGAACAACAAAATTCTTGTGTCTTCACATTCCCTTCGCCATCCAGCTGTGATGTTCCTCGACGTGCACTAAAACCTTGTTTCATTGCGTATTCCTTGTAAAAATTCCAAGCTTCCTCACGTGAAGAAAAGAGCTGACCTACCAACCGTTTCGAATCATCAACGGTCAACTTCTCATCTTGCAAATTCCCGCTACCATTAACATCGTTGGATGGAATATCTTCCATTTTCTTAAACACGATCGAACAGTGGTCCAAACTTTTCCTGCACATGACTTCTGTTGTGTTGCTTTCATTTTCAGGTACTAAATTCGGTAGGTGGTGGTGGTTGATGGTGGTTGATGGTGGTTGAAAGCATTTAGAGCAATTTATTTCTTCCTTCCTACAAAGTTAACGTGCAATAAATTCTATTTTATTATCGATACATTTTTTCCCTCTACTGAAAAAGTTTCGATCCTGTTGTAAAATTCCATGATACATTACCAAATCTGCGCAAAAATATCGAATCTTTCTTTCCTTCACGATAAAATTTATCGATACTTTCAGAAACAATGAATTCTCATAGGTTACTGTAAATAAAGTTTCGATACAATTTTCCCCTTTCTGAAAATGTTTCGATACTGTTGTTAAATTCCCTGATACGTTACCGAATCTGCTCGAAAATATCAATTCTTTCTTTACAGGACGATAAAAATTATCGATACTTTCAGGCAACATTATTCCAAGTTACTAAATATGTTTCTATACTATTGTAAAAAGAAAGTATTGTTAAATGAAATACGAATTAAAGTTTTCATTCCAGTTAAATTTACTTATGTGGTGTTTTGCTTTCCTATAAATACCCACGAATTCCAGCATCACTTACTCATTCCAAATTCTCTCTAAACACCGAGCCCAATCTTTGCTCACCTTATGGCCAAATTTCAGGCAACATTTTATTTTCTCGATACTTTTTTTCAGTCAACAATCACCACCAAAATGTCACTGAAAGATTTAATACAGTTGACAACAATCGAGGTTAGTAAACACGGCCACAAACAAATTTCTTCCATGGAATGTCGAATCCCAACACCGTCAGCAAACAAAACACACTACGTTATGAAGCTTACGAACGAAACAGACGTTCGTAACATGTATGACCGCCTCAATTCCGTCGGAGCTACAGACGTCGATTTATATGTTAAGTTTGACGACGTCAACGCCGGCGAAGGTAGTTCGTCTGCACCCGTACAACCTGATCCAAACACTGAACGCGCACCGTCTTCACCGGATGTTGATGCGGCTGCGGATGAGCTGCAACTTTTTATGTACAGGCGTAGAGAAAGAAAACAACAGCTGATCGAAGAACTAAACCTAAGTTCAGACGTGTCCACTGACTACGATGATTCAGATTAACAATAAACTTCTGAAATTATCTTCCAATTATGTTATATGACGTCTTATTTCATCCTTTATCCCTTACTTGTCCACTGGCTCCAAATAAAATTTCGATACATTATTCCCCCTTTCTGAAAATGTTTCGATACTGTTGTTAAATTCCATCATACATTAGCGAATTTGCTCGAAAATATCGATAGTTTCTTAACGTTACCATACAAATACCGATACTTTAAGAAAGAACGGATTCCCATAGCTTACTGGAAGAAAAAGTTTCGATACAATTTACACATTATTAATAAAAAACCCGATACTTTTGAAAGAAAATCAATGTTCTGGTACGAATATCCTTCGAAAATATCGATAATTAACAAGATTTTCGATACTTTTTACACACAAATATCGATAATTAACAAGATTTTCGATACTTTTTTCCATGTTTTAATGGAATTATCGATAAGTTTGCAAAAACATTCATGTTCCCGGTATATTTTTACTGTATTCTTTATTCATTACATCAATGTATCCGGTTTATTATTACCGTTTTCATTATACACTTCTACAACTTTGCATTCCAGTGTTATGTCATTTCTCACTTGTATCACATGCACCGTTTACTGCTCCTCCTGTATAAAGCTGAAACCCTTAATCCCCACAACGAACCTGATTCTTCCTTTTCAGTATTGTGTCTTTTCACTTCTACCTCCCTATATCACGCATGCATCGTTTACTGCTCCTACTTCTCCACATTTACTTCTATAACCCCGGAAAACGAGGAGAAGAACGAATCTGATTCTACCTTTTCAGTTTCGCGTCTTTTTAATGTATCACATGCACCGTTTCTGTTCATGTACCTTCTACTCATTTATTTCTATAACCCGGGAAACGAGGAGAACGAACGAATCTCTGCCTTTTCAGTCTCATGCATTATCACTTTCCCTCCCAAACGGAAATTGCCTATAAATTAACAACTCCTCTATTTTGCTCTTCACAACATCTTCAATTTTATCTACTCAACCCTTTCCTTTGCTTTTATAATCAGTTCTCTTTCACAATCTTCTATTATAAAATGAGTTCAAGCAGAAGTTCGGGTAAAAATCCTCAGTCTTTCGCAAAGAGGAAGATTGAATTCGACACATCATCAAACAGTGATGATGATTTCTATATTTATTCTGATTCTGATAATGACGAACAACTAAGCCACGAGGCATTCAAATCCAGCAAATTCTTCAGGAGTTTCTTCGAGGCCTTCGATCGAATGAACTCTATCAACGCCCCTACTACTACATGGCGGTGTCCAGCATGCCACGGAGGTCCTGGTGCCTCTAAGTCGTTTTCTGGCCTTCAGTCCCTACTCACCCATGCAAAAACCAAAAAAGGAGATAAGATGAAAATCCATCGCCTCCTTGCTCAGACGTTGGACGAGGAATTACGAAGAAGGGGTGCTTTGGCCACTCCTCAACCTCAACAAAACGCTTCAGGCCAATGGCGTGGTCTGAGTAATGATGCTGCTATTGTCTCCCCCCGCCTTCAAGCCACCAGGAAGCTCATCACCAAATACTCTGGCCACCCATGGTGATGATTAGGAACACACAACTTCATACAGATGAAGATGGGAAGGTAGTTATATAACTTCTGAATTATGTTTTCATTACTATTATAATACTTAACTTCTTATTTCTTTAATTTTTTGCTTCAGTGGATTGGCATGGGAAACCAAGACCTTCTCAACGCTTTCAGTTCCTTTGGTGCTGTTGCCAAGGCTCGCCATTCATATGGTCCACGAGGCCATCGTGGGATGAGCCTTTTGATTTTTGAGAGCACAACAAGAGGTTATTTAGATGCTCAGCGTCTGCATAACCAGTTTGCTGCCCAAGGTTTTGGGTTAGATGCTTAGCAACGTCATGCTCCATCCCCTCCATCCAGCCAGCGCCAACTATATGGTTACATGGCTGAAAAAGAAGACATACACATCTTCAACCGCCATCTCCAAGGTTTTCTCTATCATTTTCTTCTATTATTAATAACAAGATACTCTTCTGCTCATACTTATGCAAAAAAATTTTGTTCATTAGGCAACCAAAAGGTCAAGTTTGAGATGCGACCATATGCAGAGATGGTTGGACAGCAAGCTGGTGCTGGAACAAGTTCCATGGGTGGCAGGGGGACTTGAAGGGAGGAGGCTTGAAGGAACAATGAATTCAGAATAAAGTTTCCATTGTAATTCATATAAACGATTTAATAGAAGTTTCCATAATTTTTATAAAGTTTCCATACTTTTTCGATAGTATCTCTACCTCTCATAGAAGTATCCAAACATTTAATATTAGTATCCATATATTGATAAAAAGTTTCGAAAAACTTTTCAAAAGTATGCAAAGTTTCGAATTCAACATATCCGGTACCATTGATAAAAAGTTTCGAAAAACTTTTCAAAAGTATGGAAACTTTCGAATTCAACATATCCGGTACCATTGATAAAAAGTTTCGAAAAACTTTTCAAAAGTATGGAAACTTTCGAATTCAACATATCCGGTACCATTGATAAAAAGTTTCGATAAACTTTTCAAAAGTATCGAAACTTTCGAATATAACATATCCGGTACCGCGTTACCGAATACATTATATACCTTATAACAAATTAGACGCTACCGGTTTTATTATGTCTGACCTTTTACTTAAATTTGCCGGTTACCATTATTTTATCATTTTTTTAGTGGTTTTTACCGGTTTTATCATTTCATATCCACATATCTGGTACCACTTTACCGGTTACATTATATACACAATCATGTTTCCGGTAACGCCGTATATTAGCCGCATATTAGGCTGCCGCATGGTAGAAAAATCCAGTTAACAATCACACCATTCCACAAATATTATCCTAAAAAATATTAGGGCAAAGTATATTAATACTCACTAAAGTATGAAAAGTGATCATTTTTACCATTGATCTTTTAAAAATTATAAAACGATCCTTCAATTTGTTAAAGTACTATTACAAACGGTAATTGATAGTTATAAAATAGCGTAACAATTCAACTATTTGTATAACTATTTATTAATAATTTAATGATAATTCTATAACAGTTTCATAAATTTAAGACTAAACTACATTAGTAGTAACCAAATTTTTATGATGTTTTTATTTTAGCCACCAAACTTTTTAAACTTGTATTAAAATCGTATTTTTAATACGTTTTCATTATGGTCATTGTCATTAAATTTGTCGTCACAAAATGTTAACATTTATTCAAAGAACATAGCGACCGTCGATAAATCCCAACAGGAAATGCTTTATTTGGCCAAAACTTTAATATAGTTTAGTTTCAATCTGATCCTATAGTTGAAAGTGATAAATCAAAAAAATAGCTTTAAGTTTTTATTGGAATTTGATTGATATTTGAGAAAGGAAGGTTTTCCGACGAGTTTGAATTGATGGAAAAGAAGATAATACAAAAGAAATAATTTGGTGGTCTTTTTTATAGTAGAAACCACCAAATGGTAGCAAAAACGAAAACGAAAAGAGCCACAGTGCATTAGGAATTAAAAGCTAAACATTTTCAATCCACAACTATAAACTGTCAGATTAACTTAAAATTAAATTATCTTAATGTTCTGGTCAAATAGAACCTTTTTATATTGAGAGTTGCTGATAAATGCTCCATTCATAAAAAAAATCGACTTTTTGTGATGGCTATCAATTTTTAAATTAGTGAGTTTTTAAGGAGACTTAACAACAATTTTTAACGAAAATGATCCTAACGAAAACAAACCGAAAGTTCAGTGACTGTAATACAAGTCTTAAAAGTTCGGTGATAAAAAAATAAAAATTTCCGTGATTACAATATAATTTATCCAAAATTTAATAAATATTTTATAACTTTAAAAAATCAGTCATCAAAATATTTTTTTTTAATTTAATGATTCCTAGTGTATTTTACCCAAAATGTTAATAGCCTTTGACGAATGACGATTGACGATGTCCCTATTAGGGGTGTTCATTTCGGATATCTGATCCGATCCGATTCAAAAATTCAGATATCCGAAAAATTCGGATCACCTAAATAGCGATCCGTATCCGATCCGAAAAAACCGGATATCCGAAAATCCGGATATCCGAATTTTCGGATCGGATACTCGGATATCCGAATATCCGAAATTTATGAATTTATTTGATTATTTTTTTAATTTAATGGTTCTATCCATGAAAAATTTAGGTTTTCGAATATAAAAATTAATAAATTATTGAATATAACAATATTTGTATCAAGAAATTTCAATTTTTCATATATAACAAGTAAAAATATCGAATATAATAAGATTTATACCTATAAAAAAATTGAATTTTCGGATATCGGATAATCAGATATCTGATCCGAATGTAAAACCACTATCCGTATCCGATCCCAAATTTTCGGATATCCGATCCGAATTGTCCGAAAAATAAAAAACAGATCGAATATCTGAAATTTCGGATCGGATCAACGGATAATCGGATCGGAATATGAGAAAGCTTCATTCCGATATGTTTTTTTCCACCCCGGATAATCGGATAATCGGATATCCACTCCCTATAGAGGGATTTGTTTAGGCTTACATTCACCCAATATGAGAAAGCTTCATTCCGATACGTTTTTTTCCCTCCTTTCTAATTTAGCATTTTGTTAGGTACCTTCCACTCCTAGGTTTTCCATCACCCGAAATTGTTTTAATTTCCTAGCCTAAAAATATATAAACATTTAGGTAATTTTATAATTAACTTCCAAAAAATATGTTAATTATGATAAATTTCAAATTTACAATGTGATATATGTACTTTGACTTGTAATTGTATAAATGAAACTTTAATTTGGTTTGATTGTACACATCAAACTTTATTTGATTCAGTTGCACAATTTTTTAAATTATAATCCATCTATTTTATTTTTATTTTGAATAAATATAATTACTTTTATAATATGCAACTGTAAATTGGTGTTATATCGAAAATCATTTTGGAGATTTTTAAAAACTCGATCAAATAAAAAATTTATATATACAATTACATCAAATCAAAGTTCATGTATTATATTATATATTTAATCAAAACTTATGGATTGTTCAAAACTCAGACAAATAAAAACTAAACATACATTATATAATATTTATAATAATATTGTTCTTTACACTCGGATTATATAAAACGAATAACGTCATACGTTACTATCAAGAACCATAAATAAATTCTGCAATGAATTTTGATAGAAATCGTATTTCCATTAATTAATATTATTATTAAATACACCTCTGTCCAACAAGAATTCTGGACCATGCAAATTGCAATGCAGAATAGAGTTGAAATGTTGGCTTTGCCAAATGCCAAGTAGAACGGTTGTTGTGTTGTGTGTATGTACTATCCGATATCACAAGTGGCTTGATATGATTGGAGCACCAAGGAACACTTAAATTGCGGCTGATGTCCGTCACATTAGCTTCACCCGAATTATCCAACGGTTTGCTAAGTGATAAGTGGGCCCAAAAGCTGCCAACTAGACATTGCAAAACCGGACTTCCAAAATGTTGCAAACCAATGGGAATCGAGATATCGATATCCTAAGATAAGGACCGTTTTCCTTACAAAAACCCCACCCAACGGAACCTAACTACAACACCAGTCCACCTATCATCCTTCACTGCTTATCGCTTTCAATAGTACAATGGCAGCGGCAACCATGGCTCTTTCTTCCCCATCATTCGCCGGAAAGGCTGTAAAGCTCTCTCCTTCCACCCCTGAAATCCAGGGAACTGGCCGTGTTTCCATGAGGAAAACAGCCACCAAGCCTGCTGCCTCGGGGAGCCCATGGTACGGCCCCGACAGAGTTTTGTACTTGGGTCCACTCTCCGGTGAGCCTCCATCTTACTTGACCGGAGAGTTCCCAGGTGACTACGGTTGGGACACCGCTGGACTTTCAGCTGACCCAGAAACCTTTGCTAAGAACCGTGAACTCGAAGTCATTCACTGCAGATGGGCCATGTTGGGAGCTCTCGGATGTGTTTTCCCTGAGCTTCTGGCCAGGAACGGAGTCAAGTTCGGCGAGGCCGTGTGGTTCAAGGCCGGTTCTCAGATCTTCAGCGAGGGTGGACTTGATTACTTGGGCAACCCAAGCTTGATCCACGCTCAGAGCATCTTGGCCATCTGGGCTTGCCAAGTTATCTTGATGGGAGCTGTTGAGGGTTACCGCATTGCCGGTGGTCCCCTCGGTGAGGTGACCGACCCATTGTACCCGGGTGGCAGCTTTGACCCGTTGGGTCTTGCCGATGACCCCGAGGCATTCGCTGAGCTCAAGGTGAAGGAGATCAAGAACGGAAGATTGGCTATGTTCTCTATGTTTGGATTCTTCGTCCAAGCCATCGTCACCGGAAAGGGACCATTGGAGAACTTGGCTGACCACATTGCCGACCCAGTTAACAACAACGCCTGGGCTTATGCCACCAACTTTGTCCCCGGAAAGTGAGCTTACAGTTTGTAAAACATTTATCTTTCAAGTTTGATGTTTTCCTTGTGGTTGTGATGTAAACTTGGTTCAAATCAATGAGAGCATTATGTTTTTTTTTATCTCTACAAGTGCAGTAATTTTGTCGAAAATGCTTAATAAATGAAGAAAAAGTGAAAAGCAATGGATGGTTCCAGGATTTTCATCGCATGTTTGTCTTAGATGGGACTGCAGTGACTCTGAGAAATGGAAAATTTGCAGGAAATATTACATGCAATTTTGAATATTATGGCGGATCCGGGCATGGCTTTATCAAACTCAATTAATCTGCAATCAATAGTTACTTCCTTGTTTGCAACATTTAGAGTCTCATGCCATCAGAATTGTGAGGATTTAGGATTTTTTTTTTTGGTTCAATTGTGAGAGCGTCAATCAGTGAATTGATTTCTCCATTTTATTTCGTTTGATGCAGCTTGTTTTCATACATGTTGTTAAAAAATGGGAGCAATATAGCAGCAGCATCTCGTTAATGCCACTTTGGATCATTATTCTATCAAGCTGTTGGCTAATCTTTCGTTTCCTTCTGTGATGGCTAAACGTTTTCGTTTTGAAAACGTTTGGTTATCGGATAAGGGGTATGATAATGTGATTTCGAGGGTGGATGGATTGTGGTTCGATTCTCATATCGAGCATGTAACAATTTTAAATTTTGTAGTTCACGTCTACCTTTATATGGGTTAATAAAACACGAATGATCAACTGGACTAACTTCAATGAATGCCTTTGAAAACCAAAAAGTTGGTTTATGTTTTAATATTTGAGAATATATTTTATGGTTTAAAGTTTAGAGTTGAAGGTTTATAATTTATAGATTAAAGTTTAGGATCCTAGAAGGAATATATGGCAATTTTAGAAGCTCACTTGTGGGGAGAACTTTTCACTAATGATGCATCAAATAATTATTTTTTTAATACAAAAATGTTTAAGAACAAATTGCAGTCAAAATGTTTTTAAAATTACTTTTAAGAACAAAATCTTTCAAAATAGTTAAATGAGAACTAAACCTTTTTTCAAATGTGATCAAGTGAGGATTAGACTTTTTAGATGTTACATATAATTTATTTTTTTTTTCTTGAAATTTCGCATATGATCGATTGTTATTTGAATCCTTCTAAATTTCCATTGTTGAAAACTCCAACAACGCTTGTACTTGTGTTTGTTACAAGTGTTAATGGGTTGGATCAAGTTTAGGTTGGGCTTGTGAAAGGTATGAAAAAAGCATGGTATTAAAATATATGCTTCGAATTTTGTTCAAATTATCTTTTTTTAAAGATATAGGTATGAAAGAAAAAGCATGGCATTAAAAACACATTCATACTTCTCTGAACCTTTACACCCAATTGAGTAATCCAGCTTGCAATTTTTCATTAATTAAGCTCTTTTATCGTTTAATTTAATGATTAACCGTTAAATTTCAACACATTTACTAATGTTATTATTTTTATTAAGTATAAAGATATTTACATTCCCAAATCAAATGTCAGAATTTGAATTCATACAAGATATGCCAATATAAGCATCATTGACCATCGGTCCATTAGTGAATCTCTACTATTGTGATTGTTAAGTGTTAACTGTTAACGTGACAAACCATTTTGTACACATAACATTCCACGTACATCATTTTACGAATGTGACACTAGTTTGTCTTATATATCATGTCAGTAAATAATTTAATTTTTTTTAGAAAATGTAAATATGTTATAAAAGTACAAAAATTATTAGAAATAAGCTTAATGGTTAAAAGACATACAACTATTTTGAAGAAAAAAACAATTAACCCTACTTTTCACCCAATTGAACTCTTGAACGGGAAAACGTCACCAGTTGAGCCCTTTTATGATTTATGTCATAAACTGTTTCTTTGAATTTCTTTTATATTAATTGCTTGTTTCTTTGAACTTCTCATTGGCAATTTAAAACCTATATATGTGGCTCAAATGGGGAGAGTGAACTGCAGCAAGAGAAATAAATAAAGAGATAGAGAGTGTGGGAGAACAGAGTCGAGAGAGAGATTAATTTTCAGCTTAGTGCTGTTGTGGTCAAAATTTTGATCCGAGGTCCATTTATAGTTCGATTGAGTTAATTTTCAGACAAAAATTTAATGATATAACATTTTTAATAGTTGTCTGTCGGAATTTTCTTCAGAGCCTTGTGGCGTCGGAAATCAGAGTTTGACAGCAGGTTCGAGTTAGTTACCTTCTTTACTTGGGGTCAAGATAATACAATTTTACTCTCCAGATGCTATATGATTTATGTATGTGTGATTGTTTGATAATAATAATGTGAAATATATTTGTAAGTAGGGGTGTTCAATGAATTAGTTTAGTTAACTGACTAAATCGAACTAGCTAAAATCTATTAAGCGGTTTTTCTTTAATCATTAACTGAACTAAATTTTTTCTGAAAACGTTTAACCAAACCAAACAATGTTTGGTTAATTCGGTCGATTTACAAATTAACTGAAATATGTTGTAAGTTTTTGGGTAAAGTACATAAATGATCACTAAACTATGCTAAAATAATTATTTTTAGTCATTGAACTTTCAAAAGTTACAGAGCAATAATTAAACTTATCAAACTATTACAAAATGATCATTATTCGTTATAAATTATTGATAAATTTTGAAAAATTTAATGACCGTTTTGTAATAATTTAATAAATTTAATGATCATTTTGTACTAATTTGATAAAGTTTAATGACAATTTTATAACATATGAAAAAAATTAATGATAATTTTATAACTTTTAAATGGTTCGTGACCATATATATATATATAATACATAATAATTTTGGTTAATTCGGTTAATTAACCGATAACCAAAGTTTAAAAAATCTTAACCGTTAACTAATCGTACATAAAATTACCCGACCGATTAATCGATAATAACTTCAGTTTGATTGGTTAATTCAATTAAAATGAACATCCCTATTTGTAAGCATTTATAAGAATTTTGGAATAATTAATGGAGTCAAAGATCATGTTTAGGAAATTTTTTCTAGGATTTATGCATTGGCATTGAGTTCGGAAAATCACTAAATTTTTTTATAAAAGTTATTAGGAAGTGATCTATACACCATTGTAACCGAGAGTCGATCTAGTTTTGTTTAGAACAAACATCGATTGATTTCGATCTGTATTTTAAAATATACAAATTTGTAAGTGGTTGAAGGTTAAAAAATAGAGTAGCAGACTGCTTCTTATACTTGTTCGGACTGTAAATTGTACAAATTAAATTAGAAGTATCACCTAATATGATTAGGAAGACATTTGAGTCTAGTTTTTTTTTTTTTTTTTGAGCAAACAAAATGAGATTTGAAGTTACATGTGAAAGTGGATTTTTAAGGTAGTGTATACAGTCCTATAATAAGAATGAGTGTCTTACTATCTTTAAACTATAAAATGTGTTTAAATGGGTTATTTGGATGTTGAGAGGTACCGTGAATTGCCTTGGATATTTAGGATGTATTTGGTACCATTTGTTTCAATTTTGAAAGCTTGGAAGCAGGGAGGAAGCTATAATTTAGGGTTGAGGGGACAAATTATAAATGTTTGAAAGTAAGAGACAAATTCATAATTAAATATTTTTTAAATTTAAATAGGGAGACAAAAGTAAAAGAAAAATGTTCGGGGGTGGAGAGGGGCATGTAGTTCCGTCTCTGCTAGAAAGGTATGATCCAAGCTGAATTTGTAAGTTTCAAGCCTAGGATTTCAATATTTATTTTTAGTAGCTTGGTTAATCAAAATTATTTAATATTAACAATTCAGTTAATAAACATGTAAAATATAACGATTATAGTATTAGTTTAACAGTTGTGGTTTAATATGCACACCCTTAGTTAGGACCTGCCCCAAGCTTTTCATCTTATCTGGTTAAATTTTTTAGGCAAAATAAAATTCCTAAATTAGATAGAATTATCGACTCTTAAATGGAAAACAATTATGTTTCGTATATCTGTTTGTGTTAGCCATGGGTGTGTTGTCCTATCTCCTAAACATGGCTGCTGATAATGGTATTTTCAGTTTTTATCTTAAATGTAAGAAGGTGAACCTCACACACCTAAGCTTTGCAGATGATCTACTCATCTTTTGCAAAGGCGACTTTAATTTTATTATGGGAGTGCAGTGTGTCCTAGAGGAACTTTATACAATATCTGGTCTGAAATTAAATGTTGCAAAATTAAAGTTATACATTTGTAAGGGTCTCTTTTGAACAACAGGTAGCTTGGAGAAAATTACTGGTTTTAAAATTGGTTCTCTCCCTGTAAGATACTTAGACATCCCATTGATTACTAGAAAACTAACAGGGAAAGATTGTGGGGCTTTACTTAAAAAGATCTTGGGCAAGTTGAGGCATTGGAGCACTACACACCTTAGTTATGCTGGGAGGTTGCAGCTGATCAATACTGTGATATTCAGTTTGGTTAACTATTGGTGTAGGCAGATCATTCTTTCGATCAGAAAAATGCATGCGTTTTTTCTGGAAGGACAAGGATGAAACTGCAAAAAGTGCACGAGTGGGCTAGAAGATCATTTGTAAACCCTGGAATAAAGGGGTATTAGGTGTAAGAGATTTGAGAACATAAATACAACATGTATAATCTATTTAATTAAGAATCTCCTACATGCTGAAGGCTCTTTATGGGTGGTCCGGGTAAAGATGTATGTTTTTAAGGAGTTGAACTATTGGACTACAAGCAATAAATTATGATTCAGTTGGAGTATTAGGAAAATAATCGAACTTAAGCCTCTTGCCTAGGGGTTGCTTACTGGTAGTGTACCAGATAGGACTCTAATTGGGATGGTGTATGGGATAAAGCACCTAAAGTCTCTTGGCACAATTTAGTATTATATGGGTTACATGTCCCTAAGCATGCTCTAATTCTGTGGATGATAATCTTAGATTGGCTTTCAACACACAATTGTCTACAAAGAATGGGGGTAATTGTAGATATAAATTATTTGCTATGTGGCTTTGAGCAAGAAAGTAAAAATCACCTCTTTGCCCAATGCCCTTATTCAAAGTAGATCTGGGCAAATATTCTCCAAACTTGCAACATTTGGCAAATCACATTTGACTGGGATATTGAGCTGCAATGGATATAAGATGACTGCCTAAAAATATTTAGGTTTTGTTGCAGTCCGAGACTGTTTTCTTAGATAAATATACAATACAACTTATCCAAAAAAATTTAAGTTTTATTAAATTATAACTTAATGTCTTTTAAATGTTACAATAGTATATATAGAAACCAAATTAATTCTCCATCAACTATTTAACTAACTTGTATTTAACTAACATAGATTTTGATATTTAACTAACGTGCCTACATATTGATATTTTTATGATGCCGAATGGCCTGCTACTCCTTTAAATATATGGTGTGCATACAAATACAACATACTTTCCAGCACATGACATCTGCCTAGTTATCCTTGTATCCCAAGTATTCCCAACTCATGAGTCATGACTCTCATCTCATTTTCTCTCCATTTTAATAACTCTTACACCAAAATATGGTCATGGTTCGGCAATGATGGCCGCCCAACTCATGACTTCGCTCGCCTATTTTTCACCCTTGTCGGTGTTTTCGTTATTTTCCGGTATGTATTCATGTGCATCAAATCCAAGAAGGCGAAGCCACGATCACCACCGGGTCCTCAGGGCCTCCCGTTAGTGGGAAACCTTCCTTTCCTTCAACCCGACCTTCACTCTTACTTCGCTAAACTAGCTTGCACCTACGGACCCCTTGTGAAACTCCAGCTCGGAAACAAGATCGGTATCGTGCTCTCCTCCCCTTCGGCGGTCCAAGAAGTACTCAAAGACCAAGACATCACATTCGCCAACCGTGACGCGCCGGTGGTTGGGCTGTTAGCAACAGGGGGTCATGATGTAGTCTGGAGCCCCTACGGTCCTCAATGGAGGATGTTAAGGAAGGTATGTGTACTCAAAATGCTTAGCAATTCTACTTTAGACAAGATGTATTCGCTTCGCCGAAAAGAAACACGGAAAGCCGTGGATTATTTATACGTCAACGCCGGAGCGCCGGTAAATCTCGGTGAACAAATGTTTTTAACGGTATTAAATGTGGTGACGAAAATGTTATGGGGTAGCACGGTGGTTGGGGACGCCGGGGCCAACATCGGAGCGGAGTTCAAGCAAGCCATGTCGGAAATAACAGAGATTTTGGGTCTGCCTAATATCTCGGATTTTTTCCCAGTCCTTGCCCCTCTTGATTTGCAAGGTCTGTACAAACGTATTTTGAAACCAGTGGCGAAGTTGAATGGAATCATCGATAATATGATTGATCAACGGCTTAAGGTGGCGAACGGGAGTGGGGAGTCGTCAGGGGAAGTGAAGGACTTTTTACAGTTTCTAATACAATTGAAGGAGGACAACAAGAATGATTTTAGTTATTTTCCTTTCGGGTCCGGCAGAAGAATGTGTGCCGGAATAGCAATGGCTGAACGGATGGTATTGTATTCGATTGCTACACTTTTACATTCTTTTGATTGGAAAGTGGCCGAGGACAACAAGTTAGATCTGTCGGAGAAATTTGGGATTGTTCTCAAGTTGAAGAATCCACTTGTCGTGGTTCCAATACCAAGATTATCAAATCCAGCTCTCTACCAATAGGAACTTTAGACGGATTGGTATGATACTATTACTAATGAAAAAAGAATAATATTGTGTTTGAATTTAGATGTTTCTACTGTATTATATGAATTATTGATGCTTTGTATGAACGAATCTGGTATTGTCCCTTCTAGATTGTGTGATCCGTTATTGAAAAAATTTCTTAGGGAATAACATGAATGCTCAGGACTCAACCAGGTCTCTAAAAATTTCTTTCACATCATGTATTTTTTAAATTAAAATCTGCCAGTTTTATTAAAAGATGGTATATCTAAAATTACAATGAAAGTTTACATCCTAGTAAACAAAAATATTTAATCCGGACGTATTTTTATAACTATTGAAACAAGAAAATAGTGCCTCAATATCGAGATCATAAGAGGACCATACAAGGAAAATGTAAAAATTCACTACAAACACATAAAAAAGCATATTAAAATAAGACATATTAACAACACGGTCATCACTACAACACAATCACGAACAAAAAACGGTGATCGTGAGCGCAAATCTAAATCTACTACGACAGTCCAAAACAGAAAGATTAACGGGATAACAAAAAAACACACAAATAAAAGAACAACTAAATGACCGTTAAACAAAAAAAAGCATGTCAAAGATTAAAAAAAAAAAAAAAAAAAAAAAAAAAAAAACTTACTAAAAAATTGAAAAATGCGTCACAATGGTAGAATTATATAATCAAAACTAAAAAACACAAGACAAAAAAGATAAATGATGAGAAATAAGAAAGTAAAGGAAATGATAAATTGTATAAGTTTAATAAAACAGATATATGTAATTTTAGATCAAAACAATACCTTAGTGTTACTTATTTTAAATGTTTAATAAATTTTGTTCTAATTGTAATTTGACCCCTATAAAACAGATATATGTAAATTAAAAAGTATAAGAGTATTAAATGTTTAAGCAAATAGGGTTGAATTAAACAAAGATGAGTCTGTGCCTGCAAATTTTTATAACTAATAATTTAAGTCTCTATAAGTTTAAATATTAAACAAATTATGTCTTGTCTACTGGATTTTGAGTTTAAATATTTAATAGACCTTTATAATATTTAAATTCACTATTTTAGCACATCCTAATATTCAATCATGCCTCTATCCCTACTTAACTACTCGGCCATTAAAATATTTCACTCCTTACTTGTTTAGCGAGTTATAAAATTGATTGTCTTTGCAAGTAAAAGACCTGTAATTTATTTTACAATCCATACACTTTTGATAAAAACAAATCAATCGGCACATTCATACATCATTGGTAGGTAAATTCTATAGCTTCTAAAGAAGTATGATTTCAGCTTAAAAAAACTGTCATTGTTTTTGTCATTCAATATAGCATTTGATCTTGAAAACTGCACCAAGAAGTTTAAATTAGAAGTGAAACAAAATCAAAGCAGGAAATGCATTTGAGAGATGTAGATAATGCTATTTCATGACAATTCACAAATTTGGTTTAAACTTTTCCAATCCCAGAATTTGGATCATCGAGATAATGCTGGTAAACATAGGAAACAAATCCCCAAATGGCCAACACCATGGAAATCACCTTAATCCCGGTCATGGGATCGTGGAAAAACACCATTGCAAACACTGGGATAATGGGTAACCCTAACGTGCTGATGACATTCGAGAAAAGCGAAGACGCTTCCAGGATCAAACCCACCGAACCGATCGAGAAAACTTGCCAACAGATTGCTATCCAAACCAAAACGTTAACGTACGATGACTTCCCCAGTTTAAACCCTTCCATTTCTTTGCCCAAACCCTTCCATTCCCCACTAGCGAAAAGACCCACAAAGATTATCAACGTTGCAACCAATGACTGGTAGATTATCATGTCCAACACAACCTTGAATGTTTGTTTTTTCAAAACTTTCTGGAAACAAAATTGTGTTAGAGACAGCAACAATCCGTACCCTGCTGAAGCAGCGACCGTACACACAAACCCCATCACGTATTTGGCTTTGGAAACTGGCGTGGAGCCTGAGGAACCGTTTTGGAACACGAGAAGCGTTGCAGAGATTGTGAGGAGTACTAAAGAGTTGATTATGAAAGGGGTGAACTTTTGGGAATTAAGGAAGAAGGAAAACAAGGCATTGAAGGCTAATTGGGAAGCACAAATGAGGGAATAAGTGGAAACTGGAAGATCTGAAAGGCCAACTGAATACAACCGGGAACTGGCGGCCAAAAGCAGTCCAAGTCCAAGATACATACCTGAAAGAAGTAAAACAGATGGTGGGTTTATTTTCATGTTGCTGTTGTTTGTGTTTTGGCTTGAAGATTTGTATGAGGGAAGGTAATACAAGGGAGTAAGGATGGGGAAACCGGCAATTTGAACAAAGGTTGCTAGCCAGTTGCTGTTTCCACCTTTGTCATAGTACAATCTTCCGAGAAGTGTGGCCACCGACTGACCGGCGAGGAGAAAAAATGTATAGATTGTCATTAGGAGCCACCATTTGTAGTTCCTTGGTCGAGTGGTTATTGTCGACTGGTTGATGCTTCCATTTGTTTGAGGCTCAACTGTATTTTCATCTAGTTTGTCCTCCTCAACTGGTAAACAATCAGTAATTTACATGTTAATTCAAGCTCTTAACTATATAAATTATAATATGAAGTGAAGGCTGAAGGGGTGAGTTACCTAGGATCTGGAGTTGTATTTCTGGAGCTTCCCCCATGTCGACGTTCTGAGCAGTTCAATGTTCTGTTTTTCTCCTTGAAGAAAACAAAGGTGAAGGCGGAGAAACAGAGAAAGGAAAAAACACATGGCAATATAAATATGGTGCACCATTTGTAATGAGAAACGTGAGGCAACTCTAGGTTGCTCTGTGCTCTGCAGGGACTGGGGAAACCTCTTCACTACTTTCAAAGTCCTACATAGAGAAGATCGATCCTGACCTTGTGTGGGTCCATTTTCATTCATTTTTCCTTTACCATTTAACTTCAACAGCTTCACATTTAATTCTCCATATTCACACATTCAATCAATTTAGTCCTAACTAAAAAAATCTATAAATTTGCTTCTCAATAAATTCAAAAAAGAAAAATAGTAGTTTCATCTTCATCCAAAGCTTCACTAATCCACCATATCACCACAGCCACAGCCACAGCCACAGCCACAGCCACATAGCACCCCAGATCAATTCAAAGCTTCCAAGGGTCACTCTGGAGTGCAACCGTACAAGCTACTTTTTACTGATTTAGATCTTAATAGATATGGCCATAAACTCCATTTTTTTTTATTCAATCTATTAACAAATAAATTCAGACCACATACTACAGAGGCATATTCTGATGGCAACCCTCTCAGCCCTATTTGTTCTATTCATAATGTCAAAATTCAAATCTCTAACCTTAAAAAATCTAATGACTCAACTTGTTAAACCAACTGCTAACTAGTTATAAACTTCACAATTTTAGTGTGTATTGCAAATTGCAATTACCTAATAAATAAATAACCTTATCAATTGTTATTTTGTTTGCCCTTTCAAAAAGAGTACAAAAATTAAAGAAAAACGCAGAGGTGAATAATAATAAATGTAGTTTACTTATATTAAAAGAAAATTTGTACAAAATACTCTGATTCTTCAATTTGCTAAAATACCCGTATCTACGGACAGAGTGCTCATCCAGTCCAACCACTTAGATTCAACATATATTTAGACATACCCATATCAGAAATGCTCAAAGGTACTCATCATCCAACTCCCAAACAGAACATGCTTATATCAGACGCATGTCCGTATCTGACACACACCTGATCTGATAAGGTAACATAGGCCACCAGTCAGCCAGCATCGGACTTTTTCCGACCAACAAAAAGGTATTAACCACGTGAATCACGTTGCTGAATGGTGCATTGGCCAGGATTGTCTGACCAAGTTTCTAACCTTAAAAACCAAAAGAACAAATTAAACTAGAAACAGGAGATGGTTCAGATATTGAATAATGATTGTGGATGAGCAAGACCAGCTTAACATGCATAAAGGTTAGAATAAACATCACTGTCACTTGCCTTAAAAGCTAACCAACCAGCCCTTTCTGCAGTTGATGATTCTGTGTCATCCATGACTCTCTATGCCACCATCACCATATTGCAACGATGATTATAAGAAAGGTTTCTCGCAAATTAATGATTAGGCTCCATAAGATCTGCAAGAGTTATCTTCCCACAGTTGCCAGCATCCAGCCTATCAAACTTCTCGCTGATCTGCATAATATCTTTGTCTGAGACCTTTCCCATCTCCTTCAGCTTGTATATCACAAACTCAGATTTGCTGCATTCAGAAATCAACATTAATACCCAACGACAAATCAAGTAGACAACACGTTAGTTCAACAGTAAATGAACAGAAACTAACAACATCGAGAACGAAAATGGAATTTGAGAAAATAGGAAATTTAGACATAAACAAAGATATTGACAAACAAACCACCACGAACATTTTAAGAACTAGAATGTTTGAGGGTGATGCAACACCTTAAGGACTTCCATCATCATTGCATAAGAGGGAAACACCTTAACATATTATAGACATAAGACGGAAAGCAGCACGTTCAATGCATCCACATAAGAGGGAAAATTATTATCATAACTCAATTTGAGAAGACCATACACTTGATCAAGCAGACAGAGCAAATTACACAGAGCAGATGTCGCATAGAAATTGTGCTCGCAAGGGAGACACGTGATTTGACAAGCATGTATAAAGCAATTCCAACAAATAGGGCCTCGAAAGAAAAATCTAATTCCATTTTCGAGAAGTTATGCATTAGAAGTTCTTTGGACTGAGAACCTATTAGTTGAAAATTTAAGCAAAAGCAATTGCATGTTAATGATTCCGAATATGAGTTGTTCAAGCTTTCATTAAATACATATTCCCCATAAGCTTTAAATTGAAACGAAGATAAAATCAGCGTTCCAACACGATGAAATGTCAACTAATGAACTAAAGACTACAGCAGTTACAGAGGAAAGGAGGAAACTACAGTAAGTTTTAGAATTAGCATATTAACCTTTAAGGTATTATTGCATCAACAAAAAAAACTTCAAGCATACAACTACTAGAAACTTAACAAGATGAAGATTTATAACTCAAGTACTAACCAAATTTCATAAAACAACATACCTCACAAAGCCATTGTTGTCAATATCAGCAGCAAGAAACTCTGAGATAGTCATGTCCTGTCCGAGCACCCACTTCGCCATTCTCCTATGCCTCTTATCCACTCTAGCCTCGGCCAAATACAGAAACGCTCGGGCAACAGCCAGAGTTGAAACGAGCAACCAAATAGCAGCAAAAATCCTACCAGGCATAGTCTTGAACGCATGATCACCGTACCCAACGGTAGTGACGGACATAACAGAAAGATAAAATGCATCCAACCACCCAAGACTCTCAATAAAATGCATAACACCGACACCAATTCCGATACAAAGAACCACAACTCCTAATGCCAATCCAACCTTCATCCGTATCCTCATTCTCCCCTTTTTCACATCAATTATATAAGATCTCGCTGAATCCTTCTTTTGACCCTCATGCTCAACGGTTCTCAACAAATAGTTCTCTTGCAAATCAAGCACATAACTAACCATCCCACTAAGCAAAATATCAATAAAACCGAATCCAACCAACACAAATAATATCGAAAACAACTTGGTAGCCACACTATTAGGGATTATATCACCATATCCAATTGTGCACATTGTGACAATACAAAAGTACAAAGCATCAACAACCGGGTGAGTTTCACTACCCAGAAAATTATGACGATTAAACCAATAGATAACAACACCCAAAGACAAATACAAGACTAAAAGCACAAAAGCTTGTCTTACAATGGATTGGGAACCCAATTGAGGCTTGGGAATTGAAGGGCGAACGATATCATTCAAAACCGCCATGGCAGGTGCCGTTTTGGACCTGTGAAGATTGGATTTTTCCCATCTGAAATCTGGGTCTATTAACCATGAAGGTGTGGAAGGTGAGTTGAGTTGGTTTTGTTGCAAAAGAGGGTCCTGGAGATTCACAATGGTGTCTTGAGAAGAAGAGGAAGGCGTGGGAGAAGTTAAGGCATCGAAGAAGGGAGATGAATCGAATGGGGATTGGGCAGAGGAAGGAGATGGACCGAAGATTAGTCTGTCTTTGAACTCAGATGGGGTTAAAGGGATTGGGAGAGAGACTTCATCGTTTTCAGGGAGTGGGCAAAGAGGTGGCGGTGGCGTTGGTTTCTTCCGGGGACTTGCGTACGGAAGCAAATGATCATTTTCCATATGGAAAATTGTCTGGGGAAAGGGAAAGGGAAAGATTCAGATTATATTTCTAGGAATTTCGGGTACAAATCTGGAGTGGAGAGATATAAATAAAAAGAACCAACAAGAACAGGATCCGTGTTTCATAGAGTTCATCCGTTCCGTTTTAAGCAAATAGAGGGACTGCGCGTGTGACGGTGTTTTGTGGCTACAACATCAATCATATGATATTCAGCTGTCACAAAAAATCAATTAAATATAAAGTCACCTAACAAAAATAAACAAATTTATAAAGACAAATTAAATCAAGTTTATTCTATAAATAAATTTCTTTTTATTTATATATATTTATTTAATCACAAATATTTAATTCATTTGTTGATTAATACAAATCGAATACTACAGAGTCTCATTATGAGACAATTATGGGAGAAGCCATAAGGGGCTAAGAGGGCCTGACCCTTGTGCCACCCCTACTGTCTTTTTATTTTTAATTTGGCATGTAAAAATTTAAGTTATAGTTAGTTTAATTTGTTTTAATGTCATAAAATGTTTTATTTGAAGTTCGTAAATCGAATTATATTGGTGATATTTTTAGTTTTTTATTTTTTATTTTTGACTCCGTTAACTTTTAATTTATGACTTTTTCATGGGACAACCATCCAAACTCGATTGCTCCAATCACAACGTCAATATTCAAACTTCTAACCTTGCTTAAGGAATTTAGTATCTCATCCACTAGGGCAATCGATTATTGATTATATATAAGCTTCTTTGAATTTGTACTTACCTTTTACTAATAAAATATTATTTTTTATTCGAATGAGCATTGAATTTGTTATTAATTAATTCAAAAGGTTTGATATTAAAAATGGAGTCAATTGTATCACACGTTCTCAAATTTTGATATTTATTTTAAATTGATCTTTAAATTTTTAGGTACTTTAATTTCATCCCTAAACTATGTTTCTCTTTCTAAATTAGACTCAAACTTTTAAATATTACAATTGCATCCTAAAGTATGACCTCATTCTAAATTGGTCCCCATAATTTTGAACATTTCAATTTCATACTCAAATTATTGTTTATGTCGTGTCATAATATTACATAATGCACATAAGAGTTTACAAGACAATTAACAATTTTATTAACATAAGATATGATTATTATATACTAGTAATTTGGGGTTAAAATTAGAATGCTCAAAAATCTGGGGACAAATCTAAAATGGTAGTCATAATTTAGAGATGAAATTAAAATATTCAAAAGGTAGAGGACAATTTAGAATGAGAATTTTAGTTTTAAGATGAAATTAAAATATTTAAAAGTATAAGAACTAATTTAGAACGAAAATTATAAACTGAGGAATTGTGTGCAATTAACAATTAAATTATTACCATATTTACTTCTTTAAAGAAAAATAAATAATTGTGATCATAATTTTTTAAATAAAAAGTCAACTAAATTCGAACAAAACAAAAATAAAGGAATAAAGGAAGTGGTTCTAAACGAACCACAAATACAGAGGAACAAGAAGACAGAAACATGAGCAAAACAAAGCAGAAAACATAAACAACAAAACAAAAAATTATGAACATAAACAATAAGCAAAGAAGTCGAGACATCAGTTCCGACGAGATAAATCAAGAAAAACAAAGTTAGCAAGTCATATTCAACTACATAGTACTTCTGGGGTCACAGAAGAGTAAAAATATTTGTAGAAATGTATCGAGAGAATTCAACAGAGGTCATCACGTCACGTACATAAAACTATCAGTAATTGAAAAAGACAGAGTCGAAAAATCTATTGTCTATTATTTACCGACGAAAAATAAAAGTCCATACCGCCATCGGTCTTTCAACAAAAAATTTATAAAAAGAGCTAAAAATTTACAATCAGAAACTCAAAAAACAAAAATTTATAAAGGGTCATAGGAGAGAAAGAAAATAGGGGGGGGGGGGGGGGGAATAAATTCTTTCGCGTCCGTAATCCAATATTTCTCCACACAATAAGAAAGTCTAAACAAGGCTATAGTAATCAAGGAAGGAGGTCCTACAACGAGTTAGCCATAGGATAAATTAAAACACCACAGCTTTAAGAGAAACAAAAAAAACAAAATAAAGAAGAAAGAAAGAAAAAGGCACAAACAAACATCAAAAAGGAAGGAAAGGGGGCCCAACGGACAAAGCCAAGGAAACCTATGTTTCTAGAGAGAAGCAGGAGAGAAAGACTTAAGAAATGAGAGTGTTTTATTATTATTATTATTATTATTATGAAAAAGGCGTTTTTAATAGTGATCATGGATGAAACTCAATAAATAATTAAAAAACATGTGTTGTTAATTTTTGTTAATGATGATCTATATTTGTATAAATTTAAATATTAAATTAATTACATATTACTGTTTAAATTTTAAATTTAAATATTTTATAAATTTTATATTTATTGTCATAAATCATAGTATTTAATTCGAACCCCGTTCCTGATGGAAGTGCCATGCGAAAGGACATTCAAATGGATTACGCATACACTAATGAAGAAAGAAAGTGTCCGTAGTCTTTTTTAGATTGGATTTGGAAGGCACGCGCTGTTGATGAAACGCGTGTAAAACGCCAACTGCCATGCGAAGCTGTCCCACTCCCCCATTTATTTCAACAACTCATTAATTACACACAACGAATTTTTTTCATTAAGCTGCAATTATTAATGCTGTCATGAGTATTTGATATTGGTTATGTATTTTATAATATACTAGATTATGTTATAGTATACCCATTATAATATTGATGAAAAAAACATTTCATAGAAAATAATATATTATAAAATTTTATTTTAAATAAATGATTTTATATAGTACAACTCTTTTGTTAATCTTATGTTTGATTTATAGAAACTTAATCCCTGCTTTTTACTTAGTGACTGAACGTGTTTATTTTACACAATCTATTTATTCCAAACATATATTTTAAGTTCTAAAATTTTAAATTTTAAATACCTACCCCTAAATAGAACCATTAAGCCATACAAAGATTTGTTTACCATTTGTAAAAATTTGTTTCTCTTTATTTATAAACTTGTCTACCTGTAAACAAAAATCATTGTGTTATTGTTTGTACATTACTGGCGAGTACTGAGAAGGGCAACATTCTAATCAGAGACAGGCGCATGAGTTTATGCTAGGGGTGAATCTATAAATTTTAGGAGGGGTGAACTTATAAAATTCTAAAGGAAAAAAATAAATTTTTAATAAAAAAAAGTAAATAAAAATTTAAATCATATACGATTTTTAAGTTTTTAGAAGTCGACCACCCCATTCAGTCATCTCACGGTCCATCCTTGGTCCCAATGATGAAAAATTGTCAACCTTAATATGATGCTTAAGTATTTATTTAAAAGATGAAGAAAGTAATAATTATTTAACAACATTGGAATATTGCAACAAACAATATTCATTCATCAATGTATGTTAAAGAAAACGTTTGGCGACTAACATTTATGTGTTCAAAATGTCCATGTCCATCATCACTGAATTCTCTTAGTATGATGGTTTAATATAAATAATAAAGGAAATCATTCTCTCTATCTGCAAACATTAAATGAAAAGAATATTTCCAATGTTAATGAATATTTTGTTTTTGAATTTAACTTCAGGTGTAGTTGGTTTTTAAAAAGTTTTATTCACTTCCGCTCACCCTTGATGTCTCCGTAGTAAAGGATGATGTAATTTAACCAGTTGACCCAGGTTCGAGCACCAATTCTGCACAGTATGTGAAACTTATTAAAAAAAAGACTAAGAAAGTTGAACAGATGCTACCCTTGTATTACACCAGCATTTTCAAAAAAAAAGTTTTATTCATTTAGTTTCCGAATTTAATTTTAGATATTTAGTTGGTACTTAAATCTAATCTTTTTCAAAAGCATGTAATTAAAATAAGACAGACCAAAAACAAGAGACCCTAGGTATAGTTTACCCATATGGAAATTGAAAGAAAAAAAATATAGCTGTGACAGTGCAACCCTGTCCAGTCATCAGCCTCCACATCATTTATTTAAAATGTATTAATTCAATTTTTCAGATTAATTTGGGAAGGGTAATATTTGGTCTCGTTATTCAACCCAATTTCTAAATAAATATCGGCATAATACCAAAGCTAGGGAGTAGTTTCACCATCCGTAATGCAACACATGATATTCATGCATGAGTTCAACAATGCAGCAATGGGCTGGATACAAGTTGATAGGCAATGCTTCAAATATCCAACACAAACATATGGATCTCATTCGGAGGCAATGCACAAGAGTTTGATATAATGCATGGAAGAAGAAAAAAAAAGAAATCAGAACTCAACATTTGGAGGCAAATTGCAGTGTTGCAGATGGTGAACATAGTTGTTTCCATCTTGTAAGTTTCAACAAAGCAAAAACTATTCTTAGGAGCATATAGTTTAACATTCCATGGATACCTATCAGGCGGTGACTTTCTTTCTGAGGAGATGGTGCAGGTCAAGTGCATTGATCTTGGCGGCAAGTATGAAGTCGTTTTCCGTAAGTCCACCTATTCAGAATGAATATACATTTGAACATTACAAGTCACTGAAGAATTATAAGCCTTAGCTCCAGCACACTCGTTAAAAATGTCCATCTCTATCTGTGACTGACTAAATATTAAATAGTTAAAAAAATGATCAAACTTAACAGCACGCTCACAAATTATTCAAGAAACAGAGAACTTTTGCTTCTCATCAGGTACGAAGAGGTAAAAGGCAGGTGTTTAATGAACAAAGAAAAATTAAATAGAAACCATCATTGTCAAATGCACAAGTACAGGAAAAAAGAATAAAATATAAGAGGCAGAAAGGAAGAACATAAATTTAGTCTTTTCAAGGGCAAGATAATAGTTACCAACAGCATGAGTCCATATTTCAACTGTTACATTGTTCCATCCGACCAGATGCAGATCTGGATGATGGCCTGCACTAACAACAATACATTCACAGTTTCTTCATCAGTGCAATGACTAAATTCTCCAAGCAAGTCAATTACACAGTCATTTCTTTCGTTAGAGATATATATTGAGTAAAGGTCATTGCACAATGTACCTTCAGCTTCAGCAATATCAGATATGAGCTGAAACATCTCCAGTCCTTTGGTGAAACTCTTTACTTTCCAAGATCTTTTTAGCTTCAATGTACCCCCTTCATTTACCAAATTCCAGCCATCCACCTGGTCAAAACTTAAACAGTAAACGTTCCAGTCTATATAATGATCAAAACTAATAGATATTTAGGAAGCATACCTTTGGAATTAGTTTACTTGCACTTTCTTCAGTCATGGGCCGTAGATCCTTTGTGTTGCATGGCACACACTTCTTAGTTAACAAATCTAGCAAAACCATTCAACCACATGAGGCAACAAGAACTGCCCATTATGATTAAATCATTTTTTTTTCATAAAACGTCAGACACTAGTGACAGCCAATAGCAGTACTACTGTAGTACAGAGAAAATTCCAAACCAAAAAGTAAGGAAAAGAGTAACCATGTATCACAGCATATGATACAGGTTTAATCCCCCCAAAAAATAATGATAGCCCGAAAAATTAAGGATGGTTTCAAAAAAAAGTCATTTACTAAGGAAACTGGCCAACTTAATCCCATTTCACAGCCTTTATTCAGTCTAAGTTCAGCTAATGAAGTTCAATCCTACATTTTAAACTCTGCATAGTCAAAACAAAGTGGAAGATCATGTGACAAGGCAAGAGAATTGGATATTTTTGGCCCCCAAAAAAGAATGCAGCATCGAATAATAAAGAAAGAAGTTGAGAGTCTCAGGATGCCAAAGAGAATGAGTTTAATTTCTACAATAAGAAAAAAAACATGAAAGAATAGAAAACATATTTTTCAAAGAAAACACAATGAGAAATAAATTTAACCATTGAACTAATAGTGCCAGGGATGAACCCATGCCTCATGTTGGAGGGGCTCTTGCAACCCCCAAGGCACCATTTTTTTTTTGCCTTTTGCTCCCCTTTTAAAATTTAGGTTTTTCCCCCCAACCCAAATCCTGGCTCCATCCCTGAATAGTGCATATGTTCTCTCAACTTCCCACGTAAGAGTATTTAAAAGGCAGCCTACTCTAAAACCTTTTTAACCACCATTCCAAAAAAAAAGCTAAAAATCCATTCTCAAGAATATAATAAACAAAGAATTGCATTCAATTGGTCTCTTCCAGAAGAAGAAAAAAGGGGGAAATCTTTGCCTAAGTGGTATACTGCCATGATAACAAACAAAAAACACCATCTGATTCCAAAAGAAACAGATCAACAGTAATGTGGTTTTGCTTCATACTATCAACATTATATGACGATGGTCTATGGTCGTCGGTCACCACGCACCTTTATCAGTGCCGGTGCAAAACGTTCTAAATCCATAAACAGAGATCCTATTTGATGAAATTCCAATACGATCGCGAATAATCTCAGTCACTTGAGTAGCGGAACTGCATATAAGTAGAAAATACATCTTCATACAATAATATTCTCTAACAAATTAAGAAAACAATTACTTCAACAATACTATATCCCCATTACTATTATTCCAATATCACCAAATCAAAAGAAACTAACATCTAAACTAGTCCTAGATTATATGATGGTGGTAGTTTCAATTTTATTAAGACACCTCTCATAATAAACTCGATTTAGAATTAACACTTAGCCGAAACTCTAGATTAAGATTTAATTGCAAGGAAATAAGTTTCTACGAACCATAAACAAGGGAAAACCTAAACGTGATTAGCATATAAGCTTATAAGCAGCAATAAACATTCAATTTCTAACTAAAACGGCTTAAAAATTTCAGGGAAAATTACCGTCCATGAGAGCCGGAAAGGAATTGAAGCGAGCAAAGAGGAAGCTGAAAATAAAAATTAAATAAAAGCAGAAAATTAGAAGAAAAGTGTGTGTGTGAGAGAGAGAGAGAGATTGAGAGAGAATTTGGAATGTATGAGTAAAGTACCTGAGGATGAGATTTAGAGAGGGAGAGGAATGGAGTTCGTAGCATTCGTGCGATCATTTCTCAATCTTGACGGTGCTTCGGTTTCAATTTTAATCCCAAAAAAGAAAATCGAATAAACCCAATAAAAAAACTTCTCGAAATTTTTGTTTGGTCCCTATTTAATAGGATTATATTTTGATAATACAAATTTTATAAAAAAAAATTATATAATTCTTCATATTTAAACTACAAAATTTAAAAAGCTAAATTCTTAACCCTAACACTCAACACCTAAAATCAAAACTTTAAACTATAAATTATAATTATAAATCCTAGATTATACACACTACAACCTAAACCCGTAAACCTTAACATAAAATCTTAAACCTCAGAATTAAAAGTTTACACAAACTTGTGTATCAAAGTATTTTTCTATTTAATAAGGTTTTATGTTAAAAAAGGATAGGGTAGACTACACTAGATATCACCAAATTATTGGTGTTGATTCGTTTTTACCACAAAACTTTTAATTGGTACAATTTTAAAACTAAATTTTATTTTTCGACTCGTATCGTCCAAAACAACGCCGTTTTGGGAAGGGTATTTTAAAAGTAAAAATTATAGGGACTAAACTAAACAAAAATAAATTATAATAAAAAACAAATAGGGTTAATTTTGGATTAACTAAAAATTTAGGGACTAAATTGAAAAAATAAAACCATATTAAAAAATTGGACTATATTATAAAAATAGAAACAAATAAGGGTCAATTTCAAATTAAATAAAAATTTTAGGGACTTAACTGAACAAAAATAAAACTATATTATAAAATTGTACTAGATTATAAAAATTGAAAACAAATATGAGTTAATTACAAATTAAATAAAAAATTAAGGACTAAACTGAATAAAAATAAAATTATATTAATTTCAATTACAATTTAATATATATATATATATATATATATATATATATATATATATATATATATATATATATATATATATATATATATATATATATATATATATCATTTGTGTTAAAATATTATCATATCTCAAGTTAGTTAGTAGTTGATTTTTTTGCCTTTCTTTCCTTAGAACTTAGGTTTAAATTTCCTCAGTTGCAAAACTTTTGTACTTTTTCCTCTTATAAAACAACTTCTTTTTGGGCGATATGAGTATTAAAATGGTCTCACTAAACGATGTTGTTTTAGTTCGACATTCACATCAGTCACCGTTTGTTACGTCATCATGTAATTAAAGATTTTACGGCAGAGTGGCGTAAACGAGACAAAAATTAAATTTTAAAGTTAAAATTGAATCAATTAAAAAGTTAGTGGTAAAAACGAGTGAACACTAATAGTTTGGTGGTATCCAATGTAATATACCCAAAAAAATATTAAGCTCTTTTTTAGATTTTTCTCACGGTTAGTCATTTGGTTCACTTTAGTAGA
Source organism: Hibiscus tridactylites (assembly GCA_958450335.1). NCBI lineage: Eukaryota > Viridiplantae > Streptophyta > Magnoliopsida > Malvales > Malvaceae > Hibiscus > Hibiscus tridactylites. The sequence goes on along the minus strand of OY288270.1, from coordinate 94,124,448 downwards.
TATCATAAAAATTATCATATGTGTATATTTGTAAACTTTGTTTATCGTCATACGTGTCATCATATTCATCTGTTTGAAGAATTAAGTTTATTAAATTAAATAAAAATTAAATTAAATTATAAAATATAAAATATAAATAAAAAAATTAAAAACGAAATGTGCAATTAAATTATTTTATTTATCTACTACATCAATAGTTCTATTAATACTTAACGATCAGTGACTTAGTTAACGATCAGTGACTTAGTTAAAACTATTTTAATATTTCAACAATCAATATTTTTTTAAAAGGATACAATTGATATTAAACATTTTGAAATGCGTTTTTGTTTCTATTTTCCCAGCTTACCTCCAGTTAAACAGTTAGAAATCGAGTGCAATTTAGAGAGATGAGATGCATTAATTGACCAAGCAATTAAAAATACACATATTATCTTATTTTGTATGAATTTTAATAACATTTAATAGTCAGTAGTCGTTTGAAGGACTTTACTTCTCTAACTTTGGGGGGTTACTTTTAATATAGTGTATAGCTTACTGATTCCTTCCCAGCCTAATCAATTGAAGCAGTTTAATTACTGTTAAATAACCACCATTTGAATTGATAATGGATTGGATAATGGAAGTATCATGCTTGGCTGGCTATTGTCCATGTTTATTCTGTTATTTTAATTGAACATATTGGTTAGTTTTTTTTATTATTATTATCTTTTTCTTATATCCATGGAACCATCATTTCCCAGTTCTCAATTCATTCGTGCCTGGAACTGGAATCAGACTTCTCCGGATACATAAATAGAAATCTCATCAACTGGTTTGTCATCATGACATAGAAACAAAGAAATGTAAATAAAATGATGCATTTTAGACCAAGGATACCACATGATTTAAACAAATTGAATCTATAAGTAGTAACTAGTAACTAAGAATTTACAACAATACAATACCAAACTAAATTTGGTCCCAAATAATTCAAAACTGTCCAATTTTTTCAAACAGAAAACTAGCAGTTATGTGAAGCTTTTTACAAGGGTTCAAACTCTAAATGCAGAACTATATCACATCCTACCATAAATGACATTGTAACTATAAATGAAAACAATTATCTTTATCACCTAGAAATTACATTCTCCACTCAATTACTTCTTATAATCACTTCAAAAATTCAAAGGGGGGAAACTTGTCAGGATCATACAATGTCAGTAGCTATATATCAAGTAAATTAGAAAGAAGAGTAGCTTAGCAATCGAAATCTGCGTACCTATTATTTTTTCCATTAGCAGATAATCTAGTAATGTTCATCATAACACCTGCACATAAGGCATGCAAAACTGTAAAGATGATCAAACTCAAAGGGTGTTATCACAAGCAATATCATCTTCCTTCCAATTTTGCTCAAGGCAACATGATTTTCTTATAATCTAAGCAAACCTGAAGGGGCCACCTAACCTAACCATGAGGTAGCTCCCACTGTGAAAAATCTTGCACTGTAAAATCCCAGAGTATCAAATAGTTTCCATCTCCTGATCCATTCCTATATTAAGTCTTTGTCCCAAATTCTTGCACAAAACCTAATCGGATATGAATCTCATATTTATGGCACAGCTAAGTGTTTCAAATGAGTAAATTGCCTATATCTATATGGATAACATAATCAATAATCTACTTGAATCTTAAGTATAAAGAAATCTTAAAACATTAGAAAGAAACAACATAGTTTACCCCAAGGCTCTAGGGCTATATTTCCATCCTACCTGAAACAGCTCAATCACTTCTTAAATATGTCATCAATTCCAATTCGATGCACTTTAGAGATAGTTTGGCAGTTAAGCACAGGAATAAAATCAATGATTTAGAATCATGAGTAAAACAACATAAGCATCGGCAAGTATGCATACAATCGGTAAGAGAATACCTCCCTAATCATAAAAGACTTCTATGTTTGTGTCTTCTGCTATAAAACTAAGTCATCGAATCAAAAATTCAAGTGACTTTATGAGTAATAATGTTTGATTTCCACTTCCCTACCATAACAAATATATTTTTATGCATAATCTTTTATTTCAAACTTTTTTTTACTGCCTCAAATGCCTATAGGCTCACAAGGTTTCTTTTCAGTCAACATAACCGTTCCTCCACAATATGGTTCACATATAGGACTGGCAAAAATATAAAAAAATTCAAGTTATGGAGCTTAGAGAAACAATTATCGAATGTTTAAGCTATGATCTAACAGGGTTTCAAGTCTACTATCTTTTTATTAACGAAAACTATGTACTGATGGCAGTATAAATTATCAGAAAAATACAAGGGGCTAGTAAGACAAATTCCTACAAGCTTCCATTCTAAAGTTTTAATTTATTATATAAGCATGATGGAGCCTAAATAATTTTTCATATGAAACGGTGGAAAAGAAAAAATGTAAAACAAGAAAATTAGTTAAGCAGCTGAAGAGGATGGCAAACCGGAATCTGCAAAACTATATTTCACAAATATTTCATATACAATGCTTATATCATTGGAACTTTACCTGTACAGTAAACAGACATTTTCTATGACTACCTTTGATTAAAATGAAAATAAGATAAAGCACTCACAGGGTTCTCAACTAAGGTGGAAAGAAAAGATGATATCTTATTCTGTGGTTAATTTTGAAGAGAATTGAGTTTTTAATTAGAGGCCTAATTTCACTTAAAATCAAATATGAGGACAAGACACTATATGAAAGCTATCAGAAAAAAGAAAACAAGGTGCTTTTATTCCTTGTTACCAAATTTCTTTGCAATGATAGGACGGACATCATCAACATCAACCAGAGTCTCTAAGAAGGGAAGCAATGAAATCAGTGCGCAATCGGATGGATCATCAAACCAGCTCTCGATAGGAATCCCGTTATTTACTTGCAACCTGAAAACCTGAAATCAGCAAAGATGAATTCTTAAGCAATTAGAAGTACAAGCATGGGGAAGCTGTTGTTCTTTCACATTTTTCTTTTTCACTTCTAGATATTCCACCCTCTTACTATTTAGTTTGATAGTAGAAAATGCATTTGATGCTGCTGCTAGACAAATAACCTCTTATCATTTCTAGGCAGTATTAAGGAGCAAAACGTGAGTCCTTGCAACTAATCTTACCATAAAGCTTGGTTAGTTGGATGATTCTTGGATGAACTTTATGCGTGCCATAACCACAAGAGGTATCTCCGGATCAGATTATTTTTAGTGACTAAGACACTCAATCACTATAGCACCAGTTCACATCCACAGCAAAAAAAAAAATCTCTGAAGCACATTAGGTTTAAGCTAGGGTGACCATTATATTCTTGACTTAATTTGGAGGCAAGAATGATGAAGTCCATGAAGGGTAAACCTTAAGTGAGTAGGTAAATACCTGTGGGATATTATCAATTATAGCAACCTTCGCAAGATCAACACCTAAAACTGTCAAGTCTTTAGTGTAACTTCCATCCAAAAAAATGCAAGATTCACGATAAACCCGCCGAGATAAGAACTTTCGATCTGGATCCAATATGTCAAGTAATTGTTCTGCGTAAATGCTTTGGCTCGCTGTAAAGATGATAACTTCAAACATCTCTGCAACTTTCTCCAAAAAAGTATGTAGGTGAGGCCTCTGCTTTACATATACGGTGTGCTCTTTCATGTTGAAAAAGACTGTAAAGGTGAAGTCAGCATCATCGCAATGTTCTAGTGTAGAGTGGACGAGAGTTTCTGCATGTTTCAAAGAAATGGTGATCAAACACTATAGCAATATTTATTACTAATTTGTCTAAAGCAACAAGTAAAAAAGAAAAGAAACAAAAGCTCAAATATTTGTACACAAATTGTAAAAGGTCAATGGAGCAACCATAACACAAATGCCATCTGAAATTATTCAATACGTGACGCCATACTGTCTAATAACATTTTTGCAAACAAAACTGATCAGGCATGCAATCAGCTTATACCCAAAAAGCATTTGAAAATTTCCTTGCAAACCTTCAATATTGACCTCACCACCAGAATAAATTTTGCATCTATGGTGATTATGACACACACACACACACACACACAACATTTTTTAGAGACTAGTGATTTATACCCTGAATTGTTTATGGGACTTTGAGATAAAAAGCCCCAATAGGTTCCACCAGGTTTTCTATAATCAGTTCTAGCCAAAATCTTGTATTGTCCTCATGGTAAATTAGACTCCAAGTTATAGGTTTCATTTAAAGACTTAAATCAGTTTGTTTGATACTCCATTTAAAAGATCACGAGAATTAATTAGTTCATTTGAAGAAATGTCCAAGCAGCAGTAAAGTTGAATGAATGATGTATTGCACCTGAAGAAATAAAAGCACACAGTAGAAAACACGCAAGTCTTACCATCCAAATCAAGCACAAGAGTTATGGGCTTCCTTTTCCAAGCCTCTGTTGGAACATTAGCAGGACGGAAGCTTGATACAACATCAGATAGCTCTGGTAAATTTTTTATAAATGATTGTGGATCAAAGTCATCTGCCTGATCAGAGTCAGAGTTAACATCAGATTCCTGTATGCAAGATCTCATTTCATCAATTTCTAGGCATAAACCAGTATTATCTTGAGCCATCATGGACTCCTCATGCAATTGAACATCATTTATATCATTGGTGTTGACAGTGTCCTCGAGAAAAGGTAGTATCATGTATTGCTCAGCCACATCAAACAGCATACTTGGCTCAGAACACAGGAAATCAGGAAAAGAATAGGTTCCCGAGATGTTATAGTCAACCACATTTCCCTCAAATGGTATGCTTGCAATTATCATGTCAGATATAAAGAAATCTGACACATTACATGTCTGACTGTCAAATGAGCTTCTACCATCAATGTCATCAGCCACAAATGCAGGCAGTTCAGGGCCATCATTACTCCCTACAAAAATTGAGAACGAGATGACTGTATCAAATAATTATCTTAACAGAAACTTGCAACTTCCGGTGACGTGAATCTAGAACTACTGAATTCCATAAAAAAAATCCTTCCACTCAGCATTGAACACAAGTAAATACATGATTATAACATGAAATATAAAATGCACAACCCATGGAATACTAAAAGATCATACAAGTACCAATTGCCCATGCAACAAGATTACAAAGAATTTCGTCAACTAATTCTTTGTTTCTAGCCCTGATAAGTGGTAACTATATTTTAATGGGACAAGTAAATTTCCAAGAGAACAGGAATACTTATAACTTAATAATTGTGCTTAGACAGGGATTTCAATTAGAAATGCCAAAAAACTGTCAATCTCTAAGCCACAACAGGAGAATGGAAAAGAAATCCATGCAAACCAGCTGAAACAAAGAATCACCTGCATCATTGTCAATATTTAGTTCACTGTGTATTTGGATTGGCTCCAGAAAAGGAGAGAATATTGTCTCTAAGTTTGAGACAGATGTGTGGGTAGATTCCTGCAAATTAATAGGTCATCATTAATAAGCAACCAAGTTGGGAATCAGTCTAATAAAGTAATACATGATATTTTCAAAAGGCAGATTAAAAACAAACTAACAAAGCAAGGTCCTAAAAAGTAATAAAAACTTACCATTCCCCCCACAGTTGCAGAATCAACAAAAGTTTGGAGCTGTTTCTGAAGCACAGAATCGCCTCCATCCAAAATTAGCTGCTGAGCACTGGCTCCATCAGTTTCAAAAACTTGAGAGGCTACTTCTACATTTGATGAATCTATCAAGAACAGTCAATAAGCACGTGCAACAAACTAAAAGACCAAAAAAATTTACCTTCTTTCTTAACTCTTTTAAGAAAAGAACAAGTTAAAGCCTACAAACAAAAAGCCTATCATGCATGCATATAATTAAATGAATGAATGATTAGCAGTGCATTCTTATACTTGGAACTGATGGGTTCAAGGGCAGGGAATGCATAAATGAGATCCTAATTCCCCATTATCAGTAACTATTTAGTAAATAAATTAATACTTTACGCTCCAGGTGGCTCAAAATGATTTATGTACTTGGTCATTTGTTTTCCCTGACACAGTCAACTATAGTTCAATGGTCATGTTACTGCATCTTTGACATCTAAACATGGGATAAGGCCCCATGGTTCTAACTTATTTATAGCAATTTTTAGAACTGCAGTTATACTCAACACATAAGTAGTTAAGTGAAATATTATGCAAAAAGCATCATTTCTCAAATGGAAGGAGACTTGCAATGAGTCACAGGACGGGCAAGGCAAAGATTAGAGTCTTGTTCACACTTGAGCAGATTAAAGCAATGTAAAGGTACAAGCAAACAGCAAAGAATTTTTTAACCCTGATAATAGGACACTCCAAGAGGCACCTTTAACTCTAACAATTATTATTAGAGAAATATCGACCTTGTTCAATGTAGTTGCTTACCATCATGACAATTCTGAATACATGTATTGAGTTCGGCTCCTTGCTGGGAAACCCTAACATGACAGCATGGTCTTTTGCAAATCATGCTAGACTTCTGACACACGCGAAGACTATTTTTTTCTCTTAAAGAACCCATGCTTGATTTGGTCTTCATTCTTGGAGATGGCATTTGATCTGCAACAGTTATATATACCGAAATCTAAACTCCGGAACATCAGTGGGGAAAACCCCCCTCCAAATAATCAAATCACCAGCAGAAGCTGCGTTACAACAATAGTCAATATAAGAAGCTAAAATATTAAAACAGATTGACAAAGAGGACTACTTATAAATGAAAGAATGGATTTTCAAGCAACATAATTTGTGAGCAAATACAAAACCAAAGAAAAAGGAAGAGAATCAAAAGTCAAAGTCCATAACCCTTTTACTAGAACTACAACAGAATGCTAATAAATCAATTCAGAATAACATTGAACACCATAATTCTGAAACCTAGATCTTGATTTCTGTTAGAAAAATAGAGGGCTTGCTATAGTCTACCTAGAGAGAAAACCCAAAAGAAAACTTGGAAGATAAAAGAGAGACAACAAAAACTCTACAATAAAGAGACCATGTCAAAGAAAAACAAATTCTTCAAGTAACCCAATAAAATTGAAGTCAACCCAGGTCTTTTAATCCCATAAAACACCATAAAACATCATCAACATGCCTTAATTCCAAAGCAAAACAACAAAGGAAACAGCCAAAAGAACAAAACCCCTCAGCATATTAAACCCTAAACCAGGAAAGACGAGCTAAAAATAAAATTTACCAAAATATTGAAGTGAAATTTTGTAGAGCATGGAAATTGAAGTACCTTCTCTCTTTTAGCTAAAGAGACTTTTGGGTTTTTATTTCGCTATTTAACTTCCACGAACAGTGAAGACAATGGTTGGAGGGGACAAATGTCGGCTTCGATTGGATGATACGGACGGCTGAGATCAAATGTATCAAGAAGAGTTTGGGCCAGTAGAATTCTGCCACGTATGATGTGGGATCAGCTCAGAATGACGTGTTGCCACGTGCAGGTTCGTGGAAAGAAAGGAACTTTTGGGAGGAAATTGTGGAGGGAATGGGGTCTGATATTTCTTTCCTAGTCGCGGTTTCTAACGCGTGATTGCACTCACCTTTTACAGCTGTTACTAGTTGTAGTATATACTTTATATAATAATATAAGAGATTTTTTTTAATATAAGATAAAATTATACATTTAGTAATTCAAATATGCCGGCGTTATAGTACCCCAACTATTAAAGTTTAATTATTAAAAATCATTAACAACAAAATAAAATAAAAAAAATATTTTTTTTTCAAAATAAAATAAAAAATATTTTGGCCATGTTTGGTAAATAGCAGTTTGGGCAAAAATTAGAGGTTTAAGGTATAATTAGAGGTTTGACTAGTCAAATATGCTAATATTGATGTTTCGTAAATAGCGGATTGAAAGAGCGGATTGGGGTGAAAAAGCTAATTTTGAAAAACTCGTAATATGAGCTTTTTGAGATTAGAGGTTTGATATTAGAATTGTAATGACTCTTTTACCCTTAATAATTACCAAAAATCTCCAAATAACTTAAATTAAATAATAACATTTTTTAGTATAAATAATAACATATTAAATATTCGACTTATTTGTTGTTACTATAATTTATATGATGATATTTGTAAATTAATTCTATTTTTTATTATCACATATTTATATGTGCATATAATTTTTTTAATAATTATATAAATAATAAATTAATATATAAATCTTTCAAATATGTTTAGGAAATTTATATTAAAAATAATTTTTACAAATATAATTAATATTTATTAGATACAAAATATTCATAACTGATAAATTATTCAAACAAGTATTGAATATAATCATGTCCTTATATGTCATTTTGTTTGTTTAAATAATCAATCAGCTATCAGTTAATTTTACCAAACACTTTTATACAATCAACTAATACAATTCGCTAATCAAATCAGCTAATGCAATCAGCTGTTAGTTATTAGCTAATGTAATCCGTTGTCAGCTATCCGCTAATTGCCAAACAGTACATTTAGAAAATATATTTTTCAGAATTTCAATTTTCGTCAACTCTATTAAAGTTTTATTGACGACATTTTTAGTTTCAAAAGGACAATTATTTATGTAAGATTTAGTCTAGTGTTAAGGCTAACAGTACGTTTTCCCCTGCTGAGTTTTTTGAATTAAACATTGATTATTTTTATTAATCATAAAATTAAATTTATAATAATTATTTCAGGTTAACGACCAATCTTTAAAATTTTAATAAATTTAATTATAATCTTAATTATACTTGGAGGGGAGGAGAGTGAGAGAATGTAGGGAAACGAAAATGATGCTCCTAGTGGGTCTATAATTCAATAATTCACGACCTAATATAATATGAGTGAAAAAATATGAGCAGCTTGACCAACCGGCCAAATGTGTTAACGACCATTTTTTAAATTAATTTGACATTGTTAAGTTCGATATGATATTTTTAAACAAAAATAATAATAATTCTCTTAAACATTATCTATATTTTTCTTATAAATTACATGTCCATTTTATGGTACATGTTTAGGGTTCATGGTTTTCTCTTTTGACAATGTCTTATTCGAAGTTTAAAATTAAGTTCTTTCTTTGAGAGAGTAATGTGTCTTATCGTTGCATCCAACACTTATTGGTGACCTTGTTTATTTTTTAACATGTTAGAAGAAAACTATGCACGTGGTAGACGTGCTTTAAATAGGTTACAAGTTAGATTAGAATGACAGGAGAACTCAATTAATATTTAATATAATACTACTTTGGAAACACTATTTGAACGTTTTGAAGTTAAGGTACCACTGCCAATTTAAAGTGTAGGCAACAATTTGCAGATATTATCCCAAAAGTCAGATATTTTGTTAATGGGTCACTGAAGTGCTTATATGTGATAAGCAAGCCTTTAAAGTTTCAGTAGTACTAGACTACTAGTAGTCTAGTAGATATTTAAAGAAAAAGGAAAAAGTGCTGCCTATGTAGAATGGCTCCCACCCTCTTACACTCAATTCATTCCGATGAAGACAGTCGATTCCTATGGCTATACTCCTAGTGGCGGATTTAATTTTTTTTTTTTGAGAATAGACACAAGTCAAAATATTGTTGAAGATAAACACATTATAAAAACTTTAAATTTTCACTATAAGAGCAAATTATAAATATTAATGATTAATTCATAAAAATTTTAAAAAGTTCATAATGTACACATGCCCACCTAACTTTAAGCATGAATTCACCGCTACACCCTCCTACAGTTTGACCGACAGCCGACTACCTTCAAGTGTCATCGATGAAGGGTAGTCCACTGCTAGCGACGCTTGAAGGCGTAGGGCTAAACCGGTTGTACAAACTTTTACATAAGATGAATGGTGGGATAAAAATCTTCTGCCTATTTTTGGTGTCCCTACATATGCCCCAACACTAAAAATACAACAAAATTAAATTCCAAACAATAACCCTAAATTCTAAATTCTACACCTTACTCCCTGAAAAATACACCCTACTCTAAATTCTCTAAACCCTAATCATAACACTAAACCTAAAACCCTAAACCGAAAACCTAATTTTAAATGTGGGAGCATAAATATGAGCATCGAAAAGGAGTAGAAGATTTCCATTCATGAACGGTGATGTTCAATATGCGAGGGAACATATCAAATGTTACTTCCAAATTAGAACCAGGAAAGGACAGCAAAATGGATCAAAGCCCGATTGACCTAAATGTCAGGTGACAATAGATGTGTAGATAACTATTTAGTAGTGAATTTGAAATGCTTCATATAATGTGTATCCGATAAATTCATGTTTTATATTTTTCAGTTATATGTTGTCTTGAATATTAACAAGTCGTCTCAAATGTACACATTTCATTCTTATTATGTACATTGCAAATTAAAGTCGAAATAAAAAATATAAAATCTAACTTCTTAAATAACTATAAATATAATACGCATGCATTAATAAATACTCTACCAATTAAACTTTAAGTCGAAAAAGGTTCTCTATTGATTCAAATGCTGGACCTATGGGATAGGGATAGAGAAAAAAGAAAAAACCGAAGATTTCACATAGTACTTTTGATCGAAAAATCAATCTAATTTATTTCGTACCCCTCACTCAATGAGAAAATAAGTCAAATTTTATAGGATAAAACATATGACACTCAAGGAATGATGGAAGGGAATAAAATAAAAAATAAAAAAGAGAAAAAATAATAAATAAGTAAATAAAAATGAAGTAGAAGAACCTAGATTTCAAATGAACAAATTCAAACTTAAAAAGGATATTTTTAATTCTCAAAGAATGAGGGGCAAAGAAAAGGAATTGACCGAGAAAGATTTTTTGTTATTATTATAAGATCATGTGATTGGATCCGCAGATGTTTGTTAAAAAAAATTTTATTTTGAGAATAATAAAAAATAGAAAGTGTTTAATTGAAGTATGAAAATGTGATTGAATTTAACACATAAAATTTTAATATGTTTAAGCACATATTATCCTTTAATTTATGAGTTACTGTGCGCCGTATTTTAGACCTCGTATAAAATAAAAAAGAGTAGTCTACTCTCAAATATTTTTCTTGGCAAATTACTATTACAACATATTACATGGTTGAAAAAAGAAAAGAGCAGGAAGAGAGGAAAGAAAAGCCCAACAACGAAGGCCCAGTTAAAGAAAGAAACGAAAGGCCCACAACTCAAAATCCACCCATTCTCGACCGTTGATTTATACGAATCTCTCTTTACAAACTAAAAACCCTAGCAAAGAGTGAAACCCTAAAAAACGCCACCACTTTTATCTCTATTTAAGCTGCCGCATCTCAGAACTATCATGCCATGAGAAACACAGCGGCCGATTGAAAAACAACCAATTTATCAGTAAACATCGCCGGCTGTGTTTTCTATCTTTTGGCTCTTTACCTCTCGGTTTCTAATTAGATCGTGATGAAGACACAGTCAGAGCGATCTCTCGACCTGTGTAGATATGGTCTAAAAATTCCAGTTTCATTTATTCTTGTTTCTTATTTCTTTTGAAAAACTTGTTGGAAGAAGTGAAAATGATGATAGTAATTGTCGCCCCAGTCTTACTTTGCATAAATTAAATGTCTTCATATGCAAAGTTGGTGATTGACATTCTTTTCTGATTCCATCTAATTTTTTTCCCGATTGAATGCGGAGGTGAAGATTGATCTTGACACCCAGTCTGAGTTTCTACATGCTGAGTAATTGACGATCGACTATCTGATCCATTTGTTCCTGTTTTCTTTAATTCATTGTTTTTATCTGTTTGAAGAGATGGAAATGAGGATTGTTGTTTGACACCCAGTCTAACTTTCATCTCAAGATGGAAGCTGGTGATATTAGCAACTCGTTATCTGATCCATCTTCACCAAAATAAACAAATCTTTTTATTTTCTGAAAATCTGCGAGGAGGTGTGATGATATTTATCCATCATTTCTGCATTTGAATGATGAATACCAACATGCACTACCATCTGATCTCTTTTGCATAATTTCTCAAATTTGGGATGATTTTTATAATTTGCAGCAATCGATGATGTAAATCACCGTTTTTCCTGATCTATCTGTGATGATTATGTAAATAATCACCATCTTTCGGCTGAGATTGCATATATTTTGTTGTTGCCCGTGGTATCTAATGTCCAGTTTTGTTTATCAGTAACTGGGCGTTTCGTTTTGAGGGCAAATAAAGAATTTTGAACAGGTCTTGCGACACAGTTAGCTTTTTGTTCTCTTATATAAGCTTCCTGTTACTAAATCCCTGCTCACACTGTCTTATATTACCATGAAATTCCATTGGCCATTTTAAAGAATTATCTTCTCTTTTTTAATTATTTCTTTTTGCGACATAGTTTGTTTTTGACTTGTTTTCCATATGTAAACTTCGAATCAAGTGCTTTTATTGTCAACTGAGATTTCAAAATCACTCATTTTAACATACCAAAGTCTCATGTTGAGATCGACTGCAGAGAAGATTGAAAATTTGAGGCTTTTGTGTAGTTTCATGAAATTCAATTAATAAGCATTTAGAGGAAGAAAAGAAAGAACTAATGGCAAAAACAGTAATTAATTTACCTTTAGTATAATGTTTTTGTAATACATATGTAAATGCTAACCATAGAGAACTGCCAAGGGCAACAACAGCTCCATACACAAGAAATGCAGTGATAAATCCATCCTGCTCATTGTTTCTCAAGCGTATGGCGTTGCAGCACCCAACAATGAGATACAACGGAAGGCCGGAAAAGGAAGGGAGATAGTGGTAAGAGTGAGAAATTAAGGAGAATTTATATTTTGGTAAATATGGGAGAAATTAGGGAGAATTGTAAATATGGGAGATAAATTGTGTAATGATACAAATTATTTATAGGGTAAACTACTGTAGGGGTCACTTACATTTAGCATCTGTACAGAGTTAGTCACCACTTTTGAAAAGTGTCAATTAGTAGTCCTTTATGTTTTCGTTGTGTAAATATTTGGTCACTCCGACGTTATACTCTGTTAGTCCCCTAACGGATTGTTGATGTGGTGAAATTAAAATAAGGATAAATTACTGCAATAGCTATTAAAATTTATCTCATATATATTTTTTCTCCTCAATTTAAAAAAGTAAACATTATAGTCACTAATAAAAATGTTTCTTTATAATTTCACCCTTGAATTTTTAAAAATTCATTTTTCAATCTTAAAACTTTACAATCAATTAACACAATAATATTATAAATGCTTAGATGAAAAATAGGTGCCCAAAGTATACCCTTTGAAACTTAGGTGCCCAAATTGCTCCTATTTAATAACTCAAACTTAAAAATTTAGTCCACTAACTACTAAAAAATTTGAGTTATTGGAATTTCTATTTTATAATTCAAACTTTATTTTGAATTTTTGAGTCGAGTTTATGAAATTATGAGTCGAGTATTTTCACATTAAACCAAAAAATTTAATTTTTTCGAGTCAAGTCGAGTTATTGGAATTTCTATTTTATAATTCAAACTTTATTTTGAATTTTTGAGTCGAGTTTATGAAATAATCATTAATTTGTCTCAATTTTATGACCATAAAGGTTTATTTCATTAGTTTGTCTCAATTTTAATTAAGAGACGTTCATTGTCAGTTAAATCTGATAATAAGTTAATTTGATTCAAAATTGATTAAATAATCATTAATTGGTATTAAATATTATATATATCAAGATCATATCATTAAGATGTCAATACTCAACTAATTTTTAAATCCCACCATCACTAGACTCGTTATGATTTTAGGGTTCAACCACTTAACTTTAAAACTTTGGTTAATTGAAACCGATAGAATTAGTTGAAGTTTGCTTGATTTGACAATTATTTTTTTTTAAAAAAAAATTGATTCCATTATAGTTAAAAAAATCAAATAATTTAATTTTTGGTATTCCAATTTTGTGGGAATATATTAAAGTTCACTTGGTGTTTATATGAACGAAATCAGGGGTATAGTAGTAACTAAGTTGAAATTACTTTTGTAAACTTTGTAATATAATTTAGGGCAAAGTACATTAACTACGTTGAAATTATTTTCGTAAACGTAATATAACTTCTAAAATTTTTATTGAGTCACCTAATTTTCATTTTGCTGGTATAATAAATGGTCATGAAAGGAGTCACATTTTCCACTCCCCTCCTTTCATTGTTTTATTGCATTCTTTCTCCATCCTCTTTTCTGCTACTTTTATTTAGTTGTATTGTTTAATGAATTCGCTATAGATCCAATGTTTGTGTTGAGTTATAGATAAAACAGACGAGCATAGATTTTGAAACACGTCTATCAAGGTTAAGAAAAAGATAATACTCCCTCCGTCTCACTAAAACTGTCACATTTTGACTTTTTTGGTTAAAATTTTTCAACTTTGACTATAATTTATTTAAATATTTTAATTAATTAAAAATTATAAAAAATATATTTAAAAACTAGTTGATTCAAACTTTTTAAAATATATTTTTTCATATTTTTATCAATAATAAATTTTAAATTATAAGAGGTCAAAGTTGAAAAAGTTTGACCCAAAAAAATCAACATGTGACAGTTTTAGTGGGACATGGAGAGTATAACTTAAAAAATAATAGAGAAAAGATACATGTTACACTAAAAAATAAAGTAAGAAAAGAAAACTAATGATTGAGAGCAAGTTGCAATCAAACACGAAGACATTTATCAAAACAACACCGATTATGACAAACAAGGACGTGGGGATGTATGGGTTGTCCCTCTTGATTTTAGGTATAATACTATTTTAGGTCCTTATTAGTTTAAATACTAACCAAATGAGTTTTTTGTCTCTCTGGATTTTTATATTTAAAGGTTTAATAGACTCTTGCCCCTCTTAATTTTTATCATAGATTCGTCTCTAATGGTAAAGTAAATTAATGTTTGAACTAAAATGTTTAGATACAACTTTTAGAAATAAACTAAAATGGTATACTCTTGGTCAATAATTAACTTTAATGTTTTTTTTGTCCCTTATACTTATTAACCTTGAAGTAGCTTGAAGATGAGGTTGTATACAATGCGAACTATAAATCAAAATAATAGCTTTACATTACAGATAATAATCAAGAACATGATATATGAAAAATACTTTATGCCGGTAAATACATCAATCTACACGTGTTTTTTATATAAAAATTATAATATATTTTTTAGAGTTTAAAATTTAAAATTTAATTTTAAAGTGTATAATTTAATTTTTTAATATTAGGGTATAGAAAGGGCACCTAAAAAGAGGGTGCATTTTGTCAGTAAAGAAGAAAAAATGAGGCAAAAAACCAAGACAAGGGGGTTGATTGCAAAAGAATAGCAGATAAGTGAACAAAAAAATAACAAAGAAATGACAAGTAATAAATTTCAGATCTCAAGTTGTAGTTTCATAGTCCAAGAATTCCCTCTACAAAGTATAAAGGAAAGTATAATATAGGTTTATCTAACTTGATGGATAACTCAGAATCTTCAATTATCTCCCAGAAGCAGTAAAAACTTCAAACAATCCACAGCAACCTAAGCATGAGGTTCTTTTCACCGGTGGTGGAGTCGAAGAAACAAGAGGCTGTGAACCAAAGCAGAAATATCAGTTTTCTTTTTCTTTCTTTTTTTGAGGAACAGAAATATCAGTTTTCAGTTAAACGTGACAAGGAACATTTTAGAAAAGAATAGGGGCAAGATATACCTGCTTTTCAGAATACTCGTGGGGTTCTAATGTTTGGTTTGCTTCTGCAACATTACTAGATTCGGCCGTAGGAATATCCGAGGATGGCAAATTTTTTCCTTCAACTCCTTCCAATTCAACCCCAGAAATCCCATTTGATGAGGGAAATAATTTCTCTTCATTTGCCTTCAACCCTGATTCAACTACAACAGGTACTGAATTCTTTGCAGCCTCTGGAATAGATAAAGCAGTTTTTACCGAATTGTCAATAGCAACAGTGTCCCCTGTGGAATTACTACCACCATTATCAAATGCTCCATTTTCAGCTACCTTCGGAACTTCTTCAGCAAAAACAGTAGCCGACTTATTCTCAGTATTATATGAGGCCACTTCAGAACCAATATTACGGGCTTTTCCCTTGGACTTCTTCTTAAAGGCTTGAGATTCGTCATCCGAACTACTGCGGCTACTGCTGCTGCTGCTAGAGCTCTTATCATGCTTAACATGCTGAATAGAAACAAGATCACTTTTCGGTTCGCACCCTTTTTTGATTTTAACATCAACAGCGCCTGATCCCGATTTCTTGGTGCTTTCAGTATCCTTAGTGGCCTCTTCCACAGAATTCTCCCCAGTTACACGTGATTGTGATCTTTTCCCTTCATCTCCCCCCCGACTGAATGTATGCAGGGGATTGTGTTCATCCTGAGATACATAGGAACTAGTATAGCCACCATCGCTTTCCCTTTCATCTTGGCTTCTCGGTTCATCAATTCCTAGCACCATTTGATAAACATCAAAATAGTCTAACCACCATTCAAACAACAGAATTTCCAATTCCCTATAGAAACAATCAGAATAAACACTGCACCAAACTGATGTACAAATCTTTAAATTGATTAAGCAAAATATATTTTCAACCAATTTTAGATGAAAATGCCAATAGTAAAACCAATACCAAACAAAAAAGGCATGATATGGTCTTACACAAGTTGTTTCAAGAAGAAGGATTCTGGCCAAAATCGCCACAAGACCCTAAAACAAGTATATTGAAAATTCACCTAAAAAAGCCTAAAGTGAATAGTAAGTGATTAAAGGGCAGCAATTCCATTGAAAAGCAACCATATCAGCCATTAAACACGGAAATCTGATTTCTTTTATCTGCAAATCCCAACAAATCAAATACACAACAGAATGACTCATGCAGATACAGGAACAAAGTAAGATTCAATAATAAAAAGCTAAAAATAGAAAAGACCCGTCATCCCAAACACATCAAAAAACAAAACCCAAAACGAAATTCCCAGAAAAAAAAAAAGGCAAATCAAAGAACCTGATGAATTGGCGGTGCCGGGTGGTTGTTTCTTCTTTCTCCTGGCAGCTTTTCTCTTCTTAGAACCTGATGGCATGATTGATTCCCTTTGTACTAATTTCCCCCCCTTCACAAATCGTGCGTGGGGATACTGCTCACACGACTAGCGATTGATAAGGAAAACCTAGCTGTATTGTGTCTATTTAGAGACTGATCGTACGTTGAGAAAAAAATGAATAGGAAACAGCCGAAGCGTGATTCGCAGTTAGAATTCAGAACCCGCTTCAAAAAACGCTCCTTTTGTTGCCTTGATCCGTTTGAAACTCATTTTGAGAGGAAAGTTCGCATCTTTATATTCTTGGTGTTTAGCTACTAATATGCACGGACCTTTTGTTTTTATGGCAAGTGTCGCTCGTTTAATTTTTCATAACGGCCACATTCTTTTTTTGTATGGAATGTTTTATTTTTAAGAAATAAAACTAAAATAATTATCAAATACAAAAAATGCTTAATTTAGATATTATTGCCCTTCCTTACATCTATTCTAGTAGGTTAATATTTATGAAATTAAAAAAATTATTTGATGTATTAGCCGTCTAAATTTTAGACGGTAAACTTTGTTTATTTTTAATTCTAAAATTTTAAACTCTAAATTTTAAATTTATAACATTTAAATAATAAACATATAACATTAAAGTGGACAAAATCGTGTTATCTAACATTTGCACAACTAATATATCAAATAATTTTCCTATTCAATAAAGAAAAAAAGTTGGATATACAGATTGTGTAAGATTTAAAGGTTTATAATGGCATGGTTATGTTTAGAGTGTAGAATTAAGAATTGAGATTTAGACTTAAAATTGACAGATTGTGTAAAAGAAAATGTATACAAATTATGCATAAAAAATTACTCTTAAATAAATGTTTGATTTTTTATTTTAAATAAATATTTTTTATATTTTTGTTACGTCCATATAAACTTTTGTCCAAATACTTTATTTAAGTTATTGTATTTAAAAATAATAATGAATTTTTAGAATTTAATCGGCACCCAAATAAATAATAATTAAACTGAGACGGGGACATATTGCAAAGAGTGGTTTGAGTTCTGCCAAGTAAATGGTTTGTGGATGGAATTTATGTGTGATTGATGTGATTTAATGTTGGTTATTTAATGCCAAAGTTGAAATTTAGCGATTTTATGGGTCTGATTAAATATGAGATTTAAAACAGGGAAGCAAATATATATATTGGCGTACCATAATCCCAACTTTTTTAAAAAATATAACCGAGTCTTTAGACTTTTTCATCCAACTAAAGTACTAAACCATTATGCTTCAATATTTTATCCACTCACCCATTTGATTAATGTTATTTGTTAAATTTAATAATTTTTATTAGGTTGTACAATATTTGTGTTATAATTTTATCACTTGTCATTTTTAAAATTTTTATTTCATTTAAAATATTCTTTAAAATTTTTTAAAAAAGTTAAAAATTATAATAAAAATTTTAAAAAAATTATAAATGTCACATGAAAAACTGAAGTATGTTACATTGCAATAATATCTCAAGAAAAAATCGTCAAATTTTTATGATTAAATTAATCAACGAGCTTAATTGAGTAAAGAAAAATCATAAACTTAATTAATTTTTTTCTTCAAAAGTTAAGAGCTTCAAATAGGTTTAAGACTTAATTTTAAATTTATATAATAGGTTTATCAATGCTGAAATAAGCAGTCATCAATCACCCTGCTAAAGTTGTTGGTGCTCAAACTTGTGACCTCTAGGAACAACAATCGTCCTCTTAACCACTGAGGCAAATTAGTTGCTGTCATAATTCATAATCTTAAATGATATATTTGTATAACTATGACATTATACTCTTCTCAAAAAGACATATTTAATAAAATGTACAACGCCACAATTTCTATATCACAACACTGTTCATCCTATCAATTAACACATCTCTTTAAATTTTTCTTCTATTTTCCCTTCTTCTCCTCGCTAACTGTCAATTCATTAATTTTCCTTCTTTTATTCAGGGGCGGTTCAAAGATTTTGGGGGCCTTGTGCAATTTATTAAAATATAATTCTTAATTTATAATTAGTAAGAGATATAAGTGCTTTTTAAAAAAAATACTTTAATACAAAAAATATTATTAAATTGTCCTCTTGAAAACTAAAAAATTGACTTATAAACATCTAAATATCAAACATTTTCACTTTAAAATTATCATTCTTTTTTGCATGTTTTAAGTTTTAGATAATTTTTTATATACATAATTTTATAATTTTTTACAAATATTTAATTTAATTTAGGGTCCCTATTTTCGGAGCCCCTCTCTCTTGGGGACCCTATGCGGTCGCTCATGTCGCGCCTGTCCAAAACTCCACTGCTTTTATTATTTTCCATTCTAGTTTTTTTTTAATTGTACCAAGCACATCTTTAATGTTTAAGTGATCATAAAAAAACTTCAAGCTTGAGGCTGATGTACTTCCAATTGCGTCAACTTTATAGCGGTTGAGGTCGGCTTCATAGTGGAGAAAATATAGATTTTTCATACTGGTTTAGTAAAATGAAACATTAGGTTTTATAAACAATGCTTATAGTTTAATTTTTTTAATATATATTAAAATGGTCATCATCCTAATAAATTTTCGTAAGATTTGATTTGGATTAATAGATGAAATAATATTGGTTATAAAAAGAAATGAACTTTTGTGTTTGTGTAGGAGGTCACGGTGGCCAGTTTGTTCTTATCTAAAAGCAGGAAATCAACACATGCAATCAATATAAACACAGTACAAGTACATGTATGTATCACTGATATCTGAATTGGAATAGATGTTTTTAAAGGGAAGTATGTGGAAAACTTAGTTCCATATATTTTTCCGATTATTGATTTTCATTCCGATGTCGTTTTGTGATGATATATGGCAACATTATTCTAGTTGTTTCACAAATTGATTTCAGTCTGATAAATAACAAGCTGCCAACCGGATTTCTTTGGCTGTACATGGAATTCGATCATAATTGTTGTGGTGATAATGAAATTTTTTTTTGATAGGAATAGAGGCCTCATTAAAAACCCCCTTCATACAAGCATTTCCGAAGAAACGCTCATAGCGGAAGGAGGAAAAGAGTGCCCAGTAACATATATTAAAAATTCAGTAAAAACAAACCAACAATTGTAGCTCTTACAATAACACTATCCTCTAGGAATTACCCAATCCCTTGTTTCGCAAGACAATCCGCTCTAACATTTGCGGATCTTGGGATCCATCTAACCAGACAGTTTAGTCTGGAAACAAGCTCGATAATATCCTCAACTATCCTACCAAACATAGAGGGATATCCAGTTCTATCCGAGATCCATTTGATCGCCTCAGCACAATCACTTTCGAGAATCAACCTACTGCCCTTACACTCTTCCCTATCCGCAGCGACAATAAGACCCCGCTTCATAGCCTGTAGTTCCGCATGCAGCGGAGGACCATCAGCAACTGATTCAGAAAAGGAAGCGATGAGCTTGCCATCCGGAGTTGAAATTAGGCCGCCGATTCCCCCTCCATTATGTAGCTTTGACATGGCCCCATCAACGTTGATTTTCAGAAAATCCAGCGGAGGAGGCTGCCATACAAACGCATTGTTCTTCACCTTGTCCTGCAAAAACCTATCATTCCCCAATTTCAAGTCGTTCACCAAAGCAACCAAGGGGGTGCGGCATGCCTTGTGGAAAGCCTTGAACCAACACGCAGCCCTGTACCTAGCAATGAAAAATAAAAGGATTGCATCGAAATTCCCATTATTGAAAACAACTTCATTTCTTATCTTCCAAATCGACCATAGGGTAGCCATTGGAATAAAAAACCAGATCGAAGTGTCAACTCCACAAACGCAACTCTCAAACCAAAGCTGCAGAAAGGAGGAAATTGAGCTTGGAATAACCAGGTTAAGATTCCACACACCAGCAAGTTTCATCCATAGGGCCCAAGCATAACGACAGTGAAGGAAGATATGTTCCGCAGATTCCAAGCAGCTATTACATAGCGAACACCTGCCGTCTACGCCATTTAACACCCCCCTTCGAATCAAATTTGCTCTGACAGGGATCCCATTTCTCAATACCCTCCATAGAAAAAACTCGATTTTAGGAGGGGCGAAACCACTCCAAACAAACTTATGCCATTCGAACATGTCTTTCGAACCAGAGAAATACAATTTCCGGAAGGACTTAACAGAATAGACACCACTCCCTTCACCATTCCATATCATCGTATCGAAGTTTACGCCGACAGACGAGAAATTATTTAGTCGCCCCATCAGCGTATTCCATTGGTCCAGCTCCCAGTCAAAAAGTTGTCGTCTGATAGCAATTTCCCATCGCCAACCTTGCTGATCCTTTCTTCCAAGATCTGCAATTACACAATGCTTATTTACTGCAAGGGCATAGATACGAGGATACTCTAGTTTTAGCGGGCTCTCTCCCAACCAGCAATCTAACATTATTCTGAAAACATAGCCCTACTGCATCATCTTTAAAAAAGGAAGCTTTGATCCCTCTCCAAGTCCACGACTCAAGTCTATGGACCTTTGGTTGAATGACTATTTCCGACCTAGCCTCGTTAACTTTTGCGCAAACCACCCTTTTCCACACATTGCCCGACCCTGCAGCAAACTTAAAAATCCACTTTTCCAGCAACGCTCTGTTTAATAGACTAAGATCACACACACCAAGACCCCCTACTTCAATAGGTTTGCAAATAGAATTCCAGTTGACCCAATGTAGTTTCGTTTGATCCGACGCACCCCTCCACAAGAATCTGGCCATAATGCCATTTAACACCTTTAGCACTTCCACAGGCATTTTAAATAGCGACATAAAATATGTAGGGAGAGAGGCTAAGACAGATTTAATTAAAACAAGTCTTCCTGCAAAAGACAAATTACAGCCCTTCCAACCCGATAGAGCATAATGGAATTTACTAATCACGGGTTCCCACAAAGCTTTGGAATTTCTTTTCGGTCCGAGGGGGAGGCCTAGGTACTCGGCCGGAAAAGTCCCCACTTGACAACCCAGAGCATCCGCCCATTCCGCAACAATACTGTGCTCGAGACCAATACCAAATAAACGACATTTGCCCATATTAAGCTGTAAACCAGCAGCTACTTCTACTATTCTCAGCACTCTTCTAATGTTTATTACCTGACTGAATGAGGCGCCACAAAAAAAGATTAAATCGTCCGCAAATTGAAGATGGGATAACGATACTGCTTCCCCTCATCTCCCGATCTGAAATGCATGAAACAAACCCTTATTTGCAGCTTTCTTGATCATTAAAGACAAAGCTTCGCCAATGACATTAAAAAGCATTGGCGACAAGGGGCAGCCTTGTCGAAGGCCCCGTCCGAGAGCGAAACTTGGGGTAGGGGACCCATTCACCAGAACAGAAATCTTAGCCGTCGAAATACATTTAAATATCCACATCCGCCATCGCTCCCCGAAACCCATCTTCTTTAGAACTAGCATCAGAAACTCCCAATTCACCGAGTCATATGCTCGTTTAAAATCAGTTTTAAACACCACACCTTTCAAGCCCATTTTTTTGAACATAATCCACTGCTTCATTTGCTATGAAAGAGCAATCGAGTATCTGCCTTCCCGCCACAAACGTAAACTGAGTCTCATTAATAATCGAACTGAGCACCACTTTCAACCTTCTCGAGAGCACTTTAGAAAGTATTTTGTATATGCTGCTCACGAGGCTAATTGGCCGGTAATCATTGAGGCTTTCCGAATTGGGGACTTTTGGAATAAGGGTGATAAAGGAATGGTTAACGCCTTCATCCCATTCGGCACCTTCGTAGAACTTACCAAAAAAATCCATTATTTTTGGTTTTAACAGATCCCAATACCTCTTAAAGAACGCCATATTAAAGCCGTCCAGACCCGGGGCTTTCGAGCTTTCCATGGAAGAAATTGCTCCCCACACTTCCTCTTCCGAAAAAATTCTTTCCAGAGACCCCGCCTCCTCTATCGAGAGACGAGAAAAAACTAGATCCATGTCTTGTACGCTGAGCGTGCCTCCAGCCTTATACATATTTGCAAAGTAGTCCAAAATACCTTTCTTTAATCTACCAGGTTCTGAGATCTTTTCCCCGTTGAACACCATCGAGCTGATTAGGTTCCTATTTTTCCTATTGGTTGCCGTTAGATGAAAAAACCGCGTGTTGCGGTCGCCTTCCGAAAACCATTGTGTTCTCGAATACTGAAGCCAAAGCCGTTCCTCTTTTCTGAGGAGGTTCCAAAGCTGTCCTTTAAAGTCAGCTAGTAAACACTGAGCAGTTTCCGACCCATTACCCTCTTGAATTTCCTGGTTTAGTTTGAAAATCTTCATTTCCAAATCAGAGATGCTCCTACTGAGAATCTCTTTATCCATACGCGGGAAACTTTTAATTCCACCTTTGGCTCTTCTCAGTAGGCACAAGATGCTCTCATTCGCCGCCACTCTACTAGACTTACAGATAGTATCTTCAATTACTTTGTCGAACCCGTTTTCCTCCAGGAGATAATTAAAAAATCTAAACGGCTTTGGACCCCAATCCACTTTCCTCTCTGCTAGCAACAGTGCGTTATGGTTCGATAGAGAGTTTGGAAGCAAATGCTGAGCGATGGTAGGAAACAACTGAAGAAAGGAGGAGCTGACCAAAAACCTGTCTAACCGCACGAACGTTGGCGGGTCTCTATTATTAGACCAAGTGAACCTGCCTCCCATCAGCGGGAGATCCATTAACTGGGATTCATACACAAAATTCCTGAACATATTGATACTCGGAAAACTCCATGAACATCCGTCTTTCTCGTGCACATCTAAATAAGCATTAAAATCGCCACCAAGGCACCACGTAATATCGGTCCCAGCAACCATCGACAATAGATCTTCAAAAAAACCTGCTTTCTCAGCCTCCACTGAAGGCCCGTACACACACACAAAACCACACCGCCTCTGCACGGAAACCACCTCCCCAATAACAACAATGAATCTATTCCGAACGATTTGTATCGGGTTCCTAATGACATCAGATTTCCATGCTAGAAATAACCCGCCTGCAGACCCTGTAGAAGAAACATAAACAAAATCCATTTTCCCAGAGCAACCCAGCTTACGCGCAACACTACCATCAACCTTCTGTAGCTTAGTTTCCTGAATCATAACTAAACTCGGATTCTTTTCCTTAACCATTTTCCGCACCATCCGACATTTTTCACTCCTACCTAAACCTCTAACATTCCAACATAGAATTGACAAATTCATTAAAATTAAGAAGAAGACAACCCAGCAAAAGGCGAACCACTCTATCTGGTCTAGGACCTGTTCTGCCTTTCCAAATTTGCAACCGAGTCTACCACCGCCTTCTTTCCACCGACGAAAGACACCCCTAGTATTTCGCTCACTCCCCACACAGCCAGAGCTTCTTCAATGTATTCAAGATGGACCGAATCTTGCTTCGAACTTGCCGATGAACACCCCAACGATCTTTCCTTCTCCAGATTTTCAATTGAATCCCACATCTTTTTCCTTAGATCTCTCCTATAGGCAGCGTTAAAGAAAGGGGGATTTTCATTGAAGGAAATAGAAACGCACAGGGGACGGGAGTTTACAGTAACATTCCTATCAGACCCAATAAAGGAGTTTTCTCCTGAGGTGACCCCTCTGTCAACTGCCTGCAAAATATCCCGATCAACCGCAATATCCTCAACTCTAAAAACACCACGAGGCACCGCTATTCCAGGCTCCATCGAATCACTTACATATTCTTGTAAGAGATTATTATCTTGACTCCCTAGGCCCGCTTGGGATTGAGGCCCATTTGTCTAATCTGCTCTTTGCATCTCCGAATTAGAAACACCTAAGACTGGACTCATCCAGACATGACCCATTTCACCCGCCACTTGACCCGCTAAAGCCTCCATACCACCCTTGTCCCCACCTGGCGATAAACCGCACGTGTTTTCCATTCCAAAAGCCTGCACCTGATCAGCTGCCAATCCATCTTCTACGTTCACTGCATGGGGATCATCCTCGGGAATATCCATATCGTTAATGTCACATTGTTCCAAGGGGTTTGTTGGGACTTGAAACGCCAAGTCTTGGCCTGAAAGTGATCCCGGCCGGTGAGATGCACCACCACCCAAAACCTCATCCGGCCACTTATCCGCGTACTGCCCACACTGATCGTCCTCCTCAACAGCAACACCGGCAAAGGAGAAGGCCTCTCCCGTTTTAATATCCAGTAAGAAATCATGACCAGCAACCACTATTTTAATAGCAGAATGAACTACGAACTGGCTTGGGCTTCTAATAATCAATCTAGCCACACTCAGATCGGATTTTTCTCTGGTCGCTTCATGAATCAAAACTAAACTCCCCCACCTGTTGGCGAGCTTTGAGAAAAAGTCGTCGGACCAAACTACCAGGGGAACACCCCTTATGGCGACCGAAACAAGTGTCATTGGGACCTCGTTTATGAAAACAGACTCGTCAAGATAATCAAACCAAAAACCCAGCTCCTCCATTTTCTCCTTCCAGATCAACTCTTTAGCAGTTGGCGATTCAAAGGAAATTAAAACTGAGTTTTTCATGCAACCCCACTTAGCCAGTTTCGCCTTTATACCATCACTTTGTAATGCTTTTTGTACGAACTCTCGGTCGAAATTTTCCTTTAGCACCCCTACCGCAGAGGCCCTAATCCACTCCGGAACCTCCTTTGGTATGAAGAAATTCAAAGAGCTAATCCCATCATCTTTACTGCCCCCAGAACCATTTCCCACAGAAACATTCTTTTCGACCTCTGACGCCCTAGCCGGTTCACTCATTAGAACTTCCTTGTAGGATTTTCCTTGTGTCTTAGAAAACCCATATCTCCTCTGCTCCCTGGTACCAATCCCATCTCTATCTGGCCTCCTTTGAGGGGTTCCTTGTCTCCCAAAGCTTGAAGGGGAAGGAAACTTTGCAACCAAAACCATAACCCTAATACCATCAATCATGGTATTATGGAAAACTCTTATCACTTCCTTCATCTCCTTTTCACTGCTCATGGAAACAAACGCGAAATTCCTATTCTTGTACTTAGGTTTGTTCAACGTCGAAGGGATGAAAACTCTTTTAACTTTACCGTAGTGGTTGAATAGCTCCCAAAGAGCGCCACGCGATACCCTCTTACTCAGATTATCGACAAAAACCTTCCACTCACCTTCGCCGGTCTGGCGATGTGGAACATGCTCTCTCCCCTCCGCTGCCGCCGCTCTAGCTCCTCCTTCCATCTGTTGATTTTCAACTTTAGACATTCTAATTTCTAAATAAAAACGTTGCTGAAGAAATAAAACCTGGTGATAATGAAATTTCATTGACCAATAACCTAACAAGTGTCCAGTAGAAAAACGAATGATGTTTATTTTAAGAGAAACGGGTTCAAATCACTTTATCTATAAGGTTTATGTGCATTGTCAAAGAGTTAAGAATATATATGAATATATACTATATTGTAATCGACCTTTCTTGGCCATATTCATGGGTTCTCTTATTCAAGTAACTAGTCATGAACTCCAAATTATTGGAATTTGTGATACGAATTATCCTATACTAAAATGTTTAAAAATAAATATTAATTATTTTTATTATATTTTACTATACTTTTTTAATATTTAATCGTAAACTAAAGTATACATAAATCTATCAATTTTAAGTGTTAGAAGTTTATGTTTTAAGTTTTAACATTCATTTTAAGGCTTAGAATTTAAAGTTTAGGGGTCAAATTATAAATTTTATAGTTAAAATTAGAAGTATTTTGTAAAAAGAAAATTACACCACTTATATATCGAAATGTAACTTTTATTAATATAGTATACTATTTTTGAATAGATTTAAATAGTATAATTTGTATTTATGATTATAATAAGAATTAATGAATAGTCACCGTTAAATTATCTTTTGGTTTAAGGGTATAAAAAAAATAAACTGTCAAAATGATCAAAATCAACTAAAGAACTTAATTGATTAAAAAATTTTAATTTAAAATTTTAATTAAGTGTAAAAATAATTAAGAGGCTTAATTAATTTTATTAAAAGTACATCAACTTATTATACTCTCAAGCCTTAACTTTCTTAGGGAAAAAGCAAAAGATCACAAATCTTATGGGGATATTTTTAAAAATTAGAAAAACATTTCATTTTCCTAAAACAACATGGTATAACAAATAGTAGATTTTTCTTAAAAAACAGATAGTAGATCTAACAATGAGCCAATTATAGAAATTAAATACTCAAATTTTGAGAACCTAACAAGTGTCCTAATAGAAAAGCGAATGATGTTTATTTTAAGAGACACATGTTTAAATCGTTGTCTACATAGTGTATACGCACTGTCAAACGGTTAAAAATATTTATAAATATATACTACATTGTAATACTATTAAAAAAACCCAAATTTTTGAGATTTCTTCACAAATGTAATATAAGCCTACAATTAATTTTAAAGCACTAGTAAATAAATAAATAAAAGTCACTTACTAATTTAAAATTATAAATATATATTATTCTAATTTAAATTTTACTACGTGTGAATTTTAAAATAAATTATCGTAATTTTTATTTAAATTTATTTTATTTTAGATGTCTTGTTAAACCCTCTTGGTCATTCTTTCTTTTGTTCTTTCTAACGTGGTTTTCTCTTAACACCGACAATGACACCAACTTTAGACTGGTTGCTAACCGCATACCTTTCTTTTCCTTTTCTCCCTCCCCTTCTTTTCCTCTTAATTATGTTATTTTATTTTGTTTAATTAATCTTCTTATTTTCATACGAAAATGGTAGATGATTTTATTTGTTCTTATAATATATATTTTACAGAGCTGAATTTAATGTTGTCTCTTTAATTAACGTTTAGGTATGGTGATATTTTTTTATCTATAAATGGATAATGAGTACATGTTAACACCTGATTATTAACCAACCTTATAATTCTTGATGAATAGGTCAATTTGCTATCTTATATATAAAAGAAAGTTATCCTATAATGGATGGATGATAAAGACTGGTAGTAGAGAAAGTACATCGAAATCGTGGGAGATACTGTATTTGTGATTGTGGTCGGTCAATTATTTGCCTACTCCTTTCTATAAAAGCCCTTTGATTTTGGACCAACTTCCTTCAAACTTCAAATACACATCGCCAAATCTAATGGAAAATCCATTGAAATCCCAGAAACATGGTCATCACAAGGCAAAATGCATGCCCTTCTTTGCCTTCCTTTTCTCCCTTGTGTTTTACATCTCCATCTTCTACATCTTTAGCCTTTCTCCTTCCACTCTTTTAAGTAACCCCAAGTTCTGGTTTGCCATTTCCAACACTCTCATCCTCATTATCGCAGCCGATTACGGCGCTTTCGCTTCCTCCAACGATCAGAAACTCGACCTTCATGAGGAATACGCGTTGCATGGCCGAGCAAGGAGGCCGGCACATAGCACAGTTGTTTCATTCATCTCGCAATGCCCCGGGATTGTCGAAGAACAAGGCGTAGTCGATCAAAAGAACAATGAAGATAAATTGCAACAACATCCCATGAAAGCTGATGTTGAAGAATGCGACCATCAGGTAATTAAACCTCAAACTATCCGAAGAAGCAAGTCTGATAAACTGAAACGTGCTGCATGTCCTGGAACCAAGAACAATTTGCGGAGATCAAAGACTGAAAAGCACGATGAACCAGTTGGAAAAGAGAAAGAGTCCACAGCAGAAGTTGAAAACGAGTTCTCGACTATGTCGGATGAGGAACTCAACAGGAGAGTTGAAGAGTTCATTCAAAACTTCAATAGGCAGATCAGGCTTCAAGGTGTTAGAAACCGCCAACTTTTGGAATACCAGTAATGGGAAGGATATACCGTAAATCAAATCTATCTTTAAATCTAATAAATGTTTATTTTTTTCAAAAAAATAATGGTATAAAACCATTTGAGGATAAAGGAGCATATGAAATGAACAAACTCTATTCGATTATTTGAATTCAAACAAAATAATTTAGAGAGAATATGAAAGAAATGTGAGTAGTATAGATTGTTTATCTCACCTAATTTTAAGATTGAGAGACAATTAAAAGTATTTATGCCGAAAAAATTACAAACCAAATTAATTAGATTCAATAAAGGTTTGACCATTAACTATCGCGCTCTTTCATCCAATATTTGTCTATTCTAAGTCATGAAAGATTGGTTGTTTTCGTTGACAGAAGACTGTTGGTTAAGATCTTTATTTTTCTTTTCTTCTTTTAGTTCATATGTCATGTGCGAGTGCGACTCCTAGATCCAGACGAGATGATTTTTCGATCGTTTTCTCACTGCATTCTTCCACATAAGTCATAATTTGATGTCACCTAAAATACCATGCACTTAAAGAATGTTGATGCTGGCTTCGTTTTTTGTGCTTCTATTTTTTGTTAGTTCTGAAAGCTGTTTGTGTCTTTTCATGCATGTTGTATTTTATGTTTATGTTCATGTTGTTGGTGTTTATTTTTCGTCTTTTTTATTTGTTCTTTCAGTTTGAAACTGTTGCTCGTTTACTGTGTATATTTATTATTTTTGAGATAGCCTTTTATTCTCTTTTTCTCTTCTTTTTATTTGTTGTTGATTGAATGAAGCTGGCGATTATGTTAAAAAAAAGTCATGAATGATTGGATTTCAGCCATTCTTCTTCATTATGCATTTGATTGGGTGGAGTTTGTAACACATGAAATTATTAAATGCTAGCGATTATGGGTCTATCCAATTAAAAAAGTTTATAATCATTATAAATTCAAAAGTTATCTTCCCATTTTGTTGTCTTCGCTTAGGAAGTAAGGGAGTTGTTGTGAATAGGTTTGGATTTTAATAAAAGAGTTGTCTTTTTCAATCATCTTTCAGAAGTTATATTCCAATTAAATGGATTGCACAAAATCTAGATGGCACAAAGCTAATAATTTCACCTTTATAATTTGGTGTGGTACGGTGTTACTATAAGTCATAGTCACTATTTTTAGAATTGAATAATACTAGAGCAAGCATATTTGGCTGGTTAATCAAACCGTTCATCTTTATCTCCTTTCATTCCCTTAGATTATGAGTTTTAGACTCGGTAGAAGCACCTCATTGCTTTTCCTAGGGTTTTCTCCTCCTATCCCCTATTAGAATTTATCAAAAAAATAATAAATAATACTACTATTCTTTTCATCCATTATACTTTATCTATTATATACTAGCTTGTTCTAAATCCTCTCAAATCTTTGTTTATGTCTCGGGTTAAAACAAATTACGATAATTCGTCCCCTCCTACGGATTAGTCGACATTTTTCACAAATTTTACGAACGGAAGCCCTTATTTTCATAGTTGTTATTCCTTAAATTTTTCCGAATCCACTTATTGGAAGAAAATAAGTTTCTTGAAATTTTTGAACCTTGAATTGGATCCCCCCGAAAGGAATCTTGAAGTTGAAAAAACTACCTAATCGTTCGAATCTTCAAAAACTTCAAATAATCGAAACTCTAGTGACTGTTGGCGTAATTTATCCAAAATTAATAGGCCTGGGCCTGCTAAACATGTATACATGTTGAAATTGGTTTTTCTTTTTGGGCTTGAATAGTATTTTTTTAATTTGTCGATAGATCTGAATATTAGTGATCCAAGCCCAATCCAGTATGTTGTCAAAATCTTCTTTTATAGAAAATCAATCCGAAAACCCTTCGTTGGCGGTGCAAGAACAAGAAATTTACTAGGGAAATCGAATCAAGGGGAACATAATCCTAAGGAGCATAGCAGTAGCAGAGCACTCTATTTCCCTGTTTCTATCAATCCCCCCTATTATCAGCGTCCAAGGTATTTTTCTTGCCTAATTTTCTGAATCTTTCTATCGATGTTTTCTGACTTCATTTATCGATCTGGGTTTTCCTTCGAATCTCCTTTCTTCGCTTTTCCTTCCCCCGGGGGAAATTAGGGTTTTACTCTTTTTTTTTTTTAGTTTTTTCATATATTTATCCCATTGGTTTCAATGGAAAATATTCGCAAGGAAACAAACTTTAATCAATCTAAGAACGTATATTTATGTTATGCAGTGTAGTTTGTCATATTGGTGTGTTAGTCGATTGTTTTCTGTTTTAGGGCATCCTTGTATTTCATTGGATGATGTTTCAATGTCAATTTGTTTGCCTCAGGACTTAAACTTGGTTTATAGTGTCTGCAATTGAATTGAAATTCCAATACAATGGGGGAGAAGGTTAAGCGCTCTCGAGGCCAAAGTGCTCATGATGGGGATAATAGGAACCAGAAGAGAAGGTTGAATGATAAAGATGAAAAAAGCAATGACGGATTAGTTGTTTATAGGATACTTTGCCCTGATGGGGTGATTGGAAGTGTAATTGGTAAAGGTGGTAAAGTCATAAATTCAATTAGGCAGGAGACGAGGGCAAAGGTTAAAGTGGTTGATCCATACCCCGGTGCTAAGGATAGGGTTATAACAATATACTGTTATGTTAAAGAGAAGGAAGATGTTGACGTAGAAGATGGATTGAATCACAACAAACCATTATGTGCTGCTCAAGATGCTCTTCTTAGAGTTCACGCATCGATTGCAAATGCAGTGGCTGCCATGGGGGATTCAGATAAGAAGTGGGCTGATAAGCATAGGGTGGAATGCCAAATTCTTGTCCCATCTAGCCAATCTGCAAATATTATTGGTAAGGCTGGCACAACTATTAAGAAACTTAGGGTCAAGACTGGGAGTAACATTAAAGTTATTGCTAAGGATGCCAGTGATCCAAGCCATTCGTGTGCTATGGATTTTGACAACTTCGTTCAGGTTCGTCATGTTTGAAAATAGTTTTATTTCTTTTAGGCACTCTTCATGATGTGTTTGAGTGGCTTGTTGTGTCAGCATTGGATTTTATTATATATCACAACAACTATTTGTGGGGACTTTTACTGTTGTATTACTTGTATTTGGTATTTAATCCAATGCCTATATTTTGTAAAAATTAATACCATAGAGATGTTGAATCTACTTAAACTGTAGACATCATGCGCCTTAACCATCATATCTCAACTGTTACAATGAGCTGTTAAAGCATCAATCATGGTTTAAATTCAATACTAGCTTATGTGTGTGAGACTATACTGATGCTAAATATATCAAGTTCAGATATGACTGAGATAACAATGATATGCAGTAAAATTGATGCCATCAGATTCTATATTATATCCTCTTCATTGTTGTTTAAAGTCAGTTTGTTGTCATTTATCTTCTCTTCCTTGATCAGTTTTTGAGTTTCCTCTCTGCTGTGAACAGATAATCGGTGAACCGGAAGCTGTTAAGAAAGCGCTTTTTTCTGTTTCTGCAATCATGTACAAGTTCAGTCCCAGAGAAGAAATCCCTCTTGAGACAACAGTGTCAGAAGCTCTTCCAGCTCCAAGCATCATAATCCCAGCAGATGTCCCTATCTATCCACCAGGTGGTTTATATCCAAATTCTGATCCTATAGGCCCTTCTAGATCAGTTCCTCAAATATTGGGTGCTGCACATATGCGAGATCTTCAGGGATATACAGGGAGTGCCTGGCCTGTGTATTCATCTGCTCTTCCTCTGGTTTCTGGTTTTGCTGGTGCCTCTCACTCTGAAGACTTAATAATCAGAGTACTATGCCCATTTAAGAAGATTGGGCGTGTCATTGGCAGAGGAGGGGGTACTATTAAAAATATAAGGCAGGCAAGTGGTGCTTGTATCGAGGTTGATGATAAGGCTGACCGTGATGAGTGTATTATCACTGTCATAGCTACAGAGGTATGCCCCTAGTTCAGTTTCTCTACCTGGAGCTCGCTATTAGTTTATCTTCAGTTCATCAAATAGTTAATCAGTTTTATTTTCTGATGTGTAAATGTGGCTTGACTTGACAGTCACCCGATGATTTAAAATCCATGGCTGTTGAAGCTGTCCTGTTGCTGCAAGGAAAGATTAATGATGAAGATGGCGATACTGTGACTATGAGGCTCCTTGTTCCATCTAAAGTTATTGGTTGTATTATTGGAAAAGGTGGTTCTATTATAAATGAAATTCGGAGGAGAACTAAAGCTGATATCCGTATAACAAAAGATGACAAGCCAAAGTGTGCTGATGCTAATGATGAGCTCATTGAGGTTTGTTATCTTTTGTTCTCTCTCTCTCTCTCTCAAGATTGATCATTGATGTTTTCATTTTCCTTCTATTTCAACAGTTTTGCTTGCTAACTCTGCATTTTGTAGCTTGTTGGCGAAGTTAGTAGCGTAAGAGATGCACTTATACAGATTGTTTTAAGGCTCCGGGATGATGTTTTGAAAGAAAAGGACAGTGGTCATAACCCTTCTATAGCTGCCGATTCTCTCTACTCAGCTGGTGCCAGTCTCTCACTGCCATCTCTTTTGTCTTCTGTTCCTCCTGTTGCTCCTTTGGCTTTTGATCAAAGGGGTGATAATGGAAGTGGCCTTGGTGTGCTATCTTCAAGCAGCCTCTATGGATATGAAAGCCTGCCGGTAAATAATTGTGGAATGTTGTTAGCAATCATATATGTCTATTTTGTCCTATTCATTTCCTGCTTAACATTGATTTTATCTGTATACATCACCATTATAAAGGCAACTTGTTTGGACCTCAACCCCCACCCCCAAAACAATATGATTACAAGTTTATATAAATTGGGCGAACGAATTGATCTGTTGAAGTGATTAGCAATTGATCACCTCTCAGTATAAGCATTTGAGTATGCCTTACTTTTTGATGTTAAAGAGTTCCCTAATTTTTGGGTTGAGGGTTTTAAGTTATATTTAATGGTTATTGATGAATTAGAATTTTCATTTATCAATGAAAACCTGTTTCTGTCTCACATGTTTGATTGCAGCTTCTATTCTTTCAATTGAATCTGCATCAACTTGGAGATGGGATGTGATTTTTGTTTTTGGTTATTTTTGCTTATCGGCTACCTGTTTCTGACACAGAATCCCCTCTGTGCTCCCCTGCAATTTTCTTGTTTCTTTCTTTCTTTCAGAATGTGTTTTTACCTGTCATTGTTTTGATTTTCCTTCTTTGACATTTCTTGTTGTCTTCCTCTTTAATAGATGGGGGAAAATGACTACGGGCCCATGTCCTCGTATTCTTCAAAGCTGTATGGAGGGTGGGTATATCATGCTTCTCAGAAATTGTGCTTAACGTTTATCTTCTGAAGTTTATACCTTCTTCATGAATCTACTTCCATTTATTTTCTTCATGCAGATTGGCTCCATCATCAACTCTTGAAATAATGATCCCTGCTAATGCAGTTGGTAAAGTGTTGGGCAAAGGAGGGCTCAATTTATCCAACATAAGGAAGGTTGGTTTATCACTTACAGTCCTGCTCCTCAATCTTGTATAATCTTAGTAATCGTTAAACTAAATAAGAAGCCTAATATTGAGATGAATGAAGTTGCGGATTTGAATAGCTACAAAATTGTATTTAGCAGGTCCATGTTATAGGATGCTTTATGTTGTTAGTGGGAGAATATTTTGTGTCATTTAGTGTTCTTTAGATATTGCTAAAGTAGGAAAGCTGATCTGTCTGTCTTTATGAAATTAGTTTTTGCTTCATAATGTATGCTTTATGATAGTATTCTTCTAACAAGATGCTTTTTGTTTATGTTGTACGTGTGGAAATTAATATGTTATCTCTGGTCTATTAGTCCTAACAGTGGATATGATGTGTAATAAACAATTGTAATGTTTCTCTCCCCCTCCCTCCCCCCCAACATTGTGGGAATCTATGTGACTTAATCATGTTCTCATTCTGCCTTGTTCTCTTTCAGATATCGGGAGCGATGATTGAAATTTCTGAACCCAAATCCTCCCGAGGGGAATGTGTCGCTCTTGTAACTGGCACTCCGCAACAGAAGCGTGAAGCTGAAAACTTGATTCAGGCGTTTATAATGGCCATCTGAATCTTAGATGTTCTTGATAGATGAAGGTGAATAGTTAAAATCTTAAGAGTTTTCCCCATCAAATGTTCCCTCCTGGTCGTTCCCTTAGGTTTGGTGTTTGGAGATTGGCTTCTTATTCTAGTTTTCATCCACTAAGCTGTGTGTTCCTTCCATGAAACTGGTTTTCAAGATCAACCTGGAAGATTTGCTGCTGGTTTTGCATTCATGGGAGTTAGGTTGTCTTTGTCGCTTAAACTATTCCCGGTCTTCCCTATCTTAGAGTTTCGAGGATATTTCTTTCTCAGTAACTGTTATATCGGGTCTTTTCTTACTATGGCCTTCTTCTTTCCAATATTTTATACTCTGAATTTGATGTTTGCACCTAGAGATATTTCAATGATCGTAATTGACACTCATAGCATGTTTGTTATTTTATTTCTACCTTCCTAGCTTTTGCTCCCTGCTGCTCAATAGAGCATCTTCCTGTTGACAGTACAACATGACATCTTGATGATTATTCCTCCATCTTTCCTGTGGTCAGTTTGTAGTGAAATTCCCAAAGAAAATTGGATATCATCCACTGGAAGTAAATGAATACTGACAGTTCTGTGAAGCACACCATTCCTTCTATTCTGAATCTTGTACCATGTTCCTGGCTTCATGAATCGGTTGATGCAAAAACTGAACAGTGTGGTTGTCTTATACACATATTTTATTTCTGAGCTTCTCTGGCTACCTTGATTATCATTTATTGCGTATAGCTCTTTCACTCTATATTCATCTGCTTCCCTGGATCTTTGGTTTGCATAGTGAACTGTAATCTCAGTCTTACTTTTTGGCTCTTTGACAATGCTTGTGAAGAGTTCTCATCTTAAATTGAGATGCTTTCTTAAACCACTCGTGGCAAATGGGAAATGCATATGGTTGGAAGTCTCCTTTCCTGTTCCAAGAATACCTTGGTTATATATTTCAACTTGTTTTTGAAATTGAAAATCAGTTGAGCTTTTTTAAGGAATCACTTTATACTTATGTTGGCAAAATTATTTTTTATTAGTTTGGCAGGTACCGAAATTCATGTTTTTTCATGGTTCATGAGCTTCATTAGTGATGCTTCCTTCTGTACCTATCAAATCTTTTTCTAGAATGGAACACATATATAAATGACAGTGTGTTTGTCGTTTCTCCACCATGTTTACTTCCCTGGCTTCCAATATGATTCCCCCCTCCCTAATTAGAGAACACATAATCTCTTCTTCAATGGCATTTCCCTGCCAGTGCTTTCAATCATTCTTTTCAACCTTTTGACTGCCTCACTCTCCCCTGTAATATATAACAAAGTGAAGCTGCTTTTTGTTCTTCTATGAAGGAACTATGAGGTGCATAGCTGCTTTTATTGCTGTGAGCCAATTTTTAAGATTTGCTATTTTTATTTATGCATTGCTTTAGCATGTCAGTGATGCTCTTACTCCCATTTCTCGTTGTCCCGTCTGGCAGCAGTTTGAAACCTTTGGGACTTCTAATTGTTTCTAGGCGGTTGGTTTATTGTTTTCATTTGACAGTACGGCTGCCATTGTCATATCTCAAATGATATTCTGATGCTAGTGAGCTCTGTGTCAATTAACCATCTCGCCTTGGATCTTTTACTGCATTATTGGTAGCTATATCAGGCAGCTCAATTCTTTGTTGTCTTCTTTTCTAAACCATTAGCTAGCTTCTTAGAGTGTATCACATGGTCTGTTGCAGTTTCTATGTTTAGGATGGCCACTTTTCTCTAGGTAGAGTATTTAGAATGAAACTGAATAGTCATATATAATTTTCAGTCAAAGAGTTCATTCCTTTTAGCCAGGATAATCTTATATAATTCTCTAGGTAGTTATGCCCCTGAATGGTCTGGACAATAATAGTTCACAGTTCGCCCAATCCTCGACTGAGGGGCTCTAGTTTTGGTAGTTGTCCCCTGTATGCAAGTGACATGTTTGTAAATATGCCGTTAGAGGATGATAGTTATAGGTTGAGCTGGAATTTGTACGACTGATTCAAACTATCTTGGTTCTGTAGTGGTGGTAATGAACACAGGAAAGAGTGATTAGCCATGTAAAAGCTTGGATGAAATGATATTGTCTGGTCTTTTGGTTGATCAGAATAGTTCATACGTTTCTTCTTTCATTATTACTCTGCTTAATTGTACTCTACTCTCTGGTATTGTGTTTGTGATTTTTTGTTTTATATTTATATGAATTTTAACAGGATGGTAATTTGTTTTACGCATTCAATTTTCCTCGTGTTCGTATGGATGGATTGTGTGTATGACCGGCTTTGTTCTTATTACAATGAATAAAAATAATTTTTAGTTCTTCAATTCTAATTTGGTTATAGATCATTTTTAAAAAAATGCTTATAAAATCCAAGAAAATAAAAATTTCCAGTTATGGTGTGGCGTAATTATTAAAATCTAAGTTTGACCAAATTGGAAAAGGGTTTTCAGATTGATGTGGATCAAAAAAATTAATAAATAAGCCATATAAATTGAAGTTTATACAAACCTCTTGAATTTAAGGTTTAAGACCTTAATCTAAGGTTTAGGGTTTATGGGTTTAGGGTTAAAATTTAGGATTTGTAGGTTATGATTCAGGGTATTTTAAATTTTAAGAAAAAGTTACATGGATGGTTAAAGACATGGAGTGTTCACTCTGGTATGAATCATGTAAAGAGCTTATGGGGTTTTGCTAATCAATAAATTGGGTGGTCATAATTATTTAAAATTATAAATGCATTTTTATAACGGAGGATGAACAATCTTATGCTTGACCTTGGCAACCTTATCAATATATATATATATATATATATATGATCCGTTTATACAATATAAAGGTCAATGAGATGCATTCTATTTTCTAAAAATGTTCCTTTTTTTTTAATTTTTTACTTTATCCATCCATTTTATTTAATAATAAATTAATTAAAATTTATATTGCTTACGTGGATGCTATCTAAATTATATATATATATAGTTCATGGCAGACTGGCAGTTGACACAATCACTTTGGGAAATGAGCATTCATCCTCCCAAGCTAGATCCCAAGGCCAACACAGCGGGTTTACCAAGAATCCATCAAGTGGACGCCGGGAGGGAGGATCATTAGAATTATATATATGTTTTTTAAAAGGTAAATTAACCTAATGACCACCATACTATGGTAAATGTATTAAAATGACCACATTAAAAAAAATCGACTCAATTGACCATCCAAATTATTGAAATTGGATCAATGTGACCACCAACCGTTAATGGGCTAACGGAAGGTGACGTGGCAGTTAAAAAATTAAAGGTATAATCACACATTTGGTCTTTACTATTTACATATTCTTTTAATTTAGTCCTAATTTTAAACTAATAAAATAGATTAATTAGGTGGTGACACGTGTCAACACCTTATTGGAGGAATTTAATTATTTATATTTGATTAATAAATTATTTTTCTCATCCAATCAGGTGGTGACACGTGTCACAACTTATTTAGAAGAAAAAAACAAAATCTCCAAACTTGCTTTAGGTGGGAATCAAACTTGGGTTCAGCAGGGACAAATGCAACGCCTTAACCACTGCACCAAGCACATGTTTGTGCTAAAAACCACAAATTATATTATATGTCATTGTTTGTTACCATTCAAATTCTTCTTCTTCCTCATCACCTTGAACTAGTACTTTAGAAATGATCGCTCGAAACTTGTATCAATCTGCTTATTCAGGATGGGAGGAGCTGCAATACTGCTCTCTAACAAATGGTCTGACAAAAGAAGATTCAAATACCAATTGGTTCACATTGTTCGCACTCACAAGGGTGCAGATGATAAGTGCTTTTCGTGTGTTACCCAAGAAGAAGATTCTGTAGGCAAGATTGGCGTTTCATTGTCGAAGAATCTCATGGCAGTTGCCGGTGATGCTTTAAAGATCAACATCCCTACATTGGGGCCTCTGGTTCTTCCAATGTTTGAGCAGCTGCTTTTCTTTGCTACATTGGTTGGCAGGAAGCTTTTGAAAATGAAAGTAACCATACATCCTGAATTTTAAGCTAGCATTCAAGCATTTCTGCATTCATGCGGGAGGAAGTGTTGTTTTGGATGAGCTGGAGAAGAATTTGCAGCTGTCTGAATGGCACATGGAACCATCAAGGATGACTCTGTAGTTCTCTCTGGTACGAATTGGCTTATTCCGAAGCTACAAATTCTTATCCAGCTCATCCAAAACAGCTCTTCCTCCCGCATGAATGCAGAAATGCTCGAATGCTAGCTTGAAATCCGGGATGTATGGTTTGACCTTTATTTTGAAAAGTTTCATGCCAACCAATGTAGCAAAGAAAAGCAGCTGCTCAGACATTGGAAGAACCAAAGGCCCCAATGTGGTGATGTTGGTCTTTAAAGCATCACCGACAACTGCCATGAGATCCTTCGACAATGAAACGCCAATCTTGCCTACAGAATCTTCTTCTTGGGTAACACACGAAAAGCACTTATCATCTGCACCCTTGTGAGTGCGAACAATGTGAACCAATTGGTATTTGGATCTTCTTTTGTCAGACTATTTGTTAGAGAGCAGTATTGCAGCTCCTCCCATCCTGAATAAGTAGTTTGATACAAGTTTCGAGCGATCATTTCCAAAGTACCGGTTCAAGGTGATGAGGAAAAAGAAGAATTTGAATGGTAACAAACAATAAGACATATAATACAATTGGTGATTTATAGCACAAACATGTGCTTGGTGCTGTGGTTAAGGCTTTGCTTTGGTCCCTGTTGAACCTAAATTCAATTCCCACCAAAAGCAGTTTTGGAGATTTTGTTTTTCTCCTCTAAATAGGTGGTGACACGTGTCACCACCTGATTGGAGGAGAAAAATAATTTATTAATCAAATATAAATAATTAAATTCCTCCAATAAGGTGTTGACACGTGTCACCACCTAATTAATTTATTTTATTAGTTTAAAATTAGGATTAAATTGAAAGAATGTGTAAATAATAAAGACCAAATGTGTGATTATACCTTTAATTTTTTAACTGCCACATCACCTTCCGTTAACCCATTAAGGACTGGTGGTTACATTGATCCAATTTCAATAGTTTGGTGGTCAATTGAGTCGATTTTTTTATGTGGTCATTTTAATACATTTACCATAGTATTGTGGTCATTGGGTTAGTTTACCCTTTTTAAAATGCGACGGATTTTAGTAATATAGTTTGAACTTTGAAGATTTATTTAAAAAATTAAAATTGTTTTTTTTAATTCAACTAAAAGAGATTGTTCTATTAATCTCAATCTTTGTATAGATTGGGGATGGTACAGAATTTAATACTGTAAAGAGATAGGTCTTTTGTTGAGATGTATATTTTGTAGTAATTTGCTGCTTTTTGGGGATAAATAAAGAATCCATGTAAATTTTTAAAATTTAGAGAGAGTTCTTATTCTTGAAGAGAGGATTGATTTAGGTTAAACATTTGTTTTTTTCCCGGAGGTTAAACATTTATGAATCTGGTAAGATTGTAGGTTTAGATAATAGCTTAATGGTATACGAAACCTTGATTGGTTGTCTTACATTTACTTGTATGAATAAAAGACTTGGAGATGAGAATATTTTGGATGGTTTCTTACGTGTAATCAACTCCCCTTTTTCTGTTTGTTTATTTATTTTCTTTTATGATAATACAATCTTGATCCCTTTAATGCCATGATTATTAAAAG
Organism: Hibiscus tridactylites; assembly: GCA_958450335.1. Taxonomy (NCBI): domain Eukaryota; kingdom Viridiplantae; phylum Streptophyta; class Magnoliopsida; order Malvales; family Malvaceae; genus Hibiscus; species Hibiscus tridactylites. Next base: position 94,083,712 of record OY288270.1, on the reverse strand, counting down.
AAAAGATGAATAATAGGAAGGGAGTACCAAACACTTGATTTACTTGTTTCTTTCAAGTCCGGAAGGGTTGCTTTTGTCTGTGCCTGGGATATTATTATTAGATAATTGAAACATTGGGATTGGGAATTTGGGTAACAATTTATGCTGGAAAAAGGGCAATATTTCCCACTTTGCTTTGCAGTTTGCACCCTAAATATAAAAATTCTGTTGGTGTCACCGATAAATGGCGGCAACCAGGAAACCCCTACTGTCTTTGCTCACCAGAGTGAGCCGAACAAACACCAGGAGGACCTATGGTGTTGTGGCTGAAGGCACCTCTTCTTCTCCTTCCTCTTCTAACCATCTCATCAACCTTGAACAGGAATACAGTGCCCACAAGTTTGTTCTTTTTCTCTCCTTCTCACAATTCAGCTTTTTTCTTTTTCTGTGTTTTTGTTATTTTGATCTGAAAATATCTATTACCACTTGTATTCATGTTTTCACTATTGGGTTTTGCTTAATTTTATCTGAAGCGCATCAACTATCATTTGTTTTGTCTTTCTTGATCTTTCCTGCTAGAATGATTGAATATCTGAGTGGAGAAAATCGATATTATAATTTGGTTTAATTGGTTGTGTGCTCATATTTCTTTAACGCTGCCCAAGTTTATTTGGGGTGGAAATTTTCAACTTCTTATATTCAGGTTGGTTGATTTAATTAGACAATTGACAACATGACCATTTGTAGACTCAATTAATTAGATCAATAAATTTTGTTGAGAACCTTTGATTGATTTGATTTTCAACTGTTGAAATGCAGACCATGAAACTTTCCACTGCGGATATTATTTTAGAGTTCTCTGAAGTTTCCTTTCCGTTTTTTTAATTTTAATTACATTTTGGTTCATCTGTGGGTATTTGGGATTCTTTGCACGTTACATTGTGAACTATTGCCTGTTTTTGACAATAGACTAAGCAAAATCACTTTTCTTGTTCAAGCACAGTTACCACCCAGTTCCTGTTGTATTCTCTGAAGCAAAGGGATCAGCCATATGGGATCCAGAAGGCAAGAAATATCTTGATTTTCTGTCCGCTTACTCGGCTGTTAATCAGGTATAACAGTGTGTAAATTATGTTGTAGTAACCCTACACCTATAGGTGCCTCTTTACTTTTTCTTATTTGTCTGCACTTTTCCTCCTGTCATTCATTGGAGTTGGGAGGAAGGGGAGAATTCCTCTTGACAAGTATACTCGGTCAAAAGACAGAGTAAAAGGGAAGAAATCCACCATTTGCATTTTTCTTGGCACTTTGAATTTAGCTTTCTCTTTAGTTTAATTGTCATTACTTCCCACTGTAGGGACATTGTCATCCAAAGATCATCAAAGCATTTCAAGAACAGGCAGAAAGACTCACTCTGAGTTCCAGAGCCTTCTACAATGACAGGTTTCCAGTTTTTGCCGAGCGTCTGACAAGTATGCTTGGGTATGAGATGGTGCTTCCTATGAACACTGGTGCTGAAGGAGTGGAGACTGCTCTGAAGTTGGCAAGGAAATGGGGTTATGAGAAGAAAAATATTCCCAAAGATGAGGTATATCTTTTCAATCTTTGCTAACTGGTGTTTCGTTGTGTGTCTAATGTATCCCCTTTCCTGATGTAAGGCCGTTAGTTGGGAAAGTACACTTTTTCCCTTGTTGTAGGGTGACTTGGGGCATTGGCGGATGAGGTACTTCTGATTGCATTCATTTACTATTTGGCATCGTCCAATTAATGACGTAAATGGAGATAGATCTCATATACAAGTGCCTGAGTACCATACAAGGGGAAAAATGTAGTTTAGGAAACAGAGCTTGTGGTTTTCTTCTTCTATCTAATTTAGTAGCAAAACACTTGTGATTTGTTAAAACTCATTCTGGCTTGGTTTATTTTTTTATTTTTATTTTTTTACGTTTGAAAAAATTGTGCATTTGCAGGCTATTATCGTCTCTTGTTGTGGTTGCTTCCATGGCCGCACATTGGCTGTCATCTCTATGAGCTGTGACAACGAGGCTACTCGTGGATTTGGGCCATTATTGCCTGGTCATGTTAAAGTTGATTTTGGTGATGCTGTTTCCCTTGAGAAGATCTTTAAAGGTTTGAATTGTCCAATATTTTTAAATTTATTTTTTATTTGTTGCCTAAGAGGCCTCAATTATACTGGATCTTAAATGCTTCGCCCCTTCTCATCTATTTTCAATGTCCTGAGGTATGCAGCAAAGAATATTTTTCTTCTATTCTAACACATTACTTATTTCTTTTGAGTGCAGAACATGGAGACAGAATAGCAGGATTTCTCTTTGAACCTATTCAAGGAGAGGCTGGTGTAAGTTTATTATCAAACAGTTATTGGCTGTTAAGTAGTTCGAATGGGCGTGATTGTTTGTTGTGGTTTTGCTCCATTTAGTTAACGGATATGGGAACTTTTAGTTAGCCAGCAGCTTTTTCATCTCTTCCATGGTTGATGATATGTATAAATAATGCTAAATAGTGCTTTTAGTCTTGCAAGCTATAACTTGCTAGTTGTCATAGTTTATTAGTATGTTGATTGTTAATTTGAGGGGTGTTGAACTTGAGGCCTTTTTGACGGAGAGTTCTCTCTACAAATTAGGTTTCCCATTGATACAGAATTACAATCCAATCTTTAAATTGATTCAGAGATCATTGAAGATTTACATAATTCTTTCCTTTCTCACAATATTTGTGGGGAGAACATTTTCATCAAAGCCAGCAGCAGCACTGTTCACAAGTTATTGTTTTTGACCTATCATTCTTTGACAATGTTCTCTTTTTTCATCCCTTTTCATTTATAGGTTATAATTCCTCCAAAAGGTTATCTAAAAGCTGTCAGAGATCTTTGCTCAAAATATAACATTCTAATGATTGCTGACGAGATACAAAGTGGCCTAGCACGGTCTGGAAAAATGTTGGCTTGTGATTGGGAAGGTGTTCGTCCAGATGTTGTGGTAAGGCCTTCACAACATCCAAGTTTTGGTGAAATTCCTGCACTGTTCCATGCGCATAAATCAGTGTTTAGTTCTAATCGTTTGTACTTAAATAAAATTTGCTGATTGAATATGCTATAAGGGTTCATAATTAATTTATGCTTGTTGACCCACAACTTAGCGCCCTTTGGTTTCTGTAGATATTCTAGTAAAGTAGCCATTAATAAGTGCATCAAGCATATATGATCCTTTTATTGTTAAATCATGTACTCCAAAGTTTTATAAACTTCTCCTCTAAAGATGTATAATATTTGATTGACTGACTCAGATACTGGGAAAAGCTTTGGGCGGTGGCGTAATACCTGTAAGTGCGGTGCTTGCTGACAAAGATGTAATGCTTTGCATTCGACCTGGAGAACATGGAAGGTTTGTAGTTATCCTAGTAATAATCTCTGGTTAATGATCTTTCTTCCGTAATTAAACAGCTCAACTTTCAAACAACCTTGGTAGTTTTTCTTCTATTTTATGCACATGCTCTTAATTTGCCATTATAACTGTCTCCAAAGCCTAAAATGTCCTAATCTATATGTCATTTGTGATAACAACTGTTTTACAGTATCATTTTTCTGTAAAAACTCACTGCAATTTTATTGTTTGTCGTCAGCACCTTTGGGGGGAATCCTTTGGCCAGTGCGGTGGCCATTGCCTCACTAGATGTAATCCAGGAGGAGAAACTTGCTGAGAGGTATTGTAAATTCTTGCCGAGTGTTGCATTATCATGATTATATATGTAGAAGAAAAATTGGAAATCATGCTGTTTACTGGGAAATATTTGGTCTTCTACAATTTAAAATGTAGAGAGAATTCAACATCTTAAAAGAACTAAAATCTTCCTTTTTCCAGGGTTCAAGACCTGTCCCCTCCCCCAATTATATATAAAAAAAGAACTAAAATCTAACAGTCAAAGAAGGATTTGAATCTTAACACATTCTGATTGACCTGCAATAATTTAGCAGCATCATTGACACTAAGGTGTCTTGTCAGTATCATACTCTGAGAGAAGACATTGTAATATTTTGCAGAGTAAGATTTCTGTAACATTATTAATTCCCAAAAGGTTCTGTCTCAAGGGTTAAAAAATTGTCAGTTGATTAAAATTGAACTTGACTAAAAATTGGATTCGAAGTTTGCTTCAAGTATTATCTGGCTTGCTTTGCTATACATAGCTGCTATTCATCTATTTACGACATTATTTCCTGTTTCATAGATCTGCCCATTTAGGAGAAGAACTTTTGCGTCAGCTGGTTAAGATTAAGGAGAAATTTCCAAGCTACATTAAGGAAGTTCGAGGAAGGGGTTTATTCACCGCCGTAGAGTTCAATAGCAAGACCTTGTTTCCTGTTTCGGCATATGATATCTGTCTAAAGATGAAAGAAAGAGGAGTTCTTGCCAAACCCACGCACGACACCATTGTACGGTTGACTCCTCCACTTTGCATGAGGTAAGGAGAAATGCTTCATGATGATCTTTTATAGTTCTCTGTCCATCCATTTTTGGTTCAACAATCTGCAAGCAATCCTAGACTAGCAAATCAAGGAACAAGTGTCTAGATAATGTTGATATTTATATGTGAATGCCCATCTCTATAAAACATCTGTATGATATCTGAAGGGATCTGTACTTTATAACGGGGTCGATAGTTTGAGCGGTGCTGATCCATCTAGGTGCTAAGATTGATTGGTACAAATTCACACATCTGCTTGTTTTGGCGTAGCAATTCATAGCATGATATGATATCATGTTACATTTAGTATAGTGGAACAAACTGGATTTTAAGTGATAGTCCCCTTCATCATTCAATAAATCTTCCATCTTTTTGGAAATATTTGTCATCAGGGGTCCACTGAATTTTCTCTTAGGCTTTGTCTAGCATGAAGGATGGAATGAGTGAGAATGAAAGACCTGTTAATCTAATGGTTGAAACTACAAGGTAAGAACAAATTTTCATTCTCACTTCTCTCCATCCTCATACCAAGCAAAGCCTTAATCTAATGGTGCAACATCCAAATTAATGATGTTACACAGATTATGGAACTCCATGCTTGAGCTAAGAACTCTCTCTGATGCGCTCTATGACATTTTCTCTTGTAATTTTTCTGCCAAGTTTTATGTTTCTTCACCATTAATATTCATCCGGAATTTCTGTTGCCCACAGAAAACAATATAGAATCGGATATTCTGGACTAACTGTTGTGTTACTTTTCTAGTTACTGGCATTGGTCTTAGACATGATCATTCTCTTATCCCACTGTTTACGCTGCCAACATTTTTATACTTTAAGAGCCTTCAATCAGCATTTTATACCATCTAATTTTATGTTTATGATGAATGTGTTGGCAGTCTGGATGAGCTGAAAGAAGGTTCAAAGGTGCTGCAAGATGTTCTGGAACTTGATCTACCGAATATGCAGAAGGCCAAGCCGAAAGATTCTGCGATGAAAGCTACAATTTGTGATCGATGTGGGCGAAACTTGTATGATTCTTCAGATTGAGCTCTCTATAAAGTATCGGTTTAACGAGAGAGTTCGGGTAGGCTGCATCCTTAGATACTGATGCACAAGTGTCTTCAATCTCTATAAAGACAGTGATTTCTATGTTAAAAGACCAGATAATGACTGCTTAGCAACAACATAAATAAATTTCTTTAATTTTACAAAAAATGTGTACATAGGAAGAACTATGCTTTAAGTATATCACTGATAGTGTAACGAAGAGATAAATGATAAGCATTTCCCCGTTAAAAAAGGAAATAATAAAAAGTTGTAGAGTCGGACAATAAATTAAATTAAAACCCTAAACAACAAATCAAATGAAATAAATTAAAAACAGGCTTAATTATTATTTTGGTCCCTGCAGTATAGTGAAGTTTTCATTTTTGACCATTCTACTATTCTTTTGTTTACTTTCATTTTCTCTCCTTTCCTTTTCTGAACCGTGAATCCTTCAAAATCCTGTGTGTGTGTGTGGGAAAATCTCATCCTTCCATTTCCCTTCCCTTAGGCCTTAAAAACAAGCAGATCTATCCCTTGTATTCACTTTCCTCTCCCAATCAGAGGGGATAATGTGGTCGCTTCCTTCAGATCCGCTCCACACAACCCACATCGATCATTTCGACCGTCTTCCCGACTCTCTCCTTCTTTTAATCTTCAACAACATCGGCGATGTTAAAGCTCTCGGCCGCTGCTGCCTTGTCTCGCGTCGTTTCCATTCCCTCGTCCCTCAAGTCGATAACGTCGTCGTCCGTGTCGACTGCGTCATCTCCGACGACGATTGTTCCTCGTCTTCTTCCTCCGATAAATCACGTGCCGCCAGTCCCTTTTCGAACCTCTTCCGTCTCGTTTTCGGAGGCATTGTTAAACCCCTTCAAGCTTTGGGTCAATTCCTCGGCCCCAAACGCTCCATTCTCAACGAAACGCTTAACGCCCATTCCTCATCGTCTTTATCTGTTGGTGATGATGGGGAAATGGACCAAGGTGGGGTTACCCACCATTCCCCTACACAGGTACTTAGAAATTTCGACGAGATTCGTTTCCTCCGAATTGAGTTACCCAGCGGCGAGTTAGGGATTGATGATGGTGTTCTTTTGAAATGGAGAGCAGATTTTGGATCAACCCTTGATAACTGCGTCATCCTCGGAGCTACCTCCGTTGTTAGCAACGTGCATTTGCAAGTATCGGATGGGTTTTGCGGCAACAGTAGCGTTACCGGAGGTTCAAATGTTGGAATCGTTGATGATAATGGAAGTATTCCGGAGTCGTTTTATACCAATGGAGGCTTGAAATTAAGGGTTGTTTGGACGATTAGTTCGCTAATTGCAGCATCCGCAAGACATTATTTGCTTCAACCGATAATTGCAGAGCATAAGACGCTTGATAGCTTAGTTTTAACCGATGCTGATGGACAAGGGGTGCTTCGTATGAACAGGGATCAGCTCGAGGAGTTGAGAGTGAAGCCATTATCGGCTTCCTCGGCTTCGAAAAGGACACAGGTTCCGGCGTTGAATATGAGGCTTTGGTATGCTCCTCATTTAGAATTGCCTAACGGGGTTGTTTTAAAAGGTGCTACTTTGGTTGCTATTAGGCCTAGTGAGCAATCTGCTTCGAAAAAGGAGGTCTCAGATGCTTCTTGGTTATCAACTGCTTTCGAAGAGCCTTATGGAACGGCTGCAAAGATGCTGATCAAGAGAAGGACTTACTGTTTGGAGATGAACTCCTTTTGATGCCCACTTCCTCACATAGGTAGAAGTCTCAAATGCCGGAAACACTGGTTTTTGTTGATTAATTTGTTAGAACAGCGTTTTGATGTTTGCCTCATGTGGATTGGTTAGTTTGAAATGATGGGAGCATGTATGCTTCTTCTGAGCATTTATTTTATTCACCATAGACCTTTGAGCTATAAATATGCTTTTGAATGTTGATGTCTTTCGGTAATGCATGTTTATGAGCTGAAATTAACTTCTATTATGATTGTTTTGATTTGTATAATTTGTTGTGAATTAGAGGGGAGAGCAAGCATGATTATACCTGGTAATGGTGGGTTTAGAGTTCAATTTTCATTCGAGAAACCTTTTGTTTGAAATGAAATAGTTATGCGAGGAACAGCGCTGAATGCATGCCTTGCTTTCATTCTGTTTTTGATTTGCTTACACACCTTTTATCTATGTGTCTCCTCTGAATTTAAAGTTCATTTTGCATTTTCCAGGGAGAGCAGTCAAGCACAATGTTCAAGGGGAAGAAGAAGGGATAGCATGCTATAAGAAAGCTGCGGATCAACCCACAATTTTGTTTTGTGTTGTAGCTTAATCTCGGTGCCGTGCTCGCTCGGGACCGCCAGTGAAAGTAATCCATGAGTGTTGATAAGATAATGCACTGCAAGCGATTCAGTTTTGGGGCATCAACTGATAGCCAAATGGCACCTGCTGGTTGTTTTTATTTCGGGCAAATGCTTGTAAGAGTGCACACCTGTGGCTAGATTGATGTTGTAAGAGCTTTGAATTTGTAGTCCTTTAACTCTTTGATCCCTCGGGCAAATGTATGTGAATATTGTAGGTATGAAGATGTCATGCTTTATGTTGCACACTCTTGAAGTTCAAGAAATGTAGTTTGCTCTTATCTTTTAGTTTTTGTTGATAAATTGACTAGTTTTTTCAGAGTTAATGGATGCTTTACAATCAACCTCCTTCAATTCTTTACAGGTTGAAATTTGGTTGTTGTTGTGGGTTTGTTATGATCTATATTTTTTTTTGGTACTCTTTCTCTTTTTTCTGTTTGCAAATATCTTTGTTTGATCTGCTCACCACCGGCCTACAGTGGACAATTATATAATGGGTTAACTACTGGAATAGTCACTTATGTTTACTCTCAGTACAATGACGGCTTGTTAAGTTCGTCCCATATACATTTTTGCTCCCTAATTTTAAAAAATAAACATTATGGTCACTAGTAAAAAGGTTTTTTTATAATTTCACCCTTAAATTTTTTAAAATTTATTTTTTAACTTTAAAACTTTACAATCAATTACTATAATAATATTATAAAGGTTTAAATGAAAATAGGTGCTCAGAGTATACTATTTTTAAATTTTACGTGCTCAAATTGCTCCTATTTAATAACTAAACTTTCAAATTACTCTTATTTTTTCACTCTGGATCATTTTATTATTATTATTATTATTATTATTATTATTATTATTATTATTATTATAACATAACATGTCATTTATTATTATTGGTATTATTATTATTATTATTAAATTAAAAAAACTAAAAATAAAATAAACTCGAATGACTCGAAAAAATTTCAAATAAAGTTTGAGTTGTAAAATGGAAATTCGAATAACTCAAATAACTCGAAATTTTTAGTAATTAGTGGATTTATTTTTAAATTCGAGACGAGTCCCTCAATTTTTTATGATATATACATACTAATGTATAAAAATATGAAAAAAATATTGTCACATTTGAAAGAGTATGAAGAAATATATATGTGTGCATATCTTATATGATTGGAGAAAATCGTTTAAATTAGAATCAAACCATATTATACCATGATAAATAATTACAATTAAATTTTTATAGGAACTCGAAAACTCGACTCGACTCGAATTTTTTAAACTCGACTCGAATCAGAAAAATTTCAAATAAAGTTTGAGTTGTAAAATATGACGCGTCAACTTGAATAACTCGAAATCTTTTGACTAGACTCGATCGAACACTCACCCCTACCCATCGATTTTCCTGTAAAAGGGTCGCTCTTGTTTTTCTTTTTTCTGAGTTTATTTTCTTTTCGATTTAGAATCCATAGAGTTCATAGAGAGGCCTTGATTCCATAATCTCACAAAAAAGACGATATTAAAAGCTTATTAAAAAGTGCTTCTTTTCTTAGTTAAAACTATTTTTATTTTTTGACTCAAAAGAAAAAGGTAAAAAAATGTCTGTTGCAAAGCTGAAAGAGAGACTCGCGGCGGCGACGGAGACAGTGGACAATCTAAAAGACCGATTGAGGTAGAAACGCCAGCAACTGTTCGACACTGATGGTTACAAATTTCAATCCTTTCTTTATATTAATGTATATATGTGTATATATATATTGAAATTTTGAAAAGTTACTTCTAAAATCTGTTTGAGATTTTGGGTAGTTGCTGGATATGCAAGATCGCAAGGGAGGAGTCAAGTTACTTTTGGTCCAACCGATTTAGTTTGTTGTAGGACCTTGCAAGGTCACACCGACAAGGCATCAATTTTCCCCAGCTTTTTATTACAATTTTTTACTTAAATTTTTAAAATTGATTTGTTTCTAAGAATGGGTTTTTGTTCTTGGAGAGGAAAACAACTTATAAATTGAAGCAAATCAGCGTTTTGGTCATTTGGACAAATGTGTATCCCCTTTATTTTTTGCAGAATGATGCACAAAATCATCTTGATTATTAGTAAATTAGATCACTTGCCATGGAGCTGACTATATATGATGTGCTATCTTTGAATTTAATTCCTAAGAAAAATGCAAGTATACTCGTTGGATTGGACACCTGAACGAAATCGAATTGTCAGTGCCTCTCAGGATGGGTGCTTAATCGTGTGGAATGCTCTAACGAGCCAGAAAACTAATTGATTGTAAAGTTTTAGGGTTGAAAAATAATTTTTTAAAAATTTAAGGGTGAGATTATAAAGAAACCTTTTTACTAGTGACCATAATGTTTATTTATTAAAATTGGAGAGCAGAAATGTACAAGGGAGAAACTTTAGTGGCCATTGTAGTAGTTTACCCTTTATTTTTTCGTTGTCAGGTCAACAAGCCGTCAATGTTTAACGGCAACAAACAGCTAAGTGACCAAAAGTTTACGCCTTGAAAACGTAAGTGACTTTATTGGTCGTTTTTCAAAATCAGTAACCAACTCTGTACTGGAGGTAAACATAAGTGACTATTCCAGTAGTTAGCCCGTTATATAATTGACAAAAAAATTTCTTAGTGTTGGTGAGAGTTTGTATGACATTTGGGAATATAAGATTGGGAGAGTCTACGACTAAAAACGACAAGTTTTAAAACTTACTAAGAACCTAGAAATGTTACAAGTTTTAAAACTTACTAAGAACCTGGAAATGTTACTCTCTTCGTCTCATTAAATTTGTTTAAAATTTAATTGTTTAAAATATTTAAAATAATTATTGTCAAAGTTTCTTTGACTTTTAAAAATTCAATAAGAAACAAAATTAATAGGACGGAAGGAGTAATTTTTTTATTTATAAAATTTAGGTTGTTTTTTTGTTGAGATTTTTGACAAGTTTCGGAACTTACAAAAGTAAGTTTCGAAATGTGATTTTTGTTATAACATGGGTAGGTTTTCAGGTTGCTTGTTGAATAAGCATGTCGACGAGGATTATTCAACACCGGTTCAAAACTGAGTATAGTACCTTAATTTTAGTAGTTGGGCTACATATTCATAGAATGATACATAGAACCTTATAGTAGTCACTATAACTCTGAACTTCCTTAATTTGAAATCTAGTGTTTAAATTTCGTACAAAGTTATATTTACATTTTTTAAATTTGAACTATCTATGAAAACTCTTATTTATGACCTGGTTATTGTCTTATTATAGTTAAACCTGAGGTTTTAAAATGAATGGAATTTTGAGGCCGATAGTTCAAATGTAGCATCTAGAATTCGTTCTGGCATTAGATGTTATAAAATTGGTCGAAGGGCTTAATTAATTCAAATTTTTAGTTCAAGAGCTTAATTGGACGCAAAAGTGTAGAAGCTTAATTTGTTTTTTTTCTTTCTTTCAAAAGTCCAAAGGCTTCTTACACAAGTTTAAGTTTTAAACATTTAAATTATGAAAAATACTTTGATACACAAGTTTAGAGTTCAGAGATTTAGGTTGTGGTTTAGGGTTTAGGAGTTTATGTTTTAGGTGTAGAATTTAAGGTTTATGGTTAGACTTTAGAGTTTAAGGTTTAAGTTTTAGGGTGTTAGGGCTAGAAATTTAAATTTTATATCTTAAATATGAAGGGTTGTATAATTTTATTTACACAACCTGTGTATCAAAATATAAATATTAAATTGTATAAATATAATTACATTTGATTAAAAGTAAATTAAACTTTTTAAAAAAACTAATTAGAAAGATCTAAACTCAAAATCTCATACTCAAAATATCCAAATGCAAAAGAAGCCCAATAAAAATATATCCGTTACACCATGAGCAGGTCAATATTTAATATTTTCTGGTGTTTGGATGATGTTGTGGAATTCATTTTACACTCTTTGGTAGAATTTCCTAAAAATTTCATGAACAATCCACAAACAATCACCGATAATGCTAAAAACAAGTTCTAACCAAAAACATGGTTTAAGGTTTAAGTTAGTGTTTATGATTTAGGATATCATTTAGGGCTTAAGGTTTATATTAGTATTTAGGGTTTGGGGTAGCATTTAAGGATTAGTATTTAAGGTTTAGGGTTTAAGGTTTAGATTAGTATTTATAGTTTATAGTCTAGGGTTTATGGTAGCATTTAGGGTTTATGGTTTATGTTAGGGTTTAAGGTTTATGGTTTAGTTGGTGGTTAGGGTTTATGGTTTAGGATTTAGAGTTTATGATAACATTTAGGTTTTAAGATTTAGTTAAGCAAACATGGTTTAGGGTTTAGGTTAATGTTTATGGTTTAGGATTTAGGCTAGTATCTAGGGTTTATGACGTTTAGGTTAGCATTTAGGGTTTAGGGTTTATGGTAGCATTTACAGTTTAATGTTAGTGTGTAGGGTTTAATATTTAGGGTTCATGTTAGAGTTTATAGTTTAAGGTTTAGGGTTTAGGATTTAGGATAATATCTAGGGTTTATGGTTTTATGGTAGCATTTAGTGTTTAAGGTTTAGGTCAATGTTTAGTGTTTAGGGTTTATTGTAGCATTTAGGGTTTAATATTTAATATTTATGATATAATTTAGGGTTAATATTTAAGGTTTGAAGTTTAAGGTTTAAGGGTTATTGTTTAGAATTTTAAAGTTTACGTTTTAGGGTTTAGAGTTTATGTTAATATTTGTGGTTTAAGTTTTAGGGTTTAGATTAGTGTTTAGCGTTTAAAGTTTATAGTTGAAGAGGATGTAATTTGTTTTACCGAAAAAATATGGTAAAAAAACTGCAAAAAATGTAAAGAATAAACAGTCAAATGTAATTCAAACTCCTTTGACCATGTGAAATTACATGAACCAAACAATGTAAATTACGAAAATTAAATTCCGAAATTCAAATTACATGAAACAAACATACCCTTAACGCGCCATTTTAAAGCCAACAGAAGAAAGAAGATGGAAGAAGAAAAATAAAAAAATAAAATATTTTTATCTCCGCCATCCGATAGAGATGATTTTTACAGTCACAATTACGAGTAAAGTTAGATCAGATTAAGACGGCTTCGTCTGCGACAGATGTCCTCGTTAATTATCTCAGAACAAATTCTTTAAGCATGTAGAACACCAGATTCTTTCTATGGCGTTGTTGAAAATCTAAACCCTAGAATGCGTTCGGCCTATTATTCTATTTGAAATATTTCAAAGATCTAAACTTAATCTTTTTTTTTGTAAATTTTTAAATAATTACTCAAAAGTAAAAAAAAATATTCATTTTTCTTACTAACATGTAATATTTTGAATAATTACTTTAAAAGTTACGATAATTGATCCAACTTATTTTTTTGTAATTTTTTGAGTAATCACTCAAAATATTACAAAATTATTCATTTTTCGTATGAATATGTGATATAATGAGCATTTATTTTTTAGAATTACACATTTTGTTATGAATATTGTAATTTTTGTATAATTAATTAAAATGTTATAAAAATTTCTCAAATTATATGTTAAATGAAATTAAGTTATGTTGGTGTCAAAATTCACTACTATGATTTCATTTCATTTTACTATAATTTAACACACATTTTAACTATGAACTTAAAACTCTGAGTTCTCAGATCTCACCCATGAATCGGATATATGGTTACAAAACTTGTATATCCGTATTAATAGTATATACTTAAACCTCTTATTTGGGATGAAAATCGTCTGCCTCAAACTATGCCCTTTTTGGTACCTCACTTAAAAAAGTGATTTAGAGTTTAGAAAATTAAAGATAAGGTATTTTTTAAGGTGTAGGGTTTAAGATATAAAATTTGAGGTTAGTGATTAAAATTTATTTTTTCTGTTTTTAAGTGTTCTCTTATTTGTTATTGGTACATGCATTGAAACTTTAAAGCAGGGATGGAACAGGGGCTCCTGCCCCCCTAAGGTACAAGTTGTTTTTTATTCTTTTATTTATAATTTATTTTAAAAAATTAAGGATAAACTACATAAATAGTTCCCCGACTATATTCCAATTATCTTTCATATCCATCGACTATCGAAAGTTACATATTAATCCACTGACTTTAAAAAAGTAACAGATTGGTCATGTGCTGTTAAAAATCTAACAGCTGATGACGTGGAAGTTAACCAAAGTTAACATAATTACACATTTAATCCTCAACTTTTATACTTTATTTTAAATTTGTCTTAATTCTAAAAAATTTAAATAACTTATTTAATTTATTTATTTTTTCATTTTTTCTCATTATCTTCTTCCTCTTCTTCCCATAACCTCAGTCATCCTTCATTGCTACTACCATCTATGTAATTCCCCTAAATAACTTTTCGGTTGATCTTTTGGAGATCTCAGGCAGTTTCCTATTCGGGTTTGTCTTACTTGGACCCCGCGTTCTCTATCCCTTGCTAACATTAACCTCAACAGTTCACTTTCTTCTCAAAAATCTCTCTCTCTCTCTATGTGTGTGTGTGTTCTCATCGTACAACTTTGATTTTCGGAGAATTTATAAGCTAATCTAATGCTAATGCTGTTCTTATTTTGCAGAGTGGTGATTTAGTGGAAGAATTGAGCCGTGTAAATGCAGAAAACAAGAAGCTGACATAAATGTTAGCAACAATGTGTGAGAGCTACAATGCTTTGCAAAGCCAGATGATGGATTTAATGAGAAAAAACCCATAAAAAGAGCTTAGCCCTTCAAAGAAGAGAAAAATCTGAAAACAACTTTGGCATCGTTGGTAATTCAGACAACAACTCAACTAATGAAGATTTGTAACACCCAGGTTTAGGGGTTAGATGAAAATAATATTTTAATATTATTTGGGCTCAGGTTTATAATTAAAATAATCCTTTACGTTCTGAGTTTTAAAAATAAATATTCGAAATGGGACCAAATTGATTAAATTGCAAATCGAAGAGCTTTTAAAGAAGAAATGGGATAGCTATTCATTAATGGCCTTTTGGTAATTTGCCCATTTTTCAATTTAAATCCCCCTTTCCACAAAATAAACACTATTCACTCTCTTCCTCATCCATTTTCAACATGAACTTAGAGCTCTCTCCCCTTCATCACTATTCCATCAAAAAGCTCATCCATTTCAACTCATTTTCGAAAGGTAATATCTTTTTTGACCTCTCCTCAACCCCCTCTCTTTAAAAGTACCATTTGTTTTCATTTTCATTGAAGTTATGAAATTGGGGTTTTCAAAAGATTTGATTAAAAATGGTGTCTTTGTATAACTAAACTTAATATTTTGGTTTAATATGGTTAGTTATGGAATATAGGAGCCAAATGGTACAACATATGTGAATTTTGAATGATTTTGAGCAATTCCCGAAATTGGGTAAAAATGGGGGTTTTTGGAGAGTTTTGGGTGAGTTTTGGGGGTTGTTTTAGGTGGATTTTGATAGGCTATTGATAATGCTATGGTTAGGGGTTGAATTGGGATCATTTGTGGGTGCAATGGATGTTGGAAACATGGATTTTGGATGTGGTTTTGGGGCTGTCCGAGATTGCTAATTTTGGGGTTTGTTCATGGCTTGCAACATTGTAAATTGTGATTGAATTGTGTTCCGGGTTGGTCTTTTGATGTTGGGCTGATTTGGGATTGTTTGAATTGTGTTTGAGGTTGTTTAGAAGCGGGAACTTGTGTTGGAGAAGCTTCGGGAAGAAATCCGGGATCGTGAGAGTGGTTGCTTGCTTGGCTTGGAGCTTGGAAGCTTAGGTGAGTGGTTAAACGTTTTACGTGGTTTTTAAATGGTTGGTTCGAGTATGTGGACTAGGTTGGGCTTGGTAGACCCACCTAGAGTTAGGATTAGGGTGGTAGCCTAATCCTAAACTTGATCTAGAGCCATTGGATGAACTTATGTTTGGATGTTTATGCATCGTATGACTTGTGATATGATTGATTTATGTATGATGTGTTATACATGTGAGATGAGGCATGATTTGTAATGCTTATGGCATGCATGGAAATGGTTCATGATTGTGATCATGGTGAGTACGTGCTAAGCACGGAATTGATTGAAATGAATAATGTGAAATGAGTAAAATGTTGGCACTAGTATGCTTGAGTACAAATGATCGATCATTAGGATGCTAGTGTGCACACATGAGTCTAAAGTCGTGCGTGGCCTTGGTGGCGTTGAGTCACCAAGGAGGAGTACGGGTTCGCCTGGAAATTGTATTTATATATAGTCGATGATGAGTGGAATCCCATCGACGGGGCGTGAGGATGAGTGGAATCCCCTCCGCGAGACCGGTGATGAGTGTAATCCCACCGTGAGGTAAAGTGGTTGTTGGATGTGAGTTCCAACGTGTTTATCCGCGTATTCGGGTCATAGCTAGGTGCCAATATTGATTGATATGTGTATCAATGTGTCGTGAAATATGATCCTTATTTGGATGTTTATACGTGATTACATGTGTTGTGGAATAGAGCTTTACGAGCATGGCATTTATTTGAATATTGTTCATGCATCTTAACTTGTGGCTCTTGAGGATTCTTGGTAATTATGTAATTTGCCTTGGCTAAGATCGTGCTCGGACCCTGCATTGTCGAGGTTTGTTTTTAAAGAGCTTACCCTCACTAAGCTTTATTGCTTACGCTCTCTCGTTGTTCGACAATGCAGATCCTTAGTTCGTGGGTTGCTAGGAGCAAGAAGGGGGCCTCCAAGTGTGCTTGTGGTGCTTGTTTAGCTACCAAGTATGAACTTTTAAATTAAGATGTAATGGTCAAGCAATGGGACATGTAATAGTGTTATGATGGTTTTGGATCTTGTTGCTATGGTTGTTGTTTAGGAGCATGTTAGACTCCTCGTTTGTGCTTGTTATTTGGCTTGGGATGTATGCCTTGCTTGAAACCTTGCTAGTATTTTGCTATCTAGAATTTGTCTAAGTGTTGGCTATGTGGATGCTTAACTCCTTTAATGATATGTATGAAAGCATGGTTTGTGATGTTATGCCTTGGTGTTTAGTTTCGTTTTAATGATGTTAAAGCATGCTTGTATGTTGGTTTGCCTTAGGATTACTTGTTAGAGTGTTGTTAGAGGTTTTGGTGGTGCTTTGGGGCACCCTTGTGCCTTAAAACAGCCAAAACGAGTCTGCAGACAGGGGGCGTATCGAAACGGGCTACCCTGTTTCGATACGGTCCCTTTGTGTTTGGCCAAGCGTTTCGAAACGGATAGGGGCTGTTTTGGTACATTTTTGCTACTGGAATTTTGAGAAATTGACGAGATAAAGGCGTTTCGAAACGGGTCTTTGATGTTTCGAAACGGTCAAATCTCGTTGACCACGAGAAGTTGACCGTTGGGGTCGTTTCGATACGGGTCACCCCTGTTTCGAAACGGTCTCCTCAGGTTGACCCTGGCCTGTTGACTAAGTCAAGGCGTATCGAAACACCATAAGGGCGTTTCGATACGGCCTGCTGTAAAGGGTTAAAATGAGCTGTTTAAAGTGTTGTCTTGGTTGGTCGATGTTGGATTATTGCATTTCCGCTGTTGTGCTTCACATAGGATTTAATCATGCCTATAGACAAGATAAAGTTAAAAGAAATTTTCTGGGTCGTTAACCGAGGAGGAACCTTAACGGGTTTCGCTTCGGTTTTCCCCGTGTGGCCCACTCGGATCGGTCATCCGACCAGACCGGGATGAGGGGTTACAAGATTCATGCAAGAAACCCAGAGAAGAAGTTATAAAGGCCAAAGTTACTAGAGTTTATGTCAGGACTGAAACATCTAATGGCCTGGTAAGAAATTTCATATAAACTATAAACTTCACTGGATTCTAATTCTAAGTACTTGAAATTTATTTAATTTATCATTCAATTTGGTTAAAATGAAATCAGATTGTGAAGGATGGATACCAATAGAGGAAATACGGGCAGAAAGTCACCAAGGATAATTTTTCTCCAATAGCTTACTTCAAGTGTTCTTTTGCTCCAAGCTACCCTGTTAAAAAGAAGGTAAACAAAATGAAAATTCTTGAAATTTTCAGTCACAATTTTAGAGCAGAAGAGAATAAAGTTTTGATTTTTTTGATATTTACAGGTGCAAGGAAGTACAGATGATCAATCAGTTATGGTTGCAACATATGAAGGTGAACACGACCATCTTCCCCCTTCTCAAACAGAATCGACATCCGGTTCGAGCCACTGTGTGAGCTATGGTTCAACCTCATTGAATCCATCTGGACCAACCATGAGTTTAGGACTCACAAAATCTAAGCCCGACGAAGGTGGTGAAGCTAGGAACTGCAGTTTCAGTAATGCATAAACATATTCACCACATACCAGACAACATTTGGTGGAACATATGACAACTTCTTTGACTAGAGACCCCAAATTCACAACAGCATTGGCAACATCCATTTTCAGAAGAATGTTTTCAACAAGAATCAGGCTGAAAGAAGACGATGATTTTGATGTTTCGACGAACAACTTTACCAGAAAATTACTGCCATTTGTTTGTTATAATTAAAAGAAGCTTCAAAACATTATCATTTTAATGAATTAGTTCTCGAGGAACATACCGAAATCCTACTGTGATAGAGTTATTTTTTGGGTGAAAATGAAGCAAGAGATGATGACACTGATGGAGGATGGCTGGGGTTATGGGAGGAAGAGGAAGAAGATAATGAGAAAAAATTGAAAAAAAATAAATTAAATAAGTTATTTAAACTTTTTAGAATTTAAACCAATTTAAAATAAAGTGTAAAAGTTGAGGATTAAATGTGTAATTATGCCACCTTTGATTAACTGTCACGTCATCAACTGTTAGATTTTTAACGGCACGTGACTAATCTGTAACCTTTTTAAAGTCAGGGGATCAATATGTAACTTCTGATAGTCGAAGGATGCAAAAGATACTTGGAGTATAGTCAAGGAATTATTTATGTAGTTTACCCAAAATTAATGATGAATTTGACCTTTATTTATAAACATTTATGTTTTTTTGGCTCAAACCCTTAATTTTGATTCTGTCCCTGCTTTAAGGCAATCTCACCCACTCTTTCTTCATTAAAATATTTCGTAGGTTTATGTTGGGAACAAATTGCATCCAAGCTCAAAAAACCAACCAATATTCCCAAGTTGTCCGTGTCATTTTCCTACAAATTAGGATTGACCATCAAATTGTTTGTTGCCAACATAAAATCTTTTCCATGTTCATATTAATCAACAAAAAAGATTTCGTCACCTTTGATTTTACACAACGATTCTTAAAAAAATGCCCACATTGTCTTCCTAATCGACCTCTCATGGCTGATAATGGACAATACAGATTTGCATACGCCAGAAACACTCCCTTTACTTCAATCAGCTACAGACTCTTCACCGAATATTGCTGACCCCGAAATCGATGAATATGAACACAGCTACACAAGCTTGAAAGACCTTATTATCCGTTCGTCGTCGTTCTCGATATTTCCCCGCCACTCGTCGATGAATCCAGATGATTTCGATCCTTCGAAGATCTTGATTAGGAACCGGCTGGTCAAGTCGGCGGCCTCGGCTTACCTTCAATCGGCGGCGATCCTCATCAACCGAGATCAGGGTTGGTTTTTGAACTTGTGGGGGAAGGTAAGGAACAACGTGGGGACATCTTGCTCATGCTGCAATGTTTACATTAGGGAGCCTTTAAAGGCTTGTTTTCGGCCAATCTATCGGTTCTTTGCTTACACTTTAGGAGGTGCTTGGGGAAGGATCTTCGGATGTTAAAGTAAACAGGAGAGATGGATGACTCGTGAGGTATGGAATGTGATTTGTGATTCAAATCCATTTGTAAATATATGTACTGCTCTCAATTGTATGCCTCATGTAGTAAAGTTTTCAACTTCATACTGTTATTCATGATTTCTAGATGTATACTATCTTTTCTTTTTCTTTTACTTTATATAATACCAAATTCACCTGCTATTATTTGGTCTAACAGGACAAACATTAGATTTCTTAAACAAGGTGTTTAAATTTTGATGTTATTAGTGGAGAAATTAGATTCGAAAAGTTACCCCACAGTGAATCTTTACAGTATCTAATCTGAAACTAATCAACCAATAAACTAAATATCAATGGTTAATTGGTTATATATATGAATTAGGATCTAGAAAACTCAAGTAGTTTTATAATAATTTATGACCATTGAATGAGTTAAAGGGATGTATAACATTAACGTTTATCTTTCTTTTTCCTTTAAAAATCTCATCATTTTCAACTTTTTTAATCTTATTCATCCATTTCTCTCACTCAATGGTTCCTTGATTATAAGATGTTTTTGTTGTGTAACTATGAAAAGTTACAAAATATCACTTGACTTAAAAAATTAACAAATTGATCGTTTTTTATTAATTTTTAACGCGAGACGAAATTACGATTAATAAAATCAAGATGACAACATATTTGACCCTCAAATCTTATATTTTATTTTAATTTGATTTCAATTTTAAAAACAACTAATTTAACCTTTTACTTTTACATGTTCTATCAATTTAATCTCCAAATATATTATCATCACTATCTCTTATCAACTATATAAATTCGCAAGAAAAAATAATTAAAATGGATGGAAGAATTATTTAGAACAAATATTGTTTGTCTTTTCTCAAACCCATTATCGTTGTTTTTGTCACTGTCAGAGTAACACCGTCGTCGGCACATTTCGCCGATCAACCACCACTAAAAACATTGATTTTTCATTTTTTTCTTCGTGTAATCTTGAATTTTTATTTCAGCTACCACCGTTGGGCGAATACGATGCCGGTTGGCTCGTTTCCCTCCACCATCTATCCAATCAATCTAAAAAGAGAGAAACCCAACATTAAAATCTGGCTCCATTTGGTTGCATAAAAATATTAAATTTTTTTGGTAAAATAAAATGTGTCAAAAATAATTTGTTGAATCAAAGATATTATTACAATATTAAGAGATTGTAATACTAAACGATAATTTCAAAAAAAAAAAATCGTCAACCAAAGATACCGATGAAATATAAAGAGATTTTTGTGTTCATAAAAAAACAAAATTACCATAGTGTTGAATGTGTTGAACTAACAGAACCAAAAATCTATTTTTCTAAAAAAAATCATTTAAAGAAATATTTTTTTTACCTTATAGGAAGATAAGGACTGTTATTCCATGAAGTTCTCGTGAGTGTATGAAGTGAGTGGGACACTTTGGAAGCATTGAGGAATAAATTGAAATAATATAGTTTTTTGATATATTTTATTTTTGATAATATGCGTATGTATTATTCTCTAAGAAAGTAGAGTATGCTACAAAATAACAAAAGTATTAAGGGTAAACTATACAAATGACCACTGAATTATGGGTCTGGTGTCAAATGACCACTATATTATTTTTTCGGCAAATGCATCACACAGCTATTTAAATGGTTTCATTTTAGCCACACACCGTTAAAAAATGAAAAAATTGAGGGAATTATTAAAAAATTGATATAATTACACATTTGGTCCTCTATATTTATACAATATATCAATTTAGTTCTAATTTTAATCTAATAAAATAAATTAATTATTCAATAAGGTGGTGACACGTGTCACACCCAATTGGAGGTGAAAAAAATGTTAATATGGAGATTGGTTACAAGGGGAATTGAACATGGAACCTTAGAATGCAAAGGGCAAGTACTTGTCATTAGGCCAAATACTTTTTTGTGCTATGGGATACAATCTTTAATATATATTTAAATATTAATAGTGCCTAGAAAAATTGAAGAAAAGCTTACATGTAACAGCTGCTTCACCTTCTATAGCACGTCCTCCTCTAAAAGCACCTCTAGTAACATGTAACCGTGCACCAACAAAAACCTGGTTGAAAGGGTAAAATATCTAAATCATCACTCAACTTTACTCTTGGACCTATTTTGGTCACTGAACTTTCAAAACGCTCAATTTACTCACTCAACTTTACTTTTTGACCTATTTTGATCACTCTAAATTATTTTATTAATATTTTGAAGTGACATGACATATTTTATTATTATTAGATATAAAAATAATATAAAATAAAAATTAAATTATATTTTATTTATTATTAAATACAAAAATAAAAAGTAAACTTAAACACCCAATGTAACCCCCTCATCCCGGGCTTAACGACTGGCCGGTCCAAGCAGGTTACACAGGAAAAACCGAAGCGAAACCTGCTAGGGCCTTACTTCGATTAGCAACCCTAATTTTTCTTCTTCTTTACTAATCTTTTCTAGATGCCTTTATTAAATCTTATGTGATATGACACACAACGAACAAACACGATTACAAATCCCACACGATAAGCAATTAAACAGCCCATTTTAACTTTTATAACAGGTCATATCGATACGCTAGATGACCGTATCGATACGCCTGGACTTGGTCAACGCCCTGAAGTCA
This sequence comes from Hibiscus tridactylites, assembly GCA_958450335.1. NCBI lineage: Eukaryota > Viridiplantae > Streptophyta > Magnoliopsida > Malvales > Malvaceae > Hibiscus > Hibiscus tridactylites. Next base: position 94,061,463 of record OY288270.1, on the reverse strand, counting down.
ACCTAGGGAGACCGTATCGGTACACACCAAGACCGTACCGATACGCCCTCAACGGTCAACTTCTCTCGGTCAAACTACAAAGATCGTATCGATACCCTTAGGGCCCATACCAATATGCAAAAATCTCGTCAATTTCTCAGATTTCTAGAGAAGTTTTAGCGTACCGATACACCCCCGTGTATCGGTACGCTCTGCCCAAAATGAGCCCCAAGGCAAGGACCGTATCGATACAACCCTTGGGCGTACCGATACGCCATGCACTGTAAGTCTCATTTTGGCAGCTAAAAACACAAGGACCCGACTCTAGATGCATTTGTCGACTCGACTAGCGACATACCAACTTACATACTTCACCAAGCAACTATAGATAAGCATACGAGACGGTCTAAACATACAACGAAGCAACAACCACCAACTAAGCACACATAGAGGAAATTAGCAAACAAACATGCTTAGCAAATCAACAAAGAGTTAAAGGCCATAACAAACATACTCCCAAACCACAAGAAACATGAAACAACAAACCTATACATAATCTAGAAGCATTTCACCCTACTTCAAGCATGATCAACACTTATCATACATTCAAGATCATCCATTCAAAAGAACATACATCCAAGGCTAACCAAGGCTAAGCATACAATGCTACCTAACCAACAATCACAGCAACCAACACAAGATGAACATTTAGATAGAAACTTGCATACAAGCATGCATACTAAACCACTTCATTCATAGAAAAACAAACACCTACCTAAACATTGAATAACAAGGGTCACTTGCCCTTGAAACAAAACACTTAAACATTCAAGGCAAGCAAAACACACACATTTATATCCTTTCAACACATTCATAAACATCAAACCATCAAACATGATATATATATATATATATATATAAAAGGCAATAAAGCATGCTTAAGAAAACCATTTAGCCAAAAAAAACATATGTTCACCTAAGTAATGCACCATCAAGGTTTACATGCCTTCAACAAAAACATAAGCATTCATAAGACATGGTTGGAAACCTTCAAATACAAAACATGTGTATGGAATAATTACTCACATCACTGTTGTCTTCACTGTCGCCACTTCTGTCACGGCATCTGCCATGGAATCTGTCACGACATCTGCCACGGTATCTGCCACGGTATCTGTTACGACATCTGCCACGATATCTGTCACGACATTTGCCACTGCATTTGTTACGGCATCTGTCACAACATCTGCCACGACATCTATCACGACATCTGCCACAGCATCTGCCACGCATCTGTCACGACATCTGCCACAGCATCTGCCACGCATCTGTTACGGCATCTGCCACGACATCTGTCACGACAGTTATCTTATGTTCCTCTACTGCCCTGGATGCTACCACGACAGTTATCTTCTTTTCCTCTACTGCCATAGATTCTGCCACGACAGTTATCTTCTGTTCTTCTGCTGCCCTGGATACTGCCACGACAGTTATCTTCTGTTCCTCTGCTGCCATAGATTCTGCCACGACAGTTATCTTCTGTTCCTTTGCTGCCCTAAATGCTGCCATGACATATATTTGCAAAAAAAGTGACCGAAATCAGCAGCATCTGTGCAATTTTATCTATTTGTGATGTAAATGCAAAACTTAACCTAAAATGCAGTTAAACATGCTTGAGTGCAGCAAAAATAAGGATAAATGAAGGGTAAAATATATGACTTTTAGGCACTCGACACCTTGCTCCTTGCTAACTCCCCGCAAAAGATCTGCATTGTCGAAAAATGAGAGCGTAAACATAAAGCTTAGTGAGCGGAGCTCTAAAAACACATCAACAATGCAGTTTTTTAAAACATAATTCTTAGTTGAAAAGCAAACCATTTTAAAGAAGGATGTAATAAAACACAAACATCAACAATACATGGTATGCACATGCATAACCAATACACGCTGGGACTACACATCACTGTTTCGACTAGTAGTTTTTCGATGGGACTACACATCAACGTATTCTTCTACTAGTCACTACCGGTGGGACTACACATCACCAAAGTCTTCTACTAGTCACTGCTGGCCAGACTACACATCACCAGAGTAACGACAACCATCACGTGAGGCTCAACACCAACAACGACTACACAACAACATTAAACATAAAGTAAAAGCAATCCACAATTCACACAATATCACAACAATTGTTCATACGCTAACACTTAACAAACAAGGTAAAATTAGTAAACTTACATTTGGGTTTAGGTTAGCCCTCAAGGCTCCACCCAAACCCTCAAGAACCCATTTCGAGATCAAATCAAGTTTCAAAATATTTCCACTCACCATTTGCACACCAATGCAAACCACAAAGTCGTTTCAAGCTTCCAAACTTCCCGGGACTGCGTCCGAACCACCCAAGGCCAAGTCCGCTGTTTCTAACCAATAAAAAACAATGTATTAACCTCTTAATCAACCATAAATTTACTGTTATGTATCAGCTCACAATCCCACAATATTTTCTCAACAATTCAAAGCCGAAATCCTCCCAAATAATCTCATTTTCGTACTCCAGCAAAACCCAGCCATTACCCCTCAATTTAAACACTTAAAACACTCCAAAACATGTCCAAAACATCACCCTAAGGCTGTACAACCATCAGCCATTCATTTCCCCACATAAACATCTTAAAAACTCTTATTTTCCACTCCTAAAAATCACCTACAACAGTAGTTTCGGGAATCCAACCAAACCAACACTATCACCACTCAAAAATTATCAAATAACATCTAAAAACACCTATCCAATGTCCACATACCTCCAACCCTCTTTTCACCACAAAACAAGCCAAAAACTCACTTATTTCACTTCTTAAATCCACCCTTAAGACTAGTTTCGAGTATACTATAATTAACCAACATTTTTAACATGTTATTACTTCAAAATAAACTTTAAAAACACCCCAAAACACTGCCCTAAAAGACCCATACGGGATTTCACTCAAAATCCCCACTTTTCATAAATCTTGAAATTTCAAGGTTGAGAATCAATGGGTTTTACAAATACAACTTTAATTTAAGTTAAATTTAAGTAAAACAAGGAAAAGAAAAGAGGATTTACCTTCAAAGGTTTTCAATGGAGGAAGAAGATGATAGAATAGGGTTTTTGGAAGAAGATGAGTGGTTTTGATTTTCAAAACTCTCTTAAAATTTTCATTAATGGCGTTATCGTAATTATTGAGAACTTTTATAAAAACCAGCTCTTTAATTTAAATTTAACCCGAAACTAATCCTAGATCAAAACCATTAACTCCCACGTGGCTTCTTCATATCTTTCTTTCTCCATATCTCCCTTTCTCTACCCCAAGTGGCTTCTTCCACACTTTTGTGTCGCTACTTAACCCTGACAAGGTCGATAGATCTCCCACGTAACACTAAAGGTCAATAATGCACATCTCAACACGTCCTATAATATTTGAATATCTCTCTCTGACTGATCATCGGACTAAGGGCGATACGATGTACTGAAATTCATATGGGTACCCAAAGCAACATGCAGACATTCCTAAAATCTAGCTGTAAACCTCGAATTTCTACCTGACACAATCGACTTCGACACACCACACAATCTCACAATCTCACTGATGTACAAATCGCCCAACTTATCTAGAGAGTAGGTCGTATGAACGGCTACGAAATGAGCACACATTGTGAAACAGTCAACAATCATCCAAACTGAATTCTTCTTAAAATGAATCAAAGGCAAACCTGATACGGAGTCCATAGTAATATTTTCTCACTTCCATTCTAAAATTCTCAACGACTGTAACAAACCAGACGAAAATTGATATTCTGCCTTAACACATTGACAAACCATACACTTGCTCACAAAATCGGCAACATCTCTTTTCAGACCAACCCAATAATACTCATCTTCGACCCACGATATATCTTTGTACTATCCGGATGTATAGCCAAAAGACTGTTATGAGCTTCACTCAAAATAATACGTCTCAAATCACCGTCATTCGGCACAACTATTCTGTCTCTAAAACACAAAACCCCATCATCCCTGAAACTGTATTCTGTATGTCTTCCTTCCGCTATATTTTGCACATGAGGTGCCAAAGATCTGTCTTGCAACTGTTTCTCCCTAATCATCTAGCTCAACGTAGGTCTAACCTAAAGTTCGACCACTAAACCACCATCACTCGACAAGCTCAATCTAGCGAACATAGCTCGCAATTAAACTGACACTTTTCTACTTAAAGCATCGGCTACTACGTTGGCTCTCCCGGATTATACTCAATCTTGAGATCATAGTCCTTAAGCAATTTTAACCACCTACGTTGTCTAAGATTCCACTATTTCTGTGTCATCGAATAATTCAAGCTCTGGTGATCTGTATACACTATGCATTTCTCACCATACAAGTAATGCCTCTGAATCTTCTTCAAAGCAAACACAACTACAACTAACTCTATGTCATGTGTCGGATAGTTACGCTCATGAGTCTTCAACTGTCTCGAGGCATAAGCCACCACTCTTCTGTCTTGCATGAGCACACAACCTAAACCTACGTATGAAGCATCACTGTAGATCACGTAATCTTTCCCCGACTCTGGCTGAATCAAAATCGGCACATTGGTCAAGGCTTCTTTCAATTTCTCAAAGGCTTTCTGTCTCTCATCTGACCACTCAAACTGAACATTCTTCTGAAGTAACTTCGTCAAAGAAGCGGTTATCTTCGAGAAACCATTCACAAACCTCCTATAGTATCCGGCTAAGCCTAGAAAACTACGAATCTCTGTCACGGACTTCGGTTGCTTCCACTCAACAATGGCTTCTATCTTCTTCGGATCAACTCTAATCCCATTGGCTGACACTACATGTCCTAGGAAGACTACCTCTCAGATCCAGAACTCGCACTTACTCAACTTTGCATACAACTAGTTGTTTAACAAGGTCTGCAAAACTATCCTCAAATGTCGGTCATGGTCTTCCTCGGCACGCGACCAAAATATCACCTATGAAAACAACCACAAACTGATCTAAGTACTGATAGAAGATTCTATTCATCATATCCACAAAAGCAGCTGGCGAATTAGTCTAACCAAATGGCATAACCAAGAATTTATAACGGCCATATCTAGTCCTAAAAGCTATATTCGGTACATCAACCTCTTTTACCTTCAACTGGTAATACCCGGATCTCAAATCTATCTTAGAAAACATTGAAACACTACTAAGATGATCGAACAAATCATCAATTCTCGGCAACAGATACTTGCTCTTCACTGTCAATTGATTTCGACTGTCTATAACCGATGCACATTCTCATACTATCGTCTTTCTTCTTCACAAACAATACCGGTGCGCCCCAAGGCGAAGAAGTCGGACGGATAAAACTTCTATCTGACAACTCTTGCAACTGAGTCTTCAACTCTTTCAATTCTTTCGGTGTCATACGGTTCAGAGCAATCGAAACATGAGCTGAATCTGAATAAGTCTCCATAGCAAACTCTACCTCTCTATCTGGCGGTAAACCGAGCAACTCTTCCGGAAACACACTCGGAAAATCACAGACTGTCCTGATGTCTTGCGGTCTAACCTCACTCATGTTCGGATTCATCCCTAAGCTAGGTAGGCCTGACAACCAAACTCAAACAACATCTGAGCTTCTAAAGCTAAAACAACATTCGATAAAAATTTCACATTTTCACCTACTATTACAATCTCATAATCATCCGCAAGCTTCAAGAAGACTCTCTTAGTTTCAAAATCCATTCTAGCTCTATGTTCTACAAGCCAATCCGTGCCCAATATCACATCAAAATCGTAAAAGGCAATTCTATCACATCTACTGGAAACACGTGACCTTGAACCACCAACAGACATCTTTTGTACATCTTTCTGACCATAACTATATCCCTGAAGGGGCTAGTAACACTAACACCTACCTCTAGTACCTCACAAGGTAAATTCAACAACTTTGCATGCTCACTCAAAATATACGAATGCGTAGATCTAGAATTAATCAGAGAAAACAAACTCAACGTATGTATCGAGAAATTACCTGCTATAACATCGATATCATTCTGAACCAACTCATAGGTCTTCACTTCTTTTACCAACTCATATTAGGATCGGTCACATTGTTCTTTCTCAACAGGAACCAACTCATATGCACGCGAACCCAAACAGATAAACTGTACCTCAAACTCTAGTACGACCATACTGCCTTAAACTAGAGCGATGAACTCTCTCTTCATTCACATTCTCTGAAACCTCATATTCATGATTACCAGCTCCAGGCCCACGACTCGGTCTCATACTTGCCAAAAGCAATAATACAACAATAAACAAAACACGCAAACAAAAATATATGGGGTTAGCAAGAGCAAGGGTCCAAGGTGCTCAAGTACTCCTTTACTCAAAATCTCTTTTAAATAAGTAATAGTAGCAATGGGAACTCGACACTACGCTTCAACACAACCATCATGCTAACACATGCTTTCAAACACCGTACTAGCAAGCAACGTCAAACATTCATGGCAAAACATTCACTGAGACATAGCAACAACATAACACATCAAACTTACCTCACTTACCTACCCGAGGTCTCGGAACCTCAGGCTCTGATACCATCAAATGTAACCCCCTCGTTCCGGTCTAGACAACTGACCGGTCCAAGCAGGTTACACGGGGAAAACCGAAATGAAACCCGCTAGGGCCTCACTTCGATTATCAACCCTAATTTTTTTTCTTCTTTACTTATCTTTTCTAGATGCCTTTATTAAATCTTATGTGATAGGACACGCATCGAACATACACGATTACAAATCCCACAAGATAAGCAATTAAACAACACATTTTAACTTTTATAATAGTCCGTATCGATACGCTAGATGACTGTATCGATACGCCTGGACCTGGTCAACGCCCTGAAGTTAACACAGGGAGACCGTATCAGTACACAACAAGACCGTACCAATACGCCCTCAACGGTCAACTTCTCTCGGTCAAACTACAAAGATCGTATTGATACCCTTAGGGCTCGTACCAATACGCCAAAATCTCGTCAATTTCTCATATTTTCAGAGAGGTTTTGGCATATTGATACACCCCTGAGTATCGGTACGCTCTGCCCAAAATGAGCCCCAAGGCAAGGACCATATCGATACAGTTCTTGGGCGTACTGATACGCCCTGCACTGTAAGTCTCATTTTGGCAGCTAGAAACACAAGGACCCGACTCTAGAGGCATTTGTCAACTCGACTAGCGACATACCAACTTACATACTTCACCAAGCAACTATAGATAAGCATACAAGACGGTCTAAACATACAACAAAGCAACAACCACCAACTAAGCACACATAGAGGAAACTAGTAAACGAACATGCTTAGCAAACCAACAAAGAGTTAAATACCATAACAAACATACTCCCAAACCACAAGAAACATGAAACAACAAACCTACACATAATCTAGAAGCATTTCACCCATACTTTAAGCATGATCAACACTTATCATACATTCAAGACCATCCATTCAAAAGAACATACATCCAAGGCTAACCAAAGCTAAGCATACAATGCTACCTAACCACCAATCAAGGAAACCAACACAAGATGAGCATTTAGATAAGAACTTGCATACAAACATGCATACTAAACCACTTCATTCATAGAAAAACAAACACCTACCTAAACATTGCATAACAAGGGTTACATGCCCTTGAAACAAAACACTTAAACATTCAAGGCAAGTAAAAAACATACATTTATATCCTTCCAACACATTCATAAACATCAAACCATCAAACATGATATATATATATATATATATATATATATATATATATATGCTTAAGAAAACCATTTAGCCAAAAGAAACATATGTTCACCTAAGTAATGCACCATCAAGGTTTACACACCTTCAACAAAAACATAAGCATTCATAAGACATGGTTAGAAACCTTCAAATACAAAACACTAAGGCATCAACATAAACACTTGGCTTACAAACATCAACACAAAAGCATAGGCATCTCAAAGAACATGGTTTACAAATCCATCAACATAAAGCATTAGCAACATAACGCCAACACAAAGGAGTCTAGATACACGCTCCTAAAACACGTAGCATTTCCCATTGCTAAACTACTACATTATTTACCGAACCATACTTGAGCAACTACCACACGCTTGGACGCCCTTTCCTTGCTTCTTGCTAACTCCCCGCTAAAGATTTGCATTGTCGAAAAAGAAGAGCGTAAGCATAAAGCTTAGTGAGAGGAGCTCTAAAAACACATCAACAATGCAATTTTTAAAACATAATTCTTAGTTGAAAAGCAAACCATTTTAAAGAAGGATGTAATAAAACAAAACATCAACAATACATGGTATGCACATGCATAACCAATGCACATGAATCGAATTGAAATTGTAAGAGCTTTAGAGAGACGAAATGAATGACGGTAGAGAAGAGTTTATGGATATATTTTCTTCTGTTTTATTCAAGAAAGGAGAAATTGATAGAAAATTTGAGAGCGTATTTAATTAAATGATGAAGAAGATGAAGGAAGCTTTCATCCAAAAGCTTTCCAAAAGCTTCATTGGGCTTCATATTTTGACAGCTTCACCATTGAAGAGATGGAATCATAAAGTGAGTTAATTGTTAATGTAGAAACAATAAAAAGAGGCGAGGCGGTGGATGATGGCGCCGTCGGCGGAGGAGGAAGTGACGGAGGCGTGAGAAGTAATAATGAGAAATAAGAGAGCTTTTGGGTGTTTAGGGTTTGCTTTTTATTTTTGTATTTAATAATAAATAAAATATAATTTATTTTTATTTTATATTATTTTTATATTTAATAATAATAAAATATGACATGTCACTTCAAAATATAAATCAAATAATTTAGAGTGATCAAAATATGTCAAAAAGTAAAGTTGAGTGAGTAAATTGAGCGTTTTAAAAGTTCAGTGACTAAAATAGATCCGAGAGTAAAGTTGAGTGATGATTTAAATATTTTACCCTTAATAATATAAATATATATTTTTATAAATATTTTGGGTTTTTTTAAATAATATATTTATATTATTAATAGGATTAATATCCTATACACCGGCGGTGGAAAATAAAGTTTCCACAAGCGGGTTTATTTAGGGGTTTAGGGGTTTAGTTTAGGGTTTAAAGGTTAGGGGTTTATGTTGTATGGTTTAGAATTTAGGAATTATGGTTAGAATTTAGGGTTTGGGGTTTGGGGCTTGGGGTTAGATTTTTAGGGTTTTAAGGTTAGAATTTTAGGTTTTAAATTTAAGCTTGGAAATAGGCATGCTTGTGTAAACTTTTTTTACACTGGCAGTGTATCAAATATTAATTCTTATTAATAATATATAAAAATAATATTATTTTATTTATATATATATATGTGCAAATAATATATATTTATATGTTAAGATTATTTATTTTATAAAATAATTTGAATTAATATGAATTAGTTTAAGATATATAATATTTGTGATAAAATACTATATAATGTTATGTTGGTTAAGCCTTAACCATAACTTTACCTCTTAAAGGTCCTAAGTTCAAACCACCTCAAGTGCATGGTTTTATTTTTTTCCCTCTAGCAAAACGACGTCGTTTTGGGCCAAGTTAGGCTTCAAAACAGTCGCACCAAAACGGCGTCGTTTTGACTTAACGAGGAAGTTAACGGCGGAGTGTCATTTTCGACTGAAATATTAAAGTTCAGTGCTAATTTTGAAAAATTTTAAAATTCGGTGGTATTTTCGACTCATAGACTATAATTTAGTGGTATTCGGTGTAATTAACCTTTTATTTTAAATTAAAATCGATCGAAATCGAATTATTGAAAAGAACAATTCATATGGGATAATTCTACAACGTGCGACAAACACCGATGAACACCACTAATGATGAACATCGATGAACACCATTAAATTAATTAATAAAGATTTAAAATTTCAAGGACCCATCATGCAATTACTAATTATTTTTAAAAATTTAATTAAATTATTTTTATATATATTAAAATTTTATTTCTTTAATAAGGGTAAACTATATATTTAGTACCTCACTTATTTTTGTATTTTTATTGAACCCTTATTATTTAAATATTATTTTAATTTGACCCTATTCTTTATAAAAAAATAATTTAACCCTTAACCCTCAACCTAAAACCCTAAACTATTAAACCTTAAACACTTAAACATATACCCTAAACCATATACCATTAAAAATAATTTCACCATCATCGATTCAATTCAATGAATTGTTGAATTCTCCTAAAAAAATTTAATTAATTGTGACGGTCTCTTCATCTCAAATAAGATGATAGTATTAATTCTAATAGATTCGAATTTAAGGGTCATGCGATTAAGGGTCGTATTCTATCTTGCACATGCTTTAGAATACTGCACAAACAAAGGGCGTGCATTATACCACGATCTCAATGCTTGCAGGGTTCTATTTGATGAGGTAATAATTTATCTGGCTATCTGATACTTTTTGATTGCTCAATTTTATACGATTCCTTGATTTATATGTTATAACTCTTGCAGGATGGAGATCTAAGACTTCCAACCTTTGGCTTGATGAAAAACAGTAGAGATGGAAAAAGTTACCCTACAAATTTGGCACTTACTCCTCCTGAATATTTGAGGACTGATATTTACAATATGGATATTTTTATACTATAAATTTAGTTTAATTAATTTTGATATATATAAAAAATTATTTAATTGAATTTTTAGGAGAATTCAACAATTCATTGAATTGAATTGAATCGATGATGGTGAAATTATTTTTAATGGTATACGGTTTAGGGTATATGTTTAAGAGTTTAAGTGTTTAAGGTTTAATAGTTTAGGGTTTTAGGTTGAGGGTTAAGGATTAAATTATTTTTATAAAGAATAGGGTCAAATTAAAATAATATTTAAACGATGAGGGTTCAATAGAAATACGAAAATAGGTGAGATACTAAATATATAGTTTACCCTTATTAAAAAATAAAATTTTAATATATATAAAAATAATTTAATTGATTTTTTAAAAATAATTATTAATTATATGATGGGTCCTTAAAATTTTAAATCTTTATTAATTAATTTAATGGTGTTCATCAATGTTCATCATTAGTGGTGTTCATCGGTGTTCGTCGCACGTGGTAGACTCATCCATTCATATAATGTGATTGAGACCGCTAGTTCAAATCCAAAAAATCTAGCATATTCCACTGCATTGATTTCATTTCACATTTGGGTGGTCAAAGCCAAATGGCATACCTTATAAGCGAAGGTAAGTGTTCGTCCACACTATTTTTTCGTGGAATAATAATAATATATTAGTTTCGTTAATATATACCAAATATTCCCACCTTTGGTTTTCTGAGTTATTTGCCCATGGTTTAAGAACGCACCTACAAATAAAACCATCAAAGAAGAAGAGACATATATTCAAAAAAAGAAGAAGAAGAGACATAACGCCCACAATTTCTTGAATGCTTTTTGATCCCCCATTAAATCCAAGATTTTCTACTTTTTTAACCCCAGAATCTGCTCTTTAAATAACATTGCCAAAAAAATATTATTTGTTCGGAATCTTCTCTCTTTTATTTTCATTTCCAGGACATCAAACAAGGTTTCTGTAATTTGGGTCTTTTTCTAATTTGTCGAAAAGGTTGTAAATGGGGGAATCAGAGGTAAAGAAGAGCACGAAAGGGAAGAAAATGAGGTGGAGATGGGTGATTGGAGCTTTCATTACAATCGCTCTTGCTATTGCTTTGGCTTCAAGGACTACACCAAAGATCCCTCTGAATTCTGGAGACGATAAAAGGACTTGTGAATGTTCTCAGGTTTAACTTTCTCTCTTCCTGTTTTGTTTGGGGAAAAAAGGAGACATGATTGGAATGGTGATTTATTTTTAGGTTTTTATTCAATTGGCGTTAAATTTAACTACGCATTTCTGCGTTCTTGTGTGATCTTAGTCTTACTTATCATTTGGTCTGTAAATTTCTTGCTGCTGTTTAGATCAACGTACTGAAAAGAGATGCGGGTTGTCTCATTTTTGTTTGGATACTAAGAAACTAGTCCAAGCTTAAAATGAAATTGAAGGACCCTTTTTTCTTCATAAATTTCCTGTCTTCGATTGTCGCCAATGAATTTCTTGGTTTCTTGACTGGATTGTGTTGTCTTTTGCCCTTTGTTGAGTTCCTTTGTTTAGGTTGGATGATGGTTGTTTGTATGACAGTGGTTCTTTTTCTTGCATTTTTGCAGGACAAACACAGGCAAAGTGGGATTGTAGAGGATTGTTGTTGTAATTATGAGACTGTGGACCATCTTAATGGTGAAGTATTACATCCATTACTTCAGGAACTCGTCAAAACTCCATTTTTTCGGTACTTCAAGGTTTGCTTTTTTGCCTGATTCCCATTGTATGATGAAAATATTATGTGGATGCTTTATTTTATTATTTTGAAGAGAATTTTCACAAAGTTGATGCGGGAATTGGAAAGATTTCCAGTATAAATGGTTACCTATTGACTATTTTATGGTAAATGGCCATCTGTTCAGTAATTAGAATATTCTGTTTATCCTGTTAGAGCTTCAATTTCGATGTCTATTTATATGGTTGCAGTGTTTGTTGAATGAAAAGGAAGCGATTCTAAGAGTTTTGCAAGTTTGGAAGTCAAACATGTTTATAGAATGGAAAAAAAAGCACACCAGTTTTAGTTGTTGAGAAATGTAATTATTATGATGCTTATATGGGACAAACTTATGGCATAAGAATAGATTGTTCTTACTTGAAAGCCTTTCATTTTTTATTTATCTTAGTATGACAATTTTAGTTTATATGCCGGATTTCAAATTTGTACTCTACATTAGGTCCCTCAAACTAGTTTTTTTCCTTGGGCAGGTTAGATTATGGTGTGATTGCCCATTTTGGCCTGATGATGGCATGTGCCTTTTGCGGGATTGTAGTGTTTGTGAATGTCCAGAAAGTGAATTCCCTGATTCATTCAAGCCCAATCATCGTATCCTACCATCGGATGACCTTAAGTGTCAAGAAGGAAAGCCACAGTCGGCTGTTGACCGCACACTAGATAGTAAAGTTTTTAGAGGGTGGACAGAAACAGATAACCCCTGGACGTACGATGATGAGACTGATAACTGTGAGTCAGAATTTGTTATTGGCTTTATTGAAATTTCAGTTTTATGGACTCGTTTTTATGTATTGGATGCTCTCTAGCTCACTGCTTTTGTCTTTGAAAACCATAATTAAATTGATGCTCGCTATATGTTAAGATTCAGTGTTGCTCTCTTGGCAATGCTAGTTATGATAAGATTTGCAGTGAGATTTGTGGTGTTTTCAACATTAATACACCAAACAATTGATCCTGTAAGTTATTGTTCTTTGCAGCTGAGATGACTTATGTGAATCTTCAGTTGAACCCAGAGCGCTATACTGGCTACAGTGGTTCATCAGCTAGAAGGATATGGGATGCTGTCTATTCAGAAAACTGTCCCAAATGTAAGTTCTGATCTTCTTTTAATTGTGTATGTGAATGAAAGATGCCTAAGCACATTTCTGGAACGGGTAGAGGCATTGGTCTATTACCTCTTAACAATTTGATTTTGTGATAATAACTAAAGTTTTGAATGTCTGGTGATGAACCTTCAATCAATATAACTTAAATTGACTCTTTGCCGGCTGGAGAACTTATTAGTTACCATGGTTGGCGTGTTTTTTGTTCTATTGAGTACACTTAATAACTATTTTCCTGATGGAAGATGGGAAGGAACAGTCTAATTAGCAGCCTTACCATGGTTAGGTGTTTTTTTTTTCTTGGTCTATCGAGTACAGTTAATATCAATTGTCATTAATGGAAGATGGAAGTAACAGTCAAATTAGCCACCTTTTAAAAAAATTATTTTATTCATTTGTACTCTGACATACAGATCCGGCTGAAGAGTTATGCCAAGAAGAAAAAATACTGTACAAGTTGATTTCTGGTCTTCACTCATCAATTTCGGTCCATATAGCTTCCGATTATCTGCTAGATGAAGCCACAAATTTGGTATAAATTCTTTCTTCTGTATCGTTCTGTACTGGTATTTTTTTTCATTTATGTCATGAACTTTAATGTTACAGAGGTCTAACATTGTTTATTTTATCTTCCTTATATCAGTGGGGCCACAATCTCGAAATACTGTATGATCGAGTTTTACAATATCCAAATCGTGTTGAAAACTTGTACTTCACATTCCTCTTTGTTCTCCGAGCTGTGACGAAGGTGAGTAGAATGAGTACATAAGTAATTTCCGTGGGTTCTTGAGGAGCCTAGCATGAAACAGGCAAAAACAAAAATTCACGTTGAGCAAGTACTTGATAGATCTCTATTTATTTTCCAAGTATGTATTTGTTTATCCTGGAGTTTTATTTTACTGGAGTCTGCTTTTATGCATTTCAGGCAGCTGAGTACTTGGAACAAGCTGAATATGATACAGGCAATCCAACTGATGACCTTACGACGCAATCCCTAATGAAGCAACTACTGTATAATCCAAAATTGCGAGCTGCATGCCCACTTCCATTTGATGAAGCTAAATTGTGGAAAGGACAAAGAGGGCCAGAACTGAAACAGAAAATACAAGCACAATTCAAAAATATCAGGTTTCTCTAACTTCCTGTTTGGTGATGCATGTAAAAGGCTGCAATTCTCATTTCTTCTTAATGTTATTGATCAACGAACATATAAAATGATAAATCATGTGTACTTGAAACATATCTGTGTTGGTACATTAAGCATGTCTGAACTTGTTCAAACCATAATATTCTCAAGAAGGAATGAAATCTGAAATTGTACTTGTACTTCAAACTCTCTCGTATCCCTCACCTGCTGAGAAAGTGAAACTTCAACGAACTGTTTCATCTTACTCTTTTATTATTGACATCTGATATCTGTGCCATTGATTTTGACAATGATGTTACAATTTCCATTGGTTTTGCAGTGCGGTGATGGACTGTGTAGGCTGTGAAAAATGTCGACTTTGGGGAAAGCTTCAGGTTTCTGGTCTTGGAACTGCACTGAAGATTCTATTCTCTGTTAATGGCGAGGAGAACTTGATTCAGACAGTAAGTACCCTTCCCATTTTGTAGCTTTGAAATTTCAGTTCTAATTTCATTCTAGTATATGATCAAGCATTTGAACTTCGCCACAATATGGTGAAAGAATCTTTCCAACTATAGTAGCTACGGTTTTTTCCTTGTCAAAATCGCTTTTGAAGTCATTGAAACACCAAGAGTTCTGACCTAACTATATTGTCATGCATAACATGGGAAGAGATAGAAACATCAAAAGTAACTTCATTTTCTATTGCAGTTGATAGGCTGTTGGCTGTTGCTAATTGTGCAATCATGCCAAATTCCCTTGTTGTGGATCATATAATGACTATAAATGCTAGTAAAATTTTTTATACATTGTGAGAACACAAATTTTCGATATGAGTTTCCATCTTTATTTTTCACACGAATGATTGCTATTTCCGGGTTTCACCATTGAGATTGATATGGTTTCCATCTTGTGCAAAATTTGTTGATCTCTACAAAGATCAGTTTTTAATTTTACCATTATGAAGAAAACTTTGGCTTTTATTTCGTATTGTGGGATATCTAGCTTTCTGTCGGGTACATTTTATGTTTTCTTTTCACCAGTGTAGAACTTTTCATTCACTAAACTTCAATTTATTGACCCTCAGTTGCAGATGCAAAGGAATGAAGTAATTTCACTAATGAATCTACTCAATCGACTATCGGAGTCTGTAAAATTTGTGCATGAAATGGGACCGGCAGCGGAGAGACTCGTCAAAGGAAAGATACATTCTCCCACTGGGTTGAATAGCCTAGTGCAAAGGATATGGGCATCAATTGTTAAGACATAGGTAAGACATTAGTGGGCTTCTTTGAATGTTTTGTTCATCTTTTGCTTTTGCCTTACACATTTGTGATATTTGCAGGTGATGATAACAAAAAGATGAGAAAACTCCAAGGAACCACACATTTCTTTTTGGAAACCTAGATTAGGGTTTTGGAGAAGTATAAATTGGCAAGTGTACAATCAAACAGTGTTGTTATGGTTGCAGGTTTTGAAATATAATGTGAAACAAAACTAGAGGAAAATAATAGAGATCAAAATTACCCTGTGGGTTTTTCATTTCATGCTACCGTCATTTATTCAGTACTTTAATGCCATGAATTGACAACTGTCATAAAAGATTGATTTTTCAGCATTATTATATAAAAAACCTTTTTTAAATAGTTATTTACGTAAATAACCTTCAACTA
The DNA here is from genome assembly GCA_958450335.1 of Hibiscus tridactylites. Lineage (NCBI taxonomy): Eukaryota > Viridiplantae > Streptophyta > Magnoliopsida > Malvales > Malvaceae > Hibiscus > Hibiscus tridactylites. The sequence continues at coordinate 94,045,129 of OY288270.1, read as the reverse complement.
ATATTATTCAGAAAAAATAACCTCTAATATTATTATACTAAAAGCGAGTTTAACATACACAAGTTCACTATAAGACGATTTTAAGATGAGACTTTTTATATAATAATGCTTGGTTTTTCAATAAAAGTAATTGTCGAGAAAATCTTAACGGGATAAGATTGATAAGAATTGACAATTGATAAGAATTGACAACGGTGATATGATTGGTTTGTAAATTATAGGTTAACTATAAAATACATGCTTAAACTTTACCTTTTTTTACAATAGGTAATTTTTTTTTGTTAAAATAGGCGCCTAACATTTTATGTTAGTTTGTTTTAATGTCAATCTGTTAAAAAAATTAATCATCCAATTACCATAAATGAAAATAAACTAAAAATTACTAAATTATCGCCATTGCCGCCACCGATAGCCTCGCCAGACTCCATCACCGCCCATTTCCTCCAACCCCTACTGTTGGGTGGTTTTTCCGGCGGCGTTTGGTCAAAAGAGAATATCTGAAGAGAAGCAGTGGAGTTCAAACTGCCCAGAATTCCAGCTCCAGATATCCATTCTTCCAAGTTACTATCTGTGTTTAATGTTGGATACATGGAACACAAGAATCGAAATAGGCACAAGCTACCGAAGTCTAAACTAAAACTATACAAGCAAATGCAGTAGAAACAAGCACAAATCAATAATGTTACAAGGTAGTCGGATCGAGCACATGGATGGCTAAGAGTGCTAGTTAGATTGGTTATGATACAAAGTGTTAACACCAGAAATGTAATTGTGTCCTGGTTATGTTACATAAAATACAGAACATTGACGGAAACAAGAAATCTTGATTGACCTCTGTTGTTTTTGGCATCTATAGAGACGTTTCTTATTTGGGGTGCAGCAACGTAATGAAACCCAATGTCATCACATCATCTGCAAATATGCATGTATATTAAAAAATTTAAAAAATAAATCAGTAGAAAACAGAGATGCGGGTATGCCAACTTAACTTGCCCTAAATTTGGGTAACATAGCAAAAAGATGCAACATCATGCATAAGATTAGGCTCGAATCTTACCGCTACCATATGCTTAGCGAGACTTCTTTAGTCGTTTTGGAGGCCTTGTTTTCTCTTTCCTCATTTCATCAGGACTTTTAACATGGATAAATGGCTGCAAAACAGCGAGAAAATGATTACCATTAAGGGAATACTATTCTTACCAAAAACATAAAGCCATGAAAGTCCTTGGAATGACTCATATTCGAGTGGGATTATGTTCAATTTTTTCCAACCCATTTCTGATTACATGTGGATTACCCATGGATCTCTATGAACCCAATATCAGCACAACATCAAGTTCTAAAGGGCCAAGACCAACAAGCACTTCTGAATGGTCCAAATTTGTTTAAGCATGTATCCAACATTTTGCTTTCATCATAGACAACATATAGCAAAATGTAAAGAAGCACAAAGTGAGATTTCGTATAACATTTTCCTCATATCGTAAAGTCACGGAGGATGAAACTATACTATATATTCACCTAGGAGATACAAACTGCAACTAAGATGAAGTAATAGTAGTAAGGTCACTGACAATCATAATCATACAATTACTAAGAGTTTGCTCCATATCGAAACAGATGAGATGCAAGTGCCACTCAAAAGGTACATAAATGATAATACCTCGTCCCACTTTTTCTGAAGCTCCAGAAGTTCTTGACAGTATGCAAGACATTCTGCATGGTAGACAGCAGCTAACTCTTTTATTAAGGCCTTTCGCTTGATGATGCCGATCACTGCATAAAACATATATATACTTATTGAGAGATTGCAAAACGGGAGGTTCGTAGAAGAAATTCCTCAAAAGCCTATGTCAAGGGTGCTCACAAAGTCCTACATCCTCCCTAGCCAAATAACCTAAACCCATTAACAAAACTAACACCTCTGGTTAACTAAATGTAAGGTTAAAACCACAATCCCTCTTCTTATCAACACCATAATAGCCATAACCATATGAAAATTGAAGTAATTGAAATGCTTATAATTTGGATAAAAGAATTAATCAATTACTAGTCTTAAAGAGGCTGAGTGGTTAGCAATTAGCATAAAATTATTGTGACCGAATCGAATGCCTCTCAATTCATATATAGGCAGAAACAGATTAATATGTAGGCTAAAGCAACAGAATTGGGTCAATCTAGATAACAGATGTACACCAATAGACAATTTAAACAAAGGCAAATAATCACAGCTATTCAAGTACTATAAGCATACTTCACATTTGATTTCTTAGCAGTTTGAACTCAAAATTCTAAAACTTCAGCGCAGAAACCTAACCATACATTCTCTCAAAATTAAAATCCAAACGATACCCATAAAAAATAACATCTTTTTAAGTACAAATGCACACAGCAACAGAAACCCAGAAAGCATAAGAGAGTCAAAAGTGTTACTTCGATTGGGATCGAATGCAAGAGAAGGTTGATCTGGCTGAGAAGCAGGAGAAGGTTGTTCATGTTCATGTTCATGGCTCATGGCTTGGACTTTCAAGATTACCTCCGTTTCTTTTTGGGGTGGGGGTTGCTGTTAAATAACCAGAAGAAAGATAACCCGGGCCAAGGATTCTTCTGTTATTGCTATGGAGAGGCTACATGATTTCAGAATTTTTTTTTATTTTCCCATCCTTTACATGGTTGCTGACTTGAAGGTACAATGAGAAACCAGAACTGGCGAACTGGGTTTTTGTTTGTTGATGCTTCGGCCTATTTACAAAGTGGACTGTATGCTCTGGTTGGGTTGGTCTCGTTGTCAATTTTATAGTTTATGATCGAGATTTATAATCGTCTCTTTTAATAATATATCATCAAAATTTAAGGTTTTTTTTTTCTTAGAAGAGCAACATGCTTTATTACTGTACTCAATCTTTGTTAGGGTTAGTCTCAATATTTAAGTGTTTAATAAAGTTAAAAATTATTTAAATATATTACACTTTTACTTTAGACCTTCTTTTTAAAATATAAAATAATTTGTAACATAAATGAGGGTAAATTGATAATTTCATTTAAAAGTACTTTTGACAAAAGATGTAAGTTAAAAAAAATTCTTTTGAGAAGCACTTTCCAAGGTGAGTTGAAGAACATTTTGTCTGAAAAATTATCTTTTTTTATTATTTTTTTGTCCCGAAAATATTTTTGGTTCAAAAAGAACTATAGAAAAGCAGTGTAAAATATGAATGACATATGCCGGAAAAATAATAGCGGTAGAATATCATTTGAAAATGAAAATATTTTTTTGAATCTGGATTATATTCAACAGTGAAAGGAATATAAAGAAATCACACATTTTACAAGATAAATACAATGCAGAACAAAATAATAAAATTCTAAAGGTGTGAAAAACGTTAAAATACCATACCTAATACTGTTAGAAGAAATCTTCTGATAAAAATCCAGAAAAATTATAACTTTGCCTCGAGTGCTCTTTGAATATAGCAAAAATTCTTCTGTTACTTGTCCCTGGCATGTCGGCACAACCACAAAAGAGAATCATAGCATGTATAGAACGACCTCCTTCGTTGAAAAGTGTTCGTTGGTACTCGTCACTCGAACGTGTAACTGTCAAAAGACAGACTACTGTTATGAAGACAGACAAAAACTGCTAAAAAGCATACGAAAGAACTGCCACAAGGCAGACAAAAGAACTGCCATAAAAGCAGATTTGAATAAGAATCCGGCAAAGTAGAAGAAAAACAAGAAACCAACTTGAAAAACGAAATATTCATCGAAAAAGATGACTTTTATTTATGTACAGGACCAGCAGAACGGCCAAAGGCCGCCGTCAGTAAAGAAAACGATGAAGATGAAGAAGAAAGATTTAGAGAAGTTTTGTAACCACCTCAGAGAAAATGGAGAAGTGGAGAAGTGGGGAAGTGGAGAAAAAAATGAAAATGTTTTTATATAAATTACGATACCTAGATTGGGCACAACTCTCTAATCCTTATAAAAAGACAATTACTCTTAAATACATTACCCTAACATTTTAGCCCTGTAACACCCGGGTTTAGGGGTTAGGCAAAAATACTATTTTAATATTAGTTTGGGCTCGGTTTTATACTCCAAATAATGTTTCGGGTTTTGTTTCAAAATTATAAATTGGGTTGATCATGTTTTAAGATTTAAACCCCAATAAACCATGGTTTTCATACTATTGAGAATACCCCATCTCATTAAGGGTACAAAGGACTTTTGGCTTTTAAAATAAAACAAAACACATAAAACTTCATTTTTCACTCATCTTCCTCCCCTCTCTCTCTTTCAAAATTCACGGTATCTTCTCCCCACCATGGATGGTTACTATTCCATCATCTCCTTGCTTCATCTTTGAAGATTTTTAAAAGGTAATGACATTTTTGGGTTGTCCTCATCTTTCCCTCCTTAAAAGTACTTTCTATTTTCATTTTCATGAGGGTTTTAGAAAATGGAATTTATAGAAGTTTGAATAAAAATGGGAGCTTTATGTTGTTAAAGTAAATGTGTTGAATTTGTATGATTAGATAAGTTATATAGAAGTCAAATGGTATGATATATGTGAATTTCAAAGGGTTTTGAACAATTTTCGGATTTGGGTTTCAAAGGGGTTTTTGGAGGGTTTTAAAGAGGTTTTGGGGGTTGTTTAAGGTTGGTTTTTGAGGGCTGATGTTAGTATAATATATGAGGGCTGCTTTGGGTGTGTTTGATGGTTATTTGGATGCTTGAAATGAAAGAAATCAGTGGGTTATAAAGGCTACTCGAAAATTCTGTTTTGTGACTTTGTTTGGGGTGTTGAATGCTTGTTAATGTTAATCCGGGTTGTTTCCGATGATGTGTTATTGATTCGAACGTTTTGGTTGTGTTTGAGATGATTAGAATCGAGCTTGGGCATCGGTGAAGCATCGAAAGTGAATCCGGAGAGTTGAAGGTTGTCGCTTGCTTGGTCTTGGAGCTTGGGAGCTTAGGTGAGTGGTCGTTAGTTTTTAAAGGTTTTAAATTAGTTGGTTCGAGTTTATGGACTAGGTTGGGCTTGGTAGACCCACCTAGAGTTAGGATTAGGGTGGTAGCCTAATCCTAAACTTGATCTAAGCCTTTGGATGAACTCAAATGTATGAATGTATATGCCTCGTATGTCTTGTGATATGAATGCTTATGTATATTGTTTTATACATGTGAATTGAGGCATGGGTTGTATGGCTTAAAACATGCATGGTGATGGTTCATGGTTGTGACCATGGTGAGTACGTGCTAAGCACGGAAATGATTGAAATGTGCGTTGTGGAATGAGTAAAATATTGGCACTAGTATACTTAAATACAAATGATCGATCATTAGGATGTTAGTGTGTACACATGAGTCTAAAGTCGCGCGTGGCCTTGGTGGCGTTGAGTCACCAAGGAGGAGTACGGGTACGCCCGGAAATGGTATTTAAATATAGTCGGTGATGAGTGGAATCCCATCGACGGGGCGTGAGGATGAGTGGAATCCCCTCCGCGAGACCGGTGATGAGTGGAATCCCACCGAGGTAATGTGGTTGTTGGGTATGAATTACCAACGAGTCTATCCGCGTATTTGGGTCATAACTAGGTGCCAATGTTGATTGATTTATGTAGCAATGTGTTGAGATATATGAGCTGTTTGGATGTTTATATGTGATTGCATGTATGATAGTATTGAACTCTTAATTAAGGCATACATGTAATACATTGCTCATGCATTTATACCTTGTGGACCTTGGTAAGTGTAAATGGCATTGGCTAGATCGTGCTCGGACCCTGCAATGTTGAGGTTTGTTTTTTAGAGCTTACCCTCACTAAGCATTATTGCTTACGCTCTCCTTGTTCAATATTGCAGATCCTTAGTTCGTGGGTTGCTCGGGCAAGAGGAGGGCCTCCAAGTGTGGTTTTGGACTTGGGTTCATCAAGTATGGTTTTTGCTAAGACAAGTAATAGTTTAAGCAATGGGATGTGTTGGTCGTTGTTGGTTGTTAGGAGCATGTGTAGACTCCTTTAAATATATTGCTTATGCATGGATGTGTAGCCATGTTGAATGTTAACTTATGTCTATTTTGTTTGCTTGATATGTTGGCCTATGCTTAAGAGTTTCTACTTGTGCTTGATCATAGTTAGAATGAATACATGTTGTAGATTGTTGCTTTGGTTTTAGACATGCCTAAATATTGTTGAAGCATGATTGTATGGTTGCTAAACCTTAGGTTATCTTGTCTTGATGTTGCTTGATGTTTTGGAGGAGTTTTGAGGCATCCTTGTGCCTCAAAACAACCCAGTAAAATCTGCAGACAGGGGGTGTTTCGGAACGGGACCCCGTGTTCCGAAACGGCCCCTGTGTAAATGGCCAGCCGTTTCGAAACGGATGAGGGTCGTTCTGGAACGTTTTTGCTACTGGAATTTTGAGAAATTGGCGAGATGAAGCCGTTTCGAAACGGGCCTTTGAAGTTTCGAAACGGTCAAATCTCGTTGACCACGAGATATTGATCGTCAAGGTCGTTCCGATACGGGTCACCCCTGTTTCGGAACGGTCACCTTGTGGTTGACCCAGGCCCGTTGACCAGGTCAGGGCATTTCGGAACACCCTATAGGTGTTTCGAAACGGCCTGCTGAAATGAAGTAAAATGGACTGTTTGTGTTTGTTTGGTCGGTAAATGTTTCATTGATTGTATCTTCCGCTATTGTGCTTCACATAGGGATTAAATATGCATCTAGATAAGATTAATGTTAAAAGAAATTTTTTTGGGTCGTTAACCGAGGGGAAGCCTTAACGGGTTTCGCTTCGGTTTTCCCCGTGTGACCCACTTGGACCGGTCATCCGACCAGACCGGGACGAGGGGGTTACAAGCCCATTCAATCTAGTGATGACTTCGTCACGAACGTTCTGTCTTTCTTACCTACTGGATATTCGACGTGAAATTAGGCAGTCAAGTGTTTGTTCCGATATTACTTACACAAAACTATTATCGTATTCTCAAAAAGTATGTTTGATAGTACTCACCTATTAAAATTAAGTGTGCGACGCGGCCCACGGGTCGGTCCGAATTAGTCAAAACAAAGCCCTGAAAACTGAAAGAGCAAAAAAAAATAATAATACAATTTATAAAAGAAAAACGTATGTAGTTATAAAATAAAAAAAACAAAGTTTGATTTATTCAAATTCTAGTAAGGTATTTGAAGGAAAATCACCATATTAATTATGATAATGCTATCTTCAATGTAAGATTCAGATTTTTTTTAAACGATAATACAAAATTTTAGTGTATAATAGAAGAATTTTCTAATTATACCATACATTTTAGATAAACTACCTATTTCGTACACTATTTATTTATTTATTTTTGTTTTAATTTTTAATTTTTGATAAAATTATATCTAACGTTACATTTTGTTTCTATTTCGCACATAACGTCAAAAAATAATGATATAACTAATATGACATTATACAATTAAGCCAAAATAATAAAAAAAAAACTTGAGACCTTCTACACAAGGGGTGATGGGCCTGACCACTTAGTTAGGTTAGAGATTTATTTAATTCACTCCGAAACTAATATTTAAGTTAATTTGTATCACTATCAGAGTCGACATTTATTTTCTTAGATTGAAGTAGATGGTTAAGCGTCGCGGTTGATATCTCTTCGATTCATAGGTCTTAAAATTAATACCTAAAAGGGCAATCACTTTTCCTTCTTCCCTAGGTTATATGTATTATTAAAAAATATTAAATTGTGTCTTATAATCAAAACTAATTAATGATTATTTATTTATTTTTATAAAATTAATATGAAAGCATTCTAAAGATTAAATCTATAATATTTGTTTAGAATAGAATATAGAATTTAAATTATATAGATTTAGATTTATTGTTTTAAATTTTGTATTGTGTAATACTATATTACAAAAATAAATAAATAATTATTTAATTATTTTTAACCGACAATATTTATGTTTTCGTATAGAAATTGAAACAGACCAGAGCGTAGCACAATGTCCGGCCTAAGAGAGAATGAAATCTAGAAGACTAGAACGAGTAGCAGAGATAAGCAAGCACCAAATCTCAATCGAAGCCATTGCCCGCTTACTTCTCCATTTTCTTTCCCCCTTTCAAAACGCGTTGAACTTGAAAAAAATAACAAATGTATAAATAAATACCTACAAAATGGTGTTCCAGAAGAACAGGGATTGGACCAAGTAAAAGTCTATGGTTCTAAGATAAAGTCATAAAACAGAAATGTACACATCTAAGCTAACCACAAACTCAACTATTCAGACAACAACTGATCTAGAAGATTTTCTTTGACCAATCAGATCTTTAAACTGAATAAAGGATGCTCACGTGGGTTAACCTCCATTATTAAATATAATTTGGTCTAGAATTGCCAACCAACTTCCAGTTTTTTTTAGTTTTTCTTTCCTTATTTTAAGCATTGCAAAGTCTGGAACACTTGTTCATCTTCCCTCTATATAAATCTTCCTTGGGTCCTCATAATTTACTCACAACAAGTCCCTGAATCACCAAAATCCATCAAAAAGAAAATTCAGTCTTTATAATCTTTTTTCTAAGGTTTGAAGATGATAAAAGAGGTGGAATACAAGCAAAACTGGGGTGCGGTGGCACCATCCCCTCTCATTAATCCCACGAAATCTTCAACCTGTCCAAGCCTAGACACCATTCCTGAAGAAGCGTGTGAAAATCAAGCAGTTTTTTCCAAGAAATTCTTAGTTTTTCTTCCCCTAGCGTTGTCTACTGCTGTCTATTTCTTGCTAAACAACGATGCGACGCTTTGTGCTTGATATTGGGAAAAAAACACTTAGCTCTGGGCGGATGATCTTTCAATGTTGTGACTTTCTTTGTTTTAGAGATGGATGGTTGGAGGATTGAAGAGCTTTGAGCACATGATAAGAAGTTTGGGAAATGGAAGAAGCTCAATAAATTCAATGCTAAGGGGAGAATATTAATATTCAATATGAGGTAGATGGGCATGTATTTTGGTAAATGTTCTTTGAATTGTAATATTTTTGTACATCATGGGTTTTTCATATCAATCCAGCATCTCCCAGTCTCTGATTTTTTAAGTTCTCATAGTATAATAGTTTTTATATGTTTATTTTGATCGTTTTAGTCCTAATTAAAAAAATCAATAAATTTAACCATATTGTTTAGACATTCTTTTGATTTGAAATTTGGGTTTAGGCTGATTCAAACTTAGGTGTGAGATTAATGCAAATCAAGGTTGCTCAACCCATCACTGTGCCCATGTCATTTACAAATGTTTTTCTCTGAAAATCCTATTCATAATCAAAACCAAAAACCAAAACTCAAAAATATGTATAAATATATTCATTTATCCAGTGAATTAAAATTTGATGAATTGTAGAATAGACAATGAATTATTTACCAATGTTGAAGAAGAAGATAACTAAGCGTATAATACCCAGAAAGCAACATTTTAGTGAAAGAGAACCCATTCTATTATCTCTGTCAAAATCTTGATACCTAACCTTTTATCTTTAGAAGTAAATATAATATATGAAATACATCACCCTTTACTTCAGCAAAAATAATTATAATATTAAATGGATTAGCATTGCCCATTTACCCTCTGACTCCTTTTATAACAACATTTTTATTAACTTAAAAAAGGAAAAAAATTAAAATAAATATATTCTTAATTCTCAAATCTTAATCCTGTCTAATTATTGATCCACATTATCAAATAAAGGCTTAAGTACTTTAAGCCCTTGAACTTTTGTAAATTTTTTTTAGTTAAGTCCTTTATTTTTTTACGCCCAATTAAGCTTTTATACTTCAAAATTTCATAAATACACCCCTTTGATCGGCGTTGACTGCTAATTGTTAAATCTAACAGTTTTTTGGATCAATTGGTGCAACGTGTCATATTACAATGTTGTCACTTAATTTTTTTTGAGTTTTTGAGTTTTAGGGTTAGAAACGTAGATTTTAGATTCACTTAAAAATAAACATGTTTGTGTAAATATTTTTTACACTAATATTGTATATGATACATGGGTGTTGTTGAAGAAAACAACATTCCTCGTTCATTCGCGGATCTAGGATAATAGCAAGTATTTCTCTGAAATAGAAACAAACATGATGTTGAAGTTAGATATTTTAAATAGTAAAAAAAATGAAAGGAAAAAATTCAGAATTGGGAGAGAAGAAAGTTGCAGAAATTTTTAGGATAATTTGAACGACGAAGATGAAATTCTTCAAGCATTCAACAACGGTAGCAACGTTCTTGGAATTTGACACGATGAACTCGAAAGAACCTGCATAATCTGCTATGCAAACCTGAATCGAAACTGTTCTTCGTAGTCGGAAAAGGTGAACAAACTCCAAGGAAGAACTCGAACAATCTGTTGAACGAACCCGAACCTTATCCTGAATTTGCTCGAATACGGACTTGGACCCTTCAATTATCGAACCCAAAGTATCAAAGAAAAAGTTCTAAAAAGAACCAAATTTGAGAGAAAATCTCACAAACAAATTTATTCATTCAAGTGTTTCACCCTTTCAATGTTGCATGCGGGTTACATACATAGGGGTGAGGGAAGTTGGCCGAATTCTATCTTGTGGCTGCTATTTGGCCATTTAAAATTAAAGTTTTAAACTACAAATAATTCCCTAGGCAGATTCAATTTCGGCCATACATTCAAAGGCACTTGGGCGCCACTTTGCATATGAAACATGTGCCAATTTGTTTGAAACTCAAACAATAACCTCCTTGCTGCTTATCCACTCGGCTGCATGTATATCCACACGTGTCCTTGTAGATGGTCTGGTGCACATGGTCTGCCCATGTCAATGTTGCATGCACGAATTGCCAAAGAAATCATAATTGTTGAAGTGAAATGGCACGCTGCATGTGCTTTGTAATTTTTGTGTTTGAAATTTCCCTCTTAACATGCTGAAATTCAAATGCCATGGCTGCTCTAAATTCCACGTGCAAACAAAACCAATTGTTCTTAAGTGGGCTGCACACATATATAAAAAAACATTATAAAAACATTATTAGGAATTACATGCATTCATTACCAAATTTCATGCACACACATATAGAAACAAACATTATTCCAAACATATATATATATATATATCATATTATATACATATTTAAATATACCTAATAAGTAATATAACCTAAACAAGTTACATACCAGCATACAACACATTAAAAGTCTTATCGACTAAGGCACAAGTATTATCAAATGATTCAAAAATATTAGCACAAATAAGGAACAGAGCTTCCCTGAAACGTTGCGCCCTAGATCGCGTAATTGGTCCTAACGGTAAGACCTCTGGATTAGCAACATGTGCTGGTGAAGATGTGCTCACATCATCCCCCCCTTCTTGAAAAGGATTTGTCCTCAAATCTGTAAAATCACCATAAGGGGTTAAGTTAGAAACATTAAATGTGGCACTTACATTGTATTCTCCAGGTAGATCTAACTTGTAGGCGTTGTCATTCACTTTCTCCAACACCTGAAAAGGACCATCTCCTCGCGGTAACAGCTTGGACCGCCTTTGAGCCGGAAATCGTTCCTTTCGGAAATGAACCCAAACCCAATCACCAACATCGAAGGTGACTCGCTTCCTTCCTTTGTTTGCTTGCTTTTCATACTGCTGAGTCCTTCGTTCTAGGTTCTCCTTAACCTGTTGATGCATCTTCTCGTATTCTGCTTTCACTTTGCCGTCCATGTTTATCACCTGTTCCCGTGGCAAAGGCAACATATCTAGAGGCGTAATAGGATTAAAACCATAAACAACCTCAAAAGGTGACATTTTAGTAGCAGAATGTACAACATGATTATAAGCAAACTCAACATGTGGCAAACAATCTTCCCAAGTCTTAATATTCTTTTTAATGATGGAACGAAGTAAAGTAGATAAAACCCTGTTAACAACCTCAGTTTGTTCATCAGTCTAGGGATGGCAAGTAGTAGAAAACATGAGTTTCGTACCTATTTTGCTCCAAAGAGTCCTCCAGAAATGACTCAAAAACTTTACATCCCTGTCAGAAACAATCGACCTAGGAATACCATGCAAACGAACAATCTCTCTAAAGAACAAGTTAGCCACATTAACAACATCATCAGTCTTATGGCATGCAATGAAATGTGCCATCTTAAAGAACATATCAACCACAAAAAATACACTATCTCTACCATTTCTAGTTCGAGGCAATCCCAAAACAAAATCCATGGAAATATCAGTCCAAGGGGAATCAGGAATAGGTAGAGGTAAGTACATACCATGTGGTGAAACCTTCGATTTTGCTTTCCTACATGTCACACAACGTTCACAATACCTTTCAACATCTCTGCGCATCTTTGGACAAAACAGATGCTCCTTCAGTGTGTGTAACGTCTTAGTGACACCAAAATGACCCATTAATCCACCTTCATGTGCCTCACGAATCAGAATATCACGCATCGAACCCTGTGGAATGCAAATCTTGTTTTCCTTGAAAAGATAGCCATCATGCCTGTAAAACTTTCCATCTGCACCTTTCGAACAAGCATTAAACTTATCTCTGAAATCAGGATCATCAGGGTATAAATCACGAATATACGCAAAACCAATCAGATGTGAATCAAGATAACTCAAAAGTGCATACCTACGTGATAATGCATCATCAACAACATTTTCTTTCCCTTTCTTGTAACGAATGACATAAGGAAAAGATTCTAAGAATTCAACCCACTTAGCATGTCGTTTATTCAATTTATGCTGACCTGTGATGTAACGTAAAGCCTCGTGGTCGGTGTGGATCACAAACACCTTAGGCAACAAATAATGCTGCCATGTCTCCAATGTCCGAATCAGTGCATACATCTCTTTATCATAAACCGGATAGTTCAATGTAGCACAACTCAATTTCTCGCTAAAGTAAGCAACGAGCCTCTTTTCCTGCATCAAAACAGCACCTACACCAATTCCAGAAGCATCACATTCAATTTCAAACATTTTATCAAAATCAGGTAATGCTAACACAGGTGCTCTAGTCAAACAATCTTTAATTTTCAAAAAGGCATCTTCTTGTTCCTTACCCCAAAAGAAGCTAGAATTCTTCTTAATAATACCAGTTAAGGGAGCGGTAATGGAACTGAAATTAGGAACAAACTGTCGATAAAAACTCGCTAAACCATGAAACGATCTAACCTGAGTAATCGATGTCGGTCGTGGCCATTCCTGAATTGCCTTTATCTTCTCAGGATCAACTTCAACTCCCTGAGAACTAACAATGTAACCAAGAAATGCGAGTTTGTCAGTACAAAAAACACACTTCTCCATGTTACCAAACAATCTTTCTTCTCGCAAAACCTGCAGAACAGCTCGCAAATGTCCTACGTGATCCTGTAAAGACTTGCTAATCAAGATATCATCAAAGTATACAACACAGAATTTACCAATGAAAGATCGTAGAACATGATTCATCAAACGCATAAAAGTACTTGGTGCATTACTTAAACCAAAAGGCATTACTAACCATTCGTACAAACCTAGATTTGTCTTGAAGGCTGTTTTCCACTCATCGCCTTCTCGCATGCGAATCTGATGATAGCCGCTCCTTAAGTCAATTTTGGAGAAGATGACGGCTCCGCAAAGCTCGTCCAACATGTCATCAAGTCTTAGAATGGGATGACGATACTTAATTGTGATCTGGTTCACAGCTCGACAATCTACGCACATTCTCCAAGAACTATCTTTCTTCGGCACTAATAGCACCGGAACAACACACAGACTCAAGCTCTCTCGAATGTAACCCTTGTCCATCAACTCGGTAATTTGTCTTTGAAGCTCTTTCGTCTCTTCAGGGTTGGTTCGATAAGCTGGCCGGTTCGGAATAGTAGCACCTGGGATGAAATCAATCTGGTGCTCAATGCCACAAAGATATGGCAATCCCTTCGGTGTTTCAGCTGGAAACACGTCCTCAAACTCATGCAAAAGTGTCAAAATCGGTGAAGGTAGATCAGTAGGAAAATCTGTCAATAAACAATAATCTTTAAACATCTAAATAAGAACAGATTGTTGAGAGGAAAGACATTTCCTGATTTCGCTACTGCTCGCATACACGAACATCTTCTTCTTTTCTTTTGCAGTCTCTTTACTCTTTTTCAAGCTTGCATGATCTTCAAACACTTGACTCGGTGTTAAAGGAGCCAAAGTGATTTTCTTACCTGCATGCATAAAAGAGTAACGATTTGTATAACCATCATGCATTACCTTCTTGTCATACTGCCAAGGGCGTCCCAAAAGAAGGTGAGTAGCATCCATTGTCACAACATCACAAAGGACCTCGTCCTTGTAGTTTCCAATTGAAAATGGTACCATAGCCTGTCTAGTCACTTTAAGCTCGCCACCATCATTCAACCATTGTAACTTATATGGATGAGGATGCTTTGTCGTTTTCAGACCTAACCTGTCAACCATCACTGAACTGGCAACATTAGTACAACTACCGCTATCAATAATCACAACACATACCTTGTCTTGCACCTTGCATCGTGTGTGAAAGATATTCTCACGCTGTAGATCATCCGGTACCTGTTGCACATTCAGACTTCTTTTAATAACCAAAAGTTCCATTACCTTACCAGATTCAGGAACCTCTAGGTCGGTCTCGTCTTCCTCTTCAGTAGGGACATCATGCACTTCCTCCTCGGAATCTGACTCAATCTCACTATCATCTTGCATCAACATAACCCTCCGGTTAGGACATTGACTAGCAACATGTCCTCTTCCAAGGCACTTGTATCGGAACTGATTTATTTCATGACTTTTGTAGGGAATTGGAAGATCTCAACGATGACGACTTAGGCGAAACAATCTCTATTGTCTCTTTAATTTCTGAAATTCGTTTAACTCTATCACAATCTAAACCTCTTCCCTCAATTTTGAAGGCACCTCAGCTAGAATTGAAACAACTTCCACCACACTTTAAATATGCATATTTGGGCGACAAAGAAACTCTACCCGTCATCATATCAAGCGAATTGTCGTCACAACAGGAGGAGGAGTTAATTGCTACATTGAGCATCCATAAAGAGGCAATCAGATGGACATTAGCCGATATCAAAGGCTTAAGTCCTTCCACGTGCATGCACGAAATAAAAGTGGAGGATGGCGCAAAACCTATCCGAGAGGGACAACGTCGATTGAACCCACCGATGATGGATGTGGTAAGACAAGAAATACAAAAATTGCTAGATGCCGATATCATCTACGCAATTTTTGACATTAAGTGGGTTAGTCCAATTCATGTTGTGCCTAAGAAAACGGGAATAACTGTTGTCAAAAATGATGAAGGTGTAAAGGTTCCAAAGAGAGTTCAAAACGGATGGCGAATGTGTATCGATTACAGGAAACTTAATTCTCAAACTCGAAAAGACCATTTCCCTTTACCGTTCATCGATCAAATGATCGAAAGACTTGCTGGAAAAACACATTATTGTTGTCTTGGCGGATTCTCTAGATTTTTTCAGGTACCTGTAGCACCCGAAGATCAAGAAAAGACTACATTTACTTGTCCATTTGGGACCTTTGCATATAGGCGAATGCCTTTCGGGCTATGCAACGCTCCAGCCACTTTCCAACGTTGCATGCTAAGCATTTTTTCCGATCACATTGAGCGAGGTATAGAGGTATTTATGGATGATTTTACCGTTTACGACGATTCATCTTCTAAATGTCTCTCTAATCTTTCATACGTGCTTAACCGATGCATTGAGTATAATTTAGTTTTAAACTATGAGAAGTGTCACTTTATGGTACGTAAAGGTTTAATTCTCGGTCATGTGGTTTCTGCCCAAGGTATAGCCGTTGATAAAGCTAAAGTAGACGTTATTCGCTCACTTCCATACCCCACTTCGGTGAGGGAAATTCAAAGTTTTCTTGGCCATGCAGGATTCTATCGACGCTTCATAAAGGATTTCTCTAAGCTCGCGCAACCACTTTGTTGCCTATTACAAAAAGATGTACCATTCGATGTAGACAAAGCTTGTAGAGAATCATTTGATGAGCTAAAAGCACGACTTATTTCCGCCCCAATTTTGCAGCCCCCGGATTAGTCTTTACCCTTCGAAATCATGTGCGATGCCTCCGATCTAAGTGTAGGCGCAGTGCTTGGGCAAAGATCCAAAGACGGACCACATGCTATCGCTTATGCCTCTAGAACTCTTGATTCAGCACATCGAAATTATTCTACAACAGAAAAGGAGCTTTTTGCTGTCATTTTTGCATTAGATAAGTTTCGCCCTTATTTATTAGGAACTAAAATTCTCATTTTTTCTGATCATGCAACAATGAAATACTTGATCAACAAAAAAGACGTGAAACCTCGTTTGATTAGATGGATACTCTTGTTACAAGAGTTTGACATTCAGATCAAAGACAAGAAGGGCAGCGAGAATTTGGTGGCGGATCACCTAAGCCGTTTAGCGACATCACCAATCGAACTCCCTTTACGAGATGAATTCCCGGACGAATCGCTAATGGAAGTTAAGGTAACATTCCCTTGGTTTGCCGATTTGGCGAATTTCTTAGCCACTGGTAAGGTCCCTAGCAATTTGTCTCAATCCGCGGTTAAACGTATTAAAAGAGATGCTAGATATTATATATGGGATGATCCATATTTGTGGAAATTTTGTTCTGATCAAATAATTCGTCGTTGCGTAGGAAATAGCGAGGTAACTTCTATACTTAAATTTTGTCATTGTTACGCTTGTGGCGGACATTTTGGCCCTAAACGAACTGCGCACAAAATCCTTAAGTGCAGTTTCTTTTGGCCTACTTTATTTAAATATACTTACGATTTTGCAAATCACGTGACAGATGCCAACGAGTTGGGAATTTAAGCCGTCGAAGCGAAATGCCATTAAATCCAATGCATATATGTGAAGTATTCGACGTGTGGGGACTTGACTATATGGGACCTTTTATTTCATCCTATGGAAATCTTTATATCATTTTAGCTGTCGGTTACGTTTCAAAATGGGTTGAGGCGAAAGCCACCCGTGAAAATGATGCGAGAACCACGACTAATTTTTTGCGTGATTTTATTTTTTCCAGGTTTGGGACTCCAAGGGCGATCATTTGTGATAGAGGAAAACATTTCGTCAATCGGATTGTTGAAGCTTTGATGAGGAAATATGGCGTGACGCAACGCATATCAACAGCTTATCATCTGCAAACTAACGGACAAGCGGAGGTTTCAAATAGGGAAATAAAATCAATCCTAGAGAAAATCGTCAAACCCAATCGAAAGGATTGGAGCTTGAAATTAGTCGATGCGTTATGGGCATATAGGACCGCTTACAAAGGACCCATCGGCATGTCACCTTACCGCATTGTCTTCGATAAACCTTGTCATCTTCCAGTCGAACTTGAACATAGAGCATTTTGGGCAGTGAAAGAATGTAATATGGAGATGAATGCCGTTGGTGAAACACGGAAACTCCACATCCAAGAACTTGAGGAAATTCGCCGAAACGCTTACGATAGCGCCCAACGTTATAAAGAACAAACTAAAGCATTTCATGACAAGCACATTTCGTTTAAATCCTTTTCAATTGGACAAAAAGTTCTCCTATTTAATTCGAAGTTTAAAATTTTTGCAGGAAAACTTAAGCCTAAGTGGAGCGGGCCGTTTACCGTATTCAATACCTTCCCTTATGGAGCCGTGGAAATTGAAGACAGCTCGGGTGCACAGTTTAAAGTGAATGGACATCGACTCAAACCGTTCTTCGAAAGCACACCCATCGAACAAATTGAAGAAATTATCCTCGAAGAACCAAAAATCTGAGCAATGAATTGGTCGAGCTTAACGACAATAAACAAAGCGCTAAATGGGAGGCAACCCATTGGTTCAATTTTTTTATTATTTTATTTTTATTTTTTGCTTTAGTTTATTTCTTTCTTAAATAACTTTTTTTCCCACTGTAGGTTTCTCTGTCGAAAGGAGCAGGGCAATTTAATTCCCCCAGCCAAAGTGCACCGTTTCATTAAACGCGGTGCATTTTAGCACGCTTAATGAACGGTGCACGATAGCCCGAGACCCTTCCATTAAAAATTTCGTAGAAAAAACTCTTTCCCCTTTTTTCCCCTTCTTTCCTTTCCGCAAACATCACCAAACCCTAGCAAGCTCACCCCGCCGCAAACACCCAACCGGATTTTCACTGCCGACATCAGCCCACAATGCTGCAGACAAGACAACAGGCCTGTCGTCTCCCTCAAGAACCACCGATGGTTATCGGCGGACGATGTCATTTTCAATTGCCCCAGTTTATGGAGATTAGCAGCGAGTCCGAACCCTCCGCCGCACCTCATCCTCGCCGCGGAGGCCGTCAACGACAAGCCACCACTCCACCGGCCGAAAATCCTATCCCCCGGACTACCACGGCTCCTCTGCCTCCTTCCTCGAACGTCAGTCGCCGTTCGCACCATTCCAACAGCGTCGCCGGTCTAAGCGTCAGCCGCCGTCCGCCATCCCCACGGTCTCCGTCACTATCATTTTATTCGATGCCCACTGTGGAATCCTCTACACCCTCTCGGCAGCATCCATCACATACCCAACAGAGGGATTCCATAATCCCTTGATTTTCTATGCATTCTGCCGAATCGGAGCAACACCCCGAGGTAAATTCTACCCCGATTTTAACACGACCATTGCTAATGTATCACCCTTCTTTTGGTTACACACAAGACTTCTCGGCCGATTACGGTTTCCACCACGATCACCAGTCCTCTGCAAACTACCACCATGGCGAGCACTCTGACCAGCAGAATAGTGCATCATCTTTTCCCTCTCCGCCCAGAGGCGACACAAAAAATTCGGAAAGAAATAGGCGTGGGCGTAAATATGCAGTTCCGGCCGAAGAAGAGCTCAAAGGTTTCCTCATCTTTTCTTCCGATCAGCTTGACCAATTTCAGAATATCAGACATCGACCTTTTCGGGTTTGCAAATTCATTCCCCAGCTTACTATTGTTAATCTGAATATCTCTGAATCTGTCACACACTATTTTAATGCTATCGGATGGACTGCCTATTCTGAAATAAACTGTGGAACATTTTATGAGTTAGTTTTTGAATTTTACTCTACATTCTCTTTTTCCGAAACTCGTTACATTACGCCTGATTCTCCTGCTATTATCACATTTCGGTTATGTGGTGAAAGCTTTGCTATGTCTGTCAATGAATTTAATTTAGCTATGGGTTTTGTGACTAACGTCACAGACCCTGATTATCTAACTGCCTTGTTTGAGATTCCCGCAGACTTTGATGAAAATACAACTTATTTTGGGCTTTCCGGGCAAACAGACATAGTTTTCGACCCTCGTTCCACCAAAGCTATTACGCTTCAAGATCCAGGGCTATGTTACGTTCATCGCTTCCTTGCCTACAATTTTTCTGGACGTAACAATGCCTCCACCACTCTGAGTAAGACCGAACTGTTTTTCCTCTGGTGTATGCATTCGGGTAGGAAGGTAAACTTAGGATTTTCGTTAGCTCGCCAATTAGAAGTCGTCATCCGGTATAATCGCCCCTTAATCCTTGGTCCTTTAATTACTCACCTTGCATCTAGAATAGCTCATTTTGATATTGAGAATTTCACTTACGCCTTTTCTATGGTTGCTTTAGATGAGCGTTGCTTGGATTCCATGGGACTACTTGATGGACCACCGGATGCGCCCTTCTTCAATCCACCGAGAATTTTAACACCAAGAACAAGGAGGGTTTTCGCTCGCAGAAATACCCCACGCGCCCCTCGATCCCCTCCTCCCCAAGAGCATCCTTCTCACGCTGTTCCGGATTTCGCTGCGCGCCTCCATGCGCTAGAAGACAACATTTCTGAAATCCTCTCTTATCTACGTCCTGGGCGCGGCCGCGGACGTGGCCGCAATCATCGTTGATCACGGGGAGTTCCCTTTACCCCTCTTTGCCTTACTTTTTAATTCTCTTCTCTGAATTGAGGCAATTCATTTAAGTGAGGGGGAGGGTGCAACAACACCACTTGTCCTATGCTTGTTTAAATTATATGTTTAAATTATATGTCTGACTTTTCTTAAACTTGAGATGAATTTTTCTTGCCATTACTTGTTGAACAACATGTTATACTTGTTCTAGTGCTTAGGAATGATTTAATTGGAGCATTTTGATAATCAAAGGATGGGTAATCTGCAGTTTCTCATCTCTTTTAAATTCTCTTGATTGTGTTAATTAGATTTCTCGCCTAGCTTAATCAAATTAGCCCAATTTTGGTAAGATTTGAGCCTTGAGCATGCATTCTTCATATTATGCTCGTTTCTTTTGCTTGAGAGTGTCACCCTGAATTTTAGGAATCTAGAACTTGTGGCTTGCTTACAATTCGAGACTACACTAAGAACGAGGCGCTTTAAAATGATTTAGGCATTAGGCTTTAACCTCTTCCATCCCTTCCATTTTAATTTACCCTTTCTCATCGCCTAGTGAGCTTTTGTTAGCCTTACATCCCATTTCTTTGGCTTAACCACTTTTTGATTGATCAAATGCTAGAAACTATATTACTAGGCAAATAAGGAGATGCAATTCTAATAAAGGGCATAATTCTTCTGGAAAAAAAGAAAAAAAAGAGAAAAAATAGTTTCGAAAAGAAGAAATAAAGAAGAAAAAATACGTGATTGCTTGCCTTTTTTTAGCTCCTTCTTAATGTCTTCACTGCTTAATGTTTGAGATGTCTTGCATTGATCATCCTCTTTTGTTTTTCTTTCCATCTTTCTACCTTTTTTTTATACCCACATTACACCTTGAATGAAAGACCTAATGATTTTTTGCACCTCGATTCTAATAAGTAGTGGAGAATTGAACTTGTTACAAGCATATGGAAACCTTTGTTCATGCATGAATTAGAGTGTTTTTGCTTCACATTTACCTTTAAACACTTTGAGTGCTCTTGAGTGTATCTTGGAGAGGATTAAGACTAGGCTAAGATTTGATTAATGCTTGATAGGTAATTGGAAGGGATAAGGGTTGTTCTTTGCTTGTATTCATTTGGTTTGATTATGTTTCTTTCATGAAACTCCTTTTGCGCTAGAACTCTTATGATTGTGTTTGATGCTTGTAATGGCTTGAGAAATGCATTCCTAGGTTTATGTTATTTCGGACATACTTGAGGACAAGTATGAGACAAGTGAGGGGGAAATTGATGACTTCTCAAATTTGTCATATTTCACATGCTACTTTTCTAGTTATTGGGACTTCTTGCTGCTTAATACATGCTGTTTTCGTTACATTTTGTGCAGGGATCCAATTCTGGAAATAGTAGTGAAAATGGAGCATTTCTGCAGTTTATTTTATTACTCTGTCATGACTGGCATCATGGGCACGACACCAGGCACGACGCGTCTGACGTGGCAGTGACGTGACAACTTCTAGAAGATCCTGGAATGTTCTGAGAGAAGAATCCGATCAGTTTATCAGCTTTTATCCATTTAGTTTTATTTTGAATTTTAATCAACATTTAAATTTGAATCGTTATTTCTTATCTCTTATCTTTGTAAATCTAAGCCTATAAATACCAATCTTTGGTGAAGGCTTAAGATCATCTTCCAGCTTTGAGTCTTTTACATTTGTAAACATTTTTAGTTTAATCGAAGTTCTTTTCTGCTATTTTCTTTGTCTCGTTTCTTTTATGTTATTTAATTGTTTTTTTCAAAACCAAGTTAAGCATAATAACCAATATCATGCTTAGCTAAATCTTTAAAGCCAAGAACCAGCCAAGTCAATTCGATTCGTAAGAATTGAACTTGCCTAAATTCTTTTGGGAAATCATTTTTATCTTTCTGGTTAGATAGTTTGGCAATCGGCCTTACTAAAAGTTTTTAACCGTTTTTCAAATTAAAAAGGGCCCGTTGGTCTGAAATCGCTTAAAACACAGTTCGGAGGAAGGATCGGCCTGTGGAAAATTTCGACTTCCTGTGAACAATCTTAGCGGCGGTCCGCTAAGGAAAGATAAATCAGAAGCGATTCTATTTTGTAGACAATTTCTGAGTCGGATTTTTCCTGCTTTTTATTCTAAATATTTTAACGGCGATAGACGTGGTTGATTTATTTAAGAACCATCTTTCGAAGATAGACTTGGGAGGATTGGTTACTCGAGAGAAGAATAAGTTACGACGGGTTGGGCCTCGTAGACTGTAACCGACATGATCCCTAAAATAAAAATCCATTTCAGTGATCGAAAGAATTGAAGGAGCTAGTTCGAGTCTGATTTGCACACTTGGCTTTTCTTATTATTTTAATTCTTGCATTTATTTTGTTTCTTCACTCAATATCAAATCACTTCCCCCCATTTTATTTAATTGTTCTGCAGATATTCCTGGGAGTAGTAACCGAAGCAGTCTTCAGTCAATAATTCCAGCTAATCTCTTCGCGGATCTCTTTCCCTATATCTACTCAATTTCTTTATTTTATTTATTGTTGAAAGAAGTTAAATATATATTTATTTTTGACCGGTTAAACGACGACTTGTCATTCTCCCACCAATTTTCCTCAATTAACAGCAATCCACCAATTGCAGCTCTAATCCATATAAATGCTCGAATCTTTGAATTGAACTCGAGGTCTTTCATTGCAGTAGGCTTTTGCATTGAACATTTTTTAATTTCGTGCTAACTATATGCTCCAAAGTGCAACTGCAAACGAGACTAACCAAATGGTTCTCGCTGGTCCAGATCATGTGTTGTTGAAACAGAAGGCAAACAGATCCTCGATATGAATTAAAGTTTGGCCATCCAGTGGACCACCAGCTGCAAAATTTCCTCCAAAAACAACCAATAAAACATCAATAACCGAGAAACGGCCCATCTTGTCTTGCATCCAAGCACTTTTGTCAGGAACATACATGTTTTTCACTATCTAAATTTTTCACTACCCAGCAGTTGTCTCGAACAAGCATCTAGTCAATGAAATCCAAACAGCTCCTCATCCACTAGCAATTCCGCAACCAACATTCCCTTATTAAACACTAAACTGTATAATCTCCCAAAGGTCTTGTAAATTGGCAGATTGCCACACCACCAATCTATCGTTTGCACCAGACAAAAGGCTAACAATTAGATTTAACAATTTTAGATTTAACAATTAACAGTCAACGTCAGTCAAAGGGGTGAACTGATGAAATTTTGAAGTATAAAAGCTTAATTAGGTGTAAAAAAATTGAAGGACTTAACTAATTTTTTTACAAAAATTCAAGGGCTTATAATACCTTAAGCCTTATTTTATAATGTGGATCAATAATTACACATGATTAAGATTTAAGATTTAAGAATATATTTATTTTACTTTTTTTCCTTTTTTTTCAAGGTACTAGAAATGTTGTTATAAAAGGAGTCATTATTAAGAGGATAAATGGGCAATGTTAATCCATTCAATATTATATATACTTTTGTTGAACCCGTGGATTGGTCCTAGTGGTAAAGGGTGATGTACTTCATCCAGGTGACCCGGGTTTGAGCACCATTTGTGCACGGTATGTGTACGTTTAAAGGGCTAAGAAAATTAAACAGATACTACCTTGTAATCACACCAGCATATTCAAAAAAATATTATATTATATTTACTTTTAAAGATAAAAGCTAGGTATCAAGATTTTGGCAGAGGTAATAGAATGGGTTCTCTCTCACTTAAATGCTGCTTTCTGGGTATTGTATGCTTGGTCATCTTCTTCTTCAACATTGGTAAAGAATTCATTGTCCATTCTACAATTCATCAAGTTCTAATTCAGTGGATAAATGAATATATTTATACATATTATTGAGTTTTAATTCATTTTCTATTCTAAAATTCATCAAGTTCTAATTCATTGTCCATTCTACAATTCATCAAGTTCTAATAGAATACGATCCACTTAGGGCACAGTGGTGGGGTTGAGCAACCTTGAGTTGCATTAATCCCTCATCATATTATATTTGCCATTCAAATCTAATGATAGTTTTTAGCCTAGTGGTTGAGCACGCACCTCCCACACCTAGGTTTGAATCGGCCTAAACCCAAACTTCAAATCAAAAGAGTGTCTAAACAATATGGTTAAATTTATTGATTTTTTTTTCAATTAGGACTAAAATGGTCAAAATGAACATGTAAAAACTATTTGTACTCAGAAAAACCTTCAAAAAACCAGAGATTGGGAGATGCTGAATTGATATGAAAAACCCATGATTTACAAAAATTTTACAAATCAAAGAACATTTACCAAAATACATGCCTATCTACCTCATATTGAACATTAATATTCTCCCCTTGGCCTTGAAATTATTGAGCATCTTCCATTTTCCAGGCTTCTTATCATGAGCTCAAAGCTGTTCAATCTTTCTACCATCCATCTCTAAAACAAAGAAAGTCACAACATTGAAAGATCATCTGCACAAAGCCAAGTGTTTTCTTTCTCATATCCATTATCAAGCACAAATCGTCGCATCGTTGTTTAGCAAGAAATAGACAGCGGTAAACAACGCCAGGGGAAGAAAGACCAAAAATTTCATGGAAAAACTGCTTGATTTTCACACCCTTCTTCAGGAATGGTGTGTAGGCTTGGACAGGTTGAAGATTTTGTGGGATTAATGAGAGGGGATGGTGCAACTGCACCCCATTTTTGCTTTTATTGCACCTCTTTCATCATCTTCAAACCTTGGAAAAACCTTAGAAAAAAGATTATAAAGACTCTAACAAATACAAATTTGGAACACTATGAATGTTGAAATTGTTCTATATTGCATTGAAGAATGCAGCAAAGATTATAGCAGTAGATTAGGCTCCACTATGCTCGTTTCTAGCCGATTCTTTTGCATGTTTATTTTTAATTAGTGTATAATACAAGATTTTCAGGGGCGGTAGTAGTATCTCCGGTGGCGGTGGTAACTGGTAACAGATAGAGAAGGGTTTAGAAGAAAATAAAGAATTTAATATCCACATTTTAATTTGTTTTAAAATATGGTTAATTGTATGTTAATTCTCCGAGAATTTTAATATTTATTAAAAGTTATTAAAAAATTAATAGTGTGTAGCGTTAGTAGTGTGCGCCGCCCATTTTAAAATTTTCTTCAATAAAATTGACATTTTCTTCTCATTTACGTGATTTTAGTTAAAGTTTTATAAAGATGTTTTTACTTAAATAAAGTAAACATTGAATATTTTATTTATACATATAATTACTTGTTTTTTTAATATTTTATTATACATATAATTACTTGTTACATGACAAAAAAGTTTATGTAATTATATTTTGGGTGAATATTTGATACAACGTCAGTGTAAAAAATATATATACTTAAACATATTTATTTTTAAGTGACTCTAAAATCTACGTTCCTAACCCTAAAACTCTAAAACTTTAGCACTAAAATCTAAACCTTAAACCCTAAAACTTGAATTCTAAAACTAAATCCAAATTCTAATCATATAACCTAAACCCTAACCTATAAACCCTATATTAAAAGCCTAAACCTCTAAGTAACCTCGCTTGTAGAAATATTTTTTTCATCGTCAGTGTAGAAGATAATAATCCTTATATTTTAACCATAGTGGATTAATGATTACCAGAATGCAATTAGGTGAATCTAACATATACTATTTTTATAACGTGGGTTAATAATTAGGTGTGGATTGAGATTTGATAATTAAGAATAGATTTTTCTTTCCTTTTTTTCTCTTTTTCTTTTCTTAAGAA
This sequence comes from Hibiscus tridactylites, assembly GCA_958450335.1. Taxonomy (NCBI): domain Eukaryota; kingdom Viridiplantae; phylum Streptophyta; class Magnoliopsida; order Malvales; family Malvaceae; genus Hibiscus; species Hibiscus tridactylites. The sequence continues at coordinate 94,019,384 of OY288270.1, read as the reverse complement.
AGTACAACAAATGTTGGTATATAAAGAGACATTAAGAGGGTAAATGGGCACTGCTAATCTAATCCAATATTATATTTACTTTTAAAGATACAAAAAAAAAGACTAGCTCTCAAGGTATTGACAGAGATTAAGATGGGTTCTCTTTCACTGAAATGTTTCTTTTTGAGCATTGTATGCTTGGCCATCTTCTTCTTCAACATTGGTAAACAATTCATTTCTCATTCTACAATTCATCAAGTTCTAAATCAGTGGATAAATGAACTTTGTACATATTTTTTATGTTTTGGGTTTTGGTTTTGATTCTTATTAGGGTTTTCAGAGAAACCAGCAGCAACTTTAATCTCAAGAGTGATGGTGCCATGTTCACAGATCCAAGATTGTGATTTGTTTTGCATCCACAGTGGTTTCGGTTTGGGAGGGCAATGCGAAACTTTGAATCCAACCGATCCACCTATGTGTGTATGCAACACATAGTAATGCATTAAAATCATTTTCTACCTCTCTTATTGTTGGCATTCTCCAACGTTTGCTATTAATAAAAATAAACTTGTTGAATGAGAAAAAAAAAACATAGGTCTTACCACCTCCTGCTTTATTGAACTGAATATTTGAATAAAAATGTTTAGAATTTTAAATTCTTGGGGAAATAATTACATAATTAGTTATAATTGTGGTATTAGTTTCTACTCTGTTGAGATTTAGATTTCATATCTCTACCAATGATGAAAAATGACCAGAGATGAAATCGATTTATTTTTTATTTCCAGATGATTATTCAATATATAAATTATATATTATAAAATATTTGGTTTCATATATGAAATGATCCATAGAGTATATTGTTTTTTTTTTCTATTTTGAACCTTAAAAGAGTTTATTTTGTCTTTCATTTGGTTCATTCAAGTTTACATTACTTATACTAATGTAAGATTTCGGAATGGCATTAGCTTGTTTGGTTTCACAACATCACTTAATGACGGCGATACAAGATTACCGATTGTTAACAGTGTTTGGGAATATGAGTTATTGTCATTAGCTCTCATTTCTTACGAGATATGACATTTTTGGACATTTTTGTACCAGAAGTTTATTATTTTGTTAAGTTAATCCTTAAAATTCAGGTACGACCATGGACTAGGTTACCTGTTGATCTCTTTGAATGTGATTTAAAAAAATTAGAAGCATATTTTTATTTAAATTTAATTATAAATTAAATAATTTTATTATAAAATTATATTTTTATTATTTTGTAAATTAAAAATGGATAACTAAATGTGTGCATTTAGTTTATAAACATTATTTGACATATTGTTTATATTAATAATACATTAAATATAAAAATTTGACAGAGTCCCGTGGAAATAGTGATATCCTTTCATATTAGTATCTTTCAATTTCATATTCAATGTAAATCTCATTTTTGTAAAAAAATATCACAAGAGGAATTTACTTAAATGTACTCTTACATAATCTTTGATTCAGCTAGTCAAAAACCATAAACTTATGTTCTAACAAAATGAAATGATTGTTGCATTCCTAATAATACACCAAGTAATTTTACATTCGAGTAATTTTACTCTATGAGAAAATTTAGTCGATTCAATTTTTTTTGTAACAATATTAAAAAAAAGGTTGAACACATGGTCAGAGCTTAATCTTGGTAACGAGATTTGAGGTGCTTAAGTAAACATTTTAAAAATAAGAGTTGTCTAAATTAAAAATTTGAAAGGTTTAATTTATTTTTTTAATAAAAAAGTAGTTTTATCAAACATATATTATTTTTAGGCTTAAGGGTGCTTGAAGCTCTTGAATGCTTGAAAAAAAATATGAAGCCCCTAAATTATTTTTGTACCCAATTAAGTCATCAAACAAATAAATTGAATCAATTAAGCCATTTGACCAATTTTGACCATCAATTTTTTTTACAGTCTTTCTTGAGATATTACTACAAGGTGACACATACAGTTATGTCATGCGACATTTACTTATTTGTTAGAAAACTATTTTTATGATTTTCTATAAGTTTTTTTTAAAATTTTTAGAAAATTTAAAGAATTTCTTAAAATAAAATAAAAATTCTGAAAATTGCAAATGACAACATTGTATCATGACACGTTGTACCAATTGATCTAGAAGACTTTTTTTGCTCGGCAATAAAATTTTATTAGAAAAAAAAGTAAATCTTTTGCCTGTTTGTGAGCCTCCTTAAAAATCTCTCTACTCCTATTTGGAGGAAAAGAGTACTCACAAAAGAGATAAACAAAAAGAAAAAACCGCACAAAAACAAAACTCGACAGATGGATCAATTAAAACATTGCAGATAACAACACTCCCAACCCAATAGGCAATTTCCAGCTTTCACCAAAACTCTCTGTAACCTCACCACCAAGCCTTGAACATTTTTTTTTGCTCGGCAAATCGATTTTATTAGGAATAATTAAGAAAATTACATCCACATTGAGTGCCTCATTAAAAACCTCCCTAAACCTAGGTGGAGGAAAAGAGTACACTCAATGCGGGAATACAAAAATTCGAACTGATAAACCCCAATCAAAACCACATAAGCAAAACAAAACAGCAAAATACTCCCATCCAAACTCCGTACTACACGTTTGACACTCGCCCGCCTAAAACAAACACCTACCAGCCGCGCAGATTTGACGCCCCTTCCAACTTCATCCTACATCTCTCGCAATCTGAAAAATCAACTTAAACCACAGCTTTATAATTCATCAAGCACATCACCACCAAGCTTTAAACAACTCCGGTCGGGTCACGCCATCTTTAGCTAGGCAATCAGCTAAAGTATTGTTAGCCCGCGGAACATGGCAAAAGTGAATCTTCCCTATCATACGAGCCATCTTATCAATGGTCATGAACTTATCCCACCACGCCCACGGACGTTGAATTGGATTCTCCAGCCAACTTAACATGACCTTTGAATCTGTCTCTACAATCAGTCCTTCAGATCCACCCCACCCAGCTTCCACAACCACTTCAAGCGCAAATTTAATAGCCATAAGCTCTGTGAACTCTACCCCAACACCTAGTACCGGCCCTGTGAAAATTGCTCTAATGATACCATCCTTGGTGCGAAGAACGCCACCACATCCGGCAGCCCCATTTTTGACGGATCCATCTACATTGAATTTCAGCCAACCAATTGATGGAGGTGACCAAGAAACAAGAGGACAATCTTTACTGTTAAAAAAACATCTATTAGGATTCTCCCACCATTCCTCCACACTCATATGGAGATCATCCTTAGAAGCCTTGACCCATAATAATGATCTCATCTTTGTATGAAAAATTAAGTCTTTTGTCGTAGACATTTTCTCTTTGAACACCCTATCATTCCGAGCCAGCCAAATACTCCATAAAGCTGCTGCCATTGAGATAAACCATAGACTCCGAGTCCATCTCGTAAACATAGTCTCGAAACAAAAATCAAATAATCCATTAATGTCGGTAGCTTCCACCCATCTCACTCTCCACCATTCACAAAAGGCAACCCAAAAGTCCCCTACTGTTTTACATCCAGCAAATAAGTGATTTGCATCCTCTATATTGCTATTACACCCACCACATACACATTGATCTAAAGCATCAAGGACACCTCTCCTCATCAAAAATTCCTTTGTAGGTAGCCTATCTAATTTTAACATCCAAAGGAAGTTCTTGATTTTAGGAGGGACCTTTGTCTTCCATAATCTACCAAAATTAAACTCCGGTTCATCTAGATCCACATTTACAATCAGGGAAGACAATTTTTTAACCGAGAACAGCCCTGCCCTATCATGGATCCAAATTAACTTATCTGAAATTTCGGGATAAATGGTTACCTTGTTGACAGCCTCCTCTAGCTCTGCAATCATTCGCCATTCTCTTTCCAGCAAAGGTCTTGTAAACTTACCTTCCCATTGGATATCACAAAGGCCATTGTGTCCTGCAAAATCAGCGATCACTGCTCCTTTGAAACGTGCAAGTCTGTATAGTCGTATAAAGGATACTCGTAATGGCTTTTCCCCACACCATAAATCCTCCCAAAATAATGCTGTCCTTCCATCCCCTATTTGCCATCTGAAGGAGTCTACATTCATCCACCTACTCACATCTGATTGTTTTCAATTGTTCATTATCCCTCTCCATACTACCGACATTCTTCTCGAATTACAAGTATTCACCCAACAATTATTCGATAAAGCGCCATATTTCGAGTGTATAACTCTTCTCCAGAGTGCCGATCTTTCCGTAGCGAACCTCCATCCCCATTTAGCAAGTAAGGCTTTATTCTTGGCCCTCAAATTGACAACTCCCGCACCTCCTTTATTACGCGGCAAACAAACTTTCGACCAGCTTACACGAGCCATCTTTTTATTCTTAATGGTGCTGCCCCATAAAAATCGTCTTCTAATCGCCTCAATTTTCTGCAGCACTGTACTTGGAACCTCGAACAATGACATATAGTAAAGCGGTAGTGAAGAAAGGACTGAATTGATAAGAACCACCCTTCCTGCAAAGGACATGCTACTGCTTTTCCAACCTGAAAGTTTCACTTGGAATCTTTCTATAACCGGCGTCCAAGTTGCAACCTTCCTCGGATCCGCCCCGAGAGGAATTCCTAGATAGGAGAAAGGTAAATAACCGGTAGCACAACCACATTTTTGGGCCAAATTTGACGTTGCTGCTTCCTCAATTCCAATTCCAACAAGGCATGACTTTCCAAAGTTGATACTCAAACCTGAACAAAGCTCAAAGCACCTTAAAATTCTCCTAACATTCACCACTGATTTCTCCACTGGTTTTAGGAATAATACCGTATCATCGGCAAATTGTAAATGTGAGAAATATTGACCTTGAATCACCTCTCGGATACCTGAAATCACACCAATGGACTCGGCCTCTTCAAGTAGCAAATGTAACACCTCCGTGACCATTATGAACAAAAACGGCGAAAGAGGATCGCCTTGCCGCAAGCCTCTTCTCATACGAAATTCTCTCGTAGGCGAGCCATTTACAAGGATTAAAACTTTTGCTGAGGAAACACATTCCATAGTCCATGCTCTCCATTTTTGTCTGAAATTCATTCTATTCAGAATCATGTCCAAGAATTCCCAGCGTACACAATCGTACGCTTTGGAGAAGTCCAATTTTATCACTACGCCACCCGAGTTCTCATTACTCCTTTCCATCGAGTGTATAATCTCATTTGCAATAAGGATGCCATCGAAAATCTGTCTCCCACTCAAGAAAGCACACTGCGTGTCGCTGATAATATTCTCCATCACTGTTCGTAATCTCCTCGACAAAACCTTCGCTATAATCTTGTAGATCGATCCCACCAAGCTTATGGGTCTAAAATCAGAAACTTCAACCGGATTATTCACCTTTGGTATAAGTACTATAAAGGATGAATTAACGTTCTGCTCCAACTTCCTTGTTTTGTGAAACTTTCCCATAAGCCTTAGTATGTCTCCCTTCACATCTTCCCAACAACATTTAAAGAATTTCATATTAAAACCGTCTGGCCCTAGAGCTTTCGAATCGTCGCAGCTCCATATTGCTTCCCTCACCTCCTCTACCGAAAAGGGTTCCTCTAAAGAAGCTGCCTCCTCTAGCGAAATCCTTTTAAGTTTTAAATTCGCCACTGCACTCCAAGCCCTCTTTTTGCAGCTGAAATGGTTGTTGAAATGGTTAAATAACATGTGTCGCATCTTCTTAGGATCATTGCATCTGTAGTTACCAACTTGAATCCCCTGCACCACCCTTCTTTTAGCCTTATTTTTAACGCATTGTGAAAAAAGAGTTGTTCGAATCGCCCAGTTGGAGCCAATTAGTTCTCGACTTTTGCTTCCATAATTCCTCTTGAAGTTTTAGATTTTCCCAAAGATCCAATCGACATTGCTTCAATTCTTCTAACCTCTCCTTGTTTGAAATTTCTCCATCATCCTCCATATCCTCCAACTTACTGATTTTTTCCTCCAATTCCTTCACTTTGAGATCAAAATTGGCACATGATTGCAAGTTCCACCTCTTTAATTTCCTTTTCAGCAACCTTAGTTTTGGCAGCAGCTCAACACTAGTATTTTCAGCTTCATCAAAGACCTTTTTTATTAGCTCACGACATTCCCTTTTCTGTAGCCAACTGTTTATGAATTTGAAAGGCCGGGGACCCCAATCCACAACCCCTATAGATAGTAAAACCGGTATATGATCAGATATTGCTTTTTTCAATCCAGTTTGCACCAAGTCCCTCAGACTACTCAAACATTGGCTATCTACTAAAAACCTATCAAGCCTGCTCTTTCTATTTAACGGTCTGAACCATGTAAATTTCCTGCCGATCATGGGTAAGTCCACTAACTCACACCTGGAAATGAAGTTATTAAACTCTGTGCACCCTGTAGATCCTCCAACACACCCGCTCCTTTCACTTCTGCATCTAACTACGTTAAAATCCCCTCCTATTATCCAATTGAACGGCTCACTCTCCTTCAATCCCTCCAATTCATTCCATAAGACCAATTGGTCCGAAGTAGAGCAAGGGGCATAGACGTTACAAACAATCGCTTTCAATCCCAATTGAAGCCACTCACCTTTTAGAAGTATGAACCTTGATTTTGTGATAATGGAGTCTGCCATGAATTTCTTCTTATCCCAAATTGAAACCAATCCTCTTGCGTTGCCATCTGCTGCCACGTAGTTGAAGTCGAACTCATCATCAAACCATAACCTTCTTAATACTTCCTCTTGGATACTGACTCTCTTTGTTTCCTGTAGCAAGACCATCTCCACCTGTTGCACCCTAAGAAGACTCCTTATAGATGACATTTTTGCTTCTTTACCCAACCCGCGAATGTTCCAAGTGACAATCTTCATCCTCAACACCCCTGGTTTTCTAGGGCCAGTTCACGATTACTGCCCCTTACCGATGTTGTTTACTTAGCTTCTATATCCGCCAACTCCTTCAAAGCCTCATGTTCATTGCCTTTGATTTGCATACCGAGTTTTTTGCCCAACTTGAGTGCCTTTCTTGCCTCTTTTGTGATAAGATTCCGCCTTGCCGTTAAATCAGAGTCTGATAAAGATCTTCCTGAGAGTTCCGAAGAAACTAGCGCCTTCTTATCCAGATTGCACCTCTGGTATGCTCTATTCCTTTTCTTCTTCTCCGAATCGGTCAGCACCTTATCCTGGTAATCCCAAAGGGAGCCGTATCTTCTCTCTTTCTTTCTCTATTTACCTTCAATAATATCAGAGAAGTAAGCCCTAGGCCCCTCCCCTTCGCTTTGGCACTCGCGTATATCACAGACTTCCTGGTTGGTCTTCGATACAACGACCCCTGTATTTCTAATGGCATCGACTGAAGCCTCCCATCTGGATTTGCAGTTCAAAGCACCCCGTGATTTGTTTTCTTGGTTCGGTGAAAAGCCCATATCTGCTAGGTCCTTTCTAGCTCGGTTAGTCAACTCACCCAAACATTCCTCACTTGAAGTTTGCTTAGCTGGTTCTGTTTCAGGGCCCATCTTGACCACGTCAGACCAGCTCTTAACAAGGTCATTTGGGGGAATAATCTGTCCTTCCAATTCCCTCACGTTTGCCTCTTTGTCATCAAGTACATTCTCTACAGCTTCCTTGAGCCCCCTACCCATAACTTCCATGTCTCCTAGTTGTACTCCCAAAACTCGTGGATCATTAAGACAAATAACATTATAGTCTTTCCCCATGCAAATAGCATTGATTGCTTCAATCTCCACCGTAAGGTTGTTCCCTCTCTGTTCCGGCGACCTGTTCTCCTTCTCCATGGTCGTCGACTCCGAATCTAATGCTCCTTCACACCCCAGATCAATGTTCCGATTCTTCCTCTCAAGATCGACATCAACAGTTTGATTGTGCCATGATTTGCACCCTATCTCTTCCACTTGGACAGTAAACACACGATTGCCCACCTCTAACTCGACTGCCTCGTCAATCTTTTTCTGGAGATTGGTTGAAATAAGAGCCGAAACCTTTTCACAATCCAGGGAACGGTTAATATTTTCACCAAAAGCTTCAAAGACTCCCCATAGTTCTGCTAATCTCCGAACTGTTATATGATTCCAGCAATGCAGCGGAATACCCGACATTACTAACCATGTACTTCTTTTTTTTTTATCAGCAACTATATGTTTTTATTAAAATAAGTAAAAACATACAGCTTGACGAAATCGCACGCCTCGTTAAAAACTTCCCTAAACCTATTGGAGGAAAAGAGTACGATACGATCCGTCGATTACAATATGCAAAGCATGACGCTTAGGGACAAGTCACAGACAAGCCATGAACATCGAAAATCTATCTACTCCCTCTTTCGCCAGTGCATCCGCAAATCCGTTCGCTTCCCTCGGCACGTAACAGAATTGAATATCATATATGACTTGACAAGCTTGATCAATTTCCAAAAATACTTCCCATAGTCGCCACGGTCGTTTTGCATTCTGATTGATCCAGCTCAACGCGACTTGAGAGTCCATCTCCATAATCACACAAACCTGTCGCCATTTCTTCTCTTTGATCATTCCCAACGCAAAGGCTATCGCTCGGATCTCTGCTTCATTTGATTCCATCACGCCTATAGGGCCTGAAAAAAGACCCAAAATACGGCTATCCGCATCTCGTAACACACCACCAATCCCTGCCGGACCTGGCTTTCCTCGCGCTGATCCATCCGTGTTAAATTTTAGAATATTTTGTAACGGGGGCTGCCAGCATCTTTCTCCCCTCGTCCTCTTCGGTTTGGCAGCAACCTCAATTTTAGAAGGACATGTCCACCAAGCTGCCTCCGCTACCAATTCTCCCCGCCTATCAGCTTTTATCCAATAATAAGATCTCAATTTCACCAAGAAACACAATTCAGCCAAGTTCCATCTCTTCCCACGGAAAATAAACTCATTTCTTGCAATCCATAAAGACCATAAAACAGCGGCAACACATGCTATCCACCACATATTCATGCATCCCTTGAATATACTATGAAAATCAAGAACATAGAATGCATCAAAACTAACCGGTAAGGTCGTGTCTATTCCCCACCATTTCCGCATCCATAGCCAAACCGACTGCGCAAACGGACATTCATAGAGGATGTGAGCGATGCTCTCCTCTACCATCGCACACCAAGGGCATCGGCCTTGATCTTCCGGCAGTGGAACCCCACGTGCTCGCAAGAAATCAGCAGTGGGTAATCGACGTAACCATGGTTTTACCACTGCGAAAATTTCCTTCAAGTATGACCAGTCCAAATCTTCCAGCATTAAGAAAAGCTCATCGTCCTCAAAACTCAAAAGGAATTGCTTCCCACCTAGACTTTGAACTTTGATTTCTCCCAAACCCCATTTGTGTAATCTATCCTTGACGTTATTAACGCTGGTAACAGTGCTCATCTCGCCCACCAAACAATGTTTCATTTTCCACAGTTCCTCCTCCTCCACATGACCTATAACTCTTTTCAGTTCCCGTCTTCCTTGAGCTCCGATAGTGTCAATCTCCTTCTGCTGACCTTTCGACGAAACCTTGTTTATCCCTTCACACTCCTGCGCCACTGGTCCATCCTGCCTCATGCTCGTCTGCTTGCTTTCAATCTTCTCATCGTCTATATTCCTATCTTCTTTTGATTTTTGACTGCGTCTAACGTTCCTTTTTGCAAACTTAGCCATTGAGACTACAAGTTTAAAACCATAAAGCGCGAAGCCATTAAATCTCTCTATCGCTCGTAGGGCGTCAACTTCTTTCTCAAACCTCACGAATCCAAAACGTTTCCCCCCTCTGCTCAATTTATTAGCTATGAAAACGTCAACCACATCGCTATGCCTTGCAAATGCGAACCAAAGTCCCTTCCATTGTATATACTTCGGAATATTTTCCACGTATAGCGAAATCCCTTCATCTTTCCGACGAGGCTCCATCTCTCTTGCTTTCCGACCAGCGTATGCAACCTTCATATCTATTGGCTTGAACATGGCTTTCTTTTGTCTACCAACTCAAGCAAAACTATGAACCATTGAGATAACATGTCTGGAGGAATACATGAATTTCACATTACCAATACTTCCCACCAAGCCAACAATCTCCTTAAACATTGGCCACCATCCCCAAGGCCACTACGAAGGATTTACAATCCGAAACAGGGCAAGTCTTGAGTCTGATTCCATGGTTAGGTTCTTAATCCCCACCCAATTTGCCTCAATGAACACTTCCTCAAAAGTGAAACAAAGCTATTGAATCTTCTAACATGGTTCACCACGCTTTTTTCACTCAATTACCACCATGCCTTGAACATAATCTGCCTTGACAAATATTGTTTTGCTAAATGATCTCCCAAAGTATTTCTTTCTCTCGAGACATGAGAGAAAGTTGAAGTACGTACTGCCCTTGCAAGTTGATCTATTTCCTCAAATAGTTCCCACCATCGCCAAAGTCTTAACATGGGGTCTTTAATCCAGTTCAATACCACTAGACAATCAGATATCAAAAGGCTTGCATTGCCCGCCCAACCTGCTTCAAAGAAAATCAAGAGGGTTGTTCTGATCTCCCAGGCTTCTGCGAATTCTGAGTTTGAAGCTTCAATGGGACCAGAAAATAGCGCGATAATCTCACCAATAGAGTTCCTAAGAATGCCGCCACAACCAGCTAATTCTGCAGTTGCTGCCCCATTGACATTGAAAAAAAGAACTCCTTCTTGCGGTGGAATCCAAACACTTAAATTCAAATCCGTAGATAAGCACAAGAGAAGATTCTCCCACCAATTTTCCTCAATTAACAGCAATCCACCAATTGCAGCTCTAATCCATATAAATGCTCGCATCTTTTGAATTGAACTCGAGGTCTTTCATTGCAGTAGGCTTTTGCATTGAACATTTTTTAATTTCGTGCTAACTATATGCTCCAAAGTGCAACTGCAAACGAGACTAACCAAATGGTTCTCGCTGCTCCAGATCAAGTGTTGTTGAAACAGAAGGCAAACAGATCCTCGATATGAATTAAAGTTTGGCCATCCAGTGGACCACCAGCTGCAAAATTTCCTCCAAAAACAACCAATAAAACATCAATAACCGAGAAACGACCCATCTTGTCTTGCATCCAAGCACTTTTGTCAGGAACATACATCTTGTTTTTCACTATCTAAATTTTTCACTACCCAGCAGTTGTCTCGAACAAGCATCTAGTCAATGAAATCCAAACAGCTCCTGATCCACTAGCAATTCCGCAACCAACATTCCCTTATTAAACACTAAACTGTATAATCTCCCAAAGGTCTTGTAAATTGACAGATTGCCACACCACCAATCTATCGTTTGCACCAGAAAAAAGGCTAACAATTAGATTTAACAATTTTAGATTTAACAATTAACAGTTAACGTCAGTCAGAGGGGTGAACTGATGAAATTTTGATGTATAAAAGCTTAATTAGGTGTAAAAAATTGAAGGACTTAACTAATTTTTTTACAAAAATTCAAGGGCTTATAATACCTTAAGCCTTATTTTATAATGTGGATCAATAATTAGACATGATTAAGATTTAAGGTTTAAGAATATATTTATTTTCCTTTTTTCCTTTTTTTTCAAGTTACTAGAAATGTTGTTATAAAAGGAGTCGTTATTAAGAGGGTAAATGGGCAATGTTAATCTATTCAATATTATATATACTTTTGTTGAACCCGTGGATTGGTCCTAGTGGTAGAGGGTGATGTACTTCATTCAGGTGACCCGGGTTTGAGCACCATTTGTGCTCGGTATGTGTACGTTTAAAGGGCTAAGAAACTTAAACAGATACTACCTTGTAATCAAACCAGCATATTCAAAAAAAACTATTATATTATATTTACTTTTAAAGATAAAAGCTAGGTATCAAGATTTTGGCAGAGGTAATAGAATGGGTTCTCTCTCACTTAAATGCTGCTTTCTGGGTATTGTATGCTTGGTCATCTTCTTCTTCAACATTGGTAAAGAATTCATTGTCCATTCTACAATTCATCAAGTTCTAATTCAGTGGATAAATTAAAATATTTATACATATTATTGAGTTCTAATTCATTTTCTATTCTAAAATTCATCAAGTTCTAATTCATTGTCCATTCTACAATTCATCAAGTTCTAATAGAATACGATCCACTTAGGGCACAGTGGTGGGGTTGAGCAACCTTGAGTTGCATTAATCCCTCCTCATATTATTTTTGCCACTCAAATCTAATGATAGATTTTAGCTAGTGGTTGAGCACGCACCTCCCACACCTAGGTTTGAATCGGCCTAAACCCAAACTTCAAATCAAAAGAGTGTCTAAACAATATGGTTAAATTTATTGATTTTTTTTCTTCAATTGGGACTAAAATGGTCAAAATGAACATGTAAAAACTATTTGTACTCAGAAAAACCTTCAAAAAACCAGAGATTGGGAGATTCTGGATTGATATGAAAAAACCCATGATTTACAAAAATTTTACAAATCAAAGAACATTTACCAAAATACATGCCTATCTACCTCATATTGAACATTAATATTCTCCCCTTGGCATTGAAATTATTGAGCTTCTTCCATTTTCCAGGCTTCTTATCATGAGCTCAAAGCTCTTCAATCTTTCTACCATCCATCTCTAAAACAAAGAAAGTCACAACATTGAAAGATCATCTGCACAAAGCCAAGTGTTTTCTTTCTCGTATCCATTATCAAGCACAAATCGTCGCATCGTTGTTTAGCAAGAAATAGACAGCGGTAAACAACGCCAGGGGAAGAAAGACCAAAACTCTAAGTAACCTCGCTTGTAGAAACTTTTTTTTCATATAACCTAAACCCTAACCTATAAACCCTATATTAAAAGCCTAAACCTCTAAGTAACTTCGCTTGTAGAAATATTTTTTTCATCGTCAGTGTAGAAGATAATAATCCTTATATTTTAACCATAGTGGATTAATGATTACCAGAATGCAATTAGGTGAATCTAACATATACTATTTTTATAACGTGGGTTAATAATTAGGTGTGGATTGAGATTTGATAATTAAGAATAGATTTTTCTTTCCTTTTTTTCTCTTTTTCTTTTCTTAAGAAAGTACAACAAATGTTGGTATATAAAGAGACATTAAGAGGGTAAATGGGCACTGCTAATCTAATCCAATATTATATTTACTTTTAAAGATACAAAAAAAAAGACTAGCTCTCAAGGTATTGACAGAGATTAAGATGGGTTCTCTTTCACTGAAATGTTTCTTTTTGAGCATTGTATGCTTGGCCATCTTCTTCTTCAACATTGGTAAACAATTCATTTCTCATTCTACAATTCATCAAGTTCTAAATCAGTGGATAAATGAACTTTGTACATATTTTTTATGTTTTGGGTTTTGGTTTTGATTCTTATTAGGGTTTTCAGAGAAACCAGCAGCAACTTTAATCTCAAGAGTGATGGTGCCATGTTCACAGATCCAAGATTGTGATTTGTTTTGCATCCACAGTGGTTTCGGTTTGGGAGGGCAATGCGAAACTTTGAATCCAACCGATCCACCTATGTGTGTATGCAACACATAGTAATGCATTAAAATCATTTTCTACCTCTCTTATTGTTGGCATTCTCCAACGTTTGCTATTAATAAAAATAAACTTGTTGAATGAGAAAAAAAAAACATAGGTCTTACCACCTCCTGCTTTATTGAACTGAATATTTGAATAAAAATGTTTAGAATTTTAAATTCTTGGGGAAATAATTACATAATTAGTTATAATTGTGGTATTAGTTTCTACTCTGTTGAGATTTAGATTTCATATCTCTACCAATGATGAAAAATGACCAGAGATGAAATCGATTTATTTTTTATTTCCAGATGATTATTCAATATATAAATTATATATTATAAAATATTTGGTTTCATATATGAAATGATCCATAGAGTATATTGTTTTTTTTTTCTATTTTGAACCTTAAAAGAGTTTATTTTGTCTTTCATTTGGTTCATTCAAGTTTACATTACTTATACTAATGTAAGATTTCGGAATGGCATTAGCTTGTTTGGTTTCACAACATCACTTAATGACGGCGATACAAGATTACCGATTGTTAACAGTGTTTGGGAATATGAGTTATTGTCATTAGCTCTCATTTCTTACGAGATATGACATTTTTGGACATTTTTGTACCAGAAGTTTATTATTTTGTTAAGTTAATCCTTAAAATTCAGGTACGACCATGGACTAGGTTACCTGTTGATCTCTTTGAATGTGATTTAAAAAAATTAGAAGCATATTTTTATTTAAATTTAATTATAAATTAAATAATTTTATTATAAAATTATATTTTTATTATTTTGTAAATTAAAAATGGATAACTAAATGTGTGCATTTAGTTTATAAACATTATTTGACATATTGTTTATATTAATAATACATTAAATATAAAAATTTGACAGAGTCCCGTGGAAATAGTGATATCCTTTCATATTAGTATCTTTCAATTTCATATTCAATGTAAATCTCATTTTTGTAAAAAAATATCACAAGAGGAATTTACTTAAATGTACTCTTACATAATCTTTGATTCAGCTAGTCAAAAACCATAAACTTATGTTCTAACAAAATGACATGATTGTTGCATTCCTAATAATACACCAAGTAATTTTACATTCGAGTAATTTTACTCTATGAGGAAATTTAATCGATTCAATTTTTTGTAACAATATTAAACATTTTAAAAATAAGAGTTGTCTAAATTAAAAATTTGAAAGGTTTAATTTATTTTTTTAATAAAAAAGTAGTTCTATCAAACATATATTATTTTTAGGCTTAAGGGTGCTTGAAGCTCTTGAATGTTTGAAAAAAAATGAAGCCCCTAAATTATTTTTATACCTAATTAAGTCATCAAACAAATAAATTGAATCAATTAAGCCATTTGACCAATTTTGACCATCAATTTTTTTTACAGTCTTTCTTGAGATATTACTACCAGGTTACACATACAGTTATGTCATGCGACATTTACTTATTTGTTAGAAAACTATTTTTATGATTTTATATAAGTTTTTTTTAGAATTTTTAGAAAATTTAAAGAATTTCTTAAAATAAAATAAAAATTCTGAAAATTGCAAATGACAACATTGTAACATGACACGTTGTACCAGTTGATCTAGAAAACTTTTTTTGCTCGGCAATAAAATTTTATTAGAAAAAAAGTAAATCTTTCGCCTGTTTGTGAGCCTCGTTAAAAACCTCTCTACTCCTATTTGGAGGAAAAGAGTACTCACAAAAGAGATAAACAAAAAGAAAATACCGCACAAAAACAAAACTCGACAGATGGATCAATTAAAACATTGCAGATAACAACACTCCCAACCCAATAGGCAATTTCCAGCTTTCACCAAAACTCTCTGTAGCCTCACCACCAAGCCTTGAACATGGCTTTCTTTTGTCTACCAACTCAAGCAAAACTATGAACCATTGAGATAAAATGTCTGGAGGAATACATGAATTTCACATTACCAATACTTCCCACCAAGCCAACAATCTCTGTAGAACTAATGTTTTGATATAATAATTGAAAAATGTTTTGGACTGATTTAAAAAGTATTTAAAACATTTCCAAAGTCCAAACAACTTGAAATAATATTTAAGGAATTTTTCATAAAGGTTTTTCATGTTTTTAAAGGCCAAATTTCTCAAAACTGACCATGTGTTTCGAAACACCTTAGGGCGTTTCGAAACGGGTGCCTTCCAGTGGCAAAACGTTTCGATACTCGTATCGAAACAGGGCCAGCGTTTCGAAACAGGCTAGGCCGTTTCGATACGCCCACGTGGCACTGACCCCAACGGTCATAAACCCCAACGGCTCTTTCCCAACTAACTTTTAAATGCAGGTCGTTTCGATACGGGCTAAGGGCGTTCCGATACGCGTTCCGAAACGACAAAGGGGTGTTCCGAAACGGGTACCCTGACAGACTGCAACGGCTCTTTCTATATTGAGGGTGTTCCGAAACGGGTTCAAGCGTTTCGAAACGGGGAGCTGCAGAACTGCATTTATGGAGGGAATTAAAGGGTCCAACGACTCTATTTCAACCCCAACGGTCCTAAACGGCTATAAACTCATTTGGGAGTATAAAAGGGACCTCCAAGCATCAAGAGAAGACTAATGCTTCAATTGTCAATCAACAAATGATCAAGAAATTGTCTTAGTGCTTAAAGTGTCATTTCTTGTATAGACAAACACTAGTGAGCCAAAATTGTCAAATTTGCTCAAGTGTTTTAGGTTTTGGGTGAGTGCTTAATTGTGCAAACAAACACCTATTAGAGGGTTTAAGTTTGCTTTCATTTGTCTCTTTGTAAAAGAGGGTTTTGATCAAGGCTTGGGTAGAAGCTTGATCGGTTGTAAGGGTTTCCTCCTAATCCTAGAAAAGGGGACGAATCAATTAGTGGATTGATTGTGAAATCCTTAGTGGGAAGCTAAGGTAGTGGATGTAGGTGCTTGTTAGAAGGCCGAACCACTATAAATCATTGTGTCTTTAATCTTTCTAGCTTCCTAAACCCTTCCACCCAAATATCCACCTCTCCACCACTTGGTGAGCATAATTGGTTGATCGAATCGAGCTCCACACAACCCAACAATTGGTATCAGAGCTTGGCTCAATCGAAGAGGATTCACATCCTATTGAGAAGATCCGGCAAGCTCGATCACTTTTTCATCAACCGGCTCAAATGACGCAATCCATAGACAAACCGCCTTTCTTTGACGGAGACCACTACGCCCATTGGAAGACAAAGATGAAATTCTTCATCAAATCAAAAGATTACAAGTTATGGGATGTAGTTGAAGATGGTCCGTTCGTGCCTAAAAGAAGTAAAGCGGAGTGGAGTGCCGACGATCGCAAGAAGATGGAGCTTAATTGCAAAGCCTTGCACATCTTGTTTTGTGCATTTGGCCCAACCATCTATGAGAAGATGTCTTCTTGTGAGAGTGCCAAGGAGGTATGGGACAAGCTTGAAGTCACATACGAGGGGACAAACGAAGTCAAGGAGACCAAGATTGGGCTCCTAACCTTGGAGTATGAGAACTTCAAAATGGATCCGGAAGAGAACATCGAGAAGATGTTTGATCGGTTCTCCACCATCACAAATGGTCTTAAAGGTTATGGAGAAGCCATCCCGGAGGAGAAGCTTGTTCGAAAGCTCATCTACTCACTTCCCGAGTCTTGGGACTCAAAGAGGACCGCCATCATCGAAGCCAAAAACTTGAAGACCTTGAAGCTTGATGAACTCATGGGGTCACTCCTTACTTATCAAATCATGAAGAAGAATAAAGAGGATGAGAAGAAGAGGGAAGAAATTCGAGCTATGGGAGAGAAGAAACTCAAAGGGCTTGGCATCAATGCAAGTGCCATGGCTCTCAAATCCTCCACTTTCCATCATGTATACACAAGTGAAGAGGAGGAGGAAGATGAAGAGATAGTTCATCTCTTCAAGAAGTGTGCCCTTTTCATGAAGAAAGCCTTGAGAGAGCTTGAACGAGAACCTAAAAGAAAGGAGAGGGCTAGCACTTCAAGCCATAAGAAGAAGGCACATGTGGCTACTTGGAGTGATGAGGACTCCACCGACGATGAACAAGCCAACCTTTGCCTTATGGCCATCGAAGAAGATTCAAGGGTAACTTCTAATTCATCTACTTCATGTTCTTACACTTTTGATGAATTACAAGATGCCTATGATGAATTGGTTTTAGATTTTAAAAGCCACATTTTGAAAAACAATAAATTGGTTTCAAAGTTAAAAATTCAAAATGATTTGCTTTCTAAAACCAAACTTGAACTTGAAGCAAAACTTAAAGAATTTGAATTAAAATGTCTTGATTTACAAAAATTGCTTCAAAATGTTCAATTAGAAAAAGATTTGATTTCCAAGGAACTTGAAAAGAAAAACAATTTTGGAAAATCAAATTTTTATGTTAGACAATCTAGTGCCCCTAGATTTATAAATGGTAAATGTTTTAGAAGTGTTTGGGTCCCAAAAGGACTTAATACTTCAACTAAAAAGGATGAAATTGAAAAATGGATTCCAAAGGGGACTAAATTTTGTGCAACTAACGTTTATGGATCCAAAGCAATTTGGATACCAAAAGTTACTTGATTGTCTATTGTAGGTGTGATGGAGATGTTCAACAAGTCAAACATTGAGGGGGAGCTCCATGCACACAAGGAAGAACACTTGAAGAAGGAAGGCTTCACATCCTCCCTTGAGTTCAAGTGTGGTAAAAATTTCTAGTTGTTTTTGCTTTTATTTGTTTATTTTAATTTAAATTCAACTAGATGATCATATATGTTGTGACTAACATTTCAATGATGCC
Organism: Hibiscus tridactylites; assembly: GCA_958450335.1. Lineage (NCBI taxonomy): Eukaryota > Viridiplantae > Streptophyta > Magnoliopsida > Malvales > Malvaceae > Hibiscus > Hibiscus tridactylites. Next base: position 94,001,036 of record OY288270.1, on the reverse strand, counting down.
TTGAGTAAGGGGGAGCCATTTTAAAACCAAAATTCTCATTTTTGTCAAATTTTTACCTCTATTGTTATTTTTGAACTTAATGTTTTAAATCTTTTTGATATAACAAAAAGGGGGAGAAATTGTTTGAAAAATTGAATTTTCAAATGAATAAGGGGGAGTTTTATTTGAATTAATTTCTTAATCTCTTATTCACATTTTTAAAGTTAAAGGGGGAGAATTCCAAACAATTTTTCAAGTGGTTTTATTATATCAAAAAGGGGGAGATTGTAGAACTAATGTTTTGATATAATAATTGAAAAATGTTTTGGACTGATTTAAAAAGTATTTAAAACATTTCCAAAGTCCAAACAACTTGAAATAATATTTAAGGAATTTTTCATAAAGGTTTTTCATGTTTTTAAAGGCCAAATTTCTCAAAACTGACCATGTGTTTCGAAACACCTTAGGGCGTTTCGAAACGGGTGCCTTCCAGTGGCAAAACGTTTCGATACTCGTATCGAAACAGGGCCAGCATTTCGAAACAGGCTAGGCCGTTTCGATACGCCCACGTGGCACTGACCCCAACGGTCATAAACCCCAACGGCTCTTTCCCAACTAACTTTTAAATGCAGGTCGTTTCGATACGGGCTAAGGGCGTTCCGATACGCGTTCCGAAACGACAAAGGGGTGTTCCGAAACGGGTACCCTGACAGACTGCAACGGCTCTTTCTATATTGAGGGTGTTCCGAAACGGGTTCAAGCGTTTCGAAACGGGGAGCTGCAGAACTGCATTTATGGAGGGAATTAAAGGGTCCAACGACTCTATTTCAACCCCAACGGTCCTAAACGGCTATAAACTCATTTGGGAGTATAAAAGGGACCTCCAAGCATCAAGAGAAGACTAATGCTTCAATTGTCAATCAACAAATGATCAAGAAATTGTCTTAGTGCTTAAAGTGTCATTTCTTGTATAGACAAACACTAGTGAGCCAAAATTGTCAAATTTGCTCAAGTGTTTTAGGTTTTGGGTGAGTGCTTAATTGTGCAAACAAACACCTATTAGAGGGTTTAAGTTTGCTTTCATTTGTCTCTTTGTAAAAGAGGGTTTTGATCAAGGCTTGGGTAGAAGCTTGATCGGTTGTAAGGGTTTCCTCCTAATCCTAGAAAAGGGGACGAATCAATTAGTGGATTGATTGTGAAATCCTTAGTGGGAAGCTAAGGTAGTGGATGTAGGTGCTTGTTAGAAGGCCGAACCACTATAAATCATTGTGTCTTTAATCTTTCTAGCTTCCTAAACCCTTCCACTCAAATATCCACCTCTCCACCACTTGGTGAGCATAATTGGTTGATCGAATCGAGCTCCACACAACCCAACAATCTCCTTAAACATTGGCCACCATCACCAAGGCCACTGCGAAGGATTTACAATCCGAAACAGGGCAAGTCTTGAGTCTGATTCCATGATTAGGTTCTTAATCCCCACCCAATTTGCCTCAATGAACACTTCCTCAAAAGTGAAACAAAGCTATTGAACCTTCTAACATGGTTCACCACGCTTTTTTCACTCAATTACCACCATGCCTTGAACATAATCTGCCTTGACAAACCATGTTTTGCTAAATGTTCTTCCAAAGTATTTCTTTCTCTCGAGACATGAGAGAATGTTGAAGTACGTACTGCCCTTGCAAGCTGATCTATTTCCTCAAATAGTTACCACCATCGCCAAAGTCTTAACATGGGGTCTTTAATCCAGTTCAATACCACTAGACAATCAGATATCAAAAGGCTTACTTTGCCCGCCCAACCTGCTTCAAAGAAAATCAAGAGGGTTGTTCTGATCTCCCAGGCTTCTGCGAATTCTGAGTTTGAAGCTTCAATGGGACCAGAAAATAGCACGATAATCTCACCAATAGAGTTCCTAAGAATGCCGCCACAGCCAGCTAATTCTGCAGTTGCTGCCCATTGACATTGAAAAAAAGAACTCCTTCTTGCGGTGGAATCCAAACACTTAAATCCAAATCCGTAGATAAGCACAAGAGAGGATTCTCCCACCAATTTTCCTCAATTAACAGCAATCCACCAATTGCAGCTCTAATCCATATAAATGCTCGAATCTTTGAATTGAACTCGAGGTATTTCATTGCAGTAGGCTTTTGCATTGAACATTTTTTAATTTCGTGCTAACTATATGCTCCAAAGTGCAACTGCAAACGAGACTAACCAAATGGTTCTCGCTGGTCCAGATCATGTGTTGTTGAAACAGAAGGCAAACAGATCCTCGATATGAATTAAAGTTTGGCCATCCAGTGGACCACCAGCTGCAAAATTTCCTCCAAAAACAACCAATAAAACATCAATAACCGAGAAACGGCCCATCTTGTCTTGCATCCAAGCACTTTTGTCAGGAACATACATCTTGTTTTTCACTATCTAAATTTTTCACTACCCAGCAGTTGTCTCGAACAAGCATCTAGTCAATGAAATCCAAACAGCTCCTCATCCACCAGCAATTCCGCAACCAACATTCCCTTATTAAACACTGAACTGTATAATCTCCCAAAGGTCTTGTAAATTGCCAGATTGCCACACCACCAATCTATCGTTTGCACCAGACAAAAGGCTAACAATTAGATTTAACAATTAACAGTCAACGTCAGTCAAAGGGGTGAACTGATGAAATTTTGAAGTATAAAAGCTTAATTATGTCTAAAAAAATTGAAGGACTTAACTAATTTTTTTTACAAAAATTCAAGGGCCTTAAGCCTTATTTTATAATGTGGATCAACAATTAGACATGATTAAGATTTAAGATTTAAGAATATATTTATTTTACTTTTTTTCCCTTTTTTCAAGTTACTAGAAATGTTGTTATAAAAGGAGTCATTATTAAGAGGGTAAATGGGCAATGTTAATCCATTCAATATTATATATACTTTTGTTGAACCCGTGGATTGGTCCTAGTGGTAAAGGGTGATGTACTTCATCCAGGTGACCCGGGTTTGAGCACCATTTGTGCACGGTATATGTACGTTTAAAGGGCTAAGAAAATTAAACAGATACTACCTTGTAATCACACCAGCATATTCAAAGAAACTACTATATTATATTTACTTTTAAAGATAAAAGCTAGGTATCAAAATTTTGGCAGAGGTAATAGAATGGGTTCTCTCTCATTTAAATGCTGCTTTCTGGGTATTGTATGCTTGGTCATCTTCTTCTTCAACATTGGAAAAGAATTCATTGTCCATTCTACAATTCATCAAGTTCTAATTCAGTGGATAAATGAAAATATTTATACATATTATTGAGTTCTAATTCATTTTCTATATATTCTAAAATTCATCAAGTTCTAATTCATTGTCCATTCTACAATTCATCAAGTTCTAATAGAATACGATCCACTTAGGGCACAGTGGTGGGGTTGAGCAACCTTGAGTTGCATTAATCCCTCATCATATTATTTTTGCCACTCAAATCTAATGATAGTTTTTAGCCTAGTGGTTGAGCACGCACCTCCCACACCTAGGTTTGAATCGGCCTAAACCCAAACTTCAAATCAAAAGAGTGTCTAAACAATATGGTTAAATTTATTGATTTTTTTCTTCAATTGGGACTAAAATGGTCAAAATGAACATGTAAAAACTATTTGTACTCAGAAAAAGCTTCAAAAAAACCAGAGATTGGGAGATGCTGGATTGATATGAAAAACCCATGATTTACAAAAATTTTACAAATCAAAGAACATTTACCAAAATACATGCCTATCTACCTCATATTGAACATTAATATTCTCCCCTTGGCCTTGAAATTATTGAGCTTCTTCCATTTTCCAGGCTTCTTATCATGAGCTCAAAGCTCTTCAATCTTTCTACCATCCATCTCTAAAACAAAGAAAGTCACAACATTGAAAGATCATCTGCACAAAGCCAAGTGTTTTCTTTCTCATATCCATTATCAAGCACAAATCGTCGCATCGTTGTTTAGCAAGAAATAGACAGCGGTAAACAACGCCAGGGGAAGAAAGACCAAAAATTTCATGGAAAAACTGCTTGATTTTCACACCCTTCTTCAGGAATGGTGTGTAGGCTTGGACAGGTTGAAGATTTTGTGGGATTAATGAGAGGGGATGGTGCAACTGCACCCCATTTTTGCTTTTATTGCACCTCTTTCATCATCTTCAAACATTGGAAAAACCTTAGAACAGAGATTATAAAGACCGGGTTTTCTTTTTGATGGATTTTTGTGATTCAGGGACTTGTTGTGAGTAAATTATGAAGACCCGAGGAGGATTTATATTGAGGGAAGATGAACGAGTGTTCCAGACATTGCAATGCTTAAAATAAGGAAAGAAAATTTTATTGTTTTTTTACACTGTTCGAATTTTTATATTTTATTTTTCTTTATATTTGGGGCGCGCTTTGTTGTATCTTTAATGAAATCCACTTTTATTCCAAAAAAGTTTAATTATTGGATGAGTGTAGAACGGACGACGCACATCGCTGCACACTACAAACGCTACACACCGTTGCAAATCATTAATTCTCTAATGATTTAAATAAATTTTAAAAAATTTAAAGGACTCAACATACAATTAACCATATTTAAAACAAAATTAATTTTTTAATTGAATAGCCCTTCTTCTCCCTTACCGCCGCCGTCAAAGGTCACCACCGTCGTCTATCATTTAGATTGAAACAGAAGATTCTTTTAGGGACCTCACATCGTCAGGTGTATTCAATTTATTTTTTCTGAATTTTTCATGTATTGAAATATTTTGGGGTATATTCACATACCTATGTCCAGATATATCTTGGTATTTAAAAGGAAAATAAAGACTCTAACAAATACAAATTTGGAACACTATGAATGTTGAAATTGTTCTATATTGCATTGAAGAATGCAGCAAAGATTATAGCAGTAGATTAGGCTCCACTATGCTCGTTTCTAGCCAATTCTTTTGCATGTTTATTTTTAATTAGTGTATAATACAAGATTTTCAGGGGCGGTAGTAGTATCTCCGGTGGCGGTGGTAACTGGTAACAGATAGAGAAGGGTTTAGAGGAAAATAAAGAATTTAATATCCACATTTTAATTTGTTTTAAAATATGGTTAATTGTATTTTAATTCTCCAAGAATTTTAATATTTATTAAAAGTTATTAAAAAATTGATAGTGTGTAGCGTTAGCAGTGTGCGCCGCCTGTTTTAAAATTTTCATTAATAAAATTGACATTTTCTTCTCATTTACGTGATTTTAGTTAAAGTTTTATAAAGATGTCATTTTACTTAAATAAAGTAAACATTGAATATTTTATTTATACATATAATTACTTATTTTTTTAATATTTTATTATACATATAATTACTTATTTTTTAATATTTTATTATACATATAATTACTTGTTACATGACAAAAAAGTTTATGTAATTATATTTTGGGTGAATAATTGATACAACGTCATTATAAAAAATATATATACTTAAACATGTTTATTTTTAAGTGACTCTAAAATCTACGTTCCTAACCCTAAAACTCTAAAACATTAGCACTAAAATCTAAACCTTAAACCCTAAAACTTGAATTCTAAAACTAAATCCAAATTCTAATCATATAACCTAAACCCTAACCTATAAACCCTATATTAAAAGCCTAAACCTCTAAGTAACCTCGCTTGTAGAAATATTTTTTTCATCGTCAGTGTAGAAGATAATAATCCTTATATTTTAACCATAGTGGATTAATGATTACCAGAATGCAATTAGGTGAATCTAACATATACTATTTTTATAACGTGGGTTAATAATTAGGTGTGGATTGAGATTTGATAATTAAGAATAGATTTTTCTTTCCTTTTTTTCTCTTTTTCTTTTCTTAAGAAAGTACAACAAATGTTGGTATATAAAGAGACATTAAGAGGGTAAATGGGCACTGCTAATCTAATCCAATATTATATTTACTTTTAAAGATACAAAAAAAAAGACTAGCTCTCAAGGTATTGACAGAGATTAAGATGGGTTCTCTTTCACTGAAATGTTTCTTTTTGAGCATTGTATGCTTGGCCATCTTCTTCTTCAACATTGGTAAACAATTCATTTCTCATTCTACAATTCATCAAGTTCTAAATCAGTGGATAAATGAACTTTGTACATATTTTTTATGTTTTGGGTTTTGGTTTTGATTCTTATTAGGGTTTTCAGAGAAACCAGCAGCAACTTTAATCTCAAGAGTGATGGTGCCATGTTCACAGATCCAAGATTGTGATTTGTTTTGCATCCACAGTGGTTTCGGTTTGGGAGGGCAATGCGAAACTTTGAATCCAACCGATCCACCTATGTGTGTATGCAACATATAGTAATGCATTAAAATCATTTTCTACCTCTCTTATTGTTGGCATTCTCCAACGTTTGCTATTAATAAAAATAAACTTGTTGAATGAGAAAAAAAAAACATAGGTCTTACCACCTCCTGCTTTATTGAACTGAATATTTGAATAAAAATGTTTAGAATTTTAAATTCTTGGGGAAATAATTACATAATTAGTTATAATTGTGGTATTAGTTTCTACTCTGTTGAGATTTAGATTTCATATCTCTACCAATGATGAAAAATGACCATAGATGAAATCGATTTATTTTTTATTTCCAGATGATTATTCAATATATAAATTATATATTTTAAAATATTTGGATTCATATATGAAATGATCCATAGAGTATATCGTTTTTTTCTATTTTGAACCTTAAAAGAGTTTATTTTGTCTTTCATTTGGTTCATTCAAGTTTACATTACTTATACTAATGTAAGATTTCGGAATGGCATTAGCTTGTTTGGTTTCACAACATCACTTAATGACGGCGATACAAGATTACCGATTGTTAACAGTGTTTGGGAATATGAGTTATTGTCATTAGCTCTCATTTCTTACGAGATATGACATTTTTGGACCAGAAGTTTATTATTTTGTTAAGTTAATCCTTAAAATTAAGGTATGACCATGGACTACGTTACCTGTTGATCTCTTTGAATGTGATTTAAAAAAATTTGAAGCATATTTTTATTTAAATTTAATTATAAATTAAATAATATAACTATAAAATTATATTTTTATTATTTTGTAAATTAAAAATGGATAGCTAAATGTGTGCATTTAGTTTATAAACATTATTTGACATGTTGTTTACATTAATTATACATTAAATATAAAAATTTGACAGAGTCCCGTGGAAATAGTGGTATCCTTTCATATTAGTATCTTTCAATTTCATATTCAATGTAAATCTCATTTTTGTAAAAAAATATCACAAGAGGAATTTACTTAAATGTACTCTTGCATAATCTTTGATTCAGCTAGTCAAAAACCATAAACTTATGTTCTAACAAAATGACATGATTGTTGCATTCCTAATAATACACCAAGTAATTTTACATTCGAGTAATTTTACTCTATGAGGAAATTTAGTCGATTCAATTTTTTTGTAACAATATTAAAAAAAAGGTTGAACACATGGTCAGGGCTTAATCTTGGTAACGAGATTTGAGGTGCTTAAGTAAACATTTTAAAAATAAGAGTTGTCTAAATTAAAAATTTGAAATGTTTAATTTATTTTTTTTAATAAAAAAGTAGTTCTATCAAACATATATTATTTTTAGGCTTAAGGGTGCTTGAAGCTCTTGAATGTTTGAAAAAAATGAAGCCTCTAAATTATTTTTGTACCTAATTAAGTCATCAAACAAATAAATTGAATCAATTAAGCCATTTAACCAATTTTGACCATTAATTTTTTTTTCAGTCTTTCTTGAGATATTACTACCAGGTGACAGATACAGTTATTTCATGCGACATTTACTTATTTGTTAGAAAACCATTTTTATGATTTGATATAAGTTTTTTTAGAATTTGTAGAAAATTTAAAGAATTTCTTAAAATAAAATAAAATTTCTGAAAATTGCAAATGACAACATTGTAACATGGCACGTTGTACCAGTTGATCTAGAAAACTTTTTTTGCTCGGCAATAAAATTTTATTAGAAAAAAAGTAAATCTTTCGCCTGTTTGTGAGCCTCGTTAAAAACCTCTCTACTCCTATTTGGAGGAAAAGAGTACTCACAAAAGAGATAAACAAAAAGAAAATACCGCACAAAAATAAAACTCGACAGATGGATCAATTAAAACATTGCAGATAACAACACTCCCAACCCAATAGGCAATTTCCAGCTTTCACCAAAACTCTCTGTAGCCTCACCACCAAGCCTTGAACATGGCTTTCTTTTGTCTACCAACTCAAGCAAAACTATGAACCATTGAGATAACATGTCTGGAGGAATACATGAATTTCACATTACCAATACTTCCCACCAAGCCAACAATCTCCTTAAACATTGGCCACCATCGCCAAGGCCACTGCGAAGGATTTACAATCCGAAACAGGGCAAGTCTTGAGTCTGATTCCATGATTAGGTTCTTAATCCCCACCCAATTTGCCTCAATGAACACCTCCTCAAAAGTGAAACAAAGCTATTGAACCTTCTAACATGGTTCACCACGCTTTTTTCACTCAATTACCACCATGCCTTGAACATAATCTGCCTTGACAAACCATGTTTTGCTAAATGATCTTCCAAAGTATTTCTTTCTCTCGAGACATGAGAGAAAGTTGAAGTACGTACTGCCCTTGCAAGCTGATCTATTTCCTCAAATAGTTCCCACCATCGCCAAAGTCTTAACATGGGGTCTTTAATCCAGTTCAATACCACTAGACAATCAGATATCAAAAGGCTTGCTTTGCCCGCCCAACCTGCTTCAAAGAAAATCAAGAGGGTTGTTCTGATCTCCCAGGCTTCTGCGAATTCTGAGTTTGAAGCTTCAATGGGACCAGAAAATAGCGCGATAATCTCACCAATAGAGTTCCTAAGAATGCCGCCACAACCAGCTAATTCTACAGTTGTTGCCCCATTGACATTGAAAAAAAGAACCCCTCCTTGCGTTGGAATCCAAACACTTAAATCCAAATCCGTAGATAAGCACAAGAGAAGATTCTCCCCCCAATTTTCCTCAATTAACAGTATTGAAATGGTGAAGAAGAAGAAGGAATTTTATTGAATTCAGAGAAATGGTTACAAAGATTCTTGCTTAGCTGCTGCAACATTCAAGAGCTTATATAGCTCCATGCAAGCTAGCTAGCTGGCTGCCAGCTCACGTAACAAACTTGGCAACCCATGCAACAAACCTAACAACCCTAACAGATTATTAAACCTTCAACATTTCCCCTACTTTTTCTTCTCTACACAAGATCATTGGCAAAGACAACATTCAACCTGCGTCGGAACAACTCGAAGAAAGAACTCGTGAGAGGTTTAGTAAACCCATCAGCCGTCTGATGAGGAGCAGGAACATAGTTTACTTGAAGACTTTTATCGACAACCTTCTCCCTGATAAAATGAACGTCTAAATCAACATGTTTGGACTTCGAATGAAACACAAGATTCATGCTGAGGGAGACTGCACTCATGCTATCACTCCATATCACTGGAACAGTACGCTGCACAACACCCATGTTAAATAGTAAAGCACGCAACCAAGTTACTTCAGAGGATGTATCAGTGATGCTCCTATACTCGGCTTCCATCGTTGAACGAGAGACAATACGCTGCTTCTTGGAGCACCAGGTGACTAAACTGCTACCCAGATACACACAGCTCCCCGTCGTGGAACGCCTATCGTCTAGATTGCTGCCCCAGTCGGCATCAGAAAATGCTACAAGACTGGAACCAGGCTTCGAGGGTCGAAAAAGAAGGCCATGGTGCAACGTTCCACTCAGATACCGCAGGATCCGTTTTACTGCCGCAAAATGCTCTTCACATGGATTATGCATATATTGCGCGACACGATGGACGCTAAAGGCTATGTCAGGTCTGGTATGACACAAGTACAGTAGCGCCCCAACAATGCTTCTGAACCTTGTAGCATCAGTAATGGGACTTCCAGCATTCTGAGAGAGCTTAACAGAAGGAAGCATGAGCGTTGAAGCAGGTTTAGCTTTGTCCATCTTCGACTTTTGAAGTAGCTCGAGGACAAACTTCTGTTGACTCAAAAATAACCCCTCTTTACACCACTGAACTGCGATGCCTAGAAAGAAGCTTAGGGAGCCCAGATCCTTAAGAGAAAATTCTCTTCCCAAAAGCATCACCACGTCTGCAATTTGTTCCTCAGATCCACCAGTAACAACAATGTCATCTACATAGACAAGTACATAGATGAACACTCCTGATTGGGATCGGATAAATAGAGAGGAGTCAGCAGCTGATCTGCGAAAGCCAATATCCACGAGATAATCCTTAAGCTTGGTGTACCAGCTCCGAGGTGCTTGTCGCAGCGCGTAGAGCGCTTTTTCAAGCTTGCAAACAAGCCTAGTCCCATCACTAGCAACCTCTTCAAAGCCAGGAGGCTGCATCATGAACACTTCTTCGTTGAGATCACCGTTCAAAATGCGTTGTTAACATCGATTTGTCGCAGCGGCCATCGATTGGAAACAGCCAAGGCAAGCACCACATTCACAGGAACATTAGTATCAACGTTAGCAAAGTAAATTTTCGGTTTGAAAACTCCCATTTTGCTTCGAGTCATCATGGGATGTGTGTTAATATCCAAAGATGAAGTGGTTTGGGGAGGTAAGTCTTCCTGTGAGATAGGTATAGACAAATCCTCTTGAAGAAGTGGAGCATTAGATAGCACATCAGTATCCTGAGGCTGAAAATTACCACCAACAGGGCCAGAGGGTGTCACAGCATCTACATCCTCGTGCAAAGAATGAGATTGAGTCTCATCAGTAGCATACTGAACTGGAGGCATGCCAGCATAGGGTAAAAAACTCTCAGGAATGGGAAGATCAGCCTCCAAAACACGGGCATCACCGCGTGAACCAACTGCTATAGTTGGAGAAATTACATCACCATCGTGGCAAGAAGCAGCCCCTGGGTGGCCTACAGGTGCACTATTATCCTCTGGGTTGCCTACAGGTGCACTAGTGTCCTCAGGAGGAGCAGAAGATGTTGCATTTAAATTCTTAGAATCATAAGCCTCACACGCATCAGAAGGGGCAAACAAACGAGACACACCAGGAACCAAGTGAAGCACCCCCGAATGAACACCTGTGTGTGCATCATCAGTACATGGAGCCACAGTATCAGCAGAGTGAGCAAACGGGAATACTCCTTCATCGAAGACAACATTTCGTGAAATGTACACTCGACCAGTTGAGGTAACACATTGATACCCTTTATGCATGGGACTATACCGCAAAAACGTTGTTGGTTGCGACTGAAACTCAAGTTTATGAGTGTTAAATGACCTGAGACATGGAAAAATTTACAGCCAAAAACTCTTAGCATGTCATACTGAGGTTTGCGACCAAACAACCTCTCAAAAGGAGAGACACCTGCAAGAACCTTTGTGGGTAACCTGTTGATAAGGAACACGGCTGTAGTGACAGCATAGGACCAGAATCTCAGAGGAAGGGAGGCCTGTGCTAACAAAGTCAATGCTAACTCGATAATGTGACGGTGCTTCCGTTCGACAACTCCGTTCTGCTGAGAGGAGTGTGGGCAAGTAACACGATGGACAATCCCCTCTTGAACAAGAAGACGAGATAAACTACGAAACTCCCCACCCCAATCACTCTGCACAGCTTGAACCTTAGTTCCAAATTGAGTCTGTACAAGCTTATGAAATGATTGGAAAACCACAATGGCTTGTGACTTGTTCTTTAACAGGTACACCCAGCAAAGGCGAGTGAAGGCATCCACAAATGAAACATAATAAGAGAAGCCTTAAGAAGAAACGTGGGTCGGTCCCCAAAGATCGGTAAACACTAGTTCAAATGGCTTGGTATACTTAGTAGTAGAAGAAGTATAAGGAAGGGTATGACTCTTACCCATTTGACACGCATCACATAATTCAACCTTTTTATTAATATGGGAATCCAAACAAACATCAAATTGCTTACAAACTTTAACTAAAGTATCAAAAGAGGGATGGCCAAGCCTTCGATGCCACAAGGTGTAAGCATCTGCAGACTCCAGCTTATTCTCTGTGGTTGCCACAAGGCATTGAGCAGCGTCCTGAGGCATACACGAACGAGAAGCACGAAAGCGATACAAACCACCAACCTGATCACCCTGAAGAATCACATCCTTTGTCCTTTCATCACGAACCAAGCACGATCTAGCATGAAACTCCAAGAACACCTTATTATCACTAGCAAGCTTCGAAACGGATAACAAATTTTTAGTGACCGTTGGAACATGCAACACATCACTCAACAGCAAGGATCATGAGGAAGAATGTAAAACAGATTTACCAACACCAGAAATACTAAGACCTGACCCGTTACCAACAACCAACTTACCAGGGCCAACGTAGTCAGATCCATCACCAAGATTCGCGGCTTCAGGAGTGACATGGTGACTTGCACCAGAATCAACAAACCATTGTGTGTTTGAACCATCAGCAAGATTGGCTTGAGCAGTAGCGTCAGCCTTGACTGCCTCCGACGAACGTGCTGTGACTCTAGGGAAACTCTCATCGAATCTGTGCCAGCAACGGTCTACAAGGTGGCCAATCTTGCCACACAATTGGCATTGAGGTCGCATATTAGGTTTATAACCAAATCTACCATGACCACAATGATTAGCTACAGCACGATAGGGCCTGTAATTGGACTGAGTAGTCTCATGAGCAGAAGAATTAGCAACATGAGCCACATGAGCAGCAGGAGACAAAGATAGATCCGAAAATGATCAAAGGTGGGCAGCTGTGTCTCAGCATCAAGAAGAACAGTAACAGCAGCATCGAGAGTAAAGGGAGACTGACTTGCCATGATTAAAGCAATAAAGGGTTGATACTCACTTGGAAGACCTTTGAGGATGGAAGCAATCTTCTCCAGATCAGAGATGGGACTGCCGTAAGACGAGAGCATATTACACACCTCCTTAACTTGAGATATGTAAGCTCGCATACTCAGATCTCCTTTCTGCATAGATAAGATCTTATAATGAAGGCTCATCGCCGAGGTGGTAGAACGATTCAAGAAATACTTAACCATTGTGTCCCAAATGGCAGCAGAGGTCTCAGCACCAGCAAACTCAGAGAGGAGATTCGAACTTATAGTCGAAAGGATCCATGAAGCAAGTGCACTATCCTGAGCAACAAAGATTTCATAAGCTTCGTTATCAACAGTCGTTCCTTGATCATTGGTAACTGTTTCCGGCGGCGACTTCAGAGCACCGGTGAGCAGTTTCTCGAGACGATGACTTCGGACGGCAAGCAAAACTTGTTGCTTCCAAATCAAGAAGTTCGATTCATCGAGCACCACACTAACACGCTTGTTGGTGAAGCCTTTGCCGGAGGATGAGCCAGTGGAAAGCTCACTGGTAGTAGCGAAAGAATCGCCCGGATTCGTCATGACAGAAGAAGCAGAACAACGAAAGAAGAAATAAAGCAAGGTAAAAAAAATCAAGAAACCCAGGAGATCCTGGCGATTGATACCATGTTGAAATGGTGAAGAAGAATAAGGAATTTTATTGAATTCAGAGAAACGGTTACAAAGATTCTTGCTTAGCTGCTGCAACATTCAAGAGCTTATATAGCTCCATGCAAGCAAGCTAGCTGGCTGCCAGCTCACGTAACAAACTTGGCAACCCATGCAACAAACCTAACAACCCTAACAGATTATTAAACCTTCAACAAACAGCAATCCAACAATTGCAGCTCTAATCCATATAAATGCTCGCATCTTTTGAATTGAACTCGAGATCTTTCATTGCAGTAGGCTTTTGCATTGAACATTTTTTAATTTCGTGCTAATTATATGCTCAAAAGTGAACTACAAACGAGACTAACCAAATGGTTCTCGCTGGTCCAGATCATGTGTTGTTGAAATAGAAGGCAAACAGATCCTCGATATGAATTAAAGTTTGGCCATCCAGTGGACCACCAGCTGCAAAATTTCCTCCAAAAACAACCAATAAAACATCAATAACCGAGAAACGACCCATCTTGTCTTGCATCCAAGCACTTTTGTCAGGAACATACATCTTGTTTTTCACTATGTTTTTCACTATCTAAATTTTTCACTACCCAGCAGTTGTCTCGAACAAGCATCTAGTCAATGAAATCCAAACAGCTCCTCATCCACTAGCAATTCCGCAACCAACATTCCCTTATTAAACACTAAACTGTATAATCTCCCAAAGGTCTTGTAAATTGGAAAATTGCCACACCACCAATCTATCGTTTGCACCAGACAAAAGGCTAACAATTAGATTTAACAATTTTAGATTTAACAATTAACAATCAACGTCAGTCAAAGGGGTGAACTGATGAAATTTTGAAGTATAAAAGCTTAATTAGGTCTAAAAAAATTGAAGGACTTAACTATTTTTTTTACAAAAATTCAAGGGCTTATAATACCTTAAGCCTTATTTTATAATGTGGATCAATAATTAGACATGATTAAGATTTAAGGTTTAAGAATATATTTATTTTACTTTTTTTCCTTTTTTTTCAAGTTACTAAAAATGTTGTTATAAAAGGAGTCATTATTAAGAGGGTAAATGGGCAATGTTAATCCATTCAATATTATATATATACTTTTGTTGAACCCGTGGATTGGTCCTAGTGGTAAAGGGTGATGTACTTCATCCAGGTGACCCGGGTTTGAGCACCATTTGTGCACGGTATGTGTACGTTTAAAGGGCTAAGAAAATTACACAGATACTACCTTGTAATCACACCAGCAAATTCAAAGAAACTATTATATTATATTTACTTTTAAAGATAAAAGTTAGGTATCAAGATTTTGGCAGAGGTAATAGAATGGGTTCTCTCTCACTTAAATGCTGCTTTATGGGTATTGTATGCTTGGTCATCTTCTTCTTCAACATTGGTAAAGAATTCATTGTCCATTCTACAATTTATCAAGTTCTAATTCAGTGGATAAATGAAAATATTTATACATATTATTGAGTTCTAATTCATTTTCTATTCTAAAATTAATCAAGTTCTAATTCATTGTCCATTCTACAATTCATCAAGTTCTAATAGAATACGGTCCACTTAGGGCACAGTGGTGGGGTTGAGCAACCTTGAGTTGCATTAATCCCTCATCATATTATATTTGCCATTCAAATCTAATGATAGTTTTTAGCCTAGTGGTTGAGCACGCACCTCCCACACCTAGGTTTGAATCGGCCTAAACCCAAACTTCAAATCAAAAGAGTGTCTAAACAATATGGTTAAATTTATTGATTTTTTTTTCAATTGGGACTAAAATGGTCAAAATGAACATGTAAAAACTGTTTGTACTCAGAAAAACCTTCAAAAAATCAGAGATTGGGAGATGCTGGATTGATATGAAAAACCCATGATTTACAAAAATTTTACAAATCAAAGAACATTTACCAAAATACATGCCTATCTACCTCATATTGAACATTAATATTCTCCCCTTGGCATTGAAATTATTGAGCATCTTCCATTTTCCATGCTTCTTATCATGAGCTCAAAGCTCTTCAATCTTTCTACCATCCATCTCTAAAACAAAGAAAGTCACAACATTGAAAGATCATCTGCACAAAGCCAAGTGTTTTCTTTCTCATATCCATTATCAAGCACAAATCGTCGCATCGTTGTTTAGCAAGAAATAGACAGCGGTAAACAACGCCAGGGGAAGAAAGACCAAAAATTTCATGGAAAAACTGCTTGATTTTCACACCCTTCTTCAGGAATGGTGTGTAGGCTTGGACAGGTTGAAGATTTTGTGGGATTAATGAGAGGGGATGGTGCAACTGCACCCCATTTTTGCTTTTATTGCACCTCTTTCATCATCTTCAAACCTTGGAAAAACCTTAGAAAAAAGATTATAAAGACCGGGTTTTCTTTTTGATGGAATTTTGTGATTCAGGGACTTGTTGTGAGTAAATTATGAAGACCCAAGGAGGATTTATATTGAGGGAAGATGAACGAGTGTTCCAGACATTGCAATGCTTAAAATAAGGAAAGAAAATTTTATTGTTTTTTACACTGTTCGAATTTTTATATTTTATTTTCCTTTATATTTGGGGTGCGCTTTGTTGTATCTTTAATGAAATCCACTTTTATTCCAAAAAAGTCTAATTAGTGGATGAGTGTAGAACGGACAACGCACATCGCTGCATAGGGATGTAAAAACAGGTCAACAGTTGGGTTTCAGGTCGGGCTCTGTCAGGTCGGGTCAAATCGGTTACAGGTCATTTCGGGTCATTTTTTGTTTTGACTCGATTCGGTTCGGGTTCGGGTTCATTTCGGGTCGGGTTCATTTCAGGTCGAGTTTAATTCAGGTCGGGTTCATTTCGGGTCGAGTTTAATTCAGGTCGGGTTCATTTCGGGTCGGGTTCATTTCAGGTCGGGTTCATTTCAGGTCGGTTCATTTCAGGTCGGGTCAAAACGGTTAATTGACAGGCTGATTTCAGGTCGGTTTCGTTTCAGGTCGGGTTCATTTCAGGTCGGTTTCGTTTCAGGTCAGGTTCATTTCAGGTCGGTTTCATTTCAGGTCGGGTTCATTTCAGGTCGGTTTCGTTTCAGGTCGGGTTCATTTCAGGTCGGTTTCGTTTCAGGTCGGGTTCTTTTCAAGTCGGTTTTGTTTCAGGTCGGGTTCATTTCAGGTCGGTTTCGTTTCAGGTCGGGTTCATTTCAGGTCGGGTTCCTTCGGGTTTATGGTTTATTGTGTTATGTGTATTATATATATTGACGGATTATGATTTTTATTTTTAGGGTTTAGGGTTTAAGGTTAGGGGATTACGTATATGTGATATATATATATAGTTGGTACTATTGGATTTATTTTTAGGGTTTAGGGTTTATGGTTTGGGGTTTGGGGTTTGGGGTTTAGGGATCTTAAATTAATACAAACATACCCACATTAATTATATATATTGATGGATTATGGTTTTCAGGGTTTAGGGTTTACCGATCTTAAATTAATACAAACATGCCTACATTAATTATATATATATATATTGATGGATTATGGTTTTTAGGGTTTAGGGTTTAGGGTTTACTGATCTTAAATTAATACAAACATGCCTACATTAATTATATATATATTGATGGATTATGGTTTTTAGGGTTTAGGGTTTACTGATCTTAAATTAATACAAACATGCCTACATTAATTATATATATATTGATGGATTGTGGTTTTTAGGGTTTAGGGTTTAGTGTTTAGGGTTTACTGATCTTAAATTAATACAAACATGCCTACATTAATTATATATATTGATGGATTATGGTTTTTAGGGTTTAGGGTTTATGGATCTTAAATTAATACAAACATGCCTACATGTATTATGTATATATATTATGGTTTAGGGTTTAGGGTTTATGGTTTAGGGTTTACTGTTCATAAAATGATACGTACATACGTACATGTAATATATATATATATATATTGATGGATTATGGTTTTTGTTTTTAGTGTTTAGGTTTTAGAGTTTAGGGTTTAGAGTTTAGTGGTTAGGGTTTAGGGTTTATTATTATTATTTATTATATACTTAAATACAATTATTATTATTATTATTATTATTATATATTTACTATGCTTATTATTATTATTAGTTTTTATTATTATTATTATTATTATTATTATTATTATTATTATTATTATTATTATTATTATTATTATTATTATTATTATTATTATTATTATTATTAGTTTTTCTTATTATTATTATTATTATTATTATTATTATTATTATTATTATTATTATTATTATGATTAGTAATATTATTATTATTATTATTACTATTATTATTATTATTATTATATACTTAAATACAATTATTATTATTATTATATATTTACTATGCTTATTATTATTATTAGTATTATTATTATTATTGTTATTATTATTATTATTATTATTATTATTATTATTACTATTATTATTATTATTATTTGTAATTAAATGTATAGGGTTTAGGATTAGAGACTATAGTTCATTGATTAAATATTAGGGTTTAGGGTTTAAACCCCTAATGTCTAATTCTAAACCCTAAGCATTAAACCCTAAAGCATAAGTAATTAACCCTAACCACTAAACCCTCAATCTAGGATTACGGACTATGAGCTATAGATTAAATATTAGGGTTTTATGATTTAAAGGGTAGTGGTTATTGTTTAGGGTTTAGGGTTAGGGACTATGGTTCATTGATTGAATATTAGGGTTTAAGGTTTAAACCCCTAATGTCTAATTCTAAACCCTAAGCATTAAACCCCTAAAGCATAAGTAATTAACCCTAACCACTAAACCCTCAATCTAGGATTACGGACTATGAGCTATAGATTGAATATTAATATCCCTGATTTCATCCAAAGTTAATGTTTTATTATATTTTAAACAAGTTAACTTAATTAAGTCATTTAAGTTAATCAGTTTTTTACTAAGTCAATTAAGTATGTAATGTTAATTAAAAAATTTCGTTATCTTATATTAATTTAGTATACATATTTAGTTTAATAACTTCAAACTAATTTTAGTTAAGTATAAAAAAAATATTTCATAATGGTTATTCATTCAACTTATGTAATTAAGTACTTTATCAGAATGCAAGTTAAGTTAGTTTAATAACTAACTTAACTTAAAATGAATGCAAGTTAATTAAATTTATTTTTAATCTTAAGTTAAGTTAATTTAATGACTAACTTAACTTCAATTAAAATGAATGCAAGTTAATTATTTAGCATTAATTTATTCTTATAATAAAAAATTTAAGTCATCTTATTTTAATTAAGAATATAGATTTAATTTAATATTTTTTACTCATTTAACTTGATTTGATTAAGTATAAAATTTTAATTTAATAATGGTTATTCATTCCACTTAAGTTAATTAAGTATAATAGTTTATCTTTGAAGTTATTTTAAAATAATAGTCAAGTTAATTAGAAATACAATTTATTAATACTTAGAATTATTATTAATTCAATTTATTAATACTTGAAATTATTATTAATTTTATAATTTTTCAATACTTGACATTATTTTATATTCATTAAATATAATTTCTTTAAATGTCAGATAATTATCATTATTAGCAAATCAAATAATAATATTAGTCCACATACTCTTAAACCACTTTAGAATACATGCACAAGTGTGGTCCGAATGAAAAAAATGGTGTTTTCTCTGTACGTAGAGAATATACCGAAGGCTATGCAGTGGAAGGGTTTGTGGCATGCTTTTGCAAGGCATGGTGATGTAGTCGACGCCTTCATAGCTAGTAAATTGAACAGAAGAGGGAAACGTTTTGGTTTTGTGAGATTTGGTAAAAAGGTTGACGCTTTAAGAGCGATAGAGAGGTTGAATGGGTTTGCACTCTACGGATTTCGTTTATCAGTTTCATTGGCTAAGTTTGCTGGAGGGAATTCGAGCCGTTGTAAAAATTGGCAAGGGAAGAATGGTCAACTCGAAGAGGATGCCTGTAGAAGGAAGACGACATTGGAAAGCGCAGGTCCGAGTGTGCGGGGAAGTGATGGGAGCAACAAGGATACGATGGAGCAACCACACAAGGAGAATGGGGAATCCGGTTGTCAGGGAAATTGAGAATTAAAAAGAATAATGGGTCATGTTGAGGCCGAGGAGCTGTGGAAAATGAAAAGATGCTTGGTGGGTGAGATGAGCACAGTGACCAGTGTTAACAACATCAAGGACAGACTGCACAAATGGGGTTTGGGTGATATCAAGGTCCAAAGCCTGGGTGGAAAACTTTTCCTTCTCAGCTTTGAGGATGACGAATTGTTCCTAATGTTGGAAGACTTGGACTGGTCCTACTTGAAGGAAATATTCACGAAGGTAGAACTATGGTCAGAAGATTTAATGGGAGCGACAAGAGCGACGTGGATAGAGGTGGCAGGCATCCCGTTGCACTGTTGGAACCATGTTACAATTAAGAGAATAGCAAAATTATGGGGCAATTTTGAAGCTTTTGGGGAAAACATCAACCATAGCCTGGATTGTGAAAAGGTGACTGTTCTTATCTCAACAGATCATCAGAAGGTTATCGGTGAGGCGGTTGAAATAGAGGTAGGTAGTAGGGTGTACACCGTAAGAGTGGAGGAGATAGGTTGTAAGACAATGCACAACCAGAGTGGGGATTTTAGATGTGAAAAGGAGGACGAGAGAACTGATGTGGAGGGTGAGAGCCTATCGGAATCGGAGTCGACAGTCAAAGAGAAAGGAAACCAGTCGCCGGAGCGGACATGGAACAACCAAGCGGCGGAGACAGATGTAATAAATGCTATTTGCATGGGAAAGGATTACAATGACAGTTGTCTTCTTGATACCAGGTTATTGGGAGGACAACTAAAAGACCTAGGCTTTATGAGTAAGGGGCTCAAGGTTACAGCGCATGGGGAATCAGAAGACAAGGCGACACTGTCAGGGGAAGGAGAGATGAAGCAGGGAGAATTGGGTTGCCAAAATTCATCATTCAAAGACCCTGTGAAAAGTTGGTCAGGTGTGGCCAAAGAATGCTCAGAGTCAGGCCGCAGCCCAATGGAGCACATTATAAGTGATGTTAATATGGAAAATATGTCTAACAGAGCCCGTGAGGATTTGGAAGATGTGGGCCTACGTCCAACCCAGGAGATTAAGCCACATGGCTCGGAGGGTAGTAAATCCACGTGGGAAGCCTCAGTAGATGCACGGAATAATGTTGGCCATGATATTGCTGAAATGACCCTGGACATTATTAAACCATCTGAATATCAAAGTGAAGGGGAAAGTCCTAGGTCTTATTTCTCTGAAATTATCGAAAGTCAGAATAAAAAGAAGGAGAGGAGATATGGTTCGCTATGGGATTACCAGAACAAGGCTTTGACAGAGCTTGAGAAAAAAAAGAGATAGAGCTTACCATAAGAGTAAACTGAATAAGAAGACATTGGAGTCCTCAGAGCTTTCAGGGAGATCTTTATCGGATTCTGATTTGGTAGCAAGGTGGGATCTTCTCACAAGAGAAGCAAAAAAGACTCTTAAATTAGGAAAAAAAACTTGGAATTCAGATCATAGGAAATGAGCAGGAGGCGGTAAAGGATTTGGCGATATTAGAAGTAAAGTCAAGATTATAAGGCTAGGGGCAAGCCGTGCAGAGGTAAAGGCCCTCGAGAGGATGGAGGTAGTGGTTGAAGATAATAACTTGAAGGTGGAGTTGATTAAGGAGGTGTTTGAGGATGAGGGGGTTCTAATGCAGAATTAATCCTAAAGTTAAGGAAATTGAAAGGGTAAAAAGAAAGGTGGAATAGGGTGTCTTGTGAAAATTTTGATTCCAAAGTTAAGGAGCTTGAGGAGAAAAAAAGCAGATTGGAAGTTATTAAGAACGACGACAGTCCTATAGAAGAGGTGATGGAAGAATTGAAACATTGTCGTATAGAACTACGGGATTCTTGAAAATTCAAGAGGTGATGTAGAAGCAAAAATCTAGATCTAATGGCTTAAGCTGGGCGATTTAAAGAACGCATTCTTCCACAACGCAGTCAAATTACGGGCTTTGAGAAGGTCGATTCAGGGGGCAAAAAATGGTTATAGCGGTTGCATTGAACCTAAGAGGTTGAGATGCTGGTTATTCAATTTCTTTAACATTCACTTCAGCTGCGAACCATTTTTTTGGTTGTAGACTCGATGAGATTTTTTGGGTCATGTCTATGGATGGTGGAAGGTGCAATGGGTGGAGGTATTGTTATTAAAGAATTTTTTTTTCTGTTTTTGATGTTTATCTAACAGTAAGTGAAGATAATTGGTTTGAAAATCAAGATGGCTGCCTTGCTTTCGGTAGTTCCTTCCCTACTCCAATTTGCTCACCTCTCTTAGCAGAGAGAACTGCAGGGTGAAGAGGTGTGTTACGTTCTAATGATGGGTATTAGAACAATATTTTCAAGACCGTTACCTGGACATAGTGTGGACCATGTGGTACCCATGGCTGCCAAAGTGTTTTTGGAGGTTTTTATGGAAGTTGGTTAGGCTGAAAGTAAAGGGTTGATCGTGGAGTCAGATCTCTAAGGTAGAGTTAAACTGGCTTGGCTATCCGTTACACCAATTTTGGGTGTGGTGGAAGATTTTATGGTTATTGACAAGGCGGTTCGGATGATTGGCAAGAATCACTTCTGCTTTGTTCCTCAGTTTAGCAATGATTTAGATGAGTGCCTCGACAAAGATGGGTTGAACCTACACGAGCTCTCCATAGCCTCGCGGCGAAATTGATTAGCGAATTCTACAGTTTAAGCGAAGGACAAGGCTGATTTCTATCGAGGGAATGCCGGTATGATAGTATTTGTAGTTTCTGTTTGTGTTAAGGAGTTGAGTTAGGTTTTGGGAAATCTTGATTTTAGTGTGGTAGGGGTGGTGAATTATGAAGGTGGAGGTAGTGTTTTTTCTTGCGTTGTGTGTACTCTTTTCCTCCATTTAGATTTAGGGAGGTTTTTAACGAGGCACACAACGGAAGTGCAAGTTTTTAAGTATTATCAATAAAACTTATTTTACCAAGCAAAAAATAATAATATTATTAGTTCAGGTTAATATCAGTTTAGGTCAATATCAGTTCAGGTCAATATCAGTTCAGGTCAATAACAGTTCAGGTCAATATCAGTTCAGGTCAAGAACAGTTCAGGTCAAGAACAGTTCGGGTTCAAAACATGTCGGTTCATTTCAGGTCGGGTCCAAACAGGTCGGGTTAAATCGGTTATCTGGCAGGTTAGTCTCGGGTTCGGGTTCATTTCGGTCGGGTGCAGGTCGGGTTCGGTTACTACAGTAACAGGTCAATTTCGGGTTCGGGTTCACTTCGGTCGGGTGCAGTTCGGGTTCGGTTTCTACAGTTACAGGTTAAATTCGGGTTCAGGTTCGTTTCGGTCGGGTGCAGGTCGGGTTCGGTCTTTGAATTCTCGGGTTAAATTAGGTTCTGACTCGATCGGGTTTCAGGCAGGTTACCAGGTCGGGTCAGTTTTTCACACCCCTATCGCTGCACACTACAAACGCTACACACCGCTGCAAATCATTAATTCTCTAATGATTTAAATAAATTTTAAAAAATTTAAAGGACTCAACATACAAACCATATTTAAAACAAAATTAATTTTTTAATTGAATAACCCTTCTTCTCCCTTACCGCCGCCGTCAAAGGTCACCACCGTCGTCTATCATTTAGATTGAAACAGAAGATTCTTTTAGGGACCTCACATCGTCAGGTGTATTCAATTTATTTTTTCTGAATTTTTCATGTATTGAAATATTTTGGGGTATATTCACATACCTATGTCCAGATATATCTTGGTATTTAAAAGGAAAATAAAGACTCTAACAAATACAAATTTGGAACACTATGAATGTTGAAATTGTTCTATATTGCATTGAAGAATGCAGCAAAGATTATAGCAGTAGATTAGGCTCCACTATGCTCGTTTCTAGCCAATTCTTTTGCATGTTTATTTTTAATTAGTGTATAATACAAGATTTTCAGGGGCGGTAGTAGTATCTCCGGTGGCGGTGGTAACTGGTAACAGATAGAGAAGGGTTTAGAGGAAAATAAAGAATTTAATATCCACATTTTAATTTGTTTTTAAATATGGTTTATTGTATGTTAATTCTCCGAGAATTTTAATATTTATTAAAAGTTATTAAAAAATTAATAGTGTGTAGCGTTAGCAGTGTGCGCCGCCCGTTTTAAAATTTTCTTTAATAAAATTGACATTTTCTTCTCATTTACGTGATTTTAGTTAAAGTTTTATAAAGATGTCATTTTACTTAAATAAAGTAAACATTGAATATTTTATTTATACATATAATTACTTGTTTTTTTAATATTTTATTATACATATAATTACTTGTTACATGACAAAAAAGTTTATGTAATTATATTTTGGGTGAATATTTGATACAACGTCAGTGTAAAAAATATATATACTTAAACATGTTTATTTTTAAGTGACTCTAAAATCTACGTTCCTAACCCTAAAACTCTAAAACATTAGCACTAAAATCTAAACCTTAAACCCTAAAACTTGAATTCTAAAACTAAATCCAAATTCTAATCATATAACCTAAACCCTAACCTATAAACCCTATATTAAAAGCCTAAACCTCTAAGTAACTTCGCTTGTAGAAATATTTTTTTCATCGTCAGTGTAGAAGATAATAATCCTTATATTTTAACCATAGTGGATTAATGATTACCAGAATGCAATTAGGTGAATCTAACATATACTATTTTTATAACGTGGGTTAATAATTAGGTGTGGATTGAGATTTGATAATTAAGAATAGATTTTTCTTTCCTTTTTTTCTCTTTTTCTTTTCTTAAGAAAGTACAACAAATGTTGGTATATAAAGAGACATTAAGAGGGTAAATGGGCACTGCTAATCTAATCCAATATTATATTTACTTTTAAAGATACAAAAAAAAAGACTAGCTCTCAAGGTATTGACAGAGATTAAGATGGGTTCTCTTTCACTGAAATGTTTCTTTTTGAGCATTGTATGCTTGGCCATCTTCTTCTTCAACATTGGTAAACAATTCATTTCTCATTCTACAATTCATCAAGTTCTAAATCAGTGGATAAATGAACTTTGTACATATTTTTTATGTTTTGGGTTTTGGTTTTGATTCTTATTAGGGTTTTCAGAGAAACCAGCAGCAACTTTAATCTCAAGAGTGATGGTGCCATGTTCACAGATCCAAGATTGTGATTTGTTTTGCATCCACAGTGGTTTCGGTTTGGGAGGGCAATGCGAAACTTTGAATCCAACCGATCCACCTATGTGTGTATGCAACACATAGTAATGCATTAAAATCATTTTCTACCTCTCTTATTGTTGGCATTCTCCAACGTTTGCTATTAATAAAAATAAACTTGTTGAATGAGAAAAAAAAAACATAGGTCTTACCACCTCCTGCTTTATTGAACTGAATATTTGAATAAAAATGTTTAGAATTTTAAATTCTTGGGGAAATAATTACATAATTAGTTATAATTGTGGTATTAGTTTCTACTCTGTTGAGATTTAGATTTCATATCTCTACCAATGATGAAAAATGACCAGAGATTACTTAAATGTACTCTTACATAATCTTTGATTCAGCTAGTCAAAAACCATAAACTTTTTTTAATATTGTTACAAAAAATCGAATCGACTAATGCAATATACTTTGTGGTGGAATGTTGAATTTCCTTGGGGAATAAGATTACTCGAATGCAAGATTACTTGACATTTTACTAGAATATAAATTGAGTGATCCAGTTATAACTAGAATATAAATTGAGTGACTCGGTTATAATTTTAATAATCAAATGATTCAAATGTACCTTTACTAATAATTAAGTGGCTTGTATCGTAGTTTACCCTTGAATATATTTGGGGGGTGATTTGGAAAGCTGCCAAAAGTACAAAGGGGGATTCTTTTATTAAATTAAAAAAATCAAGCAACGTGTCTACACAAGAGAAGATAGGAGAGAAAGGAAAGAGAAAGAGGAATGAGAAGAAAGAAGAGAGTCCTGTGTTGAACCTCCAGCCTTAGTTGAGAAGTTTCTTCAAGAATGGTCTCTAATCTTGGACAAGTCGAGGGCTTGTTGTGAGAAATAACAAGGGCTGGTGCCTTTTCGTAGCAGCTTGCCAAGTATTTCACGCCCTTCATCTTCCTCCAATCAATCTGAATTATTTTGAAGTTGCAGAACAGAAAAGGGAGTTTTGGAAAAGCTGAGGGAAGAAGAAAGAAACCTTGGGTATTGGTTGAACAAGTAGTGAATAGATGGGTTGAGTTAAATAGGAGAAGATTTGAAGGAAAGTTCGTTGCAAAATGGAATTGGAAAATGTCAAAAAAGACAAAGGCATGTTTTCAGGAGAAAGAAAAAAGTTGAGTTCTTTTTTGGGCCATTTAAAACGGTTGAATTTTGACCCTTTTGCCTAAGTTTATATTTAACCACCCTTCTTTTGGTATGTCATAAATTTGATTATTTTTCAATAAAAAAATAGAGAATGAGTTGTTAAATTAAAAATTTTATGTTGTCTTATCTCGTATGAATTTAAATTTCAACATTTGACTTGAAATACAATCTCTTTATTTAATAAAAAAATATTTTGTTTCTTTTAATAAAACCTTACATTTAAAATCACAAAAAGGTTTAAAAAGATAAGGATCAAAATGTAAAATTAAAATTTTCATAATCTAGATGTTATATTTATTAAACACTTTAACTGTATTTTATACTTAATTTTAAATGAGGGTAAACTACATTGATAGTCCCTCAATTACAGGGTAGTTTTTAGTTAGACCATTTTAGTATAAAATGGTACACAGTGGTCACTTCAGTTATTGAAAATTCAAAATGGTAATCGGCGGTTAATTTTTAGATGAAAAGTTAATAGGTCAGTTGTATAATTTACATAATAACATATTTAGTCATTAACATTTACAGATTATTTTAATTTAATTCTAATTCTAAAAAAATAATCTTCTAACATTTAAATATTACAATTGTTTTATATCTTTGTTAATCCATTTTTATCGCTATCCCTTCACTACCATCCTCCACCTCTCAAACTTCACACCAATCACCATTACAATAATTTATCCCATTTATAAATCATCATCTTCATCGAAGTTATTGGATAAAAAAATATTAATTTAATTTTAATAAAATCTAAAGAGGTTTATTAACTTGAAATCATAACACCTAGAGCTAAATCATTTTCTATCATAATCTTAGTTGTGTAATGTTGTAATTTTAAGAGGAAAAGAAAGGATTAAGAAGAGGAAAAGAGAGAAAGGAATTTGGAGAATTTTCATTTCAGATATGATAAAATAGTGTTACAGCATATCTATATATATTATCTCTATTGAAAAACTATGATAAATTAGAAAGTTTGAGGCATATTTTCTATGGGTAAATGTGGAGATTCGAAAAATGAAATTATGACTTCATACTCTACTGCACGATTCTTTATAATAATATCTCATATGCTCAAAATGATTGAGTGATGGATGAGAAATTGATGCTCAAAGTAGGGTACGCATAAATTGTGTAAGAAAAATAAAAAACTCATATTTCACATTGATAGGATATTAAGTATGGGAAGCTTTTATATACCGCAAACCACTTTATAGTGATTAAATTGTGTCTTACATGTAAGTGGAGACAAATTGAAGCTTATTAAACTCAACAAGGTTGGGGGTATACCCACACGATGTGGGCTTATGAATATTTTACCCACTATAAATTGATTTTTCTTAACTATGGTATATTTTTAAGATATTAATAATTTCTTTAATTCTGATGTGATTCTGAGTCTTACCTTAGTAGATGTAATGAACCATAAGGACTAATTTTGACCCAAAATAAACTTTTTATGGTTCAAAATAGAAAAATGATATACTTTATGGACCAATTTATATATTAAACCTTATATTTATAATATATATATATATATATATATATATTCATATATTAAACCATAAGCATTAATTAGCATATTGCATTTTCATATAGATAGTTACTTTCTATTAGAAGTTGTTGACATGACACGTTAGTTTTAAATTTTTCTGAATAAAATAATGGCTAAATTACATAGTTCATCACTCAACTTTCTTTTTACTCTTATTTTGGTCACTAAAGTTAAAAAATTAATTTAATAACTCAACTTTCGAATTGTTCCTATTTTGATCAATCTTGAATGACACGATTATACAAATCGAAAAATTCTATTTCAGAACATATTTTTTAAAATAAATTATTTCAATTCGATTACGATTCAAATGTTTAAGCAAAATTGATTAATAGATCTGATCAATCATATACAATATTTATAATTTTTATGCATTGAAATATCTTGTAGTCTAGTGATTTTGATACACTTTTCAATTATTAAAGATGTTTTGGCTCTGGGTACAATTATTGTAACCCCCCCTCGACCTGGCCTAGCCACCAGACCGCATCGAACGAGTTACACGGGGAAAACCGAAGAGAAACCCGTTAAGGCTTCACTCCGATTAGCAACCCTAGAAAATTTCTTTTAAAATTATCTTGTCTAGACGTTATATTTAAGTCCTATGTGAGGAGGCAGACAGCGGGAAGCAAGCACGAACATGGACCAAGCAAAACGGACATGCAAAGGTTGATTTTTTTATGATTTACTACAGGTCGTATCGATATGCCTAAGACTCGTATCGATACGCCATCAACGGTCAACTCCTCAGGGTCAACTTCAAGAGGTCGTATCGATACCCTTCAAGGCTAGTATTGATACGCCCATAATGGTCAAACTCCCAAAGTCAACACCAGGGATCGTATCGATACGCTTAAGGCTCGTACAGATACTCTAATTTCTCGCCAAAATCTCAGATTTCCAGAGAACAATTTGGGTATCGGTACGCTCTCGCGTATCAGTACACCTTGCCTAAAACAAAGGGACCGTATCGATACATCCCTTGAGCGTATCGATACGCCCTACCCAGAAAGACTGGTTTTTGCAGGAAAAACATAAAGAGATCCAACACAAGACGCATTAAACAAGCATTTAAGCAACTTGCAACCACACATGCAACACAAGGCATCCATGAATACACATACAAGGTAAGATAAACATCTAACGAGTCAACATTCAACATGATAAGGTTTATAAGGAAAACAATCATGCTTATCATTCTCCAACGTGGGAAAAAGCTAAACCAAAGCATATTTCAACGAATATGAGGCATTACAAGCCCAACACAACCAAACAAACTTGTCCAAGCAAAAGACATGCCAACAACTCCTCAAAACAAGAAGGTCATATCTCATTGCTTAATACTAATTATTGAAGTCTAAAAACCATACTTGAGCAAACCAAACTCCCTTGGATTCTCCCTTGTTCCCTGAGTTGCTCTGTAGGTCTAAGGGTCTGCATTGTTGGAGAGAGGAGCGTAAGCATTTAAGCTTAGTGAGCGGTGCTCAAACGGTAGCTACAACAATGCAGTTTTAAAACATAAATTTCTTGAAACCAAAATCATTTCCATGCTTGAACACATAACAACATGCATTTATCATCTCGTGCATTTACCGAATACAACCACAAGCCATAAGCTTACTTCATGCTCATTCTCATAATACAACCAAAGTAACCAACAACATGAGTAAGCATAAATGGAAAGAACAATGCAACATGCTTAACATGAGAATTTAGAGCATCACGGGTGTATTGACATTCATCACTTTTACTCAGATATGTGGATAGTTTTCTCAAAACACACTAGACACTTCCGGCGGAATCTCACATCACCGTACTCACTCTTCTAGTAAAACATAGCTTCCGGTGGAATCTCACATCACCATACTCCTCCTTAGTAGAATCTAACATCACTAAGGCCACGTGTGACTTTTACCTTGAGTGCACTCACATCCTATTGGTCGACCAACTATATCCGGTAACAAGATTTCACATGTAAATACCCACCAAGCCAACGCTTACCTCGCGTTCTCGTGGTCACCACCATAACCAACATGGAAACCAATAAGGCAACCACAACCATAGTACATGGATATACAAGGCAACATGAACTATGAAAATCATTCAAATGCATAGAAGATATTGTTGAAAAATAAGGATTAAAAACACTTAAAACTTACTCTTGAGCTTAGATTGGCTTATCAAGCTCAATCAAAACTCCCAAATCACATCCTTAACCAAGTTAAGGCTTAGAAAACAGTTCCACTCACCGGTACAACCCAAACGGTCGTCGAAACACCAATATCAAGCCTCCAAACTACCCGGTCTCGCGTCTGAAGAGCCCAATCCAACTTCCTCTATTTTTAGGCAACCCAAAATAGTACATTAGGATGCTATTAAACATGTAAACCAGCAACAACCCGGAATCCAACTTATTGCAACCAAAACACATTGATATTCAACCCAAACTTCACCCAAAACTCATCAATTTTGTTCTAACAAAACCTCAAGTTGAACCCATCATTTCCAAACATCAAAACACAACAAGTATTATCTAAAAACACCCCCAACAACAAAAGAACCATCAGCCACGAATTTAACCCAAAACCAAGCCAAAAACTCTACCTTTTCAACCCTAAAATCCCATTTTTTGCCCATTTTGGGTTTCCCCATATTTAGCCATCATTCCAACATGTTTTACTACTCAAAACTTAGATTAAAGCACATGTTTAACAATGGAAAATTAAACCCATGAAAATCCAATGAAAATACCCATTTTTCCAACCCTAACCAAAATGAATTTTAATGGGTCTAAAGGAAAGATTTCAATGAGTACAAGTCACATAAGTGAAAATCAAAGTAAGGAAGAAATTACCTTGAAAGTTTGCTTGATGAAATGTTGAAACCAATGGAATAGTGAAAATGGGTTTTCTTTGAAGAAGATAACGTGAAAAATGGCTTTTGGAAGATGATGGTATTTTCAAAACCTTTTTCTTTAATTTCAAAATCCCCTTTTTACCCTTTCCTCTTTTAAAATACTTTAGGTGTTTGTTAAAAATGGTTTTTCCTAGATTTAATTTAACCCGAACCGGTTTAACTAACCCAATTAACTCCCGACCCTAAACTCTAGGCATTACAACTCTCCCCCACTTAAGGAATTTCATCCTCGAAATTTACCTGGCAGAAAGAGATACGGAAATTGTTTCCTCATGTCATCCTTCCTCCCCCAAGTGGCTTCCTCCACCCACTCAGTGTCGCCACTTTACCTTGACCAACTCAATGGTCCTTCCTCACAACATGTTGATGTCTGAAGCCAAAATCTCAACTGGTTCTTCATCGTAGGTCAAATCCGGATTCAATTCTATTTCTTCAACTGGCGTTACATGTGACAGATCTGATCTATACCTCCGAAGCATCGAAACATGAAACACATCGTGAATCTTTTCTAGTTCGGCTGGTAGTCTCAATCTATAAGCAACGGGACCAACTCGCTCAACTATCTCATACGGACCAATGAATCTCGGACTCAACTTACCCTTCCTACCAAACCTCATCACCTTCTTCCAAGGTGAGGCTTTCAAGAACACTTTGTCGCCCACGGCATACTCTATCTCTCTTCTTTTCAAATCAGCATAAGACTTCTATCTATCCGGAACTGCCTTCAAACGATCACAAATCAAATGTACTTTCTCGGTAGTACTTTTAAGCATATCAGGCAAGGGTGTCAATTTTTGTCCTACTTCGGCCCAACAAATAGGTGTTCTACATTTTCTACCATACAGAGCTTTATAAGGTGCCATCTGAATACTCGCTTGATAACTATTATTGTACGCAAACTCTACCAACGGTAGATGCTTCTCTCACGAACCCTGAAATTCAATAATGCAACATCTCAACATGTCTTCCAACACTTGTATGACTCTCTCTGACTGACCATCGGTCTGAGGATGATATGAAGTGCTGAAATTCAATCGAGTTCCCAAAGTACTATGCAAACTCTCCCAAAATCTAGCTGTGAACCTCGGATCTCTGTCTAACACTATAGATTTCGATACACCATGCAATCTCACGGATATACAAATCGGCCAACTTATCTATAGTATAAGTAGTGTGAACAGCCAAGAAGTGCGCACATTTCGTAAGACGGTCAACGATTACCCAAACTGAATTTTTCTTAGAATGTGTCAACGGAAAACCTTGTAACACCCGGGTTTAGGGGTCGGGTGTTAGGTGTGTGAATCGGGTTCGAGTCGTTGGGCTTGTTTTAAATAAAATGGGCTTTGTTTTTAAACTTAAAAAGGCTTGTGGTTCATTAAGGGCAAAATGGTAAAATTTTAAATGAAGGAAATAAACTAAGTAAAAAGGGGCTTTTTGAAAGTCTTCTTCTTCTTCCTTCAACCATTTCCACGACAAAACCTCCCTTTAACCCCAAAACACTATTACATCCATTTCCTTCAGGATTTCAAGAGCTTTCATCAAGGTAAATACGATTTTGGCTTCTCCTCGTCGTTTTAAACATTTCTATAGCTTTAGATTTTCATAAACCTCATTTTTGTGACATTTCAAGTTTTCAAGTTTTTTAAAAAAAAGGAAGAAGCTTTAATGGATTTTCGTTTGGTTTTTTATTTGTAAAGTTAATTTATGTTATACTCTTGCCCTTAGGTGTATCATATTTTAAAATGGTGGTGTTTTGTTGAAAATCCCGAAATGGTTTTTTGAGGGTGTGTTAAAGGGTAGAAAACTTGGGTTTTTGAGGTAGTTTGGTGTGGGAATGTTGGGCTGATGGTAGGGTTATGCTTGGGGGTTGCTTTGAGTATGTTTAGTGATGATTTGGGTGTTGAAATTGATGGGTTTCTGCTGGGTTAAGTTCAAGTCCGAAAATAAGGATTTTGGGTTAGTTCATGGCTTGGAAACGTAGAGAAATGGCCTTGTGTTGTAATCTGATTTGTGACAGTGGTTTTTTGATGATTTGTTGAGTGATATGTTGTTTTTTATTGATTAGAATCACGAGAAATCGTTGGAGAAGCTTCGGGCTCGATTCTGGGAAATTTGGAGGCTTGATCGGCTTTCTCGGTTTGCTTTAAGGGTGTTCGGTGAGTGGTTTGGTTAAAATGGTTTTAAATTGGTTCAAGTGTGTGGTTGAGGTGTTGGATTGTGCTTGGTAGGCCAATCTAAGGTGGGGATTAAGTTGGTAGCTTAATCTCTTGTTTGACTTTATGAGTTCTTATTTAATGTGCATAAATATGGACTTGTGTAGCATGTGTTCTTTATGCATGTTGATATATACTGATGTTGTATAATGGTGATGATATGTTGTTTTGCATGATTGTGAAATCATGGTGAGACTTGTTTAGTATGTTGGCACTAGTTATAATTACCGGGTATAAATGATCGATCATTAGGATGAGTGTGCACACGGTAAAAGTCAAATTCGCGCGTGACCTTGGTGACGTGTAGTCATCAAGGAGGAGTATGGTGAGGTAACATTCCACCAGAAAATGTCAGTATGTGATGATGAGTGTAATCCCATTCGTAAATGAAAAAACGGTGATGCGTGTAATCCCAAATCATTCAAATGCATAGAAGATATTATTGAAAAATAAGGATTAAAAACACTTAAAACTTACTCTTGAGCTTAGATGGGCTTATCAAGCTCAATCAAAACTCCCAAATCACATCCTTAACCAAGTTAAGGCTTAGAAAACAATTCCACTCACCGCTACAACCCAAACGGTCGTCGAAACACCAATCTCAAGCCTCTGAACTACTCGATCTCCCGTCCGAAGTGCCCAATCCAACTTCCTCTATTTTTAGGAAACCCAAAACAGTACATTAGGATGCTATTAAACATGTAAACCAGCAAAAACCCGGAATCCAACTTCTTGCAACCAAAACACATTGATATTCAACCCAAACTTTACCCAAAACTCACCAATTTTGTTCTAACAAAACTTCAAGTTGAACCCATCGTTTCAAAACATCAAAACACATAAAGTATCATCTAAAAACACCCCCCAACAACAAAGGAACCATCAGCCACGAATTTAACCCAAAACCAAGCCAAAAACTCTACCTTTTCAACCCCAAAATCCCATTTTTGGCCCATTTCTGGTTTCCCCATATTTAGCCATCATTCCAACATGTTTTACTACTCAAAACTTAGATTAAAGCACATGTTTAACCATGGAAAATCAAACCCACGAAAATCCAATGAAAATACTCATTTTTCCAACCCTAACCAAAATGAATTTTAATGGGTCTAAAGGAAAGATTTCAATGAGTACAAGTCACATAAGTAAAAATCAAAGCAAGGAAGAAATTACCTTGAAAGTTTGCTTGATGAAATGTTGAAACCAATGGAATAGTGAAAATGGGTTTTCTTTGAAGAATATAACGTGAAAAATGGCTTTTGGAAGATGATGGTATTTTTAAAACTTTTTTCTTTAATTTCAAAATTCCCTTTTTACCCTTTCCTCTTTTAAAATACTTTAGGTGTTTGTTAAAAACAGTTTTTCCCAGATTTAATTTAACTGGAACCGGTTTAACTAACCCGGTTAACTCCCGGCCTAAACTCGGGGCATTACATTTATTAGGTGTGAACTCCCAAATTTTGAATTTCTAGTTGTTTTTACACTTTTATCAAAACCAAACAATTATTAAATTTATCTTATTATCATGTTTGATTTTTTAATAAGCAAAGTAAAAAAAACATTACTCAAATTAAATATTTTGGTTAATTGGTCAACCGATTATTCAATTTAATTTGTGCTTGAGAATTGAATAACCCGAATTTACCAATTAACCAAAATAACATTTTAAAGGATTAATCGAACCCGATTTTATACACTCTTAACCATAACAATAAAAAACACAAATCCAATAGAAATTATGAGGAAACAAAATGCAACAATCACAAGCAATCTTTACATGTTTTTACTAACAAATTATCTTCTTAATCATCAATAGATTCTTTTTGGGGTTGTATTGTATTATACAACAATGTAAAGTTTGAACAACAACAAAAATTATTTCTATTTTTCATTGCCTTTTCTATTTGCTTTTTCTTATAACATTCTCCCCAACAAGAAGAATAAATTAAAAAACAAGAATCGACTTTGCTCCTCTCCCGTGATAAAAAGTCATGTCATTTGATAGTGACCAAAATAGGAACAATTAGAAATTTGAGCTATTAAATTGAAATTTTTTACACTTCAATGACTAAAATAAGAGTGAGAAGAAAGTAGAGTGATGAATAGTGTAGTTTAGCCATTATTTTATTCAGGAAAAATGAAAAGTAATAGGAGGGAAGACGAACTAAAAGTTCAGTGACTAAAACACAATTTTTAAAAGTCCGGTGACCAAAATGAAAGCGTCCTAAAAGTTTAGTGATTATTTATGTAGTTTATCCATATTTTTATTCAAATTCTTAAGCTCAATCAAGCAGGAGGTGGTAAGACCCATGTTTTTATTTTCTTCTCAGCCAACAAGTTTATTTTTATTAATAGCCAACGTTTGAGAATACCAACAGTAAGACAGGTACAAAATGCTTTCAGTGCATTAATATATGTTGCATACACACATAGGTGAATCGGTTGGATTCAAAGTTTTGCATTGCCCTCTCAAAGGGAAGCCACTGTGGATACAATACAAATCACAATCTTGAATCTATGAACATGGCCCCATCACTATTGAGAATAAAGTTGTTGGTTTCTCTGAAAACCCTAATAAGAATCAAAACCAAAACCCCAAAACAAAACAAAAATATGTATAATGTTATATATATATATATATATATATATATATATATATATATATATATATATATATATTAATAAATGGTAGAATGGGCAAAGAATTATTTACCAATGTTGAAGGAGAAGATGGCCACACATACAATACCCAAAAAGAAACATTTCAGTGAAAAAGAACTTATCCTATTATCTCTGTCAAAACCTTGAGAGCTGTTTTTTTTAATCTTTAAAATTAAATATAATATTGGATTAGATTAGCCGTGCCCATTTACCCTCTTAATGTCTCCTTATATACCCACATTTGTATTACTTTTTTAAGAAAAAAAGGGAAAAGAGAAAAAAAAAGGAAAGAAAATCTATTCTTAATTATCAAATCTTAATTCATACCTAATTATTAACCCATATTGTAAAAATAGTATATGTTTGATTCACCTAATTACATTTTGGTAATCATCAATCCATTAAGGTTAAAATATAATTACATATACCTTTTTGTCGAACCTAACAAGTGGTCCTAGTGCAAAACCGAATGATGTCCATCCTAGAAGACTTGGGTCTAATTACTTTTGTTTGCAAGGTGTATATCTATTATCAAAGGATTAAGAATATCTATGAACAGATACTACTTTGTATCACTTTTAGACTATTCAAAAATATATACATTTTTGTCATGTAACATGTAATTAATTACATGTACAAATATAATATCCAATGTTTATTTTATTTAAGTAAAATAACATCTTTATACAAACTTTTGAAGAAACTTTAACTAAAATCATGTTAATGAGAAGAAATTGTCATTTTTTAAAATTTATATAATTTATAATTAAGTTTAAATAAAAAATATATTTTTAATTTTCTAAATAATATTTAGAGGGGTCGACGGGTAACCTAACCCATGGTTAGGTCTTATTTTGAGGATTAACTTAACAAAATGTCAAATTTCAGGTACAAAAATGTCCAAAAAGAAATGTTACATCTCGTAAGAAACGAGAGCTAATGACATTATCTCATATTCCCAAACAATGTTTAAAATTGGTAATATTGTATTACCACCATCTAGTGATGTTGTGAAATCAAATGAGCTAATGTCATTTTGGAATCTTACATTAGTAGATGTAATGAAAACTTGAATGAACCATAAGGACTAATTTGGACAAAAAAACTATTTATGGTTCAAAGTAGAAAAACAATATACTTTATGGATCAATTCATATATTCAGGTGATATCGCATATGCAATTCGCGGATGACACAATCATGTTCTTAAGGCTAGAGGAGGAATTTTTTTCAAACTTAAAATATATTCTAAGGTGTTTTGAAGGATGCTCAGGTCTGAGTATAAACTACCAAAAATCTTGTATTGTTGGCATAAAAGTGGATTCACAGAAGATTGAAACCTTAGCTCGGTTGTGTGGATGTCAAGTGGGGAAGCTGCCTTTTCAGTACTTAGGAATTCCATTGAGAGCAGATCCTAGGAAGGTGAAGACGTGGGATCCAATAGTTGAAAAATTCCATGAAAAGCTAGCAGGCTGGAAGAGTAAACACTTATCCTTTGCAGGCAAAGTGGTATTGATTAATTATGTCCTTTCTTCACTGCCCTTATATTATATGTCTCTTTTTGAAATTCCTAGAACTGTTATTAAGAAATTAGAAAAAATTAGGAGAAACTTTCTATGGGGCAGCTCGTTTGGAGCCTTTAAAATAGCTAAGGTGTGCTGGAGTACAATTTGTCTTCCAAAGTGTAAAGGTGGGGCTAGTGTGATAAATTTACGGGTTAAAAATAAGGCTCTTCTAGCAAAGTGGGGCTGGAGATACGCTACAGAGAATAATGCGCTTTGGAGGAAAGTAATTTGCAACAAGTACGGAGGCTTACCACAGAATGGGAAGTTGATAGTGTCGAAAACTAAGAAGATGTCTCTGCTTTGGCGAGGTATTGTGAAAAATTGGGTGCAAGAAGATGTGAGTAAATGGACCAATAGTGAAGCGTTTCGTTGGCTGGTGGGTGATGAAAAGTCAGCTTTGTTTTGGAAAGATCTATGGTGTGGGGAGAAGACTCTTAGTAATTTATTCCCGCGACTGTTTAGGTTAGTAAAAAAATAAAGGTGCAGTAGTTATAGAGGTGTTGGGAGATGCAAACCAAGGGAATTTAGATTGGGAAGACATGTTCTCTAGGAGATTGTTTGAGAGAGAATTTTCGATGGTTTCGGCATTGAAGGAGGTGATAAAGGAGGTAAAATTGAATAATGAAATTCCTGGTCGTATTATTTGGATTCATGATAAAGCTGGAGTGTTCTCGGTGAAGAAATTGACTTACATGCTGGTAGATGCAAATTTAGAAGAACCAGATTTTGATTTTGGGAAGATTTGGAGGCTAAAGGTTCCTCCAAAAGTTAAATCTTTCTTGTGGCTGCTCAAACTGGACAGAATCCCTACAAAAGTGTTCTTGAGTAGAAGAGGAGTGAATCTAATTGTAGAACAATGCAAATGTTGTTGGTGTTCTGAGCATCTTGAAGACTCGAACCATCTTCTAGTAGGCTGTGTTTTTGCAAATAACTTTTGGAGACAGTTCTATGATTAGTGGAAATGTTGTTAGACTAACCTTTCTTGTGTGAATCTGTTATTTAATTTCTGTTTTGAGATGCAGTTTTCAGGTACCGTAAGAACCATATGGTTGGTGTTAGTTGGAGCGGCTATTTGGAGTCTTTGGCTCGCAAGGAATGAAAAGGTGTTTAAAGAAAAAGACACCAATCCGATAGATCTTCTCTTCTACACCAAACTCATAACTTTATTTTGGTTTAAGGCGACTAAGGAGGATTTCCTACCGAGTATAGATGAATGGTGGGAGAATCCAGGTTGTATTCTGGGTAGTCATGCTAATAACAAGGTTGTGGACTTCTACTGGTTACCTCCAAGGACTGGTTTCATAAAATTTAACGCCGATGGAGCGGTGAAGAATGGGGCGACTAGATACGGTGGGTGTTGAGAACGCATGAAGGTGTTTTGCGAGTTGTTTTGCAGGTCTTGTGGATTGTTGTGGGGTTGATTATGCAGAATTATCAGCAATTAAAATAGCTCTTCAAGTTTTCACAGAGATGGAATGGTCAGGGAGCGAAAGTTTGATAGTAGAGTCAGACTCCGAGATTGTGTTGAATTGGATCAATGTTGCATCTCAAAGGTCGTGGCGTTGGTGGTCAGTTCTATTAGAAATTGATTCTTTAGTACGTGAAATTGGTATGGTGATTTTTACTCATGTTGGAAGACAAAGCAATACAATGGCGGACACGTTGGCGAAGGACGGCATGAGGCGACTTCAGCTATTTAAAGCATGGTGGTAAGCAGGAGGTGTTGCGCTTAAGCTTTTTTGAGCTGATTTTGGTTATTAACCAGTTGTGCGGTCTTTGCTATAATATGATGTTTTTCTCTTTCAACTGGGACTGCAGCTGTAATGCTTTTAATTGGGAGTTTAACTTTG
Organism: Hibiscus tridactylites; assembly: GCA_958450335.1. Taxonomy (NCBI): domain Eukaryota; kingdom Viridiplantae; phylum Streptophyta; class Magnoliopsida; order Malvales; family Malvaceae; genus Hibiscus; species Hibiscus tridactylites. Next base: position 93,962,333 of record OY288270.1, on the reverse strand, counting down.
TATCCCCTGAATTGTGTCGTACTCTTTTCCTCCATATAGGTTTTGGGAGGTTTTTAATGAGGCGCGCATTTAGGGTAAGGCCTGTAATATTTTTTCAATAACTTTAATAAAATTGCCTTTGCTGAGCAAAAAAATAGCATATTGCATTTTTATGTACATCGTTACCTTTTATTAGAAGTTGCTGACTTGACAAGTTAGTTTTTAATTATTTTTAAATAAAATAATAAGTACACTACATTGTTCATCACTTAAATTTCTTCTCACACTTATTTATGTCACTGAAGTCTAAAAAGTTTCAATTCAATAATTCAATTGTCGAATTGTTCTTATTTTGGTCATTCTCGGAGGATAGAAATTATATGCCCCCAAAGTATGCCCTCATTTGTGCCCCCACTTTAAAATAATGGGTTTAGGGTTTGGGTTTTAATGTTGGGGCTTAGGGTTAGGGTTAGGGTGTAGGGAATTAGGGGTAGGGTGTATTTTTTAGGATTTAGGGTTTGGGGTTTAAGATATAAAAATTAGGGTTATGGAACAAGATTTAATTTTTAAGTATTTTTAGGCAGGTGGCATAGAAGGAGGCATGGCTAGGGGGCATAGAAGGAGACATGGCTAGGGGGCAAGAGATTTTTACCCATTCTCGAATGACATAGTTATACAAATAAATAAATAAAAAATTGATTTCAATTTAAAAATAAATTATTTCAATTCAGTGACTAGGGTTATTTTAAGTTGACATATAGATCAGTGGCAAAGATTAGTTAGTGTAATTTATCTGTTAAGCTGCTTGGTTTTAAAGATTGATGTTAGTGATGACAAATGAGAAAGGTTTTAAAGATCAATTACAGAACAATATTTATTCAACTTGCTTGTTGACATAAAACCAAGTGGCCTAACACCTTACAAGGTAGTATTACAACAAATTAAACCATAAAGCATTCATGGATTACACAAGATGTTTAAGTTCATCGAGCTATGAACATCAGTAAGCACACTTGCAATTGTGACTGAATGATGACAACGGCCTCTTCGCTTCGAAGAAACAAGGGGCTAATAAGCACGATGGTGGTGGTGGCGATGGTGATAATGATGACACGTCCGTGATAATTTCTTCTTCAGTTTCTTCTTCGTGAATGGTTTCCAATGTTACGACGATATTGTTGAGCCTAGGGACGGAGATAAAGCGAGGCGGCACGATGGCGGAGAAGGGAGTGAGTGCTGGAGTCTCAGCCTTTGGAGGGCAGAGTATTTGTTGGAGAGCGGTGACTGAGAGGATAGCAGCCATGCTAATTTTTATTTTTTTGATGGAAACTTTGTAGTATGATGAGGGAATTGATGCCAACAAATGTGGAATTCTATACTCGATTTATATACAAGTTTTAGTGGTTACATGCCCCTAGATTGTTGGATAATAACATTAAAGCCATTGTAAAGATTTAAGGTGTTGGTTTTTTTCAAAAGAAAGAGCCGCTCTAAAGTTGTAAATTTCGATATTTTAATTTTAAATTTTAGATGTTATATATTAAGATTTGGCTGAATAAAAACTTACTGGCTCTTACTAAATTACTAGTTAACGTACCGAATTTTAAATTTTGGTTAAATAAGTGAGTAGTGAGCCTATCTTCTATTAAACAAGTATTTTGGTTTATCGACTACTACGAAACTCTAGCATTTGTACCCTTATTATTTGATAAATAATGTGTCAACATGATAGAGGAATGGAAGACTTGCTTTCTGAATTAAATGCAGACTTTGGAAGCATGCACTTTTCCCATTTATGTTTATTTCTCTCCTTTTATCATTTGGAAATACACAGGCAACCGCATATTCTAGTTTAGATAATTTAACATTTAATAATTTCTCAAAATTATTTTGATAAAGTTAATGAAGATTATGGTTATTAATTTGATGCTCCATTTCTTACACGCTGATGCCTGTGAGAATACAGAATTACTTCTGTAATTTACTTCAACCTCATATTTTTACCAAAGAAGCCTACTCAGCTTCATGAATTCAAATAAGAAATAACGGTCCGTTTTCGGAATAGCGGCCACTATATAATGACTACAACAACATTTGTTATATCTACAACTACAATAAAATACCGCGTAAAAATATAGCCGCAACTACAGTTTAAATCTCTATTCAGCCCTGCGTGAGAGTACATTCGAAAACTGAAAGTCGGACGGCTTTTTCCTCAACCGCCTCCGAAGCTCATGACTAAAATTTTCGTTAAAAGTAGCTTATCAACTACTTTTCCGATTCTCTCTCGTTTGAAGAAGTCAGATAATTATTGAAAAACAAAGCCGCCATTCCCCTTTTGGGTCGAACAAAAATAAATTTTAGGGTAAACTACACAGATGACCAGTGAACTATAAGTTTGGTGTCAAAATGACCACTATATTATTTTTTGCCGTAAATACACCATACAACTATTTAAATGGTTCCATTTTAGCCACACGTCGTTAAAAAAACAAAAAAGTTGACGGAATGTTAAAAAAATTGGTATAATTACACATTTGGTCCTCTATATTTATACAATATATCAATTTAGTCATAATTTTAATCTAATAAAATAAATTAATTATTCAATAAGATGGTGACACGTGTCACCACCTTATTGGAAGTGGAAAAATATTTAAAATGAAAATTGCTTCCAAGGAAAATCAAACCTGGGACCTTAAAATGCAAGAGACAAGTGCTTAACACTAGGCCAAGAACTTTTTAGTGCTATGAAATACAGTCTTTTGTATTTTACTGTCTTTATAGGTTATTTTCTTTCATCTGTGGAGTAAATATTCTTTACTGTTAGTGTATTCCTATCCTTCCTAAGAGGGTCCTATAGAGCACTTTTTTTAATCTTGATATTCTCATGACTTTCTAGTTCTATCATCTATGGTGTCTGAAGTTAAAGAGTTGTATACTTATCATATTGAGATCGAATGGGCATGACTTTTTAATTGCATTTGTTTGTTTCTATTTCCTTGATAACATATTAGAATTGACTGTAAATTGTCAGTTCTAGAAAAAGGTGAGAGAAAAGGTTTTCACAGGCTCTTGCAATTGCTTTAATTGTCTCATTGTCTGTATTGAATATTTCACATTCATATGTAATAGTAAACTGAGTGAACTTTGACTCCTAATGGTCTGCTTCAGCATTTCCTTCAATTATTTTGCCTACTTTCAATCTTAAGTAATATTGTGTCTGTTTGCGAAGCCGTTAACCTTTTCTATTAGTGGTTAATATTTTATATTTACTGCAGCGCCAAAAGGGAGGAAGAGAAAGAGTGACTCAGGTGTTGAGGTCTGGTTTGTATAATGATATCCATTGGTTCTTGCTTCTTACCCTCTGTTTTTGCATTTCAACATGTGTTTTAATAATTGTTAGAAAGACAACTCGTCCCTGGAAAAACTTGTCAAGATTCAAGTTTCATCAACCCTAAAGAAGCAGCTGGTTGATGATTGGGATTTTTGTTATTCAACAGGATAAGGTGCAATAACTTTTGAACTACAAAAAACTGTATTTCATAGCACAAAAAAGTGCTTGGCTCACAGGCAAGCATGTGCCCCTTGCATTCCAAGGTCCCAGATTTGATTCCTTTTAGAAGCAATCTTCATTTTAACATTTTCCACCTCCAATTAGGTGTGACACGTGTCACCATCTTATTGAATAATTAATTTATTTTATTAGATTAAAATTATGACTAAATTGATATATTATATAAATATAGAGGACCAAATGTGTAATTGATGAGTTCTCAAATATGACATATTTCATTTGCTATTTTTCTAGTTGTTTGGACTTCTTGCTGCTTAATACATACTGTTTTCGTTATATTTTGTGCAGGAATCCAATTCTGGAAATAGCAGTGAAAATGGGGCATTTCTGCAATTTTTATTATAATTCTGTCATGACTGGCATCATGGGCACGACACCGGGCACGACGCGTCTGACGTGGCAGTGACGTGGCGACTTCTAGAAGCTTCTGGAACGTTCTGAGAGATCTTATCAGCTTATCCGATTATATTCCTGCATTTAAATTTCAAAACATTTGAATTGTTTTATCTTTTGTTTATTATTTTAAATTATCTCATCACTTTATCTTTGTAAATCTAAGCCTATAAATACCACCCTTGGTAAAGGCTTAGATCATCAATCATTTTAGTGATGATCTTCTAGTTTGGAGTCTTTTTATCTTTGTAAACGTTTTTAGCTTTAAATCCAAGTTCATTTCCTTTAATTTATCGTCTTCATTTATTTTATGTTATTCAATTGCTTTTCTAAAAACAAGTTAAGTATGATAATCAATATCATGTTTAGCTAAATTCTTTAAGCCAAGAACCAGCCAAGTCAATTCAATTCGTGAGAATTGAACTTGCTTAAATACTTTTGGGGAAATCATTTTTATCTTTCTGCTTAGATAGTTTGACAATCGGCCTTACTAAAGTTTTTTAAACGTTTTTCAAATCAAAAAGGGCCCTTTGGTCTGAATTCGCTTAAAAACATAGTTGGGAGGAAGGATCGGCCTGTGGCAATTTTTGACTTCCTATGAACACTCTTAGCGGCGGTCCGCTAAGGAAAGATAAAATCAGAAGCGATTCTACTTTTAGACAATTTCTGAGTCAGGTTTTTCCTGTTTTATTCTAAATATTTTAACGGCGATAGTCGTGGTTGATTTATTTAAGAACCATCTTTCGAAGATAGACTTGGGAGGATTGGTTACTCGAGAGAAGAACAAGTTACGACGGGTTGGGCCTCGTAGACTGTAACTGACATGATCCCCGAAATAAAAATCTATTTCAATGATCGAAAGAATTGAAGGAACTGGTTCGAGGCTGATTTACACCCTTGGTTTTTCTTACTACTTTTAGTTCTTTTTCTCTATTTTATTACTTCATCACAAATCATATCACCCCCTTCTTTTATTTATTTGCTTTTTCAGATATTCCTGGGATTTCGGATTCAACAAATTCAAGTCAACAATTCCAGCTAATCTCCCTGCGGATCGACCCTCTTTCCCTATACTTGTTCAATTTCTTTATTTATTTATTGTTGAAAGAGGATTATATATATTTATTTTTGACCGGTTAACGACGACCTGTCAGTAATTAAACCAATTTTTTAACAGTTCCGTCAACTTTTTCGTTTTCTTAACGGCGTGTAGCTAAAATGGAACCATTTAAACAGTTGTGTGGTGTATTTGCGGCAAAAAATAATATAATGGTCATTTTGATACCAAACCCATAATTCAGTGATCATCTGTGTAGTTTACCCTAAATTTTATTATTATAACACCCAAAAACTTAGTCTTGTCTCTATATATGCAATCAATAGTTATATACAATTGGTTACTATTTATTATATTCGATTTTCTCAAAAAAATTATTATATTTGACTGTGTATAATTTGACATGAATTGGTCGATTATTTTGTAAATATAAATATATATATATATATATATAGTGATATCAGATTAAATAAAAATAACTTCAGACAAATTCGAAACAAGCAGAAAAATTCGTCCCATCTTTGTGTTAGAACGTATCAACAAGCAAGGATTAAAGAGAATTGAAGAAGATGAACTGAAGAGAAAAGGGAATACGGTGAAGAAGACGATGAACAGAGAAAAGGAAAAAGGAATTTAGGAAAATATCTCTGATTTGTTATTAACCAATTACATAATCAATACAGAGAATGGGCCTGTTATTTATAGCCCAAGACTAATACACCTTAACAGACTAACAGCCCAATAACCAACTGTAACAGACTCAACAACTTTGACTTTGACTATCAAGACTAACCAACTTCGATTCTTCTGGAATACTTCTAATATTCTCCCCTTGTTCTCTTCTTTCCTTTCTTCAACATTCTGATACTTGGTCTTATCTTCAGAGTAAGACACAACTTCAAGTCTAGATCGCAAAGCTTGAAAAGAAGAAGGAGGTATAGGCTTTGTGAGAATATCAGCAGTTTGTTCTGAACTTGGAATGTAATTAACCAAGAGTTGTCCAGCAGCCACTCTTTCTCGAACAAAGTGCAAGTCGATCTCAACATGTTTAACTCTAGCATGGTGAGTTGGATTTGCAGAGATAGAAACTGTAGAAGTGTTGTCACACCACACTACAGGTTTTCCTACAACAGAAACGCCCATTTCTTGAAGTAGTTGTTCAATCCAGATCAGTTCTGAAACTGAGTTTGCTAGACTTCTATATTCTGCTTCACATGTTGAACGTGACACAACACACTTCTTCTTTGAGCTCCAAGCAATAGGGTTGTTGCCCAAGAAGACACAGTACCCAGTGGTTGAACGTCTGTCCTCCACTGAAGAGGCCCAGTCAGCATCAGAGTAACAGACCAGGCTAAAAACATCTCCTGATGTATAAAACAATCCATGCTCAAGTGTACCATGAAGATAACGTAGGATTCTTTTGACAGCACCCCAGTGTGTGACACATGGATTGTTCATAAATTGACTGACCTTGTTGACAGCATAAGCAGTATCTGGTCTAGTCAAACATATATACTGCAACCCTCCTACTATACTTCTATACTGATGAATGTCATCAAAATAGTCACCATCATCAGCAGTCAGTTTAGGAGTCACAACCATTGGTGTATTAACAGAAGTTGAATCTTGCATACCAGCTTTAATCAAAAGCTTGGTAACATACTTCCTTTGATTCAGCAAAAGACCCTCAGGAAACTCATGAACTTCCATTCCCAAGTAGAAGCCCAAACTACCAAGGTCCTTTAATGAAAAAGTCTCATTGATCTGTTGTACTACAGCATTCACTTCAGTGGTGGAGCTTCCTGTGATGACAATGTCATCTACATACACCATAAGCAGCACTTGAGAGTTCTCACCAGACTTAATGAAGAAGGATGTATCAGATTTGGAGGCAATAAAACCCAAATCTTTAAGAAGAAAACTCCTTAAAGTCTGAAACCAGGCTCTGGGTGCCTATTTAAGTCCATATAGAGCTTTCTTTAGGTGGCAAACCAACTTTTCACCATTGTCACCATATTGCTCAAACCCTGGAGGCTGTTCCATATAAATCTCTTCAGACAAATTGTCATTGAGGAAGGCATTGTTGATGTCTATTTGTCGAATTGTCCAATGCTTCATCACAGCCACTGCAAGAACAGTACGAATTGTATTGGCTCTAACCACTGAACTGAAGGTTTCATGGTAATCGAAACCAACAGTCTGAGAAAATCCTTTTGCTACCAGTCTGGCCTTCAACCTTTCAACTGTGCCATCTGGATTTTTCTTTGTTCGAAACAACCATTTACAACCAATGGCTCTCCTATTGGGAGGTAACTGATGCAGTTCCCAAGTGCCATTAAGAAGAAGGGCATTAAACTCTGACTGAACAGCCTCCTTCCATGCTGGATCTTGAAGAGCAGTGAAAATATCAGAAGGTTCATCAAGAGTAATTGCAGCTGCTGTATAGGCCTTGGGTTTAAAGATCCCTGCCTTTCCTCTAGTAATCATAGAGTGCTGATTCTGAATTTTGGAAGAACTTGGACCAGGTATGGTGGTGGAGGATGGAATGAAGGTAGAAGTGGAGTGTGGAGGTGAAATAGAATGTGAGTGTGAAATGGAATTTGATGATAATGGTGAAATGGGCGGTGGAAGTGATGTGGTAGCAGGAAGTGGAGGTGGAGATGGAGATTTAGTGGAAGGAGTAGTGGTTTTAATGATGGAGGTAGAATGATTTGTGGAGGATGATGAATGTCTTGATGATGCTGCAGGTGAAACATATGAAGACTCAATTTGAACTGTCACACTTGTGTTTACAGGAGACAAGAGAGAAGGATGCACAGGTGACTCAGTGGAAATAGACTCATTTTGACTGGACTGGTTTGTATTTATGGGAAAAAGAAGAAGACTCGTTTGGAACAGACTCATTTGGAACAGACTCATTTGGAACAGACTCATTTGGAACAGACTCATGTGGAACAGACTCATTTGTGTTTACAGGTGACTCAGTTGAGACTGACTCATTTGTGTTTACAGGTGGATCATGAAGAGACTGAATGTTGACATTCTGATGCAAATTTTGTAAAGAAGAACAAACAGAAATATGATGACTATTATGAGTCTGAATAACAGGAAGAGATGCTGACTTTGTGGAAGATAATTTTGAGGAACAATACTGACAGGCTATAGGTGTTTTGGAAAACAAGGGATGAGTCTCATAAGGAAATAAGCCTTCATTAAACTGCACATGCCTGGTTATATAAATTCTACCAGTAGAGTCTACACATTTGTAACCTTTATGACTTGGTGAGTATCCTAAGAAGACACACATTGTAGACCTAAATTGCAGTTTGTGTTTGTTATAAGGTCCAAGGAAAGGGTAACAAGCACAACCAAATATTCTTAGTAAATGATAATCAGGATTTTGGTGAATACTTTTTCAAAAGGAGATAGACCCTCTAAGGCTTTTGTGGGTAGTCTGTTAATCAAGTATATGGCACTAGTAAAGGCTTCCTTCCAAAATTTTAAAGGCATTGAGGCCTGAGCTAACAAGGTTAGACCAACTTCTACAATCTGCCTATGTTTTCTCTCTACCAATCCATTTTTCTCAGAAGTATAAGGACAAGAGAAACGATGAATAATACCTTTACTTTGCAGATAAGAAGTCAGGCCAACAAATTCACCTCCCCCATCAGACTGAACAGCCTTTAATTTGCATCCAAACTGCCTTTCAGCTTGACTCTGAAACTGAATAAAAGCATTAAGAACACCAGATTTTGTTTTTAGAAAATAGATCCAAGTATATCTAGAGAATGAGTCTGTAAAAGCAACATAATATCGAAATCCATTTGAGAAAAGAGGTGCAGGACCCCAAACATCAGTGACAATGAGCTCAAGAGGAGAAGTGTATGTGGTATGTGAATCAGCAAAAGGAAGCTTATGTGACTTACCAAATTTACATGCTGAACAAGAGGACTCTTGCTTATTATTACTAGTAAAATGAACATTACAATGATTTAAAGCTTTCACCAAAATATCATGACCAGGATGTCCTAGTCTTCTATGCCACAAGTCTAAAGGCAACTTATGAGACATTGTAAAGCAACAGGAACTATCTAAAACAGACACATTATTAGCAGACACAGAATTTGCAGAAAAAGCAAAAACAGATGCAGGTACATTATTGACATGAGTAGCATTATTGGCAAGAACAGTAGCAGACACTAAAGAACTAGGAAGAGTATAAAGTCCTTTGTGCATTCCACCAGTCAGCAAAACATGGTTGGTATGTAAATCTCTAATCTGACAGTGACTTGGATAAAACTCAACTGCCACCTGATTGTCCTGTGCAAGCTTTGACACAGAAAGTAAATTTTTAGTAATACCAGGGGTAAATAAAACATGCTTTAAATGTAAAGATTTAGGATGTGTTAATAAAGAAGATTGACCAATAACTGAGATAGGGATAGAATTACCATTACCCACTTTCACACTACCTGAACCAGGATAACAAGAAGCAGCATGAAGATTGTGAGCATCATTGGTGACATGATGTGTTGCCCCTAAATCTGGATACCAGGAGCTGTCACTGACAACCTCAGGAGTTGCAATAAAGGCATGAGGTTGAGTAGGATAAACTGCAGGATGAGGTGCAGGATGATGTGTCACAGGAGCATGAGAAGGGGCATACATAGCAGATCAAGGAGGAGGATAATATGGTGCAGATGGATAATAGGATGGTCCAGAGTAATACACAGAACCATGTGAGTAGTTAGGATCAGATCCATATCCAGCATAAGCACTGAAGTGAGCTTGAGGAGTAAAACCCCTCCCTTGTGGTCTAGAAGCTTCATTCTTGAAGTTAACATTGAACCGGGAATAACACCTCTCAGCTAAATGACCTATCTTTCCACATAATTGGCACTGAGGCCTGTTTGAAGAAAACCTTCCTCTACCTCCTCTACCTCTATTATAGTTCATATTGTACCCTGACCCATTATCTTGATTGTATTCAGTATTGTCATCATATGAACCAGTGTGAACCTCTGGTGGAATAGGTTGCGATTGCACTGTTGGTGAGGGTGTAGGGGCAACAGGTGTATAGGAAGGTGCTGGAGTAGAAGAGATAGATGGTTGTGAAAGAGGCTGAGGTTGAGGTTGAGGTTGGACTGAAGGTTTTGGAACTGAAGACTGAGAATTGATGGAAGTATGAGTGGTGAGATTAGCAGAAGCACTGATATGATTTAAGAACCCATTTTGTCTAGATTCAGCATCTAAAAGAACAGTGTGAACAAATTTAACATCTGATGGAGTAGGACTAGCAGTTAACACTGTGATGACTGATTCAAATTCAGGGGGTAACCCATTCAGGATAGCAGTGACATGTTCTTGGTCAGAAATCATCTCTCCACAACTTGCTAAACTGTCACAGACTCCTTTAACCTTCATCAGAAACTCCCTCATAATCAAATCCCCCTTTTTCTGTGAATGTAATAACCTTCTTAAAGACATAAGCCTAGAAGTGGTTTTACCACTGTAAATCCTATGTAGAGTACTCCAGATCTCAGCTGAAGTATTATGCCCAATGAGATTGGGAAGGACTCCTTCACTAACAGTGGAGAGGAGCCAAGAAGCAAGCGATCCATCTTGCTCTTCATAATACTCAAAGTCAGGGTTAATAGAAACCACTCCATTTTTAGTAATGTACTGTGGAGGCCAAGTGACATTACCATCAATAAACTTCTGTAATCGATTGGTCTTAATAGTGAGAAGAACTTGCTGATTCCATAGTAAGTAGTTTTCATCATTTAGGGTAGCATTAATCTTTTTAGACCCAAACAGCTTACTAGAGGAGGTATTAGAGTTTGTAGAGGTTGTGGTTGTGGTTGTGTTAGGAGGATCAGTTTCAGTGGTATTGGTAACATCAGGTGAGGTGTTTTCAGTTTCAGGATTAGTCATAACTATAGAGACAGAAACACACTATGCATAACACACTTCAAGAACAAGAGGCTTAAGAGATATGATGAAGACAAACACAGAACAGCACCACCAGATCCAGAAGATCACACAAATGAGCATCAACAATTTGCAAGCTCAACCTCAAATATTTAGCAAATCCAGATCCATAAGATTACACAAACGAGCATCAACAATTTGCAAGCTCAATTGCAAGTATTCAACAAATCCAGATCCAGAAGATTACACAAGCGAGCATCCACAATTTGCAAGCTCAATTATAACAAAGATATTCACCAAATTCAGAAGGATAATCAGCCAAACATCAGTAATGAGCAAAATCAAGTCATAGCACCAGAAGATGCATACAAAGCAAACGCAGTAACAAGATGAACAGATCCGTAACAAGATGAGAAGCAAAATCAGTTTGCACAAAAAGAAATTGAGGATAAGTTGAGCATCGGAGACACAAAATATGACAGGAAAGCAACACAGGAACACGTCTAGGGCACAGAATCAACTCACGAGTACAGCTAGGGCACAAAACCAACGAGCAATTGAAACAGCCACTTAAGAACACAAAATCAAAAGGAGAAATACTCACAATCGCCACAGCAAAAGATAACAAGAAGGAGAGCGGATGAATTGCTCACAAAGATCGACCACAGTTGCTCGAGAATCAATGAACTGTTGCTCCAAAACCACTGCTCCGTCAGTGACAACGTCCGATCAAATTGCAGCTCTATAGCACCGGTTACGAGGCTCTGATACCATGTTAGAACGTATCAACAAGCAAGGATTAAAGAGAATTGAAGAAGATGAACTGAAGAGAAAAGGGGATACGGTGAAGAAGACGATGAACAGAGAAAAGGAAAAAGAAATTTAGGAAAATATCTCTGATTTGTTATTAACCAATTACATAACCAATACAGAGAATGGGATTGTTATTTATAGCCCAAGACTAATACACCTTAACAGACTAACAGCCCAATAACCAACTGTAACAGACTCAACAACTTTGACTTTGACTAACAAGATTAACCAACTTCGATTCTTCTGGAATACTTCTAATACTCTGATCTTAAAATTTTAGGTGAATTTTCAGGACACGTTAATGCATTGCATGCATACCCTTTACTATTTTGATTCGCGGAGGCATCTCAATTATTATATTTTTCTTGAAAATGAGGAGAGAAAAAGAAGAAGAACTTGGTTCGTAATTTAAATGCGAATTCTAGAAGATTTTTTTATTTGTTTCTTAATAGTTTTAAAGTAATTATAAGATATTATATGTTCATATTTTTTAACTCTTTAATAGAATATATTAATTCTTACAGACAAAGGTATTTAAACTCGAGTCTCTTAAGATGAACATCGTCCTCTATTTATCTTTTTTATTTTTTTTACTCAGCAAAATAAAATTTTATTAATTAAAAAGTCTTACTTGATCACCATATGCCTCGTTAAAAAACTCGTTCATATTGGAAGGGAGAAAAAAAGTGCATATTAGTGATCAATATACAAAAACGTCACACGCCAATGTTCAACAAAAGTCTTACCCATATTACAAGATCACACCAAACATAAACCTTTCAAGCCAAATACAATGAATCATCTATTTCTATACACTCCTTGAAAGCCAGACATCATTCATACCAACAAAAATCACTCCCAGTTACCTTAAGTATGGTAATGGAGACCCCTTCGAAAGCCAAAACTCTTGTTTTTCTACATGATTTCAACTCTTCTTGCTTATCAATAAGTAAATTTGTCCTATTAGCAAGATCTTCATGTTCAACACCTCCTAAAGCTCATCCAACACCCATCATTGTGTAATCAAACATTAAAAAGGTTCTAATCTACCACTAGAGTTAACCGAAATACAGAGTGTTTGTGGGTTTATTGAGGCTAGGGGTTGCTTTATGTCTCTATTTATTTTGGATTGAAATACAGAGTGTTTGTCAGTTTATTGAGGCTAGGGGTTGCATTATGTCTCTGCCTCACCGATTCAAACCTTAATTTCGTCCCGTTCACGCAAAATCAACAAATACTAAAATTAAAGTATCCGGATATTTGTTAACATTCCAATTTCTTTTAGAATTTTCCTTTCATTGTTTGCCCTGCTAAACACGCTATCTGTGACCAATGCTGAAGTATAATATATATATATATATATATATATATATATATATATATATATATATATATATATATTGATAATTTTGGACTTGACAATTTATTTGCATCTTATATTTTATTTCATCATTATCTTATACTTATATTAATTTTGATATATTTTCCCTTGTTACCAGAACTTAATATAAAAAAAAAACTACGTTGTTTCTTATTAACCATATGTCACGCAGAAAATAGATAAAATTTAAAAACAATATTACAAGGTGCAAGGGTCGATAGCACAGGAAATCAGTGACATCATGGCTTTAAAAATATTAAAAATTAAAATATTGATAAAATTATTTTTCACTAAAAAATTATTAATTATTATAAATTTTTAACTTTTTTGGGTTGCCCTCGCGGTTCCTCAGGGCTTTGTCCTCATTAATTCAGATCGACTTGCGTCGTACACATGATTTTGATATATAAATCTTCTAACGAGAATTTTCTGCATACACACGGTCTCGAACAGTAGCGGGGCCACATAAATTTTGGGGTTAATTGATCCCACTTGATTTGTTGAGATAGGGTTTTTTAAGAGTCAATGTAGGTTTTTCATAAAAAAATATTAAAATTCACCTCACTTGTTTTTGTGGGGTATGAGTCAACCGTATTTATTGTAGTGGTATGATAATCTTGTACCTCATATTCTACTCTGACCTACTATATGAAAATCTTAAATTCGTCATTAATTTTAAATTCAAAACTTTCTTAAGTGATATCTGAACTAATTTCATTGATATAAATATGATTGAATTACGCTATACGGAGAGCATGAGTCAGCTTTAATTTACGCTATTTCTTCTTTTTTTTTCTTTTTTCATTTTTGACAGAATTACGTTGTTTCTTATTTCTTATATTTTACTTGGAACACGTTACATTGAATTTTTGGAATGCTTCTTTTCGTTCTAATCATTGGTTCTAATTTCAATTAAAAGTAAATCCGATTTAGTTGATATGACCACGTTACCTGTATTTCAATCCCAAAAAAATCATACAATATTGAATGACATTGACAAGTCAGATGGAGTTTAGTTTTGAGGTCATACGATTTGCATATAATTATATTTGAGTGACAAATTAATAATAACAATAATAATGAAATCAATAGAAGGTGTCTCAGTAGAAAAACAGATAATTTGCATCCTAAAAGATACAAGTTCAAATTGTTTTGTCTACACAAGGTGTATGCACATTGTCAAAAAGTAAAGAACATGTATAAACATATGCTACCTGAAACTAATTAAATAACATTATTCTTTAGAATTCGTTTACATTTATAATTTATTCTCAATTCAAAAATAGAAATCAATTCAATTTTTTAGTCAATTTTGAATAACTTGTAAACTATAATTACATATGTTTCACTTACACCCACCTTTGAACATCTTTTCCCATCAATCGTCGTCCGTCGAGTACTTTAAGAGTATATTTATTTCGCGTAAAAAATTATTACAAAAGAAAATAATTCTTTTCAATAGTCACATACTCAGGTTTAGTTCAGAAAAATTCCCACTGCGAGATAATATGAAATTCCTAATAGTAGCATTTCATTTTCTTCAATCGATATTTGTTAGTTTACTACATTGAGTTTCTTAATGTTCTTGTACTAATTAAACTAATACGTTAAATATATTCTTTTTTAAAAATTAGATAGTGTCACAAAAATAGTTTTTATGCAAATTATTTTCAATTTAATATTAAAAGTTTAACTTGGTTTTGAAAAATATTATAAAGACAATATAATTAAATTTACTCTTAAGTAATCATATCCCACAATCAAACATTGTTATCTTACATTTCTACCAATAAATAAAACAAGAAAATGTAGCATTTTCAGAAACATGTCAAGTTATGTTACATCCGAAGAATTTATTTCTAGAATTAATCTTACAACTACTTTTTCCGTCAACTGCTGACAAAGGTGGCTAACTATTCCGTCATCGTAGTATTGTCTCTCATTTAATGAAGTCAAATAATTAAGGAAAACCAAAGCCGGCCCTTCCCGACCTGGTTCAGACAAAATATGAAAAGGGGGAGATGAACCTTAATAACACACAAAAGCTTACTCTTGTCGCTATATGCATTGGTTACCTCGCGACCATATCATCATCAATTTCCTGCCATCTCTTTTCACGAGGAAAGTCTTCGGTGATATGTAGATAATGACTTAACAAATTCAAAGTATCCAAAGCACAATCGCTATCCATTCTTGCTGTCCTAATTTAACGCTGTTGGATCCATGTGTGTATATCAAACTTCAACGCGCCATGTGAAATAACAGTAATAATAATTGAAAGGAAAAAGAAAAGAAATGCAGACACTTTACAAGTGTTGAATTCCAAGTTGCAGACACTTAATTGCTAGAAACAAAAGCCACCAGACTGACTGTTCATCACCATGAGTAAGAGGCCAATACATTTACACATTTATGGCTTTTCCTCGAATCCAAATCATTCATACAACTTGGAGGTCTCACCGTCACCCCAGGTATGAAATACGAAAGAAAAAGACAGAAAATCGATTTCATGTCAACTCTTTTGGACCACTGGTATATTCATTATTTTCTTGGGGATCTTTCTCTTCAGTTCAACCATATTCATGTCTACAATCTTGTTGAAGTTTAAGAAACTAAGCAACCATATGAAGCCTCTTATTTTTGCTTTATATTGGATACTTGAACAAGACACTGAGTTCTGGGCAAAAAAAAAAAAAAAAACACTGAGCGTAAATCTAAACAATTTTATTTTTTGAACACATCCACTTTCATCCCCTACAACAACACTACTGGAACTCAAGTCATCCTGCAAACAATGGAACTTGCGCAATCAAGGAGAATAATCCGACCGAAGACACTGAGATCACTCCTTGTGTTCGATTTTTTTTTATTTAAACCTACATGATTTTGGACAAAGATAAACCTCAAAAGTAGAAATTTGGAGATTTGTGAATTGGACATGTCAGGCGCTTTGCTTTGTGGTTACCCTTGTAGATACGGCACACGTGAGGTCATGGCTGCACTGCTTTCGATGGTCTTACTCTTCAAACAGGCAGGCAGGCAGCAGCAGCAGCTGCAGAAGAAAAGAAGAATGAACTCCCAGGTTATATCAGCTATGGGGGTTTATGTGTTCTGTAAAGATTCAATGAGATGAAACCATGGAGGCCCAGGTCTGAGAGATCCGAGAATGAAGAAAACATATCCTAACCATATAGTTTTAGGTTTTGATTTAAGCTCGATTCTATTACCTTATGTCTCAACAACTTAATTAAACTTTTCAGTGAGCCCCCATGCCTAAAACCCGAACATATGCATCATCTTTGAAGAAAATCAGAGTCCAGGCATGCACAAATACAAACAATATTCCAGGAAGAAAACATGCTACTGTCATTCATATACTTGAATTCTTACAAAACATTAAACCGTTTGTAGTTTTAAATCAACATCCTTAAAAAGACTCCACTAGGAGATAATGAGAAACTGCATTTTACAGCAAAAGACGCTCATTGGTGCACTAAAAATAAAGCTTCATAAAAGTAAAGCAAGGCATTCAAATCCATCAATATTTTTGAGGTGCCTGCTGGGTTGGCAATAAACCAAATCGTTTCTTCAAAAGAACTCTCTGCCTTGAAAATTTGTCATCAGGGGAGAAACGAGCTGCACAAACATTAAGTAAAAGATAAATAAATGAAGACATTAGAAACCACCACGACACTCCCTAAGAAGATTTCTATGCAACTTTCAAAAATGTCTTGATCCTACTACAAACTTTACATAACAACCTAACATGTAGTCAAGCAAACAATATCAACCATTATAATCGAGTGCCATGGATGGCCAAATATCCTAGCAACTTGCAAATGAAAGGGGAATAGATGACTAATGACCAATGTAAATCAGAACCTATGATGCTCTAACTCTTTGTTGCTCTTGAGAAACCCCTGTTTCAGTTTGACACTCATGTTCGACACATCTATACGAGGATATTACCTCCAAGAATCCTCCAAACACAAGGGAACATTCAGAAAAATCTAACCATACCCATGTCAGATACACACTCGTATACGACACCCCAATCCGGGTAACCTAAATCAGAACAGTAACAATTCTCCACCAAAATGGACCTCTTTTTTTAATTTTCAGATTAAATCAGCCAACAAAATACATGCATATCAAAACAGTTAACAGAAAGGCAACTATACTAAATACAGCAACCAATATGAATTTTAGTTCAGAAGCCTCAAAAAACATAACGATATGTAAAACGTCAATGCATGAAGGAAATTATATAAATGCATCCTAACCTGGATGAGCAGATTGAGTGGGCATCCCCACTGGTGATTCTTTCTGCATACAAAAATCGCTACATATGTAAATACATAGAAATAACTGGTGAAACATTGATTATAAATAAATTAGAAAACCTAAAAATTTTCCAAAACAAGATAATATACTGAAAGCCTGCAGCTAAAGAGATTAACTCCCTAAATAATTATTGAACAGAAATCTTGCCAAGAAGAAGAAAATAAAGTTCTTGACAATTGACATTCCAAAGAACAAGTCTCAGCCATACAAGTTTAAGATCCAAACAAGCTAAAAACTCAGCAACTAATTGTTCCAAATTTGAAAAAGGTAGTAGTTTTTTATTATGGCATACAAAGTTGCCCTTACCAATCCATCACCATAAACAATATAAAGAATGAGAAAATTAACACAAACCTGAGATGATTTCTAGTTTTAACTAATTCTTATCAATAAAAAAAAGCAAAGAAAATAAAGTATGAGACTTTACCTTGGTGGTGTAAACTTTGTCACCATTATCGTTTATGTAGAACTGGAGATACATCGTTATCCAAGCAAATGGAAAAGAAACTGTGGAAAGAGGGAAAGATTAGAAATTTTATGCAAATAATGGAAAACCCAGAAAGAAAATACGAAATAAAGGAAGAAAAGTTGTGACATTAATCGGAGCCGCACCTTCTGTGATGGAGGTTGGAGAATGAAGATTGGTCAGCGTTAGGGTTAGGGTTTTAGAATTTTTAGAGTGACGGTGAGTGGCGATGGGCTATTTACAGGCTTAAGAAACGCTTTACTTGATATTGGGCCAATTTTAAAATAATTAAATTTTAATTAAAATAATAATATAAATAAAGTAAGAGTGACTATCGCAAAAGGATCTCATATGATAAATTTTATTTGTTGAATAAATTTGATAAAAATAATCTTTTTATATAAAATATTTTTTCTCACGGCGTAGGGTGCTTTTATTTCACTACACAATATATAAATTAAGCGTAACTACATTGTAGTCCCTCAACTTTTAGGACATTTATAATATGGTCATTAAACTTTTAAAATTTACACTATAATCACTAAACTTTTAATTCATTTTCATAATGGTCATTATCGCCATTTGTTGTTAAGAAAGTTGATATGGCATGTTAAAGTTTATCTCAACACTATTCACCTTCTTCATCGTGTTACCCCTCCGTTTTTTCGGTTTCCATCAACTTTATTCATCTTCTTTTATCAATGAATAGTGCTTAAATTACCGACGTCATCACCATTTAACATTCTTCATGTCTTCACCCCCTCTAAATAATCCAGTTGTATTTGGAGTTGGTGAAAATAGTTTTTTATCACCAAATTTTATTGTTGTGCATGGGTTCTTTTAATATTCATGTGAGTAGCTTCATTGTTAGCTATATTGTCAACTTTGGTGATAGGTTGTGGAATATATATAGTGAAAATTGACAAAGCCCAAATGTGACGTCAACTTTTCTTAAAAATGTATTTTTAGAATCAAATTTATGTCTTAAAATACTTTTTTGATTAGAGGTATTAAAATCGGTGCAATAAATTTCGATACCACATAAATTTTAGAATGAATATTGGGGTTTTTAAGATAAAAAGTTTCGAAATTTGTTTATTAGGTTTTAATCATGTACATTGATCTAAGTCTTGTACTATGTTCTTGAACATTAACATATATGCATATTCAGTGTTCAAAATAGGATTAAAATTGCATACATTGATCAAATTGTGTATACTAATGATCAATGTATGATTGGGGTTAATTGTATCACATTAAATTCAATTCATGTATTACATGAGTAAGAACTCTCGGTCCCTCTCTCCACTCAATCAAATTTGAGAATTTTCTCCTCACTTAAAATCAAATATCAAAGATAATTAGGAGAGGGACATATCAAAATTACTTCAAAAGTTTAATGTAAAGTGTTGGTGTACTTTTGAATAAAAATTTCTCATAAATCACAATTTAAAACTCCAAACCTCAAATGATTAAACTCGTTTAATTACGAATATATTTTATTCAATTTATATTCGGTGTTGTGCGATGATGTCCAATACAAACAAAAGTTAGGTTCGAAATCAACACTGTGGGGATGTCCATTTATTTGCTTTTTTTAATAATAAATAATTAAGCATTGGATTTGTGTGTAATGACAGTTGTTTGGGTATGACCGGTTTGGCGGTGCTCTCTCATCTTATCCCCTCTTTTCAATGTTCTATTAATTTAAAATCTAAATTTGTCCGTTCTAAAAATAAATAAATTTATAATCTTAAAACATTTCTAATTCTAAATAGTAAAGTCTTAAATCTTAAACTAAAATATTAAATGATAAATTATAAACTAAATTTCTAAATAACTTTTTTGTAAAAAAAAAATTTATCCACCGCTAATATATAGAATATTGTTATGAATATTTATCTATGTGGATGTCTATCATGATAAGGACTTTATCAAAGGAGATTTGAATTATTTTATCATTAGGATTATTATCTACATTAATTAGAGTTTAATGTAGTATGTACTTCTTATGCCTATAAATAGATGATTTACTGAAGGCATTGTACACAAGTCAATATTCAGAATAATACAAATCTCTTTCTTTTCTCTCATCCTATTTTGTTCCTATTTCTTCTTGTTCTTGTTTTCACATTATTCACAACACGTTATCAGCACGAGTTTGCTCAGAAGATTTCAGTTACAAATCAAGCTTCTCCAAAGATTTATCTGGTATATTCTTTTTCCATCTTATATATTTCAATTTATAAAATAATATATATACAATAATAAATTAAAACAATATATAATTAATTCCTTGCTTATATTATCATCCATGTGTTGTTATTTATTTTGTTTAATATTTTATTAATCAATTTAATTAATATAAGCTAACAAAGTCATACCTATAATGATAAAATTGTTGTTTGTTGGTATTAAAGGAGAGTAATCATTTTTGTTTAATATTTACTTAATTATCTGTCTGTTATCATCTGTATGTTATCATCCGTCTGTTGGTATTTATGACTTCTATTATATAACAAATAATAATATTTACTTAATTAATCCAATTGTTGTTATTTATTTTGTTTAATAATTTGTTTTAATTTGCCATGTTTGGTTATTATAAATTATATGTTTGTTTGTTTTAATTCATACCATGCCTATATACAATGAATTTATATGATATTTGTTTTAATGGTTTAATCCGAGTATAATTGGCTGGACATCCCGTTCTGCGAGGCTACTGGTCTCAAAGGAGGTTTTTAAATGACCTTGTGGACAGGTATAACAATGCCATGTATGAGGATTAAATCTTCTTTATGTTGTTTTTGATTATATATATTAATTTATAATTAATCTAATTTGATTGTTTATCTTTTATAGTACATCAATGGCAAATCTTGCAAAGATTGAGTTTGTGGCTCTTGATATTTCCGGAAAGAATTATTTATCCTGGATCTTAGATGTCGAAATACACCTTGATGCTAATGGTCTGGGAAATACCATTAAAGAGGGGAATGCAGAATCTGCCCAAAATAAGGCCAAAGCCATGATACTTCTTCGTCGTCACCTCCATGAGGGGTTGAAATCAGAATATTTAACGGTGAAAGATCCTCTTATTCTTTGGAATAATCTAAAGGAACGATATGACCACCAGAAAACTGTTATTCTGCCTAAAGCTCGATATGACTGGTTGCATCTGAGATTGCAAGATTTTAAATCAGTAAGCGAGTATAACTATGCTATGTTTCGTATTACTTCACAATTGAAGTTATGTGGTCAAATTATTACTGATGAGGATATGTTAGAGAAAACATACTCCACTTTTCATGCAAATAATGTTGTCCTTCAGATACAATATCGAGAAAAAGGCTTTAAGAAGTATTCTGAGTTAATTTCTTACCTTCTTGTGGCTGAGCAAAACAATGAGCTATTGATGAAGAATCATTAATATCGCCCAACTGGCTCCGCTCCATTCCCTGAAGCGAATGCGACATTTTATAGCGGAAGAAATAAAGGTTACACCAACCATCGTGGTCATAACTATGGGCGTGGTCGTGGTCGTAGTCACGGTCGAGGACATAGGCGAGGTGGTCGTTTTAAAAATAACTATACCCACCGTAAGTGGAACAATAAAGATGACAATAGTGCAAAAGATCAATCCAAGAAAGAGGAATCTATGTGTCATCGATGTGGCAGCTTAAATCATTGGGCCCGTGCTTGCCGTGTGCCAAAGCATCTTGTGGATCTTTACCAACAGTCAATCAATGGTAAAGGAAAGAAAGTTGAAACAAATTTTGCTTATATCAATGAAAAAGATGATTATGGCCTTGGCAAAGATGATTATGGCATTACTGGCACTAGCAATGGCGATTATGGCTTTACAGATATAGATGTTAATGATTTCCTTATTTCCCCTGAGAAGAATATTTGATTTTTATTTATTTTTGTTTTGTTTATGTTTATTATTATTTTAGGAAAAGTTTGTTAGAAAGATATAATATTTTATTAGGAATTATATATATAAGAATAAAATTCATGGATGTTATTTATTTTGTTTATATTTTGAATATTTTTGTAATATTTATTTTATTTTTCTTTGAAGAATATGATTCCGTCTCAAATACAATCCGTCAAAAATGGTGACGATTTATGCTTAGCGGACAGTGCAAGTACTCATACTATACTTAAGCACAAGAATTTTTTTTCCCATTTAACAATGCAAGGGAATAATGTGAGTACTATATCCGGAAGTGCTAATATTATAGAAGGCTCCGGAAGAGCAAATATGTTATTGCCAAATGGAATTCTATTCCATATTCATAATGCGCTATACTCTCCAAAGTCGCAAAGAAACTTATTAAGTTTTAAAGATATTCACAATAATAGATATCATATTGAGAGTAATTGCCAAGAAGATACTGAATATCTCTATATTACAAGTATAACTCAAGGCAATAAGAAAGTTTTAGAAAAATTACATGCACTGTCATCCGGATTGTACTACACAAGAATTAGTGCAATTGAAGCACATGCTATTGTAAACTATAAGTTTACCGATAACTTTATTATTTGGCATGACCGGTTAGGCCATCCCGGTTCGATTATGATGCGAAAAATTATCGACAATTCATGTGGTCACTCATTGAAGAACCAACAGATTCTTCAAAGTAATGCCTTTTCATGTGATGCTTGTTCTCAAGGCAAACTAATTATTCGACCATCACCAGCTAAAGTAAATTATGAGTCTATCAATTTTCTGGAACGGATACATGGTGATATATGTGGGCCTATACACCCTTCTTGTGGACCATTTAGATATTTTCTAGTTTTAATTGATGCATCGACTAGATGGTCACATGTATCCTTGCTATCAACCCGCAACTTGGCATTTGCGAGGTTACTTGCTCAGTTGATAAAATTACGAGCACATTTTCCAGATTCCCCTATAAAGACAATTCGTCTTGATAATGCTGGTGAATTTACTTCTCAGAGTTTTGATGATTTTTGCATGTCGATTGGAATAAGTGTTGAACACCCTGTAGCGCATGTTCATACACAAAATGGTCTTGCAGAGTCCTTTATCAAACGACTTCAATTAATTGCAAGACCGTTACTAATGAAGTCAAAACTACCGATTTCTGCATGGGGACATGCCATTTTACATGCAGCATCATTGATTCGCATCAGGCCTGTAAGTTATCATAATATCTCCCCATTACAAATGGTTTTTGGTCAGGAACCAAATATCTCTCATCTTAGAATTTTTGGATGTGCGGTATATGTTCCGATTGCTCCACCACAACGCACAAAGATGGGTCCTCAAAGGAGGTTGGGAATATATGTCGGTTTTGAATCCCCTTCGATAGTTAAATATCTTGAGCCTATGACGGGGAATTTATTTACAGCTCGATTTGCCGATTGTCATTTTAATGAGTCAGTTTTCCCAACATTAGGGGGAGAAAATAAACAGCTGGGAAAAGAAATAAGTTGGAATGAATTATCGTTATCTCATTTTGATACACGTACCCAACAATGTGAACTAGAAGTTCAAAGGAGAATTCATTTGCAAAACTTAGCAAATCAATTGCCAGATGCTTTTGCTGACCCTAAAAAAGTGACTAAGTCACATATACCAGCTGTGAATGCTCCGATTAAGATTGATGTCCCAGAAGGACAAACTCTAGTTGCTAATGAGTCAAACGCACGCCTGAAGCGTGGTAGACCAGTAGGTTCCAAAGATAAAAATCCTCGAAAAAGAAAAGGAGCTATATCATGTGATGGTCTAATCGAGGAATCGATGGATTATGAAAAATCTCGAGAAGAGATTAAAAGGTCTCCAAAAGAGACATTAGACATGAATCAGGTACCTGATAATGATGAGATCTCAATAAACTATGTCATGTCTGGTAACAAGTGGAACCGAAACAAAATCGACGTCGATAATACTTTTGCATGCAATATAGCACTAGAGATTTTGAATGATAATGTGGATCATGAACCATTGTCAATTGAACAATGTAAGCAAAGAGATGATTGGCCAAAATGGAAAGAGGCAATTGAAGTGGAACTAAAATCTCTATCAAAAAGAGAAGTATTCGGGCCTGTAGTCCGTACACCGGAAGGTGTAAAACATGTGGGGTATAAATGGGTTTTTGTGAGAAAGAGAAATGAAAAAGGAGAAATTGCGAGATATAAAGCTCGTTTGGTTGCACAAGGATTTTCACAAAGACCGGGAATTGATTATGAAGAAACATACTCCCCAGTGGTGGATGCAACCACTTTTAGATTTTTGATTAGTCTGGCAATAAAAGAGAGACTTAATTTCCGCTTAATGGATGTTGTTACAGCCTATTTGTATGGGCCTCTTGATAATAATATTTATATGAAACTTCCGGAAGGTTTCAAACTGCCTGAAGCAGTTAATTCAAGTTCTCGAGAATATTATTCAATCAAATTGAACAGATCCCTTTATGGATTAAAACAATCTGGGCGCATGTGGTATAATCGCCTCAGTGAATACTTATTAGCAGAAGGCTATAAGAATGATCCAATTTCTCCATGTATTTTTATTAAGAGATTTAGCTCTGGATTTGTTATTATTGCTGTGTATGTTGATGATTTGAATATTATTGGGACTCCTGAAGAGATCTCATTGACAGTAGAATGTTTAAAGAAAGAATTTGAAATGAAAGATCTTGGGAAAACAAGGTTCTGTCTTGGATTACATATTGAGCACTTAAAGGATGGAATCCTTGTGCATCAATCAACATACATAGAAAAAATGTTAAAGAAATTTTACATGCATAATGCACATCCATTGAGCACTCCTATGGTTGTTAGGTCACTTGATGTTAACAAAGATCCATTCCGTCATCGAGAGATGGATGAAGATATTCTTGGTCCAGAAGTGCCATACTTAAGTGCTATTGGTGCATTAATGTATCTTTCTAGTCACACACGACCTGACATATCGTTTGCTGTCAATTTGTTGGCAAGATTTAGTTCATACCCAACCCGAAGACATTGGAATGGGGTCAAACACATATTTCGTTATCTTCAAGGTACGAAAGATATGGGATTATTTTTCTCTAATCTATCCAAAACAGAATTGGTTGGTTTTGCGGATGCAGGATACTTTTCTGATCCTCATAATGCTCGATCACAGACTGGTTATGTTTTTACATACGGTGGTACAGCAATTTCTTGGCGCTCAATGAAACAAACAATTACTGCTACTTCCTCTAATCATGCTGAGATTTTGGCTATACATGAGGCTAGTCGTGAATGTGTGTGGCTAAGGTCTGTAACCAATCATATTCGCGAAAATTGTGGTTTACATTCTGGAAAAGTAGCTCCAACGGTCTTATATGAGGATAATACGGCATGTATTGCCCAACTTAAAGAAGGATACATAAAGGGTGATAGAACAAAACACATCTCCCCAAAATTCTTCTTCACTCACGATCTACAAAAGAATGGAGACATTGATGTCCAACAGATTCGTTCATGTGATAACTTGGCAGATTTATTTACCAAGGCACTCCCTACTGCTCCATTTGAGAAGTTAATTTATAATATCGGATTGCGTCGTGTCAAAGATCTTATATGATGTATTTATGAGGGGGAGCAAAATACGCGTTGTACTCTTTTCCTTATCCATGGTTTTGTCCCATTGGGTTTTCCTGGAAAGGTTTTTAATGAGGCAACATGTTATGCGTATTAAAGATGTGTGTACTCTTTTCCTTTACTAAAGATTTTTTTTTACGAGATTTTTACCTTAGTAAAGTTTTAACGAGGCACACTGTCTTCATAGACATCCAAGGGGGAGTGTTATGAATATTTATCTATGTGGATGTCTATCATGATAAGGACTTTATCAAAGGAGATTTGAATTATTTTATCATTAGAATTATTATCTACATTAATTAGAGTTTAATGTAGTATGTACTTCTTATGCCTATAAATAGATGATTTACTGAAGGCATTGTACACAAGTCAATATTCAGAATAATACAAATCTCTTTCTTTTCTCTCATCCTATTTTGTTCCTATTTCTTCTTGTTCTTGTTTTCACATTATTCACAACAAATATTATTACTTTTTTGTTAACGATAGAAGTCATTTTGCCCAAACTTCATATCAAACACATCACAGATTGCATCAATAATAGCTCTAGAAACAAGATCAACGTTGATTTCTCCATCCGAGCTGCTTTATTTCGTCCATTTTCATCCGAAAAGACAATAAAATTAACTTGTTTAGTGCTTATTAATAATAATAAATCATTAAAATTTTATTTATTTAATAGTAATTCTCCAAAAATTATGATTATCAATATACTATAGACTTAGTTGGCACAAAATTTCAATTAATATTAAATAAAATGGTCATTTTATTTTTTTTTAAAAGTCGCTTTCTCGAGGATGTAGCATTAGTATGAATACATGAACCTATCACAAAATTAGACCTAAAATTATGCATACATTATCCTCCAAATCCAATAAATTAAAAGATAATAATTGTAGTATGAGGATGAGGTGTCTAGTATGTTTTGTTTTATGCATAACTCTTCTGATAATCTTAAATAAATGACTAGGTCCCAATTCCATATCATCAGATTAAACGCAAAAAGTAATATTAATATATTTAATACAATTATTCTATAACACAAGCGTATATAATTTAAAATTGAAATCTCAAACTTAAAAATCTTAAACACTAAATCTAAATTTCAACTATAAATCTTAAATTATATACCTTACAATTTTAACCTCTTACTTTTAAACCTTAAATTTTAAATTTACTAACTTATAGAAACTAAAATTTCTACTTCAGATGTATGAAATAATAATTCATATATTTATGATTATATCATAAACTTGTCATCATCATGTATAAGATTTCAACTCTCAAATCTATTCTAGAAAGTTTAAAATCATTAAAATATGTTTTCAATAAAATATGCAAATTTCATTAATAATTATATATCGATGAGATCAAAATTTCCTAACAAAATAGATGACGTTAACGTAATTTTGAGCTACAAAATACAAAAAGATCAGCGCCGGTTTAATATGTCTGTTTTTTCGCTAATTAGTTCAATTTGGCAAAAAAAAAATTAATAGTTAAAACTTTTATTAGGTCTATCATATAATTACGAGAAGTTTTTATTATGTTTGGTTGGAGAAATATAAGATTATTTAAAAATAAAATTTATTAAATTATCTATGTGTTATATTTTTTTAACATGTTACACTTTCAATACTAAATTAAAAATGTCTACATAAAAAAATATAGAACTATTTTTGTTATACTATCTAAAATTTGTAAAAAAATCATATATTTATTATATTATTAATATAGTTATTAGATTAAAAAATTAAATATTTTTTATATTTGCATATCTTCGTTACTTTCTGTTAAAATAATTTTGTAAATTTTTAATCATAAACGTTTAATATGTTCACTTTCTTAATTTTTATGGTAGATTGTCAAATAAATTAAGATAAATATAAAAACTGTATAATATTAATAAAAAAATTAGATCATAAATTTAATCTATTAAAATGTTTTATAATATGATAAAAACATCTTATAAATCAAAGAATAAAAGTAAAAACATCAACTACAAACTTATTAATTCTCATGCAATATGCAATCTAACATATAATTTATAAGCATCATAAATATAATAAATATTACCCCTAAATTTTACCTATTTTCTCAACTTGTCCCCTAAAATTCATTTTGACCACTTTTGCCCCTAACATTTTCGGCGTTACCTATATTGCCCCTACCATTAAAAATGTGTCTTAACCAATTAGAACGCGCCACATTATTTTTTATTTATTTTTTAAATTTTAAATTAAAATAAAAATAAATAAAATAAAATAAATATATTAAAATACCCAAAATATCCTTATTTTCACCCCTATCATCTTCTTCCCCCGTCATTTCTCTCGGATCACAACCCATGATTCCCCCCTCCAAACTCCCAACCGCACCAACCCTTCACTTCATGTAAACCAGAATTTAAGCCTATTTGTTGAAGGAAACAATGAGCCGAGACAAAAGTAATATTAAACAGTCTAACATCATCAATTTTAAAACCCTGAAAGAAGCCATATTTCTAGCC
Source organism: Hibiscus tridactylites (assembly GCA_958450335.1). Lineage (NCBI taxonomy): Eukaryota > Viridiplantae > Streptophyta > Magnoliopsida > Malvales > Malvaceae > Hibiscus > Hibiscus tridactylites. The sequence continues at coordinate 93,934,272 of OY288270.1, read as the reverse complement.
GATTTCATTGTTATTTTATCCCATTATCACAATCCACTGAACTGAAAGCTTCTGCCTAAACTAAACAAACACACCAAGATCCACAACATTGAACAACAACAAAAACAAAAAAATTTAACTATGGAACCCAGAATAACTAAATATGTATATAAATTAAAGCCCTGATAATGTGACAATTGACACAAACAAAGACACGTATAAATATTTCTCAAATAATTTCAAAACCACAGCAAATTATATAATTAACAAGCTGAAAAAAGGTTCAGTTTACAGCATTACACATGCGCTTAATCTCTCCTCTTCTCCCAGTCTTGATCCCATAGATACTTAGCTTCTGCAAAATCTTGAAAGAACTTGTTTTGATCCTTTGCATACAACTCCACAAATGGCCTTGTTCTTGGATCATTGTACAATCCATGATCTGATTCCAAAAGCCCCAACCCCTTTGGTAAATTCTGGTAATACAAGTTATCAAACTTGTTGGGGGGTCATGATATCATTAAAAATAAATAAAGTTGGGTTCTTTGGATAATCTGCACAAGCTTGTTTCAATGCTTGAGAAAATCTGGGACTATAATGGGTGTCATTGCCGATGTTAGAGCTGAACGCTTTGCAATGAGAGAACCCAATCGTATGTGCGCCGCTTAAGGCCACCATTTTCCTGAACAGTGAAGCCACTGGAAGCAAAGAAGTTGATGAATTGGGACATACCCATGGTGGGTTTAGACAACTTCCCTTCTATCGAAGACGTTGATGACAACCGTAAATCTTTACAGCCGAGGTAAACGTTATACTCCCTCCGTCCCAATAATTTTGTCCCTTATTAACTTTTTAAAAGTCAACATTTTTAAACTTTGACCATGATTATTTTAAATATTTTAAACAATTATATTTTATAAAATATATATTTTAAAACTACTTGATTGAAAGTTTATAAAATATATTTTTTTATATTTTTTTCAATAATAAATTTTATATAATAATAAGTCAAAGTTCAAAAAATTTGACCCAAAAAAAGTCAATAATAGACAAAATTAATGGGACGGAGGGAGTAGTAGGGTCCATTGAGCATGGTCACGAGGTCACACGTGGCGACGGCGAGGATGTTGGAGCAGGAGACGATATTGGGACAAGCGAGCTCGAGAGTGGAAATATGGGTCGTTTAACAGTGAAGGGTCGGTGTGGTTGGGAAAGAAGATGGGGGTGTTTTGGGTGTTTTAAAATATTTATTTTATTTATTTTTATTTTATTTTAAAATTTAAAAATAAAAAAATGACGTGGTGTGTTATGATTGGTCAAGATAGATTTTTTTTAACGGTAAAAGCCAATATGGGTAACATCGAAAATATTACAGGGCAAAAGTGATCAAAATGAAATTTAGATGACAAGTTGGGAAAACATGTAAAGTTTAGGGGGAAAGTGTATTAAGCCTTAATAAAAATACATTAAACACTAAAACAATATTTAAATAAGTCTAACACTATTTTAATATTAATTAAATATTGACAAAAAATATTTAATTAATTTACACCCTAAATAATTAATTATCTAATTAAAAAATTAAATAAAAATTAATATGAACAAAATTTATTAATTTAAGGATAATATAGTCCAAGAGGATAAAAATTGACAAATATCTAAAAAATTAGTGGGAATCAGAAGAAAATGACATTATTGAAACAAGCTATAGGGGGAATACTCCAAACCAAACAAGTGAATAAGCGCCGCTCTCCCCTAACCCTCTTTTTCAATGTCGGTTACCAGTTGCGTGGCCCTTCGTAGCTAACCTCCCACCCTCTTTTTGTCTGGTTCTTTATTCCTTTGTCTTCTTTTGACTACCTTGTTTATTTTTTTTTCGTTTACAGAGTCTTCAATGTTTTCTTCTAGTAGGTTCGTTGGAGTTTTAGGTTCCCGACAACTATGGTCTAAGTATGAGACCGTTTTGGAGAGAAAATTTTCGAGCTTTCTCTGAAACATAGGACCGTAAAAAACCCGGTGGGAAGTTCGTGGGTTTTTTACTTTTTTTCCTCTAAATCTGTTCAAGTGTATGATGTTGGTCTTTTTTGCTTTGGTTTGAATGTGGTGTTGGTTATTGAAAGAGGCGTTGCAAGCTTGGGGCCTCTTTTCATCTTTTTGATTTTTTTCAAAGGTTTTGATACTTTTGGGTGTTGTCCCGGTGAGAAACTCTTTGTCAAGCTCGGCTTTTTACAGCTTTATGCTCGTCGTCCATGCCTATTTGGCCCTTGAATCAAACAACAGTACCTTCAGTATTTATTGCCAAGCCTCTCGATTTGATCGTTTGTCAGTCCATGTATACGACTCCTTTGCTCATCCCCTTAAGTTGCGGTTCCTTTGAGATTGCTTCTCTGTTGGCTGTCGATTTATCCTTTGTGATGTTTTTATTTTCTTATGTTGGCTCTGTTTTGGCTCTTATGGAACTTGTTTTTTTTTGGGTCATCCATTTTGTTATGTGTTTGTTTATGTTGTTTGAATGAAAGGCAGTTTTCTTGATAAAAAAACAAACAAACAAGTGAATGTCATTCCGAAAAAGATTATTACTTCTGATAATAATTTTTTTCGCGAATCAAACGCTCCCTTAGGAATAAATTTTTTCTTCTTTTTACTGCCCATATTTATGACTTGGCACTAAAAATTTAAGTTTAAGGTTTTAAGTTAAAGTTTAAAGTTAAGATTTAAGATTATAGTTTAAGGGATTTAGATATGGTATTATAGTGTATCTTTTAAGATTTAGAGCTTAAGGTTTAATATTTAAAATTTAAAGTTAGAACTTAAAATTTAATTTTTTTATATTTAAGTGTAAAAAGAAGCAAAAGGAGCAGATAATTTCTATTATACTCTTAAAAAGAATTTTCTCAAACTAAACATTAATTCTAATTAAATTAAACGTGAATATATAATTACGAAAAAAATCATTATGTAATGATCTTTTCCACATGTGAGGCTACAGGCCAGTGGCAAAAAAAAAGTTGAATGAGTGAAGAGCACTGGGAAGAAATATAGTGACTGGCTGCACTTTAACCACGTGTTTGGATTAGGGTAAAAAGAGGGAAAAGATTCCCCTTTTCTTTGTTTGAAATTGAATAATGCTTTTTTTTTCCTGTATAACTCAGGGGTAAAGTCAAAAGAAAATTATGAGAATAATTTTTTATGAGTCAAAATACAATTTTATTATTGTATAGCTTTCATTTTCAAACTCTATCACCATTTCATCATTAATTTTACTTACCATATACAATTTTATAAATTAGTTAATTTTTTTAAAGAACCTCTTTATAAATTTACCAATGTCCTAAAGCCATGTTATATCATTTGAATCCGAACAAAATTAACGTTATATCATCCGAATAAAAACACATAATTTAGTCATAATTTTTTAATTGCGACACCTAATCTCCTCCACTATTAACTTTTAGGCTTAACTACAAAAATAAGTACTTAAATTATATATTTTTAATAAGTGTCTAAAGTATTATTTGACTAAAATAAGGCATAAAATTTCATTTTTGCTGAAATAAATGCTTAAACTTTGATTTTTAATTGAAATAAGTGCCTAAATATGTGTTAAAATTGACTTCAAAATAAGACAAAAATTAAAGTTTAGGCACCTATTTCAACCAAAAAATAATTTAAGCACCTATTTAGTCAAAAAAAAATAATTTAGACACATATTCTAACTAAAAAAAATACTTTAGGCACCTATTATAAAAATGGACATAAGTTTGAGCACTTATTTTATGGTTTAGCCTTAACTTTTATTTAATTTTTGGATAAAGTACACAGATGGTCACTGAACTTAGTAAAAATAAATAAAATGGTAACCAAACTTTCAAAAATCACAAAATGACAATTAAACTTTATGTTTTATAACAAAATAGTAACTAGACGTTAAATTCCGTTAAGGGTCTGTTATAAAATTTGATATAATAACACATTTAGTCCTTCATATTTATATATTCAATCAATTTAGTCTAAATTTAAAACAATTAACTAAATTTAGCCTTCGTTATTTACGCTTTCTTTCAATTTGGTTCTTAAAGCAAAATTCCAAAGTATGGTAACATGATAAATAATTACAATTAAATTTTTATAAGAACTCGAAAACTCGACTCGAAAAAATTTCAAATATGAGTTGTAAAATATTACGCGTCAACACGAATAACTCGATTTTTTTACTCGACTCGATCGAACGCTCGCCTCTATCTTAAGATATGACGCTTCAACTCGAATAACTCGAAATATTCAAATCTTTTAAATCATTCTTTTAAATCGAATATTTTTTTAAAATATAATATTTAATATTTTCATATTTAAATCACATCGATTATTTAATAACAACTTTAAATATTCGATTTAATTTAAAAATATTCGATTTAAAAAAATTGATTTAAAATATTCGAAGGTTTAATTAAATTTTTATAGGAACTCAAAAACTCGACTCGAATCGAAAAAATTTCAAATAAAGTTTGAGTTGTAAAATATGACGCGTCAACTCGAATAACTCAAAATTTTTTTACTCGACTCGATCGAACACTCACCTCTATCTTAATATATGATGCGTCAACTCGAATAACTCGAAATATTCGAATATTTAAAAATATTTTTAAAGTAGTTAAAAGAAAAAATGATTTAAAAATAATCGAATATTTCGAGTTATTCGAGTTGACGCGTCATATCTTAAGATAGAGGTGAGCGTTCGATCGAGTCGAGTCAAAAAATTTCGAGTTACTCAAGTTGACGCGTCATATTTTACAACTTTAACTTTATTTGATTTTTTTTAGATTCGAGTCGAGTCAAGTTTTCGAGTTCCTATAAAAATTTAATTAAATATTCGAATATTTTAAATCAATTTTTTCTTTTAAATCAAATATTTTTAAATTAAATCGAATATTTAAAGTTGTTATTAAATAATCGATGTGATTTAAATATGAAAATATTAAATATTTTATTTTAAAAAATATTCGATTTAAAGAAAAAATGATTTAAAATATTTAAATATTTCGATTTATTCGAGTTGGCGCGTCATATCTTAAGATAGAGGTGAGCGTTCGATCAAGTAGAGTAAAAAAATTTCGAGTTATTCGAGTTGACGCGTCATATTTTACAAGTCAAATTTATTTGAATTTTTTTTCGGTTGGAGTCGAGTTTTCGAGTTCCTATAAAAGTTTAATTGTAATTATTTATCATGTTATCATACTTTGAAGTTTTGCTTTAAGGACCAAATTAAAAGAATGCGTAAATAATGAGAGCTAAATTTAGTGAATTATTTCGAATTTAGACTAAATTGATTGAATGTATAAATATGAAAGACTAAATTTATTATTATACTAAATTTTATAATAAACAGTTAAGGTGATATAACTTCCAATTGTCATTTTGTTATAAAAAATAGAGTTTAATTATTTTTTTGTGATTTTTGAAAATTTAATTATCATTTTATTTTTTATTAAAGTTTAGTGTGTACTTTACACTTAATTTTTCATTGGACAAAAAACCTCGTACCTCCTGAATCCATTTTTTCTAAATCAATCTCCTTTAAAATTCCCCTTTTCAAGTGAAAATTTGCAAACGCAGAGATGAAAAGGATTTAATTCCAAATCTCTTACCTTGTTTGCTTTTTGTTGAGCAGATTCTCAGCTGTTGATTAATTCAAATGATCTCAATAATACCATGTTTGATTCCTCCCCCACTGCTTCTACGTTCTTTCTCTCCAACATTTTCCCCTTATTCATCGAGTTGTAAAGCTTTTCCGGTTTTGGTCTTTATAAATTGCCATTGGAGTTTGTTTTCTTGATTTCGTTTTATTAGAGCGAGAAGAACAAAAATGAGGGTGGCGAAGTCTCGGGTATGGCAACCATGCAAGAAGAAGAGGTGTTTGATTAATTGCAAGCACTAGGAGAAAGTGAAACAGAGAAAAAAAAGTTTTTTTTTTAATTTTTTTTTTCGGAAAGGAAAAGGGAAAAAGAAATTTAAGAGAATAAAAAAAAGGAACATCGGAGAAAGAGATGGCGAATCGCACGAGTGCAGCGAGCAAGACACGTGTGGGGAAGTACGAGCTAGGGAGGACGTTAGGCGAAGGATCATTCGCGAAGGTAAAATTTGCGAAGAATATCGAGACCGGTGAAAATGTAGCAATCAAAATCGTTGATAAGGAGAAAGTTATGAAGCATAAGATGATCGGTCAGGTAATTTTAAAAATTAAACTTAATAATTGACTGTTGATTTGATTTGTGAAGTTTTTCTTTATACGGAATCTTAATTCTATGTTGATTTGAATCCTCTTTTGTAATGTTTAACTTTAACTGCTTGGTTTATTTCTTGCACTAATTACTGATAATCAGTTATTCGGGAGATTTTTCTGTTCCCAATTCAGATTAATGCTTTAGCTTTGGATTGATCAGGATACTAAACATGATTTGACTTTGTGATTTCATTTTTAACCATTTGTTATATTTATTTAATTATTTGCTTTCAGTCCTCTTTTCTTCGTTTTTCTTATGATTATATGCAGAATTGAGAGAATTAGATGATTTAGTGACCTGTTCAGGATTTAGCAAACAAATAGGCATGTTGAAAAATATGAGTAAAATCTTACTAGTTTTTCATTGATTCACTATGTTCCTGTATCTTTTTTTAGAATTGAAAAAGATGATCCAGTGTTTTAAAATCTGCAATTTTTCTATGTTTCTGGGGATTAGGTAATAGCTTGTAAAAGAAGGTACAGTTCAACTTCTAAGTCAATGAAAGATGGTATTTTCTACAGTGTACCAAGCTCCAGTTTTTCGAAATTATACGTGTAAAAAAATATTTTTGAATTGTTACACACCCCTTGATTTTTCTCCTTACTCAGTGTGACACTTTGACGGCAATCTTTTCTTACCCCCCCCCCCCCCCCCCTTCTGAATCTCATTTCTGTTTTTCCTTGCATGTGCTAAATTGTTCTCTTTTCTTTGTTGTTGCAGATTAAACGGGAAATCTCAACAATGAAACTCATCAGACACCCTAATGTCATCCGTATGTACGAGGTTTGTTACAAAGCTTTGCTCTGGATATCTTAATCTAGTAATTTAATATTAGCTATCACATATCTTCCTTGTGTCTTGTATTTGCTCACTTTTGAATCTTGACTGTTTGTAAGAAGAGGATTCTACTTGGCTTTGTAACTAATATAAGTATGGCATGTCTATACTTCTTGTTACTTCTAGCAATGTTCTTGGTGTAGGTGATGGCTAGCAAGACAAAGATATACATTGTCCTGGAATTCGTAACTGGTGGTGAACTTTTTGACAAAATTGTAAGACCTCAAATGTATAGCTTTATGTTTTACTTTGGGAAAAGTAAAAGTGCAACTAGGAATAAAATTTCAGTTGTTCATCAGCATTTGAATACCGTATATTAATCTGCCATTATGTCCTGCTTATCTTCTTGTTCCAGGCAAGCAGAGGGAGGTTTAAGGAAGATGAGGCTAGAAAGTACTTTCAACAGCTTATTAATGCTGTGGATTATTGCCATAGCAGAGGTGCTTACCATCGAGACCTGAAGGTGTGGTCTATTTTTTGTGCTCATTTCCGCATTGCCTATAACAGTTAAATATGTAAATTTATACAGCGGAGCTGTGTTTTGTAATTTACAGCCAGAGAATTTGCTGCTGGATGCTAATGGAGTTCTTAAAGTTTCAGACTTTGGTTTGAGTGCTTTACCCCAGCAAGTTGGAGTGAGTGTGCTTATGTGTTATGATCTCTCCCTCTTAATGATAATATTCTCCTAAGATTTTATATTCATTATGAAGCTACTTTTCATGTGTGATTTTTGGCTTGTTTGAGCTCTAGAAATTTGTGGTTAGCAAAAGAAGATGAGACCCCAAAAAGTGCATTATAGTTGGTTTTTCCATTGCCTACCACATTTTTGGATGGCTACTTTTCATGTAACTTTTCGTAATACACTGGTGTGATAATTCAAAACTATCTTAACCTTTTCATGTAGGATGATGGGTTACTTCACACAACATGCGGAACACCAAATTACGTTGCTCCAGAGGTATATCTGCATTTTTTTTGCAAACAAAATTCTATTTCTTTATGCTCCATTTGCTTTTCTTTATTGTTTTGTGCTATCACTCTTTAGGTGATCAACAATAAAGGTTATAATGGAGCAAAGGCTGATCTTTGGTCATGTGGTGTGATACTCTTTGTCTTAATGGCTGGCTACTTGCCTTTTGAGGACCCCAATTTAGTGGGTTTATACAAGAAGGTGGTTGCTCTATCAATTTATTTCAAAGTTATTTTTTTTACTTAAAAGTAATCAATTGTGCTAAACTATTATGTCTTATTACTTATAAAATCACCTGCTAAATATTTATCCTGGCCCTATCTTCCTATTGTTAGCCAGTGTCGCGTCAATACTGTCACTTCTAAAGAATGAAATGAATTTTTTTAAAGAAATATAAATTGAAATATTGAAAGTCTTAGTTATTTGAGATAGTTGGCTTGGCAAACCATCACTTCTCCAAGGTGGTATTTTTAACTCATAGCCAGGTCGTAGGACAGTACCTTGGAAACATCAATAATAAAAGTTGAGTGCATACAAATAACCTCAGAAAAACAGATATCTGCTGTGCTCCGTTTGTACCTATGGTCAGCATGCTGTCATGTTGCCGATCAACCATCTTGCACTTGATTAGTGGTTGTCTTCTGTGTTTAATTTTTTTTTCTCTCATAATGTGTTTATTACGTGGATGTAGATATTTAAGGCCGACTTCAATTGTCCTCCTTGGTTCTCCTCAAGTGCAAAGAAATTAATCAAGAGAATCCTAGACCCTAATCCATTGACTGTAAGTTCTTGTCTCTTGCCATTTGCCCATTGTTTCTTTCTCCTATTTCCATTTTTTTCTGGTGGTATTTCGTAATTCAATTTGCCAAAGGTTGCTGGACGTGATGTTCTCTTTAACTTTGTTTTTGGATGTGATTTTCACTTCTTGTTACTTGTGATTGAACCAGAGGATAACTATTGCTGAGATTATTGAGTATGAGTGGTTTAAGAAAGGATATATGCCACCTAGGTTTGAGCAAGCTGATGTTAGTCTTGATGATGTAGATGCCATTTTCAATGAATTAGGGGTAAGAGTTGTGTTTTTTCACATATCGGACATGTTTGTGGTGTTAATGCAATGAATGAGGGGTAAGAGTCTGTTTACATGATTTATGTTGCAGGATTCTCAAAACTTTGTAGTTGAACGGCGTGAAGAAGGGTCTGTTGTACCTGCTACTATGAATGCCTTTGAACTTATCTCAACATCGCAGGGCCTCAACCTCAGTAGTCTGTTTGAGAAGCAAATGGTTTGTTAGCTAGTTATTGTTTCTTAGCATGTGATATATTATTGAGAAGATGGAAAATAGGACCCTCGAGAACCTCATATTTTGATTCATCCAGTGAAGTGTGAAAGCCCCTTTGTTTGGTAGCAATGAAACATATATCAGATAATTTTTTTTTGAAACATGTCATCGATCATTCACCTGTATAAATTGTTTTAACCGTCTTGAAGCATTTCATTGATAATGCACTTGTTGTATCCCATCATTTAGTGGTACTTTTTTGCTGAAAATGAAATTTTAGTTCTTGATGCAGCTTGGTTGAATATTCACTGACACGATCATACAAAACAATTGTCAAGTCTAATAGACTACGTTTCATTCTGTGCTAGTCTCGGGATCTTATGTGTTAACTTATGAACTGCATATCCTTGTATGTTAAAGTGGTTGCAATTTCCTCCGACTACAGGGACTTGTTAAACGGGAAACAAGATTCACGTCAAAATGTCCTGCTAATGAGATAATCTCAAAAATAGAAGCAACTGCGATGCCCATGGGTTTTGGTGTGAAGAAAAATAACTACAAGGTTTAACCTCTCTGTAGCCCCTTCGTTTGGACTACTTTTTATCTTATCGAGAAAATTTGATGGATCAATTTGCAGTTAATCTTCATGCTTTCTTATCTGATGTTTTATCATTTATTAGTAACTCTATCACCTGCTCAGTGATTGAACAAGATTCAGTTAATCTTCAAGTGTTGCATATCTGCATTAAGCACTTGAAAGTGACATTTCTTTGGGCCTTGTTGGCTGAAGTAGAGAGCTTCATATGTATCTAAACTGAGATTATGTGTTGTCATGTTAGGACTTTGACTATAAAATCAGTAATCAAATGTTAATCTTTTCTCATTTATGACGAATTCCCTTCTTTTTCCCACTCTCAGATGAAGCTTCTGGGAGAAAAAACTGGACGCAAGGGTCATTTGGCTGTTACAACAGAGGTACCTCTGTTTCAATCGTAGTATTTTGAGCAGAAATTCAGTTTCACCTCCTCAAAAGTTGTTCGAACATGGTTTAATGATCTGATCTTTCTTTCCCTTTTCAGATTTTTGAGGTGGCTCCTTCACTTTGCATGGTTGAACTTCGAAAGTCTGGAGGTGATACCCTAGAATTTCACACGGTATAGTCCTATTGTCAGCGCTGCACTGTTAATACAGTGGATACTTCCATATAATAATTTTCTGATAACCATGATCTGTTTATCTTGTAAACCCATGCAAAGCATGTCAATTTCATGTTTCAGGATTCCTAATACACCCGTTTTCTTTATTTACATGGCTTTTATGAATTAACATTCTGCTTTCTTAAATTTACAGTTCTATAATAATCTCTCTACTGGCTTAAAGGATATTGTTTGGAAAACAACCGATGGAGGAAAAGTCGAAGAAAAAGGAGGTTAGTATAGCCTACCATTTTGTCGGGAGCGTATCTCTTCCTCCTGTAATATTTACAGGATTGAAGCTTGGAGATGTCAATTCCATGAGCTAAGTGGAATATCAGCCCCGACTCTTTTGCATTCTTTAAAGTGGATGTCAGCAATTAATAGTTAGAAATTCTATTTTCTATTGGAGTGATCCACAAGCAAAATAAACTGTATTAAAATTACATTCTATATAGGATGCCCTGGGTCTTGGTTTTATTTTATTTAAAAAGTTTTTTTTTCATATATTCAGAGGATCATATTTCATACACGTATCTTAATATGTGCTGTGTTGGTTGGATATATATATATAGATATATATGAATGTTTTGTAACATAGTGATGAGATTGAATAATGTAAGGTATAGATGATTGATCATAAAGTTTTATTCCCAGCTGTGTGAGTGACTGAAATTTGGACTCTTTTTCATTCCTTTTTATTGTGTATCCTTCAGTGGTTGCAGGGTCTGCTGCTCTGTCTTCTCCATGCCAATGAACCATCCGTTAATTTCAATCGGGCGAAGTGTCGGTTGCTGCTACTCCAAGTAATATTTTTTTTCTTGTTTCCCAATGGACATTATTGTATGAAAAAAGCATTGCAGACAATTTGCACCAATTACTATACAAGTATACATTTATGAGTGAATAAAATGGGAGTACAAAGCAAAGAAAAAGAGTGGCTGGTATTGAAAAATCTGTCATTTTACTTTAGTATTCTTTTCCTGTTACCTATCTTCCTTGTTTCATGACTTTTGTTCTTAATGATGACTTGTCAAAAATTCCTATAATACAAAGTTGTGATTCCAAATCCGATGGTAGTAAAAGAATATCGACAATCTCTTGTCAGAAAACCATACCTTGTCCCCTACAAATGCCAAGTTTTCTCAAACTATATACAATCTCATGTCACCATTTCATTTCTGATTTAACATCGACTTACCAAATTAGGGGCAAATCAAAAGTTCAATAATCAAATTGAAATATTTTAAACTTAAATGACTAATATAAGAGTGAGAGAAAAGTTCAGTAATCACCGTTGTGGTGGTATCCCACTAATAGGTTGGCTAATTATTTAAAAAATATAACATCTCATCTTGTTAGACTAATTGGTTGAACTCAAAAATATTAAAATAAACTAAACAATTACATAAATGGCATTACTATGTTGTCACGGAATTATGCTATCAAATTTTCAAGTTCATGCAAGAAGTGTTTTCCGGGACAACTTTTACTTGAATAATTGAATATGTTATAGCGATTAATGGATTTGAATAGTTAAATATGTTCTTTGATTAGTCAGATTAAGATATCTTTTCTTTTTTTTGTTGAAAAAACTTAAAATTTCTGAACTAATTGTTCAATCAAGAGAAGACTGTGGAAGTATTGCGTGGGGGAAAAGAAAAACTAAAAAAAAAGGCATTGCGAAACTGCATTTTTTTCCCGATTAAGATTTCAGGCAGGTCCTGCCCAATCTCCTACTCCTATCAAACTTCAATGCTGGCGTAATGTTTGGGATAGCAAATTAGCTCCGGGTCATGGAATTAAGCAAAATTAGAAAATTTATACGTGTTTCTGGCGTTGGATTCTTCTTGGAAAATCCTCTGCTCGACTGACCCTGAAAGTCTTGTTATTGGTCAATCATTTGAACCTAATACTTCAATTCCAAATTTATTCCTATAAATAGAAAGAAGTGAAGAACCATATGTATTGAGAAAGCAGACATCTTCATTTTCTTGTCCTGAAAATGGAACTCCAAAGCATTACTTGTTCATTAAGCAATGTAGTCACTCTGTTTTGGTGTGCCAGTTTGTTGCTGTCAGGATGGTTTCCGACCGATGTCGTTGGAACCGCAACCAAGGGACGTGAGACTGATCTCGAAGCACTGCTTGCCATCATGTCACAGATTAACCATGATCCATTTGGAGTCACAAGGTCATGGAACAAATCTGTGTCCATGTGCCAGTGGCAAGGAATAACTTGTGGGCGTAGCCATCGAAGGATCATCAAGTTGGACTTAAGCCAGCAGCAGATGGGAGGCACCATCTCTCCCTATGTGGGGAACCTCAGGTTCATCAACCTTGAGGACAATCATTTCCATGGTGTCATCCCCCCAGAAATCGGTCGACTTCCAAGGCTGCGGAGTTTGATTTTATCCAACAATTCCTTTAGTGGAACAATACCATCCAATCTGACCTATTGTTCTAACCTCATTCAATTCACAGCTTCCAGGAACAATTTGGTCGGGAATATCCCCTCGGAGCTCGAAACACTCTCAGTTTTCCTAGATCTCTCCGAAAACCTTCTAACAGGCTCCATTCCTTCAGAAATAGGACACTTGAAAACTTTAGTAGATTTGGATATGTCTGAAAACAAGTTTTCTGGCCAAATTCCTGCTGCTCTAGCTGGTTGTACAAGCTTAGAGTTTCTTTATTTGGGGAACAATCATTTCTCTGGAAGTATCCCAGCTTCTTTGAGCTCTTTAAGAAGCATTGCGGAGTTCGACCTTTCGAACAACAATTTGTCTGGTCAGATTCCAGAGTACCTAGAGAAGCTACCCTTCTTGAGCTACTTGAATCTTTCTTACAATCAGTTTGAAGGACAAGTGCCAACAGGAGGAGTTTTCAGTAATGCAACAACAATTGCACTACCTGGTAATGAAAAGCTTTGTGGGGGAATTGCTGAACTGCAGCTGCCGTTTTGCCGCTTCCTCGAGCCTAAGGAAGGCAAAACAAGGCTTCCACTCAAACTAATCTTGATTGTTTGTGGGGTTGTTGGTGTTCTTATGCTATCATCAGCAATCCTTTCTTGTTGGTCAAGGAAAAAAGGAGTAAAACCAGAGCTTTCTTCGACTTCTCCTTTCGGAGCTTCGATTTTGATGGTTTCTTTTCAACAACTCCTCAAAGCCACCGATGGATTTGCCCCGACAAACTTGATTGGCTAAGGAAGCTTTGGGAACTTGTACCGAGGAATTCTGGATCAAAACGAAGAGCGAAATGCTATTGCAGTGAAGGTAATGAATCTACAAGAACACGGTGCTTCCAGGACATGGTTGCACATGTAGGAGATTTTGGACTTGCCAGGTTCTTTCCAAAGCCCTTGAACAATTTCTCTGGAAATTCTACAAGCACTAGCCATGGCCTAAAAGGAACTGTTGGATATGTAGCACCAGGTAATTCAACAAATCTACTTCTTATAATAAACTAGAAATTCGATTATTCATTCTCTTCGACCTTCGTCTTAAAACTCTAATTTTGAGCAGAGTATGGTAATGGAGCGGAAGCAACAACAAGCGGAGACATGTACAGCTTTGGAATTCTCTTGTTGGAAATATTCACTGGGAAGAGACCAACTGATGAGACATTCAAAGATGAACAAACACTTTGTGTTTTCGCAAAGACGGCGCTGCCGGATCGAGTACTCGAAGTTGTTGATCCATTGCTTGTAGTCGAACTCGAGGATAACAGAAACCAAGAGGCAAGCAGTAGCAGAAACCCAAGGAGAGAAAACGGGCAGGCAACCATAATGAAAGAATGCTTGGTTTCCATCTTCAAAGTTGGAATTGCTTGTTCTGTGGAATCACCACAAGACCGGATGGACATTGTAGATGCAACCAAGGAGTTGCATTTTATTCGGAACAAACTTTTAGGGGCCGGAATTCGAACACGAAGAGAGGCACATGTTTAGAATGTGAAGGTTGTTATGTGGTTTGTGCGAATTTTTATATTTAAAGTGGTTGGTATATACTTCTACACTCAAATTTAGGTTTAAGGATTAAGGTTTAGAGTTTTAAGTTAGGGTTTAGAGAATTTAGGGTCGGGTGTATTATTTTATAGTATAAAAAATTTAAAGTTAAAGCTTAAAATTTAATTATTGTAGTATTTTTTAGTGTTGAGACATAAATAAGAGTACCGAAAAAGGGTCGAAGATTTTTATCCGTTGGTACGTAGTTAATGTGCCGATTCATTGCCAAACCTACTATTATTTAAAAATTGGCAAACTACACTTGTTCATGAGGGATGGAAATCATCTGCCCAAAGTATGCCCTCATTTGTGCCCCCACTTTAAAATAGTGAGTTTAGAGTTTGGGGTTTGAGATTTAAGGTTGGGACTTAGGGTTAGGGTGTAGGGAATTAGGGGTATGGTGTATTTTTTAGGGTTAAGGGTATAAAAATTAGGATTATGGGGCAAAATTTAATTTTTAAGTATTTTTAGGCAAGGTGCATAGAATGAGGCATGGTTAAGGTCAGTAGATTTTTACATGTTCATGTGTTGGGTTGGATCATTGCTTGATTTCAAAAAGTTCATGTCTAGGTTTAAATTTGATCTGATTTAATTGTTCTTGTTGTTAAACATGTTTTTATATTAATATTAATATATTATCCAATTAAATTTAAATAAAAATATTTTTATCATTTCATTTAAATTTGAATTAATTCGGATGATTCCAAAGTGAAAAAAAAATATCCTACCCAAAGTCAGCATGACCTGACTCTTATAGATCATGCTTATCGGGTCAGATGGACCGTTGGCCCATGGATATATCTATTTGTAACTATGAAAGTTGAAACAAGGATGAAAATACTCTACCCCTTTTCGGTGCCCCTACATATTTTCTCACGCTCAAAATTAACTTTAGGGTTTAGGATTTTAGGTTATGGATTGTGATTAGGGTTTAGGGAATTTAAGGTATGGTGTATTTTTTAGGGTATAGGGTGTAGGGTTAGGATTTAGAATTTAAGGTTAGGGCTTAGAATTTAATTTTATAGTATTTTTTAGTGTTGGGGCATATGTAGGGGCACCGAAAAGGGGCAGACGAATTTTATCCTTGAAACAATATAATTGTATTCGTACTTAATTTTTAGGCTTAATGTTAAAATAAGTATCTAAATTATCATGTTTTTTATATAAGTGTCTAAATTATTTTTTACCTCTTTTAGAAGCCTAAACTATCTTGTTTTTTTTCTTTTAGGCGTCTGAATTTTTTTGCTCCTTTTAGGTGCCCAAACTATTATTTTTTGTCAAAATAAGTGCCCAATTTTTTTTTTGTCAAAGTAGGTGCCTCATATTGACCTTAAAATGAACAAAAAATTATAATTTGGGCACCTAAAAAGGGGAAATAGTTTATGCACCTAAAAGAGAAAACTGGATAGTTTAGACACCTTTAAGCACTTCAAATGAGAAAACGTGATAGTTTGAGTACTTATTTTGGTATTGAGCCTAATTTTTATAAAAGAAAAGTCCAACAATTTTAACGTATCTCCTGCCAATAGCAGTAGGATTTTCTCGTCGCAAAAGTTTGTACTAAAAGATAAGCGGTTGCTATTTTATTTTCATAAATAATAAACGAATTTTTATTTTCATAATTAAGGGATGAGGTGAGCAACTATCACACCACATCTCACATATCACAATAACACTATTTTTTTTTTTTGCAAAAACTAATTAGCAGTTCAAGCTCTCAAATTATTTAGTATGGCATATTCATTTGTTGAAGTTAAAGTTTGAAGTTAATTGAGACCCATTAATTGTCCTAGTATTTATAAAAGTTCATTTGCTTTATTTTTTATGTGCATTTGAACCTCAATATTTGTGTTGAGAATTTTATTATAACATGCCTAATATAAAAATACATGGAATTGGTTCTGGGATGGGTTGGGTGAAGAAGCAACTAGTAGGTGAGATTTCTATAATTCCATGTCCTCACACACACGCACAAGTACATCCCCACCATTAAATTGCATGAATATACATAGTCAAAGCCCTTTTCCATGAAACTTTTGAACAGAGAAAGACAGATTTATTAGAAATCAAAACATTTAAAGATTTAAGGGACCCATTACCATTACCAAGAAGATTCACTCAAATAACAAACACTTGACTTTTCATTAAATTTGTTTTTGAACATGTCCAACTCATTGTTTCAATGGAGTTTCCACAACAAAATCAAGTTTTAAATATGCTGTCTCTGGTTGGGCCTAAAATGTCTTCAGTTAATTAAGAAAGTTTGAAAAAAAATGTGGATACTTTTTTCCAATAGTTTTCATGATGAATTGAATGAAATTAGGAGGGAACAGGGACAAATGTCTTTTCGATGTGCCATTAATGAAATTTTGGGACTGTCCTCTGCCAGGTTTGACCATTATTTTCAGACATTTCTGAAATTCTTTGAACCATATTTCCCTCCATTTTAAGATTTTTTTTAATTTTAAAAGTTAGATATAATAATAAGATATTATATTATAAAAAGAATCTAAAAATTATATTCAAATTTTAATAACATTGTTAGAAACAGTCATAAATCTTGAATATAAAACATTAAAATTAAAAAGAAAACATCTATGGTTAAGGAATGCATCAGTAAAATTTTATGGTTACAAGAAAATAGGTTTTTGGAACTTGCCAAAAATAATGGAATAGAGAGAATAATAACATAAAGCAATTTCTGGTTTTTGACCAAAAGCATCAAATAAAATAGAAATGGAAGAAAGAAAGATGAGGAAATCTGTCGGTTTATTTTTCAAAGAAGCTTGTCAAATTTTATGAGGTAGACAGAGACAAAATTTAAACATTCAAGATGAGTCATTTATTAATGAAGACTGTACATTGTACTTCAAAAGGATCAAGTTCGATATGAACAAAACATAAAAGATGAGAACTTTGACTTTCTCTGCCATATCAAATCTAATGGGCTAAGTTAGTATTAGCTATACGGGTGAACAAAATTCGCTCCACTAAAAAAATTAAATTATTTGATTCGATACGAAAATATTAATTTTATTTTATTTCAACTCGTAATTTTATAAATTAGACTTAATTTAACTTCGAAAAAAATTAAATAAAATTTGAGTTAGAAAATGAAAATTTGAATAACTCAAAATTTATAGTAATTAGTATATCAGTTTTTAAGTTCGAGTCGAGTCTCTGGATTCTGTCTTATATATATATATAGAGAAACTTGTTTAAATTGAAACTAATTAGTAACATAACATTATAAATATTTACAATTAAATTTGAACAGAAACTTGAACAAATCGACTCGACTAAAAAAATCATATAAAATTTGAGTTATAAAAAATGACTCTTCAACTCGACTAACTCAATTTTTTTACTAGATTCGTTCGAATATTCACCCTAATCAATTATTTAAGGCTTTGGCTCGGGAATTTTTGTGTAACAATGTAAGTAGGGAGAAAGTGTCGAGAACGTTCAGTAATTTTTTCCGGATATTTAAAACCAATAAAATATTTATTTAAAGAGTTTTTATCATCAAACTTGAAGGGAAAAAAACTTATTTAGTATTTTGAGGATGTTACAAACAAACTTGATCTTGAACTAAATCGCACCAGCATATTCAAAAAAAATCTAACATTAATTTTGGGCTTTTTCATCATCAAAGTTTGTTTATTTTTCTTTTATTGTTTTAACTACGTCGTTTTGTATGACTTGTGTGCTCGTAAGTTGTTTTTGTTAATTTTGTATTGAATTGGAAAAAACTAAAACGTTAAGGGTGCAACTGATAAAAAAATAAAGATAATGTTATATTTTTGTATCATAAAAGATAATGTTGTATTAAAGATGGTCAAGAAAAGTAGGCCAAGTTACTATGTTCACACATACGACGCACGAAAGCGCCACCAACCAGCCAATGTGGACCAATGGGAACGGTGTTTTGTCTTTTCTTTAGGTCTTATTTATAGTTTAAATTCAAATTTTGTGATTGTTATTTCGAATAATATTATTTAAAAAAATAAATTTATTTTAATATTTAAACATTTATTCTCTTATTAACTTTGTAACAATAAGTACTCTCTTCCCAAAATACATGTCTAATGAAATGTGCAGCACTACCGTTTATATATCTCAATATCTCTTTTTTCTTTTTTGATGTGAGATTAATGACCCTGCATTTTTTCAGGGGTGTCATTTTCCCCCACTCAACCTCGTGACGCCCTCGTCACGAACTTCTACTCTTGTGATTGGCCAATTGTCACAGTTGTTTACCCTGCCTACTCTGCTCACGAGCTCTTGGTGTGAAATCAAGCAGTTAAAGGGTTGCTCCCCGTGACAATATACTTTACCAATACGCTTAATAGTAGTTGGATTTCTAAGGAAGTTAAAGGAGATGTTCAAGGGAATATTTCGTTTTTATTCACGCATTTTGATTTTTGTATTTTATTTTTTTAGTATAAATTTTTGATGAAATATCCTCTAAATTTCTGTGCATGCGTGGAGTGTATTTTATTATACATTTCTTTTATCTTTAGTAAAATGCAGCTCTTGTTTAAAAGAAGATACCACATCTATTTTGTATAAAGAATAATATTAGGGCCTTTCTTTGAGGCATCTTCTTTCGAGAAAATTGAAAAGCTTATTAAAATTATCATAAGATATAGGGTGGGACTGTAGGGCACCCTCCCAACTCTTATTATAGGGCATTTGGGCATAAAATTATACTTGGTTACTTTTTCAATTTAATTAGTAATTACTTCTTTTTCATAAATTAGTCAGTACAATACTATACATTATTAGTAGTATATATTGGGAAATGTTGTTTATTGTCTTAATTAATAGGGCAGGGAACCCTAGAAGGTTTTTTCTTCTCATATTACACATTGGATTTTGTGGCCTACAAACATTTGATGGTGAAAAAGAATCCCTAATTATCGTATAAGACTAAGGGACATTTTTAATGGTTTAGGTATAACATCCCAAAAAAAAGAATTAGCTAGAATAATAAATAACATTAACAATAATTGGGTTACATAATCTATGCATTTTTCTTATTGGATACAGATTAAAGAACTCGTCTTAAAGATTAATGTCAATATTTTTTTAATATGCATATCCGTCTTATGGTTTATGTTCGGGGTGCGAGATTGGGATAAAAATTCTCTACTCTTTTTCAGTGCCCCTACTAATGCTCCAACACTAGAAAAACACTATAAAATTAAATTTCAAGCCCTAACCCTAAATTCTAAATCCTAAATCCTACACCTTATACCTTAAAAATACACTCTACCCTGAATTTTCAAAACTCTAACCTAAAACTCTAAACTCTAAACTTATTTTTGAGCATGGGGCATAAGTAGAGCACCGAAAAGGAGCAGAGAATTTTATCCGCGAGGCTACCTCTCCAAACAATATCATCTCTAAGGATAAAACTCACGTCCTCTCTTTAGGAGTACAATGTGCCTTACCAATACACTCAACACTTGTTAGTTAATGTCAAAAAATAAGTTAAAAAAAATAATATGGGACAGCTTTAACCACTCTGCGATCCAGGGATTTTTTTTTTGCAAATTATATATATAATCTTAAAAATATGCTTATAGACTCAGTACAATAATATAGGTTTTTAGTGACAAATTGATAGGACTAGGAATTATTTTGTCACAAATATTAATTTTTTGTGACATTTTTTTACGACACTATTAGTATAAGTAATTGTGACATATTTTTATTTGGTCACTATAACAATAGTAATTGTGACGATTACATTTTTCACAAATGAATTCTCACTATAAGTATACAATTGTGACACAAAGTTCATTGTCACTAAAACTTTGACACATGATAGTGACGATATGTGAAGTGGTCACTATTATTTGATACTTGTTGTTACAATGAAATTACTTGTCACTTAAAGTTTCACTTTTTGCTGTGATAAATTTTGTCACCAATAAAAAAATAAAACTAATGACAAATTAGACATTGTCACAATGATAATTTTTTTATAATTATAAAATTTAAAGTTATCATAAACTAGTTTGTCAAAGGGTAAGATATTTCTATAGTCTATACTATGTGCAAATTGTTGTTTTAGTCAATCTATTTTGATCAACTTTAGTCCCTATATTTTTAAAATTTTAAAATTTTAATCCTAATCCTCTAACGGGACATCGACAATATGACTAAATTACAAGGACTAAAAATGATCGAATTAAAGAACAAAAATTAATAAGCAACTTATGTATAACAAATTAGCTAAAAAGAAAATTTTGCTTAACATATTTAAATACTACTATTCATGTTAGGATCAAACATTCAAAATTTAAAAAGTATAGAAATTTAATGTGACCAAATTAGAGTACAAAGACTACTATGTGATTTTAGCATAATATATGATAGATTTTTTTTTGAAAATTTTAAAATATATATTCCATTTTGATTAGTTTTTTATTCAAAAAATATCTAAATAGTTTCTCCAACATACGTACTTCGTATAAGAAACTATAGAAAAATTAGTTAAAATTAGTGTTATAATTAATAAATATTTTTAAAATAAATAAAATTAATTTCAATTACAATTAAACCTAAATATTATTTTTCTTTCAAAATATATTAAATTTCTTGTCTAGCCTAGTGGATAAGTATTGCACTCTCGCCCTAAAGGTTTCAGCTTCGATCCTTCTTGAAGCCAGACATTGCATTTATTTACTAAAACTTGATATATGAATATGCTACATCATCTGCTGACTAAAATGCTAAAGCACCGTGATCTAATGAAAGCTTAAAAGTTTGCTGACTAAAATGCAAAAGCTCCATTAAATTTCAAGATCAATTAGTGATTAGTTTAAACCCTAAATAAAATGGTTACAACTAAAAATATAATTAATTTTTTATTATTGACAGTAACGACATATTCTAGACACTTTTTATATATGTATTTGTGATAGAATATTTGTCACTAGTAAGAATAACATTAGTGTCTTACTTTTAGTCACTATTAATAATCATTTGTGTCAAATAGTGTGGTCATAAAGAATATAACTATTGTGACGAAATATATGAAAATTGTCACTAATATAATAGTGACTTAGTTATTAGTGACGACTCAGAAAAATAGTCACTATAAATTTTAGTGACTAAATTTAACATTTTTTGTGTCTATTTTCAATGTCATTAAAAATAGATTTTCTTGTAGTGACTCCATTAAGGACTATTTTAAAAAATAATTATTATATTTTTCTTATACTATCAGGTTAAATACAGTATGTCAATATCTAAAAATTACTTGGATAAAAACAAATGATTAATAATTTTATTCATTAAAACGTTAGTGTGTATAGTTTTTTTTTCAGTAGGCTTACGTTGTGAGAGTTCAATGATAAATTCTCTTAATTTTATTTTAGCACAAGTCTCAAGATCGTTAAAAGTAGAAAAGAAATGAAAAGAAAAAAAAAGATAAACGATGATACATTAGAAATATGAGTAAACTACACCCATGGTAACTAAAGTTTCAGTGAACTTTTATTTTGATAACTAAAGTTTTAAAATTGTATTATATATCATTAAAATTATTGATAAATCACAAAATGGTCATTCTAACTTAACTCACGTTAACGGAAAGGGATAATATTCAATTTGGCTCTAAACTACAATTAAACCTTCAATCTAGTCCTTCAATCTAGTCATTCTCATCCTCAAATCTTCAGCTTTAATAGATTTCAAGTGTTGCGAAGAATATGACAACAAAGGTGAGAGACTTTATCCTTTCGCAAAAAGTTTATATTTCTCTCGAGTAATTAAGTTTGGAATAATTTGTCTCCTTTCATGGACATTCTTAGGATTTAGGCAGTGGGATTTCCATTCGTTTCAAAGGTTTTGGGATTTGATTTTTTAGATTTGAATATAGGAAGTTATTTGTTTGAATTTATAATATAAATTTGATCTTATTTGTTTTAGAAACAAAACTAGAATGATACAATCTGTAAAAGTTAAAGAACTAAATATGTTACTGTATCAATTATTGAAGTTTTTTATAAAAAATAGAGTAAAAAATGATAAAGGACTATATTGAAGTTTTAGTTATAGTTTAGAGTCTAAATTGAGTATTAGCCATTTTTTAAACGTGTCATGTCGTCAAACCTATTGAGAGTCACTGTAAATTCTTCATTGTGTGATGTATAAATAACGTTAATAACAATAATGCTACTTTTAAAATTTCAATGATGTATAGTGTAGTTTACTCTATGAATATATATTTGTAGTAATTGGCCTATTTAAGACCCAACGGTAGGGATGAGAATTGGGTAGAGAATATTTAAAAATAAAAAAGATTCGAACTGACGAAGACGAGAAATAACTGAAACCTTCACTTACGGAGACGGGATGGGAAAATTTTATCACCGAAGTTCAAATGGTAATGGGGACGAGGATTGTTATATTCGAACCGTGGGGATAACCGAACCGTAACTGTATAAATAACTGTAGGGATCTCCGAAAAATATCCACAAGGATCCCTGATATTTTACAAAATTTTTAAAATATATAAAATTAACTCTTGATTACATGTATAACTACCTATCTTATAATCAATACATCTGTCTTTTGTTTAAACCTTATTAACTTTGGGTGACCTCTCTAGAAATTTAACATTTTTTGTTAATTATATAATCTATTTATCTCTCTATTTCTGTCGTTCATTTTACACAAAAACCTTGTTCCCTTTCAACCATATGTTTAAGTGTATTGAGTATATGACATGTAAATTGAAATCGACCATATATTTTGGTTAGTAAAATAATAAATTTTGTTTAACTTTTGGGGACGAGGATTTCTCGAAAATCGTAAGAATCCAATAAGTATGGGGATGAGGACAAAAATTTATCGAAGCATGTAACAGAAATTGACCAAAATCGTACCACAAGTGTTGGGAGTTGGGACGAAATAGGAAATATAAAACTGTCCTTGAACCAACCGATTCCCACTCCTACTCAGCGGAGTCGTTTAGGTATCATATAAAAGAGACTATTTTACTCAAATATACTATTTGTAACATTATTTACGTGTTCGATAATTTAAAATAAATTAATTTCTGATTTAGCACCCTTTGTAGTAACATGTGGATTTCATAAATATTTAAAACTTTTTAATGGAACTTGTTATATCATTTTAGCGGGTTCCATGAATTTTTATTTATTTTTTTATTAGAAACAACGGAGCCTTTAAGTTATGACGAGTTTTATTAAAAAAATTTAAAAAATAAATCATGAGATGTGGTGTGGTAGTTACTCACCTTATCCTTTAACCATGAGGTTAGGAGTTCGATTCTTACATATAGAAATAGAGCAGATTTCATTGCCAGTTGTTTACCTTTTAGTGAGAGCACCTGCAGCGAGGGGATTAGTCAATGTTATTAGTGTAGGGGTGTTCATTGTCGAGTACCCGATTTATCTGGGTACCTACTTTACCAGCATGTTACACTTGGGTACCGGGTACCCGGTTTATATATATATATTAATTCTATTTTTTAATAATTTAGGGATTTAAATTTAGTTTTAGAGTAAAAATATTAATAAACTTAAAATAAAAATCTAATTTAAAAATATAAAAAAATATATATTAAAAATTATCGGGTCGGTTGGATACCCGGTAAAGGAAAACTTCCAGCCCGTGTCCCGACCTGTGTCTCGGAAAAAATATTGGGTCGGGTATTTTTTTATAAAATTACCCGATTTTTTAGGTTCGGGTCGTCGGGTCAGGTATTTTTGAACACCCGTAAATTCAGCGGTGGATACCAATCGACATATTTAGGTCAAAACCCCCTTAAAATAATTATATATAAAAATGGCTCCCTCCAATGATTATTTGGAAAAATGACCCCCAAATGTGCCACCTAATGTAACCTCGCGTTTTCCGGGAAGCGAGACGCGAACTCGCGTTCTGCAGAGCGCGAGTTCCATCTACGTGGCAGCGTTGTTTGAAATAACAGGTTTTTAGGAACTCGCGTTCTACAGAACGCGAGGTCCCCGAGAATTTGCAGCTGAATATATCACACAGAACTCGCATTCTGCAGAACGTGAGTTCTGTGCAAATCTAGGTTGAAAAACAAGGTAGATAGGCCTGTTCGAGCCCAATTCCGGGCTTATAAATCGTATATTTTTAGCGAACATCGAGTTTGGGTTCGTAGTACTGGAAATTCTCTATCATATGACAACAACACAGTCAATTTCCGTCCATTCTAATCTGACTTAAAATGGCTTCCAAAACCCTATGGTATCATCCTTTTTTGAATGAAATTACCTTTGAAGAACAATTGATAATTTCGGTTTAGTAATCACATAAAAGTAATAAAAAACCAAAATTAAATAAATATTTAAAAGTTTAATTATAATAGATAAAGAAAATTAAAATACGACATTTACAAAAAAAAACTAAATGTCTCGAATAAATATATTAAAAACATAAATACATATCCATTATAAAAAAGGCTAATGACGTCTATGTCCATCCGTTCCGCAGTCGGGTGGACAACGATCCCGATCTGAATTCCTCCGAACAAGCTGTGCTGCATCCTCCTCGTCCTCATCATCATCATCATCTGCGACAAGCGGACCTTTGCTGGGCCCGGGCGGGGAGTAAAACAAGCTTCCCGGCGGCGTTTGTTGGACAATGCTAAAGTCAAACTGAGATGCCAACGGTGGAATATCGATCAACGGAGGACCACTCGTCGACATATGGGGACGGTAGGCATCGGAGAAGCCGAAGTCGAGTGGAGGCCTCATCTGCTGGAACGTCGAAGGACCGCTCAAGTTCTGAAATGCTGTGGAGGAGGTGTTCGAGGAACTAAGAGTGAGAAACAAACATGGCGCAGACTACCTTGAAAAAAATCCGAGGAAAAAATGGCTTCGATCGTATGACGGGGGTAAACGATGTGGTCACATGACAACGAACTTGGCTGAGGCGGTGAACTCATCATTGAAGAGAGTGCGACAGTTGCCTACCACTTCTGTTGTCAAAGCGACTTACTATCGTCTGGCTACCCTATATGCAACCTTGGGAAGGCAAGAAACTGAGTACATGGCAGGTGGACACATAGTCAATCCGGATTTCCGCACAAAACTGCAAACTCAAGTGCACCAATCAAGAGAGATGACTGCAACTCTCTTCTCGCGAGAAGAACATAAGTTCTGTGTTTCAAAATTTTCCAGGCGGTTGGAAGGCATTTAGCACAACGCGTACGTGGTAGATCTCAGGGCAAGAACATGCGAGTGTGAAATATTCCAAACATTCAAATACCCGTGCGCACACGCCATTGCTTCTTGCGCAAACCAACGGATAAACTACATGAGACTAATTGATCCGGTATACTTACTCGAAACAGTGTTTAAGGTTTACGAAAAATAGTTTTCTCTAATCGGAAATGAGGTTGATCCTTATGTCATTGACACTGAACCGACCATACGCCTAGATCCAGCACTACCGAGAGACAAAGGACGTCCACGGTCTACACGAATACACAGTGCTAAGGATATGGTCAAACATCGAGAAAAAACCGGACAAAAGAAACATTGCAGTATATGTAAAAATCCTGGACACACAAAGACCAAGTGTCCTAATAGCTCGGCCCCTCGTCTTAATTAATTCATTGTAATTTGTTTACGCGAGTTCGCCCATAACTATCGATCAATAAAACCAGTCTAATTCATTTTATAAAATAGGCATTTTATATTTTCAATCATTCAAAAAAATATGCTAGGATAGCATTTTCGAAGCGAATTTAAGTTAGTGTAGAATGGACGGAAATTGACCGTGTTGGTGCCATATAATAGAGAATTTCCAGTACTACAAACCTAAACTTGATGTTTGCTAAAAATATACGATTTATAAGCCCGAATTTTTGCTCAAACATACCTATCGACCTTTGTTCAAAGGCAATTTCATTCAAAAAAGGATGATACCATAGGGTTTTGGAAGCAAATTTTAAGTCAGTTTAGAATGAACGGGAATTGACCGTGTTGGTGTCATACGATAGAGAATTTCTAGTACTATGAACCCAAACTCGATGTTCGCTAAAAATATACGATTTATAAGCCCGAAATTGGGCTCGAACAGGCCTACTCACCCTTGTTTTTCAACCCAAATTTGCACAGAACTCGCGTTCTATGCGATATATTCAGCCGCCATTTCAACTTCTCGGGGATCTCGCGTTCTGCAGAACGCGAGTTCCTGAGAAACCGTTATTTCAAACAACGATGCCATGTAGTTTGACCTCGTGCTCTGCAGAACGCAAGTTCGCGTCTCGCTTCCCACGGAACGTGAGATTCCATTAGGTGAAATGTTTGAGGGTCATTTTTCTAAATAATCATTGGAGGAAGCCATTTTTATATATAATTATTTTTATGAAGTTTTTGACCCAAATATGCCATACCAATCAGATGAATTCCCGCAAAAATTGTTTGGAAAAAAATATTTTTTTTAAGACATCAGATCAACAAATAATGTTAGAAATCAGTATATTTTAAAAAATAACCTATAGGAAGGGTCACAATTATAGAATTCTGAACGCTCCCTGAGACTCTGATCCTCGCTCCTCTCTTTATGATCACATACAGTTGGACGTTCGTTCGTTGGTTCATTCATTAATAATAATAATAATAATAATAATAATAATAATAATAATAATAATAATAATAATAATAATAATAATAAAAGAGTAGTTCCCAATATATCTTTGACTGCTGACATAATAAAAAGAATATAGTATAATATAATTGTACAAAGCTCTGCCAGGAATTCAAAAAAAAAATCAGAGTACCAATCGCAATGGTACCATGAAGAATTCACTCTTTGCATTGAAAATTCAGTATTACCTACCCTATTGATTAAACATATATTATTTAATTAATATTTCACATATTAATTATATTATTAAACACCTCCATTAAATTTAAATATAAACAGAATATTAAATATAATAAGCAAATTAAATGTATCCTAATTATATAATTTTTTATAGAGTATTTAAAACTAATTAATAATGGAACCCATCACTTATAAGTTGTTTTTTGTTTGTTTGTTGGGGAAATCAAAAAATGTTTTTTCATATATTTTCTAAAAGAATATTGTATTTTGTTCTAGGGTTGGATAAAATTTCCGACAAACCGAAACTGAAACCAAAATTCGAAAAAATCGATCTGAAAATACGGTTAACCGAACTGAGAAAATGAGTTTTGGTAGTTTTTTTTTAAATATTATTTTAGTTCGGATGCGATTTATAGTTTTGAAAAAAATAGGTAACCAAACCGACCGATTATATAATATATAATAAACAAATACAATTTATATATAATTATATTAGCAAATTTTTAGGGTTATTTTTAATTTATTCCCCTCCAAATATTTACATATATTTATTACCCTACGAGTAGAAAGTCAACGAAATATTCATTTGGGAAGTCAATAATTAAATGTAATTTATTCTTAAAATATTTTATTAACCTTGGAATCGTACATTTGATTTTTTAAGGGTTTACTGTTTTCAAATGATTTTATGGTTTTTAACTGATTTTATTAGATTTTTTTTATGTTATTAGGCCTAGTTTTTGCATATACTACAATTATATTTTATTGAATTTGTTCTAGTATTAAGAAGATATTGGCATTTGCGTCAAATTTTTTGAAAGATATATTTTCTTTGACTATGTTGTTAAATTTTATATTTTTATAAGAGAAGTAAAAAGAACCCATTTCCCATCGAATCGAACAAAATATTTTAGTTAATCAGTCAATCGGCTAACCAGTTTAACGGTTACAATTTAGGGTTAAAAATTGAACAATTCAAATTTACTGGTTATCCGAAATAATTTGTTAATGGTTAATCAAACTCGATTTTGCACACCCTGTTTGTCCCCCACATAAAAATATTTTATTGTGGAAATCTTAGGAAAAATGTAAGGCGAGATTAGCGGAGTGGAACTACATTTGGATTTTTCGGGGAAAAGTCTCTCAATCTCAATTCCAAGTCTGACCCCAACTATTTAGGGAGAAAAGTGTATAAATCTTTGATTTTGTATGGTCTACGCCCATTCTACACTTAATGTTTGGGTTTTAGAATTGATTTGTAGGTCATTTAAACTTAGAAAAATTCTTCAATAAGAGTAAAATATTAATTGAGTTGTGCCAAGTTATAAAAATGCATCTAAATGATTTTTCATTTTTTTTTTCAGTTTTTTAATATATTAATGTGATTATATGATAATATTTATTTTTATTTTTTGACAACACATTTGATACACATAAATACTTAAACTCAAATTTTCTAAAATTATTATTATTATTATTATTATTATTATTATTATTATTATTATTATTATTATTATTATTATTTCACTGAAATCACTCGTTGAGTTGAATTTCATCTTTATAGTAATGAAATGATACGTTGATCATTTCCATATTTTTCTCCTTTATTTTTTATTCCTTTTTGAGAGTACCCGTATTTTCCTTTTAGTTGTTTTATTATTTAGGGAAAACTATACCGGTGGTCCCCAAACTATTACCATTTTCTTATTTTGGTCCCCAAACTATGTTTTTCGGTAAAATCGTCCCTTCTGTTACATAGTTCTCATGTTTTAGTCCCGGCGTTAAATAGCTAACGATTTTGCTAACGTGACATTTTTTAAGATGAGAGAGAAATGATTAAAAAATATTTAAAAAATGCCATGTCAGCAAAACCGTTAGCTATTTAACGTCGGGGGACCAAAACAGGAGAACTATATAACAGAAGGGACGATTTTGCCGAAAAACATAGTTTAGGGACCAAAATAGGAAAACGGTAATAGTTTGGGGACCACCAGTATAGTTTTCCCTATTATTTATGTGATGTTTTAAAAGTTTAAATTTATAATTTTAGATAAATGTAATTCACATATATTTATATTTGTATTTGTATTTAATATTAGGTTAAAGGGTCAAATTTGTCCTTGTAGTAATCCGAAATCAGCAATGTTGCCCCTTCTTTTTTTTCTCTGTAATTTTGCTCTCAAAGTCAGTCAATTGTAGCAATGTTGCCCTTTGACCGATTTTGACCGTTAAATGCTGACGTGGCAGTTAACGGTGCTGACGGGGCAATTTTACCCTCGAAGTCATTCATGCAATTTTGCCCTCGAAGTCATTAATTGCAGCACTTTTACCCTTGTTTTATTTAGTTATTGAATAAAATTGGATAAATAATTTAGTTTTTTCGAGTTGAACTTTAACAAACAAAATATATGAAAAATCGATTAACAAATTGATGTAAATATCCTTTGAGTTCCTAGTAATTTTAAAAATAAGCAAAATGAGAACTCTCGCAAAAAATCAAAATATTATTCATTTTTTTTAAAAATCTATAAACTTAATAAAAATAAATACGATATTGAAAAAAATTTATTGAAAATAAACCAACGAGAAGCGTGTTAAATGAACGGTGAACGCGAACTATTCTATTTGAACGACGTTCGATTGACACACTTACCGACGATGGGTTGTTAGGAAAAAATTTACGATGAACTCGAATCATGTGGCTCAGGTTGAATTCTGTTTTATCTTCTGTATATCCTTGTATTTATCTCCCATGCCCTTATCTCCCATGTCGTTTTCGCCGAACACCACTAATGTCGTTTTCTGAGATCACCGTACATTTTTTCTAACAACCCATCGTCGGTAAGTGTGTCAATCGAACGTCGTTCGAATAGAATAGTTCACGTTCACCGTTCAATTAACATGTTTCTCGTTGGTTTATTTTCAATAATTTTTTTGAATATCGTATTTATTTTTATTAAGTTTATAGATTTTTAAAAAAATCGAATAATATTTTGATTTTTTGTGAGAATTCTCATTTTGCTTATTTTTAAAATTACTAGGGACTCAAAGGATATTTATATCAATTTGTTAATCGATTTTTCATATATTCTGTTTGTTAAAGTTCAACTCGAAAAAACCAAATTATTTATCCAATTTTATTCAAAAACTAAATAAACCAAGGGTAAAAGTGCTGCAATTAATGACTTCGAGGGCAAAATTGCATGAATGACTTTGAGGGTAAAATTGCCCCGTCAGCACCGTTAACTGCCATGTCAGCATTTAGCGGTCAAAATCGGTCAAAGGGCAACATTGCTACAATTGACTGACTTTGAGGGTAAAATTACGGAGAAAAAAAAGTAGGGGCAACATTGCTGATTTCGGATTACTACAGGGGCAAATTTGACCCTTTAGCCTTAATATTATTAAGAGTGTTTTTTTATAAAGTAAAACAAAATCAAGAGTGATTAACTAGATTGTCTTGGATTAAATTCCGTTAATATAAATACATATATATAATAATATATAAACTATTACATACAATTAAGCGATTCAACTATAATAATGTCATGGTCATGGATTTATTTTTTAAAAAAGAAATTGATAGGATAGGACTTAAGAGTAGCACATGCATGCGTCAATAAAAGTAAACTACGCCTCGGGGAAATTGTGTTCAAAGCAAAGGTTGAAACTTTAGAATTTGATAGTTCCCACTTCCCACTTGTGTTTGACCCACCCTGATACAGTCACGTCAGATGGACCCCATTGAGATGTCCACGTGGCAAGATCAAGAGTGGGGAACACATACAAGGCTGTAATGGAGAAGAAGATGGGATTACCTAAGTCTTTTTCGAACAATAATATAGTCATAGATATACTTTTCTGCTACAAAATACAGAGGCTCCGTCATTTTCTATCTCTGCTGGGAACTCCACAGTTGGAGAAAGAAAAGAAAACTGAGATCCAATGGAGTATGAGAGAATAGGCAAAGTTCAGGTAATCTTCTTCATTGAGCTTTACTGTGTTTATGGCGAGAGTCTTGGTGTTTTGGTTTATGAATTGTTAATGCCAGCTTTCTGTGAAAAAAAAGTTGGCTTTCAATGGTGAATGGTGTTTCTTCTGATCTGGGTTTCAATCAAATTTCAAAAAATATTTGCTGTTGATGGGAAAGAGCTTTCCTTTTGCCAAAAATTGTCTTTCTAGATGATGGGGAGTTGTGAATTTGATTTCCTTGCTTGTTTTTAAGTTGGTTTTTGATGGAAAGTTTTAACTTGTTTGTTTTGCAAGAAAATAGAAAGAAAAGGAAGAGTAGAATGATTTCTTCATTTGAAATTTTAGTGTAAACTAAGATTTATTTCTTTGAAGTCACTTTTTGTTTTTAACTGCAGAGTGGTATTTCACCAAGTAAATTAAGAATGAAGCTGATGGGGCCACATCATCAGAGAAAAAAGGATGGATCAAACAACAATTCTTCAAGGACTTCCCCTTCTAGGATCGAGGATTCTGAGTTTGTCAACAGTCTATTAGACTCTAAAAATGCAGATTTTGATGAGGATGGTTTGTTACTTTCTCTCATTTCTTCATTATTACTAGCTGTTAAATATCTGTAAAATTTTAATCTGGGTAAAAATCTGCTACTTCTGAAGCTCTTATGGCCTGCAAATTAGATACAGTTAACATTTCTTTTGAACCTGGTTTAGGGTTTCATCTAAATTTGCAGGCTGACTTACATGTATTCAAATTGAATTGCAGTTCCCGGTTTAGATGTTGCACCGTTTAAAGTATCCAATGGGGCGATGTTGGATTCCGGCTTAAATGATCAGATTTGTAGCCAAACAAAGGAGTCATTGCCAAGGGAAAATATCGTGGCCGGTCATGCTAAATTGCAGCAATTCTCGAAGACTGACAACGGTAACTCGAGTACGATTCATCCGATGAGGACTTTAGAAGATGAGAATCTTGATTATGATAGCAACGCTAGTTCATCGAGCTTTGAGTTTCATAGAGGGGACAGAGCAGTACACAATTCCAGGACAAGGTCGTACTCGAGACCTATGTCGTCGAAGTGGAATGATGCTGAGAAATGGATAATGAACAGGCAAAACATGCAGGCCTCTTATGCTAAGAAGAATGCATTTCACAACCAAGCTAATCGTTTTCCCATGCCGAATACGGCGAGAGTTGCTCCAGACTCTGCAAATTATGATCTGAGGTCAACTGCTAATTGTACAGCTGACACTAAGCGGCTCGACTTCTATCAGCCTGCTGTGGAGATTCCACTCGAGAAGTTCTCTTTTAATCCCTCTGGACCTCATCCTATTTCGGTGCAATCATATGGAGGAAACTTGTTAACTGATCAGCGCCCTCAAAGTAAGGATTTAAGGGAAGTGGGTCAAACGGAAGATACAACAGGTAAATTTGCATGATGGACTTGTATATATTTTCTTAGATTGAATATTTAGTGGTTCACCGAGTGCATCCAGATCGATTTTATACTCTACTGTACCCTCTGATCACCGTAATGAGCACTTGCATTATAATGTAATTAAGAACATTGAAACGGATACTATAGATATGCATATGATGCTTTGTTAGACCATCATTTGAATTGATGATTTGGATGTTTTGCTACCCCTATGGGGAGTACAGAAAAGGGATTTCGAACTTCTTCACAGCCTTATACAATTTTCTTTTTTATGTGGGAGGGGATTGTGGAGAGTTTGACAGGGTTTCGTTCTTTTATTTAATCTTTATCTCATACCTTATGATATGTCCTTGCAGTTATTCCTGCAATACGATCAGTTTGTATGAGAGATATGGGAACAGAAATGACCCCTGTTACTAGCCAAGAACCTTCTCGGACTGCTACACCTGTAGAGGCAGCAACCCCACTCCGGAGTCCAGCATCTTCGATCCCATCTACTCCACGTGGAGGGGCACCAACATCAATGCCTTTGGATGACGAGTCAATTTATCCTAACGGCAAAAAGGAATTGTCGGAGCAAGAAAAGAAGCTCAAGACAAGACGAGAGATTGTAGCCCTTGGTGTCCAGCTTGGCAAGATGAATATTGCAGCTTGGGCTAGCAAAGACGACAAGAAGAACAATACTTCAGTTGATGCCACTCATATGAAGGAGCTTGGGCAGATGGAATATGAAGAACGAGCAGCTGCATGGGAGGAAGCTGAAAAGTCTAAGCATACCGCAAGGTTCTGATATGTTTCAATACACTACGGTTTATGCCGTGTTTAATTGCACGCTCGTAAAGTAATTGTTCCCATCAATTTATTTTCGCTGAATGCATATTTCAATTTCTCAGGTATAAGAGTGAAGAGGTCGAAATTCAAGCATGGGAGAGTCGGCAGAGAGCAAAACTAGAAGCAGAAATGCGGAGAATCGAGGTATCTGACAACCCTTTTGTCATCACATAGACACATGCTCGATAGTAATTCATGTTATTAAACATATTTAGAGTACTGATCTCTTTGACTCAAAAGAATCATATATGTGGCAATATGCTGAGCAATAAGCACCTGGAATAATTATGTCTTAACTTTTTTTAGGCAAAAGTAGAGCAAATGAGAGCACAAGCTGAATCAAAGATGGTAAAGAAGATTGCAATGGCTAAGCAAAGATCAGAAGAAAAACGAGCAGCAGCCGAAGCTAGAAAAAACCGAGACGCAGAAAGAACTTCTGCACAAGCGGAATACATTCGCCAAACCGGAAGAATGCCATCATCCCATTACATGTGCTGCGGATGGTTGTCATAATACGGTGAACAATGAATCATAACTCAAAATTGAGATGTCTTGTAACGTGTTTTGAGCGTCAGTAGCGATGGTGAAGCAGTGTTGTATTCATAGTGGTCTTGTTGTGCGTGTGTTATTACATTGAAAGATGAAAGGAAGAAATCAAAATTTCAATTACCCATGATTTGGTGGGTGCCTGAGGAGGAGGAGCAACTAAGTTGAAGTGGTAAAAATTGAAATTTAAGTTGAAGGGACTCGAGTTTAAAAATCAATTCACTAATTATTAAAATTTGAATTATTTGAATTCTCACGCCACTAGATCTAAAGTTCCTAATCACGTTGGCGGAGCCACCTTAAGGAATAAGGTGTCTCATAACACTCAAATTTTTTTATTATATAATTTTTATATAAAAAATTAAAAAGAAAATATATAAATGATACATCTTTTATAAATAAAATGACACACTTTTATAAATAAAGCGATCCCTCTTTTATAAATAATTAACCTTCATATACCGTTGAAAAATAATACCCTTTAATAAATTTCTGGCTCCACCCCTTCTTAATCACATGCTAGTCATCACCATTGTTCTCTGCTACTCGGTTATAGCTCCCGTGATCATCCCATTCGGAGTGCTTTACTTTGCCTACGGTATAAAGTTTCTAAAGTGTCGATCAAGGCCTTTATGTTTTGTTTTTAACAGGACTTTATGTTTTTTTTTTAAGATTATTATCTTTATACACAAGTGGTAAAAATATTTTATTTTCACAATCACTTTGATTTTAGAGTTTAGGGTCTTAGTTTAAGGTTTAGAGTTTAATAGTTTTAGTGTATGAGTTTAGAATTTAAGGTTTATGGTTAGAGTTTAGGTTTTAGGGTAATATGATAAGGGATTAAAATTTTAACTTATAAATTCTAAATTTTAACCTTGAACTTAAAATTCTATCCACTCATAAATTCAAAAGTATTACCCTTAAACTCTAAACCATAAACGAACTCTTTAAACCTTAAAACTAAAACACTTATGTAAAAATATTCTACAAAGAGCTTGTGTATAAAATAATTATCTGTTTTTTAATCTACTCAAATAAAAAGTATAGCATCTAAAAAATATTTTTTTAATATATTAAAAATGACAAATCCTTATTCGAGTAGACTAAAAATATTAAAACCCTCATCTATTATTATTATTTTAAATATTTGAGCATATTAAAAATGTTAAATCTTTATTCGAGTAACTAGACTCGTATATAAATAATATTTAAAAGTTTAAATCTTTGAATATTTAACGAATAAAAAACTATCTTATCCATTATAAGGGCCCAGCCCAGAAGAAAACTGCAAACCGCCGCTTCTGAAGCGTATCTATAAATACCACACCTGTCCTGTCAGGCAAAATAGCCTTCTCGTCTTCCCGGGCCAAAAACAAAAAGAGAAATCTGTCCCTTCAAATAATATCGAAGTGTTTTTTCAAAAAAAAAAAAAAAAATCCCGATTCGGTAACTCTCCCTCTTTTGAATTCTCAAATCTCTACTTTTAATAATTTTTTAATGAAATTTACGATTCTTCGGCTAATATATTGATTAAAACAATGGCGATCAACTGGCGTGCTTTGTTCTTTCGATTTCGAGATTTCTGTACACGCTAAATATCGTCTCTTCGTTTTCCCGGTTTAGATCGCTTTTGAGTTTAGTAGTGTTAATCGCTTTTCTCTGGAATATAGTATCAAGAGTTGAGTTTCTTATTACTTTTTGATGTTATTTATGTGTTCTTTTGGTGTATTTTCTCTGAGCTCCGTTTATTTTATTTAATATAATTAGTGTTTCTGAATAGGATTGTTATTGAGTTTACATTTTGGCTGAATATGTCTTAAAAGAACACAGCGACAGAATATATGTTCTGGAAATTTGAAGTTGAAAAATGTTTGGATGAATCTGCTCATATCTTACTTTTATAATTTATTTTTGTAAAGTCATCAATTGAGTTGTGTGCACATTTATTATTATTTGATAGGCTGTGAGTTGTGATCAAAATGGACGACGAGCAGAGCAGTGCTCCTGGAAGTAGGCCTGAGTTTGGTGCAATTTTCATGTCGAATAGTGCAACCAAGAAAGAATGTTTAAGAAGACGATTGCTTGGCCTCCCGTCTTCACAGGCCCACTTTGTGAAACAGGTTCAATCGGGGATGATCCTCTTTCTGTTTGAATTTGAGAGGAGAGAGCTGCATGGTGTGTTTCAAGCATGCTCTGATGGTGCAATGAATATAGTACCTCATGCATTTAGTTCATCAGGGATGCAATTCCCTGCACAGGTATCAGGGAGCTTTATGTTTTATGTGCTTCTTTGTGGAGTTGGTGTTAATCCTTACATAATATCATATAGGTAAAATTCAGGCCTTTGTGGAACTGTCATCCAGTTTGCGAAAATGAATTTTGTGATGCTATCCGCGAAAATTATTTTTCAAGAAACAAGTTTAGGTTTGGACTATCCGAAGATCAGGTCCGTAGTTTTTTCTATCCCAAACCATCCTCAATAAATTGATATACCACCTTTCAGAAATGTTTTAATCTTTTTCTCCTTGTTTAAATATGTAGGTTCGAAGGCTTCTGTCCTTGTTCAGTGTCAAGAGAGTGAAGGATCAAGCACCCGAGCTACAGTTGACCAGATGTAAAGTTGCAAGCCCATGTGGCTACATTACTGGTAAAAACAGAAGACTGGTTGATAAGTCTCCCATCAGTAACTGTGTACTAGGTGAATGTGATGTGAACAAACATCATGGATCGCTTACCACTACTATGCACCAAGGGGATTCTTTCTATTCTGATGATAGAGCAACTGGTGGTAGCAGATTTGGTACATTCAAGGATATCGGATATGAAGCAAGTGCCTTCTTAAATGATTGTTTTCAGGATCTTAGGGCTAAATTTGGTCGAAACCTAGATGACGGTGAAAATGTCACAAATGATAAGGTGGACAATGAATGGTACACTGGCATTAAGCTTCAACCAGCAGTTCCAATTGAGCTTTCTTCAGGTAATTTCAGAAGCATTTCCAATGATGATAGGTTTGCAGATAGTGATAGGATTGAAAGAAAACGTTACAGGGATGACGGTTTTCATCTAATGGTCCCGATAGCAAATCATACTTCTCAGTCTGAAGTTAATCCACAGGTGTATTCTAGCAAACATGTTTTAGAAACAGATCATTTTATCGACGACCCAACTAGACCATCCTCAAGGTTCCTTCCCTCAACTGAGATGCAAAACTCCAATGTTAGTTATCCATTGACTTCTGAAGATTCAATTGTTACATCAACTCTTCCTTATGATCTCGGTGCCCATGGCAGCAATTATCCGAGGTCCTTATCTTTGGGGTTCAATAACGATCATCCTTCATTGCATGAATATCCCACTCATGATAGTTTTGTTGGTAATGTCCTTGGTTCTTCCACAAATCTATCATTTCCTTCATTGTTAGAGAGTAGAAGAACCACAACTGCTAATGTCAGCTCTGACTCTATGGACTTCATTCCATTACCTTACTCTGACCAGTATGAAGGCTCCGGCAGGACTAGCCTGCCAATTGATGACCATATAGATAATCTAGTAGCTGAATACTCTAACAAAGAACACTTTGCAGATGTTTCCCTTCTAAAGAGTTCTTTATCTCCTGTTCTTTCCTCTGAAATTAGAAATTTTGTTGGGGTAAATGAGCGTTCATCATCTTTTGGAACCTATCGTAGCGAGGTTCCTTCTGTTGTCTTTTCTGACAGGTATCCTGCATCCCTACAGGATAAACATGATTATCAAGTGGCAGGGTGCGAAAATGACACAGAATTTGGTGATGATGGTTTTACGTTTAAGGAGTGCCATCGCCATGGTGACTCTCTTTATAATGACAACAGAGCAACCGAGAATGGCATGTTTGCTATATACAGGAATGAAGATACTTCATTGAGTCCGGCTGCGTATCGTAATTCTGAATGCTTGTATCCAGATTACCCAAAGAAAAGGAGTAGTGTATTCTCTCGCTTATCTTTGCCTCCCAAAGCATGTGAAAGAGATGATAACACCTCTCCTGGCATTGCTGACAGCAATTATGCCAATTCAGTGAATGATGTCATGGACATGCTGCAGCGAAGCCATCACCAATGGGTGAAGACAAGATGTAAACAGTTAGTCAAGCATCGGGATGCTGCTGCCTTTGTCAGGGATAGAAAACAGGACACCACGAAAGACGATGCTGCCTTTGTCAGGGATAGAAAACAGGACACCAGGAAAGATGACTCGGCAATGATCCCAAACAAGATAAATGTGAAGCCTACCACATTCAGCAATGAGAATAGCTGCCAAAAGAATCAAAAGACTACTTTTGTGGATTTCAAACGCCGCAGTGCAGCGAGAAAGAACCTTGAAGATGGTAAGACTAGAAACCATTGTGCAATTCCAAATAACAGTGCATCAGCTCCACAATGCAAAAAGAGAAAATTGATTAGGCCGGCATTTGATGTGGTTGAGTCATCTGATAGGGGCATGTCAGGTGATACTTCAGAAAACCTAATGGCATTCTCAACAGAATGTTCTGTCAGTAAAGAGGCCGAAAGTATCAAGGTTACTGTCTGCCACGGTAATGAGAACGATACATTGCAAAATGTTGAATTGCCGAATGTGATATGCCAAACTGCTGTTGAAAGCAATAGTGTTGACATGGGAACTGGCCCAAACTCGGACAAGGTGGAGAGCTCTGTTGCTTTGAAAAATGCCGATGAAGATGGAAAAGAATCATCACAAAGTAATGGAGTATCGAGTACGAGTTCGGGTCATAGCAGGGAAGCACATGTTGAAATTCAGCAAGTTTTGACTACTATGATATTGGGATCTGTGGATTCATCTTGAAAAACCCTTTGCTAATGTAGATTTTTTGCAGAAACCATCTTTTGGACTTGGTAAGTGATGTTGCGAGTCAAGTTTTGGAAAGCACCGATTGGTTCCATATCGTCTAATCACTGCTGCGGAGGTGGGTTAGGGAAGGTCCTCTTGGTTTTTGTTCTTTTGGTCGTAGGAAGTTCTATGTTCGGTAAAGTTCTTTGTTTTTCTTAAGAATTTGGAACTTTGCTCGGTGGTTTATATACTGTGGTGCTGTTTGGATCTTCAACTTATAATTGCAAAAAATGGCGTACCTATTTGATCAACAAATCAGCATTTAAAATAAGTTTTTTATGTTAAAAAATATGAGAATCATGTATTGTGGATGATATCAACATCATTTCATTTAACGAGAAATAAAATATATTAAAAGAGTAATAAATAAATACGAAATTATTTATTAAATATATTGAGACATATCCGGTGGAGGAGGTGATCTTTTTAGTAATATGTTGAGTTTTTAATAAAATATTAAACATATTAGTTTTTATTATCATTTTTTTTTAATCTCTTGAATTAATATTTAACAATAGTTTTTATTTTTAACATATTAGTTATATTTCTCAAAAAAAATTAAAAAGCTTTTTTTGTAAACATTATTTTTAAGAATTAAAGTATTAATTTTACTACAGTATCTAGGGGAACGAGTCGAGCTCGAGTAGTGCTAAGCTCGACTCATCTCGTTAAGATTTCAAGTCGAGTTCGAGTAGTTTTTAACGAGCTTGAATAATCTGAGCTCGGCTCGGCTCGTTAAAAACTTGAGTCAAGTGTTGATCGAGCGTCGGACTCGAGTAGCTCGCGATGTGTCTCGTCTATTTAAAGCTCTATTAGGAAAAAAAATTTTGATGCACAAGTTTGTTAATTTTAGGGTTTATGATGT
Organism: Hibiscus tridactylites; assembly: GCA_958450335.1. Lineage (NCBI taxonomy): Eukaryota > Viridiplantae > Streptophyta > Magnoliopsida > Malvales > Malvaceae > Hibiscus > Hibiscus tridactylites. Next base: position 93,894,348 of record OY288270.1, on the reverse strand, counting down.
TAGTTTAGGGTTTAGATGTTTAAGTTATTTGGCTTTAAAATTTATGATTTAGATTTTAGGGTTTAGGGCTTATGTTTACGGTTTATGTTTTAGGATTTTAGGTTTAGAAATTAAATTTTAAATTTTAAAAATTAAAAAATTTAGTATATTATATTTTGAGTGGCTCACGAACTTTTCGAGCTGGGTATCGACTATCTCAATTTGGCTCGTTAAGAATTTGAATCGAATCCAATCGAATCGAGTGTTGACCGAATTTTAATCTAATCGAACTCTAATAATTTACAATCTATCTCGTCTCATTTACAACCCTACTATTAATCACTACCTTATGAATTAGAATATGCTTTCTTTTCAATATATGCCCATGTCTCATTTTCATCGCTTTCTTGAGCTACATTATTATATATTTGTATTTGTATTTTTATAAAACATCTAATATAATATTTATATTTTTAACGATTCAATTTTTTTTTATATTTTTAAAGTATTAAATCTTATATTTAATATGATATTTGTATTTTGATAAATGTTCAATAGAATAATTATATTATATTTGGTACTTACATTTTAATAAATATCTAATATAATATTAATACTTTTAAATATAATACTTGTATTTAAATAAAATACCATAAGTTTTAAACCCTAAAAATTAAATTCCTAAACTAAACCTCTAGCCCTTAAAATTAACCCAACATGTATATTAAATTTTTTTCCCAATAAATAAATATATAAAAAAGAAATATAAATTTTTTGACATAGAACAAAGAGGAGAAATATTCTTCTCCTATATCGACATTGGGATATTATATTTCAACATATTCACCGATAATGTAGTAGGCTCACAGATAGAATGTCGATGTTAGCAGTGAGAGACAACCTTGAGTTATATTTATTTCATGTTCGACAAGATGAAGTGTTGAATATTCATCATACGAATCGTAATATTTAAGGATCGTTTAAATTTTTCGAATCAGTTCTCTTCTATTTTAATAAAAAAGGATATATTTAATAAAAGATCAATTGAATTTGAATCTAATATATAGAATAGAGGAATAGAAGAAAAAAAGTTACTTACGAGTTATTTTTTTATTAAATTACTTATATGATGTTAATCTGACATCATCAATGGTTGACGAAAGCTTTTTTCATTTAGTAAAGAGATTTTTATATTTTAAAATAAATATTACAATTTAAATTCATATAAAATGAGACAACTTGAATATTATTGACCACTTGACTAATTAGTAAATCTCACAAAAAGTTGTTTTATTCAACAGTAAAAAAATATTTTTTTTCTCGAATAGTCTTAAGTGATTATAAGATAGTATCTGTTCATATGCATTTTTAACCTTTGACAAAGCATACACCTTACAGATAAAACGATTTAAACTCAAATCTCTTTAAATGAATATTATCCGTTTTTTTTACTTGGACAATTTATTTAGCGAAAATCATGGTTGCCACGAAAACCCTATGCTCGCCGTACTCTTCGCCAATTCTTATTTAGGAATAATGTACAAATTTTCAAAACATACTATAAACAGGCAAAGTTCGTAAAATAGTGTAAATAAACGATATGTAGAGAAATAGTGCTCATGAAAATTATTTAGAGAAATTTTCTAAAGCCTTAATTCTTTAATATTTTTAAATCACATTATATATTTTTTAGGCATAATGTCAAAATATGCCTTTAACGTTTGACTGAATAGTCTTTTTGACTTTTATTTTTCTATTAAAGTAATTAAGGCATCAACGTTTTATTTTAGGTCAAAATGACATCTTTGCGAATGAAAACTGTTAGTCAACTGACGATAAACAACTTGAAATGACTTGACAGATTGACACATCAAAAAGAAAAAAAATATTTTATATTTTATATAATTTTATAAAATTATTTTTTGACTGATTTGTCATCCTGTAAAGTCAACATATTTACATATATGACATTGCTATCGCGACGTGCACAGCCATGTAGGTTTGTCATGTCATTTCAAGCTATTTACAGTTAACCGAGTAACAATATTTATCCGTAGAGGGGTCATTTTGACCTAAAATGAAACGTTGAGAGTTAAATTACTTCAAAAAATAATAAGAGCCAAAATAATTATCAGTCAAACGTTAGGGGCATATTTTGACATTATATTTCTCTTAAAAAGATATCCATATATATATATATATCGCCCTAATTCATTTTTTTATCATAAAACAATGACTAGAAGCCTACTACCATTACAAGTCAAGAAGAAAAAGAAGATACCACGGTGGGTGAACCTCCCAATTATTTAGACAATACTTAAAAAGTTTTGATTTTCTAGTGACTCAATGCACCACTCCGATCGGGAAAAAAAACCCTGCAAAAACAAAATGGAAAAATGAACTAATATCTTGTTCCATTCTCAAGATGTCTCACCGTTTTGTCCTATCGAACATATTTGATTTTGATTAAGTTAATCCCCATGTTATTACCATCAATTATGATTACAAGGTAAGATCTTTCATATAATTTTTAAACTTTTTACAGTGCACATACATCTTGTATATACAAATGTTTAAATTTAGTCTCTTAGAATAAACATCTTCTTTTCTACTATAATCACTCATTAAGTTCGTGTTTACAGAATTTTTGTATAAAAAGTAACTAACATAGTAAAATTATCTATTACACAGATTGTGTAAACTAAATTACTATACACAACCTTGTTTATTTAAGGGTTTAGTGATCTTATTTAGAGTTTCAGATTTTAAGGTTTGTGATTTTAGATCTTAAAATTAATATAGACAACATTGAACATATAACAAAGGAACTAAATTTGACAAAAAAAAAACACATGGTAGAATACCTATATAATTTGACATAATATGTTTATGCAAATTAATTTAATGAAATAAAATGAAACGAAAAATAGGTATCATAAAATAAATTTTACTTTTTATAAAAAAATTAATGTGATTATATGATAGTATTTATTCTTTACTTGTAACCTTTTAAAAGGACATAAAACTTGTAGACAAACTACTAGGATTTAAGAATAACATCGTTCCCTTTTCTACTAGGATCGCTCAATGGGTTCACAAAACTCTCAATATTTCATGCATTGTAGTAGTAATAATAATAATAATAATAATAATAATAATAATAATAATAATAATAATAATAATAATAATAATAATGTAGTATATAGATATGTAATGAACACCATCAATCTCACAAAAGAGATAGGCTTTCCCTAAACCACAATAATGGGATCTCCATTGAATGTAGAGGTTGCCAATGGAAGGTGTAGGAAGAAAGTTACTAATTTCGGAGAAGCTAAGATTCAAATCTTGTTTGCAGTGCAAATGGTGTTAAGTAATGTTTTTTTTAGCTTATAAACAACTATGGTTTCTGTCATGTTTGCTGGCCACCTTGGTGAGGTCGAACTTGCTGGTTTAACTCTTGCAAATTCATGTGCCACTGTTACCGGTTTTGCTGTCATGGTACGTAGCCTCTTAATTAAACCCTAAACTGGTTTAAGCTGTCTGAAAATTTCGTAATTTCCCATTAATGTTGTTTTCAGACAGGTTTAAGTGGAGCACTGGGGATTTACCTTAAAGCTTCATGCATCATTTCCTTCTTTTTTCTCGATTATCGTATCGAATTTTGTGGTTCTTCACTGAGCAGATCCCATCACAGAAAATCCTTCAATAGTTTTCGTTTATTTATTGGTGAGGTGAGGTGACGAATTGTAAGTCGTTTAGAAAAGAGAAAAAGATGTAAAATTTATCAACTCATAAGCGAAAATAAAGAAACTATGACATTGTATATATCTGTGCGTAGAAGCAGTTCATTATCGGTTAAGTTTTACCAGGTTAATGCACCATACCAGACCAGACTGCCTACCAAATCCCCGATCAGACGGACCGATGCAATTACTGCAACACTAGTTCAAAGTTGCCATCAGGTGGCAGAGGATTATTTACCGGCTAGCTACCATTTCAGCGTTTCTACTTACTTTTGGAGTGCTTTATTATGTATGGTACACCAATTCCACAAACCTCACCATCTTTGTCTACCGAGACCGTATAACACATTCCTAAACCAACAATCATAGGGGAATGATAATAGTAACCCAGAGGATTGATGCTTCACGGTTTTGTTCATTTTTACGAAGCCCCGATTTTTTTTAATAACAGAAATAATTGTCTGACCTGATTGCTTCTGATAAGATGTTATCTCCAAGCAATGTGCCTTGATTGGTGAAACTCTTTCACTTCGAGTCTTTGATACTACTACACAAGGAATCTGAATATTTTCTTCTCTTTGCTTCAGGCTCACCTAACTGCAGTGAAACATAAATCTCCTCATCCGACCTATTTCTTAATGCTGAAAGACTTTTGGATTCCAGGTCTCCCTGTTGGTTATTATCATGAACCGAAGACTTGACATTGAAACTCGGAATAAACTGGTGTTCCACATTCGATGCTGCTTCAACCCTCCCAGCAGCTTGAGATTTTGTACACATGATCGGTAGCACATGTCCTTTCTGGGGATCACCTTCAACTTGCTGGACATTTAAATTAATAGGCTCAAAGTTGTCTTCAGTTTTATCTTTGGATAGAACCCGAACCAGGGGAGAAGACTCCCCAACTGTAGAATCGATCCCTGCTGCAGAAGCACTTCTTTGATCTTGTACAGCAGCTATGCCAATAACAACAAATGGAGAGCATAAAGGGCAAGTAAAGAGACCAAATGCAAAACAATATTAACCACAGCGCCTTTTTCCACTCTGCCTAAAATATTGCATTTTATGCGACTTCAAAACATAAATAAGTAATCGATGATAGAAAAACTAGGGGAAAAAAGACACCAATACTCCAGAGTCCAGACTGAAATTTAAACTTTTGCACTAAATTATCAGTTGAGCAATATCATCTATTTATGCATCGCCGTTCAGTAAGGGTTCTATTGTATTTATTTTTTCATCTTTCTTTTAACTCTCAATGTAGAGTAATAGGCATTTCTATCAAATTTGGTAGCCACTACTTTCATAGTTTGTGCTAATGTCCTTTAATCCTTTAGCCAAATAAGCATTCATAAGTACTGATAATAAAGAATCAACATGAGAGCTACAAACTGGAAAGAAAAAATAATAACACTAACGATAACAATAATAACTGTTGTCTTTGGAATACATACCTTGAAGCCCTTCATTGGTTGTGATTAGATCGAGTTCAAGGAGGTCTAGAAGACGCCCAAGATCAACTCCACTAGTCCAATTTTCTGGGGGTTGGCCAACTTTGAGTTTCAACCGACCCCTGTTAGCAGTCCCACCCCAAATTATCCCAACAGGCTGTGGCTTTTCCCCATTCTGACCCGTCAAAAGTATGAGGCTTCCGCTATCACCTTCAAGGTCAAAAGTCTGCTCATTCTCGCCAACAACAAGAAAATCAGTAAAGAAACATATCCCTTTCTCATCATTGTACTCTAAAGCATACGCCATTATCGTCCCAGTGGTCAAGCCAGAGCTTCTTCCCACTTTGACGACTTGCCTTCCAATGAGACTGCTAATTGGAGACTGCAAGTCTATGCTATGAACATCACCGATCTGACCGACTCCTTTTACAGTTGTAGTTACATTGTTGATATTAAAATCATCAGCAAATGGAATAAAAGCCCCATCTGCTCGCACAAAGGTTTCTGCAGGAGGACCAAATCATGATGATGTGACATATAAGGGAGTTAGAAAGCAATTGAACATCCATTAGTACAAATGTAAAGTTCAACATGGTAAGTTTTATGATTCTAAAGCCTTCTAAATCTTCGTTGAAATTCAAACACAAGAGCCTAGCATTCTGGTCTGAATTTTATTCAATTCATCTCTTTTCCACTTAAGTTTCCAATGCAATGATCAATGTATTTCCTTGCAGAAGTTTTGAAGGCAAAGAAATCAATTGGAACTGCATTACCTGGATTTATACCAGCAAAGATTCCATACCAAAGGTCATCCGTGATAAATGAGGTTGCCCTCTCTACGGCACCAAGGTACACACCAGGCCCAAGGCTCGGCGGTAAAGGATGGAACATCTTCTGACTTGGGTAGTCCAAGTCAACTGCAACATGCCGATTTGTGAGGAAACCTACCTGACGATTTCCAGTTCGGCTCTTTACAATAGCACCCAATGTTCCATAGGTCTCTTGGCTGGCAACCTACATGTGCCAGGAAGTAGATGAATGGTTTAAAAGGTAAAAACCGGGACAAGTAAAGAGTTGTATACATTTCTCAAAAGGTTCAGGACAAACTACGAGAGGGAAGACACAAGTTACTCAGAGGAAGTCTTTTACCATCACTTTTACAAGAAATGTTGCAAGTCTTAACACTCTCCTAGAAGCATTAGGTAGCAAGTTTGAAAATAAGCTGTACATATGATGTAAGAAATAAGACACCAGGCAGTTCTAGAATGAAGAATACAAGCCTGATGTTGTCGAAATGTCTGTACATCTATGGCGATTCAGTCACAATTGTAGCATATATAAAAGCATAACAGCTTCCGTACTTCACTAATACTTACCATATTTAGAAGTTCTAAATGATGCAGGTGATATAGATGGAACAATTATTGCTGCATGATGCTCACAGAGAATACTTACTGTTCTTTTCCCAGCCCAAGGAGGAATAATTCAACAGATTCTTCACACTATTGTTTCTAAGATACCAAAAAGGACTTTGATCACTTTTTCGTTATTCATTATATTGTTATGAAAAGTTGACAAGGATCATTTAAAAAGGGGCTAATCTTATATTTCAATGAAATTGGGTTAGGACAATATTTCAGCAAAGTGCCATCTTTTGATTAATAATCGAAACTTAGCCTGTGGAGTTTCAAGTTCTAGACATCTCTAGAGGTACATGAAAGAGGTTGTTCCTTTCTTTCCCTTAAAATAAAAGCTGAAGTGCTTGATGGAATCAAATAACACCACCAGTTTATAGTGCCAACCAACTACATGAGTTGATTAGACAATCCAATAACAGCCAAGGGTAAGATTATGCAGTAAGTGTTCGACATTAATGGCAGAACATATGTAGGAGTGATGTACAAACATGAGAATAAAGCATGTTATGCAGCACCAGCCAGACTCTCTAAAATTTTATCCCAGATGATAAAAAAGGTGGTAGAAGTCATTCCCTGCTGCAAGAAGGTATACTTAATACCTCATTAGCTGTAATAATGAAATATGCAGTCAGTTACAGGGGAAACTGTGCGTGTAGATATATGCATATATGGCAACCATATCCATGAAACAAAAACAATGCTTGAAAGCATTAGTCACCAGATTGCTCAACCCATAAGGAAACAACATTGTTAACCACAAACGCTCTTTTCATTTAAACTTTCATCAATCCATAAATTTTATGCATAGCATGCTCATCAAACACCGATTTTTACACGCAAGATAAGACCAATCACCTGTGAACCAGAACCAATGATTGGATCACTTCCCCTCAAGCCATCTACAAGCTCTGTGTATAGTTGTTCTTTAGGAGCAGCTGCAGGGGCACCATAATATGAGAATTCCACAACATCTACATCACACCACACACCACCTGGACCCTGACCAGTATTTAATAAACATTTCAACTTTCCAAACAAGATAGGTTCATTCAAGAAATGTTAGCCTTACATTTGAAAATTTCTTGCTTAGATCCAATATACTTGTTTAGGAACTTCCAAAACAATCAACAACGCATTACATTTTTAGTCAAATCTGAAATGATTTTGAGATAATATGAAAACCAACAAATTTAATATGAAAATTCAAGCATCACATTAGCAGCTATGGATAATATGAAAACTAACAAATTTAATATAGCTTTAGAATAAGAACAACCCAGCCCTGCAACAGCCTCCCATTACAACAAGAAGAGACCAAAAGAGAAACACTTATAGAAAGAAACCATAGTTGTTCAGTAAATGCAACTAAGCTAGAACCACCAAACCTACCTCTAGAGCAGTAGGTAAACAATGAAACTGGCTAAGCCATTGCCTATGAACTTTATGAGCAACAAAGACAAGAATAGCTGGTATATCCGTCAAAACACCCCGTCGAATACGGAACCCTATTGCTGTGCCAAGACTAAACCTACGCAGTTTTTTACCATGAAATGCTCTAATGGTCATCAACTCAAGTAAGGTGGTTGCTTGTTGTCCCGATGGTAACCGTCCAAGAGTTTCTGGCAAAACCCCTTTCTGTAGGTTTCCGAAATAGTTTGCTCTATCTTCTGCAGCATCAATTAATCGACTTGAAGTAGGCCATGAGAAGTAAGCAGCATTGCTCTCAGAATGCTGAGCACCAGATACAAAGGTCTGAAGAGGTGAAGAACTTGATGAAGGCAGATTAAGAGGATTGCAGAAATTTCTTTCCAAATCTAAAGCAGATTCCACTGATTCTGCTGATCCAGAGTGATGAATTCTTAAATCCAATCTGGTCCTTTCCATCTTTCAGCTCTCCTAAATGATAATAATTCAATTTGACTCAAAACTCAATGAATAATTTAGTCAGATAAAGCAAAGCAAAGTACAGAGATGATAATGAACATCTACAATACTTATTCTTGATTACATCCGGTACTAAATTTAAAATACCAAAAGAAGATAATGTTGATATCATTAAAATAAATCAACAAGTATAATTGAATCATACTAACTCTGTTAATTCCATAAAGGCCGATTCAGTACGAGCGTAGCTAAATGGCAAACCAGACTAACTGCAAATAGAAAGAGATCAAATCATAAAAAAAGTGTTGTGCATTCTAACCTCTTAGATGTTAATCCTGGCCAACAAATTAGTAAACATTGATAGAACAGGTAACTGTATTGAAATACAACAATAAATGCAATAAAAAGAAACATTAATTGAATCAAAAACAGGACATCATTATATTTAATGTCCAATGGCCATAGAGGAAAGAAAATTCTTCCAAGGGTATTTTCAAAATTGAAAGCCAACCAGACAGGACAATGATATATCATCCTCCCCAAGCTGAATAAAACTGTAAGATCCAAAGAAAATATGACTAGTAGGATGATAGCTTAGATAGCTGTAGAGAGAGAAAACCCACAACCAAATTAAATCCCTTTTATTGGAGGATGTCGAAGAAAGTGCTGCAAAAATTGAACCTTTGGAAAATGGGTATTTTAGGAGCTGAATAATAATGGAGTGATCCGAATCCAGAAAGCGAAAAGGCACCAATTTAACATATTAAACCCCAAAAGAGCTCAAAAAGAATAGATAAACTATTTGGAGTGAAATTTAGAAGCAAATCCAAATGAAGATATGAACTTTTATGAGAATCCTGAGCTTATATATTAAGGTAAAACTCACCTATAAACAATGGTGGAGCTAGGAGGGATGACTCAAAGTCAATCCCTTCTGGGAGTTTCATGCCCCGCTGAGTACTGCATATAACCTGTTAGCGTCCAAAAAAAAAATGAACTTCAAAACTGGAACTCGGTATTATTCTATTTGTATCCCTATGCAAGAGAAGAGGTTCTAAATTTATGAAGATTGAAGCCTTTTTTTAATGGAAATGAAAGATGGCTCCAATTTAAGGAGAAAGAGAAAAGGTCGCAGAACAAAATCTACAAGCCTATAGCCTGATACTGGTGCTGTATTGTATTGCAGAAAAACTATTTTAATAATGAAATTTTTAGAAATATATAAAAATAAGAGAATTATTTTTTTGACATCAGTAAACAGAATTTTGAGTTAAAAATTATAAAAGTTTAGATTATTTCTAAAATGTTGATTAGTTAAATCTATTTATTTGATTGTTTAGTAAACAATTGATTGATTAGCGAGATGAAAAGAATTCTTAACACAAAAAGTGGTTAGAAATAGTGTTTTATATGATTATTATCCTTGATATTTGTAGAATGTTTTTTATTTCTTTTTTATTGTTATAAATTTGTATTATACTTAAATAACTCATATATTTTTCAAATAAAATATATTTTCGTATATAACTTAAATATTTATTTTTGATTATTATCCTATACACTGGTAGTGAAAATAGAAAGTTTCCACAAGCGCCTTAGTTTTAGGGTTATGATCTTAATTTATGGTGTAGTGTTTAGGGGTTTAAGTGTAGGAGTTTAAAATTTAGGATAGTGGTTAGAATTTAGAATTTATGGTTATAATTCAGGGTTTATAAAATTAAAATTTAAATCCTAACCATATTACCTTAAAAAACCTCAACCTTTAAACCTTAAATTGTAACCCTAAACCCTAAATTCTAACCACTATCCCTAAATCTTAAACTCTTACATCTAAACCCCTAAACCCCACACCTTAAACTAAAACACTAAAACTAAAGCGCTTGTGAAAATTTTCAGTTTTCACCGCTAGTGTATAGGATATAGATTCTTTATTTTTGTTGAGGTGAATTCAATATATATACTTCAAATATGTTTTAAATTTAATAATTTGTCAAGCTGTATTAAAAAGACAATTACATAAATGAGAAATTATATATATATATATATATATATATATATATATATCTTTCAAATATGTTTAGTAATAATATATTAAAAAATATTATTTTTTACAATTTAATCAATAAATTACTAAAATAGTATCGAACATAATTATATTCTTATATGTTAATAAAAGTAAGCAAACAATTATAATTAATTTTATTAAATATTTCTATACAATAAGTGAATATAATAAATTAGTTAAATCAATTAATAAAATCCATTCTCATCTATCAATTGATACAACACATTATCAACTATAAATTATCCATTAGTTGCAACCATGATGTTTATTAAAAAATTAACATTTATCTTTTATTTTTATTTATCTTGTTTCTTTTATTAAAAAATGAAATTGCTAGCGACCACTAACAATCAGTTAGTCTATTAGTATGACTGTATAAGACACTAAATTTTTTACTCATTGTTATAAGTTTAAATCTTAATATTACGAATGAAAAAGATTGAGTTAGAAAAGTCGTCTCTTTAATAGAAATGGGCAAAGAGTAGAACATTTTTTTTTTCTTGAACATTGATATCTGGTGATAAAATGAGAGGGCCAGTCATATTTGCTTCTATCTCAAATAATCGAACCTTTAATATTATTTAAATTTTTTCAATTTTGTCGATAGAGATATTCTAAAAAATGATTGATTTATTTTCCATATCAATAATATTTTCTCTCCTTTTCAAAAAAAAGTGTGGCCGTGGGACATAGGTGGACTAATTTGGGGCAGAACAGAAATATAAGCCCTCAAAATCTCCTTTCTAATATTATCATTACCACTTTTACTTTGTGTCCTTTTAATGGGTTTTATCTAAATAGTGAAATTCTGCCTTTTTGTTCTCTTTCCCCTTCTTATGATGTGCCATTTTCCATTAAATTTGCTTTCCATTGCCTATGAAAACAGTAATAGTAGCCATTTTTGGTTCTGGAAGTTGAAAACCAAACCTTTTCTCCTTCTCCACTTGCCAATTGCCACACCTTATCTCTTATATTATCTTCTCCTTCACATTTCAATCATCAATTATGATAAACAAATCTCTTCAACCCACACTAACCAAGTCAATTGTATCTATGCATTATAAATCAAATCTCACTTTAAATCAAGCATTAGAATAATTAATCAAGTCTGTGTTGCAATGCTAATCTCTTTTGTTTTTGTTAAAAATGAAGTTGTTATTAATATTAAATTATAAGTTCAATGTTTTCTTGGCTCGTAACTTTTCTATAATAAAAATTATATTCGCTGATAAAAGAAATCATAAGTTCAATATTAGAATAACATATTCCCCTATTTTACACTAACCAAGAGAATTGTATGTGTATATATAGATGATAAATCGATTCTCACTTTTAAGCTAATCAAGTATTAGAATTGAGTAATTTTTCAAAAATAATTTTTTAAGATACACGTGTATTTTTAAATAAGTTTATAGTAGATGGTCATGTAAGGGCCATGATAACATTTTTGAATACTAAATTAAAAAATATTTCGAGTATGGCATCATAAGAGTTTTAAATGATTATTTTATTGATCTTAAATGCCGAAATTTGTAATTCAGTTCATTGAATTAATCAAAAGTCCTTTTTCGAGATTTAAATTTCTAACCAAATATGGTAAGTGAAAAAAATACCAAATCAAAAAGTATGAGAAGTGGATGACTTGCATGGCAATTTGTCCTAAAGTAAACTTAGTGGTATTAGATGGAAAGATGTCAAACTTATTAGACTATTTACTTTATGACTAAATGTTAATAAAGGGTAAAAAAAACAAAACAACAACAACAAAAATTAGAACTCCTTTATACCATTCTTCTTACACATATAATTCACACAAAAAAGGCTTATTATTTAATTTCAGCCCTGTTTGGCAATTAGCGGATAGCTGATAACGGATTATATTACTTGATAGTTGATTGTATTAGTTGATTTTACTAGTGGATTGTACTAGCTGATTGTATAAAAATGTTTATTAAAATTAACTGATAGTTGATAGTTGTTTGATTATTTAAACAAGCAAAATGACATATAAGGACATGATTATATTCGATACTTATTTGAATAGTTTATTAATTATCAATATTTTGTATCTATTAATATTAATTAGATTATAAAAAATAATTTTTAATATAACATTACTAAGCATATTTGAAGGGTTTATATATTAATTTATTATTTATATAATTGTTCTTAATACAATTTAATTAATTATTAAATTTAAATGCAAATACAAATGTGTGAGAATAAAAACAAAAAAAAAGTATTAGTTTACAAATGTCACAATGTAAATATATGAGGTTGAAGAATTAAAATAGAAATTGTTAAATTTAGGTTATTTGGAGATTTTTTTATAATTGTTAAGGGTAAAAAAGTTTTTATAACTCTTATGTCAAAACTTCTAATTTCAAAAAGCTCCTATTATTAGAAGCTTTTTCAAAATTAGAAGTTTTACCTCAATCCACTCTTTACCAAACATTCAAATTAACAGATTTGACTGGTCAAACCTCTAATTATAGCTCAAACATCTATATAACAAACATGTTATTCATCTTACTCATGATCTTAAAACATAATTTTTGAATACTTCTTAAATCCATGAGAGAGAGTTTGGAAAATCAAAGAAAACTTGAGTGGATGTTGATTTCTAGTAAAGATTAAGAAAGTGTTTAAGCTAAAATACCTTTTGATATAACTAGGTTTTGTAATCAAGCAAGGTAATGAATTCCTAAATCATAGTCCACCATTATTTTGAGTTCATGCATGACCATTGATCTTGAAAATAGTTTATTACAAGCTCAAATTGTAAGTCTGGTCGGGCCATATGCTCGACAACAAGCTCTTGATGTCCATGAATGGAACACCTTGTGGTTATGATCGGTGAAAACCTTTTGGTAGATCGAGAGTGTGATATGTCAGAGCCATTTTCTTCTGTTTCTTTTTAGTAAAATTGTACAATTTTTTTAAGGATGGAAAAATTGTAACATCTCGAAAAATAATGTTGATCGGCGAGTAATAATAACTGGAAGCACAAGTATTAAGCTATGAACATTGAATTTGAAATCAAATTGGTAATACATGTAAATCCAACATTGGATACGGAAGAATTTTAAGAAGGATTTATTTGAAATCAAATAGTACTATTCATTCAATAATGCTTTCTTCTTAACACACATTCATATTCATGAGCATATTTAACATATTCACATGTATTATATCATATATTGTGATACTATTAGTGCTTGTTTTCATGTAAAATTTTATTTACTAAAATATATTTAATCATGATGGATCATAGTTAGAAGAAATACGGAAATACCTCTTTAGGTTTCCACTTCATTCAAGTCATTAAAACATAGAATTTATATCTTATACACTGGCGGTGAAAACTGAAAGTTTTCACAAGTGCCTTAGTTTTAGGGTTTAAGGTACTAGTTTAGGGTGTATGGTTGAGGAGTTTAGGCGCAAGGTTTAGAATTTAGGGATTATGGTTTAGGGTTTATGTTTTATAATTAGAATTTAGGGTTTAGAGGTCAGGGGTTTTAGCGTTTAGTGTAATATGGTTATGATTTAGGGTTTAACTTATAAACCCTAAATTATAACTCTAAACTCTAAATTATTACCACTATCTCTAAATTCTAAACCCCTATACCTAAACCCCCAAACCCTACACCCTAAACTAAGACCCTAAAATTAATGCTCTTGTGGAAACTTTCAGTTTCCACCGCCTGTGTATAGAATAATAATCCTAAAACATAACACAATTTACTTAAATCCTAGTTTAGGGTAATATGGTTATGATTTAGGGTTTAACTTATAAACCATAAATTATAACTCTAAACTCTAAATTATTACCACTATCCCTAAATTCTAAACCTCTATACCTAAACCCCAAACCCTACACCCTAAGCAAAAACCCTAAACCCTAAAACTAATGCTCTTGTGGAAACTTTTAGTTTCCACCGCCTGTGTATAAAATAATAATCCTAAAACATAACACAATTTACTTAAATCCTAGTTAGAGCACTAGCTATTACTATAGGACATTTTGCACTACCTTTAAAGAAATACTTTTATCTAATAATGTACAAATTGAAAATTCATGGATTGTTTTTAAAAGAAACTAAATTTGATAAAATTTCTATCGATCTAAATTATAGATTCTAATTAAACTTATATGATTTATGGTAGTTTTTTTATTAAATATAGATGTATTATATTTTTTATGTCGAAATTTGAACTCATACAAAATAAAATAATACGAGCATTCTTGACATTCAGTCACTTAAAATTTTGTATATTTAAAATTCATATTTAAATCGACCACCGTTATTGAGCAGAAGCAAACAGCTGCAAAGCTGTCTTGATTGACCTTAGGTCATATTAGGTTTACTTATTTCATATGCAAACAATCAATCTACCAAATATTAAACAATTGTATTCCATCATTTCTTTTAAATGTACATAATTGAATAAATATAAAATTTCATAGTATAATTATATAAAAATTGAAATTATAAGTATACAACCGTATCAAATCAAAGTTTATATACCGTGTCACAATTAAACCTAGTAATATTCTCCGAGATGTTTGGTGCAGTCAAAGCTGTTAGATAGCCTATGTAAGCAAATTATCCTAAGCTACGGAGGCTTATCGAGCGAGTCAATCGCGAGTTGAGTAGTGCTCAATACGATTAGAAAAATGCTTAACTTGTAGTCCACTTGACTCAATACGACTTGTGGTCCACTCAACTCGATACTTGGTAAGTTCGATAAAATTTTGCTCAATCGTGCTCATTAAAAAAACTCGTTGCTCGTAAGTTCGCCAGAATTTTTACCTTGCTTTTTTAAATATATGTAAAATCCAATAATATTATTAGAGCTTAATATAAACATAAATTAATAAATTTAACAAAAAAATATCAAAATAATGTGTGAAATAATTTCAATCTCTAAAGTTCAAAATAAAAATCCACAAATACACTAAATTCGTTAAGATCTCGAGTTTGAGTCAAGCGTTGACCGAACTTTAACAGAGTCAAACTAGAGTTGCTTGCGAGCTGCTCAACTCAATTAGCACCCCTACCCTAAGTTCACAACAAATAGAAATCCTATGCCTTTCTGTGTCCCTATTTATGTCCTCACACTAAAAAGTTAAGTTTATGGTTTATGATTAAAGTTTAGGTTGGAGTTTAGTATAAAACTTTATAGAATTAGTGGTATGATATATTTTTAGGGCTTAAGATTTAAAATTTATGGTTAAGACTTAAAATTCAATTTTTTAATATTCGGGAATTGAAACGGATACCGAAAAGGGACAACAAATTTTTCCCCCAAGCTAATAACCTTTTTTAAAGTGTGCAAGTTCAAAGTGTAGTAAAGAGTTGGCTTCAACGTGAAGATTAAATCTTTTGGAACTTTGGATAGAATTCTTACATGTAATCCAAACCTTAAGAAAACAAAGCCCTAGGTTATAATGTATTTCAAGATACTGATCATGGAATTCATGTTTGGCCTAAGGAATTGAAGTAAATGCATGTATTTAAGAAAATAAAGAGCGTGGTTAAATAAGGATGGAGTGGGGGGAGGGGGTAATTAATGGCAACAATATTAGATCAGCTACATCATGTTCTTAAAAGCAATTCAAACATGGAGATCGACAGCAATCTAATCATCAAACAATTTCTTACACCACTCATGTGACCAAATAGAAATTCAAGTGGAAGATAAACATGCACACTCAATCCATTGTCATGCTACCTAGTTTGTCTGAAATAACATGGGATATATAGCATCTCACCAAGTTTATATGCAATTATTTCTGAGTTAGGGTTTATAGATCCACAAGTTCTCTGCATTACTACATACATACATACATACATATTATATATATGATAGATAATTAATCCAGGTACTGCATTAGAATGAAGTGTAATAAAATTGATGGGTCATGAAACATCGAGCTGGTCCCCTAACAGTATGTGATGGAGGCAAAGAGGCTACCAAATCACACTTAATTTTGTCTCTTAATTGAATTCAAGTTCAACTTTCCAAGCAGTGTGGTAATTATGAGAGCATTAAAATTCAAGAAACTTAATTAAGATTACTGAATACATACACATGGCAAAGAAGCTGCAATTGTTAATGGTGCTGATACATCACTATCACATTAATGTTGATTAAAACGCTGTGCATTGCCTGGTTAGCAATCTTGTCTTGTCTTGTGTAATGGGGTTTTGTTTTACTTGTTGATTCTGGGTACAAAGTCAAGACAAACTGGAACAAACAGGCATGCAAGCAACTGAGAAAGAGAGAGAAAGAAGAATCAACATTATCTTTAACTTCCTTGATTTTTTTTTATAAAAAAAAACAGCTAATTATTAAGAGGTTTTAAACAGGCATAAAGATAAAGTTGAAGATTCACCATATTAATTTTTCCTCTGACAGCAAGATTTGTGCATGTGGCTTCATGTGCAAGTAACAGGAATAAAGAAGTAGAGACTAGGTTAAGAAAATTACATACCCTTGAGAGACTGCAATTTCTCAGCAAATCATTCCGGGAAAAAAATCATCAAATAACAAGAAATTAAAAGTTAGAGCCAATCATATATAGAATAGAAGGTCTTACCAGAAATCTGAACTGTCCATAACTAGCTGGAAAGTTATTTCTGTTGGTGAATGAGCGATTGAAGCTGCAAGATGACCTGATGCTGAATCATTTCTATGAAGCTAAGGAAATGAAATTCCCAGGATAACTAAAAAACCCCATACCCTTATCCTGAAAATGCTTTCAGCACATAAACAACTCCTCTTCAACTCCATAACTTTGATCCAAAACTAGTTTAATTACCTAAATACATAAGGAAAAGAACAGAAAAAGAGTCATCTCTAGATTCATTACCAGATCATGCTGGCAGCTTCAACCTCTCAAACCAACATGCCAGGAAAAAAAAGCAACAGATGAAAAAAATTTCTTTTGCTTTTGCCGAGGGGGAAACCAGGAAAGATGAAAGAACAAGACCCTAAAGATTTAGCAAAGGAAGGTGCACGAGACATGCATGTTTTAAGGTACCAAATCACTCGTGACTCGCATCAACTATATATATATATATATATATATATATATAATTTAATGCACCTCTCCCTCTCCTTTCTTCTTGTACTGTGTCACAGAGGAGTATCTAATGGAGTTTTTGGTCCTTCCTTACAGCTATTGACACTGACTTGTTGCCCCTTAATAATGAGTAGCATACACATAAATTAATTAGATGAATAGGGACCAGTGGGGCCCTTTAAACAAGTTAGATTAACAGAGCTAAACTCCCATTAGCATAGGTTAAATTTTTCTAATCATCGGTATACGACTTATTGACAGACTGATCTGGATCAAATTTTGTAGAGGCCTAATATTGGGTGACTTTCCCAACCCAATTTTTTCCAACGACGCTAGAATTCGTACTCCTAACCTTGTTTAAGGGACCTAGTGTCCCTGGTTGTTGGTAGAATACGTTAACTTTTGTGTACTGCTCAATGAATCTGAAATTACAGTTCCAATTACCTACCTAATTAGTTTTCATTAAACCAATGAAAAGTTATTATGATGACAGAACATATCACGGATTCACGGTCTAAATCATGGCATAAATTGACCTGGAATCCTATATATCAAGGGTAAAGACTAAAAGCGACTCTCTTTTTGAGCAAGTAATTAGGATTTAGGATAATACATGTTACGCTGTGATTGGTCCAAGAAGAGTAGTTAGAGAAGCAAAGGGCAGAAGGCAAGAAACTTGGACATGGATGGTTCAGGACAAGCATGCATGCTTGGTTTGTCGACAAGTAAAATGTCGTTTACCCTAAGCAAAAGGAGCAGTTAATTTTCTATAAAGATGTCACTAAAACCGAAAGATAAAATCTTTTAATTTCTTGTGTTTAGTTTTTATGAGAAACACTAAGCCGGCTGTCATGTGCTTAGTGAGCTTCTGGTCCCTTTCAATAAACTATATGAAGGTTATGCAATGGCCAGGTTGGAGGAATCCTTTTGTCTTTAGCTTTGGGTGGTTGCTTATGTCTTCCATGGTTGACAAACAATGACATATAGACAAAGCCCTAACGGAAGAGAAGGACCACACACCTTTCTAACAGGTTTGATTATGGATAGGCTCACATGGTTTTGCTTTGTAAATTAGCCTAAACTGTTGAATCTAATTTATTTGATTAAGGTTGGTGTTGTGGTGGTTGTAAATAAAGCAATATATATATTAAGGGTTTTTTATTTTAATTATTTTTGGTCCCACTTGTGTGGATAATATAGCTTATTGTGTTGCTTTCAAGATAGGGTTTTCTCCGGATGCCTTATGTTTGTTCCACACATGAGTTTATCAGAAATTGTGTTCAAAAGATGATGATGGATCACCATTTTAAAGGGTTCCCTTTATTTAATTATCTGCTATCATCATTCATCATTAATATATATGCAATTTGAAGATAAAAGAAGTTATTTTTTGTTAGAGAAAATGACCTTTTTTACTATAACATTTTAAATCTTGAAAACTACATGGAAAACCTTTCTTCATTATTTTCCCCTAACATACACCATTTTCTGCTTCAGACAACTTCCCATTTTTTTTTTGACAGTCAACCTCGTGTGTGTGGAAGAGTTGTAATTTTTGCTCAACTATTTTTCCATTTTCTTCTGATAGTTATCTCATTCAAACTCAATTCTAAACATTGGATATAATTTAAATATGTGTCTAACATGAATTTGTTCGATTTTTTATAATCTTTTATGTATTTAAAGGACTTTGAACTTTCATACCCAAATTCAATATGCACAAGCAACTGATACTTTGAAAAAACAAATGTCAAAATAAACAAAATTCAATTTTAAAGCTGTCAAGTTTCCAAATTTACCAAGATGATAAAGAAATGGGCATGTATTGATTGGAACTCAATAATGGAAAAACAAGGTTAGCTGGTAGCTCCCATGGGGAATTAAGTTAAAAGGAGATGAGACGCAGTACAACTAGATCTTGGTGGCTTTGTCAGCCTCTGCCCCTTCAACTCTTTTCTGTAAAACAATTTTCCTTCATTGGGAAATGGATTTGTAGGTTGTCCTATATGTCTCACTGCATGTGTCCCTATCTCTCTTTGGCCATGGTTAGCTCCTACAGAATCTTTTTTTAGCTTTAATTCATGCATTAAAAAGTAAGAGCAGTTAACCACAACATGAGCCACTAGGTTCTTTAAGCGAGGTCAGAAATTCGAATATTAAGTTAATAATAAAAAAAACTACGTTAGAAGGGTTGTCTCCGTATTGTGACTTTGTAAAACTTGATTTAAATTAGTATCTCTATGAGTCGAATACGAATAGTTAAATAAAAAAAATAGCAGTTAAACACATAGATTTGCAAACAATGAATGGCATAAATCTTGGAAGCACTTTAATAGAAATCCATACAATAATCAAAGAGATTAGCACATTTCCATGTTCTCTTCTAGGGTTTAGTGAGCACAACACCTCAAAATCTGAGTTTTTTTGTAGTATTCCATGGCATTGGGATTAAAGTTTGATGTTTGTATTATTTTTTTTTTATTTTCAATTTCCACTTTTATGTTTAGGCTAATGACATGATGTAGCTGTTACAAGTCTACTTTTAGCTTGCTGTCTAGTTCTCTTAATTAAAAATATAAATCAACACATTACATTTTATCTTCTTGAATTTGGATTTAGGGTTAATTTCATGTTGTTCATCTAATATTTAGATGGATCTTCTTTCTCACCTTATTTGAATTTCTTTCTTACATAATATTATTTTAAAGTAAAATATAGGTATAAGAAAATATTTTTATATAAATAATACATTTATTAAAATGTATTCAGATTGGTGAAGTAATCAAGGCAGTCCCTATATTGGTAAAACTGTACATTTGATCCTTAAATTTGTAATGTTTTCAACTAATAGAATGAAAATTTTGTTCTTTGCCCCCTTAATTTGATAAAACTGCCCTTTTAGTCTTTAAAATTATAATATTTTCGGTTAATTAAATGATAAAGTTTCTCTTTGACTTCTAAAAAAATATTACAAAATCATTCATTTTATATATGATCCTTGAATAGTAATTTTAAATTGTTTTCTTTAAATATTTTAGGGAAAATACTATTATAATATATTTTTTTTAAAAAGAATTTGAGTCATTTTCAAATTAATTTAATATTAGAAATTTAAAAAAAGAATTTGAGATTTTATGGGATGTATGGGATTGATTACAAATGACCATGTCTAGCCTATTTATGTGCTCTCACCTTCTCAATGGACGGTGGAGATCATCTTGATCTTACGACTAATATTTCGTCTCCAAAAATATCTACAAGACCTATAATATTCTAGAGAACTCCACATGATTCTCTATATATCTACAACTATTTTAAAGGCTTCTAGAGATCTCTACATTAATCCATAATTATCTAAAGCATTCTAGAATGTTCTAGAGATGTCCAGACTATAGTCATGAGTTGTCTCGAGCCCTCCGAAGTTTTCTAGGTTTTCCCGGTTGATCCTAGATGAGTGTAGAACATCTTGGAACCTCCTAGAACGTGGTGGAAACGTTTAAGGATCATTGTAGGCCGATCTAGGCCATTCTAGATCCTTCCTTTGGGCAAGCTTGACCTTAAAACACCCAGGCCCCTTATTTGGTCATGGTGGCCTTGATGCTCAATGGTAGGGCGTGACATTAGGCCAGGTTCAAGGGGACCTTGGCCCTCCTAAAATTTTAAAAAATTTCATAATAAATTGTCTAATTTTCTAAAAATATTGATTTGGTCTTTTCAAAATTTTAAAAATTTATATTAAAAATCATTTTTTTAATATTGTTTATTAAAATCTCTTAAATTTCAATTTAGTCTCTTCTTTTTTTTGGTCTAATGATAATTCAAGTCCTTATAAATTTAAATATTATATAAACTAGACATTATCCCTAAATTTTGAGTTTAAATACTTACTATATTTTTATATTTTAAAAATTAAGTAATTTAACCTCTCCTGACATTGTTACTGTCTCCCAACCATTTAGGTGTAATGGTTTACACCTAACAAGGTTGCTCCGGCTAAAGCGTAAATTGGCTTATTTGTTTCTCAAGGAGTCCACTGGAAAAATAATTTCATGTGAACACTTTTGTTGAAGAAAAAAAGCTCGTGATTAAAGGAACTATTAAGAGTTTTATTCTAATGAAAAAGAATCCTTTCTGAATTTAAACAATGGTTTAGGTCGGGGGTCCATCCAAAATGTGATTATGTTTCTATGTTTCCTATGTTGATCAAAGTCATTATTGGAAATTTAATGATGGTCTATATATATAATCTCAATATGGACATGGCAAACATGTTTAATTAATTCAATCCCACATAAATAAGATAATGATTAAGATGCATTAACCAAATTACTAAGTGATGATGATTGATTACTTGCCATTTTGGATAGTTTTTGATACGGCAATAATATTTGTTTATTCATATATGTGAATATATTATGAGCTTCCAACTCAACATTAGCTTCATGAAATTCTATCTTGCACATTGTTAAATGAAATTTTTAGAGGTTATAAGCATGTCAACAAAATGACAAATATACATGTAAGAAAATTTATTGTTAGAATGCCAGATAATAATGTATAGGTTTATGAATTTAAGAAGTGATTGAATTTTAGGGGGAAAAGTTTGTGAAACTTTTTTCATCCAATTAAATCCTTGAACTAATAAATTAAATCAACTATGCCCTTTGATCAACATTGATTGTTGAATCTAATAGATTTTTTATTAGTTGGTGCACCATGTTACGTCACAGTGTTGTCACTTGACATTTTCAGATTTTTTTATAAAAAAATATTTTAATTTTTTTAAATGTCATATGATAGAATTGTAGTGTATCATGTGGCAGTAATATATAAAGAGAAAAAATCGTCAAGATTTAATGGTTAAAATTGATCAAATGACTTAATTGATTAAATTTACTAGCTCAAGTGCTTAATTGAGTGCAAAAAAATCAGTGACTTGATTTTTTTTTTTTTGAAAAATTCAAGAACTTCTTACACTCTTAAGCCATATATATAACTTAAAAAGAGAAATATAGCATTAATCCCATAAAAACTTGTAAATTAAGAAAATGTATCAAGAAATATTAAAAAAAATGTATCAAAAAATTCTTAAATCTAATTAATAAAAGCAGTGGTGTTTTATGACTTTGGTCAGCCAAATTTAGCAAACTAATTAGTGGAATGATCTCATATTCATAATTTTGCTGTCTTCCATAATGTTAATAACATTTTTTAGGCCAAGGAAGAATATTAGCCAATAAATTCTCCAAAGAAAGAAGATCATTAAAGGCATAAAGTGCCAATAGATGCATCTTTTGCACGGATTAGATTAATTAATCATTCATCAATTAAATAAATATGGTTGACTAATTTAGAGAGGCGGATAAAATAAAGCATCGATTCCAATTTCCAACCTTTAATTTGTTTAAGAATAATTGAATAAATACAATCCAATTGATGCATTCGAGATGATAATGACAATTGGTCAAGGTAATTCATCGATTAATTTGTTCAGTTTATACGTCGTTGGTTGTTTTTTGGTGATTTCATGTTGGGAAAATGATCGGTTAGACTCGACAATCAAAGGGATGTACTCAAAGGCGACGATCGGTAGTAGACGTGGTGGTGAATTGGGGGTTTGAGATATTTTAAGGATTTGAGAAATGTTTTGTAAATTTTGAGGAATTTAGAAATTAAAAAAAACTTTTTAAATAACATTTTTTTTAAAACAACCTGACACCTAGACACCTGTTTTTACCAAAAAACTTAGACACCTAAAATTAATAAGAGATATAGTTTAGGCACTTATTTGTATATTGAGTGAAAAATTAACATAATTTAGTTTCACGTTGATCTAATAGTTGGCAGTGATAGATAAAAAAAATTTGACTTATTTTGATTGAGATTTGAGTAGATTAGAAGGTCTTGCGAATGAGTTTGAATCAAATGAAAGAAAGAGAAGAAATTAAGTAGTTGAAGATTTTTTCGATAAGAAAAATCACTAAATACCAACAAAAACAATGACGAAATGAGGCAACAATCTAATAGAAACAAAAGGCTAAAAGTTTCTGATACTTCACTACTAATCGTCAGATCAATCTGAAATCAAACTATATTATTTTTTTGATCAAATTGATCTTTCTCATCGTTGGACCAACGATCGTTTCGTTTATCAGAATTTTGACCTTACAATGACTACATATTTAGAAAAGTTAAGGTTTATTTTAATGAAAAAACTTTAACGTGTCACATCAATATTTTTTAAAGACAATAATATAATAAGAGTGAATTAAAAGTTTTAAAAGTTCGAGTATAAAAGAAACTTTTTAAAAATTCAGTTAATACCATTGTATTTTACCCTTTTAGAATAACTTCCTTATTAAGAACTTATCCGGTGTTTATTCGTAAGTAAGGGTTTGTTTGTTTCATTGAAAATTGTTTCCAGAAAATGAACTACAGTTTTTGGAAAACTAATTGCAGAAATCATTTTTCGTTGTTTGGATGATGTTATACAATTCATTTTACACTGTTTGGTAGAGTTTCCTGAAAATTTCATGAACAGTCCACAAACAAGAATCGATAATGCTAAAAACAAGTTCTAACCAAAACATGGTTTAAGGTTTAGGTTAGGGTTTAGGATTTAGGATAGCATTTATGGCTTATGGTTTGGATAGTATTTAGGGTTTAAGGTAGCATTTAGGGATTAGTATTTAAGGTTTAAGGTTTATAGTTTCAATTAATGTTTATGGTTTATGATACAAGGGTGTTGATGATGAAAACAACATTCCTCGTTCATTCACGGATCTAGGAATATAGCAAGTATTTCTATGCAACAGAAACAAACATGATTTTGTATTTAGATGTCAAAAATAAAGAAAAAAAGAAGAAAAAATGAAAGAAAAATCAGAAATGGGAAAAGAAGAAAGTTGCCGAAATAATTTAAGGACTAGGTGAAAGGTTAAAGATGATATCTTCAAGCATTCAACAATGGCAACAACGTTCTTGGACTTGACACGAAGAACTCGAAAGAACTTGCATAATCTGTTATGCAAACCCGAATCGAATCTGTTCTACAATATCGAAAGATGAACAAACTCCAAGGAAGAACTCGAACAATCTGTTGAACGAACCCGAACCTTATCTTGAATTTGTTCGAACAAAGCACTTGGACCCTTCAATTACTTATCAATTGAGAAATCGAAGTATCAAGGAAAAAGTTCTAAAAAGAACCAACTTTGAGAGAAAATTCTCACAATATATTTGATTCATAAAACGGTCTAACCAAATTACATTGTTTAAACACACATATATATAGGTACAAGGGCTGTCAAATTCGTTTAAGTTGTGTGGTTGATATTAAAAGGAGTTTAAAAATTGAATTTGAGTAGAAATAACTCCTTTTGGGCGGACTCAATTGGCAGCCACAAGTTTAGGCGCCCAAAACACATGAAAATCACATTTAACATGTGATTTTTATGTTTGAAATTCAAACATAACAACTCGGGCTTATCCTTTCTTGCAAATGACGCATAATGAAGGAGAAAGCGGGTTAATTCAACTGCACATTCACACACATGTGTCAAGCTGCCATGTGGGTGCTGAGATGAACAGATGCCACCTAGGTTGCCACATGTGCACTAGCACACTCCCCGATATGCAAGACGCTTTTCAGCTACTTCTGGACTTGTCAGTTGAAGTTGAGCTAGTGGAGCTAAAGTTGAGCTGAAATGAGCTAACTGAAAGTGTCAGGAGCTGAACTGAGCTGCCTTGAGCTGGTTACACTCTGCTAAACTGAAGATGAGCTGCATACACTCTGGTGAGATGGAGTTGAGCTGCCTACACTCACTTGAGGTGGAATTGAGCTGCCTACACTCACTTGAGGTGGAATTGAGCTGCCTACACTCACTTGAGCTAGAGTTGAGCTAGCTACACACTCCTGAGCTAATGTCCTCCTAAGTACCTACATGAAAACAAAGCAAACACACATAAACAAATCTAAACACATCATAAGTTATATCAAATACATCAAACATACTATATACATAGTAAACACACTGATATAAATAATATAAGTATAAGAAATGTTACACATCAGTATGTAACAAATGAAAAAGCAAACTTCCCTGAAAGTTTGAAGTTGTATCGTTGGTGGCATAAACGTGCTCACATCACCCCCTTCTTTATGTGATTTTCCCCAAATCGACCCTCATTACAAAAGGGAACAATTTTGACTTTCGCTTGGCAGTGAACTTCCTCAGTCGTCTTGCTCGGAACATATGTCATCCTCTCGAACCAAGTTCTTTTACAAAGAAGACAAATGGAAATGCCTTCTTTCTTGTACCTTTCCGAATAATGCACAACATAAAGTCAAACAATGCTCGTTGCACATTCGTAATCCTGCAAACAATGACATACAAAGGCAACTCCAAGGAACAACAAGAATCTCGACGATCATCCAGAATCACAACACAAGGTTGTTCACAATCCAATGTACAACCAAAGAAATCATCATGTAAAAATGAAAAATCAATAGTGTAATGGAAAGGAACGTCAAACCGTGGTAAAGAAGGTTGTTGATTTTCTGAAACGGACATGAATGCACTAGACATACCAACAGTATCAACCTTGGGAACTTCACATGGCATCACCTTATTATCCTGCAAGTTAGAAGAAGAAATAGAAGAAAATGTTGAATCAGATAATACCTGTGAATTTTCTTTCTTCTTTTCGCATTTATGCCTCTCTTTGTTGGCCTTCCAAGCTGCAGTATTCGCTTTCAAACGAACTTCGTCTTCATATACTTCACTTGGAGTCAAAGGTGCCAAAGTTACCTTTTTGCCCTCATGAGTAAAAGAGTATCGATTGGTGTAACAATCGTGCAAAACTCTCTTATCATACTGTCACGGTCTTCCTAACAACAAATGACAAGTATCCATAGAACAAACATCACAAGTTACCTCATCCTTGTATTTACTAATGAAAAATGGTATAACAACTTGTTCGGTAACTTTGATTTCAACACCATCATTCAATCATTGTAACTTGTACGGATTGGGATGTGTGGTCGTCTTCAGTCCTAACTTGTCAACCATGAGAATACTAGCAACGTTAACACAACTACCACTATCAATAATCACAATACATACCTTGTCGTTCATGTTGCATCTCGTATGGAAGAGGTTGTTTCGTTGTGATTCATCCTATGATGGTTGATCATTCAGACTTCTCTTGTCAACAAGTGCTTCACCAGTAGCCAATGTATGCACATTGTCATCATTTATCTCTTCATGGACAGAATGGGAACCACCCCCATCAAGTCTATCCATTCGAGAATGTATAGGCTTCAATGCATTAGCAATCACTCGTTGCATCATGCGTTATAAGGCTTGCATCTGGAGATTCGGTGGTTGTTCATCAGAACTTGTCATTTTCACACAAAGAAACTAAACAAACAAACAAACAAACAAACGGGTTAAAGGTTAGAAATAAAAGAAAAAAATCAGTCTTCACCAATCACACAACAAAAATGCTCACTAGTCACTCCAAAGAATTTGCACTCAAGAAAATAAGGAATTAACACTCAGCACTTGTGTTTCACTCGGGAGAATACTTGAATGGCTCTTTTTGTCTCCCCTTCTGTTCTCACACGCTCTGTTTGCCTTTTCCCTCAATCTCTCATACTTAGTTCTTTAAAGGAACTGATTTCGATGTTCAGATTCTGCAAATGTTGTCAAATTAAAAGAAAACAACGAGTGACGGGTGAATATTGTTAGAACAAAGATAAGAGTTAGAAGAAAAAGAAATAAATAATAATAATAATAATAAATGAAAGTTGAGAATTGAGCTGAAAAAAAGATAACAATATGAAATGAAAGAAAGGATGCTAAAAGAACAAAAATTTAGCAACTTACGCAGTAGAAATGCTTACCATTATCCTATCTTCAGAATAAATAAAAAAAGTTGATTTCGGGTGATTTTAAGGTATTTCAAGGTAAGATAAGCATATCCTTCATCATTTCACGTCCAAACAGCACATATTAACACAAAATACCCCAAATATTCGAAACTGTTTTTTTTAAAAAAAAATTTCAATTTTTCCGGATTTTTTTTACTTTAACTTTTCTGGTCAAACTTTGAATTTTGACTCTTTTTTTAATTTCGAACTGTTTTTTTTTACTTCTTAAAATGCAGAAAATGCTAAAATCCAACATGGCTCTGATACCATATGATACAAGGGTGTTGATGGTGAAAACAACATTCCTTTTTCATTCACGGATCTAGAATCGTAGCAAGTATTTCTCTGCAACAGAAACAAACATGGTTTTGTATTTAGATGTCAAAAATAAAGAAAAGAAGGAAAAAAATGAAAGAAAAAACAAAAATAGGAAAAAAAGAAAGTTGCCGAAATAATTTAAGGACTAGGTGAAAGGTTGAAGATGATATCTTCAAGCATTCAACAATGGTAGCAACGTTCTTGGACTTGACACGAAGAACTCAAAAGAACTTGCATAATCTATCATGCAAACCCGGATCGAATATGTTCTACAATGTCGAAAGATGAACAAACTCCAAGGAAGAACTCAAACAATATGTTGAACAAACCCGAACCTTATCTTAAATTTGTTTGAACAAAGCACTTGGACTCTTCAATTATCTATCAATTGAGAACTCGAAATATCAAGGAAAAAGTTCTAAAAAGAACTAACTTTGAGAGAAAATTCTCACAATATATTTGATTCATAAAACGGTCTAACCAAATTACATTGTTTAAACACACACATATATATATATAGATATAGATACAAGGGCTGCCAAATTTGTTTAAGTTGCGTGGCTGATATTAAAAGGAGTTTAAAAATTGAATTTGAGTGGAAATAACTCCTTTTGGGCGGACTCAATTGGCAGCCACAAGTTTAGGCGCCCAAAACACATGAAAATCACATTTAACATGTGATTTTTATGTTTGAAATTCAAATATAACCACTCGGGCTTATCCTTTCTTGCAAATGGCGTATAATGAAGGAGAAAACGGGCTAATTCGGCTGCACATTCACACACATGTGTCAAGCTGCCACGTGGGTGCTGGAGATGACCAGATGCCACCTAGGCTGCCACATGTGCACTAGCACACTCCCCGATATGTAAGACGTTTTTCAGTTACTTCTGGACTTGTCAGCTGAAGTTGAGCTAGTGGAGCTAAAGTTGAGCTGAAATGAGCTAACTGAAAGTGTCATGAGCTGAACTGAGTTGCCTTGAGCTGGTTACACTCTCCTGAACTGAAGATGAGCTGCATACACTCTGGTGAGCTGGAGTTGAGCTGCCTACACTCACTTGAGGTGGAATTGAGCTGCCTACACTCACTTGAGCTATAGTTGAACTAGCTACACACTCCTGAGCTAATGTCCTCCTAAGTACCTACATGAAAACAAAGAAAACACACATAAACAAATATAAACACATCATAAGTTATATCAAACTTATTCAAAACACACCAAACATATTATATACATAGTAAACACATTGATATAAATAATATAAGTATAAGAAATGTTACACATCAGTATGTAACAAATGAAAAAGCAAACTTCCCTGAAAGTTTGAAGTTGTATCGTTGGTGGCATAAACGTGCTCACATCAAAAACATGGTTTAAGGTTTAGGTTAGGGTTTAGGATTTTGGATAGCATTTATGGTTTATGGTTTAGATTAGTATTTAGGGCTCAATGTAGCATTTAGGGATTAGTATTTAGAGTTTTGTTTTAGGGCTTATGTTTAGGATATATCATTTAGGGTTTTGTGTTTAGGGGTTAATGTTTATGGTTTAGGGTTATGTTAGTGTTTAGAGTTTAGTGTTATTGTTTAGGGTTTAGGGTTTAAGTTCTCATTTAGGGTTAAGATTTATGCTATTGTTTAATGTTTAGGGTTTATTGTTAGTGTTTAGTGTTTATGTTAGTATTTAGGGTTTAGGATATGTATTAGTGTTTAGTGCTTATGTTAATATTTAAGGTTTAGGGTTTTGTGTTTAGGGTTAGAGTTTTGTTAATGTTTAGGGTTTAACATTTAGTGCTTTGTGTTTAGGATTTAATATTTAGTATTTAGTTTTTATGATAGTATTTAGGGTTTAAGGTTTAGGTTAGTATTTGTAGAGAGAATGGGAGGAAGGAAAGCAACTTACCGAAAATTAATGGGTAAGTTATTTTACATTGAAACAATGTCTGTTTTTTTATTAACAGTAGTTGAGTTTCCTTTGACTTTTTCATTTTTTTATAAATTAAATAACAAAAAAGCATGAAAATATTTTCAGAAAAATTAATTACAGTAAAACAAATGGATCCTAAAAATGATGATACGGTCGTATTTTGCTGCACATGGAGAAAGAGATATCTTGAAGAAACTCAAGTCCAAAGCATGAAAAATGAAATGAGCCGAACAAAGTATACAACAAGATGTGTTGCGACACAAGCACATGGCATGTCGTAAGGGTAAAATACACCTTAGGCCTTTTAATTATGTCTTTATTTACAAATGGTTATTTAAAAAAAATACAATTTAGTTAAAATCGGAAAAAATTAATGTAACTTGGTCTAATTATAGTTGCAGACCTAAAATCTATACATTTTTATTAATTTGGTCCTAATTCGAAATAATTTAATAAATTTAACCATTTATATTTAATAGAATGGTTAAAAAGTCTATTAGTAAAGTGATTGTATGATTTGTATCTAATATTCTTTTATAATTTATATTTTCATGAAATAAATAAAATTAATTTCATAATTTAATCTAAATATTATTTATTAATTTTATATTATATTATAATAAACTTAAAGAATGATAGTTTAGAATTTAAATAAATTATTATTATTATTATTATTATTATTATTATTATTATTATTATTATTATTTGAGCAAGCACATTTGGCCAGTTGGCCAAGCTGTTCATTTTTGTTTCCTCATATTCTCGTAGGTCATTGGTTCTAGACTTACTAAGAGCACCCTTTCCTTTCCTTAAATGGGCGTTTGGTTCACGGAAAAGATTATTACCAGGGGAAATGATCTTTTTTGAATCTTATTTTCATATTTGGTTTGTCATCATTCCCACCAACACGAAAAAGATTATTACCAACAATAGCGCTTTATTGTCAATATTCCGAGAGTGTGATTCTCACATTTTCCTTAGGTATTTTTCAATTCCTGGCACTTTGGACAAAATTACCATTGAAGTAATGATTTTCTTAATTTTAATTTTTTGTAGCATATTTAAATGGCGTAAATTTATTAAATAATTTTATTTTATATTAGTTTAATATTTAAATGGTCTTACACGTATTTAAAAAGTATTTTAATATTTAAATAAAAGAAAAGAATCGTGGCTATGAAATTTTTTGATAAAATGTCTAAATATTCTGTAAATTTTTTATAAAATTTTGGTAAGAAAATAACATAGACACATAGCATTTTACAAGGAGGACCTTTGAGTTTATTAGTTTTATGTTCTATTTTCGTAAAAATTCTCGCAACTTAGTGTTTCATGATAGATTATCATATTCTATTTTTTTGACTTTATGCAAATTTATTGTTCATTTTATTATTTCAATCGTGCTTTAATATTTGGGGAGTGTATTTATTTAAAAATTAATTTATATTAGTTTAATTTTTAAATGTTGTTACCCATTAAATATTTATTTATTTAAATTTAATTATGCAAATTTTAATATTAATAAAAATATATATTTCATATTGTTTATACTATTATATTAGTAATATGTTAAGTATAATTGTTTGCTTCTTCAAGCTAATATTTTTAAATTAATATTGAAATTTTAACTTGTTAAAAAAATATCACAAGAATAATATAGTAAATTTTACTTCTAAATAATCTTATATTCCCTCAAACAAACAATGTAATCTTACATTTCTACCAAATAAACCAAATATAAAGTAATATAACATTCTCAATAATATCTCAGGAAATATTACATTTCAGGAATCCAATTCCTAAGGGTAATCTTACATTCCGTGAAGCAAACACACTCTTACATTCCTACCAAATAAACCAAAAATATATATTGTTGTTTAAGTTCAATATAAGGATAACTATTTAATGCACTGCTAGTGAAATTTTTTGTTCCCACAAATGGTCTTATAAAGTTGTCACATATTTTTTTTACGGACCCTAAACGGTGGAGGAGTCGGGACTTTCATATAGTGAGGTCGGAGTAGAGTATGAGAATTCACATACTACTACAATATAAATATTGTTGACCTCATACCCAAACGAATCAAGTGAAGTTAATTTTAATATTTCTATGAAAAATTTTATACTAACTCCTTGAAAACCTCATTTAACTCTTTAGAAATCCCATACCACAACAAATAAAATGAGGTCAATTAACCCCCTAATCTATATGTGGCTCTGCCACTGGCGTTAAACCCTAACATTTAAATTCTAAACCCTAACCTCTAAACTTTAAACTATAAAATCTAACCACATACACTAAAATTTTAATCTTAAACCATAAATCCTAGCCTCTAAATCTTAAAAACTAAGAGTTTGTGAAAACTTTTTTTTTTCATAGTCGGTTCATAAAATATTTTTCCTCACTACCCTCTGCCATGCCCTTTGGTCCATTCCTAGTTCCGTCTCAACAAAGGTACTTCTGGTCGACTATTGCTTGATTCTCACATAGTCCTCAAATTAGACAGATCCAACCAATTGATCCGGATTTTAATTCCATGCTTGGCATTCAAACAAAACAAGCAAACTGTGTGTTGTACCAAGTTCATGTGCCTCTGAATTCCCTAGCTTAACACCACTTTTCACTCTTCATCCCTTCATCCACCTTTAGCTTGGAGAATGAAGTTTTGAAAATGAGGAACTCTCATGTGTAAAGGGTAAAGCCAGGTCTACAAGGACCAATCATGTTCAACTTGCACACTTGAACAGTTGAGCTACCGTTTGATGTTTATGAAACATCGTATGTTAAATGGAAACTTTATCTTCATGTTATAAATTCTTAGTGTTGCCAAACCTGGACCGGACCGGATAAGCTGATACGTTATACAGACAACATTGCAAAGACGAGATGACTTGACAACTCGTATCAGAACAGCATATTGAAAGAGAAAAGTATTGCTTTATCATTGAATTAGCGGCTCTTTCTGGTTTGTGTTTTTCTCCAAAGAGATTCTTGATGTTGATGAGTCTAAACTTAATTACGAATGAGAAGTACAGTAAATCATACATGAAGATTACCGGATATTCACCAAGTTTTCACTCAGCCTATCAATTCTTTCTCCAGTATGAACGGTACAAGAAAGAAAAGCAGCGGTCGAATATCAGAAGATGCTCCACGCCTTCAACTATTGGTCGACTAGTTTTTCCCCAGAGCAGCATCAACCGCAGCCAAGTCTTCAGCTTTTACCGGTTTGTGCAGCTGCAAAAGATGATTCTCAGAGTAAGGTGGGGCATTCATGTATTGCTAACCAAAAGAGAACCTAGTCAATATAACCAAAATTTATTACAATGATATCATATGGGCGGTGTAATCCATAAATAAATACCTCAAACTCGATCCAACAGCACAGCCAACTTAATCAAGAACGCGAACGATTTTGAAAGGACTAGACTATTTCTTATAGACTAAATACATAGGATTTCCTTTGTCAGTGATTATAAACCAATGACTGTAACAGCAAGAATTGGGGCCAAAATAACCAGCATTGATGAATATTTATGCGTGTCTAGGCAACATACGATGGAGAAACTTACAGCTTCTGCAACGGAAAACCAATGAAAAGAACGCAAGAAGGGATCATCTTTTGATGGAGGGCAATCATGATTCCAATATGTTAATTTATCAAATTTGGCTTTCATTTCCCAATTGTTTGAGTTCCCTTCAGATGCATCACAAGCTTTCCTCTTGCCTGTGGTTTTCTTCGCAAGAACATAGCCTGCAAGAGCAACCAGGAACAGTAAAACCAGTACAAATCTATTGAAACACGCCTACAAATTTACATAAAAGCAAACAAAAGAAACAAATGACAGAATTAAATTGACTCTAACTTCAGTATACTGACATCCTACGAGCCTCCTAGACACGAGAAGCCTAGCTAGTTAAAGGCATGAAAATTCTTCAGGAAGAACTGTGAACTCAGTTGTGCAAAACTAAAAAAGAAGAAGATGAAATTAATTAACATGGACAATGAAGAAGAAAACAAGAGGAAACGGTATATGGGATAGGACTATATCGAATCTGTTAATACTGTTAATACCATGCTGACTGTTTCTTTAGATAATATCTTCCCTGAAAATTATATAGCTCCAATGTCACAACCTTAGATCAACCATGTTTCCAACATACAACTGCAACTCATCATCTTTGCAACAAGATTAAACGTACAAAAGTCCAAAAGGATTAAAATAAAATAAAAAACTACCAGAATATCCATTTGGAAGAGAAATAGTAGTTCCTTGAAGCTTCCTTCCTCTAAAATGTGCTTCCTCAACTGCTAACCCATCAATCTCCATCCCTACTTAACATAACCCCCCCCCCCCCCCCCCCCAAAAAAAAAAAAAAAAGAATCAATCTTTACCTTCCAATAACATTTAATTTTTTTTAGAAAAATGTAGAGAATGGGATTACCTTTGAGTTTGGGTTTGAAGTATTGAGAAACAGAGCAAGGGCCATTCAATTTGATGCAGCATGGAAGATGATGGATCTGACCACTTAGATTTACTGTCTCTTCTTTAACATTCCGGCTTAGGTTTATGCTTCCTGTTGTTCCCCTATCTTCCTCCATTTTGTTTGTTCCCGTCTCAATTCAAAACCCTAATCCTAATTATCTCCGCGCCTCAAAAATTAGGTTTTTTTCTTCTTCTGATTTCTCAGTCCTCAGCATCACAATACCCAATGTTTTCCCGCGCTTTTGACCACCGAATTTGGGATGTTTTTAAGGCTTAACCGGTAAATAAGTGTTTAAATTATGATATTTTTCGAGTTAAGTATCTAAATTATTTTTTGGGTTAAATAAGTGACTAGCGTTTCATTCCGTAACACATTTAAAGTTTTTCGTTAATTCTTACCGTTAAAAGACACATGCCATCTCCTAAAAATTCTAAAATTATAATAAACATAAATAAAATTACTTAATTTTAAAAAAATCTCTAAGTTCTCTAGATTTCACAAAATAACCCCTAAACTTCAAAATTTCTAACTCACAAAACTTAAATTTCTATTTGGGTCGATTCTGCCGTCGATTGCCACGTCGCCTCCCACCACATCGGTCGTTAGACCATCACTATCATTTCTCCTATCATTTTGTCGTTGAAAATCGACCGACGTCGTGCGGAATCTCGAAATTGTCGAATAGTTCCTTCAAACGATTTGTGATGAATAGTGGCAGGACGGACGACAGACGACGTGTGGGTTGTTCGACGAGGGGATGGCGCTTCATTCCGTCGCTGGCAACGCGGACAACGCCGGCAAGAGTGGTCGAATTTAGGGGTTTGGGGATTTTTAGAGTATTTTGAGAATATTTAAAATTGTTGGAATATATTTTTATTTTGTTTTATTAATTTTATTTATTTTTAATATAATTTTAAAATTTTCAAGAGATGGCATGTGTCCTTTAACGGATAACCTTTAATGGGTCATGAAATAAAACGTTAGACACTTGTTTCGCTAAAAGAAATACTTTGAGCATCTAACTGAAAAATGCATAGTTTGAGCACATATTTTACCTATTAAGCCACGTTTTTATCACAATAATAAAAAAATAATTAATTCCCAAAATAAATTGAAAAATTATATCCAAATACTTTAATTATACAAATACTATAATAATAAATTTTAAAATTATAATTAAAACATTCCATTAGTAAAACTAGATAATGGAACACCTGGGGACAATGGTAAGATCGAACTTTGTGAGGAGTTAAATTAATGAACTTAAAAAATACAGTTGTTTATTATATTAAAAAAAATACAAGTGTTTATTTGGTATTTGAATTTAAAAATTAGAGGATAATATCAAATTTATCTAATATTTAAATTTATAGGACCTAAGTAATTAAAGTAAAAATTTTAATTTGATAAAAAAATTAAAAATTTTAAGGAGCCAAATCAAGATTTTTGAGGATTTAATTAAAAATATTAATGTTTTAATATAATTTTCTAAAAAATTAAAGAACTTATTATAAATTTTCTAAATTCCAAGCTCTCCCGACCCTTCCTATGCTTCGTCCCTGGTACAACCATAATGAAATAAAACGGTGACTTCTATATAATGTTTAATCCACAATTTGATCCCTAAAATATGTTCTTTTTCTCATTTTTGTATCTTACCTTTTTTTATCCCATTTTAGTACTTACAGTATACGTCTTTTAGTCCAAAAAATTCAACCAATTCCGTAAATGCCACGTACTCTCATGTTATCTCTTTAAAAATCCAAATATATACTAGAATTCCAGAAACATAAGTCCATGTTTTAAATGTATATAAAAATTGCTTAAGCTTATAATAAAAATCTGAAATATGAAAATTTGATCTAGATTTTAGCTTGGAACCAAAGATGGAATTAAGTGGAGTTTGAGAAAATTTTAAACAGAGGAAGGCAGCCCATTTGAGAAGGATATGAACCCTTCTGAAGTTAGCCCATTGCTTGCAGTGAAGACTGAAGAGGCCATTGTGTCATCGATTAATAGTCTGATGACCAAAAATATTAAAGATAGCCTTAATCACTAGATTAATTTTTTTATAACTCATCTAAAAAAATATTAGTGACAAAATAAAAAAAAAACTATAATTCAATGACCAAAACGAGATAAATCGTACAATTCAATGACTAACGGTGTAATTTCTCTTAACATTGTTTTCTTAGCACAGTATACATTCGGCAAATATTCTATAGGATAGCTTCACTAAAGACTAGAGGCGGTAAACGGGTCGTTTAGGTCGGGTTTAGTTTAAGTTATTTTGATTCGAGTAATTTTTAGTCTAACGGTATTTGGTTTAAGTTTGTTTGGGTCGGGTCATGTTTGACTTCATTAGATTTAAGTTCGATTCTATGGTAATTATGGTCGGGTATTAGGTCAGGTCGGATCAATATCGGTTCATTTGATTTTGGGTCAGACATTTTTCATATAGTTTGATTTTGGGCCGATTCAATTTTGGGGTAATATGAGATCAATTGATTTTTTTATTCATGTCAAACTTTGGATCTTCGGGTTGAATTGAGTACGAGTCCAATCGAAGTATATATAGAATATTACTATATTTTTATAAACAACACAACTTTTTGTTTGTCAATTATCATTTAAGTTACTTTTGTTTAAAAACAAAAAGTTTGATTCTTAAACATGAATGATACACTACCGATACAAAATTCGTTTCAACTCGAAAAATTAATTTTTTTCATTGTAGCAATTTCATATATATACTATTATAAATTATTTGGAAGTAATTTTATATATTATTTTTTTCGATGAAAAGAAGAAATTATCATGTGCCTCATTAAAAACTTCCCTAAACATATTTGGAGGAAAAAATACACATGGTAATTTGTACAGAAAACAACGAGCTAGGCTCGACTAAAAGGAATCACAAAGAAAACATACAACCATGCAAACTCACACCACAAACTCAATCTCTAACGTATGCACTAAGTAGAAATTCCACCGACTCAGGAGGTGTATGAACAGGGCCGGCCCTGGGCAGGGGCAGCAAGGGCGCCCGCCCAGGGCCCATTGCTCAGGAAAAATAAATATTGTATATTAGGGCCTATTGCTCAAGAATTTAAAGATTTAGTTTATTTTAATATTTGTTATTAGAGCCTATTTTTTAATATTTGTTAATAGGGGTTAAGATTTTTCCAACATTTATTATTAAAAATATACTCTTAATATTTATTTATTTTTTCTAATACTTGTTATTAGGGGCCTATTTTTTTATATTTGTTATTAGAGGCTGAGTATTTTTTAATATTTATTAGTAGGGGTCTACTCTTAATATTCATTTTTTTCTAATATTAGTTATTAAGGGCTTATTTTTTAATACTTGTTATTAGAGGCTGAATTTTTTCCGATATTTATTATTAGAGATCTACTCTTAATATTCAATTTTTTTCTAGTACTTGTTACTAGGCTTCCGGTTTTTTCCAATATTTGTTATTATGTGCATAGTTTTAAGGTAAAGTTTTGATATACATGCTGGTAAAACTAATTTTACACAAGCTTGCATATTTACACTATAAAACTCAAATCCTAAATTCTAACCCTACCCTACAAAACTAAACCATAAACCTTAAACCATATACCCTAAATTCTCAGCACTAATCTTATATTCTAAACCCTACAATATTAATCCCTACACTTTAAACCTTAAACTAAAACCTTAACCCCTAAAATTAAAAGGCACATGTAAACTAAAGTTTACACGGAATGTCTATCAAAGTTTTTTTAATAGTTTTAAAATTTAATTTTTTCAATACTTGTTATTAGGGGACCAATTTTTTCAATACTTGTTACGATAGACCAACTCTTAAAATTTAATTTCTTTCATTACTTGCTATTAGGGACAAAGATTTAAATAGCGGCATGTAACCACAACAACGATCGTTATATGACGGTAGTGACATCATCTAAAACCGTGATATATGGAACCATTATGTCCACAATAGCATATGTTACTAAAAATTTTCATAACCGCGATACTCGCAATAAACAAAATAACATCTATTATATCTACAATCATGATAAACACAACACAACCGAAAATACGATTGTAACTATAATTACAAATCCTCAAATTTAAGGCTCATTTTTTAAGTTCGCCCCGGACCTCCAAAAACTCAGGACCGACCTTGTGTATGAAACGCCCTAACATTCAAGACTGTTATGTCAGTTAGCTTTGACATTTGATCAGCAACTTTATTACGTCGAACGTGTAGAAATAAAACTTGCCATTGTCTGCCACATAACTCTTTGATGTGCAAAATTAATCCGAGTAGCCCTTGGGAACGAGACTCCGACAGAATTAGTCTTAAGGCTTCGAGACTATCCGTTTCAACCACAATATTTCGAAGGCGAAGATCCCATGCACAAGACATGCCCGTAAACACACCCCAAAGCTTAGCATCCACAACTGAACATGCACCCAAAAATTTTGCAAAGCCAAACGTCCAATGTCATGAGGAATCGCGAATACTACCACCACAAGTCGTTGTTCCATCAATAACCTGTCTCACACCATCCGTATTGATCTTGTACCAACCCGGCACTGACGGCGACTACCGCGCAGACGGTCTCAAAAATCCACCCAACAAACATCTGGTCACCATAGTTTGAGCTGCAGCGCACACCATCAACTCTTGCAACCATCGACATGTATATAAAATAAGTCCATGATCATCCTCACTATCCTGAAACACAATGGAATTTTTTTGTTTCCAAATCAAAGAACAACCCCAAAAAGCAGGTCTTAATCTTTGTCTTCCTTCATAATTGTGCTGAGCCGTTCAAGTTACATTTCAGTCACTCTTTAAAATCCAACAAACAAAAGACAGTGAGGCATTCAAGCTTG
The DNA here is from genome assembly GCA_958450335.1 of Hibiscus tridactylites. Lineage (NCBI taxonomy): Eukaryota > Viridiplantae > Streptophyta > Magnoliopsida > Malvales > Malvaceae > Hibiscus > Hibiscus tridactylites. Next base: position 93,855,156 of record OY288270.1, on the reverse strand, counting down.
ATCAAAGTTGTCCAAACATCGAGACAGTGAGGCATTCAAGCTTGATCAAAGCTGTCCAAACAGCGAGAGCCGGTGAGCATAAACGCAGTAAATGATTCGTATCCTCTTACTCCGAGCGACATACATGACAGCTCATATATTATTATTATTATTATATATATCCAACAATAAACTGTTTGGTCAATTCGGGTTTGAGTAAAATAAATTCTAGTTCTTTCAATTCGGGTGAAATCGCTTTAGGTTGCCTTCGATTCGAGTGAAGTCGGTTTAGGTTGTCTTCAGTTCGATTGAAAATCAGTTTGGAATCATATCGGTTCAACTAAAATTTACTAAAATTTAGTTTAATTTATTTCGAGTTTCGGGTCAGGTGAATCGATTCGGGTCTCGATCTCGAGAGGTCTACTAAAGAAGCATCAGATCAAGGATTCGAGTGTCAATAAGAGCAAAAACGGAAAGCGGAATGAATTCCACATCTTGAATACTGAAACCTTTTTTTTACTAAACAATTCATACAACATACAATATACTGCAAAATCAGTAAACATACATCCTAGAATACTGTCTACTTCTAAGCAACGGTGTCCGAATTTGCAAGTTCAAAATCTCGATAAGTGAAAATATCCACCAAGTAGCAGACTCCGGGAATAGGATGAGAGCCGCGTTTGGACTACCAGAATGCTGATTTGTTAGTTCTCTTGATCAGTAAAATTAGGGCTCTCTAGTTCTCCCATGCTTGCAGAAGCAAATGATTCACAGGATTCTACCGATGATAGGGAAGAAGCAGTATCATCAGAATCTGAGACGATGTCGTCGTGTAGAATAATGTGCTCATCATCGATTTCAGATGTGTCCGAACCGGATGCTCCCATTAGAAGCTTGTTTATTGCGGATTTTGCAGTTTCGACAAACCATTCGTCCACCGGGAGTGCACTGACACAATAAGGCAATTTTAGTTGCTAGAAGAAAGTGAGGGTGAACCCTGAAAATCAGACTAAATAGGATGGATGAGTACCTTTCAACATCTCTGGCAGTGAAGGTTCTAATTGCACGAGCAGTAATGGCTGATGCAATCTGATGCACATGCCGAGATGGGTACCCCGCAAATCGAGCTATTTCAACAGTGAAATGCATATCAAGAATTAACTGCAAAACAAAGTGCCAACATTATAGCCATATAAACTTTGGTGCAAAATCAATTGCAATGAGGTCTAGACTCTAAGAACAAAACAGATTAAAAACCTTAACAGATCAACAAGTAGTTGCCACAGAAAATTTATCATCCCAAGAACCGACCTAAAAATGCCATGTGGCATTGAATAGAAAAAATGGCAGAAGCTCATGTATCATGGACAAACTGCTCACTGCTACAGTAAATGAATAACAGCAAAAGCTATTGGGAAAAAAAAACAAAAAAGTGTTGGAAGGTGATCAGATTAAAGGCTAATTCTAAAGATAACTTAACGAAAACAACACTTTGCAAAAGTAACACTCTTATTGAATTATTCAGAACATAAAAAACACAGTTGACAATGAGTAATGTCTTTGAGTTCACAAGGTAGTAGAGTTCAGAGTTGCAGTTGTTTCTCAAAAACACATATAGTTTGCTTCCTTTTTCACTCAAATAAACTACTAAGATTCCAAATTTATGGTAAAGATAAAATTAAATAATGGATAAAATGATATCTTTCAAAAGTGTAGTGAAAAGGTTACAGAAAAGCAAGAAGAAACAGAAGGCTGTCATGGAAGAAAAATCGAACCTGCTGCAATCCAAGTGGTTGAAGTGGTGTAGATTTATCCTCAAACACACCCCAGAAATCCTGCTCATCGGACAACCACATTAGAACAGTCTCTGTGAGTCTTGCAAGCAAAATTTTTTGAAGTTTCTCTTTTCCAAGTAGCACATCTCCAGCCACAGTTGCTAACTGCTGTAGCTTAGCAAATAATGCCTACAACAATAAGACAAGCTTAAAATTAGTAAAAGATGATGATGACAAACACATTACATTGCATACAGTTTGCATTGTGATGCATAAAAGGCAAAAAAAAAAAAAAGAGTTTGCAATCAAAATCCCAGTGACACTAAAATAGATAAATAAATTACCACCATTGAAGAAATCAACAGATACCTGTAAAACTCAAGCCATACTGATAACATATAATAAGATAAATAATGCATTAAAAAGTGCAGACGAGATTCTTAAGAATTTACTTATAACATAGCTACATTCTAGGATTAAAATTATGGAAATATTTTGTTTACCTAAAGGCATATCGATTATTCTAATTCTATAGAAGAAAAAAGAATAAGCATAAAACAGAAGGCAAAAGAAACTCTTCTTGTTTAGCATCTGAAGACTATGGAATAACTCTTCAGCAGAAAGGAAGTCAACGAGATTACCTGAAATGGTAAAGAAGGCAGAGTGTCCCATTGTGAATCTTCTCCATCTCCACCCAAATATATCTGCGCATTTAATCGTGTTTTACCTTCTCTTGAATAGATGAAACTCAAAACATACTGCCTGCAAAAATGATCTCTGAGCTTGTCAAAAGCGTACTGGAGCTGGCGCCTCCAATCTTTTAATTCTGTAGTTGTACTTGCATTAGGAACAATGTTTTCGTTTCCTGGTTCCTGGTTTTCACTCTTCGGACTCCAAATTTTAACCACCATACTCGGTAATAGTTCATCCATAATTGTAAATGCTATACCCAGAATAGCTAGTTGCTCCGAATCAGTTTCAGCTCTAAATGGTATTGTCTCTTTAAGCTCCGTAAGACTGTCATCATCAGAAGGGCCAGGTAGGGCTCTAATTAGTGCATCCATATACTTGTCAAACAGCTGTGAAATTCTTGGTAGTACGTTTCCCCCAAAATGCGAAACAACCAGCGGCGTAAGCTGTTCCAAAATATCCTGTTGACGATATTTTAACTTCAGCATTGTATCACTCATAACCATTTGAGTAGCAACAGAAAAGTAAACTTATTATTTGCACTCTTTGAGACAGACAAGCAGAGTACTCAATGCTTTGTATTTATTGCGCACACAAAGAACTTTACAACTTAAACCAACAATTTTAAAACTCAAAACATTCAACGTACTAATTAGTTTTATATGCAGATAAAACCAAGCATAATTGTATCTTCATGCACACATAGATAAGTGCGTGTGCACCTCCATGCAGCAATACAAAGGAGTACATTTATGTGCTGCAAATTCAATCAACTTACAATAAGCGAGAACTACTGCTGGACCAATGCAAGTGCAGCGCAATGCAGCCCTCCTTTAGAAATTCAAATGGTGTCTAATCTAATCTACTCAGACTAAATGACAACCAAAGCTAAAACCACAGGAACATTAAATTATAATAGTATTCAAAATATTTTTTTCGCATTTTAATACAAACTAACATATAGAAACACGGAAACTTAACGAGGCACAACATTTTACCTGTAAAAAATTATAGAAACACAGAAATTTATTATGATGTAGCATTGTGCATATATTTTGCAGCTTCAATTTGCATTTTTAATTTAACTAAGGGATTATACTTAAAATTAATTAATTATACAAAAGTGATACACCCAAAAGATAAGCAGGCAACATTAATACAAAGGTCAAGCAAAGGCATGATATCGCACACATCTGAAAATTAGTTCTAAATGTGAGATTCTTCTATTGTACTTATCTTACATCATAATAATGGAGCCACTTTTTCAAACACTTCCTCAATATGATTTAAATCGATAAAAAGCCACAGATCACTTCTTCATAATTCTAAATTCAATCATATTATATAAATCATTTCCCTGTTTTTCAGCTTCTATCTCTAGAAAATCTCACTTTTAGGTTATAGTTACTAATTTCTAAATTTCTAAATGAATTAGGATGCTTATTATGGTTATGAAGTGAAAAGACACATATCAAAAAAACATTTCAAACATGGAAAAAAGGACTTACCGAAATAATATACAAAAATTTCATTCCATTATCCACTAGCACACTATTTGAAGAAGTTGCAAACACCGACAAAGAAGACACAAAGTGGGGTGACAGAGGCAAGTTCTCATCAACTTCCATCAAGTCAAAAACAGCCTTTCTAGCCCTTCTAAAGTTCAACTCCAGCACTTCCTCAATGTACGGACGCAAGAGCACCAGAAGAAACTTTGATAGTTTCAACCCTTGTGATTCCAGCATTAAGCAGTAGTTAAGACTATCCTGAACACAAATGCTAGCTGCACGTAATGCTGCAATTGTTTCTGAAGGTGGTGCATTGTCTTTTACCAAACGTACAAAAAATTCAATTTCCCACTCTGCCCACTGAACAACCCTATTGGTATAGACAGGATTGTCACCGAATATCAAACCAGATACTCTTGTTGTCAATGAGATCATAGAAAAGACAAGCCTGGACAATGTGGCAGGAAATGTCTTTGGGCAGACTGAACATGAAGGAAGAAAAACCTCAATGTTTTTCTGCAGGCGGGAACCGTGAGATTTCAGAAGTAATAGATGTGCTGAAGGACCTTTCCCAAGCTTAATTAAACCAGATAATGCCTTCTTTAGTTCATTAGCACTCACTGCAGGCAGTTCAGCAATCTCAGTAAGCTTATCCTCGAGCATTGCCTTCCTTTCTAGAAACAAAGACTTGAAGGAGGAGGATTCGGTTGAAGAATCTCCACCTTTTAGCTCAGTTAAGTTTTTCTCTTCAGCCTCTAAAGCCTCCAGGGCTTCTTCAACTTTATGTTCTGCCAAAAGAACATCAATTTTCTCCAGGAATGCTTTCTTGCGATCATCCATTTCATTTGGCAAAGGATCTTGAACTTCATCAACTTTAGGGTCTGGCGGTGTGTAATTAGTGTCAGCATTTTCCCGGCTCCACTCTTCCAATTCACGATACGCCCCAGTCATTAGATCCTGCACGATAATCCCTTGAGAAGAGATATGCTTTCGTAGCTCAACCAACTCATGCTCCATTTCAACAACTTCTTCAGACATTCTACAATTACCATTAAAATCAATCTTACTCATTTCAGCCAGATAAAACAATAATTAGAAACTTTTCTACTCCATTTTCATTTATCATAAAACCAAAAATAGGAGCGGATTTATTTTACCTCAAGAAAGCCAAGTATTTTGTACGCCTATTCCCACATAAGTTTTCCACGGCATCTTTCAAATCTAAAAGCTCACAACAAAGTTTTCTGATCCCCTGCTTTACCAAAATATCCAAATTATATGCTACGCTAACAAAAAAAAATAACATGGGAGTTGTCAAATCGGGAAAACATTGTGAAAACAGGCAATTCGTGCTTGTAAAAGGAGAAACTTAGGGCACAGAAAATAAGAGAAAAATATTTTTCCCCATTTTTCATTTTCCCGGTGTTAATCAACAAAGCATATTATAATACAGTGATACATCACCCACAGCTACAACGCCATAAAATAAATAAGTGACTTTTTTTAATAAACTGAGTGCGAAGAAACCCAAGCAAAGAAATCCCAGGAACATCTTTCTTCTTACTTCAAGATAGAAAATAAAGCTATAATTTTCGCTGAAATTTAAGTGGAAATGGAACCAACCCAGATTCAAGTAAACAAGTCCACACTAAAAGAGACAACTACAGAGTAAAGTTTAGGAAGATAAATGGGCAAAAAAGCAGAAGAAAACCCATAACCTTGAATCCAAGATCTAGAGTCTGAAACAAAAGAAAATCACTAAAACGAACTCCCTTTACTTAAGAAGATCCTGGGAAACGACCCAACAAAAAGAGTACCTTTTCAGTATGGGATTGGTGAACAGAATCAATCTTGGACTGTGGAGTGATGCTCTCAATAGATGGGAAGTCATCATCTTCTTCGCTGCTCTCCATCATCCGATCAATATATTAAAGGGAAGTAAAACTGATAGTTTGAATTGTTGGTTTTAACGAACAGGGCAAAGAGAGAATTTGAGAAGTACTAGTATCAACTAAGAAGTAAAAAGAAAAAGGTTGGAGTTCCGCGGATGAAAATCATCTGCCCTCAAAGTATGCCCCATTTGTGCCCTCACTTTAAAATAGTGGATTTAGGGTTTAGTGTTTGGCGTTTAAGGTTGAGGCTTAGGGTTAGAGTGTAGAGAATTAGGGGTAGGGTGTATTTTTTCAGTGTTTAAGGTTTGGGGTTTAGGATATAAAAATTAGGGTTATAGGGCAAGATTTAATTTTTAAGTGTTTTTAGGCAGTGAGCATAGAAGGAGGCATGATTAGGAGGCAGAAGATTTTTACTCGGAGTTCCGCACAGCGAAAAAGAACCTGTTCATATGTTGTTGGTTTTCGTTGCCAATAACACTTTTAAAACTTAATAATGTGGAAGTCAAATAGCATGGCTGCCGTCTTAGCTCAGCCGGTAGAGCGTGTGGCTTTTAACCACGTGGTCGTGGGTTCGATTTCCACAGACGGCGTTGGTAATAAACTTTCTTGTACTTTTATGCTTCCGAGTCAGAAATTATTATACTACAAATAAATAAGGGTAAACTATCTGTTTGACCACCAATCTATTGGGAAAGTTTTAAAATAACCACCATAGAAAAAAACGCGTCATTTGACTACCCAAACTATTAAAATGAGATCAATTTGACCACCGGCCGTTAAGTGGCTAACGGAAGGTGACGTGGCAGTTAAAAAATTAAAAGTATAATCACACATTTGGTCCTTATTATTTACACATTCTTCAAATTTAGTCCTAATTTTAAACTAATAAAATAAATAAATTATTTATTTAGATAGTGACACGTGTCACCACCTGTTTAAAGGAGAAAAATCAATTTCAAGCAACTTGCTTGTCTAGAGAGTCGAACCCAAGCAGCCAAGGGTAGTGGGCAACAGCATAGCCACTGAGCCAAACCCAATCTTATGTCTAAAATTACTCCATCAAATATATATTGCTTTTTGCAGCTAAACTATGATAAGGAAATCAAAAGGGAAATACACACAGAGCCAAAACAGGGAATAATAGAAGAGTAAGAAATAAGTAATCGAAGATTTATCATCTTTAATAAGTGGCATAAACAATCTGTTGAGGTGGCATTAGGTTGATTACATGTGAGATTCCCTGGTCCTGATTATGACCAGTACTATTGCTTCCTTTGTGGATTGCAGTCAAAACGTCTCCTCTACAAAGATACGAAATCGACTTCTTTATGGTTTGCTAGATTCTCACACATCTCCTGGATCCGTGAAATGCAGCAAGCTTCAGATAAATTGATAATCATCAGTGAAATTCTGGACTCTAGGACAAGGAACCTGGTTTCAGTTTCGAGAATCAGTGACTATGTGCTGTCAAATGAGCTCGTAAGTATGGAACTGACAATGGTGGCTGAAGACAAACAAATAAATCGTGTTCTTGAGGAGTTTTTTGCAGAGGAGGTGACTCTTACGCCCCTCTTTTGTTTTGTTTGATGATACATAATGCTTATGCAGAAAATCAAGTGCTCTTTGTTGCTTTCAAAATGAGAGCTGCAAGATCCTTTTACTGAGTTTCTAGCTTCTTTCTTCTGCAGGGGAATGAGATGTGTATCAAACCTGCAGAATTCTACTTATTTGACCAGGAATCAATCCTGAGTTGCTAAAATATATTGTTTATGCCATCATTATGCTTCTTGAACAATGAATTCATAACTTGAGGAATCAATCCTGACTCGCTACCATCTTTGATGGCGGTTCCCATGGTATATGTTTTCCCAGATCCTGTCTGCAACATTTGCATAAATCAATCATGATTCATGAGCGTAAATACCAAGACATACAAAAAGCTTACTTAACTGAGCTGGTTTCACATATCAATGAATTAATTTACCTGGCCGTAAGCAAGTACAATAGCATTGTATCCTTGGAATAAACCATCAACAAGAGGAGCAATATATATTTGATGGTCTAATTTTAGACATAAGATTGGATTTGGCTCAGTGGCTATGCTATTGCCCACTACCCTTGGCTGCCTGGGTTCGACTCTCTTGGCAAGTAAGTTGCTTGAAATTGATTTTTCTCCTTTAAACAGGTGGTGACACGTGTCACCACTTGATTGGAGGAGGAAAATAAATTTATTAAATTAAATATAAATAATTAAAATCCTCCAATAAGGTGTTGACACGTGTCACTATCTAAATAAATAATTTATTTATTTTATTAGTTTAAAATTAGGACTAAATTTGAAGAATGTGTAAATAATAAGGACCAAATGTGTGATTATACCTTTAATTTTTTAACTGCCACGTCACCTTCCGTTAGCCACTTAACGGCCGGTGGTCAAATTGATCCAATTTTAATAGTTTGGGTAGTCAAATGACGCGTTTTTTTCTATGGTGGTCATTTTAAAACTTTCCCAATAGATTGGTGGTCAAACAGATAGTTTACCCAATAAATAAAGTAAGAAATCCGGCAAAGTTGCCGTCTTAGCTCAGCCGGTAGAGCGCGTGGCTTTTAACCACGTGGTCGTGGGTTTGATTCCCACAGACGGCGTTGGTGATAAACTTCCTTTTACTCTATTCTTCCGAGTCAGAAACGACTATACTACCAATATATTAAAGTAAGAAAACTACCGAAGTTGCCGTCTTAGCTCAGCCGGTAGAGCGCGTGGCTTTTAACCACGTGGTCGTGGGTTCGATTCCCACAGACGGCGTTTTTCCCCTTCGATTCTACATTTTACTGCCAACGCGTGATCGTTCATCAACATCTAGTTATTTGAATTCATTCTATTAATATACTAGAACTTTATTGCAAGCACTTTGGGACTTAAAAAGTATGTTTTCATGTATAAATTATAGGGTATATTTTGAAATTTTAGATTAATTAATTAATATGAGTAGTGTGGAGAAAGAAAATATTATAAATTGTGAATAGTTGACATTTTTATAATATATTAGAAAAAAATTGATGCACAATTTTGTTAAATTTAAAGTATAAGTTTAGGCTTTAGGTTGTAAGGTTTATAATTAAAATTGAAAAATACTTTGATGCACAAGCTTCTGTAAACTTTAGTTTACACAAGCCCTTTAATTTTAGGGTTTAGGGTTTAAGATTTTAGGTTAGGGTTTAGGGGTTTAGTATGTAAGGTATATAATTTAAGGTTTATGGTTAGAATTTAGAGTTTAGGGTTTAGGGCTTAGGGTTTAGGTTTTAGGTTGCTAGGGTTTGTGATTTAGATTTTAAATTTTATAAAAGGATTGTGTAAAAAAAAATTTACACAGCTTGTGCATCAAAATAAAACTCATTAAAATTTTATATTTTTAATTTTTAAATTAAAAAAAAGGTGTGTGTAATGTTTTTTACACGACTTCTGTATCAAAATATGATTCAATGTGTTAAAATATATTCAATAATTTTTTTAATAATATTAAGGTTATTATAATGTAGTATATGTTCATACATATTTTTAACCTTTTGATAATGCACAAAAGACTTGCAGACAAACCAACTTGAACTTAAGTAGATTAGAATGAACAGCATCCTCTTTCTCACTGGGACTATTTGTTGGATTATATTGAATATTGTAATCAAGGATGGACATAAAATTTTATGTTAGGAAGGCAAACCTATAAAATTCTAAGGTGGTGAACTTATAAATTTTAGCGCAAAAATAGATTTCCAATAGAAAATTTCTAAATCATATATAAATTTAAATTTTTTAGGACGATTGGCCCCTCCAACCCCTCTAGGTCCATCCTTGATTATAATCTTATATAAAAAATTAAGGTTATGTTCCCCAAAAGTAGAGGTGAGCGTTCGATCGAGTCGAGTCAAAAAAATTCGAGTTATTCAGTTGACGCGTCATATTTTACAACTCAAACTTTATTTAAATTTTTTTGATTCGAGTCAAGTTTAAGAAATTCGAGTCAAGTTTTTTAGTTTCTATAAAAATTTGATTGTAATTATTTATTATGTTATAGTACAGATTAATTCTAATTTAAACAACTTTCTCTAATTATATAAGATATCCATATATATTTCTTTATATTTTTTCATATGTGACAATATTTCTTCATATTTTTATATATTGGTTTATATATATCATAAAAAATTGAGAGACTTGTCTCGAACTTGAAAATAATTCCACTAATTACTAAAAAAAATTGAGTTATTTGAATTTCTATTTTACAACTCAAACTTTATTTGAATTTTTTTGAGTCGAGTCGAGTTTATAAAATTTTGAATCAAGCCAAGACAAGTCGAGTATTTTTATCTCGAGTCGAGTTATTTAATTTTTTCAAATTGAGTCGAGTTTTGTTCACCTTACCCAAAAGTAATATTTTTAAAATACCTAACTAGGTTTGAATCAATCACCTCTCAAGTCCAATGGCCTAAAATATTTGGGCCATGTCCTTGAACCGACCATTTATTAAATTTATACGTTGAAGTTTGTATTCGAACCTTAATCTCGGAGGCGCAAGCTCTGCATTATTATAATGAGGTCAGGTCCATAATGGTGGTATTCAATAAATAAATTGATTTAGTCGGTCGATTAGATCGATTTACCTACATAAATTACAAAAAAAAAAAACATTAATTGAGTTTAATTTTGGTTGGATTTGGGTTTTGAACCATGGGTATTTTTTAATATAGTGATTTAATTATATGATAGTGTTTGTTTATATTTTTTATACTTTTGATATTGGTTACATATTTTGCACACATAAGTGTTTGAACTGAAATATTTTAACATAAATATTATCATCTTTTTTATTGAAATTACCTGTTAAATTCGGCCGGTATATTTTTTTTTGACCAAATAACTTTCAGCTTAAGATAAAAATAAAGATGGGCCCCACAACCATGCAAGGGCCATGCATGAGAAAAGACAACAAAGGGACGGGAAAACACCCACCACCAAACAAACAAGACCAACCATCACAAAAGAGGCTAAAAAACCCCCACAAAAAGACCATGCAAGGCCATGCACGATGATTGGAAAAACGTCGTCCCAACACGGCACTAACAACATAAAGAAAAAAGAAAGAAAACAGATGATAAACATAAACTGCAACAAGGCGTCCCTCAACAGGTAACGCGGCAACCTTCTTTTTCCCCATGGGAAAGGTAGAAGAACCAACATGGATAACCCACTTACGTATCGGCAGAGGACCAAAACGAATTCTCGCCAAACTCACCCATTGAAACTTCGTTGTCATTGCGCCTGAGAGCTCAAAACAGAGACATGCTTCCGATAGAATATCGGCCCTTATCAAGGCGGCGGCAACAAAAAGCATATGGAGAGTGGACTGAAAGAAAACAGGGTCCTTTACCTGTAACCTGGCATCATCCAAATCGAAGCAAAAGAGCAACAACGAACAATCAAAAACAACATGACGAGCCAGAGAGAATAGCCGAAGGTTGAAAAATGCGCAGTACCTCCTGGATCCCACCCAAAACTAGTGGTAGCCAAATGCCTAAAACCATCGAGGAGACCAAAATCATTTTCAAAACCAGATCCACAAAAAGCGGCTTTGTTCGGCTTAAAAAAGAAAGAATTGATCGAAATCCCATAATATACGGGACACGTAAGCTGGAAAAGGGAAAGTTTGGTGCAGGAAAAAGACAGAACTGGGCCATCACGTCCTATCAACTTTGTAGAAGACCGTTTTACCCTTGCACTACTTCCGCCTTCCTCGTGGCCGACGAGAAGATGATTTATCAGCGTGCCTACGATCCCCTTGCCGGCAAACCTCCGATCTCTGAGGCGAAACTCGGTTCCCACTATGTGAATATCCAAACCTTTGCGGCCGAACGAGGTGCCTCCAAACCTGCTTTCAGATTGAACCGAGACATCAAAAGAGAAAACTGAAACGATCACCACCGCCGAGGCCAGTGGGCTCTTGAGCGACAGCGCCTCCACCAGCAACCACACTCGGGATTGGCCACGACGCCCGCTGAGACAAAACGCCGTCCGGGCAAACAAGCATCTGTAACGGATCGGTGTGACTGATTTGGGTTTGTTCCGGTGACTCCCTGAGCTTCCGAAGGGAGACCATGTCGACCCTGCATCCTCAAAGGAGGGTGATGTAGCAGGGGGGAGGTCCAGGCAAGATCCAGGACCGACACAACCACGGCCGAAAAAGATAGATCGGCACCCCACAAGCCCCACGACCCCAAAAACCTCCACGGATCCGAACCAACCACGAGTTTGATCCTTCGGGAAACCACCACCCAGGGGGGAGAGCTCGAAACCAACACCGTCGGCCAGGAAATCTGTTGAGACGACCCCAATAAACTCCGTCCGAACAAGCGTGCCGTCCGTGGCCGCAAAACCAGCCCAGGCGAGCCTTGGGAAGACTCGGGAGGGAAACTGTGGCTTTGGCGCGTGTGGCGCGTAGGATGGCGCGTGTGCCGTCCGTGGCATTTTAAAATATGATGATATTCGGCGGGTATATTTGAGTTTGAGGAATATTATAAAAGAAATAGGGTTTAGAAGTTTGGTTGGGTTGGAGTTTTGAATAATTAATATATTTATTTTGGATTAGGGTAACATTATAATGGATTTGGGTTTAGAATTGTGGTTGGGCTTAGGGTTTGAATAAAGGGTGTGGTTTTTTTATTAAATAGAGATTTATTACATTCTCATACCGGGATTTGAATTCAGGGGCGGTTCAAAGATTTTGGGGCCATGTACAATTTATCAAAATGTGGCCCTTAATTTATAATCAGTAATAGATATAAGTTTTTTTTAAAAAAATTATCTTAATACAAAAAATATTATTAAAATATCCACTTGAGCAACAAAAAATTAACTTATAAACATCTAAAAATCAAACATTTTTACTTAAAAGTGTCATTCTTTTTGCATGTTTTAAGTTTTAGATTATTGTTGTATATACACATAATTATATATGTAAATTTTTAATTTTATACAAATATTTAATTTAATTTAAGTCTATTTTTTGGGGGACCTTCTCTCTTGGGGGCCCTATGCGGTCACTCCTATCGTGCCTGTCTAGAACCCTACTGTTCGAATTCATACAAGATGTGACAATATGAGCATTCTTAACCACTAGGCCAACTAGTGAATCTCAAAGGTTGTAGTTATTTGAGTTTGAGGAACATTGTAAAAATTTAATGGATTTAGGTCCGAAAATTAAATTTCAAAAGTATATGAATGTAATGTGTAGAATTATAAATTTGTTTAACATGTTTTAACTGATTCTCAAACCAACTCAAAAATCAAAACTGAATCAACCATATTAAATTAATTAGATCACTTCGGTTCTATCTATTAGCTTCGTTTTAAATCAGTTTGCACTGAATTTTGCTCGCCCTATATATGTATAGAGAGATAGGATCAATTTACACAATGTAAAACTTTTAAAGTTTTACACGTTTTCTGGATTGTTAAATGGGGGAATGAATGACTTAAATTAATTAATTAATCTTTTTTTCCAAGTGATAATCTTCACATATTTATTGTTAATCTCATCAATTCGTTTTACTCATTCAACGGTCCAAAAAATATATAAAACTTAAAGAGTTTTACACTGTGTAAACAGATCTTATATATATTTTAAGGTAAGCATAAAGAAACATTAATATAGAAAATACTTTAATCCTTGGCTAGGACAACCTCAGTAAATGTACTTAAATGACAAGTTTTTTTAAAGCTTTAATCTTAGTGGTACCACCCACAATGAAAAGGGTTTACCATTACCAATCAAAGTGGGAAAATTCTGCAATATAGGTATCAGTTACCGATGTACCACACAATGAAATTAAAAATTAGTTGGTGTAGTGAGATCAGACACTAAATTCTTAAGTTAAATTAAGAGATTGAGTTTTGATGTTGTGAATGAAACAAATTAAGTTAGAAGAATTGTCCCGCTTCTACAACATTCGATCATGATTAGTCAATCAATAAGTTAAATTATCGAACCATCTACGTTCATGATAGCCCTAAGTTAAACCCCTAATTACAACACGTTATGTCAGACTGTCAGTTGGGTTGAGTTGTGTTCCTTTGGATGAATACCATTACAACATGTCAGAAATACTATAATTTGGTGTTGGTTGTGCCTGTAATGTATAATTTCACTATCACTCAACTGTCATGAACCTCATTCAACTAATATGCTTACCCCACAGGCTAAGTCTTCAAACTTGTCGTAATCAGTACAAGCCGATTGTTGTTCCACCCCTTTGTTTTTGTTTTGTTTTTTTCGAACCAATAATTGATTAATTCAAATTGAGTTTTGCAAAAATTTATTATTATTTTATCTTTTGTTTTGTTTTTAATGTTCCATATCCCACCAAATCCATCTACCTTCAAAATTCTTTCCTTGTCAAGGGACCGTCTTATACAAAACCAGTAGATGTCTCGTACAATCAAAATGTTAAAGACAAATTGAGCCTCATGCCATTTTTAACACAAATACAATAAATTAAGGTCAAAATCATCTTATATAAGAAAATTTTCCCCCTCCTTTTCTTTTCAAAACTTTTCTTTCATAAAACTAGATGATAATGCATGCATGTGCTTTGCTTTGCATATTTCTCCACTTCATAAGACCTCTCTTCCCTGTACTAAAGCTCAATTAAAATCATTTATGTCGATGCAAATAAGTAAATGAATTAAATTATTTAAGTGTACGAATCTAATGAGTGATTCCAGTGATTAAAGGTGATGTTCAAATATAAAGATTAAGAACCCTAAACTTGTGTTGGATCACAATTTCGTTCAACTTCATTATCCAAGCATGTATGTTCACATAGAAATGGATCGAATCTGGTTTGGTGCATCAGCCAAAACATTATCTTTGATTAGACTTCAATCAAAAGAAGATCATTTCAATATCATAAAATTGATCAAGTTTATATTAGTGCAAGAAAATTCAAGTCCATCATATATATAATGAAACATATAGGTGAGATTGTACTATTTGAAAGATAAAGACGGATCCTAATGATCTAGATAAGTACCTAACTTCCATAAGTTCCATCTTTGATTCATTAATTTATATGTTTTTCTGACTATTGAATGGTTAGCTTGATTGTTGCCTCAACTTCTAAGAAACCAAAACCCCATTATTAAACAGAAACAAAAAATATATTAAAAGACTTCAAATTAGAAAAGGAAATATATAAGGCGTAAGGCCAAAAAAAACTTCCTAACGTTTGATCAAATTGTCATTTTAACGTTTATTTTGGATCAAAATGGTCCATATGCAGATGAAAATTGTTACTCAACCAACGGTAAATTGTTTGAAATAACGTTGTGAACCTACATAGCAGTGCACGTCGCGATAGCAGTGTCATATAGGCAAATATGTTGACTTTACAAAATGACACATTAGTCAAAAAATACTTTTAAAAATTGTATAAAATATAAAATATTTTTTCTTCTGACGTGTCATTCAGTCAAGTCATTTCAAGTTGTTTATCGTCAGTTGACTGACAATTCTCATTCACATATGAGCTCTTTTGACCCAAAATAAAACGTTTAGGGCTAAATTGCTTCAAAAAAATCGAGGCCAGAGTAACTATTCAATCAAACGTTAGAGACATTTTTAGCATTATGCCAATATATAATAAATAAGCCCATAATTGCATACTAAAATTTGGTTTAAAAACATGAGCAGTGTCTGTTTAATTGATTCTTCAATACTTTTACGTTTGTATCATTTGTGGAGTAAAGAAGAGGGAGAAAACTGCAAGAAATTGATATATCTACCAGGTTGTGATGAATTGATATTTGCTTGAAAATTTAGGTTTTTGTAATGATATTGCATGATCAAACAAAGGGTTTTTTTCAGATAAGTTGTTAAGTATAATTCAGCTTTTATATCTTCACTTGTTGATCAATTCAATAACGTGTCCCAACTTATGACCAAAATATACTGCTTTGGTCGCTTTCAGCAAATAATGTTCACATGCCTATCAACAATGATCTTTTTGCATTATTAAAATCCATCTAATAATATATCAACATGTTGGTCCAAATGGTAAGCAGTTTAGTATCGCTTAAGCATGTTTTAAGTTGAAATTTTGTGTATGCAAAAAATTATTTTTTAAAAACTCGTTCACTAAAAGAAGATATACAGCGTATGTTAGTCTGAATTAATCGGGATAAAATTCTGTAAAACTAATAAGACAAAAATTAAATTATCTAGTAAATTTTAAACCTATTAATTTTGGATGGAGTTTTTTTTTTTGAAAAATAGATGTAGGTAGGACTTTAGGACAGTTTGGGTTTCTTAGACAATAAACATGAAATAGTGATGGTAATTATTTGTCATGTCCATTTTGTTTTATTAGCTTAAATATATATTTGGTATTTAAATTAGACATTTTTTTTAGTACTTAAATAATTTTACTCCTAATTTGATAATTAAATTAAACACTTTCTCTCAAATTGGTAACTAAATGATTTTTACTCTCAAGTTGGTACTTGAACTTTAATCACATCCATTATTTCGGTATGTTTATTAATAATTTTAGTCCCTAAAATTATACATTCTATTAATTTAGTCTTAATTCAAAACAATTCAATAGATGTAGCCCCTCCATATTTAAAAGTTTCATCAACTTAGTCATTTTTGTGATAATGTGAAACCAAGTGAGTCTATTGTATTAAACAAACGTTTCGATAATTATATTTTACCATAAAGCAACAACTTATTGTTAAACTTTTATTATACCAGGAAAATAATATAACATTTGTGGGAGAAAAACAATTTAAGAGAATAACAAAGAGTACATTCATAAAAAATTTAAGTATATTGGGTTAAATTTATTAAATTGTTTTGAATTATGACCAAACTGATAGAATGTATAAGTTTTCATTCTAATTTGAGAGAAAGTGCATAGTTCATGCACCAACTTAGGAGAAAAAATTCTCTAAATATCAATATGAGAAAAAGTGTCTAATACAGGTAAAAATTTTAAAGTAAAAATTCTTTAAGTACCAATTTAAAAGAAAATGTCTAGTTTAAATACCATATATATATATATATATATATATATATATATATATATAAGCTTATTTTATTTATAAAATTCAATTTATTTATATCTATTGAAAAGTAGATGTAGGGTAGGAGTAGGACACCTTGGGGTTTTCTTTTTCGCAATTGAGAGTTGAGACCACTTTATCTTGATTATTAATATTTAAACATACTAAGGTGGTGTCAAATCAATTGCAAACCCATTTTTCTATTTCTATAATCCCAACTCCCACATGTCCTAAATGGACCCCATTCTAGCTCTCTTTCTTCCTTACCAGAAAAACATAAGCACTTTTCTTTTTTTGAAAAGAACGATTTTTATTAATTACAAACAAGTACAAGCGTTGGAATAAATTAAATTGTATCTTTAAATAGAGAACGATAGTAAAAGATGGGGAACACTCTTCACCGGAAAAGAGGATCGTTCAGATCAGATCAGATCAGAAAAAAAGACAGATAACTTGTCACATAAAATAACATAAGACCGGATCAAAGCCAAAGAACAACATATACGACATGTAGCAGAAATCGAATATAACTGCCAATCACCAGAATTTTCAATGAAAGCATAAGCACTTTATCAGTGATTTTTTTTTCTTTCTAATTTATTACTCATTTAGTCCCCCACTTTATCATGGGATCTAATCTCCCGGTGTTTGGGCATATAAAACCTACCTTTGAAGATATAAAATAGAAAGTAGATTAAATAAATAGTGGCTGCCTATTCAAGCTACAAACCCCACTATTAAAAGTGGAAATCTGGGATTTCTAGGAATCCCATTCAAACTTTATAGGAAATCTGCATTTTGTAATCTTAGTTGCCTAAAAAGTTCAATATATTCCATCAACTTTGGCATTTCCTTTTAGGTATTTCACGTACTTTCAATTTACTTTTATTGAGGGGAATTGACAATATTATATTTTAAATACTTGAAGCATTAGCTCAATGAGAATAAGAAAGTCTTGATAATTTTGAAGTTTTAGGGTCACATTTTATTATATGGAGGTTTGATCTAGATTTATTTAAGTGGAATTGTCTATAAATATTATGGTTTCTTAGTTTGAGTGTAATCAGTTTGTAACGCCCGGGTTTAGGGGTTAGACAAAAATAATATTTTAATATTAGTTTGGGCTCGGTTTTACACTCCAAATAATGTTTCGGGTTTTGTTTCAAAATTATAAATTGGGTAGATCATGTTTTAAGATTTAAACCCCAATGGACCATGGTTTTCATACTATTGAGAATACCCCATCTCATTAAGGGTACAAAGGACTTTTGGCTTTTAAAATAAAACAAAACACCTAAAACCCCACTTTTCCCACATCTTCCTCCCCTTTTCTCTCTTTCAAAACTCACGGTGTCTTCTCCCCACCATGGATGGTCACTATTCCATCATCTCCTTGCTTCATCTTTGAAGATTTTTGAAAGGTAATGATGTTTTTGAGTTGTCCTCATCTTTCCCTCCTTAGAAGTACTTTCTATTTTCATTTTCGTGAGGGTTTTAGAAAATGGAAATTTATGGAAGTTTGAATAAAAATGGGAGTTTTATGTTGTTAAAGTAAATGTGTTGATTTAATATGTTTAGATAAGTTATGTAGAAGTCAAATGGTATGATATATGTGAATTTCAAGTGATTTTAACCAATTTTCGGAATTGGGTACCAAGGGGGTTTTGGGAGGGTTTTAAAATGGTTTTTCGGGTGTTTCAATGTCGGTTTTCGAGGGTTGATGTTAGTAGGATATATGAGGGCTGCTTTGGGTGTGTTTGATGGTTATTTGGATGCTTGAAATGGAAGATATTGGTGGGCTTTAAGGGCAGCTCGGGAATTCTGTTTTTGGGACTTGGTTTGGGTATTGAGTGCTTGAAGTATTGTTCCGGGTTGTTTCCGTTGATGAGATATTGATTATGAATGTTTTGTTTGTGTTTGAGGATGATTAGAACCGAGTTTGGGCGTCGGTGAAGCTTTGGAAGGGAATCCGAGAATTTGAAGAATGGTCGCTTGCGTGGTCTTGGAGCTAGAAAGCTTAGGTGAGTGGTTGATTTCCTTGAATGATTTTAAATTAGTTGGTTTGAGTATGTGGACTAGGTTGGGCTTGGTAGACCCACCCAGAGTTAGGATTAGGGTGGTAGCCTAATCCTAAGCTTGATCTAAGCCTTTGGATGAACTCAATTGTGTGAATGTATATGCCTCGTATGCCATGTGATATGAATGTTTATGTATATTGTTTTATACATGTGAGTTGTGGCATGGATTGTATTGCTTAAAGCATGCATGGTGATGGTTCATGGTTGTGTCCATGGTGAGTACGTGCTAAGCACGGGAATGATTGAAATGTGTGTTGTGGAATGAGTAAAATATTGGCACTAGTATACTTAAATACAAATGATCGATCATTAGGATGTTAGTGTGTACACATGAGTCTAAAGTCGCGCGTGGCCTTGGTGGCGTTGAGTCACCAAGGAGGAGTACGGGTACGCCCGGAAATGGTACTTAAACATAGTCGGTGATGAGTGGAATCCCATCGACGGGGCGTGAGGATGAGTGGAATCCCCTCCGCGAGACCGGTGATGAGTGGAATCCCACCGAGGTAATGTGGTTGTTGGATATGAGTTTCCAACGAGTCTATCCGCGTATTTGGGTTATAGCTAAGTGCCAATGTTAATTGATATGTGTATCAATGTGTTGGAGTATATGAGTTGTTGGATGTCAAATGTGATTACATGTTTGGTTGTGTTAAGCTCATGATTATGACATACATGTGAGATAATTGCTCATGCATCTATATCTTGTGGACTTTCGTTATACGTGTGTTGCTTCGGCTAGATCGTGCTCGGACCCTGCAATGTTGAGGTTTGTTTTTAGAGCTTGCCCTCACTAAGCATTATTTGCTTACGCTCTCTTTGTTCAACATTGCAGATCCTTAGTTCGTGGGTTGCTCGGGCAAGAGGAGGGCCTCCAAGTGTGTTTGTGACTTGAGTTTCCCCAAGTATGAGTTTAAAATATTAGACATGTAATGGTTGAGCAATGGGATATGAGTGTTTTGTGGTGGTTGTTGGTTGATAGGAGCATGTGTAGACTCCTTTATATGTATTGCTTTTGCATGGTTGTGTTGCCATGATGTGTGTGCTAACTCATGTCTATTTACTTGCTTGAATTGTTAGCCATTGCCTTAAGAGTTTTACATGTGTTTGGATATAGTATGAATGAGTGCATGATGTGGATTGTTGCCTTTGTTTTATACATGTTTAAGCCTTGTGGAAGCATGCTTTATGGTTGGTTTGCCTTAGGGATTGATGTTAGTGTGTTGGTTTATGTGTTAGAGGGATTTAGGGGCCTCCTTGTGCTCTAAATCAGCTCAAACCTGCAGATTCGTAGCTGGGGTATCGATACCGTTTGTCTGGTATCGATACTGCCCTGTGGTTTCAGGCCTCGTGTATCGATACTCGAGGGGGAGTATCGTTTGGCAACTGGAGCCACTGTCGATTTCGGTATCGATACTGGCCCCTAGGGTATCGATACCGTTGTCTTAGCTTTGACCGTAGGAAGTCAACTTTAGGAGAGGGTATCGATACCCTCATTAGGGGTATCGATACTATTTCCTCAAGTTGACCAAACCCTGTTGACCTAGTCCAGGGGTATCGATACCCCCCCCCCTTAGGGTATCGATACCGCCTGCAGTTTGACCTTAAAATTGGGCTTTTAAATGTTAGTTTGGGTTCGTTTGACTGCTTCGTAAATATCGTTCCGATGTATGATCCCTTAGGATGTAATTTTCATCTAGACAAGATTAAAATGAAAAAAAAAATATAGGGTTGCTAACCGAGGGAGAGTTCCTTAGGGAGTTTTCACTCGGTTTTCCCCGTGTAGCTCACTCGGACCGGTCATCCGGCCAGACCGGGACGAGGGGGTTACACTTGTTGGTATCAGAGCCTAAGGTTACCGAGACCTTGGGCAGGTAAGTGAGGTAAGTTTAAGTTTTTAAGTTGAATTGCACGGTGTTTGCTTGTTCTGCAAGAATGGTTGCTTATGTGACAAGTATGCTGATTGTTTTACTTTTAAGCATGTGTGTGTGGGTCCCATTGCTACTATTACATTGGAAAAATGATTTTTAAGTGAGGAAACATACTTGGACACTTGGGAGCCTCACCTTGCTAACCCAATTTGTGTGTTGTTGTTGTGGTTGTAGTTAATATCTGAGAGAGCAATGTCTAGACCGAGAGGTAGACCGAGGTTGGTTCGTCAGGAACCGCGAGTTGTGGCTCCCGTTGAGCCGGTAGTTGGTGCGGGAGCTCACATAGAAGGACCAGGGGCAGCGGGAGTTGGCGCTCCTCCACCCCCTCCACCACCACCACCCCCTCCACCGGGAGTTGGGGGCGAGGATGGAGCCGGGGGAAATGGACCTCAAGGTGGCCAAGGTGGCCAAGGTCCAGCTGGAATTGATATGACTCCGCTTGTGCAAGCAATAGCGGGAGCGTTCCAGGCCGCAGTCGCGGGAGCCCAGGCTGCAGCTCAGCCTAGGGGTGATGATGCTAGCTTACCGTTAGAGAGGCTCCGTAGCTTAGGGGCCGAGGAGTTTAGAGGATCTACTCCGGAGAGGTCGGAGTTATGGTTAGAGAAGACAGTTCGTATTTTGGCTCAGATGGGTTGTGCGGGCGCACGTAGATTGGGTTGTGTGATCTCACTGCTTCAGGGTGATGCCTACACATGGTGGGTCACCATCACTACCGGGATCCCAGAGGCCGAGATAGATTGGGATTTCTTTGAGTCTGCTTTCCGGAAGAGGTACTTAGGACCGAGGTACCTAGATGAGAAGAAGAGAGAGTTCATGGCTCTCACTCAGGGAGATGCTTCAGTGACTGATTATGAGATCCGCTTTGTTCGCTTGAGTCAGTATGCCCCAGAGTTGGTTCCTACTGAAGTGGAACGCTGCAAACGATTCCGATACGGATTGAATGAAGAGGTTAAGAGGTACACTTTGGCTTCTGACTACTCAGACTTTGATGTGTTGGTCGCGAGGGCCAATGATTTGGAGCATAGTTTGGGCTCAGCCAAACGAGCTGGTGGTTCTGATTCTGGAAAGAGGCATAACCACTTTGATGGTAGAGATGCTAAGAGGCACAGAGGTGGCGGACATCAGTTTGAGCAGAGACGTGGCGGTGGCCACCATGGTAGAGGCCATCAGGGCCATAGAGGAGGAGGACGCTTGCCCGAGTGTGCGCAATGTGGGAGACAACACACTGGAGAGTGCTGGGGTAACTTTCATGCTTGTTGGAACTGTGGTTCGAGGGACCACTTTAGGAGGGACTGTCCACGTCAGGCAGCTCAGGCACCGAACTTAGCTCAGGCTCCTGCGAGAGGTAATGATTTTCAGAGAGGCCGTGGGCGCGGTCGTGGCTACTTCCAGCCGAGGGCTGATGCACCTAGGGTAGATGCTCAGAGGAACCTTGCTCATGTTGTGGCGGTGCAGCCAGAGGCGGGAGGACCAGCGAGGGTCTATGCTCAGAGAGGGGCCGGGAACGACACCGATGTGATAGCAGGTAATTTTGAGTTACAGTCTATGTCCTTGCTTTCTTTGGTTGATTCGGGTTCAACGCATTCCTACATTTTGAGTAAGCATGCACAGAAGTTAGATATTCCTGTTGAGATCTTAGATGTAGGTATGCATGTTACTAGTTCTTTTGGTGAGACAGTTGTAGTTAGACGTATGTATAGGAGGTGTCCACTGAAGATTCAGGGTCATGTGTTCTCAGTTGACATGATGGAACTTCCCTTTTATGGTTTTGATATCATTTTGGGTATGGATTGGTTGGTTGAGCATCGGGCTAGTGTGGATTTTGAGACAAAGAGAATCTCCTTGAAACTCTCTGATGATTACGAGATAGTGGTAGTGGGCGAGAACGTTAAGTTCTTGTCTAATGTGGTGTCAGCTTTAGAGGCCCATAGGTTGATGGACTTAGGATGTGGGGCCTATTTGGCTTATGTTATGAATCCGGATATGAGTGAAGCTAGACCGAAAGATATCAGAACAGTGTGTGACTTTCCAGATGTGTTTCCTGAAGAGTTGCCGGGTTTGCCACCTGACAGAGATGTTGAGTTTGTGATTGAGACAGTTTCAGGGTCTAACCCAGTTTCGATAGCTCCGTATCGTATGGCTCCGAAAGAGTTGAAGGAATTGAAGAGCCAGTTGCAAGAATTATTAGACCGTGGTTTCATTAGGCCTAGTAGTTCTCCATGGGGTGCTCCAGTGTTGTTTGTGAAAAAGAAGGATGGTAGCATGCGCATGTGTATTGACTATAGACAGCTGAATCAGTTGACTGTGAAGAACAAGTATCCGTTGCCGCGTATAGATGATTTGTTTGATCAGTTGAGAGGTGCTTCAGTGTTCTCGAAGATAGATTTGAGATCCGGGTATTATCAGTTGAAAGTGAAAGAGTGTGATGTTCCGAAGACAGCTTTTAGGACTAGATATGGTCACTATGAGTTTCTCGTGATGCCATTTGGGCTCACGAATGCACCAGCCGCATTCATGGACATGATGAACAGAATTTTTAGAGACTATCTAGACCGGTTTGTGGTTGTCTTCATTGATGATATCCTTGTGTACTCGAAGACAGAAGAAGAGCATGATGAGCACTTGAGATTTGTCCTACAGAGGTTGTTGAGCAATCAGTTGTATGCGAAGCTTAGTAAGTGTGAGTTTTGGATTCGAGAGGTTGTATTTCTTGGCCATGTTGTTTCGGCCGAAGGCATTCGAGTTGATCCATCGAAGATTGAGGCGATTGTTGAGTGGAAACAACCTAAGTCCGTGACCGAGATTAGGAGTTTCCTAGGACTAGCTGGTTACTATAGGAGGTTCGTTGATGGCTTCTCTAGGGTAGCTGCTCCCTTGACTAAGTTGTTGCAAAAGGGAGTCAAGTTTGAATGGTCAGATGCAAGACAAAAGGCCTTTGAGAAGTTAAAGGAAGCTCTGACAAATGCTCCGGTGCTAGTACAACCAGTTTCAGGTAAGGAGTTTGTGATTTACAGTGATGCTTCCTACGTAGGCCTAGGGTGTGTCTTGATGCAAGATAGGAAAGTTGTTGCTTATGCTTCTAGACAGTTGAAGATTCATGAGAAGAACTATCCTACTCATGACATAGAGCTAGCCGCAGTTGTGTTTGCATTGAAGATTTGGCGTCACTACTTGTATGGTGAGAAGTGTGTTGTTTACACCGACCACAAGAGCTTAAGGTACTTGATGACACAGAAGGAATATAATTTGAGACAGAGGAGATGGCTAGAGTTGTTAAAAGATTATGATTTGACTATTGAGTACCATCCGGGTAAAGCAAATGTAGTAGCCGATGCTTTGAGTAGAAAAGTGGCCGTTGAGCTGAGAGCTATGTTTGCTAGATTGAGTGTGTCCGATGATGGTGGTTTGATCACCGAGTTGCAAGTGAAGCCTCCTTTGATTCAGTTGATTAGAGAGAAGCAGTTACAAGATGCAAGCTTAGTTTCTCATGTTCAAGACATAGCCGAAGGAAGACCGACTGAGTATAGTTTCAGTGGTGAGAGCTTGTTGTGCTTTAGGGATAGAATTGTGGTACCGGAAGACGTTGAGCTGAGGCGACAGATTTTGAGTGAAGCACATTCGAGTCCCTTTTCTATGCATCCGGGTAGTACCAAGATGTACCGAGATTTGAAGAATGATTATTTCTGGGTTGGTTTGAAGAGAGATGTAGCCGAGTATGTGAGCCGTTGCATGGTTTGTCAGAGAGTGAAGGCAGAACATCAGGTTCCTTCAGGTTTGCTACAGCCTTTGAAGATTCCGGAATGGAAATGGGAGAGAATCACCATGGATTTTGTATCGGGGTTGCCTTTGTCTCCTTCGAAGAAGAATTCAGTTTGGGTGATTGTGGATAGGTTCACTAAGTGTGCTCACTTCTTAGCAGTGAACACTACGGATTCCTTAGACAAGTTGGCAAACTTGTACATTCGTGAGATTGTGAGACTTCATAGAGTTCCGAAGTCTATAGTTTCTGATAGAGATCCTAGATTTACTTCGAGGTTCTGGAGTTGCTTGCATAGTGCTTTGGGTAGTCGTCTGCATTTCAGCACATCTTATCATCCACAGTCCGATGGGCAGTCAGAGCGAGTGATACATATTCTAGAGGATATGCTTCGTTGTTGTGTGATTGATTTTCAAGGTTCTTGGGAGAAACACTTACCGTTGGTTGAGTTTGCTTACAACAACAATTATCAGTCTAGTATTCAGATGGCTCCTTATGAGGCTTTGTACGGTAGACGGTGTAGAACTCCGATTTGTTGAGCTGAGACAGGTCAGAGGTTGTTACCTATGCCAGATTTGCTTAAAGGAACCACAGAGAAAGTGAAGTTGATTTGTGACCGTTTGAAAGCGGCTTCGGATCGTCAGAAATCTTATGCAGATTTGAAGAGGAAAGAGATTGAGTACACAGTGGGTGAGAAAGTGTTTCTGAAAGTATCTCCGTGGAAGAAGGTAATGAGATTTGGCCGTAAGGGCAAGTTGAGCCCGAGGTTCATTGGCCCGTATGAGATAGTTGAGCGGATTGGGCCCGTAGCTTATCGTTTGAGGTTACCTTCTGAGTTAGAAAAGATCCATGATGTCTTTCATGTATCTATGCTTAGGAGATATAGATCAGATCCTTCGCATGTGATGCCCGTTGAGGAAATAGAGTTGAATCCGGATTTGTCCTATAATGAAGAGCCCATCGAGATACTTGCTTCTGATAGCAAGGTGTTGCGTGGCAAGACCATAGAGTTGGTCAAGGTGTTGTGGAGACATAGGGGTGTGGAAGAGGCCACGTGGGAGAGGAAAGCTGATATGGTTGAGCAGTTCCCGTATTTGTTTCCACCAGGTAATTTCGGGGACGAAATTCCTTAAGTGGGGGAGAGTTGTAACGCCCGGGTTTAGGGGTTAGACAAAAATAATATTTTAATATTAGTTTGGGCTCGGTTTTACACTCCAAATAATGTTTCGGGTTTTGTTTCAAAATTATAAATTGGGTTGATCATGTTTTAAGATTTAAACCCCAATGGACCATGGTTTTCATACTATTGAGAATACCCCATCTCATTAAGGGTACAAAGGACTTTTGGCTTTTAAAATAAAACAAAACACCTAAAACCCCACTTTTCCCACATCTTCCTCCCCTTTTCTCTCTTTCAAAACTCACGGTGTCTTCTCCCCACCATGGATGGTCACTATTCCATCATCTCCTTGCTTCATCTTTGAAGATTTTTGAAAGGTAATGATGTTTTTGAGTTGTCCTCATCTTTCCCTCCTTAGAAGTACTTTCTATTTTCATTTTCGTGAGGGTTTTAGAAAATGGAAATTTATGGAAGTTTGAATAAAAATGGGAGTTTTATGTTGTTAAAGTAAATGTGTTGATTTAATATGTTTAGATAAGTTATGTAGAAGTCAAATGGTATGATATATGTGAATTTCAAGTGATTTTAACCAATTTTCGGAATTGGGTACCAAGGGGGTTTTGGGAGGGTTTTAAAATGGTTTTTCGGGTGTTTCAATGTCGGTTTTCGAGGGTTGATGTTAGTAGGATATATGAGGGCTGCTTTGGGTGTGTTTGATGGTTATTTGGATGCTTGAAATGGAAGATATTGGTGGGCTTTAAGGGCAGCTCGGGAATTCTATTTTTGGGACTTGGTTTGGGTATTGAGTGCTTGAAGTATTGTTCCGGGTTGTTTCCGTTGATGAGATATTGATTATGAATGTTTTGTTTGTGTTTGAGGATGATTAGAACCGAGTTTGGGCGTCGGTGAAGCTTTGGAAGGGAATCCGAGAATTTGAAGAACGGTCACTTGCGTGGTCTTGGAGCTAGAAAGCTTAGGTGAGTGGTTGATTTCCTTGAATGATTTTAAATTAGTTGGTTCGAGTATGTGGACTAGGTTGGGCTTGGTAGACCCACCTAGAGTTAGGATTAGGGTGGTAGCCTAATCCTAAGCTTGATCTAAGCCTTTGGATGAACTCAATTGTGTGAATGTATATGCCTCGTATGCCATGTGATATGAATGTTTATGTATATTGTTTTATACATGTGAGTTGTGGCATGGATTGTATTGCTTAAAGCATGCATGGTGATGGTTCATGGTTGTGTCCATGGTGAGTACGTGCTAAGCACGGGAATGATTGAAATGTGTGTTGTGGAATGAGTAAAATATTGGCACTAGTATACTTAAATACAAATGATCGATCATTAGGATGTTAGTGTGTACACATGAGTCTAAAGTCGCGCGTGGCCTTGGTGGCGTTGAGTCACCAAGGAGGAGTACGGGTACGCCCGGAAATGGTACTTAAACATAGTCGGTGATGAGTGGAATCCCATCGACGGGGCGTGAGGATGAGTGGAATCCCCTCCGCGAGACCGGTGATGAGTGGAATCCCACCGAGGTAATGTGGTTGTTGGATATGAGTTTCCAACGAGTCTATCCGCGTATTTGGGTTATAGCTAAGTGCCAATGTTAATTGATATGTGTATCAATGTGTTGGAGTATATGAGTTGTTGGATGTCAAATGTGATTACATGTTTGGTAGTGTTAAGCTCATGATTATGACATACATGTGAGATAATTGCTCATGCATCTATATCTTGTGGACTTTCGTTATACGTGTGTTGCTTCGGCTAGATCGTGCTCGGACCCTGCAATGTTGAGGTTTGTTTTTAGAGCTTGCCCTCACTAAGCATTATTTGCTTACGCTCTCTTTGTTCAACATTGCAGATCCTTAGTTCGTGGGTTGCTCGGGCAAGAGGAGGGCCTCCAAGTGTGTTTGTGACTTGAGTTTCCCCAAGTATGAGTTTAAAATATTAGACATGTAATGGTTGAGCAATGGGATATGAGTGTTTTGTGGTGGTTGTTGGTTGATAGGAGCATGTGTAGACTCCTTTATATGTATTGCTTTTGCATGGTTGTGTTGCCATGATGTGTGTGCTAACTCATGTCTATTTACTTGCTTGAATTGTTAGCCATTGCCTTAAGAGTTTTACATGTGTTTGGATATAGTATGAATGAGTGCATGATGTGGATTGTTGCCTTTGTTTTATACATGTTTAAGCCTTGTGGAAGCATGCTTTATGGTTGGTTTGCCTTAGGGATTGATGTTAGTGTGTTGGTTTATGTGTTAGAGGGATTTAGGGGCCTCCTTGTGCTCTAAATCAGCTCAAACCTGCAGATTCGTAGTTGGGGTATCGATACCGTTTGTCTGGTATCGATACTGCCCTGTGGTTTCAGGCCTCGTGTATCGATACTCGAGGGAGAGTATCGTTTGGCAACTGGAGCCACTGTCGATTTCGGTATCGATACTGGCCCCTAGGGTATCGATACCGTTGTCTTAGCTTTGACCGTAGGAAGTCAACTTTAGGAGAGGGTATCGATACCCTCATTGGGGGTATCGATACTATTTCCTCAAGTTGACCAAACCCTGTTGACCTAGTCCAGGGGTATCGATACCCCCCCCCCTTAGGGTATCGATACCGCCTGCAGTTTGACCTTAAAATTGGGCTTTTAAATGTTAGTTTGGGTTCGTTTGACTGCTTCGTAAATATCGTTCCGCTGTATGATCCCTTAGGATGTAATTTTCATCTAGACAAGATTAAAATGGAAAAAAAAAATATAGGGTTGCTAACCGAGGGAGAGTTCCTTAGGGAGTTTTCACTCGGTTTTCCCCGTGTAGCTCACTCGGACCGGTCATCCGGCCAGACCGGGACGAGGGGGTTACACAGTTATTCAACATTTTGTGATTATAATGAATAATTTCAATTGAAATTCAGACTTGTTATTTATAATGACATAATCATATTGGGGATGTTATGGGCCTCCTCCCCCTCCCCCCTCCCCTACATTTTGAAGTCCGGGAGTTATGAAACCATTAAAGGTAAATATTGACTCTGAATTTGTCTGGTTTAGATATTTTTTAAGATCAATTTATTTTAAAATTAGTAAAATTAAATCATACTCCTAATTCTTATGGTTTAATCATCTTTTGAGACTCTGTTTTTTTTAAAGCCAAGTAATTTATTCACATAGTTTCATCTTGATTCTGTCATTGATTACCTGTACAATTGATAAACATTTGATAGGACTAATGATGAATTTAGGTGATCATATATCTTGTATCTACAATTGCACTTTGCTTTCCTCTTTTTGGTTGGATGTAATATTTCACTGCTTCCTATATTGGTTTACTTTGTTATCTTTAGAGGTGGTTAAAGTGGAAAAAATGGGAAATGATGGAAGCAAAGCAATAATAAAAGTAGAAGAAAATAAGAGAGGGGTGGTGGGGTGTGGCCATGGGAACCCATCTCCATATGTGTAGCATTTATTTGCAATCTCTCTTTTTTGGTGGTGGCAATTCTTTTGTTAATTTTTTTCTATGTGTGTTTTCTCTATCCCATTCATTTTTTGTCAATTTCCTCTCATGGAGGGCTATTTAGATTCATCAATAATTTGACTTGACTTGTCTTCTCTTTTTTTATTGTTTATCTTTATATTGTATGTATACTTCAATGTTCTCTTTTGTTAATTAAGGATGAGTAGATAAGGAAATTTTTAAACTTTTATATGACACCTAAATTATTTGTAACCTTGCTAAATTCTTAAATTTCTAGTATTTTTTTATCGATTTTAAGTGGGTTACGTGGAAAATTTATCTGAGAAAAAGAAAAATTACAATCTTGTCGCAAATGACAATCGATGACAAAAGACGATTGACTAGTAGCAACGACAAGAATGTTCAGTGACTAAAATAAAATTATTTTAAAATTTAACAGAAAACTCGAACACTCCTAAAATCTAATGCCCAAAATAGGTTGTTTTGGGGATAAGTATCTACACCAAAACAATGTTGAGGGTCCAGATGTATAATTAAAACAATATAAAACTTTAATACTAGAATTGGAGCATTTTAAAATTTGGTGGTAAAAACAATACATACCCTAAAATCCAATCAAATATGCTATAATTAACCCTAGAGGCTAGAACACAATAAAATAATGGGTAAACTACACAGTTGACCACCGAACTATGGGGTTTGTGTCAATATGACTACTATATTATTTTTCGTCTCAAATACACCACACAACTATTTAAATGGTGCCACGTTTGCCACACGCCGTTAAAAAAAACGAAAAAATTGACGGAACTGTTAAAAAATTAGTATAATTACACATTTGGTTCTCTATATTTATACAATATATCAAAAAAAATTAGTATAATTACACATTTAGTCCTCTATATTTATACAATATATCAATTTAGTCTTAAATTTAATCTAATAAAATAAATTAATTATTCAATAAGATGGTGACACGTGTCACCACCTTATTGGAAGTCTTTAATTATTTTTATTTAATTAATTTAATTAATTTTCCACCTCCAATCAGGTGGTGACACGTGTCACCCAATTGGAGGTGGAAAATTGAAAGGAACAAAAACACCCCTGCCAGGATTCGAACTCAGGACCTCTGGGTAGAAAGGCTGTGTGCTTGCCACTGAACCAAGCACACTTTCATGTTATAGGGTCATTAATATATGTATTTAATGATTGTTACTGCCCAGAAAATAAAAGAGAAGAAAATGCAATTGCAAGGATTTGAACCAAGGACCTCATGGACTAAAGCACATGTTATTGCCACTGCACCAAGTGTATTTCTTGTGATACAAAGTACAACATTTAATATATGTCTTATATAGATTTTAATGCTTGAGAAAAGGAATGAAATGTAGTTTTAAGAAATTCGAATGTAATATTTTTATGATCCATAAAAAAATCTATCCCAATTAAATAAATCTAATAACTAAATTAATATTATTTTAAAATTTTTATATTTTAAACTAAATTTAATATATTTTCAATTTTAGATTTATTTTTATAATTCCACGTATATAATCGTTGAATTGAGTTTTTTTTACTTAATTAATAATTTTAATATTTATTAAAAATTTAATCGTGAAAATAATATTAACCGAATTCGAGGGCAAGCACATCGTGAAATATAATAATTTTAATATTAATTTAGTTATTAGATTTATTTAATTGGGTTAGATTTTTTTATGGATCATAAAAATATTACATTCGAATTTCTTAAAACCACATTTCATTCCTTTTCTCAAGAATTAAAATCTATATAAAACATATATTAAATGTTGTACTTTATATCACAAAAAATACACTTGGTGCAGTGGCAAACACAGGTGCTTTAGTCTATGAGGTCCTTGGTTCGAATCCTTGCAATTGCATTTTCTTCTCTTTAATTTTCTGGGCAGTAACAATCGTTAAATACATATATTAATGACCCCATAGCACGAAGGTGTGCTTGGTTCAGTGGCAAGCACATAGCCTCTCTACTTAGAGGTCCTAAGTTCGAATCTTGGTAGGGGCGATTTTGTTCCTTTCAATTTTCCACCTCCAATTGGGTGACACGTGTCACCACCTGATTGGAAGTCTTTAATTATTTTTATTGAATAATTAATTTATTTTATTAGATTAAATTTAGGACTAAATTGATATATTGTATAAATATAGAGGACCAAATGTGTAATTATACTAATTTTTTTGATATATTGTATAAATATAGAGGACCAAATGTGTAATTATACCAATTTTTTAACAGTTCCGTCAATTTTTTCGTTTTTTTTAACGGCGTGTGGCAAACGTGGCACCATTTAAATAGTTGTGTGGTGTATTTGAGACGAAAAATAATATAGTGGTCATATTGACACAAACCCCATAGTTCGGTGGTCAACTGTGTAGTTTACCCATTATTTTATTGTACAATTGCTTTATCCATAGCTTCAATCTTTGCAGGAACACATTTCTTTCAAGTGCTTCTTTAATCCCATTAGCAATTGCAGGTGTTTCTTTGTCATAGTGAATAATAAGAGTACATGACTTCTCTATTGCTGACTAGTTTTCTGGCAATATTAAAGAAAAATTAAAATATTCATTAAAAAAAGATGATTGTCAAAGCTAAGAGTTGAGTAAAGATATCTCAGCACAAAATATGTCTAACAATTTTAACATTACAGCTACAAATCGATCAAAAGTAAAAATATAAAACAATATAAAACAATAACAAGCAAGCACTCAATTACTGTACAGTTTAGGAGACCAATACCAATATAAAACAAATTATAAAAAAAATCATAATTTATAAACTATCAATACAAAAGTGAAAATATATACTAAAACAATATAAAGACCAATACCAACAATCAAAACTGATTCAATCTATACATAGACATATAAATAAACATATATAATATTTACTTATAGCTTGTCGAAACCTGTTCAAAATTAACAGATTTTGTTGAAAATTTAAGATTATTAAATCCAATGAAAGCATACCCATCATATAAATAAACATATATAATATTTACTGATTAAATGTGCCAAATCTAATTACAACGTTGTTCAAAATTATTAAATCCAATGAAAGCATACCCAGCAAATAAACAAATTTAACAAATAATCATAGTTATTAGCATACCCAACATATAGTTTTGATCGATTGTCTAGGTAAATTAAGATTCACTTTTCAATTCCAACACTAGTGCTGAATTCATCTATTATTATTGTGAAGGGTTCGATCACTAAAATCGATAATACAAAATAATAACTAAAAGTAAAATCAAATGTTGAAACCAAGCAGAAAGTAAATCAATAATCATGAGAAATTTTGTAAGAACGGGAGAATGAGAAACGAACCTTGAGCCATCAGATCTTGCGAGAAGAGAAGTCGGTTGGTGAAAGCAAAACAATTTTTATTTGAAAGTTTAGAGATCGAAGAAATTGTAGAATTAAAAATAGGGGTTAGGTTTTTTTCTTCTGCAGATGTCGTGAAATTTGTTTGGGAATTTGCACAGAGACAACGTTTCCCCCCCTTTTTTTTCTTTTTTGTATTTAATATTAGGGCTAATGACATGTAAAGATGATTAGGATAATCTGATGACATGTATAAGGTGACATGTAAAAAATAATGACATGTAAAAATCTTAGTGGTTGGGCCCATATCCTAGGTGGTAGGAAGGGTCTATGGTATAATTTCTCCCCAGAGAAGAGATGATAAAAGAATAAGAATACACGTGTCGAAAAACCAATTCACGTGGAGCCCACCATGATTCTGAGTCGGAACACTTGAACTCCTAACAAAACAAAAGTGGCCAAATTAGTAGGTTTTGGTCATTCTTTACTTGCTCATCTCAACTTTAATTAAAAAATGAAAGCTTTTTCTTTATCTGATTTTTGTCGGCTTTGCACCCTCCAAGAATTACAATCAAACCAGAAACCCAACACAAAAAGAAAACAAATAATAATATTATAATCTGCAGGGCTGCAACAACAGAAAGAAAGAAAGAAAGAAAGAAAAAGGCAAAGTTTGAAGGCATGATGTTTCAGTTGGGTGAAGCCCCCACTATAATCCATCACCTTTCCTGCACGTGCTCGCCTTGCTTAGAGGGCTTTTGGATTCACCCCCTTGGACACTTACATTGTATGTTGCTAATGCTATGTAACCAAGTATATATATACAAAATTGTTTCCAAATGTAACCAAGTATATATAAATGGCAAAGTTTGAAGGCATGATGTTTCGGTTACAGAAATTTGAATGATATAACATTTAATCTTTTATATTGACACATTTAAATAATTTATTTTAAATTTAACTCTCACTATTGATGTCTAAGTTGATTAAATGTGTAAATATTGAAGATTAAATATATTATTATACAAATTTTCGTAATTGTCACGTTTCTTAACGACAGTTAACGGCCCAGTGACCATTTTGTATTAAAAATTAAAGTTTAATGACCATTATGTAATTTTTAAAAATTTGGTGACCATTTTATATTTTTAGGGATACTTTGGTGACCATTTGTGTAATTTATCCTTAATTTTATTAAAAAGGATAAAATACTTAAAATTACAATAAAAGTTTACAATCATAAGCCTAAACTAAACACATAGTCTAAACCATCAACGCTTTTTTTGGGATTCATCAACGCTAATATTAAAAAAATGTGTATAACCCTTATGTCACGTTGACAAAATGTTTATTACCACAACTCAATCGCGAACAAGAAACTATGATTGTGAACATACATTCAAATCCAACTAAAGTGTCCAAAGCAAGGAATATTAACAGAACAATAAATACAAAAAAAACGGCCAAACAACTGGAAAAAATTAAAAAAAAATACTAAAAACAGAGAAAAACATGTTACAAAAACAAAATTATTCTTATTAAAATTATCGCCGTAACAATTATTAATCATTTTATAGTCAAATATCGATGATTAAATAAAAAAATGTATAACTCTTTAAGCCTATAGGATTACAAAATTTTAATAGATGAAGATTAATAAAATTGTAAAGATTGATGAGATTACTAGAAAACTATTTTTACCTTTTTTAGCTATCAAATCAATTATAAATGGTAAAATTGAACTAATTAATAAAAATAATATATTAACATAATATAAAAAACATAAAACAAAAAAGTAAAATTTAAATTTTAAATTTTAGAAATAGTAAAAAGAACATTTTGTTATGAATATTTATTTATGTGGATGTCTATCACGGTTAGAACTTTAACTAAGGAGTTTGATTTATTTATTATTAGGAACATTATCTCTATTAATTAGAGTTTAATGTATTATGTACTTCTTATGCCTATAAATAGATGATTCATTGAAGGCATTGTACATAAGTCTATATTTGAGAATAATAGAAATCTCCCTCTTTTTTTCATCTCTTTATTCTTTTATACTTGTTCGTTGTTCTTCATTATTTTGTTCACAACATGTTATCAGCACGACTCTAATCAACTGAGGTCTTCATTGTTTGAATCCAAAAGAAGTTATTGGAAAGAATTCGATTATAAGATAAACCAAAGATAAGTTTTTTTTTCTCTCTTCATTTTTTTTAAATTACCGATTGTCTTTTTCTTTATATTTTTACTTTTTTTTGAAAAGTTTGGAAGTATGTTTGATTTTATTCGAACATTGGAAAGAGACAAATTTGTGGCTTCTCACAAACCAAAAGACGGATCGAAAGAGACGAAGAGGTTGCGTTTGGTGTAAATTACGTGTGTTTTCTCTTGTTTCTAAAAGGGTTAATTAGCGGTATGCTTATTCATACTTTTACTTATATGATTATATTTGATATTTTTCATATTATTATTTATGTTATTTTATTTGGTAAAAGTTATTATTTTTAACCGTGTTTTGAGTTTTACATGATATGCTTAAATGACTTGGAAAGAGATGTGATATAAAGGGACTATGAGAAGCTATCTCGGTCATATGCTATGTCTCCATTGTCCACAAGAGAAAAATCAATATCGGTAAATTTTAATTTTATTTTTATTCTTTATATTATTATTTTAAAGTGCGATAAATCATGATAATTTTGAATTTACAAGAAAATTATTATAAAGTCTATATTTACTCGAAAGTAATATTTCTTCTTCGTCGAAAAACTCAACCATAGACTTCTCCCAATTTCAAGTTACGAATATTCGTCTTGATCTAAAAAGTTTTATGGGAGACATTCCATGAAGTGAATGCAAAGCATGATGTTTATTCCATGTGATTATCAATGATGGGGCATTCCCTGAAGTGAATGCAAGCATGATGTTTATTCCATGCGATTATCAATGATGGGGCATTCCCTGAAGTGAATGCAAGTATGATGTTTATTCCATGCGATTATTGGAACTGTTTCATTCCCTGAAGTGAATGCAAACATGGTAAATCATTATTCAATTAGTGACATAATTTTGATATAATCCAAGTATATTGGCTGGACATCCCGTTCTGCGAGGCTACTGGTCTCAAAGGAGGTTTTTAAAGGACCTTGTCGCGTACAAGGATGAAATCTTTATTCTCTGTGATAAGAATATGTGAAAAATGTTTCAAAGGCCCACTGGCTCTACTCCATTCCCTGAAGTGAATGTGATATTATATTATGGAAGGAATAAAAACCACATTAAAAGTTGTGGTCGTGGTCGAGGCTATGAATATACACATGAAAAATATAGTCGTTTTAATAATACTTCTACCCGTTGGTAGCGAAGTTATAAGGATGACAAGAGTGATAAAGATCATTCTAAGGAAGCGAAATCCTTTTACCAATGTGATGTTATAAACCATTGGTTTCATATTTGTCAAACGCCAAAGTATTATGGACTTTATCCATAATCATGAATGATAAATGAAATAAAATATAAACAAAATTTGTTTATGGCGAAAATAATTATGACGTTATTGGTCCAACTCAATTGAATATTGTTAATTTTCTCATAACCCTTGAAGGGAATAATTTACCATTTATTTTATTTCTCTTATAACCTCTAACAGGAATAATTGATTTTTTTTATTTTATTTTTTATGTTAATTTGTTTTATTTATTTATTATTTATTTATGTTAGTTTGCTTTATGTTTATTTATTTCACATATTATTTATTTACGCTTTATGTTAATATATTATTTGAAGAATAAGATTACTTTCGGAATAAAATATACAATGAATTGTGGCTATTTATGCCTATAATTGTGGCTATTTATGCCTAGCAGA
The DNA here is from genome assembly GCA_958450335.1 of Hibiscus tridactylites. Taxonomy (NCBI): domain Eukaryota; kingdom Viridiplantae; phylum Streptophyta; class Magnoliopsida; order Malvales; family Malvaceae; genus Hibiscus; species Hibiscus tridactylites. The sequence continues at coordinate 93,818,590 of OY288270.1, read as the reverse complement.
TAATGCAAGTACTCATATTGTATTTAAGCATAAGAAATATTTTTCCCATTTAAATGCAAGGGGAAATATGCGTAATATTTCTCAAAGTACTAAAATATCAATGCTTCGGAAGAGCACTTGAAAATTTATCTCTGATTGATAATCGAATTGATATGATGTGCTATATTTTATATTTTTCATTCCTCGAAGTGAATGATACAAAATACATATTTTCATTACCCGAAGTAAATGAAACAAAGCACATTTTGAAAGGTGCATAATTATGCATTTCTCGGTTAAAATGCAAGGGAATAATGTGAATACTACATCCGGAAGTACTAATATCACAAAAGGCTCTGGTTGAGCAAATATGTTATTGTCAAATGGAACTTTATTCCATATTCACAGTGTGTTATACTCGTCAAAGTCATAAAGAGGCTTATTTAATTTTAAAGATATTCACGGTAATGGATATCATATTGAGACCATTAGTCGATGGGATGTTCATTATCTCAATATTATGAGTATAAATCAAGACAATAATAAAAACTTGAAAAAGTTATATGCACTGTTATCCATAATGTACTACAATAGAATTAGTACAAATTGAAGCTCATGCTATTGTGAATCAAAAGTTTACTGATAACTTTATTATTTGGCAATGACCGGTTAGACCATCCCGGTTCAATTATGATGCGAAAATTTGTTGACACTTTCATGTGGTAATTTATTGAAGAGTTGAAATTTTCTTTAAAGTAATGTTTTCATGTGATACTTGCTATCAAAGCAAACCGATTATTCAATCATCATCAGCTATGATAGATTGCGAATCTATTATTCTTTCTGAAACAGATAAAAAGGTGATATATGTGGGCCCATACACCTTTCTTACAATCCATCTAGATATTTTACGATTTTAATTGATGCATCGACTAGATGGTCATATGTATCCTTGTTACTAATCCGCAACTTGGTATTTGCGAGGCTACTTGCTCAGTTGATAAAACTATGAGCACATTTTTATATTACCTTATAAAGACAATTAGTCATGATAATGCTGATGACATGTCATTTTATATGTATTATCACTAATTCACATTAAGCCAACAAATTATAATAAGTTCTCCTTATTATAAATGGTTTTTGGTCAGGAACCAAATATTTCTCATCTTAGGTTTTTTTAGTGTGCGGTATATGTTCTGATTGCTCCACCACAACGCACAAAGATGAGTTCTTAAAGGAGGTTGGAATATATGTCAGATTCAAATTTTCCTTGATAATTAAATATCTTGAGCTTCTCATAGGGAATTTATTTACAACTCGATTTACTAACTATCATTTTAATGTGTCAGTTTTTCCAACGTTAGGGGGAGAAAATAAAATAGCTGGGAAAAGAAATAAATTGGAATGAATTATCATCATCTTAGTTTGATCCACGTACTCAACAATGTGAACTATAAGTTCAAAGGATAATTTATTTAGTAAATCAATTGTTAGATGATTTTGCTGACCCTAATAGAGTGACTAAGTCACATATACCAGCTATGAATGCTCCGTTTAAATTTGATGTCCCAGAAGGACAAATTCTAGTTGCTAATGAGTCTAACTTACGCCTGTAGCGTGGTAGACAAGTATGTTCCAAAGATAAAAATCCTCGAAAAAAAAGGAAAGGAGCTATAGTTATGATGGTTTGATCGAAGAATCAATGAATTATGAAAATCTCAAGAAGAGATTAAAAGGTCTCCAATAGAGGCATTAACATGACTCAGGTACATGATAATAAAGAGATCTCAATAGATTATGTCATATCTGGTAATAAGTGGAATTGAAATCAAATCGACGTCGATAATACATTTGCATGCAATATAGCACTAGAGATTTTATTTGATGATGTGGATCATGAATCATTGTCTATTGGACAATGTAAACAAAGAAATGATTGGCCAATATGGAAATAGGTAATTGAGGCGAAACTAAGATCTCTTTCGAAAAGAGAAGTATTTGGGCCTATAGCCCGTATATTGAAATGTGTAAAGCTCGTGGATATTAATGAGCCTTTTTGAGAAAGAGAAATCAAAAGGAAAAATCATGAGATATAAGCTCGTTTGGTTGCAAAGATTCTCACAAAGACATGAAATTTATTATGAGGAAAATATATTCCTCGGTGGTGGATGCATTTACTTTTAGATAGTCTGACAATAAATGAAATAACTCAGTTTCCGCCTAATGGATGTTGTTACATCTTATTTGTATGAGCCTCTTGATAACAACATTTACATGAAGCTTCTGGAAGGATTTAGACTGCCAGGAGCAGTTAATTCAAGTTCTCGAGAACATTATTCAATTATATTGAATATATCTTTTTATGGATTAAAACATTTTGGACACATTTGGTATAATCGTCCCATTGAATACTTATTAGCGGAAGGCTATAAGAATGATTTAATTTTCGGAGCATTTTATTAAGAGGTTTAGCTCTGGATTTGTCTTTGTTTTTATTCTTTATGTTGGCGATTCATTAAGATTCATGAAACGACCTCCTTAACAATGGAATCCTTGTGCAAGCAATCGGCATACGCAGAAAAATGTTTAAAGAGACTTTACATGCATAATGCATATTTGTTGACCACTATTTGGTTGCTAGGTCTCTTAATGTAAACAAAGATACATTCCGCCCTCGAGAAAAATGTGATGATATTCTTGGTCTAAAAGCACCATATATACATTAATTGATCTGGAAGCATCGTATCTTAGCTGGTCCAGAAATACTATCTAAGTGCTACGAGACCATTACCTTTAAATAATTGCTATGCATGAGGCAAAGCCGAAATATGTGTTTGGCTAAACATATCCAGAAGATATGTGAATTGCTTTCACAAGATAAGATGCAAGCTATTTTATGTAGAGATAATGCAGAATTTATATCTCAAGGTGGATACATCAAATGTGATAAAACGAAACATATCTCTTTAAAGTTTTGTCCCTCATGATCTTCAGAAGAATAGTATTTGATGAATCATTTCAAGCAATAATTTGGAAGACTTACCCACTAGTGCATACTCTATTTGAAGATTATATTCAAGATTGAATTATGAAGATTCAAAGATCTTATGTGATATTTTTATGAAGGGGAGTAAATACGTGTTGCACTCTTTTTTTCTTAACTGAGGTTTTGTCCCAATGGGTTTTCCTGGTAAGGTTTTTAATGAGGCAACATGTTATGCGTATTAAAGATGTGTGTACTCTTTTTCCTTCACTAATGAAAATTTTTTCCCATTAAGTTTTTATCTTAGTAAGATTTTAACGAGGCACATTATCTTCATAGACATCCAATGATGAGTGTTATGAATATTTATCCATATGGATGTCTATCATGATTAGAACTTTATCTAAGGAGTTTGATTTATTTATTATTAGGAATATTATCTCTATTAATTAGAGTTTAATGTATTATGTACTTCTTATGCCTATAAATAGATGATTCATTTAAGGCATTGTACATAAGTCTATATTTGAGAATAATACAAATCTCCCTCTTTTTCTCATCTCTTTATTCTTTTATACTTGTTTGTTGTTCTTCATTATTTTGTTCACAACACCTTTAAAATTTTTATTTTTTTCACTCAAAGATGTATATACTTTTAAGAAGAAATTGATTGTGTAAAGTTTTTTTTAAAGAATGTTGTCTAAGGTTGTGCATGTGGGTCAGCTTACTTTTAAGAAAGGTGAAACTAAATTAGATATCACTAAACTTTAAGTTTAGTATTGATTATACTATTGAATAAACTTTGAGATTATTTTAGTATTGGCATAAGGTCAAAAATAGCCCCCAACGTTTCACTATTTGGTCAATTCACCATTTTTTTTGTTCAAACAAGCGCCCAACGTTTGATTTTCATTCAACTTTCACCCTAAGTGGATGAAAACCGTTAGTCAACTAACGCTCAACGCCTGAGGCTGATGTGGCATGTCTACATAGCATGGGGAGATGACGCGGCGATGCCACGTGGTATTTAAAAAAACAATTAATTAATTTTTTAATTTTTTAAAAAAATAATTTTTTGAATATTTTTAACCAATCGAATGATGCCACGTCGCACTTAAGGATGGGCACGGGTCGGGTCGGGCCGGGTTTTTGGCCCACCCAAACCCGACCCGAAAATATCAACCCTAAACCCGAACCGACCAGACCATATCTTTTAAAAAACCCGACCCGACCAAAAAATAAATACTTTAAACCCGACTCCGACCCGACCCGACCTATATAAAAAAAATTAATTTTAGGGACTAAATTGTAAAAAATAATAATTTTAAGAGACTTAATTGTAAAAATAATAAATTTAAGGACTAAATTGTAAATAAAAAAATCAATTTTAAGGACCTAATTATAAAAATATATATAAAAAGGGTATTATTACAAATATCTCTAAAAAATTTAGGGTAAAATTACACTATTAGTCCCGGGTCGGGTCGGATTTTTTCACCCTAAAACCCGAACCCGACCTCACCCTACACAAAAACCCGACCCGAACCCAATTTTTTCATGAAAATACCCGACCCGATCGGGCCGGGTCGGGTCGGAACCCTTTGGGTCCGGGTTCCGTGCCCATCCCTAGTCGCACTTTGCTGATGTGTCATCATCTGATTAGTTAAAAATATTTTAAATATATATTTTTAAATAATTATATAAATAAAATATCTTAAAATTTTCAAATATTTCTAAGACAATCCCTAAAACCCTAAGCCCCCAAATTTAGCTACTCCCGTTAGCGTTGGCCACGTTGCCAGCGACGGAATGAAGCGTCATCCTCTCGCCGAATGACCCACACACTGTTCGCCGTTTGTTCTGCTATTGTTCATCGTGAATCAGTCAAATGAACCATTCGACGATTTCTCGTTCGTTTGGTGTTTCGCACAACGTCGATCGATTTTCAGAGACGAGTTAGTGGGGTAAATGATCGTGGTGGTCCGACGACTGATGTGGTGGCCAGCGGCGTGGCAATCGACTTAAATCAGGATTTGAGTTTGGGGTTAGGAATTTTAAAATTTTGGGGCTATTTTGTGAAATCTAGAAAATTTAGAGATATTTTAAAAATTAATTATTTTTTTAATTTTTATAAAATATAAAAAATAATTTTTTAAAAAAAATTGAAAAAAGTGCCACATGGCACTACCACATCAAACAAAGTGCCACGTGGCACTGCCACACATCCCTCTATGCCACATCAGCCTCAAATGGTCAACACATTTTGACTAACGATTTTCATCCACTTAGGGTAAAAATCAAACGTTAGGTGATTGTTTGTAAAAAAAAGATGGTAAATTGACCAAATGGTGAAACGTTGAGAGTTATTTTTGACTTTATGCCTTTAGTATTAAACTTTAGTTTATGCTTCAATTATACCATTGTGTCATTAAAATTGATGACATCTTAACAGCCTGTGTGCAATGGCGTGGAGCCATTTTAACGGTCCAATGTTATAAATGAAGCCTAAACTAAGTTTAATACTAAACTAATATCGAACTTTAATTTAATGGTATAATTGATAAGCATCTAAAATTCTGGTGGTATTTAGTGAAATTTACCCTTTAAGAAATTATATGCGTTTCTTCAAAAACTGACATGTCACTTGTCAGTTCTCCATCGCACTTACCCACCTTCTCTTATTTTAATGCACAAAAAGTTTTTTTTGTTCCAAACAAAAAAAAGTTTCTCTTTAACTCATCCTCTCATTTATTTGTTGATAAAAAATCCTCTAATTTATTTTTTCGATATCTTAATTATATTGTTAATCTCTATTTATATTTCTAAATTGTTGCCTCTAATAAGTTTTGCTTTGCAAATAAAATAATTTGTTTCAAAATGAAAGGCATATTGACATTATTATATTAATTGAAAGATCAATAAAAAATTTCAACAACTGACTCATTATGATATAATGATAAATTTGTACCTTATCTTCATTGCTTTAATTTTTGGCAAATAATTCAAATATAAATGGAAGAAGGAGAAGAAAAGGGATAATTGGTTCCATTGTCCTCTAAAACTAATATAAGTTGAAAGACAATAATGACATAATTATTGACGAGCTCAAATAGACTGACACTTCAAAATTCTTCAAAGTATTAAAAAATTATATAAAAATATTTAAAAGTTAAAATTTATTTAAGGAGAGTATTTGTATTTTTTTAATTTTAATACCGTAATCTAAATTTAACATTGTCTTTTTTATTTTTGACAATATAATTTAAAAAATTTAACTCCGTCATTAATGACATCTTTAAGTATCACATCTATCTCAACAACATTTCATTAGATTTTAAGTATCACATCCCGTTCATTAATGACATCTTTAACTTGGTAGTAAATGAGTGTATATGTATTAGAATTTAAACAACACATGTATTCAAGAACCCTATCCTATTGGTTTAAGAAATGAAAGATAAGATGGTCTAAGTAATCTATATTTAACAACAAATAAATGCAATTATAATCTCTTATTCAAAATAATGAGAACAATATAAAAAATGGTAAGGAACCAAACCTCTCTTAGATAGTTGGATAGAGATATACATCTTACAACTAAAAGTAGAAAAGAAAGCCAAGGGAAACCTTAGTATTAAATACAACTCATTCAAAGGAAAAGGGTGAGCTGAGATACTTTTTTTCTAGGGCAATTTAATCATATGGGAAAGGAAAGGCAACTGACACTTAGGTTGCCTAAAAGTGATAGTTAGTTATGTTTTCTAATATATTTTTCGATATTCGATGGTCACAAGAATTTTTTAACAATTTTTTTATGAGTGGTGAAAATGGAAATGGAATAGGTAATTGACAAGTTAATGGATATGTGTAGTTTTGCCATCTTTCACTTTACATATGCACCTTTAACCCATTTCAAAATCAAAGAAATTTGAACTAAACAAAAGGCATCATAATGGGTGAAAAAGAAAGGTAGGAAGAAATTTGGGGCATCCTAGAATTCCCCATAGGTGAGAATAAGAAAAAGTTCCTATCTACATTAATATTATTAGAAGTAACAATCAGAACCCTAAATATATACCTTAAAATAGATATGAAAGAAAAAAGAGTACCAAATTTAATGTCTCTTCGAATTAAACCAACTCTTTTAAAGAAATCACTTTATCCTTAATTAACATTAAATTTTAAATTCGATTTCGAAAACACCTTCCTTTTTCTTAAAAAAATGTTTGGATTAAAGTAACTTAGTACAAATTGATAGGGGGTGTGAGAGAGGGGACTAACCCCACCTATTGCCTTATCCGTGGGGGAAAGAAAAAGGGGGTTGGGAATTTAAAACGCATAGAATAAAGGGTGATGGCTCTCGTGAGTGGTGACCACCCTACCTTTAATCCTTCAAAATTCATACACAAAACAAGGAATTAATCAATGAACCAAATTTGAAGGCATGGGCGCCTCACTCCTCCAGATTTTGGTTATGTTCAAATTTTGTATAGTTTTTGAGTTAGTTTCGAATCCATTTTCATCAGGCACAAAATTAGGATTAAACAATAGAAGAGGTAAGAATTTATTAAATTTTTGAGGAAAAAAATTTATTTAACTAATATTTAAATTAAAAACGACCTAAAATACTATTATACTAAAAGAATTGAAAGGACAACCGTCCCTCTTCCAACCCAACTCATACATAACTTCGTCCCTGATTTCCATATCCAACAGAATATTATTGTTATCTTATTTTCTTAATTTAATGATTTTTTCATTTGATTTTAAAAAACAAACCATGAAGGCCACCTTCCCTCAAAATTCAGTAATTGTGCCCACTTACTAAATCAACAATTATGCTTAAACTTCGGGGGAAAAAAAAACAAAGAAATCTGGTCAAATCGAAAAAAATTCAGAGATGAGAGGTAGAAAAGGAAGTGACAAAAGAATAAGATTTCTGTGAACCATATCTGAATAGATATATATTTTCCTTTCCTTTCCCTTTTTTTTTGGTGTGTTTATCATGACATGTTAACATGGACACTGGCATTGGTAACAGAAAGACAAAGAGGGCAAGTGCCTACCATGGTGGACCCGCACATTGTACATAGACATAGATGTCTGCATGGCAGCAACAGTACACTTGACTCTTTCTCCCCACACTTCCCGCACTTCCTCCCCGCCCCACCACCTTGCGGCGGAGCCACCTTGCGCCACCCTTCGTCGCTACTCCCACAACTAGACTCCGCGTCATCTTCCAACGGTGCAGCACCCCCGCCGCTCACATGGCGTTCCTTCCCGACATGTGCCAGGACTTGTTCTAGATTTGTGCGTAGGGAATTGGCCGTCGCTTCGTTCGTTTGGGCTAAATCTCTCCACAGTTGGTTCTCCACGTATAGACTTTTAACCCTTTCCTGAAGAACCCAGTTTAGTTTCCCGATTCTTTGAATCTCTTCGTCTTTCTCCTTCAGCTTCTTCATCACCCCTTCTTGGATTGCCGTAATCAACATTCTTGACTGCCTCTCTTCAAGCGCCAACCTCACCTTCTCCGTCTGCAATTCATGCAAGAAAACGATAAATATATGTTAAACGTAATAAGAAAAGGTTGGGGTTTTTTCAAGAAACTTACATGATCAGAAATAAAACGATCGATATCTTGCTGTTGTTGTTGGATCTGGGACAAGATATCGTTATCAAGAACCGAAGAAACACCAGAAAGTTTGTTCTTTTGAGAGACCGAATACGAATCAAAGCCATTGTTGAATGAATCTCTAGACCTTTTTCTTGGAGCTGAAACTGGGATATTCATGTTGTAAGAAAGACCACTATCGGCTTTGTTGAATGAAGTTTTGGCTGAAATATACAGTGGTTGCGTTGAATCAACCAGAGGAACACAAGAATCCATCTGGGTATTGTATAGATTCCCCATCCCTTGATTTGTTTTAATGAAATCTCTGCTACAACCAGACAGAAAATCATGTTAAAAAACAAAGAAAGAAACTTGAAAATAAAACTAAACCCAAGTTGAAGAAGAAGCACCTGTTGGTGATTAACTGAGGAGGGAAAATATTCATATGCCGAGCTTCAACTGCCATTGCTTTTGCTTTGTTTTGATGTATTGTTCTTCGAGTTTGCTATGAGAAAATAGAGAGAATTTGTGGATTTTGAGAATGGGAGAAGAACGAAAATATATTAGCATGAATACATTATATATGGGGGGTTTGGTTTTGAATGGAAAGAGAAAGTTTAGAATAAAAACAAGAGATAAAGAGAGGGGGAATCTAGTAGTTATTTATTGTACACAAAATTTGTTTGCAAATTAGTAAAACATGGAGCGGCACATTTTGTTCCTTATATTACGTTCCCATGTAACTTCATTCTTATCTTTCCTTTTTTTTCTTCTAAATTTTATTTGATTGAGTAAATTTATAATTAAGCAGTAATACCTACCTATTTGATTTATATCTTTTATCATTTTGTTACTCTTATCATGCAATTATTTTAAAAATTTGTCCTTTTAAAGTATATGCTTTAAGTTTCTCAACTGATTTTTCCTTTGTTTATTAGGATGTACGTAGCAATTAAGTTGCCACCGGCTAACCACTACAAAACTTCAGCATGTACGAAAGGGAATAATATAAAATTTCTAAACCAATATTTGAGCAGATTTTCGAGGTAATTTGAGTTTGAGTGGTTTATCTGCATAATATTTGTACATTATTAAAGAATTAGAGTTAATTACACCAAATAATTTTAAAAAGTTTAACCGTTTTCTTACTTAAAGAATTAATTAGTTCATTTATATAAAAATAAGGAAAAAGGTTAGTAAAATTAGATATATGTTTAAGGTGAGATATATTTAAACTTTGGAGGATAGTATTCAATTTATACATTGTTTTTTGTACAATATCTCAACCGGTACACAGCTGACATAGAAGCAAAGAAATTTGAGACGACTGCTTGCTGGTGAGCTAAGAGTTTAGGACCTAAAAGCATTAGTTTAGAAGGGAAAACGTAGCTTTGAAATATACAGACACTGACACACATGCTTACAAGACATCACAATCTGTTGGTACTTAACCTTTGAAACAAGCCAGCTGCCTAATTAATTGTAAATTGTAATAATATGGTCAAATTCATTTGCAGACGCCCCTTGGAAACAAACCAAGAAACCCTAAATCTGACATCCGAACTAATAGAGTTACTATTATTATTTATCGTTTTCGAACGTATGTGGCATTAAACTATGTGATTTGTTTGACAAATATATTGGTTTTGAATGAGCAAGTCGGGGGAATATTTTATGACAATGGTTTTGATGAAGCAATTAAAGGAATTACCCCAAGTTTATTGGTTTCATGACATAACCCACCATGCCCTTTCACCAACTGCTTTAATCATAAAAGTTTGGTCAGCTAATTCATTTCATTACCCTTTCTTTCTTTGCCCCTTTAAACTCATTTTGGTTACTTCTTTTCGTAGTTTAAATTTGTTTTTCTTAAGAGTATAGCATGCTTAATGACGAATGTACATGGTGGTTTGAGGGTTGCGGCTCATCTTAAAAAATATATAATGAAATTTTTATTTATTATAAGATAAGATTCAATTACACAATGTATTTTTTTTAATTTTACACTAATTTTAGACCATTGAATGAATACAAATTGATGGTTGAGATTAAAAGTCGAAAAAATAATAATTTCAACCTTGAAGTTACACTCATCCAATGGTCCAAAATCAAAGTATTTTTTTTTTTAGTTTTTAGAGAGTAAAACTTGAAAAAAAATTAAGTTTTTAATTGTTGGATTAAATGATTTTTAATGTTTGAGATTAATTTTTTAAATTAAAATAATCCACTTATTTTTTTCGAAAAAAATATTCTCAGTGTCTACTATTAATCTTAGCAATTTATTTTTGTTAATCTAACAATCTAAAAAACATGTATATATAAGCTGAATATTCGATGCACTGACAATGTATAATTATATATTATTAATTCATATACAAATTAATTTGTTTCAAATTTTCATAATAACATATCATCATTTGATTCATTGAAAATACATAAAATTATATATTGATAATTCATTAAATAATGTTTCATATGAATATAAAAATATTAGTATACAAGGTAAACACTTTTTTTCTTAGGAAACAAACAAATTCTACATTATTTCATATAGTGTATATTTATTTCAACCTAGCACAATCACACATGCAATTATAACATTTTCTATAGTTATTTGCATCCTATGGTAATTCCAAGATTTACATATATCTTCTCAAAACAATAGGATTAGAAATACTTATTTGCCTAAATTAAATTCAAATCCATCTAATCAAGTACTTATATGTAGTTCGACAAAGTACAAAGTGTCTAAAAATGATTATGATAAAACAAATATAATTTTAAATTTAATTAAAATCCCTTTTCAGCTAACACACCTTTATTTTTTGCTTTTTGGGTCCCAATTATTTGTCAGTTTGTCGGATTAAATTACATTAATCTGGAAATCCCACGTGACAAGCAAATAGCTTTGATGGATATGCATTAAATCCTAAGAATAATAGTATATATGAAATCATCATTATATAATTATTTTCTAGATAGTATTCCTTTTTATATTAAAATTTTATTTCCATCAACGTGCAAACGCTGGGATAAAGGGAATATCAAGCAAATTACTCTAATAATTAAAAGTTGCACCTCGTTAAGTGTAGTTAGTTTTTTTAATAAATATTATAAAAATAATAGTAATAAATTAAGAAAAATGCTTTGATATATAATTTGTGTAAATTTTAGTTTACACAAAACTTTTAATTTTAGGTTTTAGGTTAGAGTTTAGGGTTTAAGAGTTTAGTGTGTAGGGTCTAGAATTTAAGATTTATGGTTAGAATTTAGAGTTTAAAGTTCAGGTTGTAAAGTACTAAGATTTGATATTTAGATTTAAAACTTTATAGAAAGATTACGTAATTTTTTTACACGCCTTGTGTATTAAAATATAACCCATAAATTAAATAAGGTTTACGTAAAAAATTGAATGAATAATATATTTAAAATAATAATATAACAGTCAATTGAAAAATAATAGCTAAAATCACTGTTACTAATGCACATGTTAAGGGAAATGAAGAATTTACATATACAAAATAATATATCAAAATATTTATATATATTTAATATTTTATTATTTAAGAGTTTAGTACTTTTTAAAATGTTTCATTGTTGAATTAATTTGGTATTTTATAAAGGAATGTTTTTAATTTATTAAATCTTTTTCATGTGTTGCATATTTTATTTATTTTATGTGTTAAAATTTCTACTTGTATTTAAACCTTTTATATTTCCTAAATCATTAAAACCGCCTTCGTTTTTCCCCTAAAAGTTACATTTCTTGATAATTGAGATTTATTTTTATTTTTATTTTTATTTTTTTTTTTGGGGGGGGGGGGGGTTAAATTTATTCTTGAGTTGATTTTGCTTTTTAGTTTAGTTTATTTTTCTCCGTTAAAGAAATTGTTTATTTTTCTAATACAATACTTAGATTATTTAAATTTATTCTTATCTTTTAATCACTTAAATATATTTAATTTTATATTCTCTTATATGCTGTATTGACAATACTATCTATCAAACATAACTTGAATGACTCTCATTTCATCTAATTAATATTCCATAAAAAAATATTTAAATATGAACAATTGACGGTTTTGGTTTTTTTTTAAAGTAGGGTTCGGTTAATTTAATTATTGATAATTTTATATAATTAACTTAAAATCATGTTCAGGGTTTTGATATCGATTTATTCCAGATAACATTAATATCCTTTTGATAGTGACCACTTTCGCATAATATTATTGTTAGCCTTTCGTAATTAAAAATTTAATTTGTTGTTTAATCGCTTTTATTCGATTTATTGTCAATTAATTTAGATTGAATTTTGCAGAGGTCCATTATAAGACGACCTTTTCAATTCAGTTTTATTCATTCACAAGGCTAGAATTTAAAAACCTAACTTTGAGGGACCTAACGCCTCGTCCTGCTAGACCAACTAATATTATTTTAAAAAAATAGTTTTTGAATGAACAATATTTTTTTAATAATAAAACGTTTGCTTTTCTAAAACAATTTATGTTTTTTAATAGATATAATTTTAAACTTTTTAAAATTCATTAATAGTGATATTATTATAAACTATTGAAACATTCACAATTTATATTCTTTAAATAAAATTCAATTTAAACTTCTAAAATTAATTAAATTTACTAAAAAGTAATATTGTAAATAAATTAAGTATTCATAATTGAGGGGATTAATAATTTAAAATGATAGTTATTAAATAGTACAAATATAATTGAATTACTATTATAATTTTTTTTATCAGCAAGTAGTATAATATTATTGAATATGAATCATACATACGGTAACATGATCAGAAGCCTTATTAAAAATCTCTCTATACTTAAACGGAGGAAAATAGTTCCCCATGACTTTTTTTATCACAGGTTTTAGTAGTTCAATTTTAAACGTACGAGATCAATCACTTGTTCAATTGTTGAATCCAACAATTCAACTAAAAATAAATGAAATAGTACATATAAATTCTGATAGTGAATAAACACTAAATATAATAAACAATTGATAAAAATATATTTAATTTAGTATCATGATTTTATGATAAAACTAAGATTTTAAAATTTAGATTTATGAAAAATAAATTAACACAAATCATTTTAAAAGGTTCACTCAGTCAATCATTATCGGTTTTAATTAAAAACTATGATTAATTATGCAATGGTTTGTTACATGATGAACCAACTTGCCGCCCATGACGAACCCATTGGCCATGGATGATCCATCATCCATATCTTGTAGTTGACAAACTTTCTTTCATTTTTTATTTTTTTTATAAAAAAATTTAAAATTACATCAATCAATTAAATTTTAATTTTTTTTCTCTTCCGGATTTCAAGGCTCCGCCCTGACTAATCTGAACTGACTCATGTCACACACTTTGTTTTGGTGGGTGAGTCTTCCATAAGAAATTTTCTACATACACAACGTTTCGAACTTAAAATCTGCTTAAGTGATGCCAAACTGCTTACCACTTAGAGTAAACCTGCTGATAAAAGAAATATTAATTAATGCAAATATAAATAATGTCTTGGTGTGATTGCTACAAAGTTTTATGAATGAAGGGAAAATATTATTAGGGTTGTGAAACTGAAAAGGTTGTCTCATCAAATACTAAATTAATTGTCCTCTTTTTCAATTGAGTATTTTGCTTGGTTTGTACAATGTATAATGTCTTTGATTCTTCTATTATCTTACATCACTTCAATGAAGAAAATGAAATTTCCATTTTTTCTCTCTTAAGAAAATGGGAGGCCAATGCCAACCACCCTCATGTCTACTTCAGTATTCACTTGAGAAAAAGAAATGTGAATAAAATATACCCCAGCACCAACTTTGCATTTGCCCCAAGGGCTATAAGACTAGTTGGGCAGTTCAATCCATACAACCATTAAGTAATTATATTAAGTTATTTAATTGATTAAAGTTTCATGGACACTATTATTTTTTTTTGGCCAATAACATTTCTATAAATAAAAATTATTAGTTAACTAACGATCATTTTTTAAAATCATCGTACATTGATATGATAATTTTGTATGTACAGAAATGTTGATGTGACAGATTAAGTTGTTTTAGTGGTTTAGGTTTAACTCCATTCAATAACATATTTTATTGTGTTTCAAATAAAATTAATAAAATAATGACACATGTTATTATCTTATCGGACTCCAATTATTAACATTTTAATACTTGGCATTTGATAAGATGATAACATGTATTTCAATTTGGTCCTTTTTTTTCAAATCAAGTTATATAAAATTAATTTTTAAAAAAAATTATTTTTTGACTAACGTGTCATTCTGTCACATCACATCTATGTACATATGACATTATCACATCATATCAAGGCGCTGATCGTTAATTAACTAATAATTTCTATCTATAAAAGAATCAATTTAATTCAAAATAAAACATTGAGAGTTAAATTAGTAGAATCAAACATTAAAAAGCATTTTTTTTCATATTATGATGTATTTCAATTTGATGAACTAAAATGTCATGTGGTGGCATTTCCTTTCCCCCCAAAACCTTTCCTTTTATCCTCAATCATAACACACACATTAAGATTAGAGAAAAAGTTGATAGACTCAAAGCTCCATACACCATGCACCATGTCTCCCTTTGATGACAAGAAAAGATGCAGTCAACAGGAAAAATGAATTTTGTCATTTTCTTTTGCTCTGCTCCATTTCTTAATCTGTACCTAACCACAATTTCATAAGAAATTGAAATCCCAAAAAGTCTTATCCTCATAAGAAATGAATAAATTAGAGCAATGGAGCATAAAAATAGGTAGAAGTTGATTGGTTTTGTGAAAGGACCCATTGATTGAATCGGGTTTGGAGTGTAGAAGATGGTTTGGGAAGTTTTGTCATAAAGAGAGAAAGAGTACAACATGGGCATATCAAGAAGAAAGTAACACAAGAGGCTATCAAGACAAGCTATTAGTTCATCCCACATGTTCTTGCCAACCTTTTGATATCAAACAAGGATTGAAAATGACACATTGGGCCCACCCTCTTTATTGGTATTTTGTCAGTCATTTTCTGACACAAAATAGAGGATCCCAGTATCTAGGCCCATGTATGTGTCCTCCCTAATCCTTTCATCTTTGATGAGTCCAACACAATGAAAAATGTATAGAGAGGGAATGGTCCCGGTTGTGTAAAGAGATGGGAAAGGTATCATAAAGCACTTCATTTTGGACATTTATCCTTATTCCATGAAGTTGGCTTGGGTGGGGTGCATTTAAAAAAAGGATATCCCCATCACAAATAAATAATAAGTCATAAAATATATTTAATTATATATATATATATATATATATATTAGAGTTGTGTGACATAAATTTTATTTTGGTCTAATCTAAGATGTTTATAAAAGAACAGTTTAAATTGTGAGAAACTTTACTTTTCTTTATTTGTGTTCGATGAAGAGTAGAAAACTCAATCTGAGTACAATTCTTTCTATGCAAGTTTCTTTACAATCAAGTAACTTATCCCTACAAATAGGTATCAATGTTTAGAAACAAGTTGAGCAAACCTTTCATCATTGTAATCTCATTTTCGACATAGTGATGGGTTCTTGTTCTATGCTCGTCGTTTTTTTCGTTTTCAATTTTCCACATAAATCGCGGTGTTCTTTTTTTACTCTTACTTTGCGACCATTTTCTTTTCGTTGTTATCGTTGTTTGACTATCACGATATATGAGAATCAAATTTTTGATTATATAATTAAAAGACGAGATAAACCATCATTATGTTACACCTAGACTTGAATGTGGTATTGAAGGGATTGAGAGCACAAAGTTGAAGATGGAATATGGATCCAATAAAGAACTGTTGGACCGTAGGTGTGAATATTAACCTTTCTTCTACCTTTTTAAAGGGTGAAACATATTGGTGCAAACTGCTGGTCCATCACCTTAGAATTGATGTTTGCTTCTTTTGTTCCCCTTGCAACACAAGGTGTCCCACTCCAAGTTGTAGGAGAAAGAGAGGGAGGGAAGGAACACTACCAATCTTGAATCATGACTCTTCCACAATGCATGTGCCTTTATTAGGGAATTTTTCAAAGGCATGGGTTTACTTTTAAGGCATATAAATTTTGTACAGATTGGGGGTGGTAGTGGAGTGGAAGTAAAGCTGAGGGGTCATTATTCTATGGTTGAATCAATCAATAACACCACTAAAAAATATAGTAATTCCCTTGTGCTTTGCCTACAAAACTTTTGGGTCTTTTTCAATTCCATTAATGGAGGGTTTTTAAAGTAGGTTAGTGCAAATCAACCCGACACTCATCTTGGGTACAAGGATTATGTTCTCCTTTTTCAAGCTTTTAAAACCTTAAAAGTCCTGGTGAGTGGTGACCAACATAGTGGATGCCACTTTCATGTATGGAGAGAGAGGGATTATGATTCCATTCATATATGTTATTCAAAATGTGAAATCACAATGGAATTTGACATGTTTATGGCCATCAAAATATGAAGTTATCAGACTTTTTCAAACACGCACATGCCACAACTAGATAAATCTTGCGACTACAACCCAAGACGTAGATTGAATGGTGAACGCACTTAGCCGCTACACTTAACAATAGGGTTTGACAGTTTGTGTTGTAAGCCGAAATTTGAAGAGAGGCAAAAGTTAAACTGTGATCTAGCATTGGTTGTATTTAGAGATGAGTATTCATCTGGACCCGATCGGGTCGGAATTTTGTGTGTGAAAAAGTCAGGTTCGAGTCGGATTTTTATTAAGGGTGAGACTGGGTCAGATTCTGGTTTAGAGTGGAAAAAACTGACCCGATTTGGGATTTATAGTGTAATTTTTCTTATATTTTTATGGATATTTTGTAATAGTATCCCTCTTTATATATTTTTATATTTAGGTCTTTAAAATTGATTTTTTACAATTATGTTCCTAAAATTATTTTTTTTATAATTAAATTCCAAAAATTAATTTATTTTACAATTAAGTCCCTAAAATTGATTGTATATATATTGGGTCGGGTTGAATTTTTTAAAGAATAAAATGAGGTCAAGTCGGGGTTTTTAAAAAATAAGATCATATTTAGATTCAGAATAATTATTTTTGGATTCGAGTTGGCCAAAAA
Organism: Hibiscus tridactylites; assembly: GCA_958450335.1. Classification (NCBI taxonomy): domain Eukaryota; kingdom Viridiplantae; phylum Streptophyta; class Magnoliopsida; order Malvales; family Malvaceae; genus Hibiscus; species Hibiscus tridactylites. The sequence goes on along the minus strand of OY288270.1, from coordinate 93,800,891 downwards.
CCCGACCTGTACCCATCCCTATGTGTATCATGCCATGCAAGTGGAAAATATTTAAGGCATACTTGTACGATATTGATATTGACCCAGGAACGGATGTGCATTGACAAGGGAATGGGCTCTTGTCCCTCCAGGCATGGAAAATTGTTTTACCTTTATTTATTTTTTTAAAAAAATAAAAAAAAAAATTATAAATTTATCCCACGTTTTAAAATTTATGTTTTGCCTAATCCTGGCTTCATCCAAAGATGATTGAAAGGTCCAAATGGTGTTGGGTTTGGAGCCCAAGTGATGATTGTAGTTAGGTTGAGCTTACCCCCGACAAAGCAACAAGTTAATAGGCCTACTTAGTACTTATTATCCATTCATTTCGTCTTCTGAGTTAATAGGCCTTGAAAGCATGAAAGACTTCACTTTCAAATTTGATTCTATCAAATATTTTTTAAAATAAATATAAAAAGTCTCAAATTCTCAATAGCTACGATATATGTGTTTGAAATGACATTAAAAATTTATCAAACAATTCAATTATACTTTATACTTTGTTTTCAGTAAATTTAAAGGTGTTAAAAGTCTTCAATTTTTTTTAAAAAAATAATTTACAAATTACACAAATATGCATATCTAATATTAAAAAATAAAATTAAAAGGTTTCTAACTTTAAAACTCTAAACTCTAAATTCTAATCATAAATTTTAAATTCTAAACCCTACAAACTAAACCCCTAAACATTGGACGACACAATATATAGGGTAAAGTATGCAAATGGTTACTAAATTATACCCAAAAAATAAAATGGTAAACAACTTTCAAAAATTACAAAATGCCAATTAAGCTTTGTGTTTTGTTACAAAATAGTAACTGTGTCGTTAATGGGGTAACGTGGTTGTTAAAAGTTTTTGTATAATAGCATGTTTAGTCCTCTATAGTTACACATTCAATTAATGTAGTCATAATTCGAAGAAATTCAATTCTAAAAAAATTGTTATAATTTAGTCTCAATTCTAAAAAATTAACCCTTGATATTTCGAAATTACTCCAATTTAACCCTCAATTTTTACACATTGTTATAATTTAGTCATGATATGCAAAATGTTGTGTTTTTCTCCTTACCTTACTCACAAACCCATATAAAATTCAAAGACCGATGTTTCAAGTCATTCCATTTAAGTAATATAAATAAACAAACACATGCATAAATTACCAAAAAATTCCGTTGAAACTTCATTTTAGAATTTTGATTTTGAAATATAGAGTTAGGGTTATAATAGGAACTAGTTAAATCCAAACCGTAAGAAGTTTAAGTTCGAGTTTACCAGAAATTTAGAGCTCCAACTTTTATATAAATTGAATCGAGTTTTATTTTCAAAGTTTGATTAAATTCATTATTTACTAAGAGATGATCATAGGTGGAATGGCACATTGTTTTGTTAAAGCTGAGATTAGTAGGGCCTTGTATCCTGTTATGTAGGGGTATGTTTTTGTTTTTTCAAGGCATAATGTAGGTACAAGAGATAATGAAAAGATGAAGGGATGAAGAGAGACTAAATTGAAGTAATTTCGAAATATCAAGGGTTAATTTTTTAGAATTGGGACTAAATTATAACAATGTGTAAAAATTGAGGGTTAAATTTATTAAATTTCTTCGAATTATGACTAAATTGATTGAATATGTAACTATAGAGGACTAAACATACTATTATACAAAAACTTTTAACAGGCACATTATCTCTTTAACAACACAATTACCATTTTGTAACAAAATGTAAAGTTTAATTTTTATTTTGTAATTTTTAAAAGTTTAGTTACCATTTTTTTTTAGGTATAGTTAATAACCATTGCATACTTTACCGAATTGAAAATGATTCAAGATGGGCTGGAGCCAAGAAAATTGCAATTAGAGTCACTATCGTCATCTCCTTTTAACCCTAAAGTTATATTTATCCATTTGGTTTCATTGTACCGCCCGGTGATTCTAGGGTGCATGTGGATAACAATACGGTTAAGTCGCGGTACCAACCGAAATGTTACAAAATATAAAATTTAAAATATTACTCACAATCTAAAATATTACACTTTTTGATAATATTTTAAGTTGTTGATAAATATTAAAATTTGACTCCGAAGTATCTATACTTGTTACTTCTGATAATATTTTAGGTTGATGTTAAGTGTCGAAACTTGTCTCTAAATATTAATTCTTTTCGTGAGATCACAATTTAAAATATTATAAAAAATGTAACATTTTAAATTGGTTGGTAATATTTTAAGTTCTATATTTTGTAACATTTTAATTTTTAATTGTACCGCACTGTAGACGTATCGTCAACTTGTTCTACCTTAGACTCCCCTGATACCAAACAATATATATATATATATATTAATAAAATAATGAAAATTTCATTCCTCATGCAAAGAATCTGGCTCACACGAACTGCGGAGAAAGCTTTATCAAGATTCCCTTTCCCCCAGTTACAAATGTATATAAAGCCCAATCTGTAACATATAATCTAACTAACTTGTAACCAATTGAACGACCTACTTACCAAATATCTACCAAATTTTAAGTATTTTTTCACTTATGTACCATTTGACTTATTGGAATTTCTTTTAGGAATTTTATTCCAACTGCTGTGAATTTATCAAATAAATATTTGCCTGCCAACACAGATTACCTGCTGTGTAGCAGTTCTTCTGAATATGTACAACACATCTTGAAGTGCTTTTTTTATACAGATTTTATATGAACTACATATTAATATATCGAATATTTTTGTTGAACAACAACGGTTACAATGGCTTTCACATTTATTTGAGAAGTTATCTACTGAGTCAGTTAATCTCTTCATCCTTGCTATTTGGGCTACTTAGAACTACCGAAACAAAAGATTACATGAGAACTCAAATCAGAGACTAATCGATGTTGCTAATTTTGTAAAATAATATATGCGAGAAATTGAAACAACCTCTAATTACCAATAGCCCTAGCCCAGCTTCAACCCCCAATTGCTGGATTCCCCCGCCTACAGCCTATGTGAAATCTAAATTTGATGCAAGCTACTAGTCTACCACTAAATTTCTTAGGAATCATCATATGAGATGCTCAAGGAATGATTATGGCTTCGAGATCTTACCCGAATCAACACTTCCTAAGTGTGGTCGGATGACCGGTCTGAGTGGGCCACACGGGGAAAACCGAAGCGAAACCCGTTAAGGCTTCCCCTCGGTTAACGACCCAGAAATTTTCTTTTTATCTTATCTTGTCTACATGCATAATTTAGACCTAAGTGTGGCACAACAGCGGAAGATACAATCATATCATCAAACATCAACCAACCCAACATTTAAACAGCTTATTTTAACATTCTGCAGCAGGCCGTTTCGGAACGCCCATAGGGTGTTCTGAAACGCCTTGACTTAGTCAACAGGCCAGGGTCAACCCTAAGGTGACCGTTCCGAAACAGGGGGAGACCCGTATCGGAACGACCCTGACGGTCAATATCTTGTGGTCAACGAGATTTGACCGTTTCGGAACTTCAAAGGCCCGTTTCGGAACGGCTTCATCTCGCCAATTTCACAAAATTCCAGTAGCGAAAACGTTCCGGAACGACCCTCATCCGTTTCGAAACGGCAGGCCATTTACACAGGGGCCGTTTCGGAACACGGGGACCCGTTCCGAAATACCCCCTGTCTGCAGACTTTTCTGGGCTGTTTTGAGGCACAAGAATGCCCCAAAACACCACCAAGGCACCCCATAATTCATAGCAAAACAACCCAAGACTTACTAACAATACTAGCATGCTTCAACAAGGTTTAAACATGTCTAACACAAAGGCAACAATCAACACACATACATCCATTCAAACAACATCCAACCTTAAGCATGGTTTCTAAAGCATTTAACCAACATACAAGAGAGCAATTTAGGCATGGGTAACAACTTAAACATGGCATCACAAGCCACACAAAAGCAACATAACATAGAGTCTAAGCATGCTCCTAGCAACCAACAACAACCAACAAGACTTACACATCCCATTGCTTAAACTATTACATGTCTTAGCATTAAAATCATACTTGATGAACTCAAGTCCAAAACCACACTTGGAGGCCCTCCACTTGCCCGAGCAACCCACGAACTAAGGATCTGCAATGTTGAACAAAGAGAGCGTAAGCAATAATGCTTAGTGAGGGTAAGCTCTAAAAACAAACCTCAACACTGCAGGGTTCGAGCACGATCTAGCCAAGGCAACTTACGTTTACCAAGAGTCCACAAGATATAGATGCATGAGCAATATATCACATATATGCCATAATCATGAGCTCAACACTACCATACATGTAATCACATTTAAACATCCAAATAGCTCATACATCCCAACACAATGATACACATATCAATCCACATTGGCACCTAGTTATGACTCAAATACGCGGATAGACACGTTGGAAACTCATATCCAACAACCACATTACCTCGGTGGGATTCCACTCATCACCGGTCTCGCGGAGGGGATTCCACTCATCCTCACGCCCCGTCGATGGGATTCCACTCATCACCGACTATATTCAATTACAATTCCGGGCGAATCCGTACTCCTCCTTGGTGACTCAACGCCACCAAGGCCACGCGCGACTTTAGACTCATGTGTACACACTAACATCCTAATGATCGATCATTTGTATTTAAGTATACTAGTGCCAATATTTTACTCATTCCACATCACCCATTTCAATCATTTCCGTGCTTAGCACGTACTCACCATGGACACAATCATGAACCATCACCATGCATGCTTTAAGCAATACAACTCATGCCTCAATTCACATGTATAAAACAATATACATAAGCATTCATAACACAAGACATACGAGGCATATACATTCATACATTTGAGTTCATCCAAAGGCTTAGATCAAGATTAGAATTAGGCTACCACCCTAATCCTAACTCTAGGTGGGTCTACCAAGCCCAACCTAGTCCATATACTCGAACCAACTAATTTAAAACCTTTAAAAGCAAACAACCACTCACCTAAGCTTCCAAGCACAAGACCAAGCAAGCCACAACCTTCAACCTTCCGGGTTCACTTCCGATGCTTCACCGATGCCCAAACTTGATTCTAATCACACAAAACACATACATTACTTCTCAACCCAATGTTAATTCAATCATCAATCTACTTTGCAACTCACAACCCATTTCCACAATTTTCCAAACCACATAACATCTCCAAAATTCCAATTTTCGGACTCCTACAACCAAGGGCTGAAATACCCAATTCCAAGCACCCAAATGGCTTCCAAAACGTCCCAAAACACCCTCCTAACTTAGGTAGACCATCAGCCCTTCAAATCCAACATTAAACTTACCAAAAACCCAAATTTTAATACCCCAAAATTTGCCCTAAAGACCCACTACGAAAATTTTACCCAAAATTGATCAAATTCATATATGTTGTGCACTTTGGCATGATTAACAAAACCCCCAACACAATTTCTCAAAACAATTTGAAACCCCCCATTAAAACTCAAATTTTCAACATAAACCCTAATTTCCAAATCTCCTTATTTTTGAAATCTAAGACAATGGTTAAATAGAGGGTAAAGAGGAGATTAAGAAAATGACTTTACCTTTCAAAAAGCCCTTGGATTGAAGTTGAAAATGAATGGAATAGTGATTTGTTATTTGAGAGGTTTTGAAAGAGAGGAGGGAGGTTTTACATGGGTTTTTGAGGAAGAAAGGGGGAAAAAGATGACAATATGGAAAAGTTGTCATCCTTTTTCAAATAGCTTGGGTAAATTACATTATGAGTCCTCCTCTTTTAAAGTTAAACTTAATTAGGTCATTATTTGAAGTTGAGTTGTCTTAATTAACTATTTATTTAACCCGACTAAAACCCGGTTAACTCCTAGGCCTAAGACACGGGTGTTACAAATGGCGTTTTAATTTTTTTAATAAATATATTTGACTGCAATTTAGCTTACGTGTGGCTCGTATGGCCCATGTAAAGGTATGGAAAATAAAGGGAAAACACCACTTGCAGGTGGCATTCTTGCACACGGACCAAAAAAATATAAACATATTGAAAACGCCGTCGACAGGTGGCGTCCTTCCTAATCCCTATAGATTTTATCGTAAATCTCCAAAATTTCCCCACATACCATATTTATTCAAGTAAAGTGTTTGGTCACGTGTTTCGAATTCCATGTAAAGTGTTCTAATATCAGGAATGACAATTTAACTAGGACCGATAGATTTCGACCTAACCTGATTTTATAGGGGCGAATTTGTTTATGTTAAATTTTGGGTTTGAAGCAAATCTTTAATGAAAAAAATAGAGTCAGGTCAGAACGGGTTCGGGTTTAGGGTTAAATTTCGCCGACTCGATTCGAAGAAATTTAAATTGTATATATGTTTTACAATATTTACAAAAATACCATCATATAAATATACTATTTAGGGTTCTTTTTCACCTCATTTCTTCGATGCCGCCTCTGCTCACTTCTTCTCATCTATTTTTTTATCAAAAATTTTCTTACCATCTCTTGATTTCTTCACCTGAAAACCTATTACTCCGTTTTTTATTTAATTTGAAAGATTGAAATTTATTTTGAAGACAACATGATCTGTGGGTTTTGATTTATTTTCTGCTTTCTAATAGTGCAGCTTCATTTTTTGTTTGTCTTTAGTTATATTTTATTCAATTTATCATCTTCAAAGTTTTTGAGTTTACTGTTGGTAAGCTTTTAAAGATCTTTGTTGAATCGTTTGAAAAGTTATTTTTTTACTCTAATTTTCTTCTTTTCTGTTTAATTTTTAAAAATTATGATGTTGAATCTCTTAAAAATTTAGATTTTTTATTGTAAACTTTCTTCTTTTTACGTTTGCTTTTTAAAGGTTTAAACTTGTTTTGTTTTCTGTAAGATTCAAACTAAAAAATAGTATCTTTAGGGAGTTTGGTTCGCGAAAAAGATTATTACCAAGAGAAATAATTTTTTTCGAAATCACACTCACGTGTAGTTTAAGAGAATTCTCTATAGAGGGTAATACTACATTGCCAATAGTAACTTATTTCCCCAAAATGGTGGGAATGTCATTCCCACCATATTCTTAGTTATTAGTCAATTCTCCCTACTTTAGACTAAAATACTGTAACACCCCTCGCCCCGATTAAGAACGAGGAATGTTGCGACCATTGTTAAACATTCGTATAACTGACACATAGTGGGCCATACTTTTTTTTAACTATCTATAATAATTCAAAAGTTCTAACATTCAATCCGATTCACCAATCTGTACAAGAAACTTAAAATTCAATTCTAAATACAACAGTTGTTTTTTCAATATAATTAACTAGATGTTCTTATCGATTCAATACTTATCAATTAAATTTTTCTTTGTAATTCAATCATTTAAAATTAGTTCTAACATAAACTAATTTGTTAAACTAATTCATATAATTTCACTCTAGAAAAGGCATACTAATATACCATTTTAATCTATCAAATCGAAACACATTCGTCCAATATATATTTTTTAATCATTTCAGGATTACAGAACATTGCCAAATATCATATTACTTCCATTCATAACCACCGAAGATGATTTCAAAACATTGAGGCTATATGACCCTATGGTCATCTATACATATCTATAACAAAATAACAGTAAGCCTCTAAACAAAATAATATGATAATTTACTATTGTACCCCATATTTATCCCATTATGTACAAACAAAACAAACGAAGATTATAAGTTAAGTTATTTACATACATCTCATATAAATCTTCAGGATTAAGATTATACATGTCAACTACACTAATATGCTGACCACTAAACCACCCAACAGAAGAACAAAAGAAATAATGCAAGACAAACTTTCAAACTGCAGAGGATCTAACAAGCTTAGAGTTGGAAGGATGGAATTACTAAAACTTGTATTTTGGAAAGAAAGAAAAACATAGTGATAAGTACTTACAGTACTTAGTGAGGAAACTCCTATACTATCATCTTTTAAATTTTTCGACCATTTAAATTTTGAAACAATTTCTAAAGGTATCATCAAAATCAGTCCATCATTTAATTTATTTTATTCGAATACAAAGAAAATCCAAGAACCCAAATGTCAATCTTATTCATGTAATATTCGAACCAAATCATGTTCAAGAAAAAATTCACAATCAATCAAGTATTAACGTATTACAAACAACAACAAACTGTAGCAGAGAACAAATTTAAAATTCAATTTAATTTAACAAAGACAACATGATTCAGTCAATAAGGCATTATCAATTATACCAACAATCAACATCATCAAATCTTTCACATGTATACAAATTCACTTCAATTACTTATCGATTTATTTGCCTTGGTATATATAATGAGTTAGGTAATCGAGTCACATATAACAATAGGGTAAATAATCACCATCAGAGGGGTACACAAGTACCAATTTCATGTTATCGTATTACATATCAGCAAGGTGTTTATTACACCAATCAATAAAGTACACTCACGTACCAATTTCAGTAGGGTACACTCACGTACTAAGATCGAGCTCTAGACTCTAAGGCATGTCGTACTATCTAGACTGACCATATAACCAAGGACTTTATTATTAATGTAATTAGATATAATTCACATAATTATCAATTAGAATCTATAATTAGTCATTCGATTTTTTTACTATTTCACAAGCCAACTCAATTCCAATCACAACTCGTATAATTCAAATCACAATGCATATAATTCCATTCACAACTCCTATAATTCAATTCTCAAAACGTATAATTTCAGCCACAAATCATATAATCCCAATCACAAAACATATAATTTCAATTATACACAACATATCATACATGTATCGCATTTGAAGTACATGTTTCGGTTCTCATAACAAATTTCTATCAATCAATTTGCACATTGCACATTGCACATCTCAAGTTCGATCATTTTATTTTAACCATACCTTAATCAAACGTGATAACACCAAAATTCAATCAATGACAATTAACTATTCGAATTTAATCCACATCAAAATGTCAAATTTTCTTTTAATCCTTCTTCCCTTAATTAATTTATCAAACCAATATTAAATTCAATTTCATGCATTTCTAAAACGAAAATCAAAATAAAGTTTAGTTGGACACTAATCCCAACTCTAAAATTAGTTTCACTCACAAACACCTCGCTAATTTTGAAATCGGATGCCTTTCCCACGATCTTTCGATGATCTAACTATCGAACTTTCCTCGATATTCCCCACTCTTGGCTTTTGCTCCTTCAATTTAATTTCCTGAATTAAACTCAAAAACATGCAAGTTTTTCTTCTTTCTCTTCATTCTATCAATGGCCGAATGTCCCTCTCTCTCTCTCAATTTTTTACTTTCTCACTAAGCAACCGGGTATGTGGAGAAGAAAGAAAATGATGATGCTTGACATTTGAGTGTCTTAATTGACCAAAAAAATTATCAATTCTATCCTTGGCTTAGCTCCTTAATAAAACTTAACTAAGGGCATTTTAAGAATTCAGAATTTTAACATGCAAAGTTTTTATTCTCTTTTATTTAGTTTAATCACTTTTCAATTGAGCCTTTTAATTCTTTTTGGCTTTCAATTTAATCACTAACAATTTAATTAGCTAAATCATTTAATATTCTAGTTTAATCAAATTAAAATCTCATTTAATTATCCTCTAACATTTAAGCCAGGTTTTAGGGTGTTACAAATACCCTTGAAATAATGTTTTGTATTCAAGTAAATCATTATTTTTTTTTTGAATATAAATCATTATTTTTTTTTTGAATATAAATCATTATTTTTTTTATTTCTCCAACAATGTTTTTTGTGTTTTGATATGTTAAAATAATTTCTTATCTAACCTAAATTATTGCATAATAAAATATTGAAACCACACTCATCATTAAAAAATAATAACAAATATTATGAATATTTTTTAATATTATTTTTTCTCTAAATAATAATATTTTTTTGTCTATATGGTAAAAATATGTATTATTCAATTTTAAATTATATTATAAATTTTGTATGAAATTTTATATTTTAAAGAACTACTTTTGATTTTAAATATAATGTAAATTGAGTAATAAAACAATTAATATGATATTTATAGTTAGTTATTAGTATATTTGATTTAATAGCGAATATAATGATTATTATAAAAAATTATGAATTTGTTTATTTTTGTATTTTTCAAACATATAATTATAATAAATCACAAATATTCAAATATATAATATGGTACTATAACATTAAAAAATATATTCAATTGTTTGTGAAAAAACTTTTTAAAAGAAAAATATATAAATTAAAAAAATAGAAAAATATATTTTCTATAAATTTTCATGCAAATATTTTAACTTTAATATTGGAAGTTTAACTAGTTAAAAAGAAAATATACCACAAAGATAATTTTTTAAAATATGCATTCTTGTAATTTTGTAATCCATCAATCAAACACTGTAATTTTATATTCATGTCAAATAAAACAAACAAAGTAATGTAATATTCTCAGTAATATGTCAAATAATGAATCTTTCAAGGAATCATATTCTCAAGGGTAATGTTACTTTCCGTGAAATTCCTTTTTTTTAAAAACTTATTCTCTTCGAGGCGGGACAGGAGCGGTTTTGTCTCAAAATTCGGGGCGGGTATAATATTTTTATTTTTCGGGACGAGTCGGGGTCAGGGAGGTTAAAAATATGTCCCGCCTCGTTGTCATCCCTATCTAATATTTTTAATTAATGATTTATAAAAGTGTGAAAAACAATAACACCCTTATAATAATATTTATGGTATTTTTTTGAATGAATATTTATTGTACTTTATATGTAAGTATAATTTTTTAATTTTTTAACTGAATTGACATATGATTAACCAGTGACATTTGATATAATCTAAACTTAAAAAATAATTTTTCACTTGTCCCATTAATTTTGCTATCCTTGTGTGGGATAATGACACCAATGTCCCCTGTACTTTGACAAAAAGTTTATTGTGGAGCCTAAACTTTATAAACGTTTAATGTGTCCCTTGTAGATTTCTTTCGTCATATAAAATGCCCTCGACCTTAATACCGTTAACATGTAATGTAGTAGGACACATGGCAGGTTCTTAGACTTTTTTAGTCAATAAAAGTCAAAAAATAATAATTCAGAGGCATCTAAATAATTTGACCATTTTATTTTGTAAAGTAAAAAGAAGAATCGCGGCGTTCATCTTCTTCTCCGACTCTTCTTTTTTTTCTTCTGTTAATTTTTTATTATGAACCTTAGTAGTAATTTGACATGAAAATCAAAATCTTTGGTACCAAAAATTGTTTTTTTTTTCGAATTTTATAGTTGTTTGAGGATCCAAGGCTTCTTCTTTGAGAACTCGTTTCTTGGCAGCTTCAATGGCATCGTATTCTTAATCCCTAAAGGAATTTTTTTTCTTGTCTCCCTACAAAAATCTAGAAAGAGTAACAGCTTTCTCGTCGAAAGAATGAAGACTCAGTTCTTGGTTTCCTTCAGACAAGAGAAAAATATTGAGTTTTGTTCTTGAAACTATTATCCGCCATGGGTGGTTAACTCCAACTGATAATGGCGCAAATGAGATACGACAGAGTGTTCTGAGATTATATGTTGTGGATTATGAAGTAATAAAATTGATGTATATATTGTATGGATTAGATGATGATGTAAAGATGAAAACGTTTAAGGTTTATAATGAAAGAAGTAGTTGAAGAAAAGAAAGAAGAGAAAGAGAGGAAGATGAAGAAAAAGAAAAAGTTTTTGGGCGTTTTTTTTATTTTTTTATTTTACAAAACAAAATGGTCAAATTATTTAAAAGGCCTTTTGATTAATTTTTTTAATAAAAAATTTCACGTGGCAACATGTGAGCTCGCCACGTGGCTTGCTACATCACCAGATAACGGTGTTAGGCGCGAAGGGCATTCTATATAACAGAAGAAAAGTTCAGGGGCACATTGAACGCATCTAAAGTTTAGACACCACATTAAATTCTTTGTCAAAGTACAGGGACATTAGTACCATTATCCCTTTTTGTGTTTTAAAATTGTCACTTCAAAAAACTCAACAACTTTTTCTTTTCTAATTTTCTTTTAGTTTTCTAACAAAAATAAATTTTATCTTTTTTTAGTATGAGATTATCATTTTAATTATTTTAAAACACAACTTTTATACAATTTCTTCATAAAATTACGTGAAAAAATTATCTATGGATAATTTAAGAGGGACATGGGTAAGGGTGAGTGTTCGAGCAAATTGAGCCAAGACAAAAAAAACCCAAGTTAGTCGAGTTTACTAATTTTATTTTATAACTCAAACTTTATTTCAAATTTTTTCAGTTTGAGTCGTCCATTAGAATAGAGTTTTTGAGTTTCTATACAAATTTAGTTGTAATTATTTATAATGTTATAGTACAAATTGACTCCAATTTAAACAACTTTCTATATCTATATACAATACACATATATATTTATGCATAATTGTGGGGCTTGACTTACACGTAAAAAATATAATCACTAATTATTAAAAACTTCGAGTTGTTTGAATTTTTATTTAAGAACTCAAATTTTATTTGAATTTTTTTAGTCGGGTTTATGAAGTTACGAATCGAGTCAAAAATTTAATTTTTTCGAGTCGAGTTCTGTTCTCCCATAAACGAAGGGAGTATATTTCTTTCACATTTTATGAAATATATATCAATAAAAACTTTATTAAAACATATTTCTTCTCGAATAGAGAAATATTACATCCTCAAATTAAATATTAAAATTTAAATTTATATAAAATAAAATAATATAAATATTTTTATGACTCGGCCTATTAATAGATCTCAAAATACGATTGTTTTGAATAACTTATCCACGCAGGTAGCCTGTGGTGGTGACGTGGGAATGAGAATAAAAGTGGTATAAAAATAGAATAGAAGTTGGAGAATTTGGGATTTTGCAGTTACACATCTTATTCTTACATTATCAAGGCAGTCTGCCATGAAATCCTCCGCCCTTTCCTCCCACTTTCCCCACTCTCACCTTCCTCGAACCCATCGAACTTTCTGGAATTTCTTTAGATTCCTTTCCTTGACCCCCTCTTTCTTCATTCTTAATTCTTAATTCTTAATCAATCTTCTCTAATTTATTATTCCCATCATATCTTAAAGCTTTAAATATGCTACACTCCTTACTATTTCAAAACTTTAAAACTTTATAGTCTCTTTATTTTTGTTTTTGTGAATTTAGTCATTCTACTATTTTTTTTATTTCAGTTTTAATGTCAAAACATATGTGAACTATAAAAAAGTAAAATAGTTTTTCAATCTATTATATTTATAGTTTTTATTAATTCGATCCTTAATCTTTAAAATTAAATAAAACAATCTAAAGTTTTAATTGTTTATGTTTTCTAGTTTTTAGTGGTCAAATTGATAAAAAAAATTTGTAAAGATAAGAGATTACAAAGTTATTTTTAATTTTTCTGTAGTTGTCAGAACGATAATTAACTGCAAAATTGAATAGAAGTTAAAAAAACCAAAATTTTTAAATAAAAATAATATAGATACTCAATTTCACAAAAGTAAGTCATTGAGATTAAATTGTAAATTTTAAAATAGTAGAAAGACCTATAGTATATTTAAACCTATGTTAACAGAAACTTCGTGTTTAAGAAGTTAACCAACTTAATGCTAAATTTAAATATTTTAAATTTCAACTAACGGAAGGGTAACTCTGTAATTTTAATCTATATCCTTTTTCCTTATAAACCCACGGTTGTAGTAGCCGACGGTTCTATTTTTTTCGAAACTTTTTTTTTTGTAAACTTTTTATAGTTGTTTGCAACCGATTGTGTAAAAAGTAAAAACCTAGTTCGTTTTCTGCCCTAGTTGTGCTCCCGAGTCCAATGGAGAATGATGGTGGTTCTGGAGGAAGAGGAACTGCTGTTAGGGGCGGTTACCATGGTCGTGGAAGGGGAAGAGGCAGAGGTAGAGGAGGTAGAGATGGCGGCGGGGATCAGCAGCAGCAGCAGCAGCAGCAGCATCCTCATCAAGCGGGGTTAGGCCGAGGGCGAAGTGGGGCCCACTGGTACCAAACTAACCCTCAAGTGGGTTCTTATCAAGGTACGGGACAGGACGGCGCCACCGCAGGTCGTGGTCATGTTGGTGGTGTTCGTGGTGGCGGTGGCAGAAATGTTGGGAGGGGAGATTGGGTCCCTCGATCTCAGCCAGAGAGGTCGAGTTATAGTCATGTGCCGGAATCAGTAGGGGGCAGAGGCAGGGGAACTGGTGGCGCGCCAAGTGGGAGACCGCAGAGGCCTGTTGCTGCTTCAACACCGGAGCCTGAATTTAACAGAGCGGCATTGCCTTCCAGTCCACCACAGCCTACCCCTGGTATAAATTTTCTTTATCATTAGACTTTTCTACTATATTGATGAAGTTGAATTTTCCAACACTCGCTTTTTAGTTTTGATTAATTCTTGAATTTAAGCTACTTTTGATTAAATTTGTCATTTTTCTTTCGTTACAGATTCTCTGACAAAACAATTGGCTTCTACATCGTTATCTTGTAGTGATAAGAATAAATATAACCCGATTATGCGACCCGATGAAGGTGGAAAAGCCTTTGTCGCAACTGTTAGTCTTAATGTCAACCATTTCCGTGTGAAATTCAATCCCAGTAGTATCATAAGACATTACGATGTTGACATCAGGCAAGTAGAGTCTCCAAGGAATAACCGCCCGGCCAAACTATCTAAACTACTATTGTCTAATATCCGGTCAAAGCTATTCACCGATAACCCTCAATTCCCATTGTTGATGACAGCATATGACGGTGAAAAGAATATTTTTAGTGCTGTTCGATTACCTGAAGGAGAATTCAAGGTAGAATTGTCTGAGGGGGAAGACTCAAAGTCTCGTGAATACAAATTTTCTATAAAGCTTGTGAATGAGCTCAAACTTTGCAAGTTGCGTGATTACTTGTCTAAGAATGCCTCCTCGATTCCTCGTGACATATTACAGGGGATGGATGTAGTTATGAAGGAGAATCCAGTGATGCATATGATTCCTGCTGGCCGATGCTTCCATCCTACAAAAGATTCTCCAGAAGATGATCTTGGATATGGCATCACAGCATCTAGAGGAATTCAATACAGCCTCAAGCCCACATTTCAGGGTTTGGCTCTTTGTCTGGATTATTCAGTTTTAGCATTTCGCAAGAAAATGCCAGTTCTAGAATTTCTAGCCGAGCACATTTCTGGTTTTAATGTGAACAATTTTCGAAGATTCAGGCGAGATGTTGATCAAGTGTTGAAAAACTTAAAGGTTAATGTAACCCATCGACTTACCAAACAGAAGTATGTTATAGTTGGGTTGACACGCGAAGATACTCGCCATGTTTCATTTCCAGATGCAAATCATCCGCAAGAGCGTATTAGAATTGTTGACTATTTCAGAGAGAAATACAACAGGAATATTACCTACTTGGATATTCCTTGCCTAGATGTGAGCAGAAACAATCGGATGAACTATATCCCAATGGAGTACTGTGTCTTAGCTGAGGGACAGATTTATCCAAAGGAGTATTTGGATCGCAATGCAGCCTGTATATTGAAGGACATATCTTTGGCAAAGCCACATGTAAGACAAAGCAAGATCTGTGGTATGGTTCGGTCCGAGGATGGACCATGTGGGTATGTATACAAAACAATTGAGCTATTTATTTTTATGGTTGCTTTCATTAGATGTTTGTTTCCTTGCTTCATTTCCGACAAAGCATATTTTCCTTTTGTTATTACATGTTTTTCTTAGTTTCATGTTTTAGATGGTTATTTTGTTTGTTTCCTTGATCCTAACTACTGAAAAGGTTACTTGTAATATGAATCTTATTTTTCCTCTTTATTTTTTCTGGCAGCGGAAACATTATCCAAAATTTTGGCATCGAAGTTGATACTAATATGACGTCTGTGAAAGGACGTGTGATTGGACCTCCAGTTTTGAAGTTGGCTGCTACTAAAACCGGCAAAATGATGAAGATAACAGTTGACAAACAAACGTGCCAGTGGAACCTGGTTGGGAAAGCTGTTGTGCAAGGAAAAACAATTCAGCGCTGGGGTGTAATTGACTTTACCCATTATGAACGAGAACCATTCAGAAGAGTGAACTGCCAGTCATTCATTCCAAAGCTGACAGATAGGTGCAGGAGTCTTGGGATGAGATTGGAGGAACCTGTCTTATATGAAAAGGCTGGAATGCAAATATTTTCCGATGTTAATGCTCTTTGTCAACTGCTTGAAGGAGTTACTAGTCGAGTAGGTAGAGGAAATTTACAATTTCTACTTTGTGTGATGTCGAGGAAGGATGATGGCTACAAATGTCTTAAGTGGATCTCTGAGACCAAAATTGGTGTGGTGACTCAGTGTTGTCTGTCCAGCCATGCAAACAAAGGGCAGGACCAGTACCTTGCTAATCTTGCTCTAAAAATCAATGCCAAGCTCGGGGGCAGCAACGTTGAGCTGAATGACCGGCTTCCCCACTTCCATGGTGAAGGTCATGTTATGTTTGTTGGAGCAGATGTTAATCATCCTGGCGCTCATAATAAGACTAGCCCATCTATGGCGGCTGTTGTAGCAACAATGAACTGGCCTGAAGCTAATCGTTATGCGGCAAGGGTTCGCCCTCAATTTCATCGCAAAGAACAGATCCTAGAGTTTGGCGAAATGTGTTTGGAGCTTGTTGAATCTTATGCTCATCTAAATAAGGTCAAACCAGAAAAAATTGTGCTCTTCCGTGACGGAGTTAGTGAGGGTCAGTTTGATATGGTTCTTAATGAAGAGTTAATGGATCTCAAGAGTGTTTTCCAGAGAATCAATTACTTTCCTACAATCACCCTTATTGTTGCTCAGAAGCGGCACCAAACTCGTTTCTTCCCAGTGGGAAGGAATGACGGTGGTCCTACTGGAAATATTTCACCAGGTACAGTGGTTGACACTACAATTGTGCACCCTTTCGAGTTTGACTTCTATCTATGTAGTCACCACGGAAGCCTTGGTACTAGCAAGCCTACGCACTACCATGTCTTGTGGGATGAGCATGGATTCTCCTCTGACCGGTTGCAGAAGCTTATTTACGACATGTGCTTTACATTTGCAAGGTGTACGAAACCTGTATCTCTGGTCCCGCCCGTGTACTATGCTGACCTTGTTGCTTATAGGGGACGGCTGTACTACCAGGCAATGATAGAAAGGCAGTCTCCTCCTCCAACATCATCTTCCTCATCTTCATCATTTACATCGTCGTCGTCATTGTCATCGGCAGCTTCATTCCAGGACTGGTTTAAGCTGCATGCGGACCTGGAGAACATGATGTTTTTTGTTTGACGAATGGCCGGATTAGATTAGACAACGAAACGCCTTGAACGCAGGTTTACTCCTTTCCTAAGCCTCTACTAGTGAAGGGGTTTGTGCGTGAATCTAATGGCTTTCTAGTATTTCCCCTTGCATTGTTGCTTTATGCATGAAAATACGAGTTGAGGGAAGTGAATGTTTTGTTTCTGTTGTGAACTCGGATATTTTGTGTTGCATTTGGTTGGTCATATCTTATGTTGTTCCGACTCTTTTTGTGTCTTGTCATTCGGTAACCACATTTGCATTTTGTTAAATATTACTCTGTAAATGTCAATGAGAACATTGATTTTAACTAGAATGAATACCCACATTTGCTGGGTTTTAAGGAATCTTTAATTATCAGTGGTAAGTTTGATGCCAATGCTTCCATGGAAGCTCCAATGGGTATTGCAGGTTCGGTAGGGGTGTACTTTGTCTACCTTCACAGTTATGGTTCCCTCCAAAAAGGGTTTTCCCATTGCTTCTTAGCCTTAAAGTATGCCGAATATGTGGAGCCGTTATTCATGGGAGATGTTACTGTATCTTCCAATCACAATCTGCACTTCACCCCAATGTTCCCAAACTGCTTGTACATTGGTTTAGAGGCCATAACACTGTAACAGTAGGCAATGTTAGCCCTGCTCAAGTTCCTTTAAACCTGAAAGAGTTTGATTCTGAAGGTAATGGAGGAATGTTGATTGATTCAGGCACCGAGTCCGAGCCATTCTATTCTCAACTTCTCTCAATGCTCACCGGATTCTATCTCTGTTATAGAGTTCCATGTCCAAATAACATATTCACAAATGATCCTCCCCCTTCATTTCTTGAACAAGCTAATTACTTCCATGCCATGAGTGCCCCAAGTAATTCAACCGGGGTGAAATGCGTATTGTTCCAACTTCCAAAGCATGGATGATAGCAACTATGGACCTGTAAGGTTTTGGATTTGGATTTATTAAGAAATACAACCTGGTTTTCTTCTTATTGTTTAGCCACAAAGAATAAAAATATGGTGGACCAAACTTTATTAAACCATATTATCAGCCGTGGCAGAAAATTTGGTGGGATCTTTGAGCAAAACAGGTAAACGAATTGTAAACAAGCAGCCAAGTCAATAAACGAGCCAAGTCAGCACAAGCAAGGGCATATTTATTTGAACAAGCAGATTGTACTATAGATGTGAAACATAGCATTACCACACTTTTAATTACATGAAAAAACCAATCTCCAGCGTAATAAACGGGTTGACTTCAATGCCTCTAGACAACATGCGTGTACACCTCGGAATGAATAGTACAGAGTATAGGAAAGATAAAACTCTGATTGCAGACCCAGAGAGCATTACAGGAGCTATTTAGAAGATACAACCATTGCCTAAGAGCAACAAGATGCACCTGTCGCCCGTTCTGCAGGTCTATCCATGAGAACCATTCCACCAGGATTCTGTGCCGGCTGCACTCGGGGTAATCTTTTAGCTGCATCAAATAAAAATGGGTCAATTCCCACTTCATAACACCACTACTCCATGCTTTTAGGAAACTTAACAAGACAACGTATAACGTACCTATTTCATAGAAAATTTCATTGACATTGGATGCGGTCTTTGCAGAAGTTTCCATGAAGAAAAGACCATTCTCCTGAGCATAAGTTTGTGCCTCCTGAATCACCAATTAGAATATTAAGTCAAATAGAGATTTGAATGTAGGTTGAAGTCGAGACAAATTTGGACCACGAATCTATTTGATCAAGTGACCTTTTACCATCTCAAAGAGAGTTGTTTTGAAATTTCAAAAAAAAAAATGAAAGTAGACACACCCGGAATGCTCATAATTAATGATTACAAGTAATAATATGCATTTTAAGGAAAAAGTGATATGAACTAAAGAACTGCGAACTTGCCTCTGGTTCCACCTTCCTTGCATCTAGCATATCAGCTTTGTTCCCAGCAAGTGCCATTACCATGTTAGGATTGCCTTCAAAGGGAGGATAACAACAAAAAACATACTTAGAATTCAATCACTCAAGAGTCCTTAAATTTAAACATTTCAAAAGCACAAAAAACAGATATATTGACAATCGAGAAGGATGTAGTCAATGAATAGAAAATGCAAAATACTACCTTGGGATTGAAGTTCTTGGACCCATTTTTTGGCTCTCTCAAATGATGCCTGCAGAATAAGAATAATGCTATTACCATTCTTTGGATACTGAATGCCATTCCACATCTCTATGTCTACTAAAATTCACCAGAGTTGATTTTACTGTTTTACATTTCAAACTAAAACAAAAAGTTCACCAAGTTTTTAAAACCCTTGCAAATGTAAACTTCAATGTGGTAGCAAATTGTAATAGAGAATAGAATAATGCACTAAAAATGCCTCAAATATAATCCCCTCTCACTCCCCACCCACATTGTTTAGGGGGGGACAAGAAACTTCACATGCAAAAATGAAAAATTATCAACCAAAATAATTAAAGAGGAAAAAAGAGAGAACAGCAATCTGAAGAGAACCTTAGTTTTCCTTCAAATAACAACCGT
This sequence comes from Hibiscus tridactylites, assembly GCA_958450335.1. Lineage (NCBI taxonomy): Eukaryota > Viridiplantae > Streptophyta > Magnoliopsida > Malvales > Malvaceae > Hibiscus > Hibiscus tridactylites. Next base: position 93,780,948 of record OY288270.1, on the reverse strand, counting down.
CAGATTTGAGATTCCTTTAAACGAAATCGTAACATGTAGTAAACATGATTTTGGAGAAGATACCAACAATAGTGACCAAGGCATAAACCAGACAAAATAGCATATCATTGCAAAAATCACAAAATTACATGCACAGAAACCTTGCCCTCATACCAGTAATGTTTATGCTCTGTCTGGTTAGCGCTTTTCAGTCTTTTTGAAAAAAGTGAAAAGCAATAAATGCAAAAAAAAACTTGAAAGAGAGGCAAATAGCATAAAACAAAACCACCAAGAAAACAGAACCTTGGGAAATTGAATGAAGTACGACCTAGATTACATAGCCCCAAAGTTTTATACTTCATCTCACAATGTCGCATTTAGAGCAATAGACAGTTTTGTGGTTTGATGACCAATCCACACAGAGAAAACACTTACTTGATTTGTCATATCATACACAATGATCGCGGCTGCAGCTCCTCGGTAGTACATTGGTGCTAAGCTATGGTACCTCTCTTGACCAGCCGTATCCCAAATCTCAAACTTTACAGTTGCATCATTCACAGCCAACGTCTGGGAAAAGAAAGCTGCACCTATTGTTGATTCCTACATGATAATGAGAATATAAATGTCAAATTATAATCTTCCTACTGTTTTTTTAATTAATTCAAAAACCAAAAAACAATAGCAACCTGAAATTCAACAAATTGCCCTTTAACAAAGCGCAACACAAGGCTAGACTTCCCAGCTCCAACATCCCCAAGTAGAACCTGAAGAAAAAAAAATACATATTAATAACAAATACGTGCAACAAAAACACCAGTTCAAAGTTCAAAACTGAAGACACAACTTCACTTTCAGGTATAATAAACAAAATGGTTAGAGACAATCATTATTAGAAGCTAATGAAATGAAACAACATATAAGATAGATATCAACATAGTATCCACAATCCAAACAAAAAAATAATACCAGAGAAATTAGGCATAAACCTTAAGCATATTCTCGCAAATCGGACAGAATCAAAATTATAACAAAGCCTCTAAGCTTTGGAAATGATAAAGAGAGACCCCAAGCTTTATAAATGACAAAAGGAGAGAAAATTGCATAATTGAGGCGATATTTAGGAAGAAATAGTGTTTGCAAAATTTAATCAGCCTAAATCAGCTGCACAATAAGGATTTGATCATCTCTAAAACAAACCAACAAAATAAAAAACATTTCTTGCAAACATAAACCAAACCCATATAACAGTTGATATAAAAAAAATCATGCATGATCAGATCAACAATTGATCAACACCCAGATCAGAATTCAGCATCTAAACCAGACCCAAAGCACCAAATACTAATAATAACAAAAACAAAAATGTTGGATAACCAAAGGAGAGAGAGACTGACTAATTTAGCATTGATGTTCTTGTTTCCAGTGGTGGCCATGAGAATGAAATCAGATTAATGTTCCCGAAAGGAAAGATTGAAAATTTTATGGGGGTTAATAGAAAAGATTGAGAATTGAGAATTGAGAATTGAGAATTGAGAATTGAGAATTGTTGGATGCGTTGACGAACAAGTAAAGAAAAGGGAATTGAGAAGAGAAGAGGGGATGGTAAATCCAAAAGGGTAAAAGCAAAGGGAAAGAAAGATCCTCCTCAACCGTCTTAAGGAAAAATTATCTCTCTACTCTAGCTTAACCTAAACACGACAGCGATATCATTTTTTTTATTTTCTTTTTCTTTTATTGGAATTTTCTTTTGTCTTAATTTATTTTTATTTTAGGTAAAATTCAAAAATATCATTGAACTGTGATAAATTATTTAATTTAATAATTAAAATTTTAATTAAAATATAATAAAAAATAAAATGAAAGGTTTCCTCCTCATCTTCTCAAAAGCTTCAACGTCAATCGATAAACCGCAAGAATTTGTGATGACCCACCCACAGTCCACAGAGTACTTTTTCTGAGCTTTTCCATAAAACCATTCTTGGACTTGCTTTAAGATCTACACCACAACCTGAAGATACATATTCCAGTTCTTCCATGCTCAGCTTTTTATTTTATTTCATTTTTATTTTAAAGTGACGTGGAAATGTTTGGTGTGGTGGACAACCCAGTCAGCAGAATTAACTGTGTTTAAGGAGTGAGTGGTAGCATTGAAACAAAATTTAAAGGTTAATAATAACATTAAAACAATTAAAATTTTGATTATTAAATTATATAATTTATCAAAGTTTAACCACCACTCAGTGCTCACACATATACATTCACTGCCACTGTGTGTCTTTGGATCCAGCACCATTCCCCTTATAATAAATCTGTGTTTATTTAAACCCAATTTTGCTTCTTTTTATACTGTGTTTAGAGATGTATCCAAATTCCAATCCATCTTTGATTCTTCTTTAGTTTTTCTGCTTTGGGGAATCGTTGATCCGGTTTCAATCTGACCCACTTTCTTCATTTTCCTTCTTATCAAAAACTCCTGATGCCCCCAGGCAACACTCTCCGCTGGCTTTCCAAAGTTTCCAAATTCTAAAAACTCATATATTTATAAAAGAATGATGGTGTGTTTTTATAAATCCAAACTATGGGGCTCTAAGCTATAAATAATGTAAACTTATATTTACATAAGGTTTAAGGTGCAAATAAATGTCTAAAGTATACTTTTTTTAATTAAGTGCTCAAACTATTTTTCGGGCCAAATAGGTGCCTAACATTTTTAACCTTACTCACACAGGTGACTGCCGTCAACGTCCATTAATTTTTATCGTTAACTGTCACGTGTTCCTCTTGAAAAATCCAAAATTATATTAAAAATAAACATTGGTCTTCGGACCATCCTGATCATTTTTCCCACCACCCTATAGCTGAAAATCAATCGGCGTCGTGCGAATCGACGAAATTATTAAATGATTCTTTCAAACGATTTTTCACGAACAGCGACAGGAGGGGCAACGAATTATTTTTAATATAATTTTAGACTTTTCAGCAAGTAATCATTAATATCCAAATTCTCTGAAATTTCAAACTCGAGCAGGCTGCTGAACCTTTGCTTGAGCCAAGGTATCTAAGTTCAATTAACCGTTAACAAATTATTTCGGATAATCGATAAATTTGGGTTACTCAATTCTTAACCCTAAATCGTAACCATTAAACCGATTAGCTGATTAACCAAAATATTCAGTTCAGTTCGGTCGCGTAATGAGTTTTTTTCTTTTTACTTTTCTTATTAAAAATATAAAATTTGAAATAGTCAAAAAAAATATCTTTCAAAAACTTGATGCAAAATACCAATATCTTTTCAATATTAGAACAAATTTAATAAAATATAACTGTAATATATGCAAAAACTAGGCCTAAAACATAAAAAATCTAAAAAAGTCAATTTAAAACTATAAAATCCTTTAGAAACAGTAAACACTTTAAAAAAATTAAAGTAAGGCCCTATTTGGTAAATAGCGATTTGGGCAAAAATTAGAGGTTTGAGGTATAATTAGAGGTTTGACTAGTCAAATCCGCTAATATTGGTGTTTGGTAAATAGCGGATTGAAAGAGCGGATTGGAGTGAAAAGCTAATTTTGAAAAAGCTCCTAATAGGAGCTTTTTGAGATTAGAGGTTTGATATTAGAGTTGTAATGACTCTTTTACCCTTAACAATTACCAAAAATCTCCAAATAACCTAAATTAAATAATAATATTTTTTAATATAAATAATAACATATTAAATATTAGACTTATTTGTTGCTACTACTAATTTATATGGTGAATTTCTAAGTTAATTCTATTTTTTATTACACATATTTATATGTGCATATAAAAAAATTAATAATAATATAAATAATAAATTAATATATAAATCTTTCAAATATATTTAGGAAATTTATATTTTTTTACAAATCTAATTAATATTTATTAGATACAAAATATTAATAATTGATAAATTATTCAAACAAGTATTAACTATAATCATGTCCTTATATGTCATTTTACTTGTTTAAATAATCAAACAGCTATCGGCTATCAGTTAATTTTACCAAACACTTTTATACAATCAGCTAATACAATTCGCTAGTCAAATCAGCTAATGCAATCAGCTATCAGCTATCAGCTAATGTAATCCGCTATCAGCTATCAGCTATCCGCTAATTGCCAAACAGGGCCTAAGACTCAATGGGTAATAAAAATATTTTGAAAATAAATTACCTTTAATTATTGACTTCCCAAATCAATATTATGCGGCAGAATACTTCTCAAATCAATATTTTGTGTTGACTTTCAACTCGTAGTGTGATGAAAATATGTAAATATTTGGAGGAGAATAAATTAAAAATAACCCTAAAATTTTGCTAATATAATTGTGTGTGTATATATATAAACTGAAATAATTGTATATTATATATTATATAACTAGTCGGTTCGGTTACTCGTTTTTTTTTCAAAATTATAAATTGTATCTAAACCGAAGTAATATTTTTAAAAAAACCTACCGAAACTCATTTTTTCGGATCGTTTTTTGGGGGTTTTGGTTTCGGTTTGTCGATTTTTTTGCACAGCCCTAGACGCCACTGTCAATAGGGGTGATCGTTTGATCGAGTTGAGTCGAGTAAAAAAATTTCGATTTATTCGAGTTGATGCGCCATATTTTACAACTCAAACTTTATTTGAAAATTTTTCGATTCGAATCGAGTTTATGAAATTCGAGTCGAGTTTTCGAGTTCTTATAAAAATTTAATTGTAATTATTTATAATGTTATAGTATGGTTTTGTTCCAATTTAAACGACTTTCTCTAATCATATAAGATATACAAATATATTTCTTCATATGTGACATATATTTCTTCATATATTTTTATATTGGTATATATATATCAGGAAAAATTGAGGAACTCGACTCAAACTTAAGAACAAATCTACTAATTACTAAAAATTTCGAGTTTCTATTTTACAACTCAAACTTTATTTGATATTTTTTCCGAGTCGAGTTTATGAAATTTCGAGTCGAATCAAAAAATTTAATTTTTTCGAGTCGAGTCAAATTTTTTTCACTCCTAATTGTCGATGAATCAAGAACAAAGAAAAAAGTTAGACTATTTTTTTAAAAGAGCAGTGCTAGGGTTTAATGAAAACGAAAACTAACCTTCACCCTATTATTTAGTTCGTTCTTAAGTAGTGATGTTTTAATGATAGTGTACCCAAGTTTAAAAATATTTTTAAAAGTACACTTATATCATTACAAATTCAGCAGTGAAAATATTGCTTGATAAGTTTATTAATAATTATTCATTATTCACCAACTTTCTATATTGTTATTAATGAAACATTTTCTCCAATATGTAAAAAAAATTGTTCTATCACTTTGGTTCTTAAATAATTTGAAAGAAAATATGATAAACAAGAACATGTTAATTTATCAGATAAATTACCTGCAAGGTCATTAAACTACTTAATAACAAATCTCTGCAGTATTCAGTTTAAACTAGTCGATTAATGAGTTAGATTCTGATGGTTAGTGGTTGAACTTGGGGTAAAAGTTTAGGGGGCAACTTAATTTATTTTTTTAATTTGGAGGCTTAAACTAAAATATTTAAAAATTTTGAGGGTTTAACTAAAATTTTTAATGATTTTGAGAGATTTAATAAGAACTTATGAAAAATTATGAGATGATATTTCATTAAAAATAATAAAAATTTTAAAATTTAATATAATTTTTTTTAAATCTTGAGAAGTCAAATTATTATTTTTAAAAAAATTAGAACCAAATTCTATTTTTCATCTTCTGTCCGTGCTGAGGATTACAAAAAAGGCAATAAATGTATCTAATCTGAATACGTTAATTAATGAATTGGATATTAATTATAAAAAATGAAAATAAATGTACACCATATGTGAAAATTTTGGACTTTCATTCCAAAATAGGAGGAAAATGGAGTGTAGAAAATGTGATGAGAAGTAATTTCACATGGTCAAACAAAGACAACAAGGACCAAAATGAGATAAAAATATTTCAAAGCATGTGCTACAAATTTTTAGAAACTTATGCAGAGGAAGTTTCCAAATGCCAGAAAGTAAATTGCTTAGCTAATAGGTATGGTGTATCAAATACTTTGAACTTTGAATTTATCTTCCCATTCATTTCTTTCTGTAATAATAACTTGTTGATTACTACACTTTTTGACTTCTTCATCTCCCATATATTGGTTAGGAGGCAGAGGTTGATTGCTATGTTATTTACCACAAATAACTTTATTTATAGGACTATAATGCTTTAAAACACAACCAGCAACCGGTTGGTTTAGTGGGACGAGACACTATATCTCTTAAGTAAGATCAGAGTTCGATTCTTGATGTCTAAAAAAATACAAATACAGATTTGACCTCTAAGTCCTAGTTTGTTTCATACATAACATCAGAATTCAAATTCTTGATTTTGCTTGAGGGACATAACGCCTCATCTTGTTAGATCAATTGATTGTTGGTATGAAAAATCATATTTAAACCAATTAGATTGACCAAAAATAAGTTTATCATTTGAATTGTTGAAAAAATTATTTAGAATTTAATTCTATACCCAATCACATTAACCACACACATTGAATTGGCTCAATTAATTAGAAGCTTCCTACTATGCTAATTATAATACTAGTTTTGAAGGCTTGTTATATTATAACTTTTAAGTCATAATTCAATCATAAACTTAGTTGGAAAGCAATATAATTAAATAGTTACATTTGAAACATCTCCTTGGTTTTAATTTAATCTGCACATGCTTTTGGAAATTAAATTGATTTTAATTTCTTTGTTAAAATTTTGACTTTGGGTGATTATAATGTCTATTAAAAAGAAACATGTGTAACAGATGATTATCAAAAAGGAGAAAAAGTCAATCTCTATGACAATGACTTCATTTCCCCCCTATCCGTCACAGCGTACAAGTTTAATAATACATTAAACTATAGGCACAAATAAAATTATAAAATATATCGATCAAATCTGTAGTTTACTGGTAAATGACATCGTTTAAGTTTAATTTTTCATTGTTGTCGAGTTAAAAAGTGTTTTTTTTTGTCTATTGAATTTAATTTGGTAGACATTATTACTGGTACAATATATAAATACGTAGGGTCAAGTATGTTTAAGAGCTTAATATATTTTAGAAAATGTCGTGGAAAAATATAATTTATTAATTTTAGTGTTTTTGAAAAGCTAAAAACACGATTTTATAGCTTTTGCATTCGAATAAAAAAGTCAGTTCTAAAAAATAAAAGCCTTATAAAAATATATAATCAAGATAATCCCTCTTTCTTTCCTTTTTCAAAAAATAAAAGGCTTAAATGAAAAAAAATCAGCTCTTAAAGTATGTCTTTTGTTTTCTTTTAGTCTTTAAATTATTTTTTTATCACAATAAGTCCTTAAACTATTATTTATGGTCACTTTAAGTCCCTAAATTATTTATTTTTTTTAGTCCCTAAACTATCTATTTGGTCAAAAAAACTATGATGTGTCAACATCTTAATTTTAACTTAAATAACTACTGGATTTAAAGTGACAAAAATGATAATTTAATGACTTATTTTGACCAAAAAATAGTTTAAGGACTAAAAATAAACATAAAATATAATTTAAGGTTGATTTCTATTCAAGCCAAAATAAAATTAAAAATAGAATTAAATAATTATATTATATATTCTAGTTTTATGGTACATTCATCTCCCTTGACATTTCCCATTCTTTGTCCCGATTCTAGGCGTTGAAATGGCAGGCCATGCAAATTTAAATTCATTTATTAAATGAGATCCAGCCACCACTGGTGTATATTTTGGACCAAAATCCAAACCATTTTTAGAAGAAAGGGAAAAATAAAAGTTGTTTTATGACAGTGGAACATGTGAGCATATTCTAATCATCAAGCCGTCATCGCATGCTACGAAACAAGTGATTTTTAACTTGGCAAATTCACTCAATGGTTAGATATCATTTAATTATACTAAATAATTAAACATTTTAATATGATTATTCTCGATTTCTTTTAACTCAGGTCATGAAAAGACTTTTTTTGCAGTCAAAACTCAATTAAAATCATAAAGTCAAGTCTTCAGATTTCTTAGATTTCAAGCCTGTAAGAACTTTGATATATAAAGATATTTCGGATTCAATCCCAATTAATCAAATAGTATATATTTTGGAATTTGATTTGTTGAATCCCTTTTATCTTGAAGTTAATTTCTTCATCTAAAAATGAAAAAAGTAAATGGTTACAACATATACTTTTTAACTTTTAGCTTCGGAAGTAAAAGTAAATTATATCGAATGTCACATAATTACGAGTGTAGTAATAGATATGTTAATTTTTTCAAAGTTATAAACAAATTATTAAATTAAAATATCATTACAAACAAATTATTTCGTCGTTAAAATTAAAAGTAGACATTTAATGTGGTCTGATATAATAATATTTTTAATCTCCAAACTTATATCTATCAATTTGTTCTAATTCAAAACAATTCAATAAGTTTAACTCTTTATATTTAAAATTTCATCAATTTAGTCTTTTTGCAATAACGTTAAAGCAAGCGAGTCTATCAAATTAAAGCAGTAGTTGAATAATTGCATTGTCATAAAGTAGCACAAGCTATTGTTAAATTGTTACTATACCAGAAAAATAACAAGAAAGTAATATTACATTTTCGGAGAAAAAAAAACAATTTAGGAGAAGAATAAAGACTAAAATGATAGAATCTTTAAATATGAATGATGAAATTTAGTAAATTATTTTGAATCATAACTAAATTAATAGATATAAATTTTGACGACAAATTATTATTATATCAGGTCATGCTACTATTTTCGTCTGATATTAAACAACCAGTAATATATTTATAACAATATTTTAAATAAATGAGATGTTTATAATTTTTAGAAAAAAAAATTATATATATATATATATATATATATATATATATATATATATATATTACAAAGCTCATAATTAAGTGACATGAAATGTAGTTTCCTTAAGGAAACTAGATTAGAACTCAAATTTAGAGTTCTGTTACCTTGAAAATATTTATAAAAAAATATGAGAGAATAAATATAAAAAACAAATGTTTTTATGAAATACATCCTACACTTATTCTTAAATTTAGAAAATATAAAATTTTAAAATAAAAATACATTAATGACAAACATTTGGGCGGAGTAAGTTATATATCGATACACATTTGGGGTTAAATGTATATCTTCTAGTTAAGTACTCAAAAATAATATTATACTTAATAATTAGTTTGTGTGTCGAATATTATTTCAAATTTGAAATTGTGAATTGGAGTGTAAATAAATACTTATGTATTTGCTCATCCCCTTGTGTCTTGGTGGCAAAAGTAGATGTTTATCATCCTTTGGGACCCGGGTTCGAGCACTAGTAATGTTATGCTGTGTGTGTTGTCTTTGAAAAGACTTAAAAAGTTGAATAGATGCTACCCTTGCATCGCACCAACATATTCAAAAAAAATAGACATATGTTTTTATTATACTAATATTTTGATCGGTGTTAAAAAAAAATAGAATAAAATAAAATATTATTATTTATTATTTATTTAACATGTCATATCCAAATTGTTCATGCAGTACGTATTTATATGTTTAAAATTTGATTCATTTGTTTTAAATGCACTTAATGTCATATTCAAATTGACATTCAATATATTAACCTTTTTAAAATTATTGAAGAGACGAAATTAAGGTAAAATGAATGGTAATGAAACCAATAAGCAAAAACCAGTTTTCATTGTGAAATGACAAACCTTCTCAATATACTTTTCTTTTTCGTGTTGCTGTTCCAAGTATTTAAAATAATAAAGGTCTTTTTCTTTGGCGAAAAAGTAACAAAATCTCCATCAGGCTATAAAGTCTTGAAAAATGAAGCAAGCAATCTCATATTTCCAGTCAAACACTATGACTTTGACTAAAAAACATAATATAAAGTCTCTTAAACTAATCCCCAAGTGGTAAAAAACCAACAGTGGACAATGGAGGTGATGGAGAAGATGATCTCTTCACTTAACAATGAAGATCATGACGACGTTTTGCTTCCCGGTTTCCGATTTCATCCCACCGATGAAGAGCTTGTCGGATTCTATCTTAAAAGGAAAGTGGACAAGAAAATCTTCAGTATTGACATAATCAAACAGCTCGATATCTACAAATATGATCCTTGGGATCTTCCAAGTATGATTCTTTCTTCTTGTTCTCACAGTTTCTCAATTTTTATTATTTTTTTTCCGATTGATGCTAACTAACTAACTAACTAATTACTGTGGAATTGTTGCAGAAGTTAGCAAACTTAGCAGTGTTACAGAGAAGGAATGGTACTTTTTCTGCAGGAGAGGTAGAAAATATAGGAACAGCATAAGGCCGAACAGGGTTACAGGCTCCGGATTCTGGAAAGCAACCGGGATTGACAAGCCGATATATGCGGTCTGCGGCGGATTCCATGATTGCATAGGCCTCAAGAAGTCATTGGTTTATTACAGGGGAAGTGCAGGGAAAGGCACCAAAACGGATTGGATGATGCATGAATTTCGCCTTCCGCCTACTCAAGTTCCTACTAATACCAACAAGGACAACTTGCTAGAAGCTGTAAGCTTCCATTTGAATCAATCACTCTTAAGATTTATTAATCTAGCTTGAGAACCTTATTCAGATATGTTTTCTTTTATAATTTGCAGGAAGTTTGGACACTTTGTAGAATCTTTAAACGCGATGTTTCGTGTCGAAAGCTTGTTGCACCAGATTGGCAAACTAAGAAGACTAACCTTTCCAAACAAAACAGTATTAATTTTACTACTACAGCTACCAGCTCCAGAACAAGCAGTGTAGAGTCGGAGAATAGTGTGAAGTTCAAGAGTTCTAGTGTTATAGATGACAAAGAGATGGAAAGGAAGCTTGTGAATGATCATTTCTTTGGAGGAAACCAGTTGTTTGCAGGAACAACAACTCAAGTGCATCCGTCGTTTTTAAGCTTTTCGAATCCGAATGCGGATGAATACTTGGGACATCAAAACTGGGATGAGCTTAGCCCAGTAGTTGACTATACTCTAGGTACATCACTGCTATATAGTGACTGGTAAATGTTACTTGGAACATCGAAATAATGAAGAGTTTCTTCGGAAAGTATATACTAAATTGCTACGAAGATTGTCTTGTCCTTTGTTCATACGAGTTTAGTATAGTTCTATTCTTCTACTATCCCTTTTATAACACATATTTGTCTTGAATTTGGACAACAAAAGATTGAAATGGAAAGTCCAGCAGTTATCAAATGGTTTTAAGATTGAAAAAGTAATCCATCTGAACAGTTTTAAGTAGAAGAAATTCCATCCTTTCCCTTCCATTTAATCTCTCTGTTAAATTCCCATACACAATTAACACTACAAGGCAAACAACATACACGAACACGACTTAATGCAAAGTAAGCAACATTTTAAGAGGAGAATCAAACGTCCTTGACAACAAGGTCGCCATTGACGAGCTCTCTGTAAGCAGCGACGGGCCAGATAAAGCCTCTGAAGATAAGACCGGTGGCCAAAGGCACGTCGATGATGATCTCCTTCATGGCCGGCTTCTTTTCATCGCTTATGGCAATGAGGTAGCTCCTCCCAACCCACCCGATCCATCCCGCGATGTACAAGAACAACAGCCCCGGGGTGATGAACTCGCCCCAGTGCCTCTGGTCACCGCTCACTATAAGGTGAGGCAACCCATCAGAGCCACACAGCAGCCCGTACTTGCCGTAGTTGTCGAACCGTCTCTTGGTCTTCTCGATGGTTGCCTTGATGGCGAGAGCCGGGGCACTGTCGGGTGCGTAGAGCTTCAGCGACGACTCCAGCTTCTTGATCTGCTGCTTCTCGCGTTTGGCGAATTGCTTAGACTCTTTGCATGGGGTGAGGCCGGAGATGTCGGCTACGGCTGGCTGGGGAGCCGAGAGAAGGATGGAAGAGAGAGCGAGAGCGGCTGAGAAGGCCTGGAGTGGTGAAGCTGATGGAGTGTTGTCGGAGCCGGAGGAAGGAGCCGCGGAGCAGATCACCGATGACCGTGAAACCCTGGGGGCTGCTTGGGAGTTAAGCTTAGGCTTCAGAAGCGAGAGATTGGTGGGGATTGTGAGAGACATGGTGGGGGATTTTGTGTGTGTTGTTTGATGATGGAGAGAAATGAATGGAAATGGGAGAGAAATGATGATGGAGAGAAATGAATGGAAAAGGGAGGATTTGAGAGGAGAGTAGGAAGGATGAGTATTTGATTCGGATAAGATACCGAGGGAAATGGGATTTTGAGAAAGCTGAGTTGGATGCTTCTTATTGGATTGAAGTCTGTTTTGTTGCGAGTTTCGGATTTTCTCTGTATCCATATCCATATCTAACATAATCTCTTACATGTTATGTTGGTTTTATTATGCTCTCGGTCCTCTTACTTTTTTTGCATATTTAAATTTTAGTCTCACTACTTGTTTGATTAAGATTAGAATTAAAATTTGTAAAAAAAAAACTCTATTTGAGTGAAATTAATTAAACATTAAATCAACAAATGGCATTACTTAAACGCTTTGAAGTAAATATAAGAAGATTAAACAATTGCATTTTTCAATTATGTACTAGATTCTGAAAAAACATCAAATTATTTCCTCCTCGTCCACCTGTAGGATGTAGTTGAAATGCACCAAGATCCAACAAAAAAATAATAACAAAGTGCAACTCATCCAAGCAGAGAAGAAAACCGAGTGCAGATAAAGAGTTCCATAGAGAAATAAAACTGTTCAAAAGTTCATGCTTGAAAATGCAGCATAACACCAAGGAAATGGGATTTTTCAGAACTGTCTAGCCTCTCATTATCATTTTTTTCTAATATCTGAACTAAATAAATAAACCGCCTCTTTACTTTCGGTTGACGCCCCTGCCCTTGTGGCGACTCAAGTTGCATCCTCGGTTTAGAACATTATATTACACCCAAGACATGCGGCCATTGTAGGCAATCAAAAGTCAAAACTAGGATTTAAAAATACATTGCAGCCAATGTTTGAGTTCCCAAACGGATCATTCTCTGACCATTTATGGAATCATTTCGACATCAGACAATCAGTATTTAAAGATCATATTGCACGATGCAAGCCCACTTCGGAAGAATACCGTGTTTACCACCTCAAAAACCTTACCTTCGATGCTCTTTCTCTGCATAACTACTCCGACCCGTTATTTGCCCATCTTCTACGCCCTCATGATTGTAGCTTGGCGTGTACTCGTGACGCTTCTTCCCTTCTGGCTGCCTGTCTGATGGACTTCCACCTTTTCTCTTCCGGCCATTCACCATGGGAGAAGCATCATCCAGCATCTCACCTTCTTCAGCAGCCTCTGTTTCAATCCCCTTAGCTGACTGCCCCTTTGTAACAAAGTGGCTCACTTTTCTCATTTCCCCGTGATCTTGATTCTCATTCCTGGACCAGCTTTGTCGACGCTCTTTCTTGATTTTCTCATCTTCCACAGCCAATTCAACCCCATCTTCTAGCTCCCTCTCGATAAGATCATCCTCGTCCATTACATCCTTTTTCTTTGTTGTTTCCCCACGAGCCTTCCTCCTTTTCTCGAGTGCAGCCTTCAGCTTATCTTTGTCGATTTTAATAGCTTCTTTGGGGGACTGCCCAATGGGTCCTTCCCTAATGTCCATGTTTCGCCCAACCACACTGCTAGCCTTGCGTGATGCTCCATCATCCCCCCACTCACCTGTTTCCGCAATTTCATTTCTTCCACTTCTTTCATGATCTTCCACACCGGTTCGCTCCATTCCAGACCTAGATTTATTTGAAACTTCCCTAGTGTAATCCTTGTGGGGAAACTGCTCATGATGTTGGCTATCCTTGTTTTCCATATCCATTTTGTGATCCGTAATGACACTGCCCATCTCCCCACTCCCATTATCATTACTCTGGTTTTGAGCGGTTCTTGATGGCACTCCATGGTTGTCAGCAGATGAGTAGTCAGCTGTTGACCGAGATTGTTTTTCCTCACTTCCAGAAGGATGTTTTGCCGGAGCCCTATGAGATGCACCACCACCAGCACTTCCTTCTACTTCACTACCCTGAGAAGGGGGTACTCTGTTTTGCTCATAAAGTTCCAGCATTTGATTGCTAACCTCTGCAAGATAAACCACAGTTGGTAAGCGGAAAAAGAAAAAAAAAAGAAAGAGACAGATAACAGATTAGCCAAGCATCGATTGCATTCCACACAACATGTCAATAAGCAGACTGCCTACCGAAACCAAAATAATTATATGAAACAGATAACCATAATCACACGTATTATGGGTCATATTTAAGAGAAGCATCATCTGACACATGCTATAAGCAAGCAACACCAGTTCCATTGGGGTCTTCTAATAAATGTCCAATTGTATCCACAATATCTTTTTACAAAGTTATGGAGAGGACACCGACCCTCTAATTGGCGAGGGGTGACATCAAATTCTTGCCACCAAACCTTCTCACCATCCGATGGAAGCTTCACTTTGAGGAACTTGGCAGCAAGGAAAATGGCACCTGCCGCAATATGATGGGGCTTAAATTGCAGGCAGAGCGACGTCCTCAGCCTGCAAGCCGCTTTGCAGTGTGTCAAAAGTGAACAGAAGGAAGAGATCATTTTAAACACTTGAAGAAACACCACTCAAACATACCCATCATTAACAAAATTCCAAGCAACTTGAGCAAGAGCATTCTGTGCAACCTTGAATTTCTTTATAGCCTCTACAAGAGGTTTATACGGGTGATGAACATTGAGATCAAAACCCAACGTGGCAAGTACAACCCTCTCTCCAATTAAAATTAGCTCCTTTTGTTGCTCATACACTTCCTGCAAGATATATCGAAGTTTATGAGCAACTCTAATAACCACAATTGAGCAAACAAAATATTTAAAGAAATAAAATATAAAATAGCTAGGATAATAAGAATGTTGCATTTTGACAATATTTAAAGAAAAAGTGAGGCAGGCAGTGAGATCTGTTGTTACCAAGGACACAGCTATTGGAGAGTAAAAGTGGATTCTAAGCAAGAATTTTAAAATCGAGAGGAATTGAAGAATAAATGCAGGCAGAAGGAAAGAGAACACACCACAATACTAGCAAGTTATATGTCTATAAGAAGTATTTTCCACTCATTAGCAATGTATTACTAGTGGTGTCAGTTGTTTAATGCCAGAAGAATAAGAAAACGAGTGAAGATGATAACTAAATGAACATGAGAGCAAAGAAAATTAGAAAGGTTATTTAAACCGATAGGCAAGTGTGAGTAGGTCAGGGAACAATCTCACAAGTTGGAGCAAGAAACATGATACGGAGGACAAGTGGCAAGTCAAGCATCAGAACAAGGGAAGCAAATAAACTGGTGAAAGCACAGTTAATTCAAAGAATACCTTCTGTTTGATCTTCTGGGCTGCAGCGGGATCTTTTTTGTTTATTATCTCATAGGAAACAAGAATAACATCCTTTAATGGACGAGGTGTCTCTTCAACCTTCCCAGCAAGGAACATACACACAGTAGCAATAGTCTGTCAAGCAAGGAAATGAAGTTGAGCACAAAATGAACATAAGAATGGTTCCAAATCAACGCTGCCAAAAAATTCCATCAGAAATAAATGATAGGTAAAGTTGACAAAAACAATGAAGTTCACAGCCTCTACTATAACACTTTTCAACCCTGAACCATTCTATTTAATAACTCACCCTTCTATCATTCTTTGCATGTGATTGTCGAATGAAGAACCGATGACAAAAGATTATTGCTGTGGCTATTGTTACCTGGGGCCTGTATCAAGCGAATAACTTCAGTCAAATTCATTCAATCAGAACCAACAAATATGGGCATGCTTATAAATACACTCAATGTCATAAAAGCAGATCTCTGTGTGATCGAAAAACAGAATGTCTAATCAACTCCACCCAAACATAGACGATGATAGATCACCAAGACACACATGAAAAAGCACTGCTGGACTGCCACCTATTGTTTGTTTCTGTAGAATACTTTTGCAGAAATATAATTACAGACCAGTGGAAGTACGCGAGATATTCACACATAAAACACAGACAACATGCTAAAATTTATTAGCAGTGGCTTTTGCTGAGTAAGAAAACCAAGCACAAATTACGTTTAACTTTCTATTTTCATCACAGTGTGCTTTATGATCAGAATGGATACTAAAAACCTAATATTCAAGTCAACAGGAAAAATCAGCACAATTACATAAAGTAACCAGAAAAACATTGAAGCCCAATGTAAACCATGAACTTACACTTTCAGCCTCATGCCCAAATCCTGCAAGAATGTACAGTATGACTTGCGTAAGTATGTCTCTTTCTTCAAGTCAATACCATCTCCTCTTGAAGGGGAACTTTCTTCTATTTCTTTTCTTGAAAAATACCACCGACCTACTTCATTTTGCTTTTCTTGAGAACTTCTAGAAGGCCCGCTATCAGAGGTTGAATGATGCGAGGAATCCCCAGGTAACATTCCCGCCATATTGTATATATCTCCCACCTCTATGAAACCAAACAAAAAAGACAACCTCCTATAAGAGGAGCAAGACTTTACTTCTTCATATCAGCCTTAGTACTATTCTGATCAAAGATATAAAAGTAAAAACAATGTAAGAGACCATTTTAAAAGCAAAAGTTATTACAGTTTGATAAGCAAAAAAAAAAATGAAAACAACAAGCAGATGAAAAATTACATAACATGCTCAACTACAGAATTTTTACCAAAAGAAAAAAAAAATGCAGCAAATCTGCAATGATATGAAAAATAGAATGTTCAGCATTGCCTAATGGCATATCTCAATGTAGACTCATATTATAGTGCCCTGTCCTGTCCTGAACCAAAAACTAAATCTCCCACACAAGTTTTAGAGATGTTCAAAGCCAACTGGTTTTGAGATCAAAATATGCTATAGAAGAACTTAGATGACTCCACCATATTTCTAATAAGATTCTTTTTGAGCACCCAACCTTAGGTAGCAGAATGAAGTTGATTAAAAATGCAAATACTTTAACTCCATGATTCTCAAATATTTCATTCGATACGCTTGAAAAAGGAAATAAAATATTAAATGCTAGCAACAATAAAGAGAACACCATGAGTAGAGAAACTTGTTAGGCATATACCCAATAGCTCAGAATAGCATAAGCACGTAATTTGGAAAGACTAATCAATCTGTTATAAGCGTAAAAATGCAGAAGCCTATAACAATCCGTAAACCATCAATAAAATTATTATAGCAACTAAAACTACTGCTATGAACTTCTGAAAACAATAAAAGGGAAAATATTACCAGCAACAAGTAGAAAAAAAACGTACATACAAGAGCACGCATGAATTTCTAATGAATAGAGGCTTATAGAAAAGAATAAACACCATCGTGTATATAAAATACCGAGAAAATGTCCAAAAAAGAGACTTTTAATCGCGAAGCAAAGGGAAAATTAGAGGAAAGGAAAGGGAAAAGGCCGTAACCGAAAAACCTAGGTCAGGACGAACCCACTCGAAGGTGAAGCAAATTGGAGGATTGGGATTTCAGAATCATCAAATTCGGATAAAGAAGGGTTGGAACCTGAAATTCTTCGAGAATTGGATCCAAAAAATACACTTTATCTATCGATTAAACTGAAAACTCCACCTATAATTCTCGTTTCTATTAAAGAAAAAGGAAGAAGCATATACTATAAAATCTAATAAATTTAAGGGGAAAAAAGGAAAATAAAAGAAGAAAACCTGGAGGCGGAGGTCGAAGCTGCCCTTCGCTGCTCTCTTTATCTTTTTTTTTTTCTTTTTCCGTTTTTTATATTTCTGCTAAAGAGGAACTACGCCAAGAGATTCTGAGGTTTATAAGTTGATATTTTAATGTTTTTACGAATTTACATGGTTACCCCATTTTCTTTTGGAGTTTTAAAGAAGCGCCCTGCAATTATTAATTCAGTGCAATTTATTACCATATTCCGAGTTAAGTTGAATCATTTGATTTATTTTAAATTAATTTGTTTCCAATGAGCAAATTTTTGTATTTTGAAAAGTAGATGCATGGTGAGATTGGATGATTTCTTTTCCGAATTATGAATATGAAGCAGTTATGATAATTGATTGTTTTTACACCCAAAAATCACTTATTTAAGCATAAACAATCTTAAATTATTGTATTTTGATAGAAAAATTATTTCTAAAAACGTGATTATTGATCCAAACTTATATTTTGTTTGAATTTAACTGTCATGTTAGTATTTCTGTTCAGTTAACATTTACCTGTAAATGACCTATTGACGTCATTTAAATAGTTAATAATCTGATTGACAGAATTCATAGTTAAATGGTCAAAGTAGCACTATCCCTATAGTTAAGTGACTACGTATGTAGTTTACCTGTTTTGCTTTACTTAGCCTTGTACTATATTTTTCCAACCGTGCCACTTATCTTCTTCTCCAAAGCCGGATTCCATGGTTGCATGGAGCTTCATTCTTCGGCTTCACGAGTTTGGTCATTTTGTTCTCCATTCCACTGTGTTTTTATGATTGAAACAATGGTTTATTCTTTCTGCAAAACACAAATCTCCATTAGAGGTGGAATTACCAGCACCCCATTATTTCAGTTTTATTTCAGTTTTATTAAGAAATTGGGTTTTAATCCTTCAAAGCAATTTTTCCTTTCAGGGCTCTTCAAGCTTTGGTACAAATTAGCAGTTTTATTAGAATTCAATGTTTTTAAGCAATGGGGTGTTCTCATAAACATAATCCTAATCGGTCAATTAATGGAATACTTTAAACTAAAACAAGATTTCATGTAATATCATCAGTCACGTGAGGAGGCAAAATGTAGGAGATGCTCCCTCCCTTCCATTTTAAAGGAAAAAGGAAACTTATTTCTGGCTTTTATTCTGATTCTCTCTACATCCCCACAGAACCCTCTTTCCAGGATTCCTTCCCCTTCTTCGTGAACTGTGATTCAAGTCCCCAATCTGAACCACCGCGGTTTCGTTTTGCCGAAATGAAGCTCACCGTTAAAACCCTTAAAGGTAGCCACTTTGAAGTCAGGGCTCAGCCCAACTACACGGTACTCCCTCTCTCTTTCACTTTCTTCGCAATTGCTGTTTTCTTTTGTTGGGTTCAAAAAGATTGGGATCAAAGTTTCAATCTTGATTTTTTTTATTAGGTTATGGCCGTGAAGAAAACCATAGAAGATATACAAGGGAAAGACAATTATCCATGCGGACAACAGCTTTTGATTCATAATGGGAAGGTTTTGAAAGATGACACTACCTTGGCTGATAATAAAGTCTCCGATGATGGTTTTCTTGTTGTCATGCTTGGCAAGGTATAATAAATGGTTACTTTTTATGCTTTTTTCGTATAGTATTTTGTACGTAAATTTTAGATAACAAGTTAGGTTCTTTTGGTTAAATTCGCCTGCTTGCACTTAATTATATGATCAATCTGTCTTGGTTGTTTTGAGTATCTTAACTGTGTGGATTATATAGTAATGTGGAGAGACTTTCTTTAAAACCTTAGGCTTCATACTCTAAAGCTTGATGTGTTTCAAAGGGGGAAAAAAGGAAAATTTTGACAAGCAGTGTGGAGTCTTTCTTGATTTCCTTTTTAGCTACCTTCTTGTAGGTTCTAGATTAGTTTGATATTTCTGAATGGTTTTAGAAATATATGGTTTAGCATGATACATGCACTTGTAGTATTGCTACTTACTTTCAATTGTTTGGCTGCTCTTACAGAGTAAATCTTCGGGTTCAGCTGGAACCTCGTCTGCTCAGGTATTCCTATTCTTTTGATTCGTTTCTGTTAGGTTGAGCATTATGTTCCAGTTCTACTTCACGTTTCATATCAGAGTATAAACAATTTTTATCCTTGTCTTACTCTTACCTGACAGTCTGCTTCATCAACTCCCTCTACAACGGCACCTGTTTCTAATCCTACCTCTACCTCAGAAGCTTCTGCACAAGCGCCGTAAATTCATTCTACTTAGTTCCTCCCTCGCACAAAACATGCCCTCTTCTAAGTCCAGCCACATTTATCTTATGCACATTGTAAATTCTTTTATTGTAGGGCTTCAAAGGGCACCATATCTGCTTCTGATGCTGCAACAGCTGAGTATGTGGTGCCTATCTTCTAAATGCCTGTGTATTAGGTCAATAGATGTTTGATATTATGTGTATGGATCTCATGACATTAATTGTCATGATAGACAAGTATTTCGAACCACTTATGATTGGTTTTTACTGAGGAAAGAAGAGAACAAATAGGAGATGTTTGGTAGGTACTTTGATTTCCTTTTGATTGATATTTCCAACTTTTGGAAGGTCTGAAAGCAGAATAGCATTTATTATTTACATTCTGCAATGCCCTTCATATCCCTTTTTGTTTGCATTGAACATACCTAACACTTACCTAAGAAGATTCAATCGTGTTATTTCCCTACGTGTATTTTTTTCCTGTAAAGGTCAAATTATTTCAATCAGGTTGGCTCTCTAAGAGCAGTTTTGATAAACTGAATTCTAACCTGTCAAAACTTTTTACAGAACTCAGCAGAACTGCCAACAGAACGATAATTTCATTTTCTGCTTGCTTTACTGATTGGAATTGTTTGAATAAGTTACTTTGTTGCTGTAGTAAGTAGTTCTATGTTTCATCTGAGATTGTATCTGTTGACAAATAATGCTAGGAATATTTACTTTACCGATTGGAATTGGTTGGAAAAGTTACTTTGTTTCTTTGTTGCTGTAGTAAGTAGTTCTATGTTTCGTCTGAGATTGTATCTGTTAACAAATAATGCTTAGGAATATTTTCCTCTCGCTCTAGACATTGAGAGAAACTGCCAGGTGTTATCTGATTAATATTTCCTCCTTTTGTAATTTGTTTCTTGAAAAGAACGTATATTGCCGCGTTCTCCCTCTACCACACCTATTGTATTTGCTTAATGTTGTGAAAGTAATGGGGAAAAGATATTATCGATGCAGTCCACATGCCAATACCTATAGTGAAGCTGCTCCCAATTTAATCTCCGGAACTAATCTTGAACAAACTATCCAACAACTGTTGGATATGGGTGGTGGCAACTGGGACAAAGAAACAGTAACTCGTGCACTTCGAGCTGCTTATAACAATCCGGAGATAGCAGTGGATTATCTATATTCTGTATGTGTGAAACTTTATGATTGTATCAATGCTAGAATTCTAACCTTGAACTACTATATTTGTTTGGATGCGGTTCTGATGCCATTTTATCTTCAGGGGATTCCTGAATCAGCAGAAGTGGATGTGCCAATTGCTAGTTTTCCTACAAGTCAGACTACTGAAGCTGCTGTAGCTCCTGTTTCAGGGGCTCCTAATTCATCGCCTTTTAATATGTTTCCTGCGGTAAAACTTTAGAGGCTTATACTTTTGAATTACTTCAGTCAGAAACACATTGTTCGTTATTGTGTGCGCTGGTTTTTGTTTCTTAATCCTAACACGCTGATGTGATACTAGGAAACGCTTTCCGGTGCTGGGGGGCTTGAATCCTTGGATTTCCTCAGAAACAACCAACAAGTATAGTCCCGTTAAATCATGTTTGTTCATTTTCTTTCTCTTTAACTATCACGATTTTAATTCTCTGACACTTGAAATACTAAGTACATCTTTGTTTGCATTTTAGTTCCAAGCATTGCGCTCGATGGTACAAGCAAACCCAGAAATTCTACGGGTTTGTATTTCTATGTTTTTCACTATCTAAATAACAGCATTTTGTTGTTCTGGAGTTAATCTTCTTCTGTTACAGCCCATGCTGCGGGAGCTTGGGAAGCAAAACCCCCAGATTTTAAGACAAATTCAGGAGCACCGTGAAGAATTTCTTCAGCTAATAAACGAGCCTCTCGAAGATTCTGAAGAGTGTGTATAGAATATCTCACCAGGCTATGTGGATGTAATCATTGACTTAGCAATAATATCAACTTAAATTTGTGTTTCAGGGACATATTTTATGAAGCCGAGCAAGACATGTCTCATGCTATTGCTATCAATGTTACTCCTGCAGAACAGGAAGCTATCCAACGGGTATGCAAATCGTTTGCCGTATTGTATTCTTCGATCCTCTAAAGTAGCATTTATGAATTTATTATTTTGGTTTGAAGCTTGAAGCAATGGGATTTGAGAGAGGCCTTGTCCTTGAAGCCTTTATGGCTTGCGACCGCAATGAGGAACTGGCAGCAAATTATTTGTTGGAGAATGCTGAAGATTTTGAGGATTGATTACTTTGTTTTTGTCCGACTTGGATGGAGGAGTTTATCTGTTTGGGATTAAGCATTGATATTGATCCAGTGTTGTATAAAACAAACAAAGAAGTCTCAACACAATTCGTTTTGTTTTCACTGAACATATCATGGAGTCAATGCATTTGGATGAGTTCTCCTTCAAAAGTGATACTTTAGTTACAAACTAAGTCAAAAAAAAAAAAAAAAATCAATTTAGCCCATGTTTTCTTTCGAAATCAACAATGTTGTTCTTTTAATTGCACCAATTTAGCCCATGTTGTCCTTCCTTTCTAAACCAAGTTTGCCACTAAACCAAGCATGTACTTGTGATATGCAATACTAATAATAATATATGTGTTATACATATGGAGAAAGAAAAAACAAACACCCTATGTAGATCCTCCTGCTTTATCCAGAAATGATCAACATTTGGGTTCTTGTCTTTATCCAGTAGTGTAGCTTTGCAACCCTGCATTAAGAACAAAACTAAATATATCAATGAGTTGAAAAAACTCGAAAGCGAGTTATCGAGTTCGAGTCAGTTGAAAATACCTCAAAAAAATCTTTGCTGAGTTCTCCCTGCATGACATGGGAAACCATTTTATACTCGCGAACGACGCATTGACCGATACCTTGGAGCCTTCCTTCTCTGATCTGAAAACTATAAACAGCAGAGCAGTCTCAGCTTTAAGCTTAAACAATTTATCAAACTTTCAGCTCAAAATAATAATGGCATTTTTTGGCATGCTCAGTCAAAATGAATAATTGTCAACTCATTGATCTAAGAGATAGTTTAAGACTTGTTAGTGACGACTTTTTCAGTGTTTGAATTGTAGCAAAGATTCAACTATCCGATTGATGACCATCCTCTCTTTCATGGTAAGCATGTTTATCGAATCGTTGTCTTAAGGCGGTATAATAAATTACAAGAAACTTTGAAAACACAAGCAAAGAACCACAGAAAGAGATGGAACGTTTCCAGAACAAACAAGATAAAAGCTGCTTACTAGTGCATAAATAATTTCTTCAACTGTTCTTTGATAGAAGCATCTATCAATGACATTTAATCTGCGGCCATGGAACCGATAATAATAAAGATTTAGGAATATTTTGCCACACAATGAGACTTGAATATCATATCATCCCTGCAAGAAAATGAAGTATTAATGTAAAACTTACCAGTTGTACACGCTATGCTCTTTGAGAGAAAGTTACTCAGAATATTGATCAATAATTATAGAAATGAATGCTGGAACACGAATCTACATCACACAATGCAGCTTTTAACATTGATAATTTCTGCCAAGGCATTAGTTTACAAACCAACCATTCAGATATCTGCAGAATTTCTTGTCATGTTTTGTTACGGGTAATATATTGTTTGTTTTTTCTTTCTCCATATGTATAACACATATATTATTATTAGTATTACATATCATAAATATATGCTTGGTTTAGTGGCAAACTTGTGCGCTACACTTGTAAGGTCCCAGGTTCAATTCCTACCAAGGGCAGTTCCTTGATTTTCATTTTTCCTACTCCAATTAGGGTGACACGTGTCACCATCTTATTGAATAATTAATTTATTTTATTAGATTAAAATTAGGACTAACTTGATATATTGTATAAATATAGAGGACTAAATATGTAATTATATCAATTTTTTTAACAGTTCCGTCAATTTTTCGTTTTTAACGGCGTGTGGCTAAAATGGAACCATTTAAATAATTGTGTGGTGCATTTGCGACAAAAAATAATATAGTGATCATTTTGACACCAAACTCATAGTTCAGTGGTCATTTATGTAGTTTACCCTTAGATAAAATATATGCGTGGAGTTTTCACTATAGCTTAAATAGATGTTTTTTTTTTTTGTCATATTAGGTGTCAAGAGTTTTTATTTTTCTTCAAGTGACTAAACTCATTTGTGAACTTGAGTTTTTTCGTCACGTGTCAACTAATAGTTAAATGTTGATTTTTTTAAGTTAGATATTTATTTTGACAAAAATAAAAATTTTAAACACATATTTTTATAAAAAATATTAAACACCTAAATAAAAAGAATAAAATACTTTAGGGTAAGCTACCGTAATGTTTATTTTACGTTTGGGTAATGTACACTTTTGCTCACTGATTTTAAAAAATAAATTTTATGTTCATTTACGTTTTTCGGAGTGTAAACTTATTCTTACTGAAATGTTTTTCATCGTTAACATTTAACTAGAAGCTGATTTGACAGATTAAATGTTAATTAATAAAAGACTTAATACCCAAATAGGTGCCCAAACTATGCTTGTGGATCACTTTTGGTGCTTAAACTATTTTTAGTTCTAAATAGGTACTTAAAAATTTTAGTCATTTTAGGTGCTTAACCGTTAACTACTGTTATTTTTATTAAAAAATAATTTTTTATTTTATTTATTTTTAATTTAACTTATTTTTTAACTTAATTCTTTTGTAAAAAACCCTTAAATTTTCCAAAACTCACAAAATGGCCCCAAATTCGAAATCCCTAACTTTCCCAGCTAAATCTGCTCCCGATGGTTTCGTTGTCGCCCCCATATCCACCTCCAGATTACCAAGATCGTTTCCTCAACCACCCATTGCCGATAAACGACGGCAGGTGTGTCGATAAGCTTCCTAACGTCGAAAGAAGCTAAAATCGCGAAAGGAAGTCGTCGGTACACTTACCGTTGGTTATAGGGGATGAGTGGTTGGGGGAAACGGTCGTGGTGGTCCGACGACGGTAGTGGTGGTCTCCGGTGAGGTAGTAAACAGTGACAATAATAGTAATTTGGGGATTTGGGGTAGGGATTTGGGATTATTTTGTAAAAATTAAAATTGAAACTTTAGGCACCTATTTAGGGCTAAAAATAGTTTAAGCAGTAAAAGTGATCCACAAGCATAGTTTGAGTACCTATTCGGGTATTAAGTCTTTTATTAATTAACCTTTAATCTACTAAATCAGCTTCTCGTTAAATATTAACGATGAAAAACGTTTCGTTGAGGATAAATTTACACCCCAAAACATAAATGAGCATAAAATTCAATTTTTAAATTAATAAGCAAAAGCGTACACAACCTAAATGTAAGTGAGTATTATAGTAGTTTACCTAATACTTTAAACACATATTTTATATTTATAAGCGTATTATTTAAGGTAAACATTCTTAAACAAAACAAACATCTTGAAAGTTGAAATAGGTTGCCTTGCCTAGATGTAGTCCAAGTGGAGAGCAGTTTTCATTTATTACCTGTACGCGGGTTTGGGTGGGTTATGATTAAACGACCTTTGACCCTCTCCAAACGCCAAAACTCCCATTACTTAAACAACGCCCCCTCGTCGCTATTTTTTCTCCTTTTTAATCCCTCTTCTTTTACATCGTCGTCCTTTGCACCGTCAGCCCCTGGCACAAGGGAAGACGGGGGAGAAACACGCCCATTCTTTGCTTCTTCCCTTTGATCCAACCTAACCTTGATTTTTCTGCGCTGTAAGTTTGTATCTTTCTGTTAACTATTTGATTCTTTTGCAGATCTGGGTTTTGTTTACTTTTTAAGGGTGAACATGGGTTTTGGATTTTATGGGTTGTTAATTTGTTTCTGATAAGATGTGCATTTCGTGTAGATTTAACGTGTTATTCTGGCTCTTCTCTTTTTGGGTTTCTAGGGATCTGACTTCTGAGTTGATATCATGTTTTCACAAGTGGGATTAAGGAATCGAAAAAAGATCTGTTATTTATCTAACTGAAATGAGAACAGTTTAGGTCAAGTGTCTGTCTCGTTGGTAATAATTAAAGCATAAATAGTTTTCAGGTGAAAGGGAAATTATAGATTTGTTCTTTCTGTTTCTGATATAAAAATCCAATATTGATGAAGCTAATTCATGAGTTGCTATATGTTTTATTTGACAATTATGGTTTCCCTACCTGTTGATACATTTTGAAGGTTTAAAATGTTATCCATCTTCAAGCTTAGATTGAATCTGTAGAAAAATGTTTTGCAAAATTTTGTCCCATAGTGGATACTACTGTACTTTCTTCTAAGATTTTCCTGTCAGGGTTGGTCAATCTTTCAGATATTCGCATGTCTTACACTAGACGTGTTAGGTCTATACGCTCGGGTTCAAACACTCTACGACCCATTTCCAGTGAATATATAGTGTTAATATTCACATACACATTTATACTCTCGGTTAAAATGAGGTCCAGGAAGGTTTCTTGGTCATTCCTTAGAGAAATTGGAAAATTCTGGTTCATTGCCTTTCTTTACTGCTTTGGTGTGACACTCGTCTGGTCGTTACCCAAATAGTAACAAATTGAATTGGCTGCATGATTTCAGGTCACATTGACGAAGGACTATTGGCCTCTTAGCTATGGTTCTTGACAGCATTGTATCTTCTCCCCATCGGAGGTCAGGATCGATGAGGAAGCAATTCCCGAAAGATGAGTTGGGTAGCTGGTCAACACTTGTTCAGAGGCATAGGTTCCTTTTAACAGCTTTGGGACTCTTAACTTTCCTGTGTACCATCTACCTTTACTTTGCTGTTACTTTAGGGGCAACCGACACGTGTTCCGGCTTGACAGGAACGCAGAAAGCAACGTGTAAACTGCAGCATGCGAGGTCGACTCTATCCCATGGAAAACTGAAATTCTTTTAGCCTGTTTATGAGAAATCACTAGTTGGCTTTCATTATAACAGTATTCGTTTAGGCGATCTGAGGGTATTTAAACTTGAAAAAAATAAACACAATTCATTTATAGGTTGATGATTAGTTTGTGTGGGAGTGCTTGTTGGTGTTTGTATACAGGGGAAATTATTCTGCAAAACCTATTTTAATGAATTCATCTTATGAAGAAGCTGATTTATTACTTGATGTGCTGCAGCAACTTTTATCTTCCATGCATTAAGGCTGAGATGCAAACAATTTTGAAGTTAAGATATTTAATCTTTATCACTTGCCTATTTAATGAATTAATGTCGATGGTGCATATTTCAATGGAGAACCAGGAGCCGCTATAGGAGTAGCGGCACGACATCATCATGGTTTGGTTGTTGCATGTCATGCTCGACCTGCTCGATTTGTCTGATCTAAGATATTCAAATTTTACGTAATATTTGAATGATAAAATATGACTCAAATAATTCGAATAATTAGAATGCTTATGTATAATGTAACTTCAATTCCATGTTTTAAAAACAAATTTCATGTGTTTGCAATGTGTTCTCTCAGTCTCAACATTATATTTTATTTAATTTAGTTCTCTGGAATTCTTTGCAAATTTTTTCTTTCTATCAATTCTTTTATTCCTTCGTACTCCCATCAATAATTTCCACCCTCAATATATATATATATATATGTATATATATATTTAAAATAATATTATAAATATTATGAATAAAATAATAAAAAACAACAAATAAGTATAAAAGAACAAAGAGATGAGAGAAATGAGGAGATTTGTATTATTCTCAAATATAGACTTGTGTACAATGACTTTAGTAAATCATCTATTTATAGACACAAGAAGTACATAATACATTAAACTCTAATACTCCTAATGATAAAGTAAGTCAAATCTCCCTGATAAAGTTCTTATCATGATAGACATCCACATAGATAAATATTCACAAAACTCCCCTTGGATGTCTATGAAGATAATGTGCCTCGTTAAAACCTTACTAAGATAAAAATTTGGTGGGAAAAAATTTCTTTAGTAAAGGAAAAAGAGTACACGCATATTTGATACGCATAACATGTTATCTCATTAAAAACCTTACCAGAAAAATTCATTGGGACAAAACCTCGGTTAAGGGGAAAAAAGTGCAACGCATATTTACCCATTCTTATGAAAACACCACAAAAAATCTTTGAATCTTCATGATTCAATCTTGAATACTTTTTTTTCTAAAGATTGCGAGGGGTGAAACTTTAGAGTAATATTTTTCATGATGTATCCACCTTTCATTATCTCTACACAAGATAGGATTTGTATCATATCTTGTGAAAGTAAATCACATATCTTCTGGATATGTTGGGTTAATGGTCTTAGTCAAACATATTTTTAGCTTGCCTCGTGCATAACAATTATTTCTACAAGATTTGAAGAGGCGTCGATAAATGTTTGAAGATTTAAAGGTAATGATCTTTGTATATCCATGAATATTTCTTGACCAACTAATATGTGGTGCTTCAAGACCAAGAAAAGATATAGTTATTTTTATTCACATCCAACAATCTTACAATTATTGAGGTACTCAATGAATATGCTTTATTAATATTGAATCTCGTTAACATTCTTTCAGCATGTGTCCATTCATAGACAAAAACAAATATTTAAATGCCCGATCTTTAGGTCGAAACAAAATCACATCTCAAGATTCTTTTTTTCAAATCCTTTTGAAGAACTAAGTGTTTTGATATAATCATTGAAAAATGTTTTGGACAAATTTGAAAAGAATTTAAAACATGTCTTTAAGTCCAAACAACTTGAAAATAAGTTTAAGGTGTTTAAAAAAGTTTTTTCGCAAAGTTTTAAACGTCTTAAAGTAGTCAAACCTGACTTTTCAACACTACCGTACCGATACGGTATACCCCGTATCGATACCTTTTTACTCCAAATTTGATTCTGTCAAAACTCGTATCGATACAGGCTTGCTCGTATCGATAAGAAGAGGGGTCGTACCGATACACCTTTAAGTGTACTGATCCCTGCTTTAACAACTTCAACGACTATTTCCCAACGGTCTTTTAAAGTGCAGACCGTACCGATACGCTTCCTAGCGTATCGATACGCATAGGCTGGCAAGAGCCCAACGGCTAGTTCTGAAGAAGGGCGTACCGATACGGGTATCCGTGTACTGATACGGTAGGCACCAGGACTACAATTAATGTGGGAAATAAAGTGTCCAACGGCTCCAAAAAAACTCCAACGATCCTCAACGGCTACAAACTCATTTGAGAGTATAAAAGGGGCCTCCAAGCATTAAGAGAAGACTAATGCTTGAATTGTCAACAACATTATGATCAAGAATTTGTCTTAGAGCTTAATTGTTCATTTTCTTGTATAGACAACACTTGTGAGCTAAACATTGTTATATTTACTCAAATGTTTAGGTTTTGGGTGAGATCTTATTAGTGCAAACAATTACCTATTAGAGGGATTTTAAGTTTGCTTTAGAATTTCTCTTGTAAAGAGAGTTTACTCAAGCTTTGGGTAGAAAGCTTTGAGGGTTGTAAAGGTTGCCTCCTTAGCCTAGAAAATAGGACAAAATTCTTAGTGAATTTGGTTGAAATCCTTAGTGGGGAGCTAAGGTAGTGGATGTAAGTGCTTGTTAGAAGGCCGAACCACTATAAATCCTTGTGTCCAATTCCAATCTTTTAGCTTCCACTCTTACACCCAAAAATTTAACTTCTCCACACTTGGCGAGCAAGAACGGTTGAAAGAATCGAGCATCTTAAAACCCCAACACATTTCCTTAAATAACCAAATGCTTTGAAAGCTCTTCAGAAGTTCTAATAATATTTAAATTATCATAATAAATTTTGATCCAGACTCCTTTTATAAAAAGCATAAGGAAATATGATCATTCTTATAGTATTTTTCTCAATTAGTACTCTCTAAGGCGACTATACGAAATGCGCCAAAATATTCAATGAGACACGTCTAAATAAATTTCTTTAGAAATTTTCAAATGCTTCTAGCATTTTAAATTCGTCAAGGATAACTTTCTTTTTATAGGGATTCAAAAAATGATTAGACGTATATAAAATATTTCATAATTGCTAAAGTAATTGCATCCACCATGAAGTATTTAGAATTCTTCATAAATTATAATTTTGTCGTATTTACGACTACTTATTTGTGCCTCACTTGCATTACATCTTTAGGTGTTTGGACCGTTGGTCCAAATACTTCTCTTTTAGAAGTTCAAAGCGTCTTTTTACATTGGTCAATTCAATATCTATACTTCTGGATAGATTTTTATACAAGATTCTCATTTTCTTTCTTTACTTCTATAAAAGTATTCTATGTAAAATTGTTTACAAAAGAGTTGTCGACAACTTTTCTATTTTGGTTCCATTCTCGTAGTGACATAACTCATCGAGATCTCTTCAAGATTTCAATCTTTATTTCAGGTACTTGAAACTCTTCTAGAGTTTTATTATTAGTTATGTCTTGGGTCTCTTCAGGAGCACCTGCCTCCAATATATGATCATCTCATATTACTTTTCATTTACGAGAATTTTGATCATTGGAACCATTTCAACTATTATGCTTCAAGCATGATTTACATCCTCTCGCTCTAACATGTAATTTAAACTTAGATCATTTCGGTTGGTATATGAGACTTAATTACTCTCATTAGGTCAGTAAATATGTCTCGCATTTGACATGTAATAACATGAATTATCTTATGAACTTCTAGTTAATATACGAGGATCTAGATAATGATAATTCATTTCCTCTATCCGGCTGATTATTACCTCCCCTAGTGTTGAGAAAAATCATGTCATGAATGATTCTTCAATTAATGTTTAAGAATTTAAACATAAAATGAGACTCATACTCAATATATATTTTCAACCTTTTTT
This sequence comes from Hibiscus tridactylites, assembly GCA_958450335.1. Taxonomy (NCBI): domain Eukaryota; kingdom Viridiplantae; phylum Streptophyta; class Magnoliopsida; order Malvales; family Malvaceae; genus Hibiscus; species Hibiscus tridactylites. The sequence continues at coordinate 93,750,063 of OY288270.1, read as the reverse complement.
ATTTACTCATTTTGTGTGTTGTGGTGTTGAAATTCAAAAATATATCGCACATTCAAAAATTATAAAATGAGAAATGTATGTGTGTTTTTTACCAAAAACCAATCATAACATGGAGTTTATTATAACTCGTTGGTTTGATGCGTATAAGTGCTTCTATATAAAAATACCATATAAATAATAAATGTTTTGTTCTCACAGTTTAGTTATTAAATATGATGCATCCAATTAAAAATTTACTAAACCGTATTTTTCATAATCAATAGGCTTTGTAACAACCGATATAGCCTAAAATATAAAACTCACTAACTTTTACAAGATGAATAGTCTAACTACATAATCTGAATATTTTATAATCAATCTCACAAATTTCTGGTTGTAAGTTGATAAAACAATGTAGATGCATATACTAAAATCATATAATACTTTATACATTTGTGGATAAATGAGATCATATTTTATTCAGATATGCAAGACATACAGTCTCAACTTTAATATAAGAACTTCAAGTTCTTTTGATAAGTGGGATCTTAATCATTTCCTTTGAAAACAAGCAACACAAGAACTTCATGTTCTTTTAATAAGTGAAATTTAATCAATTACTTTGACAACGAGCACCACAAGAACTTCAGGTTCTTTTAATAAACATGTATATATATATATTCCCGAATTTGTAAGCTTCTAGTTTACCAAAACATGTGATTCAATATCACTTGTACATGTGTGACACAAATTTTGAAATACAAGCTTCTTTATAACTTAACAATACTCTGTCCACTAAAAATTGTTCATTTGAATAGGAATACATTTAGTTCTTTCGGAGCTTTCAATGAAATTTATCTTTTGGTAGCAATATATAGCTCTTCTAGAGCTTTCAACTGACTTTTGGCTACCAAAACTTATATTCACATTGATTTATTTCAAATGTCAATTGATAACATATGTTATCTATAATTTTTAAAAGATTATATTCACTTTTGGTAGTGACGATATCATTACCTTTAACAATAAGTATTGTGATATTCACAATTATGTACTTTTCATAATATACTTTCTCTCAAGAACTCATTGCTCTTCTAAAATATCAATATTTTCATGTACTTTGAGATATAGTACTCACATTATTCATTGTATTTAAATGAAAATATATATCTTATATTTTTGCTAAGCATAAATCGTCACCATAAATCATATTTTATAAGTAATCATGTTAAACAAAATAAATAAATATCATAATATATAAATATAAAACTAAAATATAAAAAATTAATGTATAAAGTAAATAAACATTAAGCAAATAAATAAAAAGATAATAATTCTCTTCAAAGTTATGAGAATAATTAAAAGATTATTTATTCCTTTTGAAGGTTATAAGAAAATTAACAACGTTCAAATGAGTTGGATCAATAATGTCCAAATAAGTTGGACCAATATCATCTTTGTCATTTTTCACAAACAAAGTTTGCTTTTATTTTCTTTTTTTTTTGTCTTTTAATGATGGTTGATTTTTCAGCGTACGACAAGTACGAGACCAATAGTTTATAACATCATATTGGTAATAAAAAGGATTTTACTTCTTTAGAAAAATCTTTATCACTCTTATCATCCTTTTAACCCCACTTTTGATGGGTATAAACATTCTTATAATGACCATATTGTCCATGTCTATATTTATGGCCTCGACCACGATTACAACTTCTAATGTGGCTTTTATTATTTGGGTAAACTACTGTAGGGGTCACTTTCGTTTCCTGTTTGTACAAATTTAGTCACCACTTTTGAAAAGTGCTAATAAGCGATCATCTTCGTTTTCGATGTGTAAAGACTTGGTCACTCCGACGTTATAGTCCGTTAATCCCCTAACGGATTGCTGATGTGACGGAATTAATTAAATGCCACAACGACAAATTTTGTCTTTACTATCTTTTTCTTTCTTCTTTTTCATGCCTAATAACCCCTTCAGCCACCTATCGACAAATTTTAAAGAGTTTTACTGACGATTTTTTCTCTGTCAATCTATGTCATTTTTTTTGTAGTGACTTGAGATTCATGAGAGGGGCTTAGGCCCCTTTGTGCCTTCCGTCTCCTTGTAAAAAGAAAAACAAAATTGTAGAATTGAAGATCAAGAAAAGTCATATATATATATATATATATATATATATATATATTATAAAATCTATCTGAATGTACATGAAGAGAGAAGGTTTTCCAAGTCTAATAGTACAAAATTATTGAAAGAACGCTGGAAAAAAGAAATGGACTTGAACTGATAAACAACTCTGATACACACTCAAACGGACAAACCCTTAAACTAAATAATAGTAGTACATTCAGGAAATTATAAAAGTCTTGTAAACATAGGGCACTCTCCTAATACTAGAAACCAAGCATAAAACATGAAGCTCATCCTGGAAACCATTTATTGTCTTCTGAATTAACCGGGGGCAGTTTGCAGCTTGGATCATTCATTTATGATTGTGTTGCTAAATATTGAAACACCTGCAATTCCCACCAGAAATCAATATTTGGAATATGGTTAGTTGATTAGGCCAATATCAGTGTCTAAATCCCCCAATCAGGAGTATATATTAATATCATAGCAAAAGATGCCATCTCTCTTTGTATTCAGTTCATGTATCTCTTTTATTTTCTACTGAAACAAACCAATCTAACTCCGACTTACCAGAGATTCATATGTCCATCTTTAAGATGATCAAACCTTCTAGGCTGCCCTCCTTTTATTTGTCTCTATCTGTTACCTAGTCCACTTTGTATTTCTGTCATGTCTCAGAACAAAATAAACAAACTGAGACAAGATAGTTGATTTGTGTTTAAAGATAATGATAATATCAGTAGAATTATTATCTGAAGTGAAAATATGCAGGGGAGCTATGTGTTTAAGACATGAATCTCAGGTCCTACTTTGTTGAAATCGAGAAAGATCAAAACAAGCATGCAATTGCGGTGGTAGCAGCCACATCAGCTGCAGCTGATGCCGCCGTAGCAGCGACAAAGGCAGCAATGGCGGTGGTTAAGCTAACCAGCAACGGAAGAGCTGCTTCGTTTAGCGGAGAGAGGGAAATGTGGGCGGCTATGAAAATTCAAACTATATTTAGAGGCAATTTGGTAAGTGCATCTGCCATGTGTATAAATTCAAACTATATTCAAGCACTGAAACCCTAATTGTCCTTGTGGCATTTAATTAATTCCGCCACATCAGCAATCCATTAGGGGATTAACGGACTATAACGTCGGAGTGACCAAGTCTTTACACATCGAAAACGTAGATGACCACTTATTGACACTTTTTAAAAGTGGTGACTAAATCTGTACAAACGGGAAACGAAAGTGACCCCTGCAGTAGTTTACCCTTATTATTTCCATAATATAATCTCACATTCACTTCAGAGAATGAAGTGGAGCTAGTGGGCCTTTAATTTTTTCATGATATTGTGTCTGAGGACAACATTATTCGTCGTGAAAAGTGGAGAATATTTTTATTAACATATCATCATCGCATAGAACAAAGATTTAATCCTCCTATGCGGCATTGTTCAACCAGTCCACAAGGTCCTTTAAAAATCTCCTTTAAAATCATTAGCCTCACAGAACGGGATGTCCAACCAATATATTTGGATTATATCGAAGTTGTGTCACTAATTGAATAGTGATTTACCATGTTTACATTCACTTTTAGGAATGAAACAAATCCAATAATCGCATGGAATAAACATCATGCTCGCATTCACTTCAGGGAATGCCTCCCATAAAACTTGTTGGATCAAGACGAATTTTCGTAACTTGAACTTGTGAGAAGTCAATAGTCGAGTTTTTCGACATATGAGAATTATTGCTTTCAAGCAAATATAAACTTTATAACAGTCTTCTTGTAGATTCAAAATCACCGTGATTTATCGCACTTTAAAATCATAGTTTAAGGGGGGAAATAGATTTTACCGATAATGATTTTACTCTTAAGGATGATGGAGACGCAGCAAATGACCGAGACAGCTTCTAATAATCCCTTTATATCACGTATCTTTCCAAGTCATTTAAATACATGTAAAACTCAAAATACGATTAAAAATATTAACTCATTAATAGTAATAGGATATCATAAACATCTTGTTTAAATATAAAACATTAATTGAGACATGAAAAATCTCAATAAATATTAACTCTCAATAATATTAATAAGAAAATCTATTACTAGTACGTAATTGAGAAACATGAGAAAATCTCAATAAACTTACATCAATAAATTAAATAAAATAGAAACATGAGGAACATATGCAAGATTATCCATTTCCCATGAAAATAGGCGCACATGTGCATAGTTTAACGTGTTAATATGTTCTAACCCAATATTTTTCTTTTTAATTTATATTAATATGTTTGGTTTATTGATTTTAGTTTAAACACATCAAAGAAAAATTAATCAAGAAAGTAACTTAAATTTATATAATTTACACCAAACACAACCTCTTCGTCTCTATCGATTCGTTTTTTGGTTTGTGAAAAAGCCACAAACTCATCTTTTTTCAATGTTTGAATACAATCAAACATACTTCCAAGCTTTTCAAAAAAAATTAAATAAAAAACCAAGTTAAAATATAAAGAAAAAGAAAATCGGTTGATTAGAGTCGTGCTGATAACGTGTTGTGAATAAAATAATGAAGAACAACGAACAAGTATAAATGAACAAAGAGATGAGAGAAAGAGTGAGATTTGTATTATTCTCAAATATAGACTTGTGTACAATGCATTTAGTAAATAATCTATTTATAGACATAAGAAGTACATAATAGATTAAACTCTAATTAATGTATATAATATTTTTAATGATAAAGTAAGTCAAATCTCCTTGATAAAGTTCTTATCATGATAGACATCCACATAGATAAATATCCATAACAATAAATATATTATATAATTTTAGATGATACTTAATTTATTAAAGGTAAAAGGTCAAAAATAGCCCCCAACGTTTCACCGTTTGGTTATTTTAGCCCTATCATTTTTTTGGTGCAAACAACCACCTAACATTTTATTTTTCGCTCAAAGTTCACCCTTGTTGGATGAAAACCGTTAATCAACTAACGGTCAACGCCTGAGACTGATGTGGCATGTTTGCATGGCATGAGAGATGATGTGGCAGTGTCACGTGGCCATGTCATAAAAAATGTCACGTGGCAGTGTCACGTCATCTCTCCATGCCCTGCAGACATGTCACGTCAGTCTCAGGCGTTGACCGTTAGTTGACTAACGATTTTCATCCAACAATGAAGAAATTTGAACGAAAAATGAAACGTTAGGTGGTTGTTTGCACAAAAAAAAAGATAGGGCTAAAATTAGCAAAAAAATGAAACGTTGGGGGGCTATTTTTGACCTTCTGCCTTTATTAAATATCATTACAATTTTTACTCACACATGAAAATATATGCATGTACATCACATATGATTATACAAAATCGTTTAAATTAATATTAAATCGTTGTCATCATACTATAAATATTTATATTATAATTAAATTTGAACAAAAATTCGAACAATACAACTCAAATTTCATAGATCTCTAATTGAAAGGAACAAGTACTCACCTTAGTGGAGGTGCATCCCAAGTCAATTTCGTGTGAACTCTAGAGCCATGAAATTAAGCAAATCAGACAAATTACAATAAGTGCTTGTATTGATCAGTTCCTGATCAAACTGGAGTTAACACGTGCATCTCTAATTCACATAAAAGTATTGGGAGTTAGTACCAAGATTCACCATTTTTTGTATCAAAGAAAATGCAGATTTTGAAAGTCACAATGAAGAAGCTATACTGGTGGTACAAATGAACCTAAAAGTATTACAAAAATATAATTAGTTTAAAGCTTAAATATAAAATAAGTGTTTAAAGTATTTTATTTTTTATTTAAGCGTTTAAACTATTTTTTAGATAATATATGTGTCTAAAATTTTTATTTTTAATTTTGTTATTAATACAATTCTAGTTTATAAGGATAAAATTACAATCATATTGATTAAGAAATATAAAGCTAAATTATCTAAAATTTGAAATCTCGAGAAAAGGTGAAATGGTGAATCAATCTGAATTGAAATTAGTTGAGCCATAATCGGAAAGGCTTGTCATTCATTAAAAGGAACATGGTTTGAGCAGAGCAACATTTACTCATACTTTCTCGAAAATATTAAATAAATTTTATTTTGATCTCACAGTACCGAAAAGAGGCTACACCTTTCTAGAGATGAGCTTTTCAACGCGCCAACCACGCGCCTCCCCTTTTTCACCCCGTCCGAACCCCTCAGAGCCTCGGACGTTTTGCTTTGATTCACCGGTCCGGCATTGTCGAGCGATTCTCCTCAATGTGTGGCGTTGTCCCCGTTGAGAGGCCTCCGCAGTGCAGGAAGTGGTTTGTGAACGACTACGCCGCTGGTTTGCTCCGAGGAGGCTGGAACGAAAGAGAAATCAAGGAGGTGGTCGTGGCGGGCCCTCAGTCACGGTTTCGTTGGGCCTTGACGGATCTCTCTCTGCGATTCTCTATCAGTTTCTCCGGTCGTCGAAGTTCCAAAGCGCGTCTAGGTTTATCGAAGTTCAACGGGTCCTCCCTTCTGTCGGTTTTATTGGGGTTCTCCTCTGTTATGGATTAGGACAAAGCTCTTCTCCGGCAAGAGCATGCTTCGATCCAGGTGGGATGAGGAGTGGACGGCATGCTGGTCGTGGGTTTTCTACTTCGAGGCCTTGTGCGTGCTTGATTTTGCTAGCTAGCAACGGAAGCGTTTCCATCTCCCTGGTGTTGCAAGTCGGTGAAAAACGAGGCTTCTGGAAGTTAACTGTGCTGGGTTCGCAAAGAAGAAGGTTGGGTGAGGTTTTCGGTCAGGGCGTTTGGCCCCACGACGGACGTCGAACTACATGAGCGTGGTACGACCCCTCATCGGCAAAGCTGAGGTTGCGTCCTGTGGAGAATACAACAGAGGCAAGGGCAGAATGGACTTGTTACTTCCTGCCAAGCCTTACCACTCAAGGGCCCCACCTTTCCAGTTTTGGATGTTTCCTAACACAACTTTCCGGTTTTGGTGGATCTGGGGATAGCTTTTCCCTTTTAAAGTCAAACAAATCCTCATTTCAGGGGATTTGGAAGCATGCAGATCCTTGGAGATTTATTGGCCCCACCCGGCTGTTGACTTTGGCCCTTAACAGGCCTCGTTTTTTATTGGATAGTAGCTTTGGTTGGGACCCGGGAGGATTTAATGCTATAGGAAAGTCCCGGATCAGTTTTTCTATGCCAGCAAAAGATAATCAGTGGACTAAGCGTTATTGGTTTTTTCTTGTTGTTCGGGTTGTTACCAAAGGTTTCGACGAATCAGGATTGGGAGAAGACTCGGTGAACTCATACTCTTTTCAAATTTGGGGTACAGTAGATGATGCCTTGATAAGGACCAACGTTTTCAGGTTGGAAGCCTGCCTCTGGATAGAGCTCTCAGGCACGGCTACTGTTTGTCGCTCCGGGAAGAGTTTATGGTCTCTTTGTTTTCTCCAGTATCGTTCTGGTTTCGTCGTTTTTGAAAACACGATCCACGGCTTGGCCGTTGGAGGTGTATATCTGGGTGCTCCAGTTTGTTTTTCGATCTGCTGTGGTGGGACGTTCGCGCGGTCTGCTGTTTTCCTTTGTTGGTTGCTGATGTATGATACATGGCTGATGGCGGTTTGGTTTTCCGATGAGTTTTTTGTGTTTGGTGTTTGGCCTTGCATGGCCCTTTATGATGTTGTTTCTGCTGAGCACTTCCCCGTTCAGGGTGGCTTTCGAAATGTTCTCGGAGTTAGGGTTGTCTTTGTTTACGCTTTTCTGGCCACCCTTAAGGTGGCTGGTCGGATAGGTTTGCTGTTGATGACGATGCTGGGTGACATTGTAATGCTTATGCGTGGTTTGCATGGGCTTGTGCATGTCTGGCACGTTTTTTCTTTGTTTTCATCCTTGTTTTTGTATGGTTTTCTTTAATCCAATGAAAGTTATGTTTATAAAAAAAAAACATTTACTCGTCCTGCCTGCTTGCCTACTCTTGTGTGTGCCATGCCACGTGCTTCCCCATTGTTTTAATTATTTTTAATCACCATTATCAAATTTATCGATTAAATCATATCGAATTTTATATAAATTCAATGCGAAATCGACTTCTGAATTTAATTTGTTTCGTTTACAAAACTAAAATTCAAACTTTTAATATTATTTAAAAATTCTAATGGTTGGTATTGTTTTAATTATTAATACCCAAGTAGAATATATATGACCATGTTTGGTAAAGATACGTTTGGCCGGTCAAATCCGCTAATTTGGATGTTTAGTAAAGAGCGGATTGGGGTGAAACCTCTAATTTAAAAAAAAAATTGCTAATATGAGCCTTTTGAAATTAGAGGTTTTGACATAAAAGTTATAAAGACACTATTACTCTTAACAGTTATAAAAAATTTCCAAATAACCTAAATTTAACGATTTTTATTTTAATTCTTTAACATCACATATTTACATTTACATTGTGTCATTTGTAAACTAATATTTTTTATTCTCACACATTTATATTTTTATTTAAATTTAATAATTAATTAAATTATATTAAAAATAATTATATAAATAATAAATTAATATTTAGATCCTTCAAATATGCTTAGTAATGTTATATTAAAAATTATTTTTCATAATCTAATTAATATTAATAGATACAAAATATTGATAACCAATAAACTATTCAAATAAATATTAAATATAATCATGTCTTTATATGACATTTTGCTTGTTTAAATAATCAAACAGCTATCAGTTAATTTTACCAAACACTTTTATACAATAATCTAATACAACACGCTAGTCAAATCAACTATTGTAATCAGCTATCAGTCAATATAATCTGCTATTAGCTATTCGTTAATTACCAAACTTCACTATATATATATATATATATGAGTAGAAAATTAGCATATACAACATTACCTTCGTACGGAGTGCTACGGAAGGGGCACACAAACGTACGGAAGCATTAACTTCAACGGACATATTAATTGTTTGCTTTAAAAAAATAAACTTTTCCACATCATTTTATTTAGGGTAACCACTAACCACCTCAATCAAATAACAAAAACTGATAAATGATACAATTTATTAAATTCATGTAATTCACACCAACAACTTATTAGTTTAATGGAATGAGATATTATTAGATTTTTTAAATAAAGTTATAAGTTTAAATTTTAACGTTGCGAATAAAATAAATTAGATTAGAAGGATTGCTCTTATAATCAGCTTCTACACTATTTGATTTAAATTAATCAACCAATAAATTAAATATCAATAGTTATATAAAAAATTCATGTAATTTGAATATGAAAATAAATGTCAAATATAAAATATATTTGATAGAAGAATAACAAAATATTTTGATTTTTTAATATATTTTAAAAATTACATCATTATAGTTATTTACAAATATGCTAAGTTGGTGAACCAATTCCCTAATTTGAGTTTAAATCTTTTAAACACATAGGCAGATAGGCTAGGCTTGAGATTATGAGTGAGAGTTCGTTGTATTGGTATCTGAATTGGAAACCCATCCCCATCATCTTTGTTAAAATTGATGATTTGATTGTGAAATTATTAACGAATTTGTTAATATTTGATAATTCCAGTGATGTTTGAAACATTTTAATTTTATAAATATTCAAAATCTACTTTAGCTTTAGCTATGAGAAAATAGATTCTTATAGCCTTGGGAATATAGTGTACATCTCATGAGTCAGAACCTTTTTTATAGGGTATTTATTTGTGTATCAGGTTGATCGAAGGTAACGTCTTTTAATTTTGTCGAAAGTTTTAATTATTTATAGAAATCTTGACGGAATTTAGCTATCATTACGTATAAAAGTGCGCTAGAGGTCACTAAATAGTTCGAGTCATTAAACTTTTAAGAATTATGAAATAATCATTAAAATTTGTGAACGATTATAAAATGATTATAACGATATTACAAAATCATCATTAGATTTTATCAATGACTAAACGATCATTTGAATATAATTTAGTGATTTCTAGTATATATTACTCTTTCTTTAAGTTCCTTTTTTTACTATCTTAATTATGTAAATTTTTAGGGTTCTGACTTCTGAGCAGAATTAGAAACAAAATCTCACAAAATTGAGGTAATACCTTTGCTTTATCAATATTGTAAGAAGATAGCGGTAAATATATAAAGTAAAGACACTAAGATTTACGTGAATTTTTTTTAATAAAAAATCACGAATAAAGAAGGAGAAATTTATCAAAGCCAAAAAAGATTAATACAAGAAAGATTGTGCCTTAGCACGAATTGTGTGTTACAACTCTATATTCAAACCCTAACTTAAGGTATATATTTATAGGGATAAAAATTTGATTACAAAAGAATTCTAATCAAACTGAATTTTTTACTTTAAAATAAATTATAATTGTAGAAGCATATTTATATACAAACACTAACTGTTGAGACGTGTACCATGTGGCGGGGGCTCCGTTGCCCGCTTCCTTTGAATCCACCACCGATTTTTTTTTTCTTCAATTTTATTTTTCATCAACTTAATTACACCAAAAAAATTTCAGACAAAAATTCAAGTAATAACTTCTAACAAATCCCATACACCATCAGTACTAATACTATTACTTGGTATTAGAGTATGTTTAAGACGATGAGCTGTCAAGAAACAGAATGGAATATCAAATAGTAGAAAATTGCTCTATTTTCTCCATTACTGCCAAATAAACACAACCACTTGTCCAAATAAACATATAAAAATTGGAATGAAAATGATTTGTTCATTGTTATTTATAATAATAAAACATCAATATAATTATCTATGTTAAAAAAAACAACAGCAATAATTATCCATTTTTTTAAAAAAACCTTTCATTTTTGCTGTTTTTTCAAACAACTGCTATTTTACATTAATCAAAGCGTACATTTTTTTTGTTGGTACTAAATACTAATAACTAGACAAGTTCATCAAGACTTGAAGGTTGTTGGCCTTGCCTGAGAGATTCAAGAACTCGTTCAAAAACGACGACGTTAATGGGAATCCTCAACACTCCTCTTTGCTCGTACCCGTACTCTTGCGCCGATCTGTTCAGCAACTCCACGAAGATCGGTTGCCGCAGCATCTCGGCGCTGACGGTGAACCTCCGCGTCGCCGTCTGATCCATCCCGACGTAAACCGGGAAATGCCCGTGCGGTACGTCCGATCTTTGCTTGGCGGGACCCACCCGAGGATCTGGCGGTTCAGATCGGAGCATTGAGTAGTGGGTCGAGTGAGTCACCCTAACTCGTGACAGTCTCCGCATCAGTTTCTTCATAACCCTTGAAAAAGAAAATGTAGGAGGAGAAGAAGAAGAGAGGTTGGGAAAAAAGAAAGATTGTTTTTAGGAGAGTAGTAAAAGGGAAATATTGTACAAATAAGAGTACTTGAAAAGTACATGAAAGAGAAATGGAAAAAGGAATCATTTTCTTTTTCGGTTTGGTCTATGCTTTGTTTTTAAGAGAAAGTGATGGATGGCCACATATGACATTATCCCACATGCATCATTTCAATACTGAAAATTTTAAAATAAATTTCACTTCTTATATTGAGTTAAATGCAATTTCTGGATTTCTAATCTAATATATTTTAGAGAATAGTTTGAGTGAAAAAAGAAATAATGTTATTCTTAAGTTATTGGGTTCGAATATCTATTTCTTTTATAATTAATTATATTTGTTCTCTAATTTTGATTTTTAATTCCGTCCTGATTACATCATAAATTTTCTAAAGTTAAGAAAACTATCTGACTAGTTCTCTGAAGTTAAGAAAACATCTCGTTACTCTCTCATAATGTTTTTCCATCAACCTATAATTTGTAACATAGGTTAACTAATAGAAACAAAACAAATAGTTAATCTAGTCACACAACAATCAAACCATCTACTTAACCTATTTTAAACCACTAATTCATAATCCATTAACCCACAACTTTTCAACCACTTTGCAATATTAGTTAAGCTAATAATGGAAAACCACATGGTGGTAGAATTTACGACCAAAAGATAGGTATGATTTGTACATCCAAGTTTAAGGGCTTTCAGAGATATCTATGCATCAGCTTCTTATATTTTTAGAAAGTCAAGTTACAAAAATGGTGTGGAAACGGGCATCTGGCTTCAACTATTGAAAAGAATCCATGTGCTTATCATTTACACTCTTTGTTTCCTCTTCCCGGAATCGAAATCAACTCAATCCTACAAATATAGACTTCATGCTTTCATATAAAATCTTTGTTACACCTTTGTTTTCCATGGCTTCTCCCGCTGCTGCTCTTTCCTGTAGCTTTTTACTTCTCTTATCTGTTGCCGCCGATGCTGCTAATAATATCGACATCAACAACATCCTCAACGCCTACCCGGATTTCTCAGCCTTTAGCAAGTTGCTGGCTCAAACCGGCGTTGCCAATGGAATCAACCAGCAGCCAAGTAGCACCGTTCTTGTCGTTGACAATGCTCATATGTCTGAACTTTCAAGGCAACCGCCGGATGCAGCGGTGAAGACCTTGAGCCTCCATGTTGTACTCGAATATTACGATGAAGCGAAGCTGAAAAAGATGCATTTCAGAAACCCGTTGCTTCTCACCACGCTTTACCAGCAAATTAGTGGGAAAGCGCAAAACCTGCAGGGTTTCTTGAAAATGAAATCCGAGGGCAATGGTTCAGTGGCTTTTGGATCTGCTGCTCCGGGTTCTAACCTTGATACCACTTTTGTTAAACAAATTACTACTCAACCCGATCGTGTTTCAGTGATACAAGTCAGCAATATTATAAATGGTACCCGTACTACGGCTTCAGCTTCCCAGGCTTCCCGTACTACAGCTTCAGCTTCCCCGGCTTCCCTTACTACAGCTTCTGCTCCGAGGAAGGCCCTAGCTCCGGCAACAGGTCCTAGTCTTGAGGGGTCTCCGGCTCTGTCCCCTACTACTGCTAGCCCAAGCAAGTTGCCAGTTGCTAGTGCTCCTGCTCCTTCTGATGCATCTGTAGGTTATGGGGGTTATCTTGCCTCCACCAATATTCTTTTGATTTCACTTTGACTTGGTTTATTCTTTTTATGATTTCAGTAGGATAAAATAAATTAAGAGGGGAAAGCTTGAGTTCATTTATCTTGACATAATACTAGAAAATGTTTGATTCAACGGTCACGGTCCTTATTTTTTTTATTGAAACATTTTCACTCTTAACGTTTTATTTAAGTTAAAATAATTTATTTGTAGATAAAAATTGTTAGTCAATTAACCTATAACGACTAATAAATAACGTGGTAAACTACATGACATTGCACGATGTTGTGACAATGTCATATGGACAAATGTACTAATTTGATAGAGTGACATGTTAGTCAAAATATTATTTTATAAAATTATATAAAACATAAATTATTTTTTGGTTCACATTAGGTTAAGTCATTCTAAGACGTTATCCATTAGTTAACTAACAGTTTCCATATATTGAAGAGCCATTTTGACCTAAAATGAAACGTTTAGGTTAAAGTGCTTCACAAAAATAACAATTAAAATCATTATTCAATCAAACCTTATAAGTATTTTTTGACATTATGCCTTTTCTATTTGAATTTTTAATTTGTACTCATCCTATTTGATGGGATGTTCAAAATTTTCAAAATGCTCATAAAATCTACCTTTCTGTTTCTAATATATTTTTAGTAGCAAATTGAAGAAATGAATGTATCCCCTTTTAAGACTAGTGAGTTTTTTAACGAGGCCTGATTCCCTTTCAAAAAAAAAGAAGAAATGAATGTATGATTAATCATCATCACTCGAATCCACTCGTTCTTCTCAGTTAAGATAAAATCAATGAATTGCAACCTTTACTAAAAGTTCGTTTTTTCCCCCAGCAGAATAACAGATTGGTGGGAAGTGGTAGAAAAACTGGAATTGCATAAAAAAATGTTGTAAAAATATAAGTTTACCTAGTATATTTCAAAGAATCCCACATCTTTTTTTATATTATTTGTTTTGTCTTTAAATATAAAGACTTGGTATTGAGCTTGTAAGAGAAAAATATAATGGTGGTTGCGCGCACATGAGGTTTGGTCAAGAAGTTCAGTCCAGTTGAAACTGGCGAGTTTTTCCATGTGCATGAACTAGAGGCTCAATCTATTTTTATTATTTATTTATTATTTTTAAAGTTCGTTTTTAGCCATCCATTTTAAAATGAAATTATATTCATTTTTAACCATCAATTTTTTTAATTAATCTTAACCATTCATTTCAAATAAAAATATCTTTATTCTTAACCATTCATTTTATTTTCGACCGATTTGCCCTTGACTAATTGCTATTTTTAGATGCCCTTTTTAGGCATGCATGGTACTATAAATACCATGCACATATGCCTTCATAATTCACATCTAAAGTAGAATCATCTACTTACTTTCTTCTTCTTTTTCTCATTTTTTAAACACCTTTTAAAAGCTGAGTATTCATTGGTTCTTTGCTCTTTCTGTTGCCTGCTTTGGCAGAAGTGCTTGTTGAATCCTGGAGGGTACGCTTCACCGCGAAATATCCTTAAGGACAGTGTCTAGTGCACGCCTCAAGCAAGTCTTATTTTCAACCCTTTCGGTTTAACCAAACATTTTTCCTACAATCTTAAGGATATTTTCTCATTTCCTATTTTAAACCGAAAACCCGCGACCTCTTAACAAAGATTTCCGTTGGTGTTGTTGTTGTTGTTGCGCTGTCCGTGCAGTACTCTAGTGCGTCCCTTTACAGTCGTGATGTTGTCTGTACATCATAATTTGAACTCCACTGCTAAAAAGGTATGTATTGTCTATGAATTTTTGAAGATGCTTTTAGATAATAATTTTATTTATTTATGCCATAATATTGAATTATTATTATTATGCCTAATATCTATGCTTACAGTATTTTGTGAGTTGAGCTTTAAGCATGAATTAAGTTGGTTACAAACTTAAAATAATATTTTAGGAAAAATAGAAGAGAAAGGAAAATTATCTTAAGTGTGGCAGACTCCATAATTGATTGTTGGTATAATGTGAAAGTGCATGTCTAGGATTGGTCCTATCAAAGACTTGGTATTTAAGAGTGTCTTTTACACCACCTCTCTTTCATAGGAACCTACCTGGTGCATTATTCATTGACTACGCCCACGATTTTTATCTCCAATTATGATGACACATTGAGCCACCATATAACTTAGTGCAGAAATTTTAATGAGAAATGGTTATCCTGTTAAGCCAAATATTAATTTGGATGAAACATATGTCGTTAATCCTGTTAAGCCAATTTGGTTGAAACAGACGTTGTTAATCCTGTTAAATCAAATATCGATTTGATTGAAACAGATGAAATAATCAAAAAGGGAAAATCCTGTTGAGCCAAATTTTAATTTGGTTGAAGTAGATGAGATAATTTTTGTGACCATTTCTCAAAATTGATATATTTACGAATACAAAAGAGTGGATGATAGACAATGATGCTACTAAGCACATATTTATGTCATACCCCCTTACGGAGGAAGGGGAAGAAACTGTCTATCTTAAATACCGTTTGAAACTGCACAAGTATTTGAAGAGGCAAGGTATTATTCAAAGTAAAAAAAAAACTTTAGCCTAAATTTCCTTCAAATGTGACGAATCGAGAATATATTCTGTGAAAAATGGTTGTAACATGTTTATTTAAAATTATTAGGCATGCTATTTATATTTCTTGTATGATTAAATGTTATGATGATCTATGTGACATGTTAATGTGAGAACTTATATTGTTATGATTGATTTGACATGCTAATATTAATATAATTTGTAAATGTGTATGTTGGATTTTCTATGTGAAAATGATTAGAGACACCTTAAGTTTATAAAAGTTATATGTTCTTGAAATATTTTTAAGTGTGGGGGTATTTTACCAAATTTATGTTTCTAGTTCGTAAGGAAAAATAATTGTTTCTAAAGTGTTAGATTGCATGTTCACAACATTGCATATATGCTTTGGACAATAACATATTCAGTTGAAATAAAATTGTTAAACAAACAATGACTATAGTTTATGTCAATTTTAGTAGTATGTTTTCGAGTTATATCATATTTTATTTCAAGAATAAAAGAATGTGTAAGATAAAGGAGATGCTTATTTTGTTTAATGACTATAATGGAAAAGAAATAATAATTTGTGATCTATCTCCTCTTATAAATTGGTGTATCATTAAAATTGCACGCTTGTTTCTTCTAATTTATGAGTCAAGCTTATTTGAAATCTTGATTGTGAACATAATGATTTGAGAAGATCTGAACGACCTAGAACTGTAAAATTCTTTGGAAGTATTATTTTTTGTATTTATACTTGGCTGAAAATGATACAATTTTTCTGAATCGATTTCTTCTTACGATGCTTTTGTTTTGAAAAGTGGTTAATATTGAATGTAACTCATTTTTACAACGTTTGTAAATTAGTTTTTTACTTCATTAAACAGAAGTTATCGATTGCAAACAAATTTTTTTTACAAAGAAAATTTAAGAATAATTATTTTATAAATATATATTGCGAAAGCTTTTACTTAAAACAATATAAATTGTTTTGATATTTTTACTCCATTTACAAGAATATTTTTCATTGAAATCTTTTTCTCTAGTTTTAATACAATTTTTTTTATCAGCCAAATGGACGTTAAAGTCATATATTTTGTTACTCAAAAGTATATAGTGAACAACCCGAAGAATGCATCGTATCAGGTCGTGAAATCAAAGTTTGTAAATTTCTCAAATCATTGTATGTCTTGAAACAAACTTCCAAAATTGTGGAATGAGAAATTCAATCAAGGGATAAGTGAAAACATGAGTGATTATTTGGTTGTGTTGGTAGCATGTTTATCTTAATAATGTTTTTTGTTTATACCAAACTGATTGACGATGTTTGTGTGATTATTTATTTATGTATTGATTACATGCTTATCTTAGTAATTATTATGTGAGACTGAAAGGTATCTTGCTTCAATGAAAGCAAATGTCATATTGCGTATTTAAATCATGATGAGGCATGGTAGCAAAATGTTATCACAAGAACATAACGTTAAATTTTTAAGAAGTTTGGATATATTGATACCAAACCTGTAAATACTCATTGTGATGCTAATATTCAAATGAGAAAAATATACATGTGATCATGTTGTTCAATCCAAGTATGCACAAAATTATTAAATTTTGATGTACTTGATAAATTTTACTAGACCTGAGATGACACATGTTATTTTTCAATTGAGCTGATATACACAACTCAAATCATTATTGTTGAGTTGATGTAGTAAAGTTAATAAGATATCAAAAGGATATCATGAGTTATGATATTCTACTTAGTGGAGTATCCGTTGTATTAAAAAAATACAATGATGATAATTAAATATTTTATTCACGTGAAACTAGATTTACTAGTGGTTATGTATTCACCCTTAGAGGTAGAACATTATCTTGAAAACTAGCCAAACAGACATTCATAGAACATTTACTATGAAGTCTGCGTTTATTGCATTAGAGTTGGCTAATAATGAAGCTAAGTGGATTCTTCAACTTCTTAGCCTGACAATGAAGCTAAGTGATAGAAGAACTTCTTAGCCTGTGTAAAGAAGTTAAGTGGTAGAAAACCTTCTTAACCTGAACAATAAAGCTAAGTGATCTCTTAGCATGTACTTGAAGTTGAGCGGTTGAAAATAACCCTTATCCTATATTTCATTAGGCACAGAAATGATAGATTCAGTGCCATTGTGTTATGATTGCCAAGTAGCGATAGACATTGCAAAGAATAAAAACTTTCGAAGGTTAAACTAGACATGTTTGTCTAATGACATGAGGTAATAAAGCAGCTGCAAAAAGATGAAGTTATATCAATTGATTATGTGAAGTTAGAAATGATTTTGGCCAAATCATTCAGCTAAACCCCTGGGAAGAAAATTAATATGTGAAACATCGAGGGGAAATGGACTTATGCCAATATAAGAAATCAACAGTGATGGTAACCCAACCTTTGTGATTGGCGATCCCATGAAGAAGGTTCATATGGGTAATAACAAGTCATTGCTTGATCTTGTAGAGAAAGCACTATATTATCTTTTGTCCCTTTCTATGGTGTAAATAGTGCTAAAAACTGCAAGGATGGTGAGGGTGAGTAAAACTCTTAATCAAGTTCATAGCCTCTATAGGTGGTGTATTGATCTGCAGAATACACTTGATGACTTGACCTATATAAGTGTGAAGTGGGGCCGCTTCTATGAGATTTAAGGCAAAGTCTCTAGAGCACTTATGAAAACCAGGCACGCGCATGGCCTATTAGCGCACAACCGCGATAAAGAGCAAGAATAGATATAATGTGATTAATGAGAATGTTATCTTACAATAATGAGTTATTGGTTCATAGAAACGTGTTTCACCAATTACTCTGTAAGTTATGTCTCATTTTTCTAAGTTTTGGTTCATAGTCCGAAAGACACCAGAATGAATACATTATGTCAGAATACTCAGCTATATATATATTTTTTTCATTCTTTGAAATATGTGGGGGATTGTTGTAAAAATATAAGTTTACCTAGTATATTTCAAAGAATCCCACATCTTTCTTTTATATTATTTATTTTGTCTTTAAATATAAAGACTTGGTATTGAGCTTGTAAGAGAAAAATATAATGGTGGTTGCGCGCACATGAGGTTTGGTCAAGAAGTTCAGTCCAGTTGAAACTGGCGAGTTTTTCCATGTGCATGAACTAGAGGCTCAATCTATTTTTATTATTTATTTATTATTTTTAAAGTTCGTTTTTAGCCATCCATTTTAAAATGAAATTATATTCATTTTTAACCATCAATTTTTTTAATTAATCTTAACCATTCATTTCAAATAAAAATATCTTTATTCTTAACCATTCATTTTATTTTCGACCGATTTGCCCTTGACTAATTGCTATTTTTAGATGCCCTTTTTAGGCATGCATGGTACTATAAATACCATGCACATATGCCTTCATAATTCACATCTAAAGTAGAATCATCTACTTACTTTCTTCTTCTTTTTCTCATTTTTTAAACACCTTTTAAAAGCTGAGTATTCATTGGTTCTTTGCTCTTTCTGTTGCCTGTTTTGGCAGAAGTGCTTGTTGAATCCTGGAGGGTACGCTTCACCGCGAAATATCCTTAAGGACAGTGTCTAGTGCACGCCTCAAGCAAGTCTTATTTTCAACCCTTTCGGTTTAACCAAACATTTTTCCTACAAAAAATACACAAAATTGTTTACGCAGTTGGAGAGATCAATTCACTACCAAGATTCAAGACATACAAGAAAACTAGATAAAATCAATGTTTGCGTTGTCAAGTTGAGAGATCAATTCACTACCAAGATTCAAGACAACAATACAAGAAAACTAACAATGAAACCAGTTGCATACACCCTACCATACAAATCAATTTACAACTCTCAAATACATAAGAATATAGCTCAAGTGATTCAAATCAACTGAGTACACAAGACTCTGTACAGAATTTCGAAATTTCAAGGGATGCAAAATTAGATCAACTTTTACACATCCAACACAAGCACCCAATTTTTGGACAAATTCAAAGTCCAAACACTACAAAATTCAAATGGATTAGCCAGGATAAAATTGATGTTTACAACAACAACAAAAATCATATTTTGTTCTTGTTAGCGAAGAATCGAGCATTACTAGCAAAACGGATTTGGAGGTTTGCTGTGGAGAAAGGGGCACTTTGGAGACGAATTATAAGTTTCAAATATGAGAATTGTATTCGAGATGGGATTTAGAATTCTCATGAATTGAAGAAAATGACTGTGATTTAGCGTGGGATAATTACTAAATTGGAACTTGGATGATGTAAATCATTGGATGAAACCAGCCTCATTTCGGTGGCAAGTTGGAACTAATCAGATTATTGATTGGGAGCCACCAAATGAAGGTTGTGTGAAATTCAACGTAGATGATGCGGCGAAGAATGGATTGGCGGGATGTGGAGGGGTCATGCTTACTGCGAAAGGGGTAATTCGATTGATTTTTTCTGGTCCGACAGAAGGGTCAGGGGTTGATTTTGCAGAAGTGTCGGCTATTAAACTTGCATTAGAATGTTTCATTGAAGCTGGTTGGATGGGGAAAGTAAAACTGATAATTGAATCTGACTCGAAGTTGGCCTTGACTTGGATTCATAAACCTTTACAACGTCCCTGGAGCTGGTGGCCTTAGTTCGTGGAATTGGATTTGTTGTTGCGTAAGATTGGAACTACTCAATTTATGCATGTGCCGATCAAATGGAAATGATTATCATGAGTAATATTGGCGAAAAGAAGGGATCTGTGTTTACTTCTACTGAATTGGATTGTGTCTATGCGTAAAGAATTTTTAATCTGCCATGATTCTTAAATGTTTAGTTAGGAGGCAGTGTAGGATTGAGTTTGTGTGGCCTTGGTATTGTTGGACTATGTCTTTTATGTTTTGTGGATCTCGATTTCCAGCCCGAGTATTCTTTTTCTCCACTTAAGTTTAGAGATTTTTTTAACAGGCTTACATCTCAAATTAAACCCGTTCCATTAATAATAAATCTCTTGCTGAGCAAAAAGAAATGAATCGAGGAAAAGTACCTTATCTAATTAAGTTTTTAAATAATTAATAATTAAACCCCGTTCCATTAATAATAAATCTCTCTCTGAAGTGAAACTTCCAACTAATTAATTAGATCTGAAATCAGATTGATTTGTGCAGTAGAATGATGATGATTATGACTATGAGGCATTCACTTGTTCAGAAAAGTTAGAAACAAAAAGCCTGAATTTAATAGCATTTTGAAAGATTGGAATTACAGCCTCCCATGGCAGGGTTGAAAACAAACCAAAAATTCAAATAATTAAATGAACCCAAACTTTCCCCTCCCCTTGTTTTATCCGCTCAAATCATTGACAGCAAGAACCAAGCCCAAGTGGAAA
The DNA here is from genome assembly GCA_958450335.1 of Hibiscus tridactylites. NCBI lineage: Eukaryota > Viridiplantae > Streptophyta > Magnoliopsida > Malvales > Malvaceae > Hibiscus > Hibiscus tridactylites. Next base: position 93,729,013 of record OY288270.1, on the reverse strand, counting down.
TCATAAGAATGGTAGAGGCCAGATAATCCAAAGATGCAGCAGAGCTTCCCTCTTCACTAGCAGGTGCATCAGCAGCAACTGGCTCCGATCCCATGCTTGGTTTAGTCCTGGATGAAGCCGGAGACTTTACGTCCTCCTCCTCTTCGACACTAGGTGTAGGTGTAGATGTAGGTGTAGGAGCTGATGCTGGTGCTAGGACCTTCCTCGGAGGGGAAGCCGCGGGAGCGATATATGGAGCAGGGGAAACCGAGGCTACATCTAAAAGACTACTAATTTGCAACACGGAAAGATCATAGGGTTTTGTAGTCACTTCTTTAACAAGTTGGGCTTCAAGGTGAGAGTTTGGTACAGCGGATGTAAACACCACGGGACCTTTGCCCGTGTTGGTCAAGTTCAAGAACCCTACTTGGTTGCGGGCTTTACCGGTCTCTTGATAGAGTGTGGTGAGGATCTTGTTATGTTTAGAATGCGATTTATTGAACTTGGCTCCATCGTAATAATCCAGCACCACATGCACGCTCATCACCATCTTCTTTTGATCCGAGGATAGGCCGGAAAGTGCACCCAAATTACCATTGGAAACGGCAAGAACAGTGACGGTTTGCATGCTATTGATCTGGTCCGCAACACCCGTTTCATTCAACATGCTGCTGAAGTCGGAGAAATCCGAGTAGCCGCTGAGGGTCTTGCCGATGTCTACATTTGCAGCAGCATCAACAGCAGCTAATAAGAGGAACTAAAGGCTGAAGGAGAATGCAACAGCTGGAGAACACATGTGAAACATTTTTTTATTTGTGTGTTGAGAGATATGAAGTTGTTGGTGCTTCAGACAAGGGCACAACACAGGATTTATATACTAAATGTGGATACCAATTCAAGCCTATATTAGTAAGTTTGAGTTTATTTCGACCAAAGATGTGGAGTTTCAGGTTTGGTCAGAGAAACGGAGGGAGCAGATAGTAAATATGTGGAGTGCTGTTTGTTTGCACACCAGGTTAGTTAGGGACTTGACTCATTGTAAATTCTAAACTTTGAGAATTTATTATAATAGATTTATCCGGCTTTTTTTGGGCTAATAACTTATTTTAGACTTTTTGCTTTAAGTTTTTATTCGTGTTGAGTTCGTGTTGCATTTTAATTATATTTTCCGCCGTGTGTACATGTTAGTTATGTGTGTAACAATCTTTTTTCTAGAAAAACTTTTATAGTGTCACTTTTTGAAAAAAGTTTGTAAAGTGGAATTTTCCTTTTAAAAACTCGTTTTTTAGAAAACGGTAAAAATTTAGAGTCGCCACCGGCCACTAAAGTAGGCCGGATATCACAAAACGAGAGATTCGATTTAAAAAGGGTTCGAGAGTTGGTTACGTGTGGGGAAGGGTTAGCACCTTATCACGCCCGAAAATCGGTACTAAATTACTTGTTGCCTTTAACCGATATAAATTATTTAAAACCTAAATTAAATTTAATTAGATGTTCTTAAGCGAAAACTTGACTTAAATGATACGAGCTTTATCAAATCGTGGCTTTGGAATTAATTGAGCATTTAATTAAAAAGGATGATGGTACACCGGACCATAGACTAAATCGACATCATATAAGACTGACTGCCGTGTTAGTTTAGGGTTCGGATCTCGTACGTTACCTTTATGCTTGATGCAAGCAAATAAGGGATGATGATATTGTTCTTTTTAATTACTTACGAATTTACCTTTAGACGATGCGAATCAATCCGAATATTCGGGGAATATCCAATAAGCTATGATATTTCAACCCGAATACATAAATTAATAAATATCTTCTTTTTATGATTATAATCCATTATCATGCAAATTAGAATATCAAAAGTAACATAAATGACAAAAAAATGCATTTTAAGTTGTTAATGTTGTAGTCGTGTTGAGTTCGTGCCTCACGTGATGGTGGTCTAAACTACGGTGATGTGTAGTCCCACCGGTAGTGACTAGTAGGGTAGTACTTTGATGTGTAGTCCCATTGGAAATCCACTAGTCGAAACGGTGATGTGTAGTCCTACCGTATTTGTATGTTGGTTGTGCTCGTGCAAACCATGAGTTGTTGTTGAGATAGACCCTTCGTGCATCCATTGCTCTTCTTGCATTTAAAACGTGTTTTGGAAAACTGCATGTTGTGAATTGTAGAGCTTCTCTCACTAAGCTAGTTGACTTACGCTCTTTTTGTTTCCAACGTGCAGATCGTTAGAGTTCAGGAGGCAAGCGGGTGAGGGATGAGCCTTTTGGAGTTCTCAAGCTAGTTCAAGTATGGTTTGTTTTTTTTTTGTAATAACGCCTAGACAATGGGGTATAGAGTTTAGGAGTTGGTGCCAAACTCCTTAGGAGATTATGTTTGAGTATGTTAAACTCATGTTGTGATGTGTTTTTGCTTCTTGGATGATAGCCTATGATTCACATGTTGTTTAATTGCACATGCCTAAACATGTATGTTGTTGGCCTATGTATGCCTTATGCTTGACTACCTTGTGTATGATGCCTTGTGCTTGCCAAGTAGGCTTCTTCTTGTGAAATTGCATGGAGTCTTGATTTGTATGTTTTTCGTTAGATTAAATGCCTCCCATGTTAAATCCCGATTGTGGTTTGATGTATGTATGTTTGTATGTGCTTAGGGGAGTCCAAAAATGCATCTAGAATTGTGTTTGGGGTCACCAAGTTCGGAATTGAGGAATTGTAGAGCAGGGGTATCGATACGGTTAGACCCGTATCGATACGACCTTCTTGTTCCAGGCCTCGCGTTTCGATACGCGAGGGGGCGTATCGATACCTTTTTGGTCACTGAAGTTACTATCCATTTCGGTATCGAAACGGCCCTCTGGCGTTCCGAAATGGTCTTCTTAGCGTTGACCGTGAGAAGTTGACCGTTGGGGAGAGTATCGATACACTCTTTGGGTGTATCGATACGGTCTCCACGGGTTGACTCTGACCAGCTGACTTAGTCAAGGCGTATCGATACACCCCTTAGGTGTATCGATACCGCCTGCAGTTTAAGTTTAAAATTGGGCTGTTAAATGTTGTTTTGGGTTCGTTCGATTGTCTCGTGTATGTTTTCCGCTGTTTGATCACCTAGGATTTTAATACTCCTCTAGACACGATTAAAATGAAAAAAATAGGGTTGCTAACCGAAGGGGAGCCTTAGCGGGTTTCACTTCGGTTTTCCCCGTGTGGCCCTTTCGGACCAGTCATCCGGCCAGACCAGGACGAGGGGGTTACATTTATTGGTATTAGAGCCTGAGGTTTCCGAGACCTCGGGCAGGTAAGTGAGGTGAGTTAAGGTATCATGAGTGTTTTGCCATGAATGTCTAAATTTTGTCTCTAGCACGATGTATGAATGCATGCTATAGTGACCTTGCTGTTGTTTGAGTGTTGGTTCGAGTCCCTATTGTTAGGCGTTGTTGTCGAAATAAAAAGGGAAAATTGTTTTGGTTTAAAGAGCTTGAGAACCAGAGTCCTTTGCCCCTTGCTAACCTAATGTTTCTTTGTTGTTGTGTGTTTGTTGTTTTAGATCACTTTAATTTCTATGGTGAGACCGAGGGGACGGCCTAGGGCGGGTGGCCAGACACCCGAGAACGTGCCTCATGCTCTTAATGCTCTCGATGGTAATGGAGGGAACGTCGAAGGTGATGGTAATGGGCCTCAGGCTGAGGCTAATGTGGGAGATAATGGGGCTCAAGCGGGCCAAGGTCAGGCAGGTTCAAATGTGGCTCATCTGATTCAGACCATAGCCGGAGCTTTTCAGACAGCTTTGGCCGGTATGCAAGCTGCAGCACCACCTCAGGGTGCGGGGACAGGATTGCCCCAAGAGAGGCTTCGTAACTTGGGGGCAGTTGAGTTTCGTGGGTTGTCTCCGGAGGGTTCGGAAGGGTGGCTTGAGAACACTACTCGCATCTTGGGTCAGATGGAGTGTTCGGATGCCCGTAAGTTGGGATGCATAGTCTCATTGCTTCAGGGAGACGCTTATACTTGGTGGACCACTGTTATTTCTGGTTTGGCCGAGGCGGATGTCACATGGGAGTTTTTCAGGAATGCCTTCAAGAGGAAGTACCTCGGGGTTCGGTACTTGGATGAAAAGAAAAGGGAGTTCATGGCTTTGGTTCAAGGAAATAATACCGTGTCTGAGTATGAGATCCAGTTTGTGAGATTGAGCCAGTACGCGCCAGAGTTGATTCCAGATGAGAATGAGCGATGTGAGCGTTTCAGATATGGGTTGACTACCGATGTGAAGACCTACATGTTGGCCTCCGACTACACTGAGTTCGATGTCTTGGTTTCTAGGGCCAAGGATATAGAGCAGAACCTGAGCTCTAGAGCACGTGCTGGTGGGTCTGACTCCGGGAAGAGACATGCGAACTGGGATAGAGATCATGCCAAGAGGCATAGGGATAGGAGGTGCCAGCCGGATACGAGGCCTAAGGGTGGTAACCATGGTCAGGGCCGTCAGGGCCAAGGGGCCGTTGGGTACATTCCGGAGTGCACTAGGTGCGGGAGACGCCACCCAGGTGAGTGCATGGGTATGTTTGGGGCGTGTTGGAACTGTAGCTCCCGAGACCATTTGAGGCGTGATTGTCCAAACCCAGTTAGGGGAGGACAGGCTCCAGCGAGGGGTTTTGAGCATCAGAGAGGTCGTGGACGCGGCCGTGGGAACTTCCAGCCGAGGAATGCGGGTCAGAGGAACTTGGCTCATGTGGTAGCAGTCCAGCCCGATGGAGGAGGACCGGCTAGGGTGTACGCTCAGCGAGAGGCTGGGAATGACACTGATGTCATTGTAGGTAATTTCACATTACAGTCTTTGAGTTTGCTTTCTCTAATAGATTCGGGGTCAACACATTCGTATATTTTGGGTGAACACGCAAAGTCATTAGGATTACCTTGTGATTGGCTAGAGGTAGGTGTAAATGTCACTAGCTCTTTTGGTGATACAGTGGTAGTTAGGAAAGTGTATAGGAGGTGTCCTTTGATGGTTCAGGGCCACATATTTCCGGTCGATATGATGGAGCTACCCTTTTATGGCTTTGATGTGATTTTGGGCATGGATTGGGTTGTAGAGCATAGAGCTAGGGTTGACTACGAGACTAAGAGGGTCTCTTTGAGGCTTACCGATGACTTTGAGGTTGTGGTAGTTGGGGAGAATGTCAAGTTTTTGTCCAATGTGGTTTCAGCTTTGGAAGCTCAGAGGTTGTTGGGTACAGGGTGCCAGGCTTACTTGGCTTACGTAATGAACCCGAATATGAGTGAGGTGAGGCCCCAGGACATCAGGACTGTATGTGACTTCCCGAGTGTTTTTCCGGAAGAACTACCAGGCTTGCCTCTAGATAGAGCAGTTGAGTTTGCTATTGAGACATATTCTGACTCTGCACCGGTGTCGATTGCTCCGTATAGAATGGCACCGAAAGAGTTGAAAGAGTTGAAGACACAACTTCAGGAGTTGACTGACAGAGGCTTTATTAGGCCTAGTGTTTCCCCGTGGGGTGCTCCGGTTTTGTTTGTGAAAAAGAAGGATGGTAGCATGAGAATGTGTATAGACTATAGACAGTTGAATAAGGTGACAGTGAAAAACAAATATCCCTTGCCAAGGATAGACGACTTGCTAGACCAGTTGAGGGGTGCTTCCGTGTTTTCAAAGATTGACTTGAGGTCTGGATATTATCAGTTAAAGGTAAAGGATGTGGACATACCGAAGACAACCTTTTGTACACGTTATGGGCATTATGAGTTTTTGGTGATGCCTTTTGGGTTGACCAACGCTCCAGCAGCCTTTATGGATATGATGAACCGAGTGTTCCATAAGTTCTTGGACAGGTTTGTGGTAGTGTTTATCGATGACATCCTGGTGTACTCTAGGACCGAGGAGGAGCACGATGAACACTTAAGGTTAGTGCTTCAGACCCTACTTGAGAATCAGTTGTACGCCAAGCTAAGTAAGTGTGAGTTTTGGATTAGGGAGGTGGTCTTCCTTGGTCACGTGATCTCGGCTAGTGGGATTAGTGTAGACCCCAAGAAGATTGAAGCCATTGTGAATTGGAAACAACCGAAGTCAGTGACAGAAATCCACAGCTTCCTAGGTTTGGCGGGGTACTATAGAAGGTTTGTTGAGGGGTTCTCAAGAATAGCGGCTCCGTTGACCAAGTTACTACAGAAGAATGTTCCGTATGAGTGGCCAGATGCGAGACAAGAAGCGTTTGAGAAACTGAAGAAAGCTTTGACCGAAGCTCCTATTTTGATTTAGCCTGAGCCGGGGAGAGAGTTTGTGATTTACAGTGATGCATCTTACGTGGGGCTAGGTTGTGTACTTATGCAAGAAGGTAAGGTAGTGGCATATGCTTCGCGACAGTTGAAGGTCCATGAGAAGAATTACCCCACACATGACATAGAGTTGGCTGCAGTGGTGTTCGCGTTGAAAATTTGGAGACACCATCTTTATGGTGAGAAGTGCACCGTGTACACCGACCACAAGAGTTTGAAATATTTGATGTCTCAGAGGGAGTTGAACCTCAGACAACGAAGGTGGTTAGAGCTTCTTAAGGATTATGACCTTACCATAGAGTATCATCCGGGCAAGGCAAATGTGGTGGCCGATGCCTTGAGTAGGAAGGTGGCCGTTGAGTTGCGAGCGATGTTTGCAAGGTTGAGTGTGTCTACGGATGGTGGGTTAGTGGCCGAGCTTCAAGCTAAGCCATCATTGATTCAGTTGATTCGTGAGAAGCAGTTGCGAGATGAGTCTTTGGCACCTCACGTGCAAGACATAGCCGAAGATAGGCCTACCCAGTATTGCTTTGGAGAGAATGGGATCCTATGTTTCAAGGATAGGATACTGGTTCCGGAGGATGCCGAGTTGAGGCGTACGATCTTGAGTGAGGCTCACAATAGTCCTTTTGCTATGCATCCGGGCAGCACGAAGATGTATCGAGGATTGAAGGAAGAGTATTATTGGGTTGGTTTGAAAAAGGATGTAGCCGAGTTCGTAAGTAGATGCATGGTTTGTCAGAGAGTCAAGGCTGAGCACCAGTTTCCCTTAGGGTTGTTGCAACCGTTGAAAATTCTGGAGTGGAAGTGGGAGCGTATCACTATGGACTTTGTGTCAGGACTTCCGTTGACTCCTACGAAGAAAAATTCAGTATGGGTGATTGTAGATAGATTCACCAAGTGTGCTCACTTCATACCGGTTCATACTGCCTATACATTAGACAAGTTGGCCGAATTGTATATTCGTGAGATTGTGAGACTACATGGAGTGCCGAAGTCGATTGTGTCAGATCGAGATCCGGGATTTACCTCTAGATTCTGGGAGTGTTTGCATCGAGCCTTGGGCACTTGGTTGAACTTCAGCACTTCGTATCATCCACAATCAGATGGACAGTCTGAGAGGGTAATTCAGATATTGGAGGATATGTTGAGGTGTTGTATCATTGACTTTCAGGGGTCATGGGAGAAATTCCTACCATTAGTGGAGTTCGCGTATAACAACAGTTTTCAGTCAAGCATACAAATGGCTCCCTATGAGGCATTGTATGGTAGGAAGTGTAGGACCCCGATATGTTGGGCCGAGGTCGGACAGAAACTTGTGCCGATGCCCGAATTGCTTAAGGGAACCATCGAGAAGGTGAAGTTGATATGTGATCGCTTGAAAGCGGCTTCAGATCGGCAAAAGTCCTATGCCTACTTAAAAAGGAAGGAGATAGAATACTCCGTGGGGGATAAAGTGTTTTTGAAAGTCTCACCTTGGAAAAAGGTGATGAGGTTTGGGAGGAAAGGCAAGTTGAGCCCAAGGTACATAGGGCCTTATGAGATAGTTGAGAGAATTGGTCCGGTTGCATATAGATTGAGGCTCTCAGTTGAGCTAGAGAAGATTCATGATGTATTTCATGTGTCGATGCTTAGGAGGTATAGATCGAATTCGTCCAATGTTATGCCAGTGGAAGAAATAGAGTTGAATCCGGACTTGTCTTACAATGAGGAACCAGTTGAGATACTTGCTTCAGATAGCAAGGTACTGCGTGGCAAGACTATAGAGTTGGTCAAAGTATTGTGGAGACATAGAGGTGTGGAGGAGGCCACGTGGGAGAGGAAAGCTGACATGCTTGAGCAGTTTCCATATTTGTTTCCGTCAGGTAATTTCGAGGACGAAACTTCTTAAGTGGGGGAGAGTTGTAACACCCGGGTTCGGGGGTCGGGTGAAAATAATAATTTAAAAATAGTTCGGGTTTCGGTTCTTAATTTTTAAGTAATAAAATAATGGTTTGGGCCTCGGGTTTTAAGACAAATAAAATCTAGTTGGACCATTTTCAAGACAAGCCCAAATTTGCCATGGTGTCATCCATTGTAGTTCCCTTAATTCATTAAGGGCATTTGGGTCTTTAGCCTTTTAATTTTAAACCAACCTAAATAATGTTTTTATTTTGAGTCATCTTTTTCCCCTCTACTATCCATTTCCACGTCAAAAAAACCCTCTCCCCTTTGGAACACCATTCCATTCCTTAACTCACCCATTCTTGAAGGTTTTTCAAAGGTAAGGCCGTTTTTGACTTTCTCTCATTATCCTCTACTAGCACATACCTTTATTTTCTAGAAAACTCATGATTTTAGTAATTTGGGTGTTTTGAAATTTGTGTTAAAAATGTCATTTTTAACATCCTTAACTTAGGTTTTTGATTTATTTATGTTATATGAGTTGTTTTGAGTCTAAAGGGGTCCAATGGGTATGATTTTTACAAGGTTTGGGGTGATTCCCGAAATGGGGTTTTGGGGAGGTTTTTGGGAGGTTTTAAGTTGAGTTTTGGGGGGTGTTTTATGTGAATAGAAGAGGGCTGATGGATAGGCTACATGTAAGGATAGTTTTGGAGGCTTTAGGGAGTATTTTGAGGGTTGAAATCAATGGATTTAAGGGGTGCTTAAGGGCTGCTCGGGAATTGAAATTTTGGGCTTGTTTTCAATGGAAAATTTGAAGTCTTGTGCTTGGTAGGTAATCCGGGTTGATTATTTTGGATTATGGACTGATTAGGGATTGTTTATTTGGTGTTGGAATGTTTAGAAACGAGAAATTTGGTTGGTGAAGCTTCGGGGACAAATTCGGGGATTTCGGAGTCTTGAGCTTGGCCTTCGATCTTCTCTTGGGTAGCAACGGTGAGTAGAATTGTTGATTTTTTTCATTGTGCTCGATATGGATCCTTTGGGGTTTGGGTGGGACCTTGAGGGGTCACCTAAACCCGAGTGTAAGCCCTCTACTCTTATGTTGTTGTGATATGATGAATGTTTATACGTTGTGATTATTGAGTACATTTTAAGTTGTTAATGTTGTAGTCGTGTTGAGTTCGTGCCTCACGTGATGGTGGTCTAAACTACGGTGATGTGTAGTCCCACCGGTAGTGACTAGTAGGGTAGTACTTTGATGTGTAGTCCCATTGGAAATCCACTAGTCGAAACGGTGATGTGTAGTCCCACCATATTTATATGTTGGTTGTGCTCGTGCAAACCATGAGTTGTTGTTGAGATAGACCCATCGTGCATCCATTGCTCTTCTTGCGTTTAAAACGTGTTTTGGAAAACTGCATGTTGTGAATTGTAGAGCTTCTCTCACTAAGTTAGTTGGCTTACGCTCTTTTTGTTTCCAACGTGCAGATCGTTAGAGTTCGAGAGGCAAGCGGGTGAGGGATGAGCCTTTTGGAGTTCTCAAGCTAGTTCAAGTATGGTTTGTTTTTTTTGTAATAACGCCTAGGCAATGGGGTATAGAGTTTAGGAGTTGGTGCCAAACTCCTTAGGAGATTATGTTTGAGTATGTTAAACTCATGTTGTGATGTGCTTTTGCTTCTTGGATGGTAGCCTATGATTCTCATGTCGTTTAATTGCACATGCCTAAACATGTATGTTGTTGGCCTATGTATGCCTTATGCTTGACTACCTTGTGTATGATGCCTTATGCTTGCCAAGTAGGCTTCTTCTTGTGAAATTGCATGAAGTCTTGATTTGTATGTTTTTCGTTAGATTAAATGTCTCCCATGTTAAATCCCGATTGTGGTTTGATGTATGTATGTTTGTATGTGCTTAGGGGAGTCCAAAAATGCATCTAGAATCGTGTTTGGGGTCACCAAGTTTGGAATTGAGGAATTGCAGAGCAGGGGTATCGATACGGTTAGACCCGTATCGATACAGCCTTCTTGTTCCAGGCCTCGCGTTTCGATACGCGAGGGGGCGTATCGATACCTTTTTGGTCACTGAAGTTACTATCCATTTCGGTATCGAAACGGCCCTCTGGAGTTCCGAAACGGTCTTCTTAGCGTTGACCGTGAGAAGTTGACCGTTGGGGAGAGTATCGATACACTCTTTGGGTGTATCGATACGGTCTCCACGGGTTGACTCTGACCAGTTGACTTAGTCAAGGCGTATCGATACACCCCTTAGGTGTATCGATACCGCCTGCAGTTTAAGTTTAAAATTGGGCCGTTAAATGTTGTTTTGGGTTCGTTCGATTGTCTCGTGTATGTTTTCCGCTGTTTGATCACCTAGGATTTTAATACTCCTCTAGACACGATTAAAATGAAAAAAATAAGGTTGCTAACCGAAGGGGAGCCTTAGCGGGTTTCACTTCGGTTTTCCCCGTGTGGCCCTTTCGGACCGGTCATCCGGCCAGACCGGGACGAGGGGTTACAAATCTAATACATCATGAGCTTCACCAATGACACTTATTGGGTTCAATTAAATTTAAATTATAACGACCAATACAACTCTTAAATGATACGATGTTTAATTAATAAACAAATAATTATGATAAAAAATTGATAATCATGTAATATACATCACTATAGTTTTTTAAATTATCAATTCTTGTAATATAGGTGTGCTCGGTTAGTTTATATTAAAGAAAAGTTTATTTATAAACTTGTTTATAAGTTCGTTTCTTTTTTTTTCTTTTTACATTTAAAATATTGGTAAAAATAAAAATTAAATTAAACATGATGTAAAGTTCAGAGTTGAAACTATGAAGACTGAAGAGTTTAAGGAATATTAGCGTAGTTTCACCCTTTTTCGGATTGCAAATAAAAGGGTAAATAAAAGCGTAATTTCACCAGTAATGAATGCCATTTTTTTCCACAGCAAAGTTCAAAATTTTATTAAAATAGGAACAATGTTCGTGAAAAGAGGACAAACACCAGAGTAGGCTCACACTACATCACCTTAACACTAAAAAAATCACCTTCTAACAAGAACACCATGCAAACATAAACAGCCGTTAAAAAAAGCAGTAACCAAATATGAACGAAAACCAAGACAAAGTTTCACTACTCCCCCGAGAAATCCTCCAAATGTGTCTGACCAATTGAACCAAGATAAAATTTCACCAGTAATGAATGCTGTTTGAATCGGGTAACGGTTTTGCTTATTAAATCCCCTTGTTTTGTCCACTCAAATCATTGCAAGCAAGAACCAAACCGAGGTGGAAATCATAAGAATGGTAGAGGCCAGATAATCAACAAACGGTACAGATGCAGCCGCAGAGCTTTCCTGTTCACTAGCAGGAGCATCAGCAGCAACTGGCTCGGATCCCATGCTTGGTTTAGTCCTCGATGAAGCCGGAGAATTGACCACGTTCTCGTCGTCGACACTAGGTGTAGGTGCAGATGTAGGTGTAGTAGAAGCCGGTGCTAAGACCTTCCTCGGAGGGGAAGCCTTGGGAGCAATATATGGAGCAGGCGAAATCGAGGCTACATCTAAAAGATTGCTAATTTGCAATACGGAAAGATCATAAGGCATTGTAGTGACTTCTTTAACAAATTGGGCTTCAAGGTGAGAGTTCGGTGCAGCGGAAGAAAACACCACGGGACCTTTCCCCGTGTTTGTCAAGTTCAAGTAACCGACCTGGTGGCGGGCTTTACCGGTTTGCTGATAGAGTGTGGCGAGAATCTTGTTATGTTTAGAATGTGATTTATTGAACTTGGCTCCATCGTAATAATCGAGTATCACATGCACGCTCAAGACCATCTCCTTTTGATCCGAGGATAGGCCGGAAAGTGCACCCAGATTACCATTAGAAACAGCAAGAACAGTGACGGTTCCCTTGCTGTTGATCTGGTCCGCAACACCCGTTTCATTCAACATGCTGTTGAAGTCGGAGAAGTCCGAGAAGCCGCTTAGGGTCTTGACGATGTCTAAATTAGCAGCAGCAACAACTAATAAGAGGAACAAAAGGCTGAAGGAGAATACAACAGCTGGAGATGACATGAGAAACATTTTTTTGGTTTGTTGTTTGTAAGATGAGAGTTATGAAGTTGTTGGTGCTTCAGACAAGGTTACAACACATGATTTATATACAAAATGTGGATACCGATTCAAGTCTATATTGTTAAGTTTGAGTTTATTTCGACCGAAGAAGTGGGATTTCAGTTTTGGTCAGAGAAACACAGAGAGCAAATAGTGAATATGTGGGGTTTTTCTGTTTGTTTGCACACTAGGTTCGCTACGGACTTGACTCATTGTAAATTCTAAACCTTGAGAATTTATAATATAATAGATTTATCTGTAATTTTTATGGGCTAATAATTTGTTCTCTGCCTTTTGTTATAAGTTTTTATTTGTGTTGAGTAAATGTTCCATTTTAATTATACTTTATGCGGTGTATGTGTTATTTTATTTAATATTTTATACTGTTCACACATATGTAAACATTATGTTCTTCACTAATCAATCATACAAAATCTTAGTTATACAAATTCAAAGAAGTAGTTAAGTATTACCGCTCATCCAAGCTGCAACAATCGATCTCTAACAAGTTTCTCTTTTCATTCTTGATTTGATATTCGAAGGCACAATATCCTCAGATACACAACAATATGGAATTCACCAATAATGACATTAAAACGGATCATTAGAAAAACATCTTAGAGTATCTGTTAGAGATCGATTGAAACATGGAAAAATATCGTCAGATACAAAACCTCCTTGCGAATGAAAAACAACAATCTATCTCCAAGGAGGTTCTTTTATCATTCGCAACCCGATATTTGAAGTCATAATATCGTCAGATATATAATAATATATAATACATCAATAACGACATTAAAACTAATAATCAGACTACATCTTAGATTCAAACATGGAAAAATAATTTATCAAGGTCAAATTTCGCAAAATGAACTATAAAATCGGACTCGAGACGTCGAAACCATCTATATAAGGTATCCTTTAAAAAGTCAACAACGACCAATGACCAACAGTCAACAGCAGCTCGGTCAACCTGATCAACAACTCAGACAGCTCGGTCGACGGCTCACACAGCTTAGTTAAGTGGCTCAGCTCGTCTTACTCAACAAATTAAAATTCAGATGGTTGGTCAACGACTTAGATGGATGACTTCACCGCTAGGGATGAAAAAAAATCGAAACCGGTAGGTTCCGACCCGATCCGATCTGGTAGGGTCAATTTTTTTTGTTGGAATTTTTAGTTTTCGGGTTGAGTCAAATTTTAAAGAAGTTTGCGTCGGGCTGGGTTCAGGTTTAGGGTGAAAATTCCCCAACCTACCCAGTTCATTTACAAATATATATTTGTATTTATTATATATCATATTTAATATTTTTATTAATTTTCTTCGAGTCGGGTTTAATTGGATTTTTTATTAAAATTTTATGGTCGGGTCGGGGTCGGTTTATACTATTATTATATCATGTCGGGGATAAAGATATATGAAACTCGAGTTGGGTCGGGTTGGGCAGAAGTTTTAAATTTTGGGTTGAGTTCGGGTCGGCCAAAAACCCGCCCCTCCCCGTTACCATCCCTATAAATCACCGCTGCTGAAGCACACCCACGTGTAAGCAATGACGCATGCGGCGACTTCTGACGACGAGAAAGCTTTGGCCAACTCCAAATATGGAGTAGGCAATTGATCGACTCGAGTTAAAAATTTCGAGTTAATCAAGTTGAAAAGTTATTTTATAACTCAAACTTTATTTAATTTTTTTTGAGTCGATTCAAATAATTTAATTTTTTTCGAATCGAATATTGCACACTCTTAACTTCAGATGAGCTTGATGGAAGCTGCTGGGAAGTTCAATGGAGTTCAACTCGGTTTTACCTAACACTATGATTGAGCCGGAAGCAAAGGTTTGTGACTTGGTTTCCTCAAATGGTGATTGAAACTCGAATCAATTGAATCTATTTTTCGATGAGCATGTCTTGGCCTATATTAGGAATATTTGTTCGCCGAGCCCTCTTCTCGGCCTTGATACTTGCTATTGGCCAGGTAATTTACATCGTGTATTTTCGGTTAAAAGTGCATACGCAGCTATAGGCTATAGCTCAACAAGATTGGTCTGCTCCTAATCTTTGGTGGAAGTTAATATGGAAATTATGTATCCCCGAGAGAGTCCGCGGATTCTTGTGGCTTGCTTTTTAGGATAAGCCCCTTAGCAATTCGGTACGAGATCATCGCCATCTCACTGATTCTGTTGCTTGTGATGTTTGTAGCGCTCAAGATGAATCTTTACTGCACATTTTGCGTGACTGTCCGAGCATACAGGGCCTATGGCGGGATATTTTAAATGCTAAGATGGACATTGCTTTTTTCACTCTCCCCCTACAAGAGTGGATTCTCAAAGGGATCTCTTCCACTTGTCTTTGTGGCCTCATCGAGGGACTGTGTGGTATTTGTTTTCATCTTTGATTTGGCAATGTTGAAAAGCTCGAAATGCTTTTATCTTGATAAAGTGGTTTACTGGGCAAAACAGTATGATTCTCGGTCTGTTTCTCCTTCACTTGAGTTGGTACAATGACAGGCGCCACCTTTCTTTGGGATGGGTGTGCTTAAACACTGATGGGGCTGTTTCGATAAGGTCGGGTTCTGCATCTATAGGTGGCGTGTTTAGGGACCACGCTGGACAGCACATTCTCTTCTTCGCCAAAGTCATCGACTTTTCCAATGTCCTTCAATCCAAATTGTAGAGTTTATATGAGGGGTTACGCCTAGCATGGAGTCGTGGATTCAACCAATTGATAGTTCAAATTGACAAGGGTGATGTTTTAGACTTGCTCACCTATCTTTCCGCCTCTAGCCCGCATTCTTTTGTGAGACCTGTTGCTATTTTACTTATAATCTGTGAAGGTCCAAAATACTTTACTGACTTCACCACGAAAATGCTTACTTTTGTTACATCATTGACATTTTTAGAGGCGCTTCTTCATAAAGATGTTCACGGCCCGTATATTTTTGTATGAGATGTTTTTAATTGTAATGGCTATGGCCTCTTATTTATTCTAAAAAAAGGAAAAAGGAAAAAGAAAGAGAGATCTGATTTTCCCTCAAAACAGACGTCAATTTCCTTCAAATACATCGCCTACCAAACAGGAAAAATCAAACATATCAAACATTTTGAAAGTTCACACAAAAGACTCCGAACTTTAACCTGATTACAAATTAGTCTCCAATTTTCTTAAATTGAGCTTCCAAGTTTCTTTTTCTTTAAATTTAGCCCACAATTCAGAGTACCAAAAACATGAATCCAAGATCCCAACTACTAACCCGAAATCGAGTCGTTACATCCCCTTCTACCATCTTCTTTAGCAACTTTGGATTCAAAATCCACCAATAAATCAGTGAAAATGATGTGTTTAAACATTAAACGATTTAATTCCCAGTCTGGTAACAAAAATCACAATCAGAAAAATAATTCTCAAACCTCCTTGTCTGACCTTCTAACCCCATATTGCAGTTCATGTTGAGATTTTAGATAAAGAGTAAGGGTCTTTTTCCCCTGTTTAGATGGTTTTTGCTCTTCCTTATCTTGATTTTTCTCATGTTGTTCAACGAGTTTTGAATTTTAGAGGCGAGTGATTAGGAGAAGAAGGGTTGAAGATAAAAGAAAATTAATATTTATTTTAATTTTAACTTTTTTTTTATTTTATATCTTTTAAAAGAAAATTAATAAACATTCCAGGTGTTAGATAGTTATTGGCTAAGAAATATTTAACGGTCGTAACAAAAATAAACCTTAAAATAGTAATAAAATAGAACTTTAAACACTTACTTTAATAAAAAAACTTAAGCACTTAAAATAAAAAAAGTATAATTTAAATATTTATTTTGTAATTAAGCCTAAAATATAAGTTCATTCTCTAATCTCTACAATTCCATATTGACCGACTTCAAGTATCATTTTCAAAGTTTTTATTATTGTTTTCTTTTATATTTTACAATTTTTTTGACAAATTTTATTTCTAATCTTAATCCTACTTAGAAGCAAGAGCAAGAAGAAGAAAGGATTTATAGGGTCTAAAACTCATAGTTTAAAGAATATGAGGAAATAAACATGAACAAATTGATCAACTGGTCAAATGTAAAACTGATCAAATATTCTACTATTAGCATTATATGATATGCGCATTTTAATTATTGCATCTTTTTACTGTTTTAATCAACAAAACTGAGGAATATAATATGGATGTGTGAAGTAAGCACCACCAAACTACGTGTAAAATTCTTTTGATATGTTCATCAATCTATATAATAGTCATTATAATTTTAATTTTTCATGTAAAAATCTCGTACAAATGGGATTTGAATTCAACGCTGCATATTCTATTTTAGCTTTATCCCAAATTTGTAATCGCTTTGACAATAGGGGTTATTCTAATAAAAAATATTTAGCGTCTAGTTTTAGTAGCACTAGATAGAAAATGATGAACCCAATCTTGTGCTTAGAGGAAAAAGTATACGTTAATTTTAGGAGATTTGAATTCAAGTGACTTTCTTTGTAAGATTTATGTTACTAAAAAATTAAAAAAATAATAACATACGATACTAGTTATTATTATTTGTTTAGTTAATAGCAGTAGCAGAAACCATAAAAAATATCGCTTTTATTGATTTATCTTTTGAAAACAACGATTGAGCTCAAGCAAGAATTTGAGCAATTCTGTAGATGTCTTCCGAGAAGCTGCATGTTGAGTAGAGTTGAACATTCGATCTGAGTCGAGTAAAAAGTTCCCAACTAGTCTTATTGACTAGGACTTATTTTATAACTCAAATCATTGCCAGCAAGAACCAAGCCGAAGTGGAAATCATAAGAATGGTAGAGGCCAGATAATCCACAGATGCAGCAGCAGAGCTTCCCTCTTCACTAGCAGGAGCATCAGCAGCAACTGGCTCCGATCCCATGCTTGGTTTAGTCCTGGATGAAGCCGGAGACTTTACGTCCTCCTCCTCTTCGACACTAGGTGTAGGTGTAGATGTAGGTGTAGGAGCTGATGCTGGTGCTAGGACCTTCCTCGGAGGGGAAGCCGCGGGAGCGATATATGGAGCAGGGGAAACCGAGGCTACATCTAAAAGACTACTAATTTGCAATACGGAAAGATCATAAGGTTTTGTAGTCACTTCTTTAACAAGTTGGGCTTCAAGGTGAGAGTTTGGTACAGCGGATGTAAACACCACGGGACCTTTGCCCGTGTTGGTCAAGTTCAAGAACCCTACTTGGTTGCGGGCTTTGCCGGTCTCTTGATAGAGTGTGGTGAGGATCTTGTTATGTTTAGAATGCGATTTATTGAACTTGGCTCCGTCGTAATAATCCAGCACCACATGCACGCTCATCACCATCTTCTTTTGATCCGAGGATAGGCCGGAAAGTGCACCCAAATTACCATTGGAAACAGCAAGAACAGTGACGGTTGACATGCCGTTGATCTGGTCCGCAACACCCGTTTCATTCAACATGCTGCTGAAGTCGGAGAAATCCGAGTAGCCGCTGAGGGTCTTGCCGATGTCTACATTTGCAGCAGCATCAGCAGAAGCTAATAAGAGGAACAAAAGGCTAAAGGAGAATGCAACAGCCGGAGAAGACATGGGAAACATTTCTTTTTATTTCTGTGTTGAGAGATATGATGTTATTGGTGCTTCAGACCAGGGTACAACACAGGATTTATATACAAATTGTATATACCAATTCAACCCTATATTAGTAGGTTTGAGTTTATTTCGACCGAAGAAGTGGGATTTCAGTTTGGTTAGAGTAACAGAGAGAGTAGATAGTGAACATGTGGGGCTCTTTTCGTCTGGTAAAAACCGAATCCCTGTTTGTTAGGGACGTGACTCATTGTAAATTTTAAACTTTGAGAATTTATTACTCAATCAGTCTTCAATTATTTCTCAGAAAATTTTATAGTGCTTGTCGAGTAACGATGACCACCACTATTGACGAGCACTGATAAACACTGATAGATTATTTTATAAAAATTTTAAATTTATAGTATTTAATGCGTAATTATAATTTTTTTTCAAATTTGAAAATGTAATTTAATTAAAGTATTTTTTAGTTTTAAATTTATTTTAAATATTATTAATCAAAATAAACTATCTCAAATCAAAAAATTATAGTTTTTTTTTTGCTTTGAAATTAACCCAATTGCCGTTGCACCCACCGCCAACCGCCGTCGTCGCCGACAACCTTTGCCGCCGCCGACAGCCGCCGCTAGTCCTAATTCTTTGTTGTAATTAAGTAATATATCCCCAATTTTTGAAACCCTAATCATCACCCTAACCAAAATTATGTTAATTGGCTTATGTAATTCAAAATTGAGAACCCTAACGCCTTTGCTAAGACCCCAAAATCAGTTACAGCAAGCCAATTTTTTTGATTGATTTGAAAAATTAATGGCCGATCCGAAATCTCCAATTTTATTGTTCGTCGCGCGTATCGGTACGGTATTCTTCGCATACTGGTACGCGTGAGAATATCGTACCGATACGCTATGTGTACCGGTACAGTTTTTAGCCAATGAAAATTCAGTGATAACTTACCGTACCTGTACGTTGGATATTACGGTATCGGTACGGTATGTGTACCGATACATTTTTTGGTCACTAAATTTTCAGCGATATCGTGTAGTACCGATACGATATTTTTACCGTACCGTTATGTTACTAGTTCCAAACCTGTATCGGTACGGTACTGATAGCGTACCGGTACGCTAGCTTTAAATGTTGAAATATGAAGCATGACTAATGTACGTCAATCACTCCTGATATTAATATAAGGATGTAAGTTTTTCCGCACAAAGTATAAGTTCGACTACTCCGTTGCAAGTCGTGTGATGAAATGAAGGCAACTGTTCAGATATACGATACAATCAGTATTTGGAAATGATACCCGTGAAGTGCATACATCAGAACGTTTGGTTAGTACTATAAGGTTGGGACATGTTAGTTCGATTGATTTTAGAGGCTCGATAAACTTCTGGAAAACTTAAATATTGTAAATCGTCATTTCATCACTATTGGGCTAAATTAAAAAATCACCCCTAATAGTTAAATGACCAAAATGCCCTCGTTGGCCAAAGTAATCAAAATAACCCTGAATGTATCTGATGTCGTGAAAGATCTTGGCGTAGAAATCTCTGAATGCTTGGTTGGAAACCTGTTGAGCAAATAGAATTTCTGAGCCACTGTTTATGCCTTGTTGGTATAAATTACTAAAAAGCCCATGTGTGATAAAATGACCATAATGCCCTTGTAAGCTTAAATGAGTAAATCGCTCATGATATATCTAAACTCTCAAAGATCTTAATGTATCATCTCTTGAATATCTGGTTTGAACCGTTAGTACGAACCACCTTTTTATAGGGACTTCGTTTCTAAAATCTGTTCAAATTGTCAAAAGTTTAATGTGTTCCCTTTCGTAAATGCCAAGTATCTCCAAGGAATAAATTGTTCAACCTAGTGTGTTCCATGTGTGCTACACGGCTGTTTTTGCATACTGATTTACATGTTATAATACCGATCACGTGCACATGATTGACATACTTGAACTCACATGAACATGACATGTTTTATAAATTAAGCATGACCGTACTATATTTCTGGTATATGCATATGCACCCGATATGACAAACATGCTATATGGATAATGTGTTACTAAAAATACAGTTATTGATTAATGAACTATTGATGATATGATTCACTGGGGTACTTAGGACATGATATGAAGTTACCGTCGGCTCAGCCCTGATCCAGTTGGTAAGTTCGTCCGTTTTCGGTCCTATGCTTCGGCTAGGTCCGCCCGTTTTCGGTCTTATGCTTCGGCTAGGTCCGCCCATTTTTGGTTCCTATGCTTTGGCTAGAGCCGCCCATATTCTAAGGTATTCCTTAGGATGGTACTCACGCCCATTGGGCTCGGGTTAATGGTTGTACATGATACCGCACTGGGGAAACTAAATACTGAAGTATGGTTGGAGGGTAAATAAAGAATTAAAATGAACTTTACTGCTAACAAATGTATTTGAAATAAAAAGGTTTACTACATTGTTACATTTCACGCGTTAACGTTGCACCGTTGGAACACACTAAACACTAAACTCTCTGATTTCCACCTCCGTATGTTATCAGCCTATATAACTCTCGTCTAATTATCGATGTTTGAATAAAGAACAAATATTGTTATTCTCGAGTATGATGCAACCTCAAAATTGTAGAATAGAAGTGGAGACTGTTACTATATGGAACATCATGAAAATGTTATGCCTACCATATATATATTTGCATGAGCTTATAGCATCTTTTGGTAGTTCTGTATTACTGAGCTTTTCCAAGCTCACGTTGTTTTTACCATTGCAGGTTAAAAGAATATATCATGGTATAATGGTTGACAACAGTGTTTGGAGTTGTCTCGGTGTTGCCTTTGGAGTACGGTACTGTATAGTTAGTGGGCATGTATGTCATGTATTGTTTTATGCCAGTGTCTATAAAACACTTTCTGAAATTTTTCTTATGTGTTTAAATGACTTCCCGAAATGTTATTTTAAACAGAACTTGATTTTACAGTTTAATAAGTGTTTGAGGAAAAAATGTTTTATGTGTATTTTTATTGTGGGGCGCTCTTGTGGCCCTAATGTGACTTCATAGGATCCGTTGTAACGCATATGCGGGTCTAGGGGGTTACAACTTTGGAAAATCAATTTTTTATGTAAGACAATCTAGTGCCCCTAGATTTGTAAATGGTAAAGTTTTTAAAAGTATTTGGGTCCCCAAAAGGACCAACTACTTCAACTAAAAATGATGAAATTGAAAAATGGATTCCTAAGGGGATTAAATTTTGTGCCACTAATGTCTATGGATCCAAAGCAATTTGGATACCAAAAATTACTTGATTGTCTTATGATAGGTGTGATGGATATTTATCAACAAGTCAAGTATTGAGGGGGAGCTCCATGCACACAAGGAAGAACACTTGAAGAATGAAGGCTTCACATCCTCCCTTGAGTTCAAGTGTGGTAAAATCTAGTTGTTTTTTATTTGTTTTATTTTCATTTAATTCAACTAGATTATCATGTGTTGGACTAACATTCATTAATGATGTTTTGTGTAAGAGGGGGCCAATTTTAAAATCAAAATTCTTATTTGTGTCTTTTTTTAACCTCCTAAATTGTTTTGAACTTAAAGTTATTTAAAGTCTTTTTGATATAACAAAAAGAGGGAGAAATGATTTGAAAAATTGAATTTTTAAATGAATAAGGGGGAGCTTTAATTGATTTTAAATCTAAATTCCCTTTTTCAAAATTTATTTCACAAACAGGGAGAATTCTAAATAATTTTTCAAGTTGATTTTATTATATCAAAAAGGGTGAGATTGAAGAACTAATGTTTTGATATAATAATTGAAACATAGTTTTGGACTAAATTGAAAAGATTTCAAAAGTATCTTTAAGTCCAAACAACTTAAAAATATGTTTGAGGATTGTTTAAAGAGGTTTTGAAGTGCTTTCTAAAGCCAAACTTTACAAAACCACCCAAGTGTTTCGAAACACCCTTAGCCGTTTCGAAACAACCATTCACAGTTTCAAAACGTTTCGATACAACTCTGTCTGTTTATAAACGAGTTTTAATCTAAGTGAGGATTTTTACATAGCGTTTCGATATGGGCTTCACCGTTTCGATACGCCTATGTGGCAAAGACCTCAACGATCAAAATCCCCAACGACTTTTTAAATTGCAGCTCAACTGTCACTCGTTCTGAAACGGGGTTGCTACAATTTTGATACGGATCAAGGTGTTTCGAAACAGCCAGGTGTGTTTCGAAACGGGTTGCTGCATCAGACTTCAATGGCTAGTTCTAAAGAAGGGCGTTGCGAAACGGGTTCGATTGTTTTGAAACGGACGTCTGTAGAACAACATTTATGGTGTGAAATAAAGTCTTCAACGGCTTCAAAACATCCCCAACGGTTCTCAACGGCTACAAACTCATTTGGGAGTATAAAAGGGACCTCCAAGCATCAAGAGAAGACTAATGCTTCAATTGTCAACAACATTATGATCAAGAAATTGTCTTAGAGTTTAAATTGTCCATTTTTTTGTATAGACAACACTAGTGAGCTAAACATTGTTATATTTGCTCAAATGTTTAGGTTTTGGGTGAGAGCTTCATAGTGCAAACAAATACCTATTATAGAGATTTCAAGTTTGCTTAAGAATTTCTCTTGTATGGAGGGTTTACTCAGGCTTTGGGTTAGAAAGCTTTGAGTGTGTAAAGGTTGCCTCCTTAGCCTAGAAAAGGGGAAGAAATTCAAGAGTGAATTTGTTGAAATCCTTAGTAGGAAGCTAAGGTAGTGAATGTAGGTGCTTGTTAGAAGGTCGAACCACTCTAAAATCATTGTGTCAATTGCCTATTCTTTACCTCCCACTAAAACACCCAAAAATCCAACTTCTCCACACTTGGCGAGTTAGAACGGTTGAAGGAAATCGAGCACGTAAAACTCAATAGACGGATTCGCTAAGGGAAAATTGAGATCAGATTCGATTCTCATCGAGACAACATAATCCGAGTCGAGTTTTTCCAGAACTTTAAAACAGTTTATTTCTAACGGCGATAATCGTGGTTAGTCTAACCAGAAAACTGAAATTTAAAAATTGATTTTAGATTATCGGTTTATCGAAGAGAAAAACAAGTTATAAGGGTTTAGCCTTGTAGACTGTAATCGGCATGTATCCGGAGTGAAAATTCTTTTTCAAGTGCACTAGATAGAAAATGATGAACCCAATCTTGTGCTTATTGGAAAAAGTATACGTTAATTTTAGGAGATTTGAATTCAAGTGACTTTCTTTGTAAGATTTATGTTACTAAAAAATTAAAAAAATAATAACATACGATACTAGTTATTATTATTTGTTTAGTTAATAGCAGTAGCAGAAACCATAAAAAATATCGCTTTTATTGATTTATCTTTTGAAAACAACGATTGAGCTCAAGCAAGAATTTGAGCAATTCTGTAGATGTCTTCCGAGAAGCTGCATGTTGAGTAGAGTTGAACATTCGATCTGAGTCGAGTAAAAAGTTCCCAACTAGTCTTATTGACTAGGACTTATTTTATAACTCAAATCATTGCCAGCAAGAACCAAGCCGAAGTGGAAATCATAAGAATGGTAGAGGCCAGATAATCCACAGATGCAGCAGCAGAGCTTCCCTCTTCACTAGCAGGAGCATCAGCAGCAACTGGCTCCGATCCCATGCTTGGTTTAGTCCTGGATGAAGCCGGAGACTTTACGTCCTCCTCCTCTTCGACACTAGGTGTAGGTGTAGATGTAGGTGTAGGAGCTGATGCTGGTGCTAGGACCTTCCTCGGAGGGGAAGCCGCGGGAGCGATATATGGAGCAGGGGAAACCGAGGCTACATCTAAAAGACTACTAATTTGCAATACGGAAAGATCATAAGGTTTTGTAGTCACTTCTTTAACAAGTTGGGCTTCAAGGTGAGAGTTTGGTACAGCGGATGTAAACACCACGGGACCTTTGCCCGTGTTGGTCAAGTTCAAGAACCCTACTTGGTTGCGGGCTTTACCGGTCTCTTGATAGAGTGTGGTGAGGATCTTGTTATGTTTAGAATGCGATTTATTGAACTTGGCTCCATCGTAATAATCGAGCACTACATGCACGCTCATCACCATCTTCTTTTGATCCGAGGATAGGCCGGAAAGTGCACCCAAATTACCATTGGAAACAGCAAGAACAGTGACGGTTGACATGCCGTTGATCTGGTCCGCAACACCCGTTTCATTCAACATGCTGCTGAAGTCGGAGAAATCCGAGTAGCCGCTGAGGGTCTTGCCGATGTCTACATTTGCAGCAGCATCAGCAGAAGCTAATAAGAGGAACAAAAGGCTAAAGGAGAATGCAACAGCCGGAGAAGACATGGGAAACATTTCTTTTTATTTCTGTGTTGAGAGATATGATGTTATTGGTGCTTCAGACCAGGGTACAACACAGGATTTATATACAAATTGTATATACCAATTCAACCCTATATTAGTAGGTTTGAGTTTATTTCGACCGAAGAAGTGGGATTTCAGTTTGGTTAGAGTAACAGAGAGAGTAGATAGTGAACATGTGGGGCTCTTTTCGTCTGGTAAAAACCGAATCCCTGTTTGTTAGGGACGTGACTCATTGTAAATTTTAAACTTTGAGAATTTATTACTCAATCAGTCTTCAATTATCTCTCATTAAGATTTTTTTTTTGTATTAGAGATGTGATACGGTAGAAACTGAAATGGACCTAGTAATAATTGTTGAAATTTTTTTAAATGAATAATTTAAATGAGACCATTTTAAAACACAAGAGATACATGTTTAATGGGACATAAGAAATATATAATTGTTATGAATATTTATTTATGTGGATGTCTATAATGATAAGGACTTTATTAAGGAGATTTGATTTAATTTAATTTATCATTAGAAATATTATATTCATTAACTAGAGTTTAATGTATTATGTACTTCTTATGCCTATAAATAGATGATCTAATGAGACATTGTATATACTTGAGTATTGAGAATAATACAAATTTTCCTCTTCCTCTCATCTCTTTGTTCTTCCATTCTTCTTCTTTGTTCTTATTATTGTTCTTCTTTATTTTATTCACAACACGTTATCAGCATGAGACTCTAATCAACTGAGGTCTTCATCGTTCGAATTCAAAAGAAGTTACCATGGGAAGAATTCGATTATAGAATGAACCAAAGATAAGTTTTTTCTCATTTTTTTAGTTACCGATTGTCTTTCTCTTTGTATTTTAACTTGAATTTAAGTTTTTGAAAGGTCTGAAAGCATGTTTGATTGTCTTTCTCATCCGATTTGAGTTGACGAAAAACTTCATCCATGTTGTGGTGAAGCAAAGTCAAAGACCACATCTTGTTAGAAGACATATAATGCATCAAAGCTAATGGTTCTTGCATTATCTCTGCATAATGGTTCCAAAGCCTATTATATTCCAACACTCACCGTCAATGCTTCTTGCATTGTCTTCCAATCCTTACTGAAAATGCTTTGCATTAAAGACGAGAGAGGTTAGCCAGTTTTGCATGCGAATGTTTCATTGTTTCTAGCATATTATATTTCACAAGTTGATTTTATTGTTTGACTTTAATTATGGGTAAGCAAATTATCGATATAGACTAAGTTTTTTAATTAAAAATCGAAATATATTCATGTTATTATATCGATGAGAGCATATGTTTTTAACCGTGTTTTGAGTTTTTGCATGATATAATGAATTGGAAAGAGACATGACATTATGAGAAGATGTCTTGGTCATTTGCTACGTCTCCATTGTCCTCGAGAGGAAAACTAATATCGGTAAATTCTGATTTTATTTTTATTCTTTAAATTATGATTTTAAAGTGCGATCAATCATGGTGATTTTGCTCAAAAGCAATAATTTTTTTATGTGTCGAAAAACTCGAATATTTCTCCCAAGTTCAAGTTATGAAAATTCGACTTGATCTAAAAAGTTTTATGGGAGGCATTCCCTGAAGTGAATGCAAAGCATTATGTTTATTCCATGCGATTATCAATGATGGGGCCTTCTGTTGAGTGTGCAAAAGTTCTACTTTTTACCCCTTATTTAACCCATATTCCTGTTGCATTCAAGCATAATTCATTGCATTTAGGATAGATTTCACATATACATCACAATTATATAAAATGACACAATTGCTACTGATTTTGGTTACTTTTGCAGGTAGCTGCTGTAGCAGACTCATGGCAGTGGAGAAGCAGAGCTGGAACACAGGACTGAAGTCGAGAAGGAAGACGCTGCTGTGGCAGCCAATGACGACAACAATGTTGAAGGGAAAAGTGAAGTGGAGCTCGACAGAAAGAGGAAATTAAGCCGGTCAGTCGTGGGCCACTCTTATATTTTTCTGAGCCCTGGATCAGAATGAAGGCCAAGCCCAAAGTTCAAGGAAGAAACCCCAAGCAAGAAAAGTGGACGAATTAAAGGCATCTACTCAGAAGATTTAGTCTTTAATAGAGTTGTACTTTAATTTAATATTGTATTCTTTCCATATTAGAAAACTTGAACCCAAGGCCTATATAAAGGCATGTAATTCGACCTAGGGGAGGATATCTCAGTCTCTAGCCGTCTTCCCCAAAACCCTAGTCGCTTTCCCCCTTCTCATCATGTTCTAAACTTTCCCTAAGGGCTAAGGGTTGATTCTGTAAAGTAGCTGCAAGGATTGTACTGTTTTAGGATTTTTTCTGTTCAATAAAATAGACTTCAAGTTTGCTTATTCTGGTTTTCAACATCTTACAAGAGTATCGGGAGAGCATTGTGAGATTATTCATTTACTTAATATCGTGAGAGTTAAGTATACGAAAGGAATAAGTACGGGTTCTCCAGTTTATGGTTGAACTACCTCAGACCTAGGGATAGGACGAGGTTAAGTGGCTAAGGAAGAATTCAACAACATCGATGTTCATCCTTCGATTCACGTCGGGAGGTATCATCTAAGACGTGTTCATCGACAGACTTGGACCTAAGGATAGGACAAGGCACTGCAGGGATTCTTGCCAAGCTTGAAATACATAGTTGTGTGATCGCTGTCGCGACAACAACAGACTGCTGCCGCCGCAGGTGCTGTCGTGACAGTAACGACGACAGAACATGAAGTTCTATACAGTGCAACACATGCACTACTGAGCAAATCAATACCGACCTATTTCTTTACCCTGAATATTTTAATCTTCTATCTTCAGTATTCTTCAATATTTTCCTACAAACAATTAAACTCTTTTCTTTCTCTTTTTTTGCAGCAATACAAGGGTAAAGTTATTTTCAGTCCCTGTGGATTCGACATCCGATACTTCGTGTATCACTTTACTACTTGCGTCGTGTACACTTGCACTCTGTTATGATAGACTCTTTTGCACACAACAAGTTTTTGGCGCCGTTGCCGGGGACTGGCAACATATCTTTACCCTACTTTTACTGCATATTCTTTTTAATTTTCTGTTTTTATTGGGATTGTTCCCCCAGTGCTTTTCACAAGGTTTTTCGTTTGCTTATGCGCAGATCTAGACGAGGCAAAGAACCTGAGTATCAACTAGACCCTGAAATCGAACGCTCGTGTAATCTCGGGAACCGAGTCCGTCTTTTGATAGCCAGAAATGATTATCTTGAGGAACATTTAGAAGTTATGCATAACGGGAAGAACAACCAAGGGAATCCCGAAGATCCTATCAGAGATGAAGGAAAAACAGTCAGCCTGCCGCTGCCGTGGCTGCACAACGGTCATGCCGTGATTACATGATCATGTGGAACTGGAAACCACTTTGCCAGACGTGGAAGCTGAAAACTTCGAGCTGAAACCTGTCATGTTCAGTATGATCAATTCTGCTGGCCAATTTAGTGTTGCTGCTACAGAGGATGCTAGAGAACATCTGAAAACGTTCCAAGAAATCTGTGGTTCATTTAGACAACCAGGAGTAAATCCGAAGATACTGAGGCTTCGGTTATTTCCCCATTCACTGAGGGATAGAGCGAAAACTTGGTGGAACAAACTAACGTTGGGTTCAATACGAACTTGGGCGGATCTAACTCGTGAATTTTTATCTCGTTTTAATCCTTCCCATTTATCTGAGTGAGTACGTAACAAAATTGCCACTTTTCAACAGGAAGATGACGAGCCAATGCATGAGGCATGAGACAGGTTTACCACTCTTCTAAGGAATTGCCCAATGCACGAATTCCCCATTTGGAACCAAGTCATCAAATTTTACAATGCTGCCAACATACACACTCGAATGAGAATAGATTCAGCAGCCAATGGATTGTTATTGGATAAAGATCCAGACAAAGCCATGGCAGTATTGAAAAATCTGGCAAAGAATGAAGAGCAATTTCCTACAGTGATGAGAGGTAAACGAGTACTAGCTGTGAAAGACTATGAAGCCGACAATTCCCTGAAGACACAGGTTGCGTACCTCACGGAGACAGTAGAGAATTTTTTAAAGAAAGATTCAAAGCCTGTCTACTTTGCAGAAGAGGTATGTGAAACTTGCAGTGGGAATCACAGTTCGGAAGACTGCCCGCTATAGCTAGAGGAAGGGATGTATGCTGGAAACTATAAAAAGCAAAGAAGCTACGATTCCAACAATTACAATCCCAACTGGAGGAAAGACCCCAAATTCTCCTGGAGTAACCCAAACAACACACTGACCTAGACTCCTGACAGGACAGCAACCGCAACAACAGCCACAACAGCAGCCGGCAGCCGCACCTAGTATACTGGAGTAGACATTGGCCACATTTATGTCACAGACAGGAACTTACATAGCAAACATGGATCATTTCGTCAAGAAGACTGAGTCGTTCATGGATAAAATAGAGATGAGAATGACTACCCATGAAGCTACTCTGAAATCACTGGAGACACAAATGTGCCAGGTTTCCCAGCATATTAAGCCAAGGCAGAATGGAGGATTCCCTAGCGATACTGAGGTCGCTAGACAACCCACGTATGAGCAGTGTAAAGCTATTACAATAAGGAGTGGGAAACAACTGCCAGGGCCGGAGAAGAAAGTCGTACTGGTTAAGGAACCAACCCTAGAATCGACTGCTGCAAACATTGCCCCGGCAGACGATAAACCACCTGCTGCCGCCACACCTGTCATGACAACATAAGGGACAGAGGAGAAGGATGAAGAACCTAAGCCTCCTCAGATCCAAATATCATGCGAAGGACGAATTGAAGATTATCGTCCTCCACCTTCTTTTCTACAGCGGCTACAAAAGCAGAAACAAGAGTTCCAGCTCAAAAAGATCTATGATATTTTTAAGCAGGTTCACATCAATATTCCGTTGTTAGAGGCCATCAAGGAGATGCCCGGTTATGCAAAATTTCTCAAGGATGCTATGTCGAAAAGATCTAGACTTGGGGAATTTGAAACGGTAAAAATGACAGAAGGATGCATGACTATTCTGCACAGGCATCTACCCCAGAAGAAGAAGGATCCTAAGAGCTTCATCATACCGTGCATAATTGGTGATAAATCCGTGGGTAAACACTTTGTGATCTAGGTGCTAGTATTAATTTAATGCCAAAATCTATATTTTAGAAATTAGGTATTGGACGAGCACGACCCACGACAGTTATGCTACAACTGGCAGATCGCTCTTACGTGCAACCAGAAGGGAAGATTGAAGACATTCTGGTAAGAGTGGATAAGTTTATTTTTCCTGTTGACTTTCTTGTTTTAGATTGTGAAGCAGATGAGAATGCACCAATTATCCTGGGGTGACTCTTCCTAGCCACAGGCAGATCACTGATTGATGTATAGAAGGGAGAGCTTACCATGAGAGTGAATGATCAAGAGATCAAGCTCAATGTTCTCTAGGCAATCAAACATGCTGATGCAGAAGAAGAATGCAATGCTATAACTAAAGTAATCCTTGATCAACCCTGCATCAGGTCGTGCTGCCATGGCATTAAATTTGGTCACTGCCACAACAGTCATCTGGAAGACTGTCACGGCAGCGACGGCGACAGTAGCTCCTCAGATTCTTACATATCTGACACTGAAAGTCATGAGGAAGTACACTGGATAGGAAATCGTTTAGGTAAGTTATTCGAGCCCTTAAACTATACCTCGAATAAACACATCATCCAAAAGCCCTCAACTATAGAACCACATGTTTTAGACCTTAAGCCCCTGCCAGGGCAATTTAAATATGTTTTCCTTGGTTTAAATTATACGTTGCGCGTAATCATCTCTTCTAAGTTGATGCAGAAACAGGAACAACAGCTGATAGGGATGCTGCAGTAGTATAAAAAGGCTATTGGATGGACGATAGCTGAAATCTAGGGCATCAGTCTGGCACTTTGTATATACAAAATTCTCCTAGAGGATGATCATAAGCCGACCATTGATGCTCAGAGACGCTTAAACGACGCTATGCAAGAAGTGGTTCGAAAAGAATTTATCAAATGGCTAGACGCTGGGATAATTTATGCCATCTCGGATAGTAAGTGGGTGAGCCTGGTGCAGTGCATTCCTAAGAAGGGAGGAATAACTGTGGTGACCAATGAAGAGAACAAATTAATCCCAACCAAGACTATGACCGGTTGGAGGGTTTGTATGGAGTACCGGAAGCTTAACAAAGGTACCTGGAAAGATCATTTTCCCCTACCTTTTATTGATCAAATGCTTGATAGGTTAGCGGGAAAACCTTATTATTGTTTTCTTGATGGTTACTCAGGTTATAACCATATAGCTATAGCACCGGAGGATCAAGAGAAAACAACTTTCACTTGCCCATACGACACTTATGCTTTTCGGAGAATGCCATTTGGACTCTACAATGCACCAACAACATTCTAGAGGTGTATTATAGCGATATTCTTCGACATGGTGGAGGATTTCCTGGAAATATTCATGAACGATTTTTCCGTCTTTGGAGACAGTTTTGAAAGGTGCTTAGGCAACCTATAGAAGGTACTCGAAAGATGCGAGAAAGCGAATTTGGTATTAAACTGAGAAAATGTCACTTCATGGTGGTTGAAGGGATAGTCCTAGGCCACAAGGTAAGCTGCCGCGGCATAGAGGTCGATAGAGCGAAGATAGAGATAATTGAAAAGCTGCCGCCACCCACCATAGTCAAGGGAATCGGGATTTTCTTAGGGCATGCTGGATTTTATCGAATGTTTATTACAAATTTTTCGAAGATTACCAAACCATTATGCCACCTACTGGAACTAAATGTACTGAGGCATTCAAAATTCTGAAAGAGAAGCTGGTAACAGCCCCAATCGTACAGCCACTAGATTGGAGTTTGCCATTTGAAATTATACGTGATGCCAGTGATTATGCTGTAGGGGCAACACTTGGGCAGAGGAAGGACAAGCTATTCCACGTAATTTATTACGCCAGCAAAACACTAAACGATGCCCAAGTGAATTACACCACAACAGAAAAGGAACTGTTAGCAGTGGTGTTTTTAATTGACAAGTTTCATTCGTACATACTTGGAACGAAGGTGGTGGTCCACACAGACCACTCTGCACTGAAGTATCTGTTTGCTAAAAAAGATGCAAAGCCTAGACTGATAGATTGGATTCTACTGCTGCAAGAGTTCGACATTGAAATCAAGGATAAAACGGGGACATAAAACCAAGTTACAGACCACTTGTCAAGATTGGAGATGGGAAGAAGTCTACCGACGGACAAGACTCGCATATTGGAGACTTTCCCTGACGAGCAGTTGTTTGCTGCCACGAGCACTGGCGCGACAACCATGGTGGCAGGTAAGTTTTCTGAACTTCCCTGGTATGCTGATTTCGTTAATTACATAGTTAGCGGAATATTACCTCCTGAACTTAATTATCAAGCCAGAAAGAGATTCCAAAATGATGTTAAGCATTATTATTGGGATGAACCTCTTCTTTTCAAACATTGTGCATATCAGATCATCAAGAGGTGTGTACCACATGATGAGCAGGAAGCTATGCTTCATCACTGTCATGCTTCACCATATGAAGGACACTAAGGTGGTAACAAAACCGCTGCCAAGGTTTTGCAGTCTGGCTTTTATTGGCCCTCACTGTTTAAGGATGCCCAAGCATTCTACAAAAGCTGTGACAAATGCCAACGGACTGGAAACATCTCAAGAAGACATGAGATGCCACTGCAAAACATTTTAGAAGTCGAGATCTTCGATGTATGGGGGATCGATTTCATGGGACCATTCCCAACATCATGTGGGAACCTCTACATCCTTCTGGCAGTGGATTATGTATCCAAATGGGTTGAAGCGATCGCCACACAGAAAAACGATGCCAAGATTGTTTAGAGATTTATGCACAAAAATATCTTCTCCAGGTTTGGCATACCTAAGGCGACCATTAGTGATGAAAGGAGACATGTTTACAATAGGGTAATAGATGTTGCCTTAAGAAAATATGGCGTAAAGCATCGGATCGCAACAACATATCACCCTCAGACCAATGGATAGGCCGAAATATCCAACAAGAAAGTGAAGAACATTCTTGAGAAGATGGTTAAACCTACTCGAAAGGACTGGTCTTTACACCTCAATGATGCACTCTGGGCCTACATAACAACATTTAAGACAACATTTGGAATGTCACCCTACCGGCTGATATATGGAAAAACATGCCATTTACCTGTTGAGATAGAGCACATAGCCTACTGGGCTATCAAAGCAGTAAACATGGACTTAGATAAGGCAGGACAAAAGAGGTTACTTGACTTGAATGAAATTGAAGAAATTCGAGCAATGGTTTACGACAACGCAAGGATTTAAAAGGACAAGACAAAGAGGTGGCATGACAAGAAGTTGCTGTCACAACAGTTCTGCCCAGGGCAGCTTGTGTTGTTATTTAACTCTAGGTTGAAACTCTTCCCAGAGAAGCTGAAATCTAGATGGTCCGACCTATTCCAAGTTGTGCAAGTTTCTCCTCATGGTGCCATCACGATCAAATCTTTTAAAGACGGGCACCAATTTAAAATCAACGGACAGAGACTAAAGCATTATCAGGGGACTGAAGCCCCAATGATGCAGGAAGTGGTTACTTTAGGAGATGCCCCTCAAGGCATCCCTAATTTAACTTAATTTTATTTTTACCATTATTACTATTAGTTATATATATATATATATATATATATATATATATTAGGAAATTAGAATTATTTCATTTTTAGGAACTAAGTTTTTATTAATTTTAGGAAATAAGGGAAACAAGGAGATGAGCAGGAGTGAACCAGCCCACCATCTCACCAGCAGTCCAAAAAGCCCAAAGGAGGAGACTGTCGTCACAGCCTGTCAACAGCTGTCACGACAGACGCAGAGAATACAGTATGTCAACACGCTGCCGCGGTAGACACACAAACGCGTAACAGACGCGCAGCAGACACGGAAACGCATGGCAGACGCGTCAAAAACCGCGTAACAGCTGGCCCCGTTATTCGCGCCTGTCGTTACAGCTCCAACAAGCAGCAACTCATTCATCTATATAAACCCCATTTTACTATTCATTTTCACCTCACTTTTACTCTCTAAACTTGCTTTCTCTCTAGATCTTAATTTTCTTTCATTTTCCACAGCCTTGCAACTATGAGTACCAGACACACAAGACGAAGTGCTGCCTCCAGCTCTACCGCAACAGCCGGCACACCCAACCATGACAGACTCCCTAACCGTTTTGCCACCACCGACTCCGTCAACCGATACTACACCTCCTTCCAAAAGAGGGAGATGTGGGAAGAGAGAAGGTTCTTCTACACCAAACGCATGGACATCCCATTTTTATTAACTATGAGTACCACACACACAAGACGAAGTGCTGCCTCCAAGTATATTGGCTGGACATCCCGTTCTACGAGGCTACTGGTCTCAAAGGAGATTTTTAAAGGACCTTGTGGACTGGTTTAACAATGCCGCGTACGAGGATTAATCCTTTGTTTTGTATGATAAGTATATGTTAATAAAAACATACTCCACTTTTCACAACAAATAATATTGTCATCAGACACAATATCATAAAAAGGATTTCAAAGGCCCACTGGCTCTACTCCATTCCATGATGTGAATGTGAGATTATATTATAGAAAAAATAAAAGCCACATTAGAAGTTGTGGTCATGGTCGAGGCATGGACATAGACATTATGGTCATTTTAAGAATACTTCTACCCACTGGTAGTGAGGTTATAAGGATGACAAGAGCGATAAAGATCATTCTAAGAAAGTGGAATCTTTTTTATTACCAATGTGATGTTGTAAACCATTGGTCTCGTACTTATCGTACGTTGGAAAATCAACAATGATTGAATGATAAAAGAAAGAAAATAAAATGAAATTCTATTTACGAAAAATGACAAAGATGATATTGGTCCAACTTATTTGGACATTATTAGTCCAACTCATTTGGACGTTGTTGATTTCCTTATAACCCTCGAATGGAATAAATCATCTTCTAATTATTCTCATAACTTTGAAGAGAATTAGTTATCTTTTTATTTATTTTGCTTTATGTTTATTTACTTTATACATTAATTATTCACATTTTATATTTATATTTATGTTAATATTTATATTTATATATTATCATATTTATTTATTTTGTTTAACATGATTACTTATCAAATACAATTTATGGTGACGATTTATGCTTAGCAAAAATATAAGATATATTTTTCCATTTAAATGCAAGGGAAAAATGTGAGTACTATATCTCAAAGTACTAAAAGTATTAATGCTCCAGAAAAGCAATATGTGGTTGAGAGAAAGCACATTATGAAAAGTGCATAATTGCGAATATTGCAATAATTACCGCTAATGGTAATAATATTGTCACCACTAGAAGTGGAAATTTTAAGAGAGCAATATGAGTTCGCAAAATATTCTTTTGGAATTATAGATAACATATCTTATCAATTGTCATTTGAAATAAGCCAATGTGAATATAAGTTCTAGTAGCCAAAAAGTCAGTTGAAAGCTCTAGAAGAGCTATACATTACTACCAAAAGATAATTTCTATTGAAAGTTTCGAAAAAGCTAAATATTCCTATTCAAAAGAATAATTTTGATGATTGTATTAGACGTGTACGAGTGAGATTGAATCACATGTTTTAGTTTACCAAATTTAGAAATGTATATACACACTTGTATATAGTTGGCATGATCGATTAGACCATCTTGATCAATAATGATGCGAAAGCTATTGAGATTTATATGCACATTTATGAAAAGAACCTGAAGTTCTTGTGGTGTTTGTTCTCAAAGGAATTGATTAAATTCTATTTACTAAAAGAACACGAAGTTATTTTGTTGCTTGTTCTCAAAAGAAATGATTAAGATCCCACTTAGCAAAAGAACTTGAAGTTCTTGTACTAAAGTTGAGACTACATGTCTTGCATATCTAAATGAAATATGGGCTCATTTATTCATAAATGTGGAAAGTTTTATATGATTTTAGTAGATGCATCTACATTGTTTTATTAACTTACAACCAAAAGTTTGTGAGATTGGTTATAAAAGGATTTAGATTATGCAGTTAGACTATTCGTTTTGAAAAGCTAGTGAGTTTATATTTTAGGCTATATTAGTTGTTAAAAGCCTATTGATTATGAAAAATATAGTTTAGCAAAATTTCAATTGGATGCCTTCTATTTAATAGCTAAACTATGAGAACAAAAGAATTATTATTTATATGGTGTTTACATACAACAACACTTATACGCATCAAGCCAACGAGTTATAATAAACTCCCTGTTATGATTAGTTTTTTGTCAGAAGCCATACATTTCCCATTTTATAATTTTTGAATGTGCGATATGAATTACTCCACCACAACGCACAAAATGGGTAAATAAAAGGGTTGGGAATATATATTGATTACGTGTCTTCTTTTATGTTTAAACTCTTAAACATTAATTGGAGAATTATTTATGACATGATTTTTCTCAACATCAGGGGGAGATAATAGTTAGCTGGATAAAGGAAAATGAATTATCGTTATCTAGATCCTCGTATATGAACCAAAAGTTTATAAGATAATTCATGTTATTACATGTCAACTGCCAGACATATTTACTGACCCAATGAGAGTAACTAAGTCTCATATACTAGCTGAAATGCTCTAAGTTTAAATTATATGTTAGAGCCAGATGATGTAAATCATGCATGAAGCATGATAGTTGAAATGGTTCCAATGATCAAAATTCTCGTAAATGGAAAGTAATATGAGATGGTCATATATTGGAGGCGGGTGCTCCTGAAGAGACCCAAGGCATAACTAATAATAAAACTCTTGAAGAGTTTCAGGCACCTGAAATAAAATTTGAAATCTTGAAGAGATCTCGATGAATTATGTCACTACGAGAATGGAACTAGAAAATTGAAAAGTTGTCGACAACGATTTTACAAATAGTTTTAAATAGAACACTTCTATAGAAGTAAAGAAAGAAACGAGAATCTTGTATAGAAATCTATCAAGAAGTATAGATATTGAATTGGCCAATATAGAAAGACGCTTTGAACTTCTAAAAGAGAAGTATTTGGACCACAAATAAGTAGTCGTAAATTCGACTTGAATTATGATTTATGAAGAGTTTTAATTACTTCATGGTGGATGCAATTACTTTGGCAGTATGAAATATATTACATGCGTCTAATTATTTATGGCGCATTTGATATAATCGCCTTAATGAGTACTAATTGAGGAAATACTATAGGAATGATAAGATTTCCTTATGTATTTTATAAAAGAATTTGAATCAAGATTCATTGTATTATTAGAACTCCTAAAGAGCTTTTAAAACATTTGGTTATTTAAGGAAAGGATTTGAGAAAAAGAATCTTGAGATGTGGTTTTGTCTCGACCTAAAGATCGAGCACTTAAATATGTGTTTTTGTCTATGAATGGACATAAGTTGAAAGAATCTTAAAGAAGTTGAAAGAATCTTAAAGAAGATTCAATATGGATAAAGCATATCTATTGTAAGATTGTTGGATGTGAATAAAGATAATTATATCTTTTCTTGGTTTTGGAACATCATATATTAGTTGGTCAAGCAATATCCATGGATATACAAAGATCATTACATTTAGATCTTCAAACATTCGTTGATGCATCCTCAAATGTCGTAGAAATAATTGTTATGCACGAGGCAAGCCAAAAATGTGTTTGACTAAGACCATTGACCCAACATATCCAAAAAATGTGAATTTACTTTTACAAGATATGATAAAAGCTATCTTGTGTGAAGATAATGCAAGATGTATATCTCAGTTTGAAAGTGTATACATCATGGAACATATTACTCCAGAGTTTCATCCCTCACGATCTTTAGAAAAATAATATTCAAGATTGAATTATGAAGATTCAAAGATCTTCTCTGATGTTTTCATGATGGGGAGTAAATAAGTGTTGCACTCTTTTTCCCTTAACCGAGGTTTTGTCCCAATGGGTTTTCTTGGTAAGGTTTTTAATGAGGTAACATGTTATGCGTATCAAAGATGTGTGTACTCTTTTTACTTCACTAAAGAAATTTTTTCCCATTGTGTTTTTATCTTAGTAAGGTTTTAACGAGGCATATTATCTTCATAGGCATCCAAGGAGGAGTGTTATGAATATTTACCTATGTGGATGTCTATAATGATAAGGACTTTATCAAGGAGATTTGATTTACTTTATCATTAGAAATATTATCTTCATTAATTAGAGTTTAATGTATTATGTACTTCTTATGCCTATAAATAGATGATCTAATGAAGGCATTGTATATACTTGAATATTGAGAATAATATAAGTCTCCCTCTTCCTCCCATCTCTTTGTTCTTCCATTCTTGTTCTTTGTTCTTATTATTGTTCTTCTTTATTTTATTCACAACAATAATTGATTTATTAGTATTTTTATGGGCTAATAATTTACTTTATACTTTTTGCTCTAAGATTTTATTTGTGTTGAGTTCATGTTGTATTTTTTTGTTTAACCATCGATAGTCAACTAATTGGTTGACAAATTCGAATTAGGTACTGTAGAGGCTTGTTATGGGGGTGTTGCTTTAAATTCAATTTGCTCCATTCACAATGTCAGAATTCGAACCCCTAACAAGTAATGGTCTCGTAACAAATGATGTTAGAGCGACATTTTGACTACTGACTTCATGTTGAGCGCCTAAGGGTGAGGTAAGCAAGATGAACAATCGTACATGTTGCTTATCATAAGGGAAGATTTTTTCTAATGAGGGTGTCACGAAGTTGAATCGGGAGAATGTCACGACGTAGAGAGACGTGAGACATTAATCTCACATTGAAAAGAAAATTGAAAGTCTTAATATTTATAAGTAGTAGTATTATACATCTTATTAAACATTTCTTTTAGAAAGAAAGTAATGATCACGTGACCAATATCATACTTTGTGTACATGTTATGTGTAAACTTCTTTAATATTTTGTATTGTTTGTTATGATGATTAAATTCAGAGAAAATTTGGTAAGTTTATGATGATTAAGTTTAGAAAAATGTCGGCAAGTTTATGTTTGTAAACTATAATATTTTGTTTTAAATTATTTAAGTAATTTGATTTAAAAATTATTATTTAAAACTTCTTATTATTAAAATTTTGTTGAGTGTAACAATCTATCGAATATGATTGATAGGTGTGAATTGACAATATAAAAGAATATGTGGGAACTAATTGCAAAGAACGAGAAATTGTAAGAAGATTTCAAGTAGTTCAACTCTCTAAATGGAGTTCACATCTACTATCTTAGTTACCATACTAAAGTTTACACAAATCAACTGAATTCTTTCCAAAAATCCAATACAAAGAAGCAAACTTAAAAAATCCTTACAAAAATGTGTTTACAAGATTTAAGCTTTCTCACATACCCAAGAACATTAATAAAAGAATTACAATGAAAGATCAAGCTTAATGTTCACAAAAAAAATTGAAAATTAGAGTAGAAATTTTTATTTTTTGGAAATTTGAGCTTACTTTCTCGATGTTTTATTATTGTTTGGAGGTCACTTTTATACGTTCTCTTCTATTTCTAACCATTATGGAGTATTGAGGAAGTTTAGAGTCGTTAGAAATCACTAAAATCGAGAATTAAATGCTTACTTGTACAGTGATTTCGAGACTTTTAAGTAAATTTGTAAAAAAAAAAAATAGTCGTTACAAGAGTCATGGTATCGAAACCTTTGGCTAAGGTTTTGAAACCATTGTTATGGGTCTCGAAATCATTGTTATGGATTTTGGACCATTCTGCCCGAATGGTTTCAAGACCTTCTAGATAAGATCTCAACACCATCATTTAAAAACTCAAATTTTAGCTAAGTGATGACTTTTAAAAATATATTCGATATAGGTAAAGTCATACATTTTAGAAATTGTTTTGACAAATTTAGTTTAAGTTTACGACTTTATAATTTTTTTACAAATTAATCCTTGAAACATAAATTAAATTATATCAAAATAAAAATAAGTCTAACAAATTTGATTCTAAATTATTTATATAAAATAAAAAAAACATTAGTTATTTAATATCATTAAAATTTTATTCATGATTATTATTATTTTTTAATATAACGAAATTATTGCTATTATTTTTAAAGTCTTGAGTGTAACCGCGTATAAAATCTAATAAACATTATAGTAATTTGATTTAAGTCGTGAGTACTAATTAGATATAAATTATAACGGCCAACACAACTCTTAATTGATGCTATGTTTAATTAATAAATAAATATTATATTATAATTTTTTAATTTATCAACTCTTGTTAGTAAGAAGCAAATCAAAGATTTAAGGCGTTATGTGCAATTCTCGCATTGTGAAAAAGAAAATTAAGTTTAAAGGGTTGTTCTTATATTGAGCCTCTGTAAAATTCGATCCGAATTAGTTAATTAATATGTCGGATACCGATGGTTAACCAAAAAAAAAGTGATCTCAAGTTTAAAAAATTAGTTAAAAACATTTAAGAAAATAAATATTTGATGAATTGTAAGTACGTAGTAGACTGACTTTTGAATAAAAATAAATATAATATAACTCAAATTCATGAAGCACAACATCATATTATTTTTCACTTCTGCTTTATCAGTTGTCCAAAACTAATATTATTTTTCCCGCACAACTATTTAAATTCACTATTTTCAATTATTTTATCCTATGTGGTTGTTAATATTGTACATATTCATAATTACCCATGTTATTAAGTCAAGTGGTGAAAGATTCGATATCTTGTACATATTGTTACAAATTCAATATTTAGGTAGAAAAAAATAAATTATATTAGAGGTCACTCAATTATTAGTAAAATTATGATTAAATCGCTAAATTATTAAAAGTTATAATCGAGTCATTTAATTAATAAAAATTATAATTGAGACACTCAATTAAAGTTTTAGTTGTGACCGAGTCACCCCACTATTAAAATACAAACTTATATTCTACCAATTTAGTCATAGTTCAAAATAATTTAATAAATTTAACTCCCTTATATTTAAAAATATATCAATTTAGTCATTTTTCTTTTCCTAAAATATTTTTTTTACATGAATGAGTCTAGAGTAAATGTCATGTACTGATGTGTATCACTAATCATATGCACCGTTAACTATTTTAATAACTTTTGAAATCATGATGATCTAAAATGTGATGATTCCCTTTTTAGAATAAAATATGTCAAAACACTTTTTAAATTTTTTTATTTTTTAATCAAAATTAATAAAGTTATTAAAATAAAAAGTGGACAATTTTTTTTAAAAAATCTAAAAGTTGGTGTTTTAACATATTTTATTCTAAAAAAAGGATTAATCACGTTTTAGGTTGACATGATTTTAAAAGTTATTAAAATAGTTAATGATGCATATTAGTGCATATCATTAATGATATATACCGAATGTTTGGGTAAAAATCTTCTGCCCCCTAACCATGCCTCCTTCTATGCCCCTGCCTAAAAATATTTAAAAATTAAATCGTGTCCCATAACCCTAATTTTCATATCCTAAACCCCAAACTCTAAACCCTAAAAAATACACCCTACCCCTAATTCCCTACACCCGAACCCTATGCCCCAACCTTAAACCTCAAACCCTAAACTCACTATTTTAAAGTGGGGCACAATGAGGGCATACTTTGGGGACAGATGATTTCCATCCCGAACGTTTACTCTAAAATTTTCCCTTTTTCATATAACTGAAAATTAACAAACAAAATAATAGACAATATTACCCTTCTTTTATTTCAGTTTAAGAATTGATTTCTTCGGCGGGGTTAAAATATACTATTGCTCTCTAGTTTCTACCATTTGCTATTGATCGACTTCAATCCATATTTTCAAAGTTTTTATTTTTGTTTTTTTTCTTCATATTCTACTATTAGCATTGTATGATATGCATGTTTTAATTATTGCATTTTTTTACTATTTTAATCAACAAAACTGATCACTGTAATATAGATATGTATCGCCAAACTACATGTTCTTTTGATATTATCATCAATCTATTTAATAGTCATAAAATTTAGTTGTTGGAATTGAAAACTTAATTTTTCATGTAAAAATTCTCGTACAAAAGGGGTTATTCTAATTGAAAAATGCATAGCATTTAATTGTAGTAGTACTAGATAGAAAATGGAAAAAGCTCTTGCATAATAATATGATACTATTATTTTCTTAATTAGTAGTAGCTCCAAAAACTACAAAAATTATCGCTTTTATTGATTTATCTTTTGAAAACAACAATCGATTTCGAGCAAGAATTCAATGAATTCTGCTTCCATTCTCTTTATCCAAACTACATTTCTTTGATGAGTTTTGCGTGATTTGATCAGTTGATTATTGTATTTATCGATTCTGATCTTGCTACTGTCTTGTCCAGTAATGAATGCTGATTGAATCGTGAAACGGTTTTGCTTGATAAATCCCCTTGTTTTATCCACTCAAATCATTGCCAGCAAGAACCAAGCCCAAGTGGAAATCATAAGAATGGTAGAGGCCAGATAATCCACAGATGCAGCAGCAGAGCTTCCCTCTTCACTAGCAGGAGCATCAGCAGCAACTGGCTCCGATCCCATGCTTGGTTTAGTCCTGGATGAAGCCGGAGACTTTACGTCCTCCTCCTCTTCGACACTAGGTGTAGGTGTAGATGTAGGTGTAGGAGCTGATGCTGGTGCTAGGACCTTCCTCGGAGGGGAAGCCGCGGGAGCGATATATGGAGCAGGGGAAACCGAGGCTACATCTAAAAGACTACTAATTTGCAACACGGAAAGATCATAGGGTTTTGTAGTCACTTCTTTAACAAGTTGGGCTTCAAGGTGAGAGTTTGGTACAGCGGATGTAAACACCACGGGACCTTTGCCCGTGTTGGTCAAGTTCAAGAACCCTACTTGGTTGCGGGCTTTACCGGTCTCTTGATAGAGTGTGGTGAGGATCTTGTTATGTTTAGAATGCGATTTATTGAACTTGGCTCCATCGTAATAATCCAGCACCACATGCACGCTCATCACCATCTTCTTTTGATCCGAGGATAGGCCGGAAAGTGCACCCAAATTACCATTGGAAACAGCAAGAACAGTGACGGTTTGCATGCTATTGATCTGGTCCGCAACACCCGTTTCATTCAACATGCTGCTGAAGTCGGAGAAATCCGAGTAGCCGCTGAGGGTCTTGCCGATGTCTACATTTGCAGCCGCATCAACAGCAGCTAATAAGAGGAACAAAAGGCTGAAGGAGAATGCAACAGCTGGAGAACACATGTGAAACATTATTTTTATTTGTGTGTTGAGAGATATGAAGTTGTTGGTGCTTCAGACAAGGGTACAACACAGGATTTATATACTAAATGTGGATACCAATTCAAGCCTGTATTAGTAAGTTTTGAGTTTATTTCGACCAAAGATGTGGAATTTCAGGTTTGGTCAGAGAAACGGAGGGAGCAGATAGTAAATATGTGGAGTGCTGTTTGTTTGCACACCAGGTTAGTTAGGGACTTGACTCATTGTAAATTTTAAACTTTGAGAATTTATTATAATATATTTATCCGGCTTTTTATGGGCTAATAACTTATTTTAGACTTTTTGCTTTAAGTTTTTATTCGTGTTTAGTTCGTGTTGTATTTTAATTATATCTTCTGCCGTGTGTACGCGTTAGGTATGTGTAAATTTATTTAATATTTGTATTGTTTGCTATGATGATTAAATTTGGAGAAATTTCGTTTTATGTTTGCAATCTATAATTTTTTTATTTTAAATTATTTAAGTAATTTGTTTCAACAAAATTATTATTTAAATCGTTTTAGGTTTAAGGGTGATTGAAGCTTTTGAAAAAAAAAAATTAAATATTTTTGCGCCCAAATAAACTTCCAAACCAATAAATTGAATGAATTAAGCTTTTTGATCAATTTTGATGGTTTTTTCTCGAGATATTACTGCCACGTGCTAAACTACAGTTCTTTTGATAAGTAGCTAAAATGGTCACTATTTCATCTTTAATTATGCCTCTAATGCTTAGAATGTGATGCTGATTTGGACTTTATTATGTGTTTTTCGTGCAGGTTTTTAATTCTGAAAAACACACTGAAAAGAGTCAAAAATTCTGCAATTTTTATATGGAGTCAAGTCTGGGCCAGTGGGGATGAATTTGGGCATGAAAGCTGATGTGGCGTCAAGTCAGTAGTTTCTAGAAGATGACGTCAGCAGCGGTAATAGCTTATCAACCGCGTTTTTTATAGCTTTTTCAGACGGGTTTAAAATTTAAACTTTGAATTATCTTTTGTATTTAATTTAAATACTTTTAAGATTTATCTTTTATTATTTTAGGGTTATATTAGAGTTTTTAGAATACTATAAATACCTCTTAGGTTAAGCTAGAGAATCATCTCTTGTTCTTAGCCTGTTTTTACTTTAAAGTTTATAAAATTTCATTTCTCTTTATGTTCTTGTTCTTTTAGTTTTTTTATATTTTACAATTTTTTTGACAAATCTTATTTTTAATCTTGATCCTACTTAGAAAGAAGAGGAAGAAAAATTTTAAGAGAAGGAATGAGTGTTTTTAGTGAGTCTAAAACTTATAATTTAAAGAATATGAAGAAATAAAGATAAACATGTTGATCAACCGGCCAAATGTAAAACCAATCAAATATTTACTATTAGCATTATATGATATGCGCATTTTAATTATTGCATCTTTTTACTGTTTTTTTTTTCGGATTAAAGAGAACTGTAAAAAATTACAGAGAGTTCAAAGCATCAAAATCAACAAGGTGCAAGAGGGAGTCTGGAGGTACGTCGAAAGTAGTCAAAGAGTAGCAAGGAAGATTGAAGAACTTGGCTAGACCGTCTGCAAGCTTATTCGCAGAACGTGGAATCCATTGGGTTGTCGTAGCCCAACACCGGCCTCACAATTTCACAATGGCACGAACCAGCGAACAAGGATCGGAGTGCGTGTTTGTACTGTTCAACCGATCGAGAGCTTCTTTACTATCAGATTGGATTAAGAGTCTCTCAAAACCATTTTCCCAAGCGAGTTGTAGCCCAACAAAGATTCCCCAAAGTTCCGATTGGAGAGGATGAGATATGCCTATTGTTCTATTATAAACAAGGATTCATGTGCCATCATTTGATCGAAATATGCCGTCTATTGAGCCGGTTCCAGTTCTTTGTGCAACCGCACCATCTGTATTTAAGCAAACCCAACCAACACTTGGTTTCGGCCAATGCATCAAAGACGGGGTAGACAGGGTCAAAGGCAACGCCACAACAGATTCAGAATAGTTGCGTGCCCAAGTCACGCTTCGCTGAAGAGTTTGCGATGCACAACAGTGGGAACCAGTGAAGACCCTCTCGTTCCTGTTTTTCCAGATTTGCCAAGCTGTGGACGCGAAGAGAATCGACCATTCTACTCCCCACGTCGTAGGAATCGACGCATCGATAGA
The DNA here is from genome assembly GCA_958450335.1 of Hibiscus tridactylites. Taxonomy (NCBI): domain Eukaryota; kingdom Viridiplantae; phylum Streptophyta; class Magnoliopsida; order Malvales; family Malvaceae; genus Hibiscus; species Hibiscus tridactylites. Next base: position 93,684,284 of record OY288270.1, on the reverse strand, counting down.
TTCTTTTGGAGCCACGATTGTGGATCCGCACAAGAGAAGGAAGTATAAAGTTGTGGTGGGAGTAAATTATTACAAGATGAAGATGATAATCTTTGTTTATTGATACAAAGAAGAAAACTTTCTGATGTTCCTTAGAGAACTAAGGTGCTTATTTATACAACAAGGCATATTAAGAAACTGACTAACTAACCTCCTAACTAACTCTTAACAACTAACGTTTGTATACATTCCAATAGCCCCCCTCAAGATGGACTGGAATTAACATCGATCAGTCCCATCTTGAGCAAAAAAGCAGAAAAAGAAGGAAGATGCAGAGCTTTGGTGAAGATGTCAGCAAGTTGGCCTTGAGATCGAATGTGAAACAACTTAAGAAATCCAGAATTCAGCTTCTCTCGTACAAAATGGCAATCGACTTCAATGTGCTTCGATCGCTCGTGAAAAACTTGATTCGAGGCAAGATGCAACGCAGCCTGATTATCACAGTAAAGGAAAACTGGTGAAGTATCAATGTGGAAGGAAGAAAGTAGAGCAGCCAACCACACAAGTTCACAAGTAGCAGAGGTCATGGCTCTATACTCTGCCTCGCATGAAGAACGACTCACAGTATGCTGCTTCTTTGATTTCCATGAAATGAGGTTGGTGCCAAGATATGTGCAAAACCCTGTAATGGAGCGTCGCGTGTCTGGACAAGCACTGTAGTCAGAATCCACAAAACAGCTAAGTTGTAGGTTAGCTTTGGAATGAAAAAAGAGACTGAGACCAGGAGCCTTCTTTATATAAGAAAGAAGATGATGAGCTGCATGGAGATGAGGGAGTCGTAGAGTGGAAACAAATTGACTCAGCTGATGCACGGCATAAGTGATATCGGGACGAGTATGTGTGAGATAGAGGAGACGCCCAACCAACCTTCGATAAACTTGAGGATCAGGCAATAACTCTCCATCATGTATACTGAGCTTATGATTTGCAACAATAGGTAAATCAGTTGGTTTCTTACTAAGAGAACCAGTTTCTTCAAGTAATTGCAAAGCATAGTGACGCTGACACAGGGAAATGCCATCAGGTTGACGAGAAACTTCAAAGCCAAGGAAGTATTTCAGGGGACCCAACTCCTTAAGCTTGAAATGGCTCTTAAGGAAATTTTGAACAGCAAGCAACGACTCCAAATGTTTGCCAGCAATCACCACGTCGTCAACATAAACAAGAAGGGCAACGAGATCATCACCAGAACCTTTAATGAAGAGTGAATGTTCAGATGGGGATTGAACAAAACCGAATTGCAGAACCACAGCATGAAAAGTTTGGAACCACTGTCGGGAAGCCTGCTTTAAACCATAAATTGACTTTTGAAGCTTGCAGACTAAGTCATTTCCTTGCACATTTGTCTCATAACCAAGAGGGAGCTTCATATACACTTCCTCATCAAGAGTACCGTTAAGAAAAGCGTTGTTGACATCCAATTGCAAGAGATGCCAACCATGAACAGCAGCTAAGGATAACAAAACCTTGAACGATGTCATTTTAGCCACTGGAGAAAATGTGTCAGTATAATCGATGCCTTCGACCTGAGTGAAACCCTTAGCCACCAAACGAGCTTTGTAACGATCTATCGTGCCATCGGAATTATGTTTAATCCGATACACCCACTTGCAGTCGATTGGTTGCTTGCCTGGAGGAAGGGGAACAACAGTCTATGTATGAAGCCTCTCCATAGCAAGTAATTCATCCTGCATAGCAGCACGCCATTCAGGAGACTTAACAGCTTGATGGTAAAAGGAAGGCTCAGATGTGGAAGATTAATTTGCAAGAAAAACTGCATGGGAAGGAGAAACTGATGATGGCACAATCTGACGTTCAATAGGATATGAACACGATGAAGAAGCAATGTTACAATAATACTGATGCAAGTAGGAGGGCTTTTTAGCAACCCTAGTTGATCGACGTGGTTCAGGTTCAATGGATGAGCCATGCACATGTAAGGAATCATCGAGAGAAACACGTCCAACAGCTGGCTCAACATTGGCAGGTAACACATGATCATTCACCAATTCAGCAACAGGCTCATCAAAATTAGATGATACACGATCATGGACCAAGTCAGGAACAACAACTGGCTCAACATTTTGCATAACACCTGCAGTTGATAACTCGGGAATTGACTCATGAACCGGGTCCATGACAGTTTCAATGACCGGTTCAATAGGCACACCAACCCCAACTGCTGGTTCAGTATCCTGCACCCTCGATGAACTTCGAAACACCTCGAATTGAGCTGAAGAATTAGGAGAAGAAATAGAAGAACCACGAGGCAAACATATGTTAGGAAAAAAATCAATGGAAACTTCAGAAGTATTAATACTATGGAAAGGGAAGATCCCTTCATGAAAAACCACATCACGATAGATTACAATGGATTTACTCTTGAGTACATAAACCTTGTAACCCTTCATACCAGGGGCATACCCAACAAAAACACCAGGTAAGGCCCTTTCACTAAACTTGCCTCGATGAGCCTTCAATGTAGAGGCAAAACAAAGACTGCCAAACACTCGAAGAGCCCCATAATCAGGAAGATGGACGTGCAACAATTCATAAGGAGACTTAGCATTTAACACAGGAGATGGTAACCTGTTGATCAAAAATGTGGCAGTTAGCAAGCAATCACCCCAAAACTTTTCTGGAACTCGTGATTGAAAGAATAAAGCTCGAGCCACAGCCAAAAGGTGCTGATGTTTTCGTTCGACAACATCATTCTGTTGAGGAGTTTCCACACATGAAAACTGATGCACAATGCCAAGTGAAGCAAACAATTCAGTGAAGCATAACTCCAAAGCATTATCCGACCGAAACACTTTTACATCATAGCCATACTGCCTCTTGACCATGTTAATAAAAGAAGGAACAATTGAAGTAACATCTGACTTGTGTTGCAACAGAAAAGTCCAAGTGCATCTGGAAAAATCATCAACGAGGGTTAAGAAAAACCTCTGTTTATTGTATGTTGGAGTTTTAAAGGGACCCCAAATATCACAGTGCACTAAAGCAAAGGGAGAATTGGCCCGAGAAACAGAAGAAGAAAAAGGCAAACGGTGTTGCTTAGCCAGAGGACAAATAGAATAAGAAGATTCAGTTTTATTCATAGAAGGAATAACATCCTTTATCAAATGTAATACATTTGAACTTCGATGACCCAATCTGTCATACCAAGGAACTACAAAAGTCGAGTTGATACAAGAAATACTATTCTGATCATTACAAGAATTCATGTCAGACAATCGAAGCAAATACAGGCCTTGAAACAGCTCACCCCTCCTAACCACTTGCTGAAGATCCTGAATCACACAATCAGAATGAGAAAACAACACACGAAAATCAGAATCTTTGGTCAGTGCACTGACTGCCAACAAATTAAAACTGAATTCCGGAACAAATAGAACTGATTCGAGAAGCAAGCTAGGAGACAAACGAACATTCCCAGCAAAACCAACTGAAATAAGAGATTTGTCAAGGAGAAGAATGTTCCCTCCTTCAATAGGCGTGAAAGATTCAAATAAACTCTTATCATAACAAATATGCCGCGAAGCACCAGAATCAATGACCCAAGGAGGCTTAGAATCAGAAAAATTTAGACTATTAATGTAAGCTAGAATCTTGCCTTGCATTGTGAAGTTAATTGATGTGGAAGGAACATCAGGAGTCGAAGCAGCTTGTAGTTGATTTGTGTTGCGTGTAAAATAGTCTATCGCAATTATAGTGCAAGTATACACGACGCAAGTAGTAAAGTGATACGAAGTATCGGATATCGTCTCCACAGGGATTGGGCTAATAGCTTCACCTAAATTCACTGCACGAAAGTAAAGGAAATAATTATGAGAAGTTGTCACGAATAATAATGTAAAAACGTAAATAAAGGAATTGAGATATCAAGATAGAGAGAATGGGCTGGTATCGAATTGCTCAGTAGTGCAGGTATTGAATTGCTTAGGATCTCCAGTTCTGTCGTCGCACCCGTCGCCGACAGCACCTGTCGCGGCGTCTGTCCGTTAGCTGTCGCGGCAGCGAACACTAACTCAGTACTTCAAGCTTGGCAAGAATCCCAGATCTGCCTTGCCCTATCCCTAGGCACAAGTCTGTCGATGATCACGTCTTTGATGATACCTCCCGGCGTGAATCGAAGGATGAACACCGATGTGTATGAATTCTTCTTTAGCCACTTAACCTCGCCCTATCCCTAGGCATGAGATAGTTCAACTATAAACTAGAGAACGCGCTCTTATCTCTTTCGTATACTTAACTCTCCCGATGTTAAGTAAATGGATAACCTCACAATGCTCTCCCGATGCTCTTGCAAGATATTAAAACCAGGATAAAAGAACTTGAAGTTTATTTTATTGAACTTGAAAAATCCTAAAACAAAGCAACCCTTGCAACTACTTTACAAAACAACCCGTAGCCCTAGGGGGAATTTAGAACATGTTGGTGACAGGTAAACGGCAGGGTTTAGGTTTCGGTTATGGGGTAATCGGTTATGCCCTAGGTTAAATCTATGCCCTTATATAAGCTTTGGGCTCAAGTTATCTAAGGTAACAAGGATTACAACTTTAATTAAAAGTAAGATTCTAATAAAGACTAAATCTCTAAAGTCTCCTACTTTCCAGCCGCATCCTTATTTTGTGGGAATTTCCTCTCTGTGAGCTTTGGCTTGACATATCTTTCGATCCGGGGCTTGGAAAAATATTTGGCTTTCACACGACAGACGAGCAGATTTTTCTCTATCTATCGAGGTCCACTTTACTTTTCCTCTTCATAAGTCTGCTGTCACCATGCTGTCACGACAGGTCCATGACAGGTTCGTCTTCTTCGGTTGTTTGTCCAGTTCAGCTTCCCTGCTTATCTGCCCTGCGCCTGCCTTCGACATCTACTGTGACAGATACCTGCGAAAATAGCCATCTTTCAGTAGAATCCGTGCCTTTTATATAATTGTGATGTTTTATTGAAAACTAACCTAAATGCAATGCAATGATGCTTGAATGCAGCAGAAATATGGGTTAAAAAGGGTGTAAATAATAGAACTTTTACACACTCAACACACCCCCAAACTCAAGTTTTTGCTTGCCCTCAAGCAATGAAGACTTAAAAGAAAACTGAAAATTTTTGTGTTGGCCTTCAAACAGTGAACTGTCCCTTACCTGTCGCTCATTCTCTATGGCGGCAGCAACCTGTCGGAAAGGTTAGGATCTGTCCGGAATCTCCCTATAGCTCTCGTGCAGTGTGTGCATGCTTGTGAACAGTTATATGCTAAGACTCTCTTAGTTTCACTAGAATATTCAACTCCTTAACTCGAATTTTTATGCCAAAGTTTACTTTCTTTTAGAAGGCACATTTTCATGCTTCTTTTTCTTCTATTTTCAAGCTAAGTTTTTCTAGAGCCAGTTTCGGGCACCTCTAGTTAGCTTCCTAGAGCCGGTTTCGGGCACCTCTAGTTTTTTTTTATTTTCTTTTGCTAAACTTCTTTCCTAGAGCCAGTGTTAGGCACCTCTAGGGGCTATTCAAGTTCTAAGCATCCTACTCTAGTTTGGCTAAAAGAAATCTAAGCAATATAACAGTCACAAAAGTGTTTAAATTTTCAGAACTATAGAAAGGCTCTAAACTTGTCCTTAACCTGTCCCAAAGATGCTGCCACGACAGAGCCGTCATGACAGGTAAGTTAACTTCAAAGTTTTAAGCCAACAGTTTAAATTTTCTGATTTTTTTTAAAGAACTTAAATGAAAATTAAGACACAACAAATAATAAAAAGATGTGCATAAGACTCCATTGATGATGGAGGGTTGCCACCCCCAAACTCGAGGGTTGCATTGCCCTCAATGCAAAATGACATGTAAAATAAAAGAAAGAAAGAAAAATAAAGAAAAACAAAGTACATCACAAAATATAATGGCAGGCAGCAATAAGAGGAAAATAAAGACTTAAATTTTTAAGCGCTGCTCTCGCTGCTGCTGCTGACGCGGATCTGATGGCGGCGCCTGCGCTGAGGAGGGGGCTGGGCAGGTTCAAGAGTAGGTTGATCAGCAGGATCATTGGCAGGTGGAGGGGCAGGTGCATCGGCAGGTTGAGTTGCAGGTTGCTCCACTAGCCGGACGTCTGAACTGCTGCCACTATCCCATGAGCTGCTGGTTGTGATGGCTTTGGACAGCCTTCTCTTGTTTGCCACGTGCTTAATACGTTTTACCCGCGTGAAGTCGCTCTCCAAATTCCTCCGGACAAGAGGGCTGTCATCAGTGGCAGCTCGTTTGGTTCCTCGAGGGGAGGTGTCTGCCGGTGGGCTGCCGGCTGCCGTCGGGGCAGGGGATGGTGTGGAAGTGGCAGATTATGTATGGGGAGAGACAGGTGGTGTGGGAGTAGGGGAGGGGATATTGAAATAATGGGCGGGGAAGGTGGGGAAGATGACATCTGAAAAATTCAAAGTATTAGTAATGAAATTTACCGTTGCAGTTGAGAAGTCACGGATAAAGGTCATCAAACCCATTTGGCGCTCCTCTACCCTCAGGATGGCAGCAAGGATGTGGGCGTTCTGATCTGTCGGAGCGGTGTTGGTGGCAGCTTCTGGGGCAGGTTCGGTGGCAGGTTCATCATCGGAATCAGTAGGAGGGGCGTTTGGGTCGAAGGCGTTGAGGGGCGATACGACTATGACCTCCATGAGGCTGGAGATGTTGTTGTCTGACCATCCGCTGCCCGTCTTGATTTTGTCTGATGGCTCCTCCGGTACGGCAGCGCAGCGGTAGAGGGCGGTGATGGTGAACGGCAGGCAAAGTCGTGAGTCTGAGCGGAAAGTACAGTCGAGGATGATGTCCCTCATATATCTGCCCACATTTATGGGCCTGTCGTGCAGAATGGAGTGGATGAGAGCCAACCGCTGTCTGTTGACTGTCGTATGGTGGGACGAGGGCAGGATACGCTTTTTGATGAAAGCGTTCCATAGTTTTGCTTCAGGGAGCAGCTGCGCCCTATTGATGGAGTGGGGGTTCTTCTTACTGGTGTTCTATGTCGTTCCCGCCTCTGTCAACTCCCTCATGACAGCATCATGTCCAGCAGCGTCGAGGGTGTCCCAAAATTGTTGGTGAGCATCATCATTGGGGCCAAAGAAGAGGCCGAACGTGTGGTTGATGCTGTTGGCGGTGAAGGGAACTGCCACTCCTCGGACGGTGACAGATGTCGCCGTTTTGCTGTCGATGGCCTCATAAAATTCTCGGACCAAAGTATCATTAAGCTCTGCCGACTGCTCGGCAAAATCCTCCCAAAGTTGTGCTGTTATGGCCTGCATGATGAACGGCCGGAGTCCCATATGGGGGCATCTCTGTTGTAAATGAAGCCACGCTCCTCCCATAGTTCCTTTTTAGCGAACGGTGATGCTGCTGCTGAAGAAGAAGCGACAGCAGCGTTCTGACGGGTTTGTCTCGATGACATTTTGGTTGCAAGGGCTGAAAAAGAGAGAAAATAGATAAAACTAGAGGAGAAAACAAGAGAGAAAAAATCAGAAGTGATGAAAATGAAAGGGAGAACGGGGTTATATAGCTGTTGGGGATCTGCCCATTTAATGCCGCAACGGCAGGCGGGAATAATGGGGCGGCAGATTGGATATAGCGTGTCTGACGCGTCTGACACGCATTAATGCGTCTGCTGTGCGTCTGCCGCACGCTTCTATGTCTGCAGTGGCCGTCTGTTGACAGCCTGTCAAGTCCGTCTGCGCCGGCAACCGAAACGACAGGTTATCATAAGTGGGCTTTATTGGGCTGGTGGATGGGTGGTGGGTTTGGTCCACTTCTTCTTTCCTTCTTGACTCCTTTATTTCTTAAAAACTGAAATTATAAAAACAAAACATTATTCGAATAAAATAAACCTAATTTCCTAATAAATAATAATAAATAGTAAAATAAATAAAAATAAAAATTAGGTTAAATTAGGGATGCCTTGTGGGGCATCACCTAAAGTAACCACTTCCTGTATTCCTGGGGCTTCAGTCCCCTGATAATGCTTGAGGCGTTGTCCATTGACTTTGAATTGGTGCCCGTCCTTTAATGATTGAATTGTAATGGCACCATGGGGAAAAACTTGAACCACTTGGAACGGGCCAGACCATCTAGATTTAAGCTTCCCTGGGAAGAGTTTCAACCTAGAATTAAACAACAACACAAGCTGCCCTGGGCAGAACTGACGTGGCAGCAACTTCTTGTCATGCCACTTCTTTGTTTTCTCCTTGTATATTCTTGCGTTGTCGTAGGCCATCGTCCGTATTTCATCGATCTCATTCAAATCTAACAGCCTTTTCTGGCCTGCCTTGTCCAAGTCCATGTTTACTGCCTTGATTGCCCAATATGCCTTGTGCTCTATCTCGACAGGCAGGTGACAGGTTTTCCCATAAATCAAACGGTATGGAGACATGCCCAATGGAGTTTTGAAAGCTGTCCTGTATGCCCATAATGCATCATTCAGAAGTAAAGACCAATCTTTCCTAGTTGGTTTAACCATCTTTTCAAGAATGTTCTTCACTTCCCTGTTGGATATCTCAGCCTGTCCATTGGTCTGTGGGTGGTATGCTGTCGCGATCCTATGCTTGACACCATATTTTTTTAAGGCGGCAGCAATTACCCTATTATCGAAATGTCTCCCTTCATCACTGATAATCGCCCTAGGGATGCCAAATCTAGAAAAGATGTTTTTGTGCAAAAACTTTTGGACCGTTTTGGCATCATTCTTTTGAGTTGCGATTGCTTCTACCCACTTGGAGACATAATCCACTGCTAGGAGGATGTAAAGATTTCCACATGAAGATGGAAAAGGTCCCATAAAATCAATCCCCCAAACGTCGAAGATCTCGACTTCTAGGATATTCTGCAGTGGTATCTCGTTTCTCCTCGAGATGTTACCTGTCCGCTGGCACCTGTCACAGTTCTTGTAAAAATCCTGTGCATCTTTATATAGTGTCGGCCAGTAGAACCCTGACTGCAGCACCTTGGCAGCAGTTTTGTTGCCTCCTAAGTGTCCTCCATATTATGAAGCATGACAGTGATGGAGAATGTCTTCTTGCTCTTCTTGTGGTACACACCTCCTTATAACCTGATCTGCGCACATTTTGAAAAGAAGAGGTTCATCCCAATAATAATGCTTAACATCATTTTGGAACCTCTTCCTGGCTTGATAATTAAGATCAGAAGGAAATATTCCGCTAACTATAAAATTAACGAAATCAGCATACCAGGGAAGGTCAGAAGACTTACCTGCCGCCATGGCTATCGCGACAGCGATTGCGGCAGCAAAGAGCTGCTCATCTGGGAAGGTCTCTAGTATGTGTGTCTCATCGATTGGTAGACTCTGTCCCTTCTCCAACCTCGACAAGTGATCTGCCACCTGATTTTCTGTCCCCTTTTTGTCTTTGATCTCAAGGTCGAATTCTTGTAATAGCAAGATCCATCGTATCAACCTAGGCTTTGCATCCTTCTTTGCGAACAAGTACTTAAGGGCAGAATGGTCGGTGTGCACTATTACTTTAGTCCCAAGTATGTAAGAACGAAACTTGTCGATGGAGAACACCACAGCTAACAGCTCCTTTTCTGTGGTGGTATAATTCACTTGGGCGTCATTTAAAGTTTTGCTGGCATAGTATATGACGTGAAACAGCCTGTCCTTGCGCTGCCCAAGTGCTGCCCCGACAGCATAGTCACTTGCATCACACATGATCTCAAATGGTTGTGTCCAGTCTGGTGGTTGTACTATGGGGGCTGTCACTAGCTTTTCCTTCAGAACCTTGAATGCTTCAGTACATTCTTCATTAAAGTCAAAGGGTCGGTTCTGCTCTAAGAGATGACATAGGGGCTTCGTGATTTTTGAGAAATTCGCAATAAATCTCCTATAAAAACCAGCATGCCCTAGAAAACTCCTAATGCCCTTGACTGTGGTTGGCGGCGGCAGCTTCTCAATTACCTCTATTTTGGCCCTGTCGACTTCTATCCCTCGGCAGCTAATCTTATGGCCAAGGACTATCCCCTCATCCACCATAAAGTGGCATTTTTCCCAATTTAAAACAAGATTAGCTTTTTCACATCTTTCAAGTACCTTTTGTAAGTTGCCGAGGCAGCTCCCAAAATCGTCTCCAAAGATAGAAAAATCATCCATGAAAATCTCAAGGAAGTCCTCAACCATGTCGGAGAATATAGCCATCATGCACCTTTGGAAGGTGGCAGGTGCGTTACAGAGTCCAAACGACATCCTCCTAAATGCGTATGTTCCGTAGGGGCAGGTGAAAGTCGTTTTCTCTTGATCCTCTGGTGCAATAGCAATTTGATTGTAACCTGAGTAACCATCAAGAAAACAATAGTAAGGTTTTCCCGCTAATCTGTCAAGCATTTGATCAATAAAGGGTAAAGGAAAGTGGTCTTTTCGGGTAGCTTTGTTAAGCTTCCGATAGTCCATACAAACCCTCCAACCGGTCACAGTCCTGGTTGGGATTAACTTATTGTTTTCGTTGGTTATCACGGTCATGCCTCCTTTCTTGGGAACACATTGCACCGGGCTTACCCATTTGCTATCGGAGATGGCGTATATAATGTCAGCATCTAACCATTTAATGATTTCCTTACGCACTACCTCCTTCATCGCATGGTTTAACCGCCTTTGGGCATCTATAGTCGGCTTATGATCTTCCTCAAGGATGATTTTGTGCATGCATAATGCCGGACTAATGCCTTGAATGTCTACTATCGTCCATCCAATCGCCTTCTTGTGCTGCCTTAACATGTCGATCAGCTGTCGTTCCTGTTCCTGCGGCAGCTTAGCAGAGATGATTACGGGCAGTGTGTCATCACAACCAAGATAAGCATATTTAAGCTGCCCTGGCAGGGGCTTAAGTTCTAAGACAGGTGGTTCAACAGTAGATGGCTTTTGGATTAAATGGTTATCCGAAGTGTAATTCAAAGGTTCGAATAACTTACCTGGACGATGGTCTAACCAGTCTACTCCTCATGACCTTCAGTATCAGATGTATCGGATTCAGAGGAGTCGCTGTCGTTGGTGCTGTCGTCGTCGCTGTCGTCATTGCTGTCGTGACAGGTCTGTAGATGGCTGTCGCAGCAGTGACCAAATTTTATATCACGGCAGCCCGACCTGATGCAGGGTTGATCAAAGGTCACCTCAATGATGGCCTTGCATTCCTCATCCACATCAGCATGTTTCATCGCTTGGAGAACATTCAACTTAATTTCTTGATCGTTCACGCGCATTGTGAGTTCTCCTTTCTCCACATCAATCAATGATCTGCCCGTGGCTAAGAAGGGTCGCCCAAGGATGACTGGTGCGTTTTCATCTGCCTCACAATCTAAAATAAGAAAGTCAGCAGGAAAAATAAGCTTATCCACTCTTACCAAAATATCTTCAATTTTTCCCTCGGGGTGAACGTAAGAGCGGTCGGCTAGCTGTAGGGTAACTGTCGTGGGTTGCGCCTTGCCAATACCTAGTTTCTGAAAAACAGATTTGGGCATTAGATTGACACTAGCACCAAGATCACATAATGCCTTACCCACAAATCTGTCGCCGATTACACAAGGTATGATGAAGCTCCCCGGATCCTTTTTTTTCTGGGGTGGCTGCCGATGAAGAATACTCATGCATCCTTCTGTCATCTTTACCGTTTCAAATTCCCCAAGTTTAGATTTTTTCGACATAACATCCTTGAGAAATTTAGCATAACCGGGCATCTCCCTAACAGCATCTAACAACGGAATATTAATATGAACCTGTTTAAAAATATCATAAATCTTTTTAAGTTGAGATTCATGCTTAGCTTGCTGTATCCGTTGCGGAAAAGGTGGTGGAGGACGATAATCAACAATGCGTCCTTCCCACTGCATGCGAATCTGAGGACGATAATCTTCTTTTTTCTCCTCTGTCGCTTCTGCTGTCGTGACAGGCTCAGCAGCAGCAGTCTGTTTATCACCTGTCGGGGCAGCTTCCTCGGCAGGTTTATCCAAGGCAGGTTCCTTTTCTGTTTCAGCTTCTTTTTCCGGCCCTGGTAACTTTTTCCCACTCCTAGTAGTAATCGCATTACATTGCTCATGTGGGGGTGGTCTAGCATTTTCAGTATTGCTAGGAAAACCTCCATTCTGCCTTGGCTTAATGTGCTGCGACACCTGACCCATTTGTGTCTCTAGAGATTTCAAGGTAGCCTCATGATTTGTCATTCTCATCTTGGTTTCATCCATAAAGTTTTCTGTCTTCTTGACAAACTGATTAATATTCTCCATATACGTACCAGTCTGAGACATAAAGGTGGCCAGAGTCTGTTCCAATATACTACTCGTGGCAGGTGGTGGCTGCTGTTGCTGCTGAGGTGGCAGGTTCTGCGGCAGGTTCTGCGGCAGATGTTGTCGCGTCAACAATCTAGGACCCCCTGATTCTGATTATGCGCTTGTGGATTCAGAGCATTGTTAGGGTTACTCCAGGAAAATTTGGGATCCTTCCTCCAATTAGGGTTGTAGTTGTTGGAATTATAGTTTGGTTTGTAATTTCCAACATATTTTCCCTCTTCTATATTTATCGGGCACTCATCCCTACTATGATTTCCCTCACAAGTAGCACAAACTTCCTCGACAGCAAATCCTTGTAATTCATCATCATTCAATAACTTTTTCATGGCTTTAGTAAGGAATGCTACCTGCGATTTCATAGTGCTGTCGGCCTCATAGTCCTTGACAGCAAGTACCCGTTTACCCCCTCTTCTTGCGGTTGGAAACTGCTCCTCATTCTTAGCCAGATGTTTCAAAACTTGCAGGGCCTCGTCCGGATCTTTATCCAATAATAGTCCATTCGTTGCGGAATCAATTCGAATGCGAGTTTGTAAGTTAGCAGCATTATAAAACTTAGTTACCTGATTCCAGACGGGGAATCCATGCATTGGGCAGTTTCGAAGAAGAGTTGTAAATCTGTCCCAGGCCTCGTGCATTGGCTCGTCATCTTCCTGTTGAAAAGTAGCAATTTCGTTACGTAATCGCTCAGCTAAATGTGAAGGATTAAAACGAGACAAAAATTCACGAGTTAAATCTGCCCAGGTCATAATAGAACCCGGTGTAAGTTTATTCCACCAAGTTTTAGCTCTGTCCCTCAATGAATGGGGAAATAACCGAAGCCTCAGTATCTCCGGACTAACTCATGGCAGTCTAAACGAACCACAGATCTCCTGGAACGTTTTGAGATGCTCCCTAGCATCTTCTGTCGCAGAACCACTAAACTGCCCGGCGTTGTTGATCATACTAAACATGACAGGTTTAAGCTCGAAGTTGTCAACATCAATATCCGGCAGCGTGGTCTCCAGCACTCTACATGATCGTTCAGCATGTAGTCACGACATGACCGTCGTCCACCTGCCGCGGGCGGGTCACCGACAGGCGGGATTTCTCCACCAGCAGGCTGATTACGGGCCATCTGCTCTAGCTGTTTCTCAAGGTATTCGTTCCTGTCTAAGAGGTGGCGAATCTGTTTCTTAAGATTAAAGGAACGTTCGATCTTCGGATCTAATTTATACTCAGGATCTTCACCTCTTTTCGATCTGCGCATAAACAGGAAAACCTTGTGAAAAGCAAAAGTTTAAAACACAAAAGAAAAATTAAAGAAAAATAAAAATAAAAACAAAAACAAAAACGAAAATAAAAACAAAAAGTGCAAGGAAAGAAAGGTGTAGTTATGTTGCCAATCCCCGGCAACGGCGCCAAAAACTTGTTGCGTGTAAAATAGTCTATCGCAATTATAGTGCAAGTATACACGACGCAAGTAGTAAAGTGATACGAAGTATCGGATATCGTCTCCACAGGGATTGGGCTAATAGCTTCACCTAAATTCACTGCACGAAAGTAAAGGAAATAATTATGAGAAGTTGTCACGAATAATAATGTAAAAACGTAAATAAAGGAATTGAGATATCAAGATAGAGAGAATGGGCTGGTATCGAATTGCTCAGTAGTGCAGGTATTGAATTGCTTAGGATCTCCAGTTCTGTCGTCGCACCCGTCGCCGACAGCACCTGTCGCGGCGTCTGTCCGTTAGCTGTCGCGGCAGCGAACACTAACTCAGTACTTAAAGCTTGGCAAGAATCCCAGATCTGCCTTGCCCTATCCCTAGGCACAAGTCTGTCGATGATCACGTCTTTGATGATACCTCCCGGCGTGAATCGAAGGATGAACACCGATGTGTATGAATTCTTCTTTAGCCACTTAACCCCGCCTTATCCCTAGGCACAAGATAGTTCAACTATAAACTAGAGAACGCGCTCTTATCTCTTTCGTATACTTAACTCTCCCGATGCTAAGTAAATGGATAACCTCACAATGCTCTCCCGATGCTCTTGCAAGATATTAAAACCAAGATAAAAGAACTTGAAGTTTATTTTATTGAACTTGAAAAATCCTAAAACAAAGCAACCCTTGCAACTACTTTACAAAACAACCCGTAGCCCTAGGGGGAATTTAGAACATGTTGGTGACAGGTAAACGACAGGGTTTAGGTTTCGGTTATGGGGTAATCGGTTATGCCCTAGGTTAAATCTATGCCCTTATATAAGCTTTGGGCTCAAGTTATCTAAGGTAACAAGGATTACAACTTTAATTAAAAGTAAGATTCTAATAAAGACTAAATCTCTAAAGTCTCCTACTTTCCAGCCGCATCCTTATTTTGTGGGAATTTCCTCTCCGTGAGCTTTGGCTTGACATATCTTTCGATCCGGGGCTTGGAAAAATATTTGGCTTTCACACGACAGACGAGCAGATTTTTCTCTATCTATCGAGGTCCACTTTACTTTTCCTCTTCATAAGTCTGTTGTCACTATGCTGTCACGACAGGTCCATGACAGGTTCGTCTTCTTCAGCTGTTTGTCCAGTTCAGCTTCCCTGCTTATCTGCCCTGCGCCTGCCTTCGACATCTACTGTGACAGATACCTACGAAAATAGCCATCTTTCAGTAGAATCCGTGCCTTTTATATAATTGTGATGTTTTATTGAAAACTAACCTAAATGCAATGCAATGATGCTTGAATGCAGCAGAAATATGGGTTAAAAAGGGTGTAAATAATAGAACTTTTACACACTCAACAATTTGTCAACATGGCAATCAATTGTTGACATTGCTGAGGAGTCAACGAGTCACCAGAAACACCAGGCAAAGCATCCGAGTCTTTAACAGCATTGGAATGAGCAACAGTCTGAGAAGACTTGGATCGTGCACCATAGCCAGGGGGAAAACCATGATGCCTATAACATTTTTCTTTAGTGTGCCCCATCATATTACAATGACTGCACTGAGGGCGACTCTTCTTGGCTATAGTCTTAACAGCAAGGGCAGCTTCAATTGGTCTGGTTGTCAAGATTGATCGTTGATTTTCTTCTTGCACAACCCATGAAAAGACTTTAGAAAGAGAGAGAAAAGGATCAACTAACAAGATTTGACCTCGAATGTGAGAAAAAGATTCATTAAGCCCCATCAAAAACTGAATGGTCTGCTCCTTTTGAGTATCATCCACCATTTTACGAACACCTCCACAAGTGCAAGTAGAACAAGAACAAATTGATCTTGCGGACAACAACTCATCCCAGAGAACCTTGAGCTGAGTATAATAAACTGTTACTGAAGAAGTGCCTTGAACAAGCTCACTGATTTTCTTCTTGAGATGAAACAATCGAGGGCCATTCATTTGCTGGAAACGATCTTCAAGATCTTTCCAAATCTCAGCTGCAGTTGAATGGTATAAGAGACTAGCATCAATCTCTTTAGAAACAGCATTAAGGAGCCATGAATTGACAAGGTTGTTGGCTCGCGTCCAAGCATTATACTTCTCAGCAGGGAGCAATGGTGGAGCTGAAATGGAGCCATCAACAAAGCCTAATTTGTTTTTGGCTGAGAGAGCCATCACCATAGAACGTTTCCAACTGTTGTAGTTATCATTCGTCAACGGTTGCAAAACGAGAATCATCCCTGGATTATCTGATTGATGCAGATAATATAAAATTGCTTCCATCATCAAATTGGTCATTGAGATTCACCGTGATTGAAAACGCAAGAAAAGAAAAGAAAGGAAAGAAGAGGAAAGCTGGAAAAACGCAAGAAGCGTTAGATTTCAACTGATACCATATTACAAGATGAAGATGTTAATCTTTGTTTATTGATACAAAGAAGAAAACTTTCTGATGTTCCTTAGAGAACTAAGGTGCTTATTTATACAACAAGGCATATTAAGAAACTGACTAACTAACCTCCTAACTAACTCTTAACAACTAACGTTTGTATACATTCCAATATAAATTCCTCTAAACCTCTTTAACAAAAGGGCAACCCCGAAGCATATGAATAATTGTTTCATTTGCAGTGTTGCAGCATGGGCAATAGGGACTATTGCTTAAGGCACGGTGACATCGTTCCACATAGGTCAACAGTTTGCCATGCAAAGCTAGCCAAAGGAAAAAGCGAACACGTTGTGGCACGCCCAATGACCATAATCTTTTTCCAGTTTGTTGACGTTGGGCTCCAGCTTCCACTAGTCCGGAGCGAATAAGCTGACTTAATTTCAAAGGAGAGACTTTCTGTTAAGCTCCATGTCGGCTTGTCAGGGATGTCAGAGCTATCGGGACAACGAATGTTTAAAATGTGGTGAATAACATCCGTATTGAAAAGCGCAGATAATTTGGTAATGTCCCACTCACCATGCATATCGACCAGGTTCTTTATGCTCTGTATTTGTAGTGCAGCTGCCGGTTGTCTAATATATGGCCGCAAAGGGCCAAGTGAGGGAACCCAGTTATCATCAAAAGGGAGGATCGAATCCCCATCTTTTTACTGTTTTAATCAACAAAACTGAGGAATATAATATGGATGTGTGAAGTAAGCACCACCAAACTACGTGTAAAATTCTTTTGATATGTTCATCAATCTATATAATAGTCATTATAATTTTAATTTTTCATGTAAAAATCTCGTACAAATGGGATTTGAATTCAACGCTGCATATTCTATTTTAGCTTTATCCCAAATTTGTAATCGCTTTGACAATAGGGGTTATTCTAATAAAAAATATTTAGCGTCTAGTTTTAGTAGCACTAGATAGAAAATGATGAACCCAATCTTGTGCTTAGAGGAAAAAGTATACGTTAATTTTAGGAGATTTGAATTCAAGTGACTTTCTTTGTAAGATTTATGTTACTAAAAAATTAAAAAAATAATAACATACGATACTAGTTATTATTATTTGTTTAGTTAATAGCAGTAGCAGAAACCATAAAAAATATCGCTTTTATTGATTTATCTTTTGAAAACAACGATTGAGCTCAAGCAAGAATTTGAGCAATTCTGTAGATGTCTTCCGAGAAGCTGCATGTTGAGTAGAGTTGAACATTCGATCTGAGTCGAGTAAAAAGTTCCCAACTAGTCTTATTGACTAGGACTTATTTTATAACTCAAATCATTGCCAGCAAGAACCAAGCCGAAGTGGAAATCATAAGAATGGTAGAGGCCAGATAATCCACAGATGCAGCAGCAGAGCTTCCCTCTTCACTAGCAGGAGCATCAGCAGCAACTGGCTCCGATCCCATGCTTGGTTTAGTCCTGGATGAAGCCGGAGACTTTACGTCCTCCTCCTCTTCGACACTAGGTGTAGGTGTAGATGTAGGTGTAGGAGCTGATGCTGGTGCTAGGACCTTCCTCGGAGGGGAAGCCGCGGGAGCGATATATGGAGCAGGGGAAACCGAGGCTACATCTAAAAGACTACTAATTTGCAACACGGAAAGATCATAGGGTTTTGTAGTCACTTCTTTAACAAGTTGGGCTTCAAGGTGAGAGTTTGGTACAGCGGATGTAAACACCACGGGACCTTTGCCCGTGTTGGTCAAGTTCAAGAACCCTACTTGGTTGCGGGCTTTGCCGGTCTCTTGATAGAGTGTGGTGAGGATCTTGTTATGTTTAGAATGCGATTTATTGAACTTGGCTCCGTCGTAATAATCCAGCACCACATGCACGCTCATCACCATCTTCTTTTGATCCGAGGATAGGCCGGAAAGTGCACCCAAATTACCATTGGAAACGGCAAGAACAGTGACGGTTTGCATGCTATTGATCTGGTCCGCAACACCCGTTTCATTCAACATGCTGCTGAAGTCGGAGAAATCCGAGTAGCCGCTGAGGGTCTTGCCGATGTCTACATTTGCAGCAGCATCAACAGCAGCTAATAAGAGGAACTAAAGGCTGAAGGAGAATGCAACAGCTGGAGAAGACATGGGAAACATTTCTTTTTATTTCTGTGTTGAGAGATATGATGTTATTGGTGCTTCAGACCAGGGTACAACACAGGATTTATATACAAAATGTGGATACCAATTCAACCCTATATTAGTAGGTTTGAGTTTATTTCGACCGAAGAAGTGGGATTTCAGTTTGGTTAGAGTAACAGAGAGAGTAGATAGTGAACATGTGGGGCTCTTTTCGTCTGGTAAAAACCGAATCCCTGTTTGTTAGGGACGTGACTCATTGTAAATTTTAAACTTTGAGAATTTATTACTCACTCAGTCGTAAATTATCTCTCATTAAGAATTTTTTTTTTTTATTAGAGATGTGATATGGTAGAAACTGAAATGGACCTAGTAATAATTGTTGAATTTTTTTAAAAGAATAATTTAAATGAAACCATTTTAAAACACAAGAGATACATGTTTAATGGACATAAGAAGTATATAATTGATTTATTAGTATTTTTATGGGCTAATAATTTACTTTAGACTTTTTGCTCTAAGATTTTATTTGTGTTGAGTTCATGTTGTATTTTTTTGTTTAACCATCGATACTTAACTAATTGGTTGATAAATTCGGATCAAATACTATAGAAGCTTGTTATGGGGATGTTGCTTTAAATTCAATTTGCTCAATTCACAATGTCAGAATTTGAACCCCTAACAAGTAATGGTCTCGTGACAAATGATGTCAGAGCGACATTTTGACTACTGACTTCATGTTGAGCGCCTAGGGGTGAGGTAAGCAAGATGAACAACCGTACATGTTGCTCATTATGAGGGAAGATTTTCCCTAATGAGGGTGTCACTAAGTTGAATTGGGAGAATGTCACGACGTAGAGAGACGTGAGATATTAAGCTCACATTGAAAAAAAAAGTCTTAAGATTTATAAGTAGTAAAATTATACATCTTATTAAACATTTCTTTTAGAAAAAGAGTAATGATCACGCGACCAATATCATACTTTGTGTACATGTTATGTGTAAAGTTCTTTAGTATTTTGTATTGTTTGTTATGATGATTATTCAGAGAAAATTTGGTAAGTTTATGATGGTTAAGTTTAGAGAAATGTTGGCAAGTTTATGTTTGCAAACTATAATATTTTATTTTAAATTATTTAAGTAATTTGATTTAAAAATTATTATTTAAAACTTTTTATTATTAAAATTTTGTTGAGTGTAACAATCTATCGAATATGATTGATAGGTGTGAATTGGCAATATGAAAGAATGTGGGAACTAATTGCAAAGAACGAGAAATCGTAAGAAGATTTCGAGTAGTTCAATTCTTTAAATGGAGTTCACATCTACTATCTTAGTTACCATACTAAAGTTTCCACAAATCAACTTATTTGTTTTTCCTTTTAGGATAAAGATTAATCTTACACAATTCTCTTAAACTTATACCTCCAAGCCTAGAGAATTCTTTCTCAAAATTCAATACAAAGAAGCAAACTTAAAAAATCCTTACAAAAATGTGTTTACAAGATTTAAGCTTTCTCACATACCCCAAGAACATTAATTTTTTTGAAAGGAAAGTGTATGATTAATAAAAACGGAAATCATACAGACGAAGTGCGGATAAAGGCCTCATTAAAAAACCTCCCTAATCCTAGGTGGGGGAAAAAGAGTGCACTATATTCGGCTTTATTACAAAAAGAAACCCCTATTCGAATGAACCAATTAGGTACGATCTAATGACAAATGTTTTGCCTGCAACATTCATTCATAAACCAGAAAACAAACAATTGAACAAACAGACAATAACCTAACCAGCCGAGTCTAAATATGCCTTAAAGTGGTCTTCAATCATTCAAAAGGAATTGTGCTTATACTGTCACACTGTAAAGAAATCATCACTGGAACGCAAAGGTCCCAACTGCTGAAGAAGCGTTTCACTGTACAGAGTGTTTGAACCAGACAAAATCATCAGACCTGCATCTTCCCTTGACCGCCAACCTGTGAGCTACTTCATTGGATTCCCTGTAAACAAACATGAACTTCCAATTGTACTGTAGTATTTTTATGGGTTAATAGTTTACTTTAGACTTTTTGCTCTAAGGTTTTATTTGTGTTGAGTTCATGTTGTATTTTTTTGTTTAACCATCGATACTCAACTAATTGGTTGACAAATTCATATCGAGTACTGTAGAGGCTTGTTATGGGGGGTGTTCTTTTAAATTCAATTTGCTTCATTCACAATGTCAGAATTTGAACCCCTAACAAGTAATGGTCTCCTGACAAATGATGTCAGGGCGACATTTTGACTACTAACTTCATGTTGAGCGCCTAGGGGTGAGGTAAGTAAGATGAACAACCGTACATGTTGCTCATCATGAGGGAAGATTTTCCCTAATGAGGGTGTCACGAATTTGAATCGGGAGAATGTCACGTCGTAGAGAGACGTGAGACATTAATCTCACATTGATAAGAGAATAGAAAGTCTTAAGATTTATAAGTGGTAGTGACAGCGTTGTTTACGTGTCAAGAATAATATAATTTCCTTCTTCCGAATAATAAAATAAATAAAAAAAATTAAATGTAGATAGGGAAGTAGGAGTCGAACCCACATGGACTTAGAACTTTCCTTGTCGCGCTTTTGTAGTTTCTGAACCAAGAGTTGTTGATGGAGCTATGTCGATGTGATTTAGGTGGGGGGTTTGTTTGCAATGAAATGTAATTGTTTAAGAGAGTAAAGAAAGATTTTAAATGATTGAAAGTAAATATAGAGATTTTCAGCCTCAGGCTTTCGCGTTGAATCGTTCTACTCGGTTCCTTAGTAAAGATTTTTAACTTCGGAAATCATGTCGGTGAAATCACTACAAAGATCTATCCTTGAGTTTTTGTTTGTAAACTGAATTTCCAAAATCAATTTTTAGTTTCAGTTTTAAGTATTTGTTTAAATCAACTCAATGTTTGAAAAAACAAAATCTTTTAAGCTTATAACCGACTCGAAATGTTATTTCTATAAAAACAGTACGATCTCAATTTCCCTTAGTAAACAATTTACTAAGTGTGATCCCTGGAAGTCGGGCATGTTTCCGTAACCGATCCTTCCTCCCACTAGATAGATCAAAAAAATTTCTTGACCAAAATCAATCTTTGGGTTGAAAAACCATTTTGATTTTAAGAACGAATTCGAAAAAATTGAGAAAAGACTTCTGAAGTATTGGAAGTGTTGTTTCAAACCTCGTCTTGTGAATGCGTCATTCCCTAAGCTTTTGGCTTAAAAAAGATTTAGTTTTGCATGATTATTGAATTAAACATTCTTAGCATCATTTTTTTCAAAAGAGAATAAAGTAAGAAAATAGAGAACTAAGAGAAATTTTATAAAAGAACCCAAGACAAATGATGAAAGATGAGATGATTTGAGGCTTACCCACAATGGGTATTTATAGTCCTCAAAAACCCTAAAAATCCTAAGAGATAAAAGATAAAATAAATTTAAATTATAAAAGATAAATCCTAAAAGATAATTCTTAAAAAATATTTTAAATTAAATAAAAGAGATAAATCCGAAGTCTTTATCTAAATCCTGGTCGATAAGCTATCATCTCGTATCGAATAAGCTATCGAAATATCCTGATAAGCTTTCACTTCTGCTGCCACGTCATCATCTGACCATCACTGTTGCTGACGTCATCCTCTTGTGATGCTGACGTCATCCGCTGATGTGTCGCTGAGTTAGTGCATTCATACCCACTAATCCGGCCATGAATCTAGCGATTTCTGCAGAACTCCAGCTTATTTCCAGCACCTCTTCCCCTGCATGAAAACAATATAAAACAGCCATATTAAGTACCTCAAACCTTCATTTAATTAGAATTAAGACAAAAAATACAACCAATATAAACACTTATCAAATTCCCCCTCACTTATTCGATGCTTGTCCTCGAGTATCAACAATTTAGGTCCAAATTCTCATCCTTAAACATCCAAGTCCCTAGCTTACAATATAAAATAGTCACCTCAACTTGAAAAGAAACTAAGCATGCAAAAAGAAATAAGCAAGATGGCGATAAAAGAAAAATCAGTCTCACAACCTGTTAATAAAGCAAAGATTACTCAAGTATTTGCTAGAACTACTCAAGGCTCTCAGAAAATATCAAACTAAGCAAGCATGCATAAAATTTGCAAAGAAATCAAATCTAACCATAAAATGCAAAGAGATTTTTTCATTGCTAGAACTAGTGTTAGGCACTTCTAGCTTATTATGCTAGAGTCGGTGGTAGGCACCTCTAGCTTTTTTTTCTTTTTCATTTTTTTCTCGAGCTAGAGCCAGTGATAGGCACCTCTAGCCTTTTTTCATGCAAATAAGGCTAAATATGAACTTCTCAAAAAAATTAAGTATACAAGCATTAATTTAATAAATTCCAAGAAGCAAGAGTAACAAAGCAATCCTTTAGTGTACTCTTTTTATATTAACAAGTATGGAACAAAGGTTATGCCATCAAATAAAATCCATCAAGCAAAGCTTCTATCAAGTCAAGGTTTCTATTATCACAAAGTAAGCATAGGAATGTATCAATCTAAAGGAAAAGAATTATCATAAAATCAAACATTAGACTAACATCGGATAAGCAAAAAGAAAATTTGACAAGCATATCTCCCTCCCCCTCACTTGATGCATTTTGTCCCAAAATGAAAACTAGAGTAAAAGAGAGGAAAGAAGAGACTCCTCTGATCAATTGCGGCCACGACCGCGGCCACACCCTCGACGAGACGTGCTCGGCCGCAGATAAGAGAGAATCTCAACAATATTTGTTTCGATGGAATTAAGCCTCTCGTTCACGTCCTGCTGTTGACTGTCATCTTGAGGTGGTCGAGGTATGGGCCTACGGAGGAAGACGCGCAAGTTTCGGTGCATAATGGTTCGGGGGGAACAATGTATGGTGCATCCGGAGTACCTGCAAGCAATCACATAGAGTCCAAACACCTAGCATCCAAAGGATCCATCGAAAAAGCGTAAGTAAAATGTGAGGTATCAAATGTCGATGGAAATAACCGTGAAGCAAGGTTAGTTATATAGGGCCCAAGAATAAGTGGTCGACTAGTTCGTGTTACATGATCAAACGCGTAAGCGAACCAATAACCGAGGTTTACCTTTATACCGACGTGTATACACTATAAAAAGAAAAGCTCAAGCTTACTCAAAGTTGAAGTTGTGTCGTTACGTCCGGAGTAATTATAGGAAAGGAATCTATGGATGTAGCGATGAGCCGAGCTATGGATGTATCGGTCTTTTGTCGAGGTAGGGTTATATTTGGACCCCGCTTCTTCTGTAAAAGTCTCATAAGAGAGGTCATTGTCAAAATCCTACGGAATCTCAAGTAGAGTTGTTAGATGCCCGGGGTCCATGACATCAGTCACGAAACTCATATAAAAATTAAACTCAGTAAGAGACATTCGAAAATATTGACCTAACAATCGAAAAGAAATGACATCAGGAGAATGAACCGACACAACGTGATTTCGACGGAATGTAAAGGTAGCGTAAATTTTGAATAGCAACTCATAGTATGTGTTGCATTGAATTGTAGGATACATACTCCAACCAATAGCATCAAATAAATGCATAACAGATTCACGTAAGTGCAAAGTCTCTAGAGCGTTTGTTGGAATATACTTACAAACTTTAAATCCGCATTGTCGGATTTGGTGGAATTGGTCTAGCTCATCACCCTCGAAGTCTAAGTACCCTTGTAAAACCTCCTCGAGTGGAACCGAAAAACGACATCCACGACGATAATGCTCTGGTTCCTCTTGCATGTTTGGATGATCGTCGTGTAAAGCGCTATCTCTTGAGCTTTCTTCATGGGGTGGTGACTCCTTCCGACTTGCATGCGAGAAACTCGGCTGGTTCGTCCTCGTTTGAAATCACGTACCGAAATTTTCTGCAAAACCAAGGTCCGTGTGATAGATTAGTAATGGTTGAACATGATAAACCGAATTTACCTCATCGGATAGGGACTCGGCTGCCGATGGCATCGAGTAAGAGGGATAAACGTCTGGCATGGACTAGTTGAAAGGTCCGGATCGGTCGGAGTGAGCATGTAAGGAGGGGACTCGAAAATTCTAAGGGCGAACTAATAAATTTTAAGAAAGCGAAAATAAATTTTCAATAAAAATACATAAAATAATTTTTTAAAAATATATAAATCATATATCAATTTTAAAATTTTCAAGAAACAATCTCCTCGAAACCACCAACGGTTGGGTACATCCCTGGTGAAATGATTATGTGCAAATTCATTTTAAAATTTAAGTAATTTGATTTAGAAAAATATTACTTCTCATTTTATTTTAAACTTATACTTAAAATAATTTGTTCACGCGATTCGTTTATCGGTTTTAAATCCACGACCAATTTATTAGGAAAAACTTTTTAAGTAAAATTATTTAAATTATTATTTTATTTTATTTAAAAGGTTGGTTTTATGTTCACTTAAAAGTTAATTTTCACTTTAGATAACTTCAAAGTTCGTTCAACTGTTAACAGTGGTTAAAGTCAACAATCGACGATGACTTAATTAACCCGGTCAACGACTTACACAGCTTGGTCAAATAGTTTGTCACAGCGACTCGGTTTGGTCGACAACTCAGATGGCTAGTTAACGGCTTAGATGATTAACTTTATTGTCGTTGAAATACACCGACAAATTAAGTATTGTTGATCCTATACTCGAACAATAAGTATTGTTGGAATACATCAACAAGTTTATTGGAGTATGAAGTCAACAATGTGTCGACTAGTGACGATAAGATAAAGTTGATGGCATCGACGATGTTAACCATGGGCGACTGCACCACGACAAATAAAAAAACCCAAAGCGAGACAATAAGGAAAAGGGATAATGGCACTAGTGCCCCCGTACTTTAACAGAAAGTTCAATGTGGTGTTTGTTAGAAGTTATAGTAACTAAGTTTGTTATAGGTTGTTAGAGGTTGTTTAACGTTTGGTTATTTTCTGTTATCAATATGTATGGGCTATATAAACCCATTTGTTGTATTGGGCCAGATTCAAGCAAATCCAATAATATTTTTCAGATTCTTTCTTTTCTCTGTTATTTATTTTCCCGTTTATCCTTTTCCTAAAATTCCTTTCTCCTTTCTTTAACCTCCGGCTAGGCTATCCTAACATGGTATCAGAGACAGATTCAGTTGCTTAATCGGTGCTAATTGGCGGAGGTGCGGTCATCGGAGTTGTTCGGCTTCGTTTTCAGTGGTGTGCCTAAAGATTCTTCGTTTGTGGTTGCATGTGCGTGTTTTTGGTGTTAGGTTTTTGCGTTTGGTGAGATCTGTTCATCTCTCTTTTGCTCTCTCATTAATCTGCGGCTTGTTTATGTGTTTTCTGTGTGCTTCGTCTTCAATCTCTAGTGTTTGGTTGCTGGTATCTGCGGATTGTTGTTCGATTACTGTTTAATTACGGTTGCGTCGTCTTCAATCTCTTCTGTTTGGTTGATGTTATCTTCAATTGTTGCTCAATTACTGTTCAATTTCTGTTACGTTGTCTTCAATCGCTATTGTTTGGCTGTTGATATCTGCGGATTGCTACTCGATTGTTGTGGTGCTTGTTTGTGCAATGCTCTATCGTTTCTGTTAAGGATTGTTTTTTGTGTTCTGTGGATCTGTAGATTTGTTGTCATTCTTTGCTCTCTCTTGCTTATGTTGGTCATTGTTGATTCTTTGTGAGTTATGACAAATTATGGTGAGGTTGCTGGTTCTGGTTCTGGTGAGGATCAAAGTAATACGGTTGTTCATTCTCAGTCTGCTCAATCCTCTAATCTCACTAGGATATTCTCAACTAAGAAAATTAATGTCACCTTAGATGACAATAATTACCTTCTTTGGCAGCAGCAAGTGCTGTTAACAACTAAGACCAATAGGTTACAAAAATTTATTGATAAGAATGTAACATGGCCGTCACAGTATGTTACTAAGGAAGGAGTTGTGAGTCTGAATCCTGAGTATGAACTCTATGAAGAGCAAGATGGTGCCTTAGCATCTTGGCTCTTATCTACTGTCAGTGCGGAGGTTCTACCCCATTTAATTGGGCATAACACTTCTGTTTCTATCTGGAATACTCTGCATCAATTCTATAGTGGTAAAACAACTTCCAGGCTAATGTCTTTAAGGAGGTTATTGCATGCTCAAAGGAAGGGTGATATGAGTATGAGAGAGTTTCTTGTAAAAATTAAAACCATATGTGATAGTCTAGCTAGCTGTGGTGAAGTTATTTCTGATCATGAACATGTGACTGCTGTTCTTAATGGATTACCTCCAGAATATAAATCTGTTATCACTGTCATTACTGCTAGTTCTACTTCTTCTGATGTTTGTTCTGTTAGCACAATCTTACTTGATGCTGAGGCTAGGCAAACAAGTCTTCTGAGTCAGATTAGCGGTTCTGCACATGTGTCAATGCTTCATCCTAGTTCTTCTACTCCTGATAATGTTGTTGGTTCTGTTCAGTATGCTTCTAACACTCTAGATAATGAGAACTTTGATACTCTTGAAACTGGTCAGGATCCTCCTGCTTCTTTTGGTTATAGAGGCAGAGGTAGGGGTAGGTTTTCATCACCTAGACCTCAGTGCCAAATCTGTGGGAAACTTGGTCATTTAGCAGATAGGTGTTATTCAAGGTTTGACATGAACTTTAAAAATGATTCTCAGAGGTTTATGACAGGGGGTCATATAGAGGTGGTTTTGCTAATCGAAGGGGTTTTGCTAATCGAGGGGGTTTTTTTGGTCATCCTGGTAATCAGGCTAATACCTGTATATATGCTTATGGTTCTGGTGCTGCTCCTGCTGTTAGTCCTTATAATACAATTTACTATGCTTCTCCACATGCTATAGTTCCAAGTTCTGTGTTATCTCCTTCTTCTCATTACTCACAGGGTTCTGGTCAGCCTTTTCTGTCTCCTGTTGCTGCTCCTACTGCTTTTCAACAGGCTTCTGACATTCAGCAGCATGCACCTGTTCAGTCTCATGCCCTCCTTGCTACACCTGAGGCGGTTACTGATAATGCATGGTACCCTGACTCAGGTGCTACACATCACTTGACCAACAACCTCTCTACCCTGCAAGCTGACACCTGTCATCCAGGTTCAGGTAATGTAAAGGTTGGAAATGGCCAACTTCTCCTTGTTCATACTGTTGGTCAGTCCTCTATATTGTCATATCCTAAGTCTTTGCATTTAAAAAATGTTTTATATGTACTTGGGATTACTAAAAACTTGTTGTTTGTTTCAAAGCTTACACAGGACAACAGAGTTCTACTTGAATTTCATCCACATTACTGCCAGGTCAGAGACTTAGCCACTAGGCAAGTGCTACTTGAAGGTGTTGAACATGAAGGCTTATATCAACTCAAAGTTCCTTTTGGTTTTTCTGCTGCAAATAAAACTGATTTCTCTAATGATTTTCAGTTTGTTCATAGTACATGTCATCTTACTACTAGGAATAAAGTTTCTTTAGATGCTTGGCATAAGAGACTTGGGCATCCTGCTCAAGATACTCTTACTGCTGCTCTTACAAGTTGTAATGTTGCTTTTACAAAGAATAAAAATGAGTTTTCTTGTTCTGCCTGTCAGTTTGGTAAGTCACACAAGTTGCCCTTTGCTCATTCTTCAAAACAGTACTCTAATCCTCTAGAATTAGTTGTTGGAGATGTGTGGGGCCCTGCTCCCTTGTTTTCTAATGGTTTTAAATATTATGTGGCATTCACTGATGTTTATTCTTGATATACTTGGGTTTACTTTTTAAAACTTAAGTCTGGAGTTTACAATGCTTTTGTTCAGTTTCATAGACATGTAGAGCGTCAGTTTGGCTGCAAACTTAAGGTTCTTCAAACCGATGGTGGTGGGGAATTTGCTGGATTGCACACTTACTTGTCTTCTCAAGGTATTATTCATAGACTATCTTGTCCTTATACCTCTGAACAAAATAGGATTGTAGAGCGAAAACATAGGCAAATAGTTGAAGTAGGTCTTACTTTACTTGCTCAGTCTTCCATGCCTTTGTCCTACTGGAATGATGCTTTCATTAGTTCTATATTTTTTATCAATAGGTTACCTTCTAAAGCTATAGATGGTTTGTCTCCTTATGAAAAGTTGTTCAAAGTCTGCCCTGATTACAGTTTTCTAAGAATATTTAGGTGTCTTTGCTATCCTTTTCTAGGTCCCTATAATAAAAACAAATTGCAATTTAGATCCTCAGCCTGTGTTTTCTTAGGCTATTCACCTTCTCATAAAGGTTATAAATGTTTAGATCATACTGGTAGGATTTTTATCTCTAGACATGTTACCTTTGATGAAAACATTTTTCCCTTTGCATCTATTAAGACCTTCAACTCCTCTCTGTCTAATTCTTCATGTGTTCATTGTTCCAAGAGACAGAAACCTGCAAGTCTGTCTAGTTTTCTTAAAGGTCATGTTTTTCATCAACCTAGTTCCCTTGTTCATGCATCTTCTTCTATTCAGCATGCATCTTCTTCATCACAACAGTTGCCCACTGCAACTTTGTCTACTAATTTTGCATTTCCTATTCAACATGCATCTTCATCATCTCAAAGGGTGCCTACTGCACCTAGTTCTCCCGTTCATGCATCTTCTTCATCTCAAAGGGTGCCTACTGCACCTAGTTCTCCTGTTCATGCATCTTCATCACCACAACAGATTTCTCCTATTCATCATGCATCTTTATCGTCACAAAGAGTCCCTATTGCATCTTCTTCTCATGTTTCTGCATCTTCATCATCTCCTCAGTTGTCTACTGAAACTGCATTTCATCATCATCATGCATCACCTCATCAATCAAGTTCTTCTTCATCGCTTCAGCTGCCCACTGCAGCTGATCATATTTCTCCTCCTTCGTCATTTCAGTTGCCCACTACAGCTGGTCATATTTCTCCTTCTTCATCACATCAGTTGCCCACTGCAACTGATCAAATTTCCCCTTCATCATCTCAGTTGCCCACTGCAGCTGATCAAATTTCCCCTTCATCACCTCAGTTGCCCACTGCAACTGATCAAATTTCCCCTTCATCACCTCAGTTGCCCACTGCAGCTGATCAAATTTCTTCATCATCACTTCAGTTGCCCACTGCAACTGGTCAAATTTCCCTTTCATCACTTTAGTTGCCCACTACAACTGATCAAATTTCCCCTTTATCACTTCAGTTGCCCACTGCAACTGATCAAATTTCTTCATATGTTCCTTGTGTTAGCAATCAACATCCTATGGTTAATCGTGGCAAGGCAGGCATTTTCAAACCAAAGGTCCTCTTGGTAGAATCTGAGGCAACAGAACCATCTAGTGTTGTTGAAGCATTGCGTGATCCAGCTTGGAGTTGTGTTGTTCACAAAGAGTATGAGTCCTTGATTAAAACTGGTACATGGGAGCTTCAACCCTTGCCTTTAGGTCGAAAGGCTATTAGATGTAAATGGCTTTTCAAGATAAAGAGATACCCTGATGGTTCAATTGAACGACTCAAAGCACGCTTGGTTGCAAAAGGTTTCTCTTAGGCTGAAGGATGTGATTTTCATGAGACTTTCAGCCCCGTGGTGAGGTCAACTACTATTAGAACTGTGTTGGTTGTTGTTGTTTTAAATCATTGGTTCATTAGGCAGATTGATATCAATAATGCCTTTTTGAACGGTACTTTAGTTGAAGATATATACATGAGTCAACCACCTGGGTTTGAACAGTGTGGACCCAATGGAGAGAAGCTGGTTTGTCATCTTAAAAAGGCTCTATATGGTTTGAAGCAGGCTCCTCGAGCATGGTTTGACACACTCAGAGCCTTTCTCACTGCTCAGCTGAATTTTGTTGCCTCAAAAGTAGATTCCTCACTGTTTATTAGAACTTCTACAACATCCAAGCTTTTGTTGATGGTGTATGTAGATGATATAGTTGTCACATGTGACAATGCAACTGAGATAGATGAAGTTATTCAACAGATTAACAAGGAATTCTCCTTAAAAGATTTGGGAAGTCTTGGTTTTTTTCTTGGGCATGGAAGTTCAGCTAACTTCAGAAGGGTTACTT
This sequence comes from Hibiscus tridactylites, assembly GCA_958450335.1. Lineage (NCBI taxonomy): Eukaryota > Viridiplantae > Streptophyta > Magnoliopsida > Malvales > Malvaceae > Hibiscus > Hibiscus tridactylites. The sequence continues at coordinate 93,653,927 of OY288270.1, read as the reverse complement.
CTCAATCAGAAGAAGTATATTAATGAATTGTTGTTGAAAGCTGGTCTGAATAAGTCCTCTTTGTACCTACTCCTATGGTTATAACACCCAAACTTGCTGCAAGTGATAGTGAAGTTTTTGATGATATTCACTTATATCGAAGTATTGTTGGAGGACTTCAATATATCTGCCTCACTCGTCCTGACATAGCTTATGTTGTCAACAAGGTCAGCCAATATATGAATGCTTCTTGTGTGTTACATTGGCAAGCAGTCAAACGGATTCTTCGTTACCTTGGTGGGACTGTTGACCATGGAATATTCTTTCGACCTGGTGGAGTACCTAATCTTGTGTGCTTTTCTGATGCTGATTGGGCTGCGTCTGTGGAAGATAGACGTTCCACCTCTGGCTATTGTATTTATCTTGGTGGGAACCCCATTGCATGGTGCTCTAAAAAGCAAGGAGTAGTCTCTAGATCCACCTGTGAGGCCGAATACAAGAGTTTAGCCAATGCAGTCTCTGAGTTAGTTTGGGTTGAACAATTGCTCTCAGAAATTAGCTTCACTCTTTTTGGGAAACCCACTGTTTGGTGTGATAACACCTCTACGATATCCATATCTGCTAATCCCACACATCATGCTAGAGTTAAGCATGTTGAAATTGATTTGCATTTTGTTCGAGAAAGGGTTCTTGGTGGTCAATTAATAGTAAACTATGTTCCTAGTTCCGAACAGCTGGCAGATGTTCTTACAAAGCCTATACCTCCTGCTTATTTCTCAGATATGAGAACTCGTCTTGGGGTGATTTCTTATGCTGAGATTTCAACAACAACAGAAGGAGAAACCAGAAGAATATTAGAGTATTCTCTAATAAGGGAAACCAGAAGAATATTAGAAGAGGTTTCCAGAAGAATGTTAGAAGTTATAGTAACTGAGTTTGTTAGAGGTTGTTTAACGTTTGGTTATTTTCTGTTATCAATATGTATGGGATATATAAACCCATTTGTTGTATTGGGCCAGATTCAAGCAAATCCAATAATATTTTTCAGATTCTTTCTTTTCTCTGTTATTCATTTTCCCGTTTATCCTTTTCCTAAAATTCTTTTCTCCTTTCTTTAACCTCCGGCTAGGTTATCCTAACAGTGTCTAAATTTTGGACGCATTCAATGTGCCCCCTATAGTTTCATTCCGTTTTCTAAACTGCCCCCGAGTCTAACACCATTAACAGATGATGTGGCGAGGCACGTGGCATTCTCATATGCTGCCACATGAATTTTTTGGTCAAAAAAATAAAAATCTAATTCAATGGCATCTAAGAAATTTGATCATTTTAATTTATAAAGTAAATAACAAATAAAAATTAGAAAAGGGAAAAGGGAAAAGGGAAAAGAAACCGTTCATCTTCTCCTTCTCCGTTTATCTTCTTCCCCATCTCTTTTCATTTTTTCTTTTGTGATTTCTTTTCTTATGAACTTTAGTTGTCGTCGCAATTCACGCCATTAAAGTATCGAAAGATTCATCTTTTTTTGTTGATTCTCCAATAAGCAAACAGATGAACTAAGGAACCAAGATCAGAATAACCATATACATAACTAAGTAAGAAAATCTTAGATCCACAAAAATGTGCAATTTATTTTAGGATAAAAAGAGAGAGAAAATCTCACATTCTTTCTGACAAATTCGGGTACCGAGAAATCAGAAGAAAATTTAAAAAGATTTTGAAAATTGAACTTCAATTCACAAAACAAACCATGCAAAGAATTGAATTCCTACCTCACACGTTTATGAAACAAAATACAACCCAACTCGTTATATTCTACCCATTTTTAGAAGGTGTTTCGTATTTCTTTCTTTGGTGCCCACTTTCACTCTCATTTTACTTTTTAAATCTCTAAAATTGCAAATAAAGAGAGACACAACAAGAAGAAAAAATTTCCATTGAAGACTATATCGCTACTCATCCCCAAATCTTTTGCTTTTCTTTCAACGATTAATGTTCACTTTGTTTTTAATTTCGTTGAAACAAACGTGAGGAATGAAAGGTTTCTGTAGTCGGGAAATGGGGATTTCACATGAGAAGAGAAGATGGGGAAGAAATTGAACGGAGAAGAGAATGAACAGTTTCTTTTCCCTTTTTTAATTTTTAATTTTTATTTACTTTATAAATTAAAATGGTCAAATTGCTTAGATGTCATTTAAATGGATTTTTTTAAATTTTTTTACCAAAAAATCCACGTGACAGCGTATGAGAATATCACGTGTCCCACCACATCATCCATTAACGGTGTTAGACTCGGAGGCAGTTTAAAAAACGAAATAAAATTATAAGGGGCACATTAAACACGTTCAAAGCTTAGGTAACATATTAAATTTTCTGTCAAAGTACGGGTTACTGGTGCCATTATCCAAAGGAAAATGAAAAGAAAGATCTGATTTTCCTCAAAAACACGCGAATTTCCTTTCAAATACATTGCCTACCAAACAAAAATAGGGAAATTACACACATTGCCATCAAAAGCTTCCAATTTTCAATTTCAAATCCTAGATTTCAGTTCGTGTTAAGATTTTAGATCAAGGGTTACGGTTTTTATCCTGTTCAGATGGTTGTTGTCTTCTCTATCTCAATTTTTATCTTGTTGTTTAACGAGCTTTGAATTTTGGATGTGAGTGATTTGGAGAAGAAGGGTTGAAGAAAAACGCCAGAAAGAAAAAATTATATAAAAACAAAAAAATATTTATTTTAATTTAACTTTTTTCACTTTATATATTTTAAAAGAAAATAAAATGAAATTAAAAAAACATGCCAAGTGTTAGATAGCTATTGGCTAAGAGATATTCATTGGAATTTTTAACGGATATAACAAAAAACAATAAAATAGTAGTATAATGAAACGTAGGCATCAAATTTATTTAAAAAATTAGGCTCTTAAGAAGAAAATTGTATAATTTAGACACTCATTTTTTAGTTAAGCCTAAAACATATGATTGCTCTCTGGTCTCTATAATTCATTATTGATCAACTTCAATCGATGTTTTTGAAGTTTTTAAAACATCCGAGCGGAGGGGAAAACAAGAAGTAGCAGGGGATTTAAAGTAAGAAAAAGGTGTCCAACGTTAATATCGCTAAAGGTTTTTCTTTTCGCGACCTACAGAAGGAAAAATTATTACATGGTCCCGGACCACCACGTCATTCATGGTCCCTTTCACTAAAAATCAGCCATGTAATTTCCATGTCATTTTTTCAAAGATGAATCTTCATCTTTTTAAGCCATATAAATAGGGAGTGGGTGGTTACATAGTAACATGGAAAAAAAGAAATTACATGACTGATTTTTAGTGGATGGGGACCATGGATGACGTGGTGGTCCGGGACCATGAAATAATTTCTCCTACAGAAGGGACCGATCATCCTCTTTTTAAAAAGGAACCTAAGCTTGAACTGTGACAACTGAAATAGGATCGTTCTTTTTACTGTTTTAATCAACAAAACTGATCGATATAATATGGATGTGTGAAGTAAAATTCTTTTGATATGTTCATCAATCTATATAATAGTCATTATAATTTTAATTTTTCATGTAAAATTCTGTACAAATGGGATTTGAATTCAACGCTGCACATTCTATTTTAGCTTTATCCCAAATTGTAATCGCTTTCACAAAAGGGGTTATTCTAAAAAATGTTTAGTATTTAGTTTTAGTAGCACTAGATAATAAATGGTGAACCCAATCTAGTGTTTTGAGAAAAAATGTTACTTTGCGAGATCTAGATTCGAGCAATTTTCTTGTAAGATGTGTGTACATTATTAAAAGATTAAAAAAAATCGATACTAAATACTATTATCTCCTTAATTAGTAGCCGCTCCAGAAACCACAAAAAACTATCGCTTTTATTGATTTATCTTTTGAAAACAACGATTGATCTCAAACAAGAATTTGAGGAATTTCGTACATGTCTTTTGAGAAGTTGCATGTCGAGTAGGGGTGGACATTCGACCGAGTCGAATAAAAAAATTTTAAATTAGTCGAGTTGACGACACTTGTTTTATCCACTCAAATCATTGCAAGCAAGAACCAAGCCCAAGTGGAAATCATAAGAATGGTAGAGGCCAGATAATCCACAGATGCAGCAGCAGAGCTTCCCTCTTCACTAGCAGGAGCATCAGCAGCAACCGGCTCCGATCCCATGCTTGGTTTAGTCCCGGATGAAGTCGGAGACTTTACGTCCTCCTCGTCGTCGACACTAGGTGTAGGTGTAGATGTAGGTGCAGATGTAGGTGTAGGTGTAGAAGCCGGTGCTAGGACCTTCCTCGGAGGGGAAGCCGCGGGAGCGATATATGGTGCAGGCGAAACCGAGGCTACATCTAAAAGACTACTAATTTGCAACACGGAAAGATCATAGGGTTTTGTAGTCACTTCTTTAACAAGTTGGGCTTCAAGGTGAGAGTTTGGTACAGCGGATGTAAACACCACGGGACCTTTGCCCGTGTTGGTCAAGTTCAAGAACCCTACTTGGTTGCGGGCTTTACCGGTCTCTTGATAGAGTGTGGTGAGGATCTTGTTATGTTTAGAATGCGATTTATTGAACTTGGCTCCATCGTAATAATCCAGCACCACATGCACGCTCATCACCATCTTCTTTTGATCCGAGGATAGGCCGGAAAGTGCACCCAAATTACCATTGGAAACGGCAAGAACAGTGACGGTTTGCATGCTATTGATCTGGTCCGCAACACCCGTTTCATTCAACATGCTGCTGAAGTCGGAGAAATCCGAGTAGCCGCTGAGGGTCTTGCCGATGTCTACATTTGCAGCAGCATCAGCAGAAGCTAATAAGAGGAACAAAAGGCTAAAGGAGAATGCAACATCTGTACAAGACATGGGAAACATTTCTTTTTATTTGTGTGTTGAGAGATATGATGTTATTGGTGCTTCAGACCAGGGTACAACACAGGATTTATATGGAGCAACTGGCTCCGATCCCATGCTTGGTTTAGTCCTGGATGAAGCCGGAGACTTTACGTCCTCCTCCTCTTCGACACTAGGTGTAGGTGTAGATGTAGGTGTAGGAGCTGATGCTGGTGCTAGGACCTTCCTCGGAGGGGAAGCCGCGGGAGCGATATATGGAGCAGGGGAAACCGAGGCTACATCTAAAAGACTACTAATTTGCAACACGGAAAGATCATAGGGTTTTGTAGTCACTTCTTTAACAAGTTGGGCTTCAAGGTGAGAGTTTGGTACAGCGGATGTAAACACCACGGGACCTTTGCCCGTGTTGGTCAAGTTCAAGAACCCTACTTGGTTGCGGGCTTTGCCGGTCTCTTGATAGAGTGTGGTGAGGATCTTGTTATGTTTAGAATGCGATTTATTGAACTTGGCTCCATCGTAATAATCCAGCACCACATGCACGCTCATCACCATCTTCTTTTGATCCGAGGATAGGCCGGAAAGTGCACCCAAATTACCATTGGAAACAGCAAGAACAGTGACGGTTTGCATGCTATTGATCTGGTCCGCAACACCCGTTTCATTCAACATGCTGCTGAAGTCGGAGAAATCCGAGTAGCCGCTGAGGGTCTTGCCGATGTCTACATTTGCAGCAGCATCAGCAGAAGCTAATAAGAGGAACAAAAGGCTATAGGAGAATGCAACAGCTGGAGAAGACATGGGAAACATTTTTTTTATTTGTGTTGAGAGATATGAAGTTGTTGGTGCTTCAGTCAAGGGCACAACACAGACTTATATACAAAATATGGATACCAAATCAAGCTTATATTAGTAAGTTTGAGTTTATTTCGACCGAAGAAGTGGGGTTTCAGTTTTGATCAGAGAAACAGAGAGAGTAGATAGTGAATGTGTGGGTTCTTTTAGTTACGACGAGTATTGATCCGACGACACACTACTAACTTTACACATCATTAATTTTTTAATTTTTTTTAAATAAATATTAATTTTTTTAGAGACTCAACTTGTAATTAGACATTTTTAAATCAATATTTCAATTTAAGTAAAGCGCATAAACGGTCACTGAACTTTGGTAAAAAAAATAAAATAATAACCAAGTTTTCAAAAATCACAAAATGACAATAAAATTTTATGTTTTATAACAAACTGGTAACTAGACATTAAATCTTGTTAAGTGTCTGTTATAAAATTTAGTATAATAACACATTTAGTCCTTTATATTTATATATTCAATCAATTTAGTCCTAATTCGAAACAATTCACTAAATTTAGCCCTTATTATTTACAAATTCTTTCAATTTGGTCCTTAAAGCAAAATTCCAAAAAGTATGGTAACATGATAAATATTACAATTAAATTTTTATAAGAACTCGAAAATTTGACTCGACTCGGCTCGAATCGAAAAAATTTCAAATAAAGTTTGAGTTGTAAAATATGACGCGTCAACTCGAATAACTCGAAACTTTTTTACTCGAATCGATCAAACGCTCATCTCTATCTTAAGATATGATGCATCAACTTGAATAACTCGAAATATTTGAATATTTTAAATCATTTTTTCCTTTTAAATCAAATATTTTTTAAAATAGAATATTTAATATTTTCATATGTAAATCACATCGAATATTTAATAACTACTTTAAATGTTCAATTTAATTTAAAAATATTCAATTTAGAAGAAAAAATTTGATTTAAAATATTCGAATATTTAATAATTACTTTAAATATTTTTCTTTTAAATATTCGAATATTTAATAACTACTTTATTTGAAATTTTTTCGAGTCGAGTCAAGTTTTCGAGTTCCTATAAAAATTTAATTGTAATTATTTATCATGTTACCATACTTTAGAATTTTGCTTTAAGTACCAAATTGAAAGAATGCGTAAATAACGAGGATTAAATTTAGTGAATTGTTTCGAATTGGGACTAAATTGATTGAATGTATAAATATGAAAGACTAAATGTGTTATTATACTAAATTTTATAATAGACACTTAACGAGATTTAACGTCTAGTTGTCATTTTGTTATAAAACATAAAGTTTAATTGTCATTTTGTTATTTTTAAAAGTTTGATTACCATTTTATTTTTTTATCAAAGTTCAGTGACCGTCTGTGTACTTTACCCTACCATTTAAATTCCATTTTTTGTAAATCTCGCCGGCAGCTTTAAGCTTTCTTCCTCATCTGAAGTTAAACCCTCTTTTTCTTTTGATTCAAGTTTCAATACTCACATTTCATAATCAGTTTCATTCGCATTCTCATGTTCATCTTCAGATGCTGCTTATTGTTGATGAAGTCTATCAAGATCATGCCATTAAATACAACCAAATCTTTCCGTTGGTTCTGGTTAAGTTCCAATCCCTCACCAGACACGTTTAAATTCATTGTTAGAATCAAATCATAATAGATATAAAATATAAACCCTAGAATTTATCATGTCAAATCATCAAGAACAATAAATTGAATAAACCGAGTGCGGAAGCGTACCTGAATTCATTGATAGGTTGGAAATCTTGAATCTTGATGTTGAAATCTCAAATCTTTGGTATTAATCTTCCAATAAGATATGTTATCTCTTAAAGTAAAACTCTCGGATGGGAAGGAGAGAAAAACAAGTTAACTTATTTCTTGGGGACGACTACCTCTTTATTTCCATGACACTTTAATACCTATGACACGCCTAACATAATTGATCGCTTAATTTTGTGTCATACTTTATAATAGCAACATACATTTTACATATATGCCCACAATTGAGGATTTTAATCCAACAATCTCCCACTTGGGCAACATATGTTTTCTGATAAATGTACAACATTATGAGCTCAAAATTTTGCTATTATATAATAGGTATTCTATAACAATCTTGTCCATCAACTATATCCATATAGGACCAAAGCGGTCTTCGCCATATCAATCTTGACTGGACCCATCAATGGTCACGTATACAAACATAATCAAATGACATATAAAATGAATAATTATCACATGTTTATTACCACATTTGCACATGTAATAATGTTAATTATTAAACTTCCTTTGAGCCGATTAATATTAACATAATCCGACTTACATGCACAAAACATTCTATATTTCAAAATAAAATAATTTCCACAATAGAGGTCACTTTGGTGACTTAATGCTTCAATTAATTTATCTCAAAATATATAATATAAATATACCGATATTCAAATTTAAAATTTTGTAACAGTCAAAACTGAAATTTCTGATAACACTTGAGTTTTCCGAAATAACCTAAAATAAGGTTATCTGAATGGGTATCAAAAATCGAAAAACCTAAATCCTTGAATGTTTCTTTAAAAATTCCTTAAGCATGCATTTACCAAATTTAAAGTTAAATTCATAACATTTAATGTTTAACTAAAAGTCAAAATCAGAAGTATCATACTAATGAATTAAACCAATTCAAGAGTGACTTATTAGAGATAACCTCGATATAAAGCTTGAATAATTAACTTGATTATGATATTTCCAAATCACGGTAAAATTACCTTGACAAAGCACAAACTTTGATATTTTCAATTGTCAATTAACAATGGACCAAATCCTAATAATTCATCAATTATGATTGAAACATAATATCTGACAATGGGTACAATTGTACATATAACAGTAAAGCAAATATTTTTACTGATCAAGTCACACAAATCAAAACCGTAAACTATCAAAATATGATCAAATACTCATTCAAGAGGGTAAATAAACTGTATACTTTTACTCAACGTACCTTAATAGATTCGACCAATCCCAACCTTAAATATGAAACACTTAAAAAAATCGTATTAGTCCAAAATTTAAAATTTAATTTCCAGTGGAAACATAATTATAATTCAATACCACAAATAATTCTTAATCAGTGCCAGCTAAATACACTACCAAACTAACTTGATTGAATTTACTAAAGAAAATAATAATAATAATAATAATAATAATAATAATAATAATAATAATAATAATAATAATAATTGAATTCAATATCTGAAGCCAATCGAACAATTAATGTATTGAGCAAATATTGCTCAACTGAACTGACAACGATCAGTAAACGAAAAACTCAAGAAATTGAATATAGACATAAAACATCAAATGCATGTTCTGTAACATATTCAACTAAAAGACAAAAAAAAAAATAACAGATGATTGCACAAATCTGAGTGGAAAAATCTGAAACAATAATCTTTTCCTAATTGCATATCCAAAATTTTAAGAAACTTTCTATCTTAATACCATAATCGATTTAATATCAATTCACGCCTTATTATCATAAAACCCTAAAACCGGATGCTAAAAAATGCAAACACCCTACCATAACCGAAACTCTTAAAAAGATTTCAAAACAAATCGATCCAAAAATAAAAACAATTAGTTCTTAATAATTCAACATGACGATGCTCTGATGCCACTTGTTAGAATCTAATCATAATAAATATGAAATATAAACCCCCAGGATCTATCAGGTCAAATCATCAAGAACAATAAATTGAATAAGCCGAGTGTGGAAGGGTATTGATAGATTGGAAATCTTGAATCTTGATGTTGAAATCCCAAGTCTTTGGTATTGATCTTCCAAGAAGATAGGTTATCTCTTGAAGTAAGACTCTCTGACGGGAAGGAGAGAAAAACAAGTTAACCTATTTCTTGGGGACACTACCTCTTTGTATAGTTGAGTATCTACACTTTTATTTCCATGATACTTTAATACATATGACACGCCTAACATAATTGATCACTTAATTTTGTGTCATACTTTATAATAGCAACATATATTTTACATGTATGCCCACAATTGCAGATTTTAATCTAACATTTATTACTTCAAATGTAAATATGTTCCGTTTTCCTTGAAATAATAATTAAAGAAGAAAGAATTTTTTATCTCTTTTAATTTCTATCACTCTTCTCGGTGGTAAGAGGAACCTGCACGAGGATATGCCATCATTGAAAGAACTGCAATTAAAATTTGTAGATCCCCTCTACGAAGTGCAAAAGAGAAGGGTTTAGGGTTTGTGGGACGGGTATAGTTAAAAAAAATTATTAAAAAATATGAATAATTATATGTTGAGTTCTTAAGAATCTTAATATTTATTAAAAAAATTAATGGTACGTAGCAATGTGTAACGATAGTCGTGTATAATAATATATAGTAATAGTGGTATTTAGCGGTGTGTGTCACCTGTCCTAAAAATTTTCTTTTCGTTCGGTTAAAATCGAATGTGTGCGTTCTCTCACACTAGGTTAGTTAGGGACTTTGACTCATTGTAAATTCTAAGCCTTGAGAATTTACTATAATAGATTTATTTGTATTATTTATGGGTTAATAATTTATTTAGTTTTTATTTTTGTTGAGTTAGTTCTATTTTTCATGTTGCATTTTAATTATACTTTTTGAATAGACATTTTAATTATACTTTGTGCAGTGTGTGCATGTTGTGTGTAAATTTATTTAATATTTTGTATTGTTTGTTATGATGATTTAATTTTAAATTTTTAAATAATTTGATTTAAAAAAAGTTACACTAGAGGTCAGTTAGCTATAGATTTTGTAACAAACATGTTACTCTTGTTATAAATGTAACAATTGAGTAACTCAATTATAGATTTAGAAATAAACATGTCACACTTCTTCGAAAGGTAACAGTTCAATCATTCAATTATAGGTTTCGGAACAAACATGTTATTCAATTAAAATGTTGTGACAAATAAGTCACTTTGTGATTAAATTTGAAATAAGGGCTTGGTATAATAATAATTTAGTCCCGAAACTTATGCATTCTATTAATTTGGTCATAATTTAAAATAATTTAGTAAACTTGTTCATTCATATTTAAAATTTTCATTAGTGAAATGAGTGTGTCGACTAGCAGACGATATTAAAGTCATAATGTGTATATTCCATTAGTCTGTCAAATGTCCAGTAGTGAAGTGTCTGTGTTTGTTGAGTTATCACATTTGTAGATTATCGAAGTGATTGACAATAACATGGAGTGTGATAAGTAGTCGAAGGGTGTGTCACAATAGTGCAGTGTCGAAATTTTTAAATATGAAGGTTTAAGTTTATTGAATTATGACCAAATTAATATAACGCATAAGTTGTGGGGACTAAAAGTGTTAGTATACTATACCCTTGTTCTAATTTTAATAATAGAATTACTTGTTCGTCATAAAAATTTAATTGAATATGACATGTTTGTTCTTAAACTTATAATTAAGTTATTTAATTGTTACTTTTAATTAGAAGAAGAGTGACTTGTTTGTCACTTTTAACAAGGTCCATATTCTTTTAAGAAAATTAAAGTAGAGTAATTTGAATGTGTAATAATAGGTTGGGCAATTTACATTTTAGATCACTAAACTTTACATTCTCTTTCATTTATATCACAAACTTTTAATTTAATCAAATTACATCGTTCAACTCTTATGAAAAATATAAATTGAAACTTTTATTTAATATATTTTTCACACTTCATCAATAAATAATGTTTAATTGATAATTAAATATTTTTGATAGGATATATAGTAAATTTAATTATTTTCCTTTAAATTAAATTAAATTAAAATTTTCAAAAAAAATTCTTATAGAATAATATTAAAATTATCGGTTAAAAATTATTTGATGATGGTATTTGAAAAAATATGCCAAGTAGAAGTATCAATTTTATTTTATTTTTGTTAAAAATATTAAAAAGATGTTAGTATAAGTGACTTAATTTGTTAATAATAAAATTTGGATGATGTAATTTGATTGAATTAAATGTTTGTGATATAAGTGAAAATATATATTAAGTTTAGTGGTCTAAAATATAAACTGCCCTAATAGATTTGTTTGATTGGGTTTGAGATATTTAATTTCCCTTGCACTTGGCCCAATTGATAATGAATGATTCATCTTTTATGAAGTCTTGAAATTTAGTGGGCCTTTGGTAGAATTCATTTGAGCCAAGTCCAAGCAAATTGAAGAGCTAAAACCAACCAAACAAATTTATTATTACACATTTAAGTTACTCAGAATCCGAACCCAAAATTCGAAACAAAATGCTAGAATACCCAAAATTACCCATCTTTTGTTTTACTTTAATTATTAATTTTTTTAGGTTAAAAAATACGATTACTCTCTAACTTTTACCATTTGCTATTGATTGACTTCAATCGATATTTACAAAGTTTTACTATTGCTTTTTTGTGTGCGCATATTCTACTATTAGCATTATATGATATTATCACGTCTGGGAAGAGACGGGACAATAATCCTATGTTAAAAATAAAAAGAAAGGTCTTGAGATATATAAGTGATAACACTGCACATTTTATTAGGCATGTCTTTTTAGGAGTGGGTAATGACCCTATGCATATTCTAATCATTACATTTTTTACTATTTTAATCAACAAAAATTATCAATATAATATAGATGTGCGATGTAAGCATCACCAAACTACATGTAAAATTCTTTTGATATGATCACCAAACTACATGTAAAAATGATCAATATAATATAATGACTATTAGAATTTAGTCGTTGGACAGAAAACTCAAATTTTCATGTAAAATTCTGGTACAAATGAGATTTGAATTCAACGCTGCATATTTTATTTTAGCTTTGTCCCAAATTTGTAATCACTTTGACAAAAGGGGTTGTTCTAATAAAAAATGCTTACTATTTAGTTTTAGTAGTAGTAGATAGAAAATGGCAAAAGCTCTCATAATAATACGAGTACTATTATTTCCTTAATTAGAAGCCCCCTCCAAAAACCATCCAAATTAACCGCGCTTATTGATTTATCTTTTGAAAACAAAAATTGATCTCAAGCAAGAATTTGAGGAATTCCGTAGATCTATATATATATATTGTCACGGACCGCACCCTACGGCCCGATCTCACCGCACACCAGGGGGCTAGGAGCAGCGCACGCCCAAGAAACAAGCAAACCGAGGGGCCCGACAGCAGCCCACGCACAAGCACCGTGCAGGCCGATCCCGCTGCACACTACGGGCCCGATCCAACCGACCACGCCGCACCCTAGGGTGCGACAGCAGCGCGCGCGGAAGAACCGGACAAGGCCGCCCAACCGCACCCCACGGGCCCAAGCACGGTCCGCACACAAGCTTGGGCCTGCCTTCCGCGCACACAAGGCTTCCCTTAGGGTTTTAGGGACTTAGAATCCATTTAGGACTAGGATAACTTCTCCTTGAAGGACAAGTATACTAGCTATCCTAATTGGAGTAGGATTAGGATTAGAGGGGCTATTTAAGGAGGCTTACCCCTGCCTCATTATTTGCTTTTTGTCTTTGTTTTCGAATTGCTTTAAGCTTTGTTAGGTTCCAGCCTTTATTTCCATTCAATCAAATAAAACTTTAGGGGCTTCGCCCAAACTATCTCATGTTCCCTTTCTTGCCGCCAACATCTCGTTTCCGCACCGATCTAAGCATTCTAGCTTAGATCCGTCAGGCTAACCTAGGCACCGCACCATCTCACGAGCACCTAGAGCCGCACGTCTCGGTTACAAAGTCCAGGGGCGTGACAAGTGGTATCAGAGCTACGGTAATTGCTCGTTATGGCAAAGAAAGACGAGATCAGTTCAGCACCAAAGGGCGTGGAGGCCCAGACCACCGACAAGGTTCCCAAGAAGGTTCCCGACAAAGCTGCAGACAAAGGCCATGATAAGAAAAGAGCTGCTTCGAAGGATCGTTTTACATCGCTTGAAGATAAAATAGAGCGTCTCGAGATCAATGCCAAAGGGACAGTTGAGTCGCTCGACTCTGTTAATAATCGCTTGGAAGAGCTGGAAAAAAGTTTGTTCCTCTCAAAGGCGAACTCAAAGAAGGGGTTCAAAGTCTCCTCGACTCTTCATACGAGAAGCTGAACCAACAGGACGTCTCCCTTCAAGTTGCAATGGAGGCAATGAGGGGGGAATTGTTGGGGGAGATCGAAAAGCTCAATGCCGAGCTGACCCTCTACAAGAATGTCGTATTGTCCGGCATGGTGGGCAAGACAATGGATGTCAAACCCAAGATCGATGTGCCAAAACCGAAGGAGTTCAAAGGGGCAAGGGACGCCCAAGAAGTGGACAACTTCATATGGGGGTTGGAGCAGTACTTCCGACTCACGGGCATCGATGACGAGAACACCAAGGTAAACACCGCTTCTGTCTACTTGGTTGATGCCGCACTACTATGGTGGCGACATAGTTGTTCTCAATCGAGGGATGGGACGATTCCCATCAAAACGTGGAAGGAGTTCCAGTTTCAATTCAAGGAGCACTTCTATCCAAAGAATGCTCAAGAGGAAGCTCGCGAGAAGCTTTACCAGCTAAAGCATGACGGCGGGATCTGGGAATATGTCAACAAGTTCACTAAACTTAGGCTTCAAATCCGAGGTATGAGTGAAGCCGATGCCCTTTTTTCCTTCAAAAACGGACTACAACGTTGGGCAAAGATGGAACTACACCGAGCAGGAGTCCAAGAACTTGCCAAAGCATTAGAGGTAGCTGACTCCCTTGCGGAATTTGAATATCGGAAGTCAGACACTCCGAAACAAAAACCGAAGCACAAGAGCAACGGCGGAAAGGGTAAAGAAGTGGTTACCAAGGACGGAAATAGGAAGGCAGCAAATGGAGACTTCAAATTCCGAAAGCTCTGGGAAAAGAACACCAACTTTAGTTGCTACAATTGCGGGGGTAATCACATGAAAAGGGACTGTCCCCAGCTCGAAAAAGCGGCAGCCATCCAAGAGGAAGACTCCGAGGATGTCGAGGATGAGAAGGAGGCCCCCAAACTAAATTTCATCATCAGTTCCATGGAAATTAAGGGCTCCAAGAAAAAGGGGCTGATGTTCGTGGACATCACCGTGGCAGGCCGAAAACTAAGCGCGTTAGTAGACACCGGCGCCTCCGACTTGTTTATGTCAGAACTAACTTCCAAGAGACTTGGCCTTACCGTTGAAAAGGCAGGAGGATTCATTAAAACCGTAAATTCCAAGGAGACTCCAATTACCGGGGTAGCAAAAGGAATCAAGCTTGTCATAGGTGAATGGACCGGTAAAGAAGCAATCAAGGTAATTCCTCTTGACGACTTCGATTTAGTAATGGGCATTAGTTTTCTTGAACGGGTTAAGGCCTTCCCCGCCCCTTTTGCAAACTGCTTGTGCATACTAGACCCAGCACACCCTTGTATGGTCCCGATGAACCGACAAACGGGAGTTAATGCCAAAGTAGTGTCAGCCATACAATTCAACAAGGGGATGCGCAAGGAAGAACCCGCATACTTAGCATCATTGGTACACAAGGAGCCACCCCTAGCCCAGAGGGTCCCCGACGAGGTCAAAACAGTGCTAGCCGAGTTTAGGAATGTTATGCCCCCAGAGCTGCCCAAAACTCTCCCACCAAAGCGGGAAGTGGACCACAAAATCGAGCTTGTTCCAAATGCAAAGCCACCAGCCCGGGCCCCTTATCGGATGGCTCCACCCGAGCTTGAGGAGTTACGTCGCCAATTAAAAGAACTCCTCGATTCAGGATACATCCGACCCTTTAAAGCACCCTACGGTGCGCCAGTACTCTTTCAACGGAAACAAGACGAGACCCTACGAATGGTGCATCGACTATCGGGCATTGAACAAGCTCACCGTCAAGAACAAATACTCGATTCCCTTAATAGCCGATTTGTTTGACCGGCTTGGTGGTGCGAGGTGGTTCACCAAGCTAGACTTGCGGTCCGGATATTATCAAGTAAGGATCGCCGAAGGAGACGAACCAAAGACAGCTTGTGTGACACGCTACGGTTCGTATGAATTCTTAGTGATGCCTTTCGGCCTCACAAACGCTCCCGCCACATTCTGCACACTTATGAATAAGGTACTACAACCCTTTCTTGATCGATTCGTTGTAGTTTACCTTGATGATATCGTGATCTATAGCAAGACCATCGAGGAGCATGTTGAACACTTGCGGAAGGTGTTCGAAGTCCTACGGCAAAACGAGCTATATGTCAAGGAAGAAAAGTGCTCGTTTGCCCAGGAAGAAGTTCCATTCCTCGGCCACATTGTCGGAGGAGGGAAAATCCGAATGGATGTAGCCAAAATTCAAGCCATTGTGGACTGGGAACCGCCAACCAAAGTAACGGAGTTAAGGTCCTTTTTGGGGCTAGCCAATTATTATCGGAAGTTCGTCAAAGACTATTCTAAAATCGCCACACCCTTGACCAATTTGCTGAAAAAGGACAAGGCATGGGATTGGAACCAAGACTGCAAGCGAGCCTTTGAGAACTTGAAACAAGCCATGGCAAGTGAACCAGTGCTGGCGTTACCAGATCACAACAAACCCTTCGAGGTTCACACCGATGCATCCGACGTAGCCATCAGAGGGGTCCTTATGCAAGAAGGACATCCAGTCGCATATGAAAGCCGAAAGCTAAATGACACCGAGAAGAGATACTCGGTTCATGAGAAGGAGATGACCGCAGTAGTACACTGTCTACGCACTTGGCGACACTACATACTTGGGTCTCGGTTCGTTGTTTACACAGACAACGTCGCTAACAGCTACTTCCAGACCCAGAAAAAGTTGTCCTCAAAGCAAGCTCGTTGGCAAGAGTTCCTTGCCGAATTCGATTTTACCTTGGAATACAAACCGGAAAAAATCAACTTAGTTGTTGATGCCCTAAGTCGAAGGTATGCCATAGAATTTGTAAGCTCGCCAAACGGACAATTACTAGATCGCATCAAAGAAGGGCTGCCCCACGACCCAACCGCCAAGATGCTCATCAACTATGCAAAAGAAGGCAAAACCCGAAGATTCTGGCTCGAGGAAGACTTACTTTATGCCCGAGGTCACCGCCTCTACATTCCTCAATTCGGTGAGCTACGTAAAGAAATCATAAAGGAATGCCACGATTCAAAGTGGGCTGGACACCCAGGGATGGACCGAACGTTGGCCTTGATTAGCGAACAGTACTATTGGCCACACATGAGCGAGGATGTGGGGACTTATGTGAAGACTTGTCTTGTATGCCAACAAGACAAGATCGAGATGAAAAAACCCGCAGGATTGCTACAACCACTGCCCATTCCCGAGAGACCATGGGAAAGCATATCCATGGACTTCATAGTCGGCTTGCCCAACACCGACGGCCTGTCTAGCATCATTGGTAGTTGTGGACAGGTTTTCTAAGTACGACACATTTACCCCAGCATCGAAAGTATGCCCAGCCGAAGAAGCAGCCCGCCTCTTCTTCAAATACGTGGTAAAGTATTGGGGATTACCCAAGACAATCATTAGTGACCGAGACACACGGTCCACAGGAAGATTCTGGTCGGAACTGTTCAAACTCATGGGGTCAAGTTTGAACTTTTCAACAAGTGTCCACCCCCAAACCGACGGACAAACCAAACGGGTGAACGCCTTGTTGGAAATCTATCTCAGACACTACGTGAACATCAACCAGCGTAATTGGCCAAAATTACTAGACGTGGCCCAATTCTCCTACAATCTTCAACGAAGTGAAGCAACCAACCAAAGCCCATTCGAAATTGTGACGGGACAACAACCGCTCACACCTCACACGGTTGCAACCAAATACGACGGGCCAAATCCAGTAGCACACAAGTTCACCACGGAGTGGCATGAACATCACGAACTAGCCCGAGCTTGTTTACACAAGGCGGGAAAACGAACCAAGAAGTGGGCGAATACAAAGCGTCGAGACGTAAACTTTCAAGAAGGGGATTTAGTCCTTGCAAAGTTAACCGGGATTTTGCGCAATCCCACTGTACACAAGGGACTTGTGCGAAGGTATGAAGGGCCATTCAAAGTTGTCAAGCGAATAGGCACTATGGCCTATCGACTAGAGTTACCTGCGACAATCCGAGCCCATCCGGTGTTTCATGTAAGTTTACTCAAACCCTTCCATCAAGACGAGTCAGACCCGGATCGAGCCCAATCACATCGAGCACCCGTTGGAGTAAAAGTCTCCTACGACAATGAAGTTTGGGACATCCAAGCAGAAAGATCCATTCGACGAGTGGGCCATCCACCGAGACACGAGTACTTTGTCCTTTGGAAAGGGCTTCCCGACAGTGAAGGGAGTTGGGAACCAGCCTTGGATCTATGGCAATTCAAGGACCAAATAAATCGATATCACCTTAGCCGAGCGACGAGGGCGTCGCCAGAACCAGTGGGGGAGAATGTCACGGACCGCACCCTACGGCCCGATCTCACCGCACACCAGGGGGCTAGGAGCAGCGCACGCCCAAGAAACAAGCAAACCGAGGGGCCCGACAGCAGCCCACGCACAAGCACCGTGCAGGCTGATCCCACTGCACACCACGGGCCCGGTCCAACCGACCACGCCGCATCCTAGGGTGCGACAGCAGCGCGCGCGGAAGAACCGGACAAAGCCGCCCAACTGCACCCCACGGGCCCAAGCACGGTCCGCACACAAGCTTGGGTCTGCCTTCCGCGCACACAAGGCTTCCCTTAGGGTTTTAGGGACTTAGAATCCATTTAGGACTAGGATAACTTCTCCTTGAAGGACAGGTATACTAGCTATCCTAATTGGAGTAGGATTAGGATTAGAGGGGCTATTTAAGGAGGCTTACCCCTGCCTCATTATTTGCTTTTTGTCTTTGTTTTCGAATTGCTTTAAGCTTTGTTAGGTTCCAGCCTTTATTTCCATTCAATCAAATAAAACTTTAGGGGCTTCGCCCAAACTATCTCGTGTTCCCTTTCTTGCTGCCAACATCTCGTTTCCGCACCGATCTAAGCATTCTAGCTTAGATCCGTCAGGCTAACCTAGGCACCGCACCATCTCACGAGCACCTAGAGCCGCACGTCTCGGTTACAAAGTCCAGGGGCGTGACAATATATATATACATCTTTCCTTTTCCTTGTTAGTGCATACCGGCTTCTGCGGGTGCAATTTTGTCCGGAAGCTAGTTAATCTGCCTACCACACTCTTTTTGCATGTTAATAATGAAGTCAGTGTTGAATTATAAATTTGATATATGGTCTATTAAATACTTGTGGATTTTTCAAGCTCCAACACTAGTATTAGTATAGATGGTAATCCAATTTGCTTCCAGCAAATCATTGGAACATTTCACCTTTTTTTTGCAAACAATTGGTATTAGCTGAGCATGAATTTGTTTGTTCGAATGCGTTCGGTTTTGTTGATTTTCTTTTTTCTTATAGTGAACATGCCTAAAAGTGGAAGAATTAGAGTTCTTGACATCTGATTTCATGAACTTAGGAAGCCATGAATGCTGCTTAATGTAATGCCTTTGGTTCTTTCTTTCTTTCTTTCTTTCTTCTCCTCTTCCTCTTCTTTTCTTTTAACTTGAAAAACTAAATATAGACTTTGGAAACAGGAAAAATTTATCGGATTCATTCTGTTTTCTTTTCCCTTAAGCAGGTATATTTGTATGGAGGTCAAGTCACTTCTTGGAAGAATGTACATAGGGAAGAGCTGCTTTTCCTTAGTAGTAAGGTATCTGTATTGGCATTTTTCTTGTAAGAAGCTGCTCAGCTTAAGACTTTAAATGAATTAGCGATTTTTATGGGTCTACTTAATTTTATGACCGCCCTTCCAACTAATGTGTGCTTTCTGCAGGCTTCTTTTAGGCCTCCTAGGGCTATTTGTGGAGGTATACTAATCTGTTTCCCTCAAGTATGTGATTCAATACTTTTATCTGTTTTTCTTTGCAACTTTTATGTATTTGTTTCCGAAGTCAATTGTTTGCTGTATACAGTTCGGTAATATCGGTTCTCTTGAGCGACATGGATTTGCAAGGAATCGGATTTGGAGTGTTGATCCTGATCCCCCTCCATGTTCATCAAATATCCCTCACAATTCCTTCATTGACTTAATCCTCAGGCACTCTGAAGAATATATGAAGATCTGGCCTCACATGTACGTTATTAAGAATTTTCATTGTTTAACACGGCTATCAAATTGAAATTGGCATTTCCATTTCAATGCTCTTCATTGAAAAAAAGTAGCTAAACTAGCATGATAAAACTGTTAAATTGCTGTCTGAACCAGATTCTAGTGCTTCTTTTTCTTGTATGCACTGTGTACATTTAGGGATTACCTATGCATGTGAGATTCTAGTGCTTCTTTTTGGATTGAGGAATATGCAATAATGTGCAGGTTTGAGTGTCGGTTAAGGGTAGCATTGGGATCTACAGGTGATTTAATATTGACATCTCGCATCAGAAACACAAACAAGGATGGAAAACCATTTACATTTACATTTGCCTATCAGACCTATTTTTCCGTCACCTATATCAGGTTGAGTATATTTTTCTTTTCTATCTTGTGGTTTCAGTCATGAGAATCTCTACATTTAAACATGCATTGTAATTTTACTGGCTGTGGATTTTTGTGGTTAACTGCAAACTGTTTTCTTAGGTGATGAATGCAGTGTGAGATGTGATCCCCAGTGAACATTTGCTGGTGAAATCATCCTATAGCCTCACGGGGAGGATCTAGGACTGTGAAAAACATAGTATAAGCATTATATCAAAGTTGTGATTAGAACATTAGTAGATTACTTACACATATGATTTATGGCCAAGCACTACAGTCTTCTACAAAAGATATATGGATTTTCTTTATTATTTCATTAGATGTCATACATATCATTGCTACAGTATATGATTTTATCTTGAAATGTAGTATAACGAAACTAAGTTATGATTTGAAGCAATTTCTATTTGCTGCACCTTTTGATAACATACTCACATTAGAGATGGAAAGAAAGAAAAAAAGAACTCATTTTTTAGTGGACAAATCGAAACTCTGGTCTAGATGTTGCTATAGTGATACAGATTACAGAGCTAGGAAATACTGATTATGTGTTTTACTGTTCTTTTCTTTCTACTTTTATTTAGTGTAGTACGAGTAGAAGGACTAGAGACATTGGATTATTTGGATAACTTGAAGAACGGAAAGAGGTTCACCGAACAAGAGGATGCAATAACATTTGAATCAGAAGTTAGTGTCAATTTTTTAAAACCAGCCTTATGTCTTCACTATCTTTTTATTTCTAATACTTTTTGGTTTTATGTTCACTGTCCTGTTGATGAAAAAGGTGGATAAAGTATATCTCAGTACACCAACAAAAATTGCCATCCTGGACCATGAAAGGAACGAACATTCGAATTGCGAAAGGATGGACTTCCAGATGCTGGTGAGTTCATTGTTTCTATGCACTACCACAATAATTTAGACCCCATGGGTAGGCTATGGTGGAAAGTGTACTGTATGTAGGTGATAAAATCATTTTATCTTTAGTCCATGAATCATCTTGGAAGTTATCAAAGCATGTAAATCATGGTTAGATGAGTGACTTACAGTTTGGTTCCGATAACTTTTCAGTCGTGTGGAATCCATGGGACAAGAAAGCAAAGGCAATGACCGATTTTGGCAATGACGAGTACACACATATGCTTTGTGTAAAGGCTGCTTGTATAGAGGAGCCCATTACCTTAAAACCTGGTGAAGAGTGGAGAGGAAGGCAGGAGATTTCAGCTGTTCCTTCCAGTTAGCCAAGCATTTAAGTGCAAATTGTCTTGTGTCAAGTCTCAAGGGTTTGATACAAAAGGTATGGTAATCATGCAAATTCTTCTTCTCTGGGTGTTTGATTACTAGCCCCTTATTATGTTATATTTTTTACTTTTTTCTTATTTCATTTAGGGTTTTGTAATTACTTAGATAAGACAAACAATTAATGATAGTTGCACTATCAGAAATATTTAAAGTTATAATTAATTAAATGTTAGAACGTTGTTGTAAAGGGTACTCCAATACTTAGTTTTTTTTCACTTGCTTTAGTGGAATACTGACATTGCTCCTCTGTTTCAAGAGCTTTTGTCTTAGCTTCAGCACTGCACATACATACACTGACTGGATCTCATGGATGCGTTTCTTTGTTGATTTCTGCATGCAAATTGATTAAAAAGAAAGAAACTACCAAAATCCACAAAATGATTTGCTAACATGATTAATCAACAACAATTATTAGCTCCAAATGGATAAATGTCTTGCACATACTTCAATTTCCAGTCTTAAGTTGAACAACTAGTGGTTTTAAAACCTCAGTACATTCCTTCTTCTTGACCTTCACAAACTAGATTGTGGTTCTTGTTGTAATCTTAATTCCTCTGGCAGCCACCGTGACTCTTCGTCCACTCGTCTCCGCAACCATAGCAAAACTGGAAGTTACATCTGCAACCACAACCATACAACATCTCTATCATCAAAGAAGGTTCCATTTTCAAGCATAACATATTTACAAGTCAAAATTAGAACATCAACAGACCTGCAAGTCATATGTGGACAGCCTTCTGTTCTCTCGATGTAGTAATTGCACTTGGGGCACCTAGCCCATTTGTTTTCCCTGGCAAGTTCCCTCACCATGAGATCTTCTCTCCCTCTTTCATCCTCATTAAGCCTCTGAAAATCTTCACATCCGATCCCCGTATGCCATGGTACATAACACTGTGCACAGAACAACCTATGGCAAAAGGGGCATTCAGATTCTCTAATAACTTCTCCTCCATCATCATTCAACAATGGGACCGAACAATCCATGAAAGGACAGTAAAATCTCTGGGATGCATTAATAAACTCTAGGCAAAGAGCATCTTCCCAGCGATGGACTACTGCCTCGGGAAGCAGAGGTCGACAAGTATCGAGTTCCAAGACAGCCCTGCAGTTCTCTCCGGGGCATGTGATGATCGTTGTGCTTTGTTCAACCCTTGTCGAAACATGCTTGCTAATGCAATCGCGACAGTAAGAGTGAAGGCAACGTTCCATGGTGAACATCACTTCATTTTCTTTCCTCTCAACACAAATCTCACAGAAGCTCAAGGAGGAGGATTCACCGGCAGCAGCAGCTTCCTTTGTTTCGATGTCTATCGATGCTGGGTGAGGCATGGCTTGGATTAGTATTGAAGGTAACACATGGGTGATGAATGGACTGGAGATGGCATTGGAAATTTGTGAAGAGTGGACTGCAGATGACATGAGAGCCTCTTGAAACTGCAACTCTTCGGCATATTTGTCGTCGGATGGAGGAAAGATTTCATTCTCATCATGATCAAAGAGTGCTGAGAAGTAAAAGTCGTCAACAAAATCAAGTTCAGAAGTTGGTGTGGTTTGAGCCATGATGGATACCGAGGAGTCTTTGCTTATTAGGCAATCAGAAGTTCAGTGATCCTTTTAACAAGATGGAGAAGGCTTTTCAAATTTCAAGTAACTTAGCACTGAAGTTCCTACCCTGACCATTGACTACTTCATTGACGGGTAAACCTTGAAAACTTTTTGTATCTCTCAATTAAAAAACTAATCTCAACCTTTTGATTTCTTTTCACTTGGCTTTTCAATTTGGTTTGGGCCTTGAGATTCATCCCAGATGAATACACAAGAAAGTGTTTTGGCTATTAGTTTCAACAAGCAGCTTAGAAAGAAGTTGCTGTTGTCTAAAGTCCCACATCAAAAAGATATAAAGCAACGAGGCGAGAAGGGGCTTATAAAAGAGGAGGGCTTAGTATGAACAAAGCATACCTTTCTCGGCCTTTTGGCTAAGATCAAGTGTAGTATCTGTTCTTATCAGTTTAATATCTGATACGTGGGCCAATGGCCCACACGATATTAAATTTATTTTTTGAGGGGAAGGGTCCATAACAGTAGCTTGCTACTGGGTCTCTTGCGCGTCGCCTAAGCGTTGCACTATTGCTTGGGCCTGGCGTACCCCACCCAATTCAAGTTTAAGGATTTTTTTTCTGTTTATGAGTTAAATATATTTTTGGTTCGAGTCTTGAGGATAGTTTTTTTTTCTCATGTCGTATTATAAAAAGGCATTAATTTGTAAATGATAAAAAGTAATGTAATTATATTATTTTTAATTAAAAGAAATATAAATATTTAAAAAAAATTATAGAATAAGTGAACTAATTTAATAAATGAACTTTAAATAAAAAGGATTTTATATTGAATTTGTATTAATGAAATACATAGAATATTGTACCGGGTAGTGGCTAGCACAATGTTATGTGTTAAAAATATATTTCACATGTTCATATTTTGTATCGTATTTTCGTTTTAATTAATTTTTCATTTTTAAAACAATATTTTTTCAAGTTCTTGTGTTATTTTGGATTTGATCTAATTTGGTTTCTGTATAATATTAAAATTAAAATATTTATGTAAAGAATTTGCGATATCGGTTCATTGAAAACTAGTTTATTGTTTTAAAATTATTTTTGAATGGTGAATTTAAAGAATTTATCTATACATTTACTCTCAAGTTGGCGGAATGCCATATATCTTTACACATTTCGAATGAAAAAAAGTTTCTTTAGATTGTTAATATTTAAATGTTTGGTGAATAAGTTAATCCACCCTTATTTTATTTATTTTCGTTAATAAACTATCTAAATATGAAAAGTGTAAGAAAAATAATGACATGAAACGAAACATCAACACTAATTATAAAATAGGATTTATATCCAATACACTGTCGGTGAAAACTTTTAATTTTTATAAGTGTTTTAGTTTTAGGGTTTATAGATTTAGTTTAAAGAATAAGGGTTAGGGGTTTAGGTGTAGGGTTTATAATTTATGGTCACGGTTAAAATTTTAGTGTTAAGAGTTAAAATTTAAGATTTAGAGGTTAGGGTTTAAGTTTTAGGATAATATGTTGAGGATTTAGGTTTTAACTTATAAATCCTAAATTCTAAATTCTATTCACAACCACTAAATTCTATACTACTAAACCCCTAAACTCTACACCCTAAACTAAATTCTTAAACTCTAAAACTATGACACTTGTGAAAACTAAAAAATTTCACCGCCAGTGTATCAAATAATTATCTAATAAAATAATTTGTGTAATTTCAAAGATTAATGTTGTCCTTAATGTTAACAGTTTTTCAATTTTCCTACACTAGAATAGAGAAAAGCGAAATTCAAGACAGCGTTACTCTTTACTAAAAGAAGAGAAAAATTTACGAAAGAAAATCGTAGAGGAAAAAGTATGAGACTTATGAGATGCGTAAAATAAGTGGTGAAAGTCCTCTTGAAAGAAAATTTTAAAAAATTGTAAAATAAAATAAATTTGTACGAAATAAGACAAAAAATCTCCACCATTTTTAAATAAAAAAATAACAATTGAATAAAAAGGTTGCTTTATAAATAATATCGTTGGTGGTTAAATAATTTATCATGTCAATCAAATCGACAAAGATAATGAGTATGAGAAAATAAAATAAAAATGAGTAGAACAAATTATATAGGAGAAGAGTCTATTTATAGGTTAAAAAAACTTAAAACTTAGGTGAAATTATTAGAAACATTTCTGAACTAAAACTATGAAACTTAATTAATAAAAAAAATACATCAGAAATTGTGACTTAAATTTTGTTTTGTTCTGATCCAAGACGTTTGTTGTGCAACCAACTTTATGAAAAATAAAATTAAAAAAATGGAGACAAATGACGGATACGAAGGAAGTGGGCCAAAGAAAATTCATTACATGTGCATATCTATACTTCTATTAAACTTTGATTTAAGTAGGAATCTTGGTTTGATTAGAATTTTTTTGTAATTAAGTTGCTAAAAAGATATTTCTTGAGTTTCTGGTAGAGACAAAACTATAGGGGATGGGAGGGACAATACACCCCCAAGATTTTTTTTACCTTTATTCCCTTATATATACATATATATTTAAAAAAACTGATTAATTTATAAATTTACCTTTACTTTCAAATATTTATATTTTACTCCAATTCTAAATTATGGGTCCTAATGTATGATTAAAGTATTTTAAAACACCTTGAAAAAATAATTGATAGTCGATTATTTGTAAGAAAATATTTCGACCAACTAAAAAAGGCTAAGATCTCATCGAAAAACTCTTCGTATGTTAGCTAATGTTAATAGCAATCAACGAAGAAATATGTTTACTGTGAGAAGTGGCCAAGTATCTTATGCCCGATGAAACATATATTTCAAACCGTATAAATAAGATCTCAGGTTTGACCAGGAGGGTTTAAACATATATTTTTAGAGAACCAAATTGTGTAGCCACGACTTAGCAGAATCCCAAATTTCTGATTCTGTTGCAACTTTATCATGTATTCATGCTTTGATTGCCATTAATAAACATTCATTAGAAGAAGAAAAATATGAATATATCTTAGTTTAAAGTTTTAGTCGAGTCTATCAATTTATCTGATATATTGTATGTATCACATGTGAAAAAATATATATATATATATATGGATATTGAAAGCCCTTAAAATTGGAATCAATATGTATTTTATATATATATATCATATATGGATATCAAAAGCACTAATACTTGATACTTTTTTTCCCTCCAACTAAGTTTTAGGGAAGTTTTTTAACGAGGTTAGTATTACTATATAATTCAATAAATCATACTTTTCAAAAAAAAATAATTACAATTAAATTTAGGGTAAACTACATAAATGACCACCATACTATTGGTAAACTCGCAATTTGACCACTTTACTTTTTTTTTCTAAGCAACTAAACCATCAAACTATTTAATTGGTTGCAATGTGACCACCCGCCGTTAAAAACTAACGGAAGGAGTGACGTGGCAGCAATTAATAAAATTGGTATAATTACATATTTAGTCCCCTTTATTTGTACATTTTATCAATTTGATCTTAATTTTAATAAATAAAATAATTTGATTATTTAATTAGGTGGCGACATATTCGCCACCTTATTTGAGGACTTTATTTATATATTTTTAATTTAGTAATTTTTGTTTTGGAGGAGCAAAATTAAAGCAAGAACAACCTTGTCTTTGGGAAGATTCAAACCCAAGTTGGTTGAGTTGAGAGTAAGCACACTTACCACTAGGCCAACATTATCATTGTGATATATTGTACAAAATCTAATATATATTTTAGTTTTTTGCTCATTCCAGAAAAAAAAAAAGTAAAAAGCACTTTACCTCTAGCAGGTTTCAAACCCAGGTTACCTGGATTGAGAGTAAACACGCCTACCACTAAACCAAAACTATCCTTGTGATAAAATGTACACAACTTAATATATATCTTAGTTTGTTACTCATGTCAAGGAAAAAGAAATAAATATAGATTAAGGGGGCTCGAATATGATACTTTTGGGATGCATAAAAATATTTAAACCACTGAAATATATCTAATAATTAAATTATTAACCATTTTATTTTTATTGAAATTTAATTAAATTATTATATTAAAATAAAAAATAAAAGATTATATTAAAATTTTATTTAACGAATCTAAACTCACAAAAAATTAGATATAATTTTAAAATTTTAATATAATAATTTAATTAAAATTTGATAAAAAAAATAAAATGATTAATAATTTAATTATTAGATATATTTCAATGGTTCAAATAATTAAATTATTTTATTTATTAAAATTATGATCAAATTGATAAAATGTACAAATAACGGGGACCAAATATATAATTATACCAATTTTACTAGCTGCCATGTCACTCCTTCCGTTAGTTTCTAATGGCTGGTTGTCACATTGCAACCAATTAAATAGTTTGGTGGTTTAATTGCTTAGAAAAAAAAGTAAAGTGATCAAATCGCGACTTTAGCAATAGTATGGTGATCATTTATGTAGTTTACCCTTAAATTTATATAGAAATTCGAAAACTTGACTCGATTCAACTCGACTCGAATTTCATAAACTCGAACCGATTTAAAAAATTTCAAAAAAAAATTTACTCGTAAAATAAAAGTTATAAACTCGAATAACTTAAAAAAATTTACTAGACTCGTTCGAATGTTGAACCTAATTATTATATTACTTTTGGCACTGTAGCGTGGGGCAACAATTCATGTGCCAATTCAGATAAAATGATTTTCTTATACGACTGTTTTGGTGGTAGTCATGATTTCTCTTACAAACTTTCTAACCTGACCCCACAGCTTTTAGGTTTTACAATTCTAAATTATAATATTTTCATCCCATTTTTTTTATAATCATTCAAACTTTTTATGCTATATATATAATTTCTTGAACATAACATATATAATATTTATTGATATATATATATATTTTTTAATTCATTTGGCATGATTTTTTTTTTGAATAGGCATGATATTATTTAAAAGAACGAAAGCTCGAGCTTGATCTCGTACAAATTTATATTATTTTAGAATTTAGGAGCAGAGTAAATTTTTATATTATTTACGCACTACAGTCACAGAAACATGTATTTAAATATAAACATAAAAACATTATTCTTTTAAATATACGGAAAAACTAAATAAACATAAGTTTACATCAAATGTCAATCTCTAAAATTAGATGAATAAAATAGGTAATAAATGAAAGGAAGAGGGAAGGTAGGCAGAGACAGACATATTATTTTATGTTAAAGAGATAAATTTATAAAATTTTAAAGGATAAATTTATAAATTTTTTTTAAAAATAAACTTTTAATAAAAAGTAGATAAAAAATTTATATTATGTACAAATTTTAAATTTTCAAGTGATATGTCTGTCCGTACAAATGCAACCAACTTTGGTTGTGAGAGTGCAGAGCCACGCGCATCCGAAAATGTCATAATCATTCCACTCATCACCAGTTTAATCATTCAATAATCTATTCCCAATTTTCTTTCTTTAATAAATATAACCCAGATTTACGCTCAAAACAGATTATGAACAGATTAATACTTCGTCAAAAACAAAAGGTAAGAGTTAAGACCAAGTAAAAATCAATGTATTCTGCTTACAAATATTACAAACTAAAGAAAATAACCATTAATTAGTTTAATAGGATGAATCGTTAAATTAAATTATTTTATAATAAAATTTAATTGTACGTTATCTAAATTAATTTACCAGTAGCAAATTATAGGCTAAATGGATTCTAAAACTATATTCCGAAAATAAAATAAATATCTCATTAAGTATTGGATAAAGCAGAAGTTAGATACACCTATCAAAAGCGTATCCAACTCTATACTTTTTCCTTTTTTTCAAAAACCAATCGCATTAAAAAGAACACAAATTACAAATATGGGAATTTGTGATATATGTAAAAATGGGTTTACTTAATTGATAAGTATAGTAACATATTAGTAATTATTTAATTAATAATTTAAAAAGTATCTTTGTATTATTTTTTCATTAAAAACATTAATTATATATTTTTCTACATTATTACTCCTATTTTGTGCCTTGATTAATATTTTATATATTCAAAATGCTAAAAAAAAGCTACAGACATAGAAGGGAATTGTAAAAATATTACTAAAATTTCCATGGTTTTGGATTCTTCTGCTAAGTCGTGTCTGCCAGCTTTTACGTGGTTATAGTGGCTAAAAAGCATAAGTTTTGTAGAATTTAAAATTTGTACTATTCTTTTTAAAGAATTAAGTATAAACCCAAAATCCTTTCTGGTTTGTGGCAACTGGGAAGTGACCAGTTTGGAGAGAGATGGTGAAGAATTGGAGAAAAGGTCTGGTTTTGGTGCTCTTTACACTCTGCATTTTGGGGTTCAAGCCCCGATGTTCAAATGCTGCAACAGATCAAGGAGATGGTTGGTGTTACTTTGCTTTTCTTTTTTCCATCTTATTTATAATCTTTGGTGTTGCTTTTCGGTTGGGTTTCTTATTGTTATCTTCTTTGAGCTGCTTGTGGCTTGAAATGAACTTCCTTGATTGCATTGTTTTTTTCCTTAAAATGAAGCTTTGTCAGTGTTGTTTATCGTTTATAAAGTTTTCACCTTGCTTTTCAAAGATGGATTCTTGTAGATTATGGAGATAAGATTTGGAAGTTTTAGTATTTCAGTTGTCACTTTAATTCATAGATTTCTAGTATATGTATTCCGGGCAAATTTATAATCTTTTTGGCTCTTCTCTGAATTCTGCTGACTGAAAAGGTTAATCTTTCTCCTAATTGTTTATGCAGCAGTTAATTTAAGTTGCAAAATGGTCTTTCCTCTCTGGCTGCAATGCTTAAGCTTTTTCTCTGTTCTGAAAAGAAATATCATTTTTTTTGCTTAAATATCGATCCTTGAAACCCAGATTTTGTTTTCCTATTTCCATGTTTTGTTGGGGTTCTACTAGTTTTGGCTAAATTTCTAACCAACCATTTTACTCATTAATAGCTATGTCACTAATCACTTGAAAGATGGGTAAACAATTATATAGTAGGAAGACAAATTTGTTAAACATACATTGTGTGCATGGAAGCACACTAGTACTATGAGTGATTTCAATGAATTGGTTTCGACAAATGGTTAGAATAGGCAAGTGGAAGAATTTAAGACTTGCTATTAGAACTTCTCTCCTTGGGTTACTCATCTTCCGTGTGGGATGTCGGATGTGCAGCTTCTGCCTTAGGGCTTATGTTTGGCAGTTTAAATTCACCACCGCAGCTAACTGGGTGGACCGCTAACAATGGCGATCCTTGTGGACAGTCCTGGAAAGGTTCTGATTTTCCTTCATGATATCTTGTCCTAAATCAGCTGATGCTAACTATAATACATTCTATTATTTGCCTTTTCTTTTTTCAGTAAGCTGTCAAATCTTGGACTTTCCGGGTCAATCGGTTACAGCCTTCAAAGTTTGACATCATTGAAGGAACTGTAGGAAATTCATTCTTTAATTGTGGATTGATTTTCTTTTCTTGTATTTATGTGTTATCTTTATACTCATATTTGAACAAATCTGCAGGGACTTGAGCAATAACAATCTTGCAGGCGACATACCATATAACATTCCTCAGAACTTGCAGCGATTGTATGTTTCAAACCTGCATTTGTTTGCTTTCCTATTTCTACTGTTTATTTTCTTTTCTTTTTAAGGAGTTTATGTAACATATGTTCATTTGTCTTCAGAAATCTTGCATTTAATCAATTTACTGGAGGTATCCCTTATTCCATCAATCAGATGCATTCTCTTCAATACCTGTAAGTAATGTTCCAGATATTCGTTTTTTGACACGAAGTCTGTAGACATTTAAACCATTGTGCTCTTTTTTTCTTTTCCATTACTGTAAATGCAGAAATCTTGCACATAACCAGTTGCAGAACCGATTGGATGACATGTTTGGACCACTTTCTTCCCTCTCCACATTGTAAGATGTTCTTCCTACAATATTCATATTATATTGTTTTCCATAAATGCCTGTCTTTAAGCTGATTTAACTGAACGACTAAGTTAACAGTTATAATTATTCCTTGCTTCAGGGATCTCTCTTTCAATTCTCTGACCGGTGATCTCCCTGAGAGTTTTAAGAATCTTACTAGTATGAACTCTATGTAAGCATTAGAGGAAATATCTTTTGTGGAACAAATGTATATGGTGGAATTTCCATAAATGTATTGTTTTCCCTTTTGCAGGTACTTGCAGAACAACCAGTTTACAGGCACTATTGATGTCCTTGCCAATCTTCCCCTTGAGACTCTGTGGGTAACCCACATTTCAGTCTTTTGTTTCCTTATATTGCAAATAACCCTGTAATATTGACCTTTATGATAGTTGTTTCTCTGGCTCATAGGTATGTCTCCAATAACCGTTTTACCGGCTGGATACCTGATCATTTGAAAAGCATCAACTTGCAGTAAGCATTTGACTTCATTATCAAGTGCTGTGACTTCTGTTTTGTATTATAGTTCTTTGCAATTTCAATCGGAATAATCTTCATTACAGGAAGGATGGTAATTCATGGAGCTTGGGGCTTGCGCCTCCACCTCCACCTGGTACCCCTCCTGCCACTAGAAATAATAAAAATCACGAATCCGGTGGCAATAGTTCCCCATCTGATAGTGGTTCTAGTGGTGGGGGTAGAAAATCAGGGATTGGAGGTGGAGGCATAGCGGGAATAGTAATATCCGTCCTTATCGTTGGGGCTATTGTAGCATTCTTTCTGGTGAAGAGAAGATCCAGGAGGCCATCCTCAGATATTGAAAAGCATGATAATCAATCCTTTGCTCCTCTTCATTCTAATGAAGTGCAAGGTAACACCTCAAAGTAAATCTGCAATTCAGCATGGTGGCCAGTTGAATGTGATGTGACTATAAATCTATCTTTACTGTTTGCTCAGTTGCATGTAATGCTGCTGCATTGGATTTATTAATGAAGAGATCTTGTGTCTTTCATTGCCAGCTTCAACAGCTATAAATTTATGCTTCTACTTACTAAATATCTTAAGAATATTTAGGAATTTCATTTAGAGCTTATTTCCTTGTAAGTTTAGACTCCGCATGAAACATGAAGTTTTCCGAGTGTATATACTCAAGGTAGCAGGTAGCAGAAATGCAAAGAACTTATAATGTAAGCAATTTGGTATGTTTGAATATTCCTTCTTGACTCCATGTTTTGATAAACATTTCATCATACATTGTGAATTTTAAGCATTTCATTTGCTTTTATCATATCTATGTTAATTATCTTTTTATAATCTAAAAACTTTTTCGCCGTGAACACTTGTTTTGTTCTCTTGATAAAACTATTTGTTTTTTTCTCACTCTTAAAATTGTATCGCAGAAACGAAATCCATACAGTCTTCCTCTTCAGTTGGCACCAAGACCTTTGATACAATCCCTTCAATAAACCTTCGACCCCCACCTGTTGACCATCACAAATCATTTGATGAAGAAGACTTTTCTAGAAAGCCCATTGTTGTTAAGAAAGCTGTTCCAGCTCCTGAAAATGTTACATCATATTCAATAGCAGACCTCCAGATGGCTACAGGCAGTTTCAGTGTTGAAAATCTTCTTGGTGAAGGATCTTTTGGACGTGTTTATCGAGCTCACTTTGATGATGGCAAGGTGTGAGTCTTTCTCCTGCAAAATCTATAGCCATGTCAAAATAAATATAGCAAGATCTGTGCATTAATTTTATAGAGCAACTTCTGTTTTACTACATGCTCTATCTTGAGAAATACTCATCAGCATATTTAATCTTGTATGTGCCTCTGTTTTTCTAGCTACAACCTTTTAAGTGTGGTACATGAGATTTTTAAGTTATCGCCCTTAATGCTACTGATCCAACGCCATTAATCTCCACAATTTTTGCCATTTTTTGTCATTTACATGCGTCAAGTATTTTTAAGAGTTTTCTACTCTGTACTCACCTGACTGTTACCTCGTGTTCGTACTGCCATAGGTTCTTGCTGTGAAGAAAATAGATTCATCAGCTCTTCCCAGTGAAATGTCTGACAATTTTTTAGAGATGGTTTCGAACATCTCCGAGTTGCATCACACAAATATCACACAGCTGGTTGGCTATTGTTCAGAGCATGGACAGCACCTACTTGTCTACGAGTTCCACAAAAATGGCTCACTTCATGACTTTCTGCATATATCAGATGAGTACAGCAAGCCTTTGATCTGGAACTCCCGAGTCAAAATTGCTCTGGGGACTGCACGTGCATTAGAGTAAGTGGATAATTTGATAATGGGCAACAATACTTATTATTCCATCTCATCTTTATATCATCACTGCAAATGGAAGGAGCTGCAGTTAATCTCCTTTTCCCCCATCTGAACAGCTAAAGCCAAGTCCCCTAATCTTATTTTCCATTTATGCTATGTTTTGGCATTTGCATCATCTGCATGAAACGGTTTGCCAATTTTCTGTAGTGTGTGTATCTTGTACAAGTTTTGCCAACTCTATAAAAAGTTTTCCTTTTCAGGTACTTGCACGAAGGTTGCTCGCCGTCTGTTGTTCATAAAAATATCAAGTCGGCAAACATCCTACTTGATGCTGAGCTCAATCCTCATCTCTCAGACTCTGGCTTGGCAACCTTAATTCCAAATGCAGATCAGGTAAATTTTCTGTTACTATTTGAACTAATAATTTTATTTGTTTTCAGTTAATTGAGTTTCCCACTCTCTGCTTGTACAACATTTATATTTTGATTCATCGTTTCTTTTGATCAATGGAATTCCTTATTCCGGTTTCTTGCATTGCATATCTTAATTGGCATTTCTCAAAGGATGAGGCCGACTTTAACATTGGTCAATTGATACTGAAAGTGTCTCCATTTGGTATGCAGATATTAAATCGCGATGATGTTACTATGTCTGGATACGGTGCACCCGAAGTTACAATGTCTGGTCAATACTCTCTTAAGAGTGATGTTTACAGTTTTGGAGTGGTTATGTTGGAACTTCTCACCGGACGCAAGCCATTCGATAGGTAAGAAACCATCTATGATGCATTTGGTACTCTATCTTTCGATGTACTAGCATCCCACTTAGTTCACCACATTTCTAACTAGTATGCAAGTGTTTTAACAGCACAAGGACAAGATTAGAGCAATCTCTTGTTCGATGGGCAACACCTCAGTTACATGATATCGATGCTTTGTCTAAGATGGTTGACCCTGCACTTGAAGGGCTTTACCCGGTTAAATCACTCTCTCGGTTTGCAGATGTGATTGCTCTTTGTGTCCAGGTAATAATATCTTGGTTGAAAATAACAAAGACATCTTATTTCTCTTGTTTCATCTACATTAGATTGTCAACGAATCGGAGAAGCAGCAAATCTGGATTCTGAACCATATGGAAAGAGAAAATAACTCATAAAATGCTTTATTGTTGTAGCATTTAACTTATCTTTTTAATTGTTTATCTTGGACAGCCGGAGCCTGAGTTTCGACCTCCGATGTCGGAAGTGGTGGAAGCATTGGTTCGACTGGTGCAACGAGCTAACATGAGTAAGAGAACAATAGGGACAGATCATGGTGCGTCTCAAAGAACGGATGCTGCAGTCACTGATGATACACATGACTACATGTCTTGAATGGATATGCTGTAGGCACTTGACTGTTTTAGTGATGGTGACTTCAGATCGATGTTATTGTTTTATGGTAGTATTGTTGTAGCTAATAAAATACACTTCCCCTAAGTTAAGCTTCAGTTTCAAATCAGCCCAGCACTTTGTAATATGTTGCAATGTAATCCAACCCCATTAGTTGAAATTCTTTCACCATTGTGTACATGTCAAACAAAAATTATTGCATATATCTGAGATAGCTTCGTCACTAAGATAACCATCTCCGTGTCCCCTCCAATTCCTTGGATGGCTCCAACACCTGCTCCATTAAACCGATAATGGAAAACAAAATTGATTACCACATTATTGGCATTGCTCTTAAAGCTACCAAGAAACCATTAAACGATTATTGGATGGTGTATGTAGATTTACATATCACATGGGAATTTGTTTAGATTTTACTATAAAGAAGTAGGTTATGCTAAACTGCTGGTTTCAAATATTATCCTCTAGGCTATTTGTCATAATCTTCGCAAACTGTGAAAAAAATGTTGGAAGTATCAGGAACAGGCCATGAGTCTAAAAGCACCTCAGCAATGAAAATGAGAAGCATAGAACCTGGTGGCTGGTGGGGTATGTAATCTGAACATTAGTAACATCCTCGGTTATGGTTTAACTCCCGCAACCCCGGCCTAGAAAAAACATTCAACCGGGGAAACTAAAGACAACTGATCCAATAATTTAAACCAAACATATTTGACTTCCAAGTAATACCCATGTAGCTTGTTTTTGAAACTACCCTCAGGCGCCTTTTCCAACCTCATCCAAGCATTTATTCATCTATAACAAAAACCATAAGCAAACCAAATACACATTGAAGTTACGGTAAGCATGGAACAAAATTGCAAAAAGTGGGGTGTTTAACATTCACATCATAGAAATAAATGATAGTAAAACAAGAGAGCTTACCTTGCTGGAAACGAAATCTGGTACTGAGGGCTTGGAATTGGATGAAATTTTCTTGAAAAGCTCTGTAACAGTGGAAGGTGTTTTTCCCTTTAATTGGGAACACAACCAATCTGGCCCTCATGATTATGACACCTTTCCTTTTGTACCATTATCAAGTATATGGTGAAAAAGGAGATGAGATGGTGGGGACTGGGGAGTGCTACTTTGGGTATAGGCTCTTTTTGGGCTGATCCTGATGTGGCACGCCTTTAAAATTAGATAAACTATAGATTGAATCACTCAATTTTCTCAGATTTTCAGAATTGACATCAAACTTTTCAGATTTTACACTTTTGAATGCACAATACAAATACACAGATAATCTTATCATCTTTATGAATGAGTTTTTCTTTAGCATTCTAATTCTATTATATCTTAATCCGATTTTAAACTTGAATAAACCCACGCATACCTGCAGCATGTCACCTACGAGGAACATGTTTTAATTCGTAAAAACAAAAATAGTTGTGCTGTTGAAATTAATGATTGGTTAATGATCTCCTTATCAAGAAAAGCAACCAGTGATGGATATGGTCAGTTGATTTACAAACAAAATAAATGAATTAAGGTTTAGGGGCTTCATCCCCAGAGTGGATCGCACCATACACACTCCATTACAGTATAAGAATGTAGTAAAACTAGCAAGTAATCAATGAAATGAAATGAAATGACAATGCTCGTATAATACACTACAATACAATACCATTCTCTGCAATGGAGCATCTTCTAAGAGGCTTCAAGATATGACAACTTTACACCTTTCTATTTCTCTGCATATTCTTCACTCCTCACCTGCTATAAAGTTTGGCACTTCACCTTGGCACAAGTACTCGTCACATAAAGATGCTGTTCCCCACCCCTTTCGGAGTCTTAAAATGTCCTCCGTGAAGGTTGAACCAGGGGCTCCAATGAACACGCTCGCCATAGCACAGATGGTCTTGTCCAGCATAGCTTCCACCTTTAAGATACCAGTTTAGAGCAAATTCAGATTGACCATAGCAAAATAGTAATGATATGGATACTGCAGGGGGCCTTTGCAATATAATTAAAACTCAACAAGTTATGATAATAAACTCAAAAGAGTACCCAAGTTTTACCTACAAAGTACAAACATGAAATTTTTCTTTTTGTTGGCTGATATGCATGAATAGTAGTAAGGTACACATAATGAAAAAAGTTAAAAATTAAAGAACTTAAAAGACAACTTCAATTTAACGAGATTTTTCCATGCAAAAAGGAACTTAAAAGACAACTTCAATTTAACGAGATTTTCCCATGCAAAAAGCCAAAGGGGATCAGCCATGTGCCAAATCAAAGCCTCAGTGCCTCACCCGAAAGGGTCTAAGGCACTTTTGTTGTCTAGCGCATAGAGAAGAGAGAATGGTACAGCACAATAGGAAAACAAGCCTCACTACTTGGCAAGTCAACCTTTATTTTTCAACAGGTTGGACTTGAAATCTAGAAAATCCTAAGCTTATCTGGATTGAGGGCTTGAATAGTGAGACAACTAGACCTGGTCATGTAGACAATTCTAACCTTTGAATAGAATACAGGATTATTCAAAACAAAACCAACTCATATTGTTCTTCCTCCTAACACAAAAGTAGATAAAAATCTCACCTGAGGGTCATCCTCAATGCCATGTCGGTATAACAAGGCATCCCATTTTTCAGCTGAACTACGAGGAGGCCGTTTAACCAGCGGTATAGTTTTCCCATTCAGCACAACCATCGATTGTAGCAAACCAGTTTCACTTTCTGCTGCATCTGTTGAAAGGTATATAATTGGAGTATTGGCCCTTTCAACCATTCTAGTGATGCAATCCGCAGCTTGAGGAATAGGGTAGAAGCAACTCGGATTTTTAACATTGCTGAGGAATAAACAAGTTATGTTAGTGGCATTTTACCCAAATCCCACTCTCAAAGCAAAAGGCCATACAAAGTGACTCAAGATGACACTAAATCAACAATTAATGGCAATGGCCAGAACCAAATTGTTAAGACAAGCCCTTTCTGGTAGGGTGGGAATCCATACGCAATTCCAGTATTTCACATCATCTGAAAAACATAAGACTCAAACTCATGAAATTCTCAATACTATGGGCACACGCTTTCATGCTAGTAAATTCCGAACACTTTGAAATCAAAGCCGAATGATTCCGTTCTCAGAACTATGCCATTGCCATATACTAAACTAAAACTGATATACTTGACATAACCAAACAACACAAAATCAAAGCAAACTAAAGTTAATGTCATCATTTCAACCTTTGACTTTTATCCTCTAGCATAACATTATGGCTTAAAAGTAAAAGGATTCTAACTTTCCTACACAACTTCCAATGATTAAAGCAAGCAATCACAACAAAATTGAAACCATACCAGAACTTCAAAAATCCATGTCGACGAAAATGAAGAGCTATAAAATCACTTCCCAAGAACGTCTGAATAAACCGTTGAGCAGTCAACAAGATAAGCTTACTCGGCTCTACCAAAGTCTTACACTTATGCGCAATCGGACCACCTGGTTGCGTCACCCAATCTGTCTCCACGTCCGCAAAAAAGACATCCCCAATTGCAATAACATCGTCATCCGAAGCAAACTTCTCTTCCACATCCTTGACCGTTTTTGGACTCGCCTTCTTAGTATCCTCGTTCTTCCAAGCATTCTCCAATTTCCCCATCGAAATTCCTAACGATCTCAACTTCTTCAAATGGTCTTCGTCCACATAACATGGCTGCGGGCTCGAAAAATAGCAAATGAATTTATCAATGTGAGCGTGATTCTTCTTGATTTCCATGAAGTCTTCGAATGATATGACAGCTTTTTGCCCAACACAATCGTTAATGTGCTCGATATCCAGCACCCGATCGTACTGATAATCGAATTTCGAACTGGGAATCACCAATGTCCGACCCAGAACCGCAGCGAAGAACATGTGTTTCTCCAAACAAATCAGATGGTTACTCATTTGACCCGACAAGCAAATGGCGAACAAGAATTTATTGGGCTTGGGTTTCCATTCGATTGTTCTTCTTTCAGAGAATTTCTGGTCGACTTTTCTGCAACGATCGAAACTGTAACCGGCATAGTTGGGGTCCAAAACGGTGCCGTTTTCAATGGCGTCTCCGGTTTTGTGAGGGGATAAGAGGAGCTGCTGGATGTGTTTGTTTAACGTGATCTGATTGAGCAATGCCGCTTTCATGTCATCAAATTGGACGGCTGTGATGTTACTATTAGAGTTGACGAAAGTGTGATTCCAAAGAGAAAGAAGGGAACTTTGTTGTTGGTTCAACAAGTAAAGAGCTTGGAGTTGGGATTCCTTGATTCGATCCGACACCGTATTGAATTGAAGGGAGGAGATGTTGGAAGAGAAGAGGGAGCGAATGTCGGCGGAGAAGAAGATAGGGATGATGAGGAGAGGGAGAATAATGGCGAAGAGGTAACGCTTGTTGAAGGATAGGCTGAAACGCCGTCGGATTTGGGATTCGAGCTCTTCGATGCGGAAACTGGATCTCGGAGGGGTGGAAGCGCGGGGGCTGGTGGGGATTTGGTGGGGGAGGTTCTTGGTATCGTTCTGGTGGATCAGGGTTTGGCGATCGTCGTCTTCGTCGGATGAATCCCGGTCCATTGTTTTGCTTAGAGAGTAGTGGCCAGTGAGTCAGCGAGTGGCGGAGCTGGCTGAGTTTTCAAGATCTGGTTCTCTTGGGTGTGCTCAAATGGGGATTGGTTGATTATTTTAGGGTTTGATGTGACAAATAAAAAAAACAGGGTTGAATTAGTTGGGGGTGATGATGGAAGAATGTCAATTGTGGAGGAAGAAACAACAAGTCGGTGGAAGAAAATGACTCGGTACCATTTTCTTGGGTGGGTTGGATCCACCCACCCGGTCCAACAAACAGACGACGTCGTACTAAACCCACGTGAGAGATCGCAATGCGGGTCGCTTTGGGCTTGCTTTCCTTGAGCTTAAAGAAAATCTGTTTAGGTCTTTTTTTTTTAAAATAATAATAACATGCGGATTTTATTGAGAAATAAGGAAATATATATTGAATACAAGACGATAACTAATACATGCGTAAAACAAGTTGCATTTTTCAAGCCTATTTCGATTTCAACCCCCCATATTTCCTACATCAACAATCCCTTTTCTTGCATGTTGAATCCAAACATAGGTGAAAGTGAACTAAAGTTTTTTATTACAAATATGTGCGTATCAATATACTGGTGCAATCTTCGTACCACAATTTCAACGTAGATTCATAGCAAGAATTGTGCAATTAATATTATATTATAAAGAAGTAGAAGAATATTGTAATTAATAGAATTGTACCAAAGAAAAGATGGAAGGGAAGGAGGCGTTGTATGAGTTCAATTGTCATAAATTGATAACCACCTTATTAAGTTAGGTTAGGAGTATATTGTTTTCCCTAACAAACATGAATGCTTGCAAATAGAGGTGTTATAGTTCGGTTTATGTGTGTGACTAACATGTATTATGTTTGTTTAAATTTAATTCGGTTTAAAATATGAGTTTTAAATTTTATTCAAATATGCTCACATATATTAATGACTAATCTAAGCATGTCTTTGGCTCGCTCATATTATTTTTTATTTTTAAAAATATATATTTATTCTATATTTAATAATTTTATATATTTCTGCTTTTATTAGATTTATATTTTGTTTTACTATTTTATACATACACAATTTAGTATATTTTTTAAAAGGTTACATTATAATATTATAAATTAATATAAATTTATTTTTATATCTCATACATTATATAGTATATACAAATTAAATGATGTAATATATTATAAATTTAGAGAACGTGATGGGCAAGATCGAGCCTAGGTCTTAGATGTTGGAATCTAAGCTCGACCCATTATTAAAACGAGTCTTTTATTTTGTCAAAATTTTTAACATAATCTTTTTATCTAGACTTCTAAATTTTGAACGAACCGGATAGTCCAACCTTTGAACTTGTTATAAGTAGATTACATGATAGTGTATATAGGCTTAATTCAAAATTTAATCTTAGAAGTATTTTATTTTTTTGGGATAAATTTGTTTCTTTTATTTATCTAAAGTAACGAACTGCTATATGAAAAACATATATATCTTGTACAAAACTTAGAAGTATATTCGTTTTCTTACTTTATATATAATTTGTTTGGTTCACTTTTCCTCTAAACCATTATTTTAATAATAATAATAATAATAATAATAATAATAATAATAATAATAATATATCATGTGTCACATTTTTGTTCACCCATTTTTTATTTCAGAGTAAATTAGAATTAAAATAATAATTTAAGGGTTAAATGGAGTCAATAGTGCATTATGACACATACGTACATGCATGCATACTTACATACAAGGTAAATATAGCTTTTGGTACTTAACTTTGGGATTTATGTGCAAGGCATAATGTTAAAAAACGCATCTAACGTTTTATTGGATAGTCACTTTAGTCATATTCTTTTATGAAACACTTTGACTATTAATGTTTCATTTTAGGTCAAAATGACTCTTTCGTAGATGATATCGATTAGTCAACTAACGGTAAATAGCTTAAAATGGTGTGTTAAACTTACATGAAAGTACACGCTGACATATCATAGTCATACATGCAATGATGCTAACTTGATAGAATGACACATCAGTCAAAAATAATTTTATAAAATATAAAATTATTTTTTTGTTGGCATGTCATTCCAAATTGTTTATCGTTAGTTGACTGGCATTTTTCATTCACGAAGGGGCCATTTTAACTCAAAATAAAATGTTGAGGTTAAAATGCTTCAAAAAAAGAATTTAAAGTAATTATCCAGTCAAACAGTAAAAATATTTTTTAATATTATGCATTGCACATAAATGTCAAAGTCAGGTACCAAAAAGCTATATTTACCTTGTATAGGTATGTATATATATTTACCGAACGATGTTAATTTGATGTAGGTTGTCATGTCATAACATTATTAATTATTTAACAGTAAAGTGATAGAATTTGTGTAATTCAAAAATTCATTGATTAGATTAAAACAATATTAAATTTTAATGATCAAAATAAAAATTAAAAGATAATGGAGTGATGAAAATTTGTAATATTCCCCGCTAATAATAGGTATAATAACTTCATGCCTTCATGCCTCAGCAAGTAATGTCCTGCTAAGTGCTAACTACCAATTATACACGTTTCCTGCATAAAGTTTATAGAGTAGCATTTATTATAATTTGGTGATAGAAGTTAGACCCTTTCTCGGAATAAATTTCTGACGGAAAACAAAGTTTAAACCAGTCAAACCCTTTCGATCAAAAAAACAACAACCAGTCAACCCCTGAATTTCAAACCATAAATCTTCAAACCGTGTATAAGATTATGTTCCCAGTTTTCCAATTTCCAGCCACTTTGCTCAACTTGTCGTCCCATTGCCACGGCAGCAGCAGCAGAAGCCGCCGCCCCTGTTTACCAGAACCGTAGAATTTGACTCGAAACAGACCAAATAAATTCATTTCCCCGCTAAACATTTCCATACCATATTTCCCAAATATGCTCCCAACAATCTGGGCTTTCATGGCTTTCCTCGTGGCCATCATCCTCGGTTGCTGCCGCCGTGTTCATACCGAATGGTTGAAGCAACGGTTCGGGGATACCGAAAGCAGCAGCGTTCACTGCGTGGTCTGCCTCAGCAACTGCAAGGTCTCCGAGGGGGAAAAGCTCCGGTCGTTGCCGATATGTCGCCATAGTTTTCATGTTCAATGCATCGATTCGTGGCTCAAAGTTCGTCCCAACTGTCCACTTTGCAGGATCAACGTAGCCCCTCAGGAAAACTTCCTCGTCCCTTCCTTTCTTTCTTACGCTAAAAGGCTTACAAATTGGATTGAAAACCCACTTTCTTTGGAGCTTTCGTCGGCAGTTTGTGAGAGTTTCGGATATATTTAACCGGAAAACGGGGATTCGTTCTTCTATACGCAGAGCAGAGGTTCTTCTTAAAGAGGAGAGGGCAAACTCCCCAACTGTAATATATTCTTTCATTCATCTTTTACCTTATATGAGATCCTAAAGTTGGAGCAGAGCATGTACATAAAAATGGCAGTTTATAGTTGGAGATTGAAATTTTACACTGTAATTTAGTTCGACCGATTAATCGTTATTTTGGCCAACAACGAGTTTACACAAAAATTATTTACTATTGTAACTCAATATTAAATTTCATCAATTTTTTTTACAAAATTATCTCTAAATTTTGATTTTTATCAAATAAATTGATTAGGGGTTTAGTTGATATTGTTGTTATTTAAAATTTTCTAATAATTATTGTTTTTAAAGATTTTATTTTTGCAATCTTAATATGACCTCTCAGAGATTCAAATAACGGCTTGTTATCATAATAGTGGTAGCGACTTTGTCTGAAATTGCTATTATAAAAGATAGCGGTCCGTAATAACCACAATAACATTTGTTATATCTGCATCCATGATAAAACACCGCGACCCAGAACCACAATTTAAATTTTTGGATCTCATGTTGATATTTGTTCAGTTTTTAGCCTTGTATAAAATTCATGCACACCTTATAGACTTTATGGACAAAGTTATTGGAACTCTAATCTCTTAAAAAACTATTATTTTTTTTTCACTAAAACCACTTCTTAAGTTGTATAACTTTTAAATTATTTTAATTAGATTATCAAAACAAATCGCAAACAATAATTAAATAGCCATTGAATTAGTTAAGTTTACCCTAAAACTATTAGGTAAAATATTGATCAAAAAGATTAAGAACGACAAATTTCAATAAATGAAAAAAATACATTTGAACT
Source organism: Hibiscus tridactylites (assembly GCA_958450335.1). Classification (NCBI taxonomy): domain Eukaryota; kingdom Viridiplantae; phylum Streptophyta; class Magnoliopsida; order Malvales; family Malvaceae; genus Hibiscus; species Hibiscus tridactylites. Next base: position 93,610,353 of record OY288270.1, on the reverse strand, counting down.
GAATAAAAAGTTGAAAATCATGTCAGAACTCAGAAGTCGATATTCCATCTTTATCATCCAAACAGTGCCATTAAGGTTTATTTATGGCATTTTATTATCTTAATACCCAACAATTAAATGGGAAACGTGGTTTTAGGTGTCGTTTAGTGGATAGAAAATGCCCTACGTGTTGAATTAGGCTAACATCAGTTTTGTTAGAATTGAAATCTTTTGTCTTTTTGTGCCATTTTCTATATTTTTTAGGTTAAAAAATTAAGTTTAGGGTTTAGGTTTAAGGTTAGTATTTAAAGAATTAAAGGTAAGATGTACTTTTAGAGTTAAGACTTAAAATTAATTTTTTTTTATGTTGGGACATAGAAAAGACATAGAAAAAGAGCAGAAAATTTGTCCGTTTTATTAGAGTAAACTACATAAATAGTCACCTAATTTTTAGGATAGATTTATTTTAGTTTGATTTTGATATAGTCACTGAACTTTTAGTTCGCTTTCATTATGGTTCCTCATGTTACATTCCGTTAGAAGCTTACGTTACTTTTTCTTTTTTCTTAATAAAAAAAGAGTAAACTACACCAATCATCATTCAACTTTCTTCCCACTTCTATTCTGGTTACTAGAGTTTAAAATTTTTTAATTTAATAACTTAACTTTCGAATTGTTCATATTTTGGCCACTCTCAAATGACATGTTTATACAAATAGAAAAATTCGATTATTCCTTAAAAATATTTTGGTTAATTGGTAAATTCAGATTATTCAATTCTCAATCTTATATTATACAAATTAAATCGGAAATTGATTAAGCAGTTAATCGGAATATTTGATTCTGAAAATGATTTTTTATTTTTTTATTAAAATATCAAATATGATAATATGATAAATTTAATAATTGTTCGGTTGTGATAAAAGTGTAAAAACAACTAAAGAGTCAAAAATTGAAAGTTAACACCTATTAATCCTACCCAGAGCCAAAACTTTCTCTTTTTAAATCAAAAGGGTATCAAAATCACTAGACTATAAGATATTGTAATGCATAAAATTTAGAAATATTGTATATAATAGATCAGACCGATTAATCAATTTTGCTTAAAACTGTGAACCGTAACCGAATCGAAATAATTTATTTTAAAATTTTGTACCGAAATCGAGTTCGATTAATCCTTAAAAAATTATTTTGGTTAATTGCTAAATTCAAATTATTCAATTCTCGATCTTATATTATACCAATTAAATCGGATAATCGATTGACCGATTAATTGGAATTTTTGATTCGAGTAATAATTTTTTACTTTGCTTATTAAAATATCAAATATGGTAATATGGTAAATTTAATAAGGAAAGTAAAATAATTATTACCCGAATTTTTTAAGGATTAATCGAAATTTTCTATTTGTATAACCATGTCATTTGAGAGTGATCAAAATATGAATAATTCGAAAGTTAAGTTATTAAATTGAAAATTGTTAAATTCTAGTGACCATAATAGGTGTGAGAAGAAATTTAAGTGATGGTTGGTGTAGTTTACCTATTTTTATATTAAGGAAAAATAAAAACAAACGTCAACATCTAACAGTAGGGACCGTATCGAATTCAAACTAAAAATTGGGCGACCTTATCGAATATTTTAAAAGTACGATGACCAAAATGAATCTACGCTAAAAATTTGGTGACCATTTATGTAATTTACCGGTTCTATGAAGTAGTTTTTTTAATATCTGTTAACAGTTTAGATTAGATTAGTTCGATTATCAATTTTTTTATATTAATTTTGAGTTTTAATTTTTTTATATCTTATTTTTGTAAGATTATTTTAAAAATATCTAATGAACTTTAAAAATATATTCATAAATATTTTTTTAAATAATTTTTCTAAATAAAAGTAATTAGCAGTTCTTGTATAATAATTTAAAGTAATTTACTGTTTTTAAATATAAAATATATGCTTTTTATATTATAAAAATCATAAATAAAATAAAATAAATAAAATTTGATTTAACTTGATTAACTATGATTTTTAAAGTTGTCAACTATAAGCCATCAAAACACTACTAGTTTTCAGTCTACACAATCTCGTTGCTCGACCCATTTCGGAAAAATATGTTGAATTTTAAAAAGTAATGCTTTGTATTAATGTATAATGGTTATGATTATCTAGTTTCAAAAAAAGTAAATATAGATTTAATCTTTAAAAAATATATTTAAAATTCTAAATGATGGGATACTATTTAACTTACATATCACATCAATAAACAATTTGAAATTTCAAAATATAAAAAAATATGTGTAAAAAATATATATCTATTTTTTTACAATACTTTGTCAATTAAATCTTAATTTTATTGACATTGTTATTACTGTAACATTTAAAAAGTCTTAAATTTGAGTACATTTAAAAACAACTAATTTCGATTTAAGGGCTTGAAAGGTTTTAAATAATTTAGACATGGTAATTACACCTTAAAAAATTATAATACTTTAAACACTAAGAAAATAAATAAACTACGTTAGCATAATTATCACTCGAAGGAAATTTTACTCCTCTTGTCTTAAAACCAGCCAGCCCTAATTCCAAACTGAACAATATCAAGCATTGGTGATTGTTTTAAATTATTGTTCGAAATATATTTATTATTTTAAATGGAAAATATAAAGGAGCGCATGATTATGATATACGTATCTATAACCTTATATAAAAGTTGTCCCCTTATGCATTGAGAGAATAGAATTTGAAATTCAATTGATTTAATTGTAAGCCACGTGGATTGAAGTGGGTGTTTATATTTATATTTTATGATATTTTGTGCTTTAATTATATAATATAAATTAGTTTTATCTTTAACTCTATATCAATTTTATTAAGATAGTGTTCGTATTTTTATTTTGTGTCGTGTTTTATATGTTTATGATAGTGGTTCAATTTAAAATATAATTTACTTTTTCATATGGTTTTCGTATTTAGGGGTGATGATATAAATTGTGTTTAGGGGTAAATTGAATTATTAATTTTAGGAGATAAAATGTAATTTTATCATTATATTAATTCATAATTTTATTTCTTTAAGAAAATAAAGAGAACTTATATCAATTTAGTCCCGGCGAGCCTCTGGTTTTGTCACTTTTCATATTATTTCGTATGTTTTATCAAATTACGTATATTGTTGTGATACATTTATTAAAATTTAATTGTATGTACCATATTTTCGTTGTCTTTTTCGTTCCACTAAATTTGTTACTTATTGACTTATTAAAAGTAAAATATTCTAAACTTTGACTACAATTATTATAAATATTTTAATTAATTAAACAATATAAATATATATTTAAAACATTTTGGTCAAAAGTTTTTAAAATATATATTTCACATTTTTATTAATAATAAATTTTGTTTGTCAAAATAATAATAATAATAATTTTTAAATAATAAAAATTTAAAATTGTGACACAAATCAATAGGTGATAATTTAAATAGGATAGAGAATATAAAATATACAATTTTTGTAGTTTAATAATTCACTTTACATATTCTTTTATACCATCATATATTTTTGGCTTAAAGATTAAATCAGCCCTTAACAAAAAAAATTAAAAAATCAATTAAGTCATTGTAAAAAATTTCACTAAATTTAACTCTCAAAATTTAAATTGCACTCAATTTAGCCCTTTCGTTACGTTGACTGTCAGTGCCCTCTAACAGATAAAGATAGAAGGACATGTGGCACACTCTAGGAGTGCAACGTCATTAAATCGTAAATTTTTTTAAAAAAATCTTAAAAATAAAAAATGTAAGATTATAGAAATTAAAATATAAACATATTAAATTAATTTTTTCTTATTTTTTTTTATTTTTTTTATAAAAATATAAAACAATAAAATTTTTAAAAAAACCCCAAAGATTCATTTCTTTAAAAAAAACTCTCTAAATCCTTAAATCAAGCATTAACGCTGATTTAACCATCAGTCAATCTCTGTTGCAGGAAAACCCCACCCATCTTCGTCGTCCTACTACCGTCACCAGAGCCCACAATTGCCTTTGCACTCATTCTCATCGCTCAACAACCCTTGCATCACTCAAAACCGTTCTCTCTCGATATTTTTTCTCACCAATGCCGTCGTCTGCCCCAACATCGTTGTTTGCCACAACACCAACAATTTTTATTGTCGATTAAACTGATTTTGAGATTTGGGTATGTAGGGTTAGGGATTTGAAATATTTGGGTATTTTGGAAAATTCTAAAAATTTGAGGTTTTATAATAAAAAAATTCAAAAAATTATACATTTTAAATATTATTTCATTATAAATATTTATATATGTTTTTAAATCATTATTAAAATTATTTTTCTATTTTTCTATTTTAAGTAAAATATTTTTTATAATTTTTAAACATTTTTTTACAAATTTATATATTTTTTTATTTTTATTTTATGGTACATGTTCGAAATTCGTACCCTCCCTTCCAACAATATCGTCTCCCAAATTCAAACTCGAATTTTCTTCTTATAAGAACAATTTACTTTGTCATTGTATCCAACACTTGTAAGTTAAATTTTTAATTAAACATAACCATTTTTATTAAAGCATGACATTAATTGTTGTAATGGTTCAACTATTAAATAAATTTAAAATAAACTGAAACTATTATGAAAAAGAAATTAAAAATACCTAAAATAATAAAAATGTGTCGTGTAACGATAAATAAACCCAAGAAAAATATAAGCTTAAAGGTCAAATTGATCTTTAATAAAAAAAAATTAGAAAACTAATTAAGCTCTTACAATTTTTTTTTACCCAATTGAGCTCTCATAATTAAAATTACAATCAATCAGACCCTAAATATTTAAATTGCGATCAATTTTGCCCTTATGTAACGTTGACCGTTAACTCACAAATAATCATTAAGATAGTGACACGTGACACACTCTGAAAGTGCCATGTCATAAAAATTATTTAAAATTCAAAATATTTACAAAAAATCTGAAAATATTTAAAATTATAAAAAATATTTATAATTAAAAATGTAAAAAAAAGTTTAAATGCATATATTTTAAAAAATATATAATTTAATTTACAAGATCCGAATTCAAACACTTATGTATGATGTGGAAGGTAGCTTCATGTAATCACACCTGTTAAAAAATCGAACGGTTGCTTCATGTTGCAAATTTGCTTAACATGGAGATGGAGTGTTAAACGTGTAAAAGTGCAGTTAATTTGAAGCCGTGGCAGTAGGCAAGTTTAAAGATAAATGCTACAATTATATTTCCTTGGGAGGTGAAGGATAGAGTAAGGTGAGTATTCGAAGTCAGTCAAAAAGTTTTGAGTTGGTTAAACTGACGAGCCTTATTTTATAATTAAAATTGTATTTTAAATTTTTTTGAGATGATTCGAGTTTATGAAATTTGAATTGTTCAAGTTTATGTTCAAATTTAATTGTAAATATTTATAATGATACAATACAATTTATTCAAATTTATTCGAATTTAGTTGTATTTGTGTTCGAGAGGCTTACTGCGTTTTTTTTGTGGTTATGGAACCTGCAGTTTTTCATGTGTTGGGTCGGTTTCCAGGGTTGTAATGCGTTTCCGTTCCTTGTCCCGGCGCACTCTTTTTCCTCCAAACTAGGTTAGGGAGGTTTTTTAACGAGGCACGGGGCAACGGATTATTAATAAATATCCCTTAATTTAAAAAAAAAAACATATACATTCATATTTTCTTCATATGTATGCAAAATCGAGAGATTCGACGCGAACTTAAAAATTGATCAATTAATTAATAAAATTTTTAGTTATTCGAATTTTTATTTTATAACTCAAACTTTATTTGAAAATTTTCAACTTTAGTTGAGTTATAAAATTACGAGTCAAGTTAATAAAATTACGAATCAAACAATTCAATTTTTCTGAGTCGAATTTTATTTACCCTAAAATATAATATGCCTGGCTATGGACTATGGTCCTTGGTCCTCGACAAAATACCTAACAGAATAACTGGCGAATTTTCATTTTATTTTCTTAGATTAAGTTAATCAACTATCTAATCTTATTTGACTGAAGATTATAACATGATCCATAACAGACCACAAAAATATGTACGTGATAAGAGTAGGAATCTGTCCAATTTTAAGATCTTGTTTCGGAACACAAACCCCAAAATAGCACCATTAAAGCTTATGTTTCCTAAAATAGTACTCTAAATTCTAAATTTCTTGAGATAGCACTTTTACAGTGAACACACGGCGAGATCAATTTTTTAATGAATTTTGTTATACACAGTTCTAAAGGTTGTGTGTATAAAAATTACTAGATTCTTATTATTAATGGTTATTTTACTTTTCAATGTAATCTATTAGAATATAATTAATTACATTTCTAAAAAATTAAATATCATTAATTTATTGGTGTTTAATGAAATCAAACCTTAATCCTAAACCTTAACCATAACTATAAACCAAAACCCAAAACCTTAACTCTTGACCATAATGAATTACATTAAACACCTGAATCAATGATGTTTAATATTTTAGGAATGTAATTAATTACATTCTAATAGGCTATATTGAAAAGTAAAATAACAATCAATGATATGAATCTAGTAGTTTTTATACAAAATTGTATAACAAAACTTTTTTTTAAATAAAAAATCTATGTTTAAAAGTTAACCAGATGATTAACTTAATGCACGCTGAGTTTATGTGGCTAAATTACTAAATTCAGTTAAAATAATAACTTTTTTTTACAAATTTAACTAATCTAAAAATAATTTATCCGTATAGAACTTGTCGTACATACACGACGAGTTCCGATTAGGTTTAAGTTAATCATATGATTCTAGTAATATATTTATATAGTATTCATTTATTTATTGATTCCTTTTTACTTTTTTTTATTGAATATTCATTACCATTTTTAAACTTTTTCACGTAAAATATGAATTTAGTGCTTCAGATCTTTTATTTATTAAAGTTCTTGTATAAGATATTTTGGATTAATTTCAAAATCCCTTTTTCACTTCATCTATATTGGATTTTACTTATCATTTATCTTGGATTATCTATAAATCTTGTCATAAATATTGGGTTTTATTTCAATTTTCTACGACGTGTATTGCTTTGCTTTACTTTTCTGGCTTCTGCATTAATTTGCTGGAATTTTCCTTTAATTTTTCTGAAATTTTGTGACATATCAGGTCGAGTAAAGTCTTAATTTTTTTCGAGGAGGATATGGAGTGGGTTAAGTAATATTTTATCTGGGGTTGGATTGAGCTATGAGTATGTCGGTCTGGGTCGGGTAGGCAAAAATCTACCCGCCCCGTTGCTATCCATATAAGCTCAAGCCCTATTAACTTCAGTCCTTTAATTCTTATGTTTCGTTGACCCGACCACGTGTGCTTATCGAGATAATTGATTATGAGTTGAAAAGTGCTCGATTCAATATTAAATAAATTTAATAAAATTTATTTGACTCATACTAATTAAAAGAAATTTGTTGCTCGACTCGACTTGTTCAAAACAACATTAATGGCACAAAATCGGTACTTGGGTTAACATTGAATAGTCACCTCATTAAAATCTAATACTTCATAGATTATGTCACAAAGCTCTCCAGTTTTTTTTCCCAGGCTAAACTGATGCAGAAGCCCCCAATATATGATCGACTATGTCACCAAATACACAGGTCCATAGGCGTTGATCTGATAAGGATCGTTAGGCTGGCCAAGACACATATAAGGTACCTCATTTTCCACTTTCCTCGAAGGGTTGAAAAGTATAGAGATCGGCCCCGATGATGCACGCCGGCGCACCGTATCGATTCCCCCGGCAGTTCCGCGCAACGGACCGGAACCATAACCATAACCCTTAGTTGGCTTGGAAACTTGGGCCGGATCCGAACTAGATTTGTTCTTTCTGTCGAATTTCCACCATGAGAAGAGAGAGATTTTCCATAATTTCTTGTTCTTTTTGTGTCCTCCTCCCAGTTTAATCTCTCCGACTTGCTTGGAACATGAAGAAGATGAGCGCTGGAAGTTTACGCGTGTGTCTCCTCCTGCATGTTGTCTTGCTTCTTCTAGAAACTGGTCAAATGGAAACCAGATGAACTAACATATAGCCAAAATAAGACACATGCAAACGTGAAAACATCTATTTAATTGTTTTTTTTTACCTGTGAGAAGTTCAACCGAGGATCAAATTCACGGCTATCATAATCACTTGCCTCATATTTCGGAGATTTGCTCATGGTTTCCTACAAGCTATGAAACCCAGGATCAGATTAGCAGAACTACTGAAAATAAACTATGAACAACAGTAAAAGAAAAGAAAAGAAAAGGGCATTGATTCGTTTACAAAAGAGTTGTGTTGTATTAGCATACACTTCAAATGAGGAAATGAATGCAATGATGTTGTAAATTCCAACCACTCGGGACCCAATTCAACCCCTTAAACTGGAGAGATTTATGGGAGTTTAGTTGAAATGGCAGAAGCCTTTACATAGGTTTTGCTAGGTGAACTAAAGTAGTAATAGTCTAATTATGAATTTCATCATTCTACTTTAAAAAATCAACAAATTAACCTTTTTATTTTAACTTTATCAGAATATGGTCCTCATGTTTTTGAAAACTGAGAAGTTAATTCAGTTGTGGGTAATCATGTGAACTTAAAATACTACTCCATTTTGTCAATTACTTGTATATAAATTGTTATACTGTTGATTTTCAGACCTATAGTTTTAACAGCAAAATTTAATATTGTAACTCTATTGGATTAACTTGTCAATTATAATCAAGTAGGGAGATGAAATTGATGATTAGAGCAAAGTAAGAGTATAGGAGTGGGGTGGAATTGGATATATAATGAGTTAAGAAATACCAAAAATGAAAGCAGGCAGCAAACCAAGTTTTAAGCCGAAGAGGACACAGATAAAATGGGAAGGAATAAGATCAGAATGATTAAGGCCCCCCGCAAATGTAGGAAAGTTTTGACAGACACATTACCACGAATTTAAGAATCCTGTAACGTAAAGAAGCAGGCAACAAGGAGAACTCAAAATCAGCAGCAAAGTGTAGCTTTAGCTTAGTTGTTTCCATCATGAAGCGAAGAGGAACAAAAAGGATTCTACTTTTTCAAGGAATTCATGCATGATTTGCGGCGTATGTTTTGGGGGACTCCTTGGTTATCTACATTTTTTCATGTTTTGGAGGGAAATGTCCTACCAGTTAAGACTTAGACAATCACTTTAGTGTAAGACTTAATGTATTCATAAAACCAACTAAAATACAAACAGCGTTTACAAGCATGTATTGTTTCAGCATCAATCGGTTACCAACATGAACTTAACAAACATAGTAGAAACATCAGTCAACATCCAACTGCCCCTCCTTCAAAGGAATCAAACCCCCCCTATACATTCTTTCTAGTACGAGACAAACCTTTGGAGTGTTTAAAAGGGACTCCCTAAAATAGAGTCTGTTATGATCACTCACCACTACAATTGTTTTTCCATGTTGTGACCCTGATATCACAGTTGAAGCAGTGGCAATGCCATTACGATACCAAAGATGGAAACTAGCAACAACATCATCCACGTCGGGAAGGATTGTTTCCGGTTTCTTCTCATGTCCCTCCGCGTATCTACTTTCTTAACATCTTCCCCTGAAGAGTTAACAACCTTTTCAGTCTCGGTTTTAGAATTTTCTCCTTGAGGTGATTCTGATGATAAATGATCAGACACAAGCTGCTGCTGCTTGTTGTACTTATCCACATACTCCGGAAACAATTTTCTGAATGTGAGGCTGCCAAACAAAAGACCTAACATGTTAATCTAAATTTGGAAAGCAATCTCCAGAAACAGTTTAGAAAACAAGACCAACGCAAAATTTTCCTGAGAATAACTGCACACACGTCGTTTAAACAATAAATTGAATAGAAAAAAAGGGAAGCTACCACAGGAAATGTGTAGAGATTTAGATAGAAGCAAAATACTCAAAGAAACTTAATACTGTTAACATCATGATTAACGTGTAACCACGTAAAGTTTATCTGTTTGCTAATATCAATTTAGCTTCCAAAAGACCACCAATTAACATGAGAGAAAGTATAAATAGTGGCAGAAAATGGATGGAACTAATTTGGAGATGGAGGGTTGGAACAGTGCAGGTGAATCAATAGACTTACTTTTTACAATTAAATGCAAGGGATGTCTTTGCCAGGCGTAGCTTCTCAGCAGCAGTAGTGTTCACACTCCCAGTGGTAGGACTGTTATCCATCTGCACACACACACACAAAAGGCAGCTCAGTATAAGGACATATCCCCAATGCAAGAAGTATCCACAACCTAACAAAACTGCAGTCTAAATGAATGAAACACAAGAAAGATATCAAGTCTCACCATGAAAGAGAGAAGCCCGGTAAGTATGCTGCATTATTAAACAAAAAGAGTTTTAGCTCAAAAGATAACAACGCAACTAAAATCTTTGGCAACTGTTTTGCAGGAAAAAGCACCTTGTGGCAGTTATAGGTGTTTGAACAGATGGTGCAACAAAAAAAAAAGGAATTCACAATTGAACATAATCTTAATACCTTGATACAGACCACATAGGGTTCCAGCTTTCAGGATGAACTGAAAAAGAGCATGACCAAGGTTAAAACAAAAACAGTTGCTAGAGATACAGTTAAAAAAGGAATCTATTAAGTATTCATTAAATGAAATTACAATCACTCATGGACAAGCATATTTTCTTCTGTGTCATGAACCGTCCATTGGGGGTGATCATCCTACATGGTAAAAAAAGAAGCTTGAGGTTAGAAAGCGCTTTGTGTTTTCTATCATAAGTTTTGAAAAGGTTAAACCCATAAGAAAGTTCATACGTTATTCCAGGAGGTTTGTAGGGATACTCCGGAGGGAACTTGATCTTTCCATAGTAATACCCACCTTAGCAAACCAAAATTGAAAAAATAAATAAATAATCAGATTACAACTTCAGATAGCTTCTTCCAGAGTATACAATAATCCAGAGAATATCAACAACAAATTATCATGGAGTAAACTAGCCAACCTGCAAAAGGCGTTCCTTCACTCCCTTCCAGCACATAATCTGAATGACCGAAGCAGAAAAGTTAACTCAATGTCTGTAAAACCTACTGCATCAGTAATATAACTTAGACGAGAAACTCATATTAGTTCAATCATTTCAATGCAAAAAATACTAGAGAAACTTGGATTACATGTCAAACAAAACTAATATACAGGAAACAAGCCAATTTTATAATGCAACTGCATGAGTAGGGGAACAATATGCCATCTTCCGATCAATACAATATCCATGCTCGTCATTATTTGCAACAGTGAAAAACCAATTAGCCAATTGAACATGGATTTCAAATTCCTTTAAAGCAATATCTTGGACGTTATAATTAGATAAAGATTATAACACAGTAGAGAGATTGAACTTAGTTCCTTGTACAATTATTCCAGGTGTCTGATAAAAGAAACAGGTGCCTTTTCCACACTCAAATCACAAATTTACAATCCTCAACTTAGCTAGCATGAAGCTTATTGCATCCCGAGTAACATTCTCACACGTGATTAACATTCAATCCATGAATCATTGGACAACATAAAAACACAATTCCCTGTTTTTATAGAATGTGTTTTTATGCGACTGTTACAGAGCCTTATCTAAAGAAAGAAGATGAAAATAGATTTAACAAACTTACGCCACTCAAGAATGTCATTAGGGGATGGACGATCAACAACATGAGAAACCGGTTCCTACAAGTTCACATAATAACTGTTAAAATTATCCACAGAAAAAATAAGTAATAATAATGATACCAGCAATTTCATATTCTATTTTCTAATAATTTCAATTTATTAGTGAATGGAGTAAAAAAATCCAAATATATTTGTCAATGGAAGTTAAACAGAATGTTGAATTTCTTATTAATAAGCCACAAAATAGACTATCATTCACAATCTGTCCACTCTCGATGCTAGTTCTGCAATAATGAGTGTCATATGAATGGCACCAAAGATACTTTTTTTCTTGAATCAAAAGAAGAGTTTTTAAACCACAGACACATAAACACTAGAAAATTGCACCGAAGTGAAAGGTTACTAGATAATATCAATGAGATTTCTAGAACAGCCAAGCACATCCAGCACCAATTCATATAAAAAGTATCAGTAGCAACAAAGGAACTCGAGGAAATACAAGGAGAAAACAATACCTTACAAAGTGCTCTATATTCTTTCTGAAGGCGCTTAACACACGATTTCTCCGCCATTCCTCAAATCGTAAAAGTGGTCTCGGACAAAAAAGAATAAAACCCCCACCCCCTGTTTCGTTTCTTCAACTTTTAAATTAAAATTATCATTGACAAAAAGGAAAAAAGAGTAAACTCCGAAAAACACTTAAACAGAAGACAGCTATACCAAATATTCTACAAGCATTTGCCTAAAATCATCTACCTAAAGATCCATATAAGCAGGCAAATCAAATAAGCTGATTAAAAGGAAATTGATCCAATGAAATCAACGACTAATCAAGACCTAAAAACTCCAAAAATTAATTTACGGGCACGGAATCAAGAATCATGAGAATAACACAACAAAAGCGACAACATACATTTCTATTTCTTATACTACTTCAATTAACAGCTGGCTTAATAATAAACAAAGATTACCTAAAGGTTCCCGATTTTCAACCGATTCCTAAACAACAGTGCGACCTAGGAATTGCCAAAAAATCATTACAAAAAAAATTAACAAATTACAAATCTGTTTAAACTGAAATAGATTGGATTATAAACTTTGATGATAAATTAAAACCGAGATCGAACGTTTATTACAGAAATTCATCGAACAACAAATCCAAAAAATAAATAATCTAAAAATCGGAAGATAAAAAGAAGAAATGAAAGCGAAAAAAATGTATTGATAAAAAGAGAGAAATTACCTGGGGATCGAGGCAGTTATTTTGTGAAAGAAACGAGAAAAGGAGCTGAAATAATTAAGTAAAAAAGGAAGGGAAGGGAAGATCCGACGGAGAGCGAAAGCGAGAGAGGGGATGATTACTTTTGACGCTCGGGATTTGTTAGGCTTTATGTGCTAGTACCGTAGCGTACTACTCATACCTGCTGCACCTGCACCCTCCCTTTCCTTTTGGCCAGTTTTCCTCTGGTTCCAGATTCACTGACGGGAGGATTTTGCTTTCTTTTCTTTAGTGAAAAAGACATTATCAACCCTTTTTTAAGAGCATTTAATTTTCTAATACGTGGAAACAATTCATGGTTAATTTTGTAATTTAGATACACGCCTAATTATTTTCACTTCTTTTTCAATAACATCTTCTTAGCAAAGGTATTAAATTTTTTATATAATTATTTATATTTAATTTATTGATCAATTCATATAGTCAAGTACTATAAATATTTATTACGAAAACAATTATTCTAATTCAATTTGGTCTATAACATTAAATCAACTTATAAATATAAATTTGAACCTACACAATTTAATGATAGAACAATGTCGTTGAGAGAATAAAATTTCATCGTGACATCGACAACGTGGTGATCAATAGTGATGTACGAGGGATTTTTGAGATTTAAGCTTAAGCATGGGGGATTTTAAGCATTTTATGAATTTAGAGGTTTTGTGTGCAATTAAAGAGTTTTAATTTTTTAATTTAAAATAAAATAAAATTTTAAAAGTGTAACCCCCTCGTCCCGGTCTGGCCGGATGACCGGTCCGAGTGAGCTACACGGGGAAAACCGAGTGAAAACCCCTTAAGGATTCCCCTCGGTTAGCAACCTTATTTTTTTTTAAAATCTTGTCTAGATGAGTATTTAATCCTATGTGGTCATACAACGGAACAACGTTCACGAGGCAAACGAACGAACTCAACCCAACATCTTACAGTCCAATTTTTGAGCTTAAACTACAGGCGGTATCGATACACCTAAGGGGTGTATCGATGCCCCTTGACTAGGTTTGAGCTTAACTGCAGGCGGTATCGATACACTTAAGGGGTGTATCGATACCCCCTTGACTAGGTCAACTGGTTAAAGTCAACCCGTAGAGGCGGTATCGATACACCCAAGGAGTGTATCGATACCCTCCCCAACGGTTGACTTCCTACGGTCAACGCTAAGATGACGGTATCGATACACCAGAGGCCGGTATCGATACCGAACTAGACAGTAGCTCCAGTGACCAAAATAGTATCGATACACCTCTCAAGTGTATCGATACACGAGGCCTGAAACAAGAAGGTGGTATCGATACCGTACCAACCGTATCGATACCCCTGCACTGCAAAACCTCCCAAACTCAGCAAAAACGATCAAGACTCGAATCTAAATGCAATCTAAAACTTCCCTAGCCCCAACCAAACATTCACACAACATTTACATACCACTATATAGCCATACAAGCACCCAAAATGTATAAACATCAAGAAAATCATGCAATAGACCCAAGATGGCATTCAAGCATTCAGAACTCATACTTCAATATTCTAACATGAAGGCAACCTCAAAGGCACATGACCAACACACAAGGTAAACAATTTAACCATGGTTACAATCCAAACATAGCATCATTAAGCCAATCAAAAACAACATAATTAAGGAGTCTAAACATGCTCCTAGACAACCAACAATAGCACAAAACAACAACACCTATCCCATTGCTTTACTATTACAATCTTTAAATTTAACTATCATACTTGAGCTAACCGTAAGCAACACTTGGAGACCTTTCCTTGCCCTTGCCACCCACAAGCTATTTATCTGCATTGTCGAACAAAAGAGAGCGTAAGCATAAAAGCTTAGTGAGGGTAGCTCATAAAACAAACCTTCGACAATGCAGGGTCCAAGCACGAGCTATTTCCATAATGAAATGCATGATCTTACCTCCGGTCCGCAAAGCCAAAATGAACATGATGCATGAACATATAGTCAACCTTATGTCATGCTCAACAACTCATAAGCTCAACTTACCACGATACATAATTCAAGCATTAACCACATCATATATCAATTCCTAAAGGCATCACATCCGTATCATATAAGCATGTATACATAATCTCATATTGGTATATTCATACAACCTCATATTGGCACCTAGCTATGACCCGAATACGCGGATAACCCGTTGGAACGCATTTCCAACAACAACATTACCTTGGTGGGATTCCACTCATCACCGGTCCTTGCATGGGCGGGATTCCACTCATCGCCACATGCCCTACGAATGGGATTCCACTCATCATCACGTAGAAATATATAAAAGCTTCCGGTGGAATATTACATCACCGTACTCCTCCTTGGTGCCTTAACGCCACCAAGGCCACGTACGTTTTGACTCAATTTGTATGCACACTTATCCTAATGATCGATCATTGTACCCAAGCATACTAGTGCCAATATAAATCAAACTACACAACTTTTTACAATATCAATTTCAATATAAATTCCGTGCCTAGCACGTACTCACCATGATTCTCCAAAATCATGCAATCCACATCATAACCTCATTACACAAACCAACATCACATGTATATCATCCAAACCATTATTATATCATATATCCACATACATGTATCCACATTATATTTGTCATCAACATGCATATAAAATCAATGCATTAAGCCATGCCTTCACATATATGTGTATCACATTATACATAATCATCATGAGGCATAACAATAATTAAAGAGTACATCCAAGGTCTCTAACTAAAGTTTAGGATTAGGCTACCACCCTAATTCTAACTCTAGGTGGGTCTACCAAGCCCAACCTAGTTCACATGCTTGAACCAACCACTTAAAAACCAATTTAAAACATTAACCACTCACCTCTACCTCCAAGCTCAACTACCAAGCAAGCATCACTTCAAGTTTCCGGATTTCTTCCCGATGCTTTGCCGACCCAATTTCTTGCTTCTAAACAATCTCAATACAATTCAAACAACCTCAAATCAGCCCAACCTCAAAATATCAACCCGGAATACAAATTCAAATATCAAACCCAACATTTCAAGTCATGACCAAATCCCATACTTAGCAATTTCGGACAGCCCCAATACCTCTTCCAAAAACCATGTTTCTAACATCCATTGCACCCACAAATAATCTCAAATCAATCCCTAACCATTGTACTACCATCGGGCTATCAATTCCCACCTAAAACAACCCCCAAAACTCACCCAAAACCCTCCAAAACTCCATTTTCGTACTCATATTTTACCCAGCAGAAAATTATGTTTTTAAACACCCAAATGACATCTAAAAGGTCCCAAAACATCCCCCTAGCATACATATACCATCAGCCCTCTAATTTCACCCTAAAACCCACCAAAAATGGTGTTTTTGACAACTCAAAAATGGGTTTAAGAACCCACTTCGGAAATTCATTAAAAAATAACCAAATTAACATGTGTATTTCAACTTGATTAAACAAAACCCCAACTCAATTTAACAAAACAAGATGAAAAACCCCATAAAAAACCAAACTTTTAAATCAAACCCTAATTTCCAAAAGTTCATATTTTTAAAATCTAAGACCATGTATGAATAGGAAATGAAGAGGAGAGTTAGAAAATGATTTTACCTTTAAAAACGCCCTTGAATTGATGAAGAAATCAAAGGAATATAAGCTTGAAGTTTGAGAGGGTTTGAAGATGGTGGTGGGTGTTTCTCATGTTGGAAGTAATGGGAAAAGGGGAGAAGATGACAACTTTGAAAGTTGTCATCCTTTTTAAAAGTTTTTGGGCAAATTACAACATAAGTCCTTCCCTTTTTACCAAAGCTCAATTAGGCCACATTTTAAGTTGGATTTATTTTAATTTAATTTTATTGACTCGAACTATAAACTTGGATAACTCCTAACCCCAAAACACGAGTGTTACAAAAAGTATAAATAAAATCAAAATCAGTGTCATGGGTCTGATTTTTTTAATAGATTGATTTTAAAACATTACACATCAATTTTGACCAAAAACTTAAAGCATTTAAAATTAAAAAATAATTTAAACATTTTTATACAATTAAATCATTAATTAAAAACAAGTGTTATTTTAATAATTAATCTAGAAATAATGATATATGGTAAAAAAAAATCGAGGAAATGATAGAGGACAAAACATCATTGGATTATTATTCTATACACAGTAGAAATTTTTTGTTTCCACAAACGTACTGGTTTTAAGGTTATAATTTAAAATTTAGGGTTTAGGTTTTAAGGTACTATGGTTAGAGATGTAGGTTTTAACCGATCCCTAAATTTTAACCCTAAACCTAAAATTCTATCAACAACCCCTAAATTCAAAACTACTACACTTAAACCCCTAAACTCTAAACCCTAAATAAAGTCTATACACCATAAAATTAAGGTGATTGTGTATATAATAATTGCCCAACAACCGAGAGGAAGAAGCAGGTTCAAAGTGTGAGATTGAAATGGCTTAATTTGTTTTAAGTGTTTTGTATTTTATTAATTTGCTAATTGACCCTTTACATCTTGCCTCGAATCTATGGGAAATAAAATAAAATAAAATATAAATTAGGATTAATCAGAAAAAAGGGGGAAATTGTAAAGGTTCTTTCTTAAGTCTTAAGGCTTAACTAGTTGTTTTCTCCAAAGAAATCAGAGTGATCAGGGCAACTGAGAAACAACAGTGATGGATTCAGTGAATTCATTCAAGGGCTATGGTAAAGTCGACGAGGTCCAACAACAAGCTTTCAAGCGAAGGACACGAAGGCGTCTAATCACCCTTGTCATCTTCATTCTCCTGCTGTTAGCAATCATCATCGGCGCCGTCGTCGGGATTTTTATACACCGGAAGAGAACCAACTCGTCTCCCAACACTGTACCCACTCCCGAGTTGACTCCAGCCACTTCTCTCAAAACAGTTTGTAGTGTGACTCAGTACCCGTCTTCTTGTTTCTCCAGCATTTCTTCCCTTGCATCCTCAAATACAACCGACCCAGAACTCCTTTTCAAGCTGTCGTTGAAAGTAGCCATCGATGAGCTCTCCCGGTTGTCTAAGTACCCCGCCGAGCTAAAAGCTGAAACCAATGATACCCAATTGAAATCCGCCTTACAAGTGTGCGAAACTATGTTCGAGGACGCATTGGATCGATTGAATGATTCGGCAACTTCGCTTGAAGTCGGAGAAGGAGAGAATCTGTTGTCGGATTCCAAGATCGGCGACTTGAAGACCTGGCTGAGTTCTGCCATAACCGACCACGAAACATGTTTAGACGCCCTGGAGGAATTAAACACTACAGCTCACTTCAACGCCACACTTGTTGAAGAAATGAAGGCTGCTATGCAAAACTCAAGTGAATACACCAGCAACAGCTTGGCTATAGTTGCTAGAATCTTGGGTTTATTGACCGATTTAAATATTCCGATTCATAGGAGGCTGCTTGGGTTTGAGGAATCAGGTTCAGGCTCAGAGTTCCCGGCTTGGGTTAGTCCCGCAGAAAGGAGGCTATTGCAGGATTCCAAGCCTACTCCTAATGTTGTTGTGGCTCAAGATGGTTCCGGGGATGTCTTGACGATTAAAGATGCGGTGAAATTGGTTCGAAAGAAGAACGAATCGAGATTCGTTATACATGTGAAGGAAGGCAAGTATGTTGAGAATGTGATTCTAGATAAACACATGTGGAATGTGATGATTTATGGTGATGGCAAAACCAAGACTCTAATTTCCGGCAGCCTCAACTTTGTTGATGGAATTCCCACCTTTGCTACGGCTACTTTCGGTAACTAGTTTTCCATCTTCATTTACCTAGATGAGTACCATTTAGTGTTTACTATTATATTAGTATTTGCTCTGGTTCTATCTATCAAATCCTTTGCTATGTGGAATGAGTTTTAGGAAATAAGCCCTCAAACTGTTTCTGTGGCCTTTGCCCCCTTAGATTTATGAACCTTCATGAACCATAATGATAGCTTAAACCACATTGTGATTTCATGTTACCTTGTGAATTTGTTGTGTTATTCTTTCTTCAAATTCGGGTATTCCCCTTTAATGTCGGCCGGCTGCTTTCGAAGTTTTCAATATACAAATAAGGCTGGAGCTTGGATGTTGGTTGTCCCGGTGTGAGCTTTTTTCTAGATTGTGTCCAAACATTTTAAAAGGCCTGCTACTGATATACTACCATAGTACCTGAATTAGAATTACAAATTGACTAGGTCTTGGTACTGTCCTTCAATGCTTCCCTCAAGACTCATCCATTAGAAGGTGATCTGAACTGATCGTCTGATGTTGATAAGGATTTCTCAATTTTATGCTTTTATTGTTGGAAGTTTGTAGAAAATTGTTAGCAAAACTGATATTGAAGCCTGAAAAAGGTGATTTCTATATGTGGTGAAAAGTCTTATGTTGTTTTAAAATGGGTTTTATAATTGATGTCAATGTGGAAAACAGGTGACTTCATTTCTTTTTTCCATGAGATTCCTGAAAGAACTAAACAAATAATCTTGGAGATGCTAGTTTTGATGAAACATTTGCAAGTTTGAATGTGAAAATAGAGATAATCAAAATGGACAGAGCTTAAAGGAGTGATTGAATAGAGAAGTCCTAAAGACAGGGAATAAATTCGTTTCCTGTTGTGTAACATGTTGGCTGGTTTTATGCACTTTCTTTTTAGTTGGAATTCAATTGTTGAACCAATTCATAGTTTCATGCATTTGTTTTTGTCAATTACTGATAATGCTTTTGTGCGACTCACCAGCTGTGGCAGGAAAAGGATTCATTGCAAAGGACATCGGGTTCATTAATTCAGCTGGTGCAGCGAAGCACCAAGCCGTTGCTCTGCGGTCTGGTTCCGATCGTTCTGTTTTCTACCGCTGTGCATTCGATGCTTACCAGGACACATTGTATGCCCATTCCAATCGTCAGTTTTACCGGGAGTGCGACATTATGGGCACGATTGACTTCATTTTTGGGAATGCAGCAGTTGTTTTCCAAAGTTGCAACATCCTGCCGAGGCAACCTTTGCCTAACCAGTTCAACACCATCACAGCACAAGGCAAAAAAGACCCGAACCAAAACACTGGAATTTCTATCCAGAAATGCTCATTAACTGCATTCGGCAACCTTACTGCTAGAACCTACCTTGGCAGGCCCTGGAAAGAGTTCTCCACTACTGTTATCATGCAGTCGAAGATTGGGGCGTTCTTGGACCCGGTGGGCTGGAAAGAATGGGTTGCCAATGTTGATCCACCCAGCTCCATATTCTATGCAGAATATCAAAACAGTGGACCTGGATCAAGCGTGGATAAAAGGGTGAAATGGGCTGGTTACAGGTCCACTCTCTCAGACATTGATGCCGGGAAGTTCACGGTGGAAACGTTTATACAAGGCCATGACTGGCTTCCTGATGCCACTGTCTCCTATGAACTTACTTTATAATATGAGAGCCGATCCAAGGTAGGATTTGAGACGTGTTCAATCTCAAAACTGAGATAATGGTTTTCTTTTCCTTCCTTTATTTTACTTTTTTTTTTTTTTTACTTTAAATTTTGTTTGTAGAACCATATATGTATATTATATATAACTCGAATGTATTAAAGCTCAATGCTGACCGCTGCGGATATTTCTTTTATTCGATGTCGAAGCTGCAATATCAGATTGCAGCTGTGTATATAACATTTGGACGTCATACTCTAAATTCTAAAGGATGAATGAAGCAAAAGATTACAGAACTGTCCTAAAGAGAGTTTATACAGTTCTCATCGAATTTCGTATTGTTTCGCTTTTAAACTAAGAAATCCATCTGCTTATGATTCTAGCAAACCATCCTACTGTTTTTTGACTAACTTGTTTTCTTTTTGACAGGAAAGTTAATCATGGCTAATACAATTTCATTTATTTTATATCAAAGCTGCAATATCAGATTGTCGAAGCTATGATGTTTGGCGCAGAGCCAAAAACTTAACTGCTTGGGCGAAAGGTTCCATGTTATGTGTTATTTGAGTGTGTTTGGTTCAAATCATGTTTCTGACAAACATTTTCATGTTTGGTTTGTAAAGAATAACTCGAGTTGGTAATCATATACTCAACAGAATATAGGGAGTAATTTCATGGGTAAAAATCCTCTGCCTCCTAACCATGCCTCCTTCTATGCCCCTGCATAAAAATACTTAAAAATTAAATCTTGCTCCATAACCCTAATTTTCATATCCTAAACCCTAAACCCTAAAAAATTATACCTACCTCTAATTCCCTACACCCTAACTCTAAGCCCCAACCTTAAACCTCAAACTCTAAACCCTAAACCCACTATTTTAAAGTGGGGGCACAAATGGAGGCATACTTTGGGGGCAGATGATTTCCATCCGTAATTTCAGCACCACCTTTTTTGTTAAGTGATATAAGATTCAAAGGTAGTCTTCATTTCTTTTTTTGACATTTTTACTCTGCATTTTTATAATTTGATCAATTCCATCCTATCTTATGACATAAACCCGGCTAGCATCAGGGAGTCGGCCAAGTGTTCTTAGAGAATATGTTAAAAAGGACTAACTTGTGTTATAGAATTCAAATTCAGGGATTAATGTTATAGAATATAAATTCAGGAGCTAATATGGTCTAAAAAAACAATCAAATTCAAAGATTGGAAGCATTGGTTCTCATGGAAAAAAAGCTCGTCTCTAGGATAGTACATTGGGGGATAATGGAGTAAAATATTATGTAAAATAAGCTCATCATTGCTCAAAATATAGCATCCATACTTGATTTATGTGTGATATCTTTTGCAGATGAAAATTGCAAGTTGGAGATGAACCCCACGATTTGGCCAATCGGACATATGATTACAGATCGACTTTAAAAAGCAGCGAGTAACGGGGCAACCACATGCTAGAATTTGAGAATGCAAACTAAATCCACTTCAAAAGTTGATTTTTTTCGGACAAGGAGTAATTAAAATATCCAACCGAAGAGTAGAAGAGTTTTGCACCACACCAAAAACAAGGTTTCACAGTTTTAATCCCCTTAACAAACACAAGCCTCTCCCCCAATTCATGTTGCATGTGATGATGAGGAGAGTTCTCAGAGGCGAGTGATGACAGCTTCCACCTCTGATGGGGTGTATAGATGGTATGTCGGTGCTACCTTGGCAATATCAACATTGTTCGGAGTCACCTGTAACGTTACATTGGTCAGTCAGTATCCGGGAATTTGTGGGTAAAATAAACAAATGCATACAGTTCAACATTGTAAGTGCAAGGATTCGACGTAAAAGTTCACCTTTTCTTCCATTACTTGCTTCAAAATGGACAGAGCAATTGTTTCGGCTTCTTGAAGAGTTAGGTCCTACATGGGAAGAAAAAATCAATAATTTAGACATTGCTGACAATAAAAGCAACATATATAACACAAGTAGAGATACCTTGTTGAACTGCTCTTGCAAAGAGCTATCTGCACCTTCAGAGCCAGAGCCTATAGCTTTTGCATTGCATTGCCAGAATGTGCCTGAGGGATCGGTATAGTATCTGCAAAACAGAAGTTGGAAGTTAACCAAGAATGAATTTAACTCAGAAGTAGACTTGGTGAATGCAGTCTGATACTTGACAATGCACCTTGGATTAATAGGTTGGTGCATGGAAACTGTATCATGTGCCAGATGCAATACCTCTCTATGCTTGTTAATTGATACATTAACTTCTTAAATTTTTACAACTGTAAACTAGCAAAGAGTAATAATCATATATGTTATAACTATGTAACAAAATATTAGTCGCAAATGAATTGATTTGGAGTCCGGCTTAGCAAACCACGGGGACCGCTTCAATTCTAGTGGCAGTAATTTTAATAGACAGCATTCTTCATGGCAGTTCCATGTCTAAGTTTTAACCAAATCAAGATAAAGATAATTTTATCATCCGGTGACATGATTTAGAGAAATGTTGACTCTGAAAGTGCAGGTGACAGTTTATTTAGTATTTCCCGTTTGTTGAAATAGATTTTTTGTTCCACAAGAGAGTAAATGCAAATACAAAATCGTTTGATACTTACAAGCTAGGCCCATTCTCATCATGACCAGCAATGAGAAGAGATACACCAAATGGTCGGGACTGCACAGGAAAACATTACCATATGTGAATAAACACTTCTAAAGTAATGACAGGCAGAATTCTATATCAAATGGAAAAAGAAACAGTAACGGAAAGGTGAACAATATATCAGAAAGAGACAGTAACGGACAAAGAAAAAATTGGAAACAAGTAAATATTTTAGTATATCTATTCTTTTGAGGTGATTTTGTTTACAAAAATACAATATGAAAATGGAAAGAGGAGATAGAAAGGAAGTGTTGCGTGAAAATTGGAAACTTTCTAAACAATAAGAAAGATACTAGAGTGAGGGTAAAGGGAGATAGGGAGGTATGAAAGGAGGTAGAGAATGAGTATTTATAGGAAGAGAAAATTACTTTTTTATATTTTTAAATATAATATATTATAATAATAAAATATAAAATGCATTTTTATATGTTTAATACATTTAATAAAATTCTATGATACTCACAAAAATTAATTAATTTTTAAATAAAAAATACATTAAGGACAAAATAATATTGTTTCACTTCTTTGCTTATTCCTTAACATCTTTTTGACCAACCAAACAAAGTAATAGGATTCCTCTATTCCATTCAATCAACCAGAACCAAGCAACACATATTCCCACCCTATTCTATTACTACCACATAACTATTTCATTCCCCTCTATTCAGTTCCAATTAACCAAACATTATGCTAATACACAATTAAACAAAGTGAACACTGAACCCTCCCTTTATTGCATATCAAGATGAGTAAAAAGAACCACAAACAAAGAAATTAAAATAGCTACAACTATACAGAAAACATAAGCAGGTGTACCATCGATTCTTCATCTCCTTCACCAAATCGAAGGGCCAGATCACAAAGAGCTTGTGTTGTGGACTCAACTGTCATTGGCTCACCATATGAGAATCTGTGGTTCTGCATGAATGTAACAGATATCAACATAAAAGTTACATATGAATTCATATCTAAGTGTAACAACACTAGCAAGTACAGTACCTGAGTCTCAACTCGTGCATGTTCAACAAGCGTGCGTGCATCAGCAATCAACCCACTCATAGCACATCCTATATGCTCATCAATTTCCATGATTTTCTCAACACTGCTGGGCTCCTGACAGAGGATCAAGTGCCTGTTAGGCCTGAAAAAAGTGCAACCAACCATCTACTTTCCCCACAATCACATTCTATGTGCCGAATTTGTGGTAGCTTTTAACAAGCATCTCTTAGTTAAGCAAACAAGACACGATCAAGCAAAGAAGAAAGGCTTTTCCCTCAATTGCAAACAAGTAAAAGCTAAGTAAACAAGTACATAGCAGCAATAATTTACAGATATGATAACATTTAATCAAGCAAGAGTGCAGCGCATACCAACAGTGGTGAAGTAATACGCTTCTCGACAGCCAGCACGACACCTTCTTTTGTCTTCAACCCAATTGCAGTTGAACCCAGCTGCAGTCCAATTCCCAAAAAAGGGGGAAAAGCCAATTACATTAAAATGCATCCACGAAATTAAATACACTAATCCTTGAGAAAACTCTAGGAGTGGCGTGATTTTCGAAGGAAACAAACAGAAAATGATTTTACCTTGATGGCTTCGATAGCATATTCCACCTGAAACAATCTTCCTTCCGGAGAGAATGTATTCACTCCACGGTCATACTCAGTCCTTCACAGGCCAATCACCAAACAGTTAAAAAGAAAGAAATAATTAAAGTTCAGCAGTAACAAATATACTTTGATTCGGTACCTGGTGAGAAACATGATTTGGATCGATTTTATGTTAGATCTATCAAAACCTAAATTAAAACCCCAAAATATAAGTTTATTCTGAAAATAAATTAAAATCGAAAAAAATGAAAATTGAGAGAGAGAGTTTACTTGAGAAAGATGGTTAGAGCGAGTGATTGAGCAAGCTAGCAAAGCTAAACAAGGCTTGCTATTAAAACGCCGCCGGACCACGAATGAAGATCGACGCTTCATTGGGCTGGGCTGAACGTGATTTTCTTATGGCTAGTGGTGGTGAACACTGAACATTTAGTTCGATGGGGTCGAGTTAAATTTTTTTGAATTAATTAAGTTTACGAGTAATATTTCATAATTAAAATTTTATTTTTGAATTATTAGAGTTTTTGTTCAAATTTAATTATAGATATTTATAATGTTATCGACAGTATTCACTAAGGTCCCATAGCCAACTCTTAACTTGGAACGGGCAAACTATCGGTAAACCCCATGTCAGATTCGACTCAAGTCTACAAGTAATATTTTATAATTAAAATTTTATTTACAAGTTATTAGGGTTTTTTTAAAATTTAATTGTAAATATTTATAATAATTTTATAATAAATAAAAATCAATTCAAATTGGAAAAACTATTTCACGATTACCAAAAATTATGTTTGCTATTTGTCTGCCTTTTTCCTTTGTGATAATTAATAAAAGTGCGGTCCAAGACATATACAATATCTTTTCCTAAGGCTAAGATATTGTGGCAATGCATGCTCCATGTTGATGGGGGATGATGCAGAGTCCAGTGAAAATAAGTTTAATATATGTATTATTATCTTAGTATATACTAGCAGTAGAAAATATTTTTTTACAAATAGGGTTATTTAAGGGTATAGAGTTTTAATTTAAGGTTTAAAAATGTCTAAGACTCTTTTATATTTTTTCGGCAACGCGCATATACGAGTCTTGTCTTCGATCACTCAGTAAAAGGGTAGATAATGCAGTGTTTAACATATAGTTGAAGATGGCACATAAAGAAACAATGAATAGTGAGGACAAAAGATGATCTTTTTGCCCCTTCTTCTTCAAAACATGAAATAATTCTCTAATACCAAATATTAAAAAGAGAAATAGAACCCAATGGCTTCACACAGACACACCTATGATTGATTGGCAAAACAGATGATGGAAAGAGTGCCAAAATCTGAAATCATCAATTATTTGACTCTTTCCAAAGGGATTTAACACCACAAGTATTCCTTAAAAGAGAATAAAATAAACTCACTACTATTATAATATCTTATCATTTAACCACCATGATTAATCTTAGATGTAATCTTAATGGCAGTCCAAGGACCCCACTTTGTCAGCATTTGATAAGAAATTACAACCATCAATTGTTTAATTAATATTCTATAACTTCCTAATGTTTTCAACTCTTAATTAAAAAAAAAAGTTTACTGTATTATGATGAAGCGCTAGATTCTTTAATCAAGTTCGAATTTTGGTATTGTAAATAAAAAAATAGGTTGGAAGAGTTCCCTATATTAAACTTCTGCAAAACGTGATCCGAATTAGTCGCTCAATGGGTCATATATATATATATATATTAAAAAAAAAGGAGTTTACCATAATATGATGCAATTGTTATACACATACATAGGAAGAGCTGCAAACTCTTATCAATGGAGTTCAATGGGCATAAAATAAAGTAAAGAAACTTGTAAATTCAACAAGGGAATGAATATATGAGTAGACGGCCCAACAAATTGTATAGAAAAAAAGAAGCAGAATGAACAACAAAAGCTGACTCAGGCTTCACCACCAGCAACAAGGGACCTACCTTACCTATTAAAACTTCTGGTTGCAAAACCATGACAAGACATTAACCTCCCCACAATTATATATATTGGATGTTGTATCTTAAAAACGATAAGATTCAAGGAAAAAAAAAGTAAACGTTGCAATACTTTATAACCAATGCTTTGTCATGTTCCATAGTGTTGACATGAACACAGTGATGTCTTCTCTTCCTTTGATTCCCTTCCTTCCATGTAGCATGAGATCAATGTCTGTAACGAGCTCTGTTCCCTTTCATGTTCCGGTTACAACATCTCATCCGGTTATCAAACATGCCAACAAGATCGTTATGCTTAAACACGATCAAGTTCCAGGCAAGAAAGCTTACACTCATCAGATCAGATCATTCTCCAAGAACAAGGTTAACCTCATTTTTTTCTTTTCCTGTTTTGTCTTGCCATGTTTCTTGTTCATATAGATTGCTTAACCTGTCATGGATGTTTGATTTCGGCTTCGTGTTTGAACAGGATTTCGAGGATCCGTCCCATGGTGTAATCTGCTATAGAGATGAAAATGGAGAAATGGTTTGCGAAGGGTACGATGAAGGCCCTCGTTTTCCTCGACAGGGTTCGGGAGCGACTTATCATCCAAGGTAAGAAACCTGTCTCAGGTTGCATGATAAGCCATATTCAAATTACTGTGAATTGTGTGTGTATTGTACTCCAAGTTGAAGCTTTTTGGCAATGTTCTGAATCCAGAGATGCTGAAATCCTCGATCTTCTTCAAGATAGATGGCTTCAAATCGTTACTGGTGGCGAATTCAGCAGTTCTAATAAAAGGTGTTAGCATTGTGCAAGATGATTCCTAGTGGATTGAATTTAACAAAAAACTTGGCTCTTACCAGATTCCACAGATTTCATGAAATAATTGTTTCTACAAGAAAGACACTTAAAGTATTATAGATTGTATATAGATAGCTAGAAGAACTCTCTTTTAATCACTTATTTCCCTGGATTATCATGATCAAAGCCAATAACCCCTTTGGGTTTGTTGTTATTTTTTGATCAATGATCGTTTGATATGTGTTTGGCAGTTGCAGACCAGATTGAAAAAGTTGAATGCTAGGAACACTGAATAGCAATTCGATTCTGAATGAACAATGAACACAGAAATAAGGAAACATGTGAAAGACTTGGGAATTCTTCTAATTCATTGTGGTACATGAGAAAAGAAAGTTGACAAAAATACACTACATGATAAAATGCTAAATCAAAGAATATTTTGTACAAAAATTTCCTGCTGAGATCAAGAAATATTGGACCTTTGACAGAAATTCCCATGGCTTTAGAGAGCCTTGTTTCGCAACTACTAACAAGTAAAATTATGAATCTCTTTTGGTCTTAACGGAAAACTGCCCTTCAAAAGAATTGAAAAAATGGAAAGAATCATATGAACTAGGGAAAAAAGAATGGAAGAGCTGACTCCCAAATTAAAAATTGAATGTTCAATGACAGACTCACAGAATCACTTAGCTGAGGTACCACGTTGGGCGTTCTCTTGACCTGTATCTGACTGAGATTTGCTTGGAACGGTAGGAGGAAACCACTGGTCCGGGATCATTAGAAAATAAGTTGACATTGCTTTCCTGAACCTTTTCTTGTATTGTTCAGGCGAAATTACGGTTGGCGATGCATTCTTTGGCCCACCAAGGATGCCTGAAGCCTTCACCCAAGTTTCAAGATGCTTGTCCCAGGTATACTGCCTCAAGAAATCAATGATTCCGATAACTAACTCATGCTTCTCTTCATCCACTCCAAGCAATAATGAATAATCCATCAGATCGTTCGACTGCAAGGTGGAAAAAGATAAAGAAATGAGAAAACTTGGATGATATGCGCTTTTGTTAGCATAAATTTGCAAATGAACATCATGTGAACAGATCTCCATGCATGTTAACTTAAAGCGACAATTTGAAACTTACTGCGAGGAAAGCAGTGTCATTCCAGACTGCTCTTTCCAACAAACGCTTCGCTTTATTACCCACGAAAATCGGGTTAGTCGGCATTGATTCGATCAAGTTTTGATCTAGCAGAACCTTGTTGGTTCCACTAGAATCAGGATTATAACGAGATCTAGAAGATCCTTTGAGATCATATAGCCGTGTGACATTTCTCCTAAACAGAAGATTCTCCATAACCAAAACATCAATCCTCGATTCTTTCCCACCTTTAGGTTGCTTTGTCGTAATCTTCCAAGAAAAAAAATCAACAATAAGAAATAAATAATGATTACGGAAAACACGAGCAACTTATCATCCATGTAAATAAATGAACCCTCTTAGTAACATCTCGTTCCTAAAAGCAAGAAAAAGCAAAGGTCTTCTATCATTTCTAAAACTCCTTGATCATTTTCATTCAAAGGTATAAGTAGTTAGCATCAAACACCCAGAACAATTTTATAAAACAAGCAAGCTTCATTATGCAGCCTTATAGTTTTATTTTGTTTATGCAAAACAACCTTATTTCTAAGCACTTTGTTAAAGGAAAGCGCAGGTCAGCTTCGGATTTCTGTTATTTGGGCATTAATATGATAGTAAGGCAGCAACTATTAATGGTGACCAAAATCAGCCATTTGTCTTGTTTATCCAAAAGATTAGTGATTATGATAATAGAATTAGAGCATCTGAAGCTCTAAGAATAAGCACCTGATAAACACCAAGAATCTTTGCCAGGCATGTTGGACTTCTAGATCTAATTGCTTCAGACAAGTACTTGAAATATTTAGGTGCAAGTTTTATAAATGATTCCAACTCTGTCTTTGTGACTTGTTTAATGATAAACCGGTCGTCTAAGGTCTTGGCAAAGAAAACATTGCTCTTACCGCCCTGAGCTCGCCACTTCTTACAACGACTCAGAGACCTTATGAAATCTAGCTCTGATGGGCAACATACTCTCCTTAAGGTTTCAAACCACTTTGCATAGTAACAAGTAACCGTATATTTCACTTTATCTGATCCATCATCTCCAAATGACACCCTGACATGCAAAGACTTCATACTAGAGGGTGGGTCCATTATCAGGGAGCTGCGACTTCCGGCAAGGTCATCTCCTGAGCCAAAACTTCTATGGGGATCGCAGGTTATATCATCAACAGAATGAGACAACTGAAAATTCACTGAATCAGAGAAGGATGATGAAGCCATTGAATCTCCCCAGTCTTTAGGTTTATCCCCGTCATCACTTATCTGGAAATGGTATTCAGGTGATACTAGAGCATATGATATGGTACTTGTGAGCTCATCATCATAAACAGGAATAACAGTATCATTAACACCCACCGGCAGAAGCAGCCTAGCCCCACCTTGCAGTTCCAACTCTCTAAATGATGACATATTGAACCGATCATACACATTCAATGTATCAAGCTTTGAAGAACTTCCTAAAAAGTTTTTGTTCGATGATGAACGATAGAAACTCAAGAAAGGCATTTTTAACCAGCTTACGAAATCTTCCATATTTTCAGAACCTATACTGAACAATGCAGAAGAAGGAGAACGAACAATCTTTGGCACAATCTTTTCTTCAGAACGGTCTTCCAAATCTACAGCAGCGATATCAGGAAGTGAAAATGAGTTTTTCTTAGATAATACAGGTCCTCGCTGAATTTCTCCAGTCCAAGCAGCATCAAGGGTATCTGACAAATTTTCTATGACAGGAAACTGGCCTTCAGACAAGGCCCTGCGAACATTTGCCTTAGGTTTCCCATTGTCAAATTGGTCAAACATGCTTTGGCTAGCAGAAAGATTGCTGTAGTCTTTGTTTCCACAATTTGAATTTTTGTTCAGGTCTGGTTCTTGATGGACTGCATATGACTGATTAGCATTGAACTTTGCATCCACCACAGTAGAGTCACCAGATTCAGATCCTTTTCCATGTTCTGACATATCCATGTCCTTGAGCTTTTCAATATCAATAAAGGGTTTCTCCTCATGTCCTGAAATTGAACTGCTGAAACAGTTCCGGGGGCTGTAATTTTCTAATTTGGCTGCACAAACCAGGCGTTGGTCCCACATATAAGATTGGAAAAGTAATTGCCGACGCAGCCGGTTTATTTCAAGGATGTCTACAACAGGTTTCCCTTTTCTCACTTCCCTTCCCGAAGCCTTTTGAAATGATTCCTAAACCAAAGGGAAATAGACAAACTCCACCGATTTAGGCCTAGACATAAGATCCATCTCAACTAAGAGAAAAAGTACAGCACATAGAGTCTTACCATAAACTCCAGCTTCTCATTATGTAATATTCCTTCTAGTTCAGCAATTTGATCTCTCAAATCAGGTGGCCCTGAGCTGGTTTGTTTTTCAGCAATTTGATTTAGAGACTTTAGTACTTCAGAAAACAGAAGTTCTGCCTGGTTAGCCACCTGTTTATAATAAAAAGATAAAAATAGATTATACAAACGCCGAGAGATCCAAATTGGAATCCTTCATAAAACCAAAACGATTATTGTTGCACCTTATCTGTTTCTTGCTGTATCCACTCCGGAATCTCATAGTAAAACTCAAGTTTTGGAGGCGGGAGGTAGACAGAATGAACATCAATCGTTGCATACCGAAAGCAAGCCACCATTCTACCAAATCTACATATATTTTAAAAACAGAGAGAAAGAGTGAAGGTGAGATGTCTGAAGATTTTTTCAGCTAACAATTCCTGGTATTTTACCATCCAGGTCATGATCCACATCATATATCAGATACGTAACCAATTAACTAGAACATTCAAAAAGTCTCTAAGATCACTGAAAAATATGCTATGATTAATATCAACCGACCGAGGAGTTTAATGACACAGTGTGACGAACTATAATTATAAGGTTCAATAGCCTGCACAAAACCATATAATGGCACATTCTTTTTTGAAGGAAACTATTTATACTCACAAAATGATATTTGTTAACAAAATAAAAACGATAGGGAAAGAAAATTACCCATAGAAACGAAGACAATCTCTATGTAATGAATGGCCACAACTTGCGGCCCTGCTCGCAGCTGCATGGTTTGAAAAGCTAAGCTCCAAAAACTTCCCAAATGATAAACCCCATGCAGCATCAGACATCACTCTTCTGAAAGTTGCCGGAGGAAAACCGTTGGTCCTAGGACATTGCAAGCATCTATGCCACATCCAGATCTTGCCCTCTTTTTCACCAGGCAAGAAAATTTCAGGGAGCTTCTTAACAGACATGGTTAGTGTTCCTTGTCGATGAGTATAACAGTGAACGTGTGCTTCTGAAGGCAAGTCACAAGAAGGGCATCGGTAACTCTGAAAAAACAGCAGTCTCCTTAGTTTCAAGAGA
The DNA here is from genome assembly GCA_958450335.1 of Hibiscus tridactylites. Classification (NCBI taxonomy): domain Eukaryota; kingdom Viridiplantae; phylum Streptophyta; class Magnoliopsida; order Malvales; family Malvaceae; genus Hibiscus; species Hibiscus tridactylites. The sequence continues at coordinate 93,578,399 of OY288270.1, read as the reverse complement.
ATTGCCGCATCTGAACAGAGAAATATATGTGTGAAGAACATAAAGTTTACCTGGTCAAATAAATTATCCCGCAAAAACCGACCCAAAGGTTTATCAAAACTTCCATAGTACTTGATACGAAAGAGATGAGATCTTTCACAGACAGTCCCTTTCCTCACACTTCGGGATGATAAAGATACCAAAATGCTTTGATTATCAGAAGGCGCAGAAGGAAACACTTCTTGTAATGGTTTTGACACCTCAGATTGGTTATTATGGTTTTTACCATCTTGTTGCAAAGATGTTACCTCTGAACCACCCGGTTGAAGTGCAACTGCTGAGCTATTATTCTCTGAATTCATGTGTGCCGAAGATTCTGATGGACGAACTCCACTCTTCATGAAAGATGACTTATTTTTGTCCATAGTACCCATTTCACTTTTCTTGAAAAATACATCTGAAGTTTTCTCAGAAGTTGATACAAGGACACTAGACTCTTTCAAAGTGGGTTGTACAGAACACAAGCTTGTACCTTTACTTGAAAAAGATGCTGGAGTTTCTTCTATCTTCTGAATATTACGGCCGATGATTGCTGACGGAACACTATTAGCCCTTTGTGGTCCACTACAATGCTGAGGTCCTGGGGACTTTATATTGGCAGTGGTGAAGTTAGGAACTGTTGATATGGATCTTGCAATGGTTGATGGTTTATCCGGAAGTGCCACAGCCATTGGAGAGTTCGGGAATTCTGGCAGAGAGGCTCCTTCATCGGCAAGAAACGATGTCTCCAAAGCCAAGTGATAAGCTGCAAAAATTCCATATTGAACTACATGCTTGACTTTCTTCAATTCGTCTCCATTTGCACCCCTAAGTAGTATCTGAAGCACACATATGTATATACAGTTAGACTAATAAAACGATCCATAATAACAATAAATTTGATATGGATCAACACTGTGAGAACCTGAATATTATCATGTCCACAACAGTGTAAAATTGAACTTTGTATACCATTCTTTTCCAGTTTTCTTTTGTTTTTGGTTAGTTTAAATAACTTACAGTGCATCCCAATGGCTTAGGGCAACCTTCAAAATACATTAGTGTCTTGGCCAATTTCTTCCCTCCTTGTCCAGCAGAGCCAAAATCTTCCCTGAACCTCTCAACATGAAACTTTTCACAGTAACCCAGCTTCTGAGAAAACAGATGATCAATTGAAGGGATTATTTGAGCACCTGTGCAGCGTGCAATGCGTTCTAATAATGGCCTTTTGATGTTGAGAACAAGTGATATGTTTTTCTCAAGAAGATATTCCTGGGCAAATCGAGAAACCGATTTCTCTACTAGAAGGATATTAGGTTTATGCGCATGTATCTTTGCTACAGCCATCTTCAAATGGTCCATTTCCTGGTTAAAGATGTCAAACCAATAACATAAACATAATTTAGAATTTAGAAGAAAAAGTGCTCCCCCACATTGAAATAAAAACCAATGAAGCAAAATTGAAAGAAATGTATAAAACATGAAACACCTGCAGCAACAAAGTATCAAAACTTGACAATAGGTTAGAGACCCGCTGGTATTCAAGAGCTCCACCAAGGATCATCAATCGAGGTTTCTCTAGTTTTGATGTCATTCGACGATGGGCGACATTTTTCTTGCAAACAACCCCCTTGACAACCATACTATATGAAACCACAGCAAAATCAGAAATAGTAATAAAAATTAAAAGGTTGACAACCAGGGCAGTGATGTAGTTAAATTGGAATGTATCAATGCAGTAAATGGAAGTGGTGCAACTGATAGTCTAAGTTCAACAATACACTATTATGAAAACCTTTATTTTACTCATAGCATGAGATACTGAAAGAATTGAAGGGAGGAAGCAGATCTTGCCATGTTTAGGCCATGGCAAACAGTGAGGTTTTGGACTTTAAAAGAGAGGCATCTCCAACTACTTGGGAAACCATTCCTGGCATAATAATATTCTTTTGTTTTTCTAACTTTTTTATTAGAAATGGACGACTATCTCAAGTTTCAAAACAATATGCGAATGTGGAGAAATGGAGAAGAACCATTCAAATTAACAAAATTTTTACATTTTAACAGTATCTATGGCTATTGACTCAGATAAGATTGTTGATTGATTCATCTCTTATTTATCATAGATCAGAAAAAAAATGAGGAGTTGAATATGTGCTATTAAGTAGCGTGTGAAAAAAATCCTAGCATGAACATTTTAGATTTACATGAGTTATCAAATTAGGAACCTGGCTATCAGCAGCCAAACTAAGGCATTATGTACATTTGTATGCTGGAACATTAAAGAGAAGGTAAAGGGTTGATGCAGACAAGATACAGGGTTATCTGTTTTACAAAGCAATCATAGTGGTCATCTCAGAGATTTATCAAATTCAGATATCAAAATTCATTAGAACAAAGTGATAAAGGGTACCATACAAACATTTACAATCTTTGTAACACTTACCTCTCATTGCGATGTCCAGAAGCTATGCATTTCACTTTAACATATCCACCAGGGTCCATCTCTCCCCCTTTGGTGGTGTATGGCTTCAAAAGCGAAGCAGCCTCCCAAGAAAGAGCGGTGATGATCTCTAACCAGCTATCTTTACAATTTTCGTCAACCACAGGAAGGTTCTCAACCTGTAAAAGCTGAGCAATCAAGGCTCTAAAATGTCCATCAACAATATACTTTGTTACTTTCTTCTGCTCATCAGTTGGTTTATCCCTAGAGTGAGATTCCCCACTTCCGAAGCTGCTTGTGTTGCGCCAATACCCCCAGTCTCCTGCACCATCGGTATCATCCTCGTCATCAAATAGAGCAGCTTCCCTCTCGTCGTTTTCATCTTCTGGTTCGGGAGGGAGCCAAAGAAGTCCATCATTTTCAAAATCTACAGGTTCAGCAGGATATGAAGAAGGTGATGCTTCACATTCATCACCATCGCGTTCATCTTTCTTCACAAGCTGTGATATTCCTTCCGAACTTGAAGGAACCTGGTTCACTGGCGAACTGCTTAAACTTTTTGCGTCGATATTTTCACCATCAGGATGAACATTTTGTGGCTCCTCTTCTTCCTCTTCCTCCTCCTCGTCATCATCATCATCATCATCATTGCTAATGTCATCAAAGTCGGTAGGAGTATAGTAGCCATCGTCATCAGAGTAATGCAATTTTTCAGAATCAGATAAATATAAGCGGTACTCATCATCAATCCAAACCTTTCCAGTCAATATTCTTTCAGAACTTTTTGAGTCAACATTTTCTCCTTCAGGATGAAATTTATGTGATCCATCATTATAGCTCATCTCATCAGAACTAAGAGGTGTATAGTACCCATTATCTTCAGAGAAATCAGACAAGTACAAGCTGTATGCATCGTCCTCACCATCAATCCCAACACTGAAAGAAAAGCAAGCAACATGTAAGTAATTGGAATAGCACGTTAAAACCTTTTCTTTAGAACTCTTCCAATTGGCTACTTATTTTTCTGTCCTTTCCCTATTTCTGATTTTTAGAGATCTATTCAATAGGCGGCGTTGATTAAAATAAATTGATTAATAAACAAAAATAATGCTAACATAGATGGAAAAATATATATTATATATACATTCAGACACCCTACGGCCCAAGTGGAAATATAAATAATTAAGTTTTGCTTGATCAGTAGACAAAACTTGAAAATTTTACGAAAAATGTAATTAAGGGTGCAAGATCATCTGACCTGTTCCATGAGAACTCATATTGGCTTGAAGACGGATCTTCTGCATCCATAATAAGATCTTTGCTAAACCTTGGTATTTTCAAGCTATGCCTACGCATGCTTTTTCTCATTGCAGAACGAGAGCCGCGAATAGACCTTGGATGCAAATGTTGATATCGTCCAGCTCGATATGGCACTGACCTGAGGCCACCAGATCTAGTTCTGGTAAAACTAGCGGGCAACATTGGGGAACAAAGATCCTGGTTGGGCACCCAGACTCGACCATCATCGGTAATTAAGCCGTACCTCCATTGCTTGTAACAATAATCACATAAGCGCACCACCTCCTGCTCTTCTAGGGGGATCATTGGGTCATAAGATGGAGCTGGAACTGAGTTTGCCGTACACTTGGCACAGAAAACTCGGCCACAAAGTCGACAATGGTGTCTGCGGTTAAATAACGTGAACTGGGCATCACAATCATAACATACCCTGCAGCTATGACCGGGCATCCAAAAATCGCGTGATACATTAGCAGGCTCTGATCGCCAAGGGATCCACGACTTTAGTAAACTAACTACCTCAGAAAATCTGTTGTTAGAAGCATCCATCATCCACCTACCGATGATTCTACTATCTTCATTCATTGTGCTATATTCATTTGACACCGTAAGAAACCGTAAACTAGACGGCCGGAAGACACAATCCCACCAACAAAATTCTATGACAGAACTTTTATGTCCACCAATCTAGCTATCAAAGTAGTTCTTCTTTCTTCATCTCGATCCAATGAAACCGTTTTCAACTCCATTAAAACCGGATCCAAATAAATTCCTGGGAACCAAATCTGCACCATGATTCTAATAAAATGAATTCAGAAATTTTATGAAATTTCTTCTATCTTCAAATTCTTGAACCAAAACTAGTCGAACAAAACCACAAATTGCAAGAAACCAGACCTTATAATAAGATCAGAGCACACCCTTTCTCATGAACCAACACATGTCCATTTTTCATCAATCAATCCCAGACGGGAATTAAACAAAATCCGTTTTCCCAAATAAAATATCATCTCCTCGTTCCAAACACTAATGATAAATCAATCAATTTCCCCCTTCCCGCAGATAACTACAACAGAAAATTTCGCAATTCAACAGTTTTACCTCAAATCGCCAATCAACAACGTCATTATCATCAAACAATTGATGATCAACCTGGTCAAGAATGAAGCAACCAGCCAACAGATTCTTGCCACGCACGCAAATGGACAGCTACAAGGAAACGATAATCAGGCAAAAGCCAATTGAAAGAGAAAGCCCTCCCCCACAAGTCAAGAAACCAATAAAATGGTGAAATTCTTGACCATGATAATGAGCATCATCTCCTGAATATCAAAGAAAGAAACCCATTTTTCCATTTAGCAAGTTTGTATCAAAACACCAACTGAAAAAAGCCTACGCATTGTTTCCATACACACACAAAATAATCTGGGCATCCTAAATATATCTAATCTCACAATCCAGTCAAAAAAATTGTTTTTTTTTTTTCTCTGAATTTATGAACAGTGGCGATTCATATGTTTGTTTTTGCCCCCGATATCATGTGGCAGAGAAAGCTATCTCCTTTAACGCGGGTACATGATATGAATTGTGCACTCTGCAGTATGGAAGGACAAAAACGAGATTAAAAGAGAAAGAGATTTTGTACTTTTGAGGGTTGACTATATTTAAAAGACGAATGTGCAACGGAAACGCGGGAGACTTTGAAGGGTCATCCATTTGCTGCCTCTCACCCTCAACGACGGAATATGAATGTTTGTTTTGGTTCTCTAACTAGCAAAGCCTGTATTTTTCTCATTGGGTAAAGTACATTAATAGTCACTAAACTATGGAAATTTCATCTTTTTGGTCACTGATCTTTCAAAAGTTACAAATTGGTCATTAAGTTTATCAAACTGTCAAAGCTTACAAATTGGTCATTTGAGTTTATAAAATAGTGTGACAATTCAATTATTTACCGATCATTTTATAACAGTTTGAAAGATTAGTGTCAGTAACGATTAGTTTTCATGGTTTAGTGACTACTTGTGTACTTGAGCTTTTTTTATTCCACTACCTTTTTTATATAGGATGGAAAATATTTGTTAGTTCTAATAGATTTCTAGATAAACTACCCATGTTGGTAATCTAATTTTTTAGGACGTTTTCATTTTAATCATCAGAAAAATAATCTTTACAATTTCATCACTGTTGTTAAAAAAATTATCGTTTTAATCACTCAGTCGTTACTAAGTTAAATCACTTTCGACTGATTTTCGTCAATCTCTCTTCATATTAAAATATTGTCCTCACTTGAAACATAACACAAAGTTTGTTCTTCTAAATTATAGTTTTGAATCAGTAAAAATTAGTTTCTTTACTTATTTGTCGTGGGTTCTTACTTTTTTTCCCTCCGGTTCATGTTCGGGAAAAGCAAGAACCATGTCATCATTTGATTGTAATAAATTGAACATCAAAATTGGTTTGATTTACTTATTTACATACAGGGACATATTCTTGTGTATATTTGAAGGGGCTCTTGCCTCCCATTCACCATTTTTTTAAACTTTGATCTATATAATTTTTTAACTCAATTCTGGTCCCGTTCCTATTTTCATATTTCATTCTATTGTCATTGAAACTTTTTTTTAATCTCTCGTAAGATCGAATTTACATAAAAGGTAAACAAGATCTACTAAGAATTTGAATCACAACTCTAACACGTATTCACCAAAGACTATTAAAAAAAACTTTGTTCTTACGTAGAATGCTTTAATGACATAGGCTCTTAACTTCATTGTGCTGTCATCCGCAATCAAAATTCAAGTCTAGTCATTTTCTACTTTGCATAAGTTCTATTCTGCCAAGTTACTGTATTTTAGCAATTCATATTATGATGTGTTTATGACAGAATCCACCCTAATTAGTGTCTGATTTTTTTTTAAAAGCAATGATTTGAATAAAATAATAAAGATTTCAAACTGCAATGATAGTAAAGGAAATCGTTTGATTGCATTGAAAAACATGGATACAAGTCTTTGCAGGTCAATTCCCATTAAAGTAGAGTTCTTTTTTACTTATTTGTGATTCTTGGAAAGAAGCTTTTCCCTCAGCTCTGCAACATCAATGTCGCCAAAGTGATTCTCCGGAATCCAGTTCCCGGTTTTCGGGTCTCTCATCCAGAACGTCTCCTTCTCCGCATTATCTGCTGCCGAAACGTCTGCCCTCAAATCCGCTGCCTTTCTCATAACCGATGCCACTGCTTGCTTTTTCGTGTTCTCTATCGCGACCGCGTATGATCGTCTGCTACAACACATAAAATACATACTCAATAACGTTCGTCCTAAACATATATAAACTAATATTATCATGTATTCACATCAGTATATTAAAAAAAAATGCATACTCAATAATCATAATAACAGTAAAACAACAAGGCTAAGAAAGAAAATAACATATACTATATAAATTAAGCAGATATTGACCTGAGTAGCTGAAAGTTCTTGATGGAAAGCTGAGCCATGGTTTGGTTTAGTTTAGAAGATAGAGAAAAATATAGGGTTTTTATTGTTCTTTGGTCTACGGAGAGCTTGAACGCACAAAAGCAGGTTATTTATAGATATTGATAATGTAGTCAAGACCTAATTGTTGTTGTAGAAAGAGTTGGGAATATTAGTGACTCTTTTACTTGCATTAAAAGATACGTAATATAGAGAATCCAATATGACGATGCCAAAACAATTAGTACTAGTTTATATATTGAATTTAGGACTTCGTTTATAAAAAAAATAGTTAAAGTATATTTTTAATATTTAATTAATAATATATTAATGCAGGAGATAAACTTTTACTATTTTTTTTAAATCAATTACAATGTATTTAAATCTAATCAGATAACTGTTTTTTTTTTATATTTATCATCAAAGTGAAGTTAAATCTTGTAATTTTCATCCGGCTCTTTGAATAATACAGGGATAAACGCATCTTTGTTTAATTACTTGAAACTTGAAAGTGACCAACATGCATGAAATTAAAATTTGGGGAAAACAACAGAATATGGGTGATTGATTGACTCAAAAGTTTAAAGCAACATTGAGAACTTCATATTAATAGAGACAGAGGGATGAAAAAGGCAGAAAAGGTGGTTCCATAATTAATATTGTTATTGACTTAATACATTTTTTATGTTATTGACTTAATGCATTTAATAGCATGAGAGATGTCGCTTTTTATTTCGCTAAACTAACTGATAGTTTACGGTATTTTTTTAGAAAAATAAAGAAATTATTAGGTTATAATATGAATAAGAATAAGGAAAAAAAAAACTTTGATACACAAGCCATATAAACTTTAGTTTATATGTGTCTCTTAGTTTTAGGGGTTAGGGTTTTAGTTTAGGGGTTTAGGTTGTAGGGTTTAGAATTAAAGGTATATGGTTTAGTTTTTAGGGTTAGGTTAGAAATTTATAATTTGAGTTTTATAGTGTAAATATGCAAGCTAGTGTAAAATTAGTTTTACACAGTCTGTGTTTCAAAATTTTTTCGAACAAATATACAAATTTTCAAATACTAACTTTACTCTTATAAAAAAGTATTACAAACTCGATACAATCTGAGACAAACAAAAATGTTCTGCCCTTTTTCGGTGCCTCTATGTATGCGGCAACACTAAAAAATTAAAAATACACTATAACTCTAAATTCTAAACTCTAAAATCTAAATCCTATAAATTAAACCATACCCCTAAACCTTAAACACTAACTCTAAATTATAATCACAGACATTAAACCTAAACCCTTATTTTAATGTTAGGTAATACATAGAAACGCGAAAATGGAGCAAATGATTTCTATTCATATGAGAACCAATGAAAACAAACTTGGGGATCAAGCAACAAGTAAGTTTGAGAATCAAGCATAAGACTTTGAGGTAGTATTATTTTTATATCATTTCTCTTTCTTTTTTGGAAGAATTTTATATCATTACATCTTCTTTAGTCTTTAGTCAGCTTCTCCATTGTGAAGAGAATATCTTAAAAGCATAAATTATGTCGCCAACTTACCTTTGTGTCTATCTCCAATCCCGAACCATACCCAAAAAAATCCTGATAGAAAATATTACTCTCTTTTTCTGGTAGATTCAATTTTTAATAATTTGAATTTATCTTTTAGATAATGGGAATATGGCGGGAAAAGAGAATGTATGAAGTAATCAGATATCAATATGTATTATTTTCATTTATATAATTGTACATAATCAATTTTTTAGAAGGGAAAAAAACTATGCACACATCATATATTAATTTAACAATTCATCAACGAAAATTGTAATAAAAAGGGAAAAAAGAATGATAATTGGCATTTCCGTCCAAACAAAATTCATCCCTCCAAGGACTAAGACTCTGCTTTTGGTTATTTTTATGACTCAATGTGAAATTCACAGAACAAATCAGATTTTTTTGTTGAGTTGTTGTTCCTCCGTAAAATATATTTTAAAAATTTTGCTTTTGGAGAACCTTACCCTAAAAAACGTCTCTGGAGATATCATCACCGTCTTCACACCACGCCCCAAACAATTACGGAGCTCAGACACTCACGTGTGTACGAACCTATCAACTTCGGAGACCTCCTGCTCTCGGCCCTTGCGCCAAGACAAGACAACCATCAATTTCGATTAAGCTCACAGCCTGACAGTTGAGCTACAACCTGCCAGCCTACCAACATCCATCACTAGGTTTGGTGAGGTCTCGTCAAATATCCCGCCATCCACAACTCCAAAGGAATATAAATATCCTTATGACTGAAGGCAAAAGGGACGCTCCCTCGACTCCCTATGGGCTATCACGCCCAACACACACTCTCTCTTTATCCCTCTCTCTCGACCAGTGGCTCTCCGCCCACATTAGAATGGGTGAACTACCATCAACTGTAGCCGGCCACTGGCTCGGCACTGCTAGTGTCTCTCGGCCCAAATTAACCAGGAGCAAACCGCTCAACTCAATGATCAACCATAATCTTTCGTGGCTCTCGGCTTGTCTTTCGACGAGTGAACCACCCTTCCTCGACTCCAAACCTTCCTTTGGCCATCGTTTTCACCTATATATTTGGTGTCGCCCAAAATGACATCAAAAAGTGTATTATATTATCACTAAAAGCAACTAGATTCAAATAAAACTTAAATACCCCCATTGTATTACCTATGAAAAAATATTAATGTTAATCTTTAACTCCCAGTTGATCTAGCGAAATAATACATTTGATCTTTTAAATAAGATAAGAGGTATGAATCCTAACGTAAATTGGATCAAAATGATCATCTCCTATAATAAGCCTCTATAATATCTAATTTAGATTAATTGACTAATATATTGAATATTAATAATTATAAAAAGTATTAATATTAATTCCAATTCAATGCATTTTGTGTTTTTTTTTTGGAGTTACAAAAGTTTCACTAGAATTGAATTTGAATTTAAAAGTCGGCCACAGCTGGTGAATTATTGCTGATGCAAATTGCAAAAGCCATTGATACCATTTTCCCATAACACCAAAACCTAATATTACATTAGGAAAAAGAAATGGGCATCTCTTATATATTCTTCTTAGTGGTTTTCTTTTAAAATTTCCAAAACATATATCGCGTGTATAATTATTTTCTAGGGAATAAGAACATTTGAATAAAAAAATACTAAAAATCCTCCATGAATTTGGATGTTGCATCATGCATGTGAAAAGAATTTGTGGTGTTACAAAATTTTCTAGGTGCATGATTTTTCTCTTTCCATTATTTAGGTCGTGCTTTAGTACGACTCGATTGTTAAAGAAACTTTTAATGAGATATCACTTTTATTGTTAAAAATATTTCTTTTTATTTAAATGTAGATCAAGTTGAACCGAATTAAATTTTAAATATGTCATGAAGTTCAAGTAAGGCATCTTTGCAATTGATTAAAGACTAAAAATGAAAAAGAGAAAATCTACTTAACATTCTGCTATCTGAATCAAAGGGTTACGAATTTTGATAATGGATAGTATCAACAACTCAAAACTATGGTGGGGTTCACCACTCGTTGTGCATGCTATAACAGAATTGTTGGATAGGGCTAGGGAGGTTTATATTAGTCAGATTCATAAGTCAGTTAATATGGTGGCTGATAGAATGGCTAAGTTGGCTCGGGTTAGTTTTGTTATTTCTTTCGGTGAAGTTGATTTTGAACACTGTCGTTCTTGGCGCATTCGGATGTGGTTTTTTTTGCTACATGATGATTTATCGCCTTCTATAGTGTTAAGATAGTCATAACTTGTAACGACGGATTTTTTTATATGTTATTGTAATTATTATCGAGTGTGCTTTTTTCTTCGGACGAAATTTAGGACGTTTTATAATAAGATAATTGATAATAAGGTTCCATTCTACATTGATCAAAAAAATCAAAACTATGAATAGGCAAAGCACAAGCTTCGTCTGTTGTCTAGTCAGAAATGACGACATTTAGAATCAAAGATCAATAAAAGTATTCTATCCCATTTTCACCAATGATTCTTTGATTCTGATCAAGTCCATTTATTAATGTTACTAGAATTAAACAAACGTTTGATCCAATGCCATTCAAAGATCAAAAAGGAAATTTTTATAGGGTAAACTATATGCATGACTATGGGTCTGATTATATTTTGACCATTGAATTATAATTATTGTCAATTATACCTCTAAAATTTTAAAATAATTTAATCAAATTATTAACTATTAACTTTTTGACGAAAAGAATGATATGACAACTGAACAAACATGTATAATTTCATATTTTTGTCCTTTTTATTTACACATTTTCCTATAGCAGTATAGAGCGCTAATACTGCAATAGTTGGGCCAACCCCTTTCAAGTGATAAATGTTGATAATATGTTTTATTAAAGGTTACTTTGTTGAGAACTACTAACTGGTTTAGAGATTAAAGAGGCTCATGTTATCTTATTTTATATGAGTTCGAATCAAATATTTACCTTGAGAAATAGTGTATCTCTATTTAATAAAAAATAAGTTTTAGAGTATAATAAGCCCCTAAACTTTTGCAAAAAATCAATTAAGTCCCTAAACTCTTTTTGCACTCAATTAAGCCCTCGAATTCAAGAGAAAAAAAATCAATTTGGCCTTTTGACAAACGTTGACCGTTGACTTTAACGGTTTTTATTTTTTGAAAGTTTTTGTTGACATGTGTCGCAATACGATAATGCCACTTGTCGTTTCTACGAATTTTTAAAAATTAATTTTTAAAACATATAAAAAACAGGAAAATTCTTTAAAAATTAAAAAAAATCTGGAAATTTCTAAAAATTATTTTGATTTTGAAATTTATTTAAAAATAATAAATAATAATTTTTTAAAAGATTAAAATATTTTAAAAATTACAAAATTAAAAATATTAAATTATTATACAATTATAAAAAATATTTTGAAAATATAAAACAATAAAAAATATTTTGATTTTCAAAATAACTTAAATTATATATATATATATATATATATATTTAAAATTAATATTTTTCAAAATATAGTTTTAAATATATTTTAAAAATCAAAATAACTTTTATTGTTTTATATTTTTAATAAAATTATTTTTTATACATGTATAATAATATTTTATTTTTAAAAATATTTTAATATTTTAAAAATATTAAATTTTTGACGAAAATAATGATATGACAGTTGAACAAACATGTATAATTTCATATTTTTGTCCTTTTTATTCACACATTTTCATATAGCAGTATAGAGCGCTAATACTGCAATAGTTGGGACAACCCCTTTCAAGTGATAAATGTTGATAATATGTTTTATTAAAGGTTACTTTGTTGAGAATTACTAACTGGTTTAGAGATTAAAGAGGCTTATGTTATCTTATTTTATATGAGTTCGAATCAGATATTTACCTTGAGAGATAATGTATCTCTATTTAATAACAAATAAGTTTTAGAGTATAATAAGCCCCTAAACTTTTGCAAAAAATCAATTAAGTCCCTAAACTCTTTTTGCACTCAATTAAACCTTCGAATTCAAGAGAAAAAAAAAATCAATTTGGCCTTTTGACCAACGTTGACCGTTAACTTTAACGGTTTTTATTTTTTGAAAATTTTTGTTGACATGTGTCGCAATACGATAATGCCACTTGTCGTTTCTACGAATTTTTAAAAATTAATTTTTAAAACATATAAAAAACAGGAAAAATTCTTTAAAAATTAAAAAAATCTGGAAATTTCTAAAAATTATTTTGATTTTGAAATTTATTTAAAAATAATAAATAATAATTTTTTAAAAGATTAAAATATTTTAAAAATTACAAAATTAAAAATATTAAATTATTATACAATTATAAAAAATATTTTGAAAATATAAAACAATAAAAAATATTTTGATTTTCAAAATAACTTAAATTATATATATATATATATATATATATATATTTTTAAAATTAATATTTTTCAAAACATATTTTTAAATATATTTTAAAAATCAAAATAACTTTTATTGTTTTATATTTTTAATAAAATTATTTTTTATACATGTATAATAATATTTTATTTTTAAAAATATTTTGAAATTTTATTATTTTTAAATAAATTTCGAAACTAAAAAACATTTTCATTTTTTAGAATTTTTCAAAAAAATAGATTTAAAAAAAATAAAGTTAAAAAATCATAGAAATGACAAGTGGCATTATCCTATTGCGACATGTGTCAAATAAATTTTTTAAAAAAATCGTTAAAGTTAATGGTCAATGTTGGTCAAAGGGCCAAATTGATTTTTTTTCTTGAGTTTGAGGGATTAATTGGGTGCAAAAAAAATTAGGAGCTTAATTGATTTTTTGTAAAAATTTAAGAGCTTATTGAACCCTTAAGCCTAAAAAAATATTACTTTGTTGGTTAAAATAAAAGAGAATTGATTAGATTTAAACTCCAAACTAATAAGATACAACAATATTATTAAACCACTAAGCCAATGCTATTACTTAAGTGAATATGCCCACATGATGTATATGGATTAAACTGTCGTTAATAAAATAATAATAATTATTATTATTATATTATATATTATTAAAATATTGTTGAAAATGAAAAATATTTTATTATTTAAAATTTTATGTATTGAAAGATATATTAATTAAATAATAGTTTATTAATAAATTTTAATAGACTAAAAATCATCTTTTTGCTGAGTGTAGTTTTGCAAGATTGCTATGGGACAAAGTTTTGTTAAATGTAGTAAGGGGCGTTTGGTTTACGGAATGTAAGATTACCTCTGGGAATAGGATTACCGAAATGTAACATTACCTGACACATTACTGGGAATGTTACATTACCTTGTTTGGTTCATTTGGCAGGAATATTGAATTGTAGTGTTTGGTTGGAAGAATATAAGATTAATTGGAAGCAAAATTTACTAACTTGTCCTTATGATATATTTTCTTTTTAACAAGTTTAATTTTTATTCATTAAATTAAAAATATTTACACAAAAATTTATAAAACTATTTTCGTTACATTACCTAAAATTTGCAAAAAACAAATATTTATAATATAATTAATCTTATTAAATTATTTTTAAAAAATATTTTATATTTATATACATTTATCCCTTTTTAATTTTTTTGAACATCAAAATATTAAACGTTTAATATGCTTAGATTTTTAATTTTTTATTACTTTCGACCATTTATCAAACAAATTAAAGTAAATAATAAAACAAATCTAAAAGTAGTAAAAATGATAAAAATAAATTAACCTACTAAATTTTTAAGATAAAAAATATCTTATAAATCAAATAACAAAATTAATAACATCAAGTCTTAACGCATTCAGTCTCAAGCAACATACAATCTCATCATATAACCTTAGAAACATCGTAAATACAATATTAATAAAATATACTATTAAATATTACAAAATTATCTAAATATAATACCTCCTAGTGGGAATCCTCCTAAACCAAACATGGGAATGTAAGTCTGGAAAAGATTATTACCCCTGGTAATCATCTTTTCCGCGAACCAAACACACCCTAATTGTCAGTTAAGCTATACTGGTTGGGCAAATTTGCTTGTTTGGGTAGCAAATCGCTTTTGTCTGTTCTAATTCGACTTGCTTGGTGATGTTTGAACTATATTCTTTGGTAGGAAAAAATGTACGACTTTATGGAAAACCTCTTCAACTAGTTCATAATATTTTTGTTCGTTTTAAAAGAGATATTTTTTTTAGATTGTTGGGTTATATTAACACTTTATAGATAAAACAATTGAATTCGAATTCTTTAAGATAAACATCATTTAGTTTTCTAGTGAAGTCATTTGTTGGGTTAATGAACTGTAGATATTTATTTAGTAATGTTGTTTGATTTCCCTATTATTCAAATGGCTTATTCCACTAGCTGTGATTGAGTAGAACCCCATTTGTCTTTCGATGACGATACAGTGGTGGATTAATTTGGATCAAATTTTGCAGAAGTTCGTGATTTAAACTCTTGACCTTGTATAAATAAAGGATCTAATGCTTCATCCCACTAGATCAACTTAATAAAAAGAAATAACAAATTTAAGCACCAAGAGCAAGAATTATGAATTAAAACAAGAATCACATTGAATAATGTACTAATATTCAAAACCACAAACAATAATACAAATTACAAGTAAAAAAAACGAAAGAAACATAATTTCCTGCTTCTTTTTCTCAAATATATATATATATATATATATATATATATAATTAAAATCCAATAATAACCAAGAAAAACTTCTACATTAATAAAAATGGAGTAAAAGAATATCAATATAAAAAAGATAAAGGGCATCGACAGATACAAAGATGTAGAAGAAGAAACCAATACCTCTGCTTCAGTACTAGCCTGTGAAGAGAATCACTGCGAAGACTCTGCTTTGTTCTAAAGAAAGTAAAGAAAAGAGTTGATCTTTGACAATAAAGGCACTTCATTTTCAAATCCAGACAAACAGAAAGTAAAGAATCTAATTTTTATTTTAGCTTTTTTATTAACAACTATAGGAATAAATTATATAATTAACAAATAAATAGGGTTATTTTAAAATTAAATAAAATTTTCAAGGACTAAAATTAACACAAAAAAACATCTAATAGATTTCACATATCATTTACCCTTTTAATAAAGCCTGACTTTTTTTAATGACCCTAATTCCTTTTGGATAAAATTTGGCTCTTAATACATTTTTATCGATAAAAATTTAGGTTATTGATGTGACAACTGATAATTTACGTATATTTCATTATTAATATCATGTAATTTATTTACGTATATTTCATTATATTATTTTGAAATAAAATATGTTCTTTAAAAATATGTTTTATAATTTTAAAATTATTTATTGATGTGATATTATGTCACGTTAACAAAAAAGTACATGCATATTAGAGGTGACAATCGGATCATTCAAATTAGATTCAGATTAGTCGTTCGGATCGAGATTGAGTCGATATTATTTTTTTGGTTTGAGTTGCTTGCGGTTTAGGTTCAATTCAGGTCGGGTTTGATTCTAATTTAGTTCGAGTCTATATTATTTCGAATTTGATTCTAATTAACAACCTCATTTATTAATTGTTTAAATTATAATATCTTAATATAATCTTTTATAAGATTAATAGTTAGATTTCTGTAGATACCTTCGGAATCCCATAAAAGACAGAAAGAAAAGAATAAATATATTTTGTACACGTTTCTCATGTGTAGCTGTAGGCAAAAGTGAATGGTTAAAAATGAGAAGTCCAAATGGTCTTATTCTTGGTGGGCCAAACACACTTAAAAAAAAAGCTTCAAAAAGGAAGTCCTTACATTTTTTTACAAAGAAATGATATTTTTTATTCTCTCTAATATAGTAAAAAAATGCTCTTAAATATCCATCAGTCT
The DNA here is from genome assembly GCA_958450335.1 of Hibiscus tridactylites. NCBI lineage: Eukaryota > Viridiplantae > Streptophyta > Magnoliopsida > Malvales > Malvaceae > Hibiscus > Hibiscus tridactylites. Next base: position 93,561,739 of record OY288270.1, on the reverse strand, counting down.
TCCCCACTACTAAAATCTCTATCCATTCCCTTCAATTTCCATTCTCATCTTCCTTGTCTCTCAAGCTCTCCAATTATATTGTTCAGTAAACATCGATGACGCCAAAACTCAGTAGCCCTTTCGAGCAACATGAGAAAGACGGTGAAGGCGAAGACGGCAAGAAGAAGAACCCGGTTTATTCGAACTTTTGTAAAGGTTCATCGGTTGTTGTTGGGCTGAGAATCCTTACACAAATCCCACAGGGAAAAAAATCTGTTGCTGTTAAACCTGTATTGAAAATTACCTTTCCCGTTGCCTCGAGTAAGCATCGCGGCAACTCTAACGTTCGGTTGCCGCCGGCATATCAAGACTCTTGCTTCCTCAAATCATGTTATCTATGCAACAAGAACTTGTGCCTAGATAAAGCAATTTTCATGTACAGGTAACTAATGATTTCATACCATATTGTATATAGCAATTGTTATTGTACGGTAATATTTATTGTAACCGGTCGTGATAACATCTATTATATAACTAAAAATAAATCTGGATTATAATTTAGATCAAAATTTAAATTAATATGCTAAAAATTATGTGAACGCAGGGGTGACCAAGGGTTCTGCAGCATAGAGTGCAGGGGCAGGCAAATTGTTTTGGATGAAATGATGGAACTTGAACTATCTTCGAAACGAACAATACCATCTTATCGACACTGTAATACTATCTCCGGCCAACGAGAGACCCGACTACTCATGGAGGATCTCCACCGGAAAAATAAATCGACTCGTCAAAACCAAAACCATTGGGCCATAGTCTCATAATTCATAAGTTCATACATATATAAGTTGAAGGTTAATTATTAGTGATTTGATCATATAAGCCCTCTCTCTCTCTCTTTTTTTCCCCTTTTTTTCTAATTTTGAGATGAGGAATTGGATAAGATAATTTGTAAATGATGTAAAGTGAAAGAAGAAGGGATGCCAGCTGGGATTTTTTTGTTGTTTTTAGACAAAAATGGATAAATAAAATTAGCTTTAATGTTTGTATCATTCTTCTCATTAGATTTTAAATTGTTTTGGTTTTAACATTAAATATTAGTTTTGGATTCAATTATAGTATCGAACTATTAACTCGAATGGACAATTTAGAAAAAATATGTAGGCTTTAGGTGGATCCAAGCTTACCATTTAGGATGAGGGTGCAAAGTCTAACAACTAAATTAAGCATTAAAGTAATTATCAAATTGATAAAAAATATTTAACTTAAAATGCAGCATTCAATAATTTTATTTATTTTAAGAAAATATTAGCAATCATAACATAAATTCTAAAATAATATAAAACATATTTTTTAACATCAACTATAAATTTAATTAAATATATATTTAGAATTTAAATCTTTTTAATTAAAAATAATTTTCTTTTGTTGATAATCTCACTATCCTGTTAGTTGAGTGACATTGATCCTTCATTGTCCATGATTTGATCTTTGTCCTTTCCTTAATAATAATAATAATAATAATAATAATAATAATAATTTTTCTTTAAAACAAGGGTAAATCAGTAAATCACCACTAAACTTTACTCTTAAACCTATTTTGGCCACTAAAGTTTCAAAACATTTAGTTTACTCACTGAAGTTTAGACATTGAAATTTTTTTGTCACTAATCCCTTAACTTTTTTTTACAGCGTTATGACGTGGACGCAGTCCACCGTTCACAGTTATCGGACGACATCGTTGACAACCGTAGATAGTGGTCGTTCGGTCCCAAATTTCAACAGTCGTTTTGTCTCGACCCTTTGAGTCTGAATCCGACCTCCATTTCGCCGAAAAGTGCCTCGAAGTACACGAATAGGGCAAAAAATTATTTTTTTCTCGCCGATCTTCCTCCTCCGCCATCGGACGAAACTTGTTTCTCCATATATTGTTTTACTCGTGTCAATGAAGCTTTCCACTGTTTGAATTTTGAAGAAAATCATTCGTTTGTCAATAAATGGATGTCGTCCAAAAATTAACAGAGGGATAACCAAAAACATTCAATATCTAAATTTCAGTGAGTAAATTGAACGTTTTAAAACTTTAACAACTAAAATAAGTTTAAAAATAAAATTTAATAGTAATTTATGTAAATTACCCTAAAAGTAATTATGTGAGCCATTTGAGTTAAATCTCATATTCCCTGCATTGTGTTTTAGCATGAGAGTTGTAAGATAAGTATATGTGATCATTGTTGCCCATCGCTATTTGATTGTGGATGCAGCATAAACAAAGGTTGATGGGGGCCATACCGCACTAGATATTTTTGCTTTTTGGCACAGTGCATGTACTTTGATTTCGACATGTATCCTATGGCTACATACTGAAATGGCTACAGATAATGCTATCTTGGAATTTTCCTCCGGTGCTTAATGACTCATCACTTTCATATGCCCGTTCTTATTTGGGATGAAGTCAAAATTTGAAGTCGAGGATAAATTATAAATGTTTATAAGTGGAACATAAATTTATAAATAAATTATTTTTTTATTTAAATAAAAAGACAAAAGTAAAAATAAAATTCTTCGAGGGAGGCAATTGCCTCTCCTCACACCCACATAGTTCCGTCTTTGTCTCTATCACTTCAATTAAATTCCTACTACTTATGCTTCTTTAGAATTAACTACTTGGATTTGTTCAAAAAATTTAACTACTTGCACACCACATAAAATATGTTAAAATCAATTATTGCAAAAGTCAAATTGTGATCGATAAAATTACCGGTCCAATAATTTGATTATTTTGGACCCGAGTTATATTGTATTCGTATAACTTTAATTTTGAATATTTTTAGATTCAAATAATTTTATATTTGGGTCGGTTTAACATTACTTTTAAAAAGTGTAGTGAGAAAATATATTTTTAAAAATATTATTAAACAATTTGATTTAAAATAAGAGTGTTTGGTACCAACGTTGAATAATTGTCAATCGATTCAAATAATTCTCAATCGATTTACTAGTATTTCCATGAGTGTTATGTAAGAATTAAAGTTGTTGAATAATTATCTACGTTGCTTCAATGTATATGACTTATGTTAGAATTGAAGTCGTTAAAAGCTTGAATACGAACATTGATATAAAATTTGTGTCAAGTGGATATTGTTGTTATGTTACAAAGATGAGTTTTGTAAGAACATTGAAAGATTTTGAGATATATCAAGTTTTGTGATATATATATATATATATATATATATATATATATATATATATATATATATATATATATATATATATATATATATATATATAATAGAAGCTGTTACTCTTATTAAAGAGAAAAAATATTCAAAATTACAATTAGGGTTAAACTAAATATATAATTTGAACATTTTTCAATAACATTAACACAAAAAATTAGTCACTTTAGATCATACAATACCATACATAGAAAAAGTTAAAAGCTCAACCAAAAGGCTCTAAAAAAATAGATACGAGCAAATCTGACAGCATCAGCAAACGAACCACAAAATGAGATTAGGCTATTGAAAGATGACCGAGAACCACAAATCAGAGTCGAGTGTCGTAAGAAACTATCTACGATCGCAAATCACGTATTCAAATTCAGTCTGAAGGTCCAAAGCATGAAAGATCAGCATGATTACAAATAAGCGTCATCTTGATTAGTCGTGACGTTGTCAAATCTACTCTAAAAACATTAAATAAAAAAGAACGATCAAATGACCAAGAAAGAAAACAAAAAACGTGTCAAATGGCAAAGATAAACGTGCCACAAAGACGTTATTATTTTTATTAAAAACTAAAAAGAACAAACAAAAAAGAACCGGCAGTCAGCGACCAACATCAAAATCGGTGTCGCAGTCAATTAAACAAAATTAAAAAAAAAATGCGCTTAATTCTTGTACAGAGAACGAGGGTTGTATGTTGGAGATATACATAATTTTATGTATTTGTGCTCTTTATAATCTCTAATTTATAATAAATTATTATTTATTTCATCTATAAAGGTAAATCACACCAATAGTGGATCTAAATGTAACATGGGGTGTGTCCGTGCCTACCTTAATCTTTTTAAAATTCACAAATTCACTTTTAATAGTCTTAATTTTTATAAATTAGTCCTTAATTTTTCGTAATATTTATGATTGGTGCACCCTAAAATTTTTAAATATATTTTTAGATCTGCCATTGAACAACACTAAACCGCATTAAATCTTATCTTTTACGTGTCTTATTTTATTAATATTGATCTCGCATTATTTTGTATGTATATAAATTTCTACTACTCCTCTTTCTTTAGTTATTTTTAAAATCTCAACTTTTGGTGGAAATCACAAAACTTTCATTTTTTAGAGTCCAAAACCATTTTCACGACTCACAAGCATCAATATAAACCCTCTCCGACCTCTTTTTTTCTCCCCTTCAACTCTATTAATCTCTCAGCAATGGGATGGTGGTTAATAAAACGATGTTTAATTAGCATTAGGTAATTAATTTCTTCTGATTTATACGAAGGGCCACTAGTCGATTTAAAAGTTGACAAAATTATTTTGTTTATATTCTCATATTTGCTTCTTATTGTCTTTTCTTCTTCTTTTTTTATGCTCTACCAGTACCATTCTCCATAAGTAGATAATTATGTTAGAATATGAGAGCTCAAGGCTTCTGACTCATTCGACTTGTCCCCTTTTTTGTGTTTAATAACAGTTGTCCTTTTGTCCATTGCACACGTGTCTTTCGATTAAGGCCTACTATATCCATAATAAGATTGTTAGTATTAGATTCAGCGCATCAATTTATGTTCAGATTTGATGACCATCACCTATCCTTGACAATTACATAACCAAATATATACTTTCTCATAAAATTTGTTTTGTTATAAAATTAAGTAGTATTCAAAAGCACGTTTAACACTAATACTAATATGACCATAAGCAAATACCATATACTTTCTCATACATAAGAAAATGATATTTAATTCGTAAAAAAAGGAGAAAACATATTACCCTAAGAAAAATAACGAGTAAAACAATATAATTTGATTCATCATTTTAAGATCACAACAGAAATAACAAAAAACTCAAGACAGTCATTCATGTCTACCAAAACTATAACTAAAATGTGTCAAAATCACAAATTAAATCACAATTCATTTTTAATAGCAAAAATGTTTGTCTAAATAAAAAAAAAACCCTCACTCCCACCCAGTGGCAGCAGGAGCAGAAACATCGACTGCAGCGGCGGAGATTGGTGCTGGAGCACTCGCAGGATCCCAAACATCACCACTAACGGCAACTGCATTTTCAAATTCTAAAATAGATTAGGCAATGAAATACAATTATGTATTATATCAAGTCAGTAAAAATAAAAACATCTGACCTTGATCACCCCAGTTAACCGCAGGGGCAACTGGAATAGGTGGCTGAGCCATATCAGTCCACTGATCACCCATTTGCGCAGGCCATTGGTCAGCACCTAAAGCACCCATACCAAAATCTGCAGCAGGGAGTCCATAATCAGGGGCAGCAACAGCTTCCTCTTCTTCCTGTTCTTTAGCTTCCTCGGGCTCCCTGTAGAAAAATAGATCCACCTACATACAATGTCCATTATGAGAACACGGAAAATACATATGTGCAAGTCATATTGACAACATAATAATGGTCTTTTCTTTTACCATCACATCCCACTTCTGTCCAGGAGCAATTGTACCACGCATCTGAAGAACCATCCTTGCTAATAGCCAGAAAAGACAACCAATGCTGTGTTTTCCCTTATTATTAGAAGGAATACCAATGTCAACATATCGCATCGGTGAGTCAGTATCGCAAAAGGCAATGGTAGGAATATTTCCAAGAGCAGCTTCTTTGATAGGCTGCAGATAATATCTCAAATGTTAGCTGATCCACAAACATCGTGGTATAGTAAGCATAATTAGCATACCATCACGATAAAACTCACACAAACTCAACAGTAGCATGAAATTTACCTGGTGGTCAGTCCTAGGATCTGTAAGGATAAGTAGGCGAGGCTCACTGAAAGATGTCTGGAGTTGGTTAGTGAATGTACCAGGAGTGTGCCGTCCAGCAATGGCATGACAACCAGTGTACTGAGCAAATTTCAAGACAGCTCTCTGACCATAGGGTCTGGCGGATTGGACAATGATGTCCTGAGGGTTCTCAATAGAAACAATTACCCGTGCCGCAAGCTGAAGCTTCTCCCAGGTCTTGCCAAGATTGATGATGTAGATTCCTATTGAGGACAAGATGATGATTACCTTATCAAAACCTATAGTTTACACTTTACAATGAACCAAGTAGCCAGCCAGATAATTCATGCTAAGAAATCTATTGCAAAGCAAAATCCTAAGGTGAAGAATGAACAAATTCATTCCACCAAGTTATGTTTCGTACACATTGTCAAATAAGGTCTCTAGTTGTAAATTCGACTGCCAAAACCAATCAATCATCAAAGATTCACAACTAAAAAGCAACCAGAGTTGCATTAGAAACTTCATGTTTCAGACCGATTCAGTATAAAATAGTTGAGAGAAGCTAATTTTAATCCGATAAGCTGAATAGACAAGTGATTAAGCATAAACAGATTCTTTCAATGGAATTTAAAAACACTAAAACCAAAGAAACGCAACAAATGACAATAAAAAAATAAAACTAAATCTAAATTATATGAGGAACAAAGAAATGTGACACAAGAAACTTACCATCATTGCGGCGCTTGAAGACGTAACGCTCCATTTGGAAATCACAGTTCTTGGTACCGAGATGGACCTCGGCAGCCAACATCATCTGGATATCGGCTTCTTTAGGAGAAAGCTGCCTTGCGGCTGCAGGGACAGTCGTGGTAGCCATGATTTGCTTTTTCGTTTAACTGCTGAATCACACCGGAGATTGGGGGAAACAAATGAGGCTCGGGTGAGAGTTGCGCAGAATTCGAGTTTATAAACTAGAGTTTCTGAGGCCGAGGGAAACCCTAGCCGATATTTAAATGACAATTTAACCTAGATTTTCCTCCGTATTTTCCAAAAGCCTGATCATTCAACCAAAGCCCAATAAATTTTTTGAAGCCCAATTTATATGGCATTATGATATCAATTACAGATTAAAAATGTATCTTCTATCCGCTAACAATAATTAGTCCAATCACCAATGGGATAAAAAAATTAAATTTTTAACTAAAGTTAAATTTTTGAATTCTAATATTATGAATAAAATAAATTTAATTAAAAAATTATCCTCATAATAGATTTTTTATTAATTAATCGATTAATAAATAAATAGTTATACTAAAAATTACTAAAATTATCTCTCATGCACTGTAGCAACCGAGTGAAATTGGAAAATTTTGAGATTCCACCTAATTCATGTCAAATGTTATGATTTTAAGGGAAATTATAGGAATCTCATACTACTATACCTAGTTCTTTCAGAGTTCTTATGACTGTGACTCTATGAGAAGGAGATGAACATGTTCTTAGTTCTTTCAGAGTTCTTATGACTTATGAGGTGAGTAAAATTCATCCATTAAAAAAACGACTTGATTTAAGTTAAAAAATAAATAAAATTTACATTATAAAATAATATTTAAAAAACTCAAAACTTTTGAGAATCTAAGTCGAACCCCTCCATTCTACTTATCAGTATTTAGTACTATTTAAGTCAAACCCCTCAATTCTACTAAATAGTACTATAAATATTTATAATTAAATTTGATTAGATTTGTTTGAATTATAAAATAAAACAGTTGAAGATTTCAAATTATCTAACTCTGAGTTAAATCAGATTTTTAAGCAACATGTCTACTACTATCTGCAGTTCACTAACATAATTTACATGAACAGAACCCATGTTGATGCTGCAAGCAAGATGAGAAACAAAAACCAAGGGTCTTGCTTTCTTAAGCTATGGCGACTTCAACAGTTTTAGGCTTTGGTGGCGGGGGAAGCTTCAAAACAGCCACCGTCAAAACTCCACTCTCACATTTAGCAGTAATGCCAGAGGCGTTGGCATTGTCGGGCAACCAGAACTTCCTCATCAGATTCCGGGGTGGTTTCCTGTCTAGTCTGATGTAATTGCACCCTTCCTCTTCAACCTCCTCTCGTTTCCTCTTCCCATTACTTTTAACCACCAATGTTTTCTGGTCTTCAAGAGTCACCTTATAAGGATTATATCAGACAAATAATCAGGAAAATCAAACTGAAACTTATAAGGATTATATTTCATTGTATATACTATTAGTACCTGAATATCTGGTTTGGACAGGCCGGGAACATCTAAGTAGAAGATGAACTCCTTGGGTGTTTCCAGAATGTCGGCAGGTATGCTTCTGAATCCTTTCTTCTCCTCCTCATCAGTGCCATGGAACATGAATTTTTCCATGTTTTCTGGGAAACTAAACCAATGGGTCATGGCTCATTTGAGTAATGGATTCAGTCTGGTTGGATAGTAAGAAATGTGGAATTGGAACAGAATATATATACATACAAGAAAACTGGGATTGAAGTTGAACATAGAAAATGTTTTAGGATCTCAAGTCTTTTGGAATCTTCATTTCCTCACACGCGTCCTTTGCTGGGGATATTGTGTATCCACTCGCGCCATGTTATTGCCACGTTTCTTTTTCTATTTGATTGCGTTTGGAAAACTGGGTTACCATGAGCTAGCTTGCAACTATATCTGTATATTGTTGGGACGGTGTTTGGGAAAAAATCTTTATTTTTTTGTCTTTGTTTAAGACTGTTGATGAGACTAGATAGAAACGAGTTACTCACGTCTGATTTAGTTAAAATTTAGTTAAAGTTACTTAATTGAACTCAAACTTGGCATGAACTTTTAAAAAGCGAAGCTTGGTACTTAATTTGAAAAACTTATAAATTAATCGAAAGTTCATGCCAAGTTTGATGACAGAGTTAAAAATTAAAAATTTAATTTGATCAAACTTAAAAATTAATCGAAAGTATATTAAATTTTTAATTTTTAAAATTAAAGTAAACTCAAATATATGTCGCTAGATAATAATAATAATAATAATAATAATAATAATAATAATAATAATAATAATAAATCCACTCAACAAATATTATTATTAATAACAGAGTTGTAAATGAGACAAGACAGATTGCGAGTTACTAGAGTTTGATTTGATCAAAGTTCAATTAATATTTGACGTGATTGGACTCGACTTGAGCTCAAATTCTTAACGAGCCAAATTGAGCTCAACGACATTAAACTCGACTAAAGTTCTTAATAAGCCGAATCGAGCTTAACACTATTCAGACTCCACTTAGCTCATTTACACCCCTATGCCTATGTATGTCCCAACATGTTATTGATGATTAAATTCTAAAAATTAAAACCTACCATTTAATTTTATTGGTGTTTCCATTTTGGTTATTTAACTTTAAATTTTTTTTAATATAATTATCTGTATTTAATTTATTGGTTGATTAATTCTAGTCAGATACTACAAAAGTTCATTATTTAATTTGCTCCATTCACAAAAAAACTCAAATTCTAATCATATTTAAAAACATAATGTTTCATCCACTAAACCAATATGTTATTTGATAACTAAACAATTTTAATTCATCATTGAAATTTTAAATTGTTTTTTTTTTGTCACGTAACCGCTAAGTATTTAACATTATTTAATTTATGTAAAAAAAATTATGTAAAAAGACCCTAAAATTCTCTTTTTTAAACTCATTTTTTTAGTATTTTTTTCATTTACTAATGTCAAAATATTCTCTTTTAAATTCGAACGATGAAGAGATTAAAAATGAGAAAAACAATAATATATTTTGATCTTATATTTGATTGAATAATGAAGATTGTAGATCAGAACAAAATTAATCGAAGCTTGAATACAAAGTTTATCAGAAATCTCGGGGAAAATGAACCCAAATGAAAAGGAGAAGGGAAGAAAACAAAACATTGTGGTACCAGTTGTATCGCAAATAATGATCGGTTATAATCAAACTACAATGAAAAAAGGATTTCGGCCATGAAAATGTTAAAAATTTCAGAAATAAAAGGACTCAAAACGTAGAGTTTTGATGAACCTATTAAACACTTTAACGGTCGAATAGTCAAAAGAGAGGTAATTATGAAATTTAAGGATGGAAATGAAAATTTCAACGTTGATCAAAACCTATATGATAATGTTTTCTTAATTTGACCCATCATCTATATGATGTTAGACTATACACGCATAATTTATCCGTCCATAATTGGACAGATAAATTAAAAGATTAGCTCTTTAATTTTAAGATTTAAAGTCTTAGTTTAGGGTGTAGTGTTTAGGTCTAAGAGTTTAGAATTTAAGAACAGTGGTTAGAATTTAAAGTTTAGGGCTATAATTCATGGTTTATAAGTTAAAACCTAAATCATAACCATATTAACCTAAAAACAAAACCTCAACCTCTAAAACATAAATTATAACCATAAACTCTAAATTCTAACCACTTCTCCCAAATTCCAAACCCTTATACCTAAACCCCTAAACCCTACACCTTAAACTAAGACTCTAAACTTTAAAACTAAGGCGCTTGTGGAAACTAAATTAAAATAGATAATTATTTGATATACTTGCGGTGGAAACTAAAAGTTTCCACAAGCGCATTAGTTTTAGGGTTTAGAGACTTAATTTAGGTTGTATAGTTTAGGGGCTTAGGTATATGTGTTTTGAATTTAGGGATAGTGGTTGAAATTTATAATTTAGGGTTATAATTTAGTGTTTATAGATTAAAACTTAAATACTCACCTACCTTAAAAACTAAACCATAATCTCTAAATCTTAAATTCTAACCCTAAACCTTAAATTCTAACCAATATTCCTAAATTATAGCCTTAAACTCCTAGACACTCTAAACTAAGTCACTACACTCTAAAACTAATGCGATTACCAAAATTTTTAATTTTCACTGACTTTGTATAAGATAATAATATCCCAAACTTCTGCTAAATGTCAAATGCTAAATGCCAAATACAGGCCTTGTCAATATCGAGAAACTGTAACAGCAACAACAACTACTACTATAAGCAGAAACAGATCAATTTGTGAGAGCAGTCGACCGAAAGGGAAACTCATTAATCGTCTTCCCTTGTCGATATAGTTCAATCTTGGAAGGTACGTTGTAAACTTTATCAAACAATTTTTACATAAAGTCAGAAACTTTACTTGTTGAATTTCAGTTTCCTTTTAATCTTTAATCATGTTTGATTGCTTACTGCTGGACAGAGTTTGAGGCTTTGTTAGTTACTGTAATCTTCTATTAGATTTTTTTATTGTGCCCGTTTTTCCTGTCATGGACTATACCTTCAATAAAACCTGTTTAGCTGCTTATGATGAACCCTAGTGTTTCTCAATCTTGATAAAATGTGAATCTTTTAAGAATCTCAGGATATGAGCCATGTCATTTCAGGTTGATTTTTCTAAAGGGTTTTGATTTTAACATGAAATCAATGTATAAAGTAAAGGATTTGGAGAATTAATATTTCCTTTTCTTTTTGTTGTATATGTATCTTTATTTCCAGGATAAATGGAAGCTGAACTAGTTAATGTTAATGAGTTCCAAGAATTAGCTAGGCAAGCCCTTCCCAAAATGTACTATGACTACTTTAGAGGCGGAGCCGAGGATGAACAAACACTAAAAGAAAATGTGGAAGCATTCCAAAGAATTACGTAAGCTGTTAAGTTAAGCCTGCTAATGTAATTAATGTGGCTAGAGAGGTAAAATGTTCTATTGATTTCGCTACTTCGATTCTCAGGATCCGGCCAAGAATACTTGTCGATGTTAGCAGAACCGATTTATCAACAACTGTTCTGGGTTACAAAATCTCGGCACCAATTTTGATTGCTCCAACTGCTATGCACAAGTTGGCACACCCTGAAGGTTGGAATCATAGGCTGTCCTTTTCTCCTATTTCAAGTACACCAATTTTACTATTTTCATTGTGTTTTTTACAGGTGAGGTTGCCACGGCCAGAGCAGCTGCTGCATGTAATACAATAATGGTATAGATATGATATAAAGTATAAACAGTTTTTGGATTATTAGATTGTGATAAATGTGAGTACTGAATTGTGTTATGAATGCAGATTTTATCCTACATGTCTACCTGTACTGTTGAGGAGGTTGCTTCAAGCTGCAACGGTGTTCGGTTCTTCCAGATATATGTACCATTCTGCTTCAACATTTTTAATCAATCTTCATTTTTTCAGAGCAATTTATCGTTTCTGATTTCAGATCACAAAGGCAAGATTTATCCTTTTCTGATCAGGTATACAAGAAGCGAGATGTAACAGCCAATTTAGTGCAGAGAGCTGAAAGGTGTGGATACAAGGCCATCGTCCTAACGGTTGATACTCCTAGACTTGGTCGAAGGGAGAAAGACATAAAGAACAAGTGACATATTGTCTCCTTTTATGAATTTTGTTTCATTCTGACAGATTTATCTAACTTCTTTTCATGCTGTGGATAGGGCAGAGACTTTGTTCCCAAATGTTGTTGAGAACATTAACTCATTCATCAACACATACAACAAGCTGAAATTTACTCATTTGAAAATTTTCATACTTTGCACTTTGCAGAATGGTTGCACCTCAATTGAAGAACTTTGAAGGTCTCATATCAACTGCAGTCTCCAGTGTAAGTGAAAATACTTTATTTCCCCAATTGTTGCTAAATATACTAGATGCAATGTCTAGAAAGAAATATGCATTAATGCTTATATCCATGTTCAGAAAAAGTGTGATTTTATTTTCTGCTATCTAGTTTATGGTATACTTTTCTTAAAAAATATATTTTTGAGATATTTTTGGCCTAGTGTCATATGAGGGTATATCACCCTTGGATATGGGAATATATCCAATTTGGAAGTTCTAGTTAAAGTTGAGACTCATTGTAAGCATTTGATATTCAGCCAGTTTATCAAACTTTTACAGGATGACGGTTCAAACCTAGAAGAATTTGCCAAGAGTACATTTGATGCCTCTTTGTCTTGGAAGGTATAAATATAAACCAATAAACTGGATTGGTCAACTTTTCACCTGCTCTTTGGAATTGATATTTCCCCATACTTGTATTTGATGTAAATGATGAATATACAGGACTGATCTAAATAGTTATGTTGTTTAATTAAAAATAAACTTTCACTATTATTATCATTAGGCATGTAAGCACACTTGTTTTTTCACTCATGTTAACTTGAAGCCGTTTATTGCAACATTTGCAGGACATAGGATGGTTAAGATCCATCACAAAGTTGCCGGTTCTGGTCAAGGGAGTACTTACTCATGAAGATGGTAAGAAGAGCCTCGTCAAACTAGTTACATTGTAGTTCCTTGCTCTACAGTAAAAGATGAAAATGGATACTAAACTTTTTGGAATAGAAATATTTTTACAAGAACAGTTGCTATTGATTTTCTTTATGTTAGTAAATTGACAAATATAGACTTTTGAAACCTTTATTCCTTGGAATTCTAGAAAGGAGCCTGTTAGAATCTGACGTGTAGACATCTTGTGTGTTTTGGAGTCTGCCCTTTTTATTAAATAGAGAGATATTATATTCTCAGAGCAAATGTCAGCATTCGAACCCATATAAAATAGGGTAACATGAGCATCCTTAGCCGCTCGACCAATTATTAGATCTCTGTGTTTAGGAGTCTTTTATGATAAGACAATATAAGTCTTAGGAGTCTTTGTAATCTCTATCTCTAGATAGAATTTTATCTTTAGCAGAAAAGTCCTATTAGAAGTCAGCAACTCAGTGTAATCTCCTATTCAATAATCAGATTTTCGCATGACCTCCATTATAACTAGGGTCCATAATGAGCCTGACCGGCTCACGAGCTACTCGGGCTCGGCTCGGTCAAAGCTCAGCTCGAGTGAGCTCGACTCGGGTTCGGCTCGAAACCTTAACAAGCCGAGCCGAGCCTATCCAGACTCGGCTCGAAAAGCCCGTGAACAGGCTCGGAATCTACATATGCACTAAAATAAATTATGTGTTTGTATTTTCTTTAATTAGTTTATTGTTGTTTGATTTTGTATTTTCTTTAATTATGTGTTTGTATTATAAGAATATTTATTGATTATTTGGATTAATCTAATTTTTGGCACTTTTTTCCCTTTCCGGTCATTGAATTTCGTTTTAGTGTTGGTTATGAAAGGGATTTTTAACGAATATTTTATATAAAAAACTAATAATTTTTTTCATTTCGAGCCGAGCCGAGCCTGACGAGCTTCGAGCCCGAGCTGAGCCCAATAGAATTGTTTTCGAGCCGAGCTCGAGCCTAAAATTCCGAGCTCGGCGAGCCTCGAGCCGAGCCTGACGAGCTTCGAGCCCGAGCTGAGCCCAATAGAATTATTTTTGAGCCGAGCTCGAGCCTAAAATTCCGAGTCGGCGAGCCTCGAGCCCGAGCCGAGCCCAATTACACTGTTTCTGAGCCGAGCCGAGCCTGGCCAAGCTCGGGTTCAGCTCGGCTCGTTATCACCCCTAATTATAACAGAGCCATTTTCTTAGCTGAAACCCATGCTCTATGATGAAATCCTCTATGGCTGCTGAGCAAAAAAAAACAAAAAACAAATTCTTCTGTTGCTTCCTCTTGAATTTAGCTTGCTTCTTTTGAGTAGAATATGTTTAGATACTCTTAGTAGTTCAAGTGCTCTGCCCTTGTTGTACGAAAAATAAAATAAACAGCTTTACTCTTTGTCATATAATGGATTATTAGAAATATCCAATCATGCAATTATTCTATAGGGAATGCTTTTTGCTTGATTAATGCTATCGGCTTGCCTTGGAAAATTAAATAAGATATTTCCTCATATGCAACACCATAGGTTGATATTTTCATTCTGAGTTTTTAATCATTTAAAATCAAGGGTATTTTGTCCCTCTTTTTTCCCTTTCAGATGCTCTTATGTTACTTGTTGATATAAAAAGAATCCCTTGAATTTGATATATGAAAATTGGCAGCAATAAAGGCTGTTGAAGTAGGGGTTGATGGGATTGTTGTCTCAAATCATGGGGCTCGCCAGCTAGATTATGCTCCATCCACTATTTCTGTTCTAGAAGAGGTAAAACCTCTCATACTCGCGTTGATCATGCTTGCTTGTGGCAGCTTTTGGATTTCTAACATGATTAGATTTGCATGGTAAGTGGTTAATGCATGGAAAATCATTCTGAGTTTGGACTTTGGAGAAACCTAGATTATAGTAGTACTTGTAAAAAAACAAACGTCGAGGAGAGCCATCCAGCTGAGGCCTTTTCATTAATACCAGTTGTGCTTGTAATTCTGAAACTAGAAATGTCTTTGGTAACACATGCATTACAAGAACATTTGCGTTAAGCATGCTCTTCCATTTCCATGCTTTTCGGATACACATAGAACAAATTTTTATTTTCACTATGGTCTTTGCAGGTGGTTGGTGCAGTTAAAGGAAAGGTCCCTGTTTTATTTGATGGAGGAATAAGGCGAGGAACAGATGTTTTCAAGGCCTTAGCCCTTGGTGCGCAAGCTGTCCTTGTAAGTTCTTCTATGTTCGACTTCCCATCCCGCTCTTCCTAGGATGTGTGTAACACTAATTTTACTATCTTCTACATGAAATTTATAAGATTGTGTGTTCTCAAGACATTCACTTTAACTCCACATGATAGATTGATGTGTGTGTATATATCTACACAGGCACAGACAGGTAAATATAAGAAAAATACATGTATACATATTGAAGCACTGATAGATCATAGATTGCTTGAATTATGTTTGTCTAATACTTTCTCAATTTTTGTGGAGATTGACATATTAAGAGTTGCAGATTGGAAGGCCTGCTGTGTATGGGCTCGCAGCGAAGGGAGAATACGGGGTGAAAAGGGTTATCGAAATGCTGAAGGATGAACTTGATCTCACCATGGCCCTCTCTGGATGCCCTACTCTCAACCATATTTCCAGAAATCATGTCAGAACTGAGAATGAGAGACCCCGGTCCATGCTTTAAAATACTCCAATATTGTTGAATCCTATCATGAATTTGTTCAGATCATTGCTCTGATTAAACAGACTCATTGAAAGGCAAATAACCTCTTTTGCCATCTATCCATTTGAGGCAATCGAGAAAACTGCAACTCGGTATAAATCAAGCACTGTGAAATTTGTCCCTACAATTTAGTTTACCATGAAATTTGTTGTTTCATCTAGGAAAGCAACGTTCACTGTTTAAGGTGATATAAACAAAATTGTAATTTAAGGGGATATATATATATATATCGGAGATTTTCTTCAATAAACAGTTCAACATCTGATTTCCAATATCATGCTCAATACACCAACAGTTTCCTAGTGCATGCATGGCCGTATAACATTTCCCTGTATTTAATATGGCATTGGAATAATATATGTATCATTGCATTAGTAGCTTAGTAACATAATAATAGACATGTTGCTCTTAGCATTATCATCTGCAATATACATACAATAACTACAGAAATATTTGTATCTATGTCTTTTCGTCATCAAGAATTCAACTACCTTTCATCGTATCTCTAGAAGCCATCACAGAGTTCATAACAACAGTTGACACACTCGAAGCAAGCGAGAGCAGTGCAGATTTGTGACAAAACAATCGCGCATTGGTTATTCATATACGAACAAGCTTGGATGAAGCACATGCAACAGCAGCGATCAAGCAGCATGCTGCAGCAGTTGGAAGCAGCCTTGACCAAAATCTCTGCTCCTTCAGGTGAGTTGGGTTCCTTGGTTCCTGGAGCGATATTCTTAGCCGTGGCAGTCAAGTTACCAAAGCCGACACCCAGGCATCCTAGTAAAATTATGTTCTGAATATTCGGATCTCCCTTCGTTGACAGATTTATTTTGTCAAATATCTGGTTAAATTTAAAGAAACTAAGTGAGCACGCCACAGACAGACATTCATTTTCTGTCTTAAATTATATAACAACCAATGTCAAAGGAATAGTAAATTTATCATCTACTCTATTCTTCTATCAGAAATGTTACATATTGACCCAAATTTTATTTTGTAATTATATAACATACCTGGCTTACTACGGTCGATTCGGATACCTTCTTCCCACAGTCAGTCTGAAGTAAAACCAAGCGGGTATACTCACATGGAAAATTAGTTTGTAGACTTATTTTGGCAACCTGCACCAGAAACAGCACAAAAGAAATGGTTAGGTGTATGATTAAAGATATAAATCCGACTCCAAGGAATGAGTACCAAATAAAGCTTAATAGTTTCAGAAAATTACATGCCATAAGAGTGTCAATGGGACCAAAACACAAACCTAAACATGCTAGCCACGACGTGATTGTGTACCTAAATATGCCAGATAAAATGTATCTTGAGCCCCACGGTGTTAAGGTGAAGCGAAGTTTCAAGAAGTTACCTTCTCTTCAAGCTCTTTACTCTCTGACAACCAAGCATGACATGTAATGATATCGATTTGCCTCCTGGCGAGTATCTGACAACGTAACAATTAGAAATGCAGATGCATCAATAACCGTACTTCTATATGTGCATTCTAGAGGGATGAACAATGTGTTGAATTGAAAAGATAAACCAAGGGTTCAAAATGTAAGATAATCTAAAGCAAACAGTGCTAGTTTTATGCAAACAGGTCATTCAACAAGAGCTGGCAGGGGTGAAAGGTAGTCAAGGCAGATTTGTTAAATGGATTAAAATAGAAGTGCTTTCTTCTTGAATTTAACTACTGTTGTGGTAAACAAAAAGATCCGAACAACCGAAAATTCAGCGATATTAACCCCAGGAGTAGAAAATTTACTCTATCAAAAGGCACGTCCTTTGCATTTTGCACTTTCAAATCGGTTTGAAAAGTGCTCATATCTTCCAACATTCCATTAACTTTAATAACATCTGGAAATTCTCCTTTGTATCTGCCGGATACGATCAAAGGACTTCCGAATGAGAGGTCCGGAAGATGTGATGGAAATAACTGCAGGACAAAAAACGAGTAAGATATCTTGCTAACATGGCTAAGAGGATGGTAGATCTGGACAAGCTCTCATGGTATAATAGACGGTAAAATCGAGACTATCATATAGCAGCTTATTTGACAAATGAAAAATGATTCGGGAAATCTGCAAACAACTCCCATGTACCTCAAGAGAATCAAGATGTCGAGGCATGTCCAAGGTTATATTGGCTAGAACAACTGAAGAAGCTGTAGTAAATAATCTCTCCATTCGCAATTCGATATTGTCTAGCCAAAACAAAGGTGAAATCAGAGTGAATAGCACCAGAATCCCTTAATATACCTAATAACGGATTGAGTATCAAAAGCCTATCACACCACATTGTTCCATAATAGTTTAGCCACGAGTTTCCTAATGCATCCTTCAACTAGACTACAATTTGTTTCATAGAAGCTTTCAAGAAAATAAATTCAAAAACTTTGATTCTTGACAGAAACAGAATGCAAATTTGGTCTTGAGCACAGTATCAGAAAAATAAAAGTACTATAATAGAATATCTAATATCACTCAAGTCAAAAAGTTTAGTTCCCATTTCTACCAGCATAATATTCTATTAGTAACATATTACATTAGCTGATGACTTAACTTCTGGCTGAAAAAGGAAGGAAGAATTAGAAAGAAACTAACCTACATCGTAACTGCAATCGTAATGGCCTCTCCCGATTTGAGCCAGCATTTTCAAGAAGTAATGGTTGCAATACAAACCTAGAGAAAGATTTGAACACAAAAATAAGTAATAATGCTGCAAGAATGCGGTAGACAAACAAATATGGCTCAGATGTCTAAGTAGG
Organism: Hibiscus tridactylites; assembly: GCA_958450335.1. Lineage (NCBI taxonomy): Eukaryota > Viridiplantae > Streptophyta > Magnoliopsida > Malvales > Malvaceae > Hibiscus > Hibiscus tridactylites. The sequence goes on along the minus strand of OY288270.1, from coordinate 93,542,949 downwards.
CTGATAAAATACTGAAAGAGTTATTGACAAACTCATCAGTCGACAGTCGTATTGCCACCATAAAAGAAAACTAATAGGGCATTCGAATAATGTGTTTACTTGCAGAAGAGAAATATAATTTACTGCACAAAAATCTGAGATTTAAGGATCTCGAGAATGTACAGACAACTTGCAGTATAAACAAGAGCTATTAAGTTCAGGCATTATGCTAAAGTAGCCTGAAAAAACAGGGAAAGAACTTCAGAACACCTAAAAACTCACCGATGCCAAAAGTACATATACGAGGAGAAACTGATCCTGTACTTGTTAAATAACCTTTCATGGAATTGCAGATCTCTCTTTCATCTTCAACAGATCCATCAGTAATAAGGAAAATAAGAGGAATTGAATCACTTGTGTCAGACAATAACTTCATTGCCTATAATGAAACATAATTAGACAGTAAAACAATTCTATGAGTCATGGAACAGTGAATAATTTACAGATTTCAAAGCTATAATTGTTAATGCTTAACTGGGAATTGATCAGTCACTTGAGAAATGCTAATAAAGTTTAGTACCTGTTTAAGGGGCAGCATGATATTTGTACCACCGTCTGCGGTTAAATTACTACTAAGCCAATGAGTAGCATTTAGGATTGATCCATGAGTAGCAGGCACCATTGTTGACGAGAACAAGTGAACCTCGCTATTGAAAGCGATAATGTTAAAAGAATCTTGAGGGTTGAGCATAGAGAGCGATGCCAATAACGAATTCGTTACGTTCTCAATTGGGCGTCCTTGCATGCTTTCACTTATGTCAACCACAAAAACCACTTCTCTTCTGAAAACCTATCAGGTTCACCTCATGGTATAAGAATAGATGAAATAATATAAAGCACATTGCTTCACCCCATCTAAAAGAAAAGAACATTCGTAGAAACTAACCTTCCTGTTCTGGTTATTTCCAGGGAAAAGATAGAAGAAGAACATCTCCCTTTCATCAAAATCATGCAATGGTGGAGATTGCAAGAGAACCTGACCGAAAATGTCACTCGATGAAACCTGTAAAGGCAGCAGCAGTCAAGCAGGACCAGTTAATTATGCATCCTTGCCTGTTTTATGACCTTCAAAATTCCAAAATAAGTTCATGAAAATGATCTCTTCTCTAAAGATCTTACGGTATAAGCAAATTTGAGGTCTGTAGTTGACCATGCTGGCACTTCTGCTTCATGTATGAAACTTAATTTACCAACCTCCCGACTTAGTTCCTATAAAGTTATAAGAACATGTCATTTCCTCCGGATTTCAGAAGCCAGAATTTTTTCTGAGATTGTCATACCTTCAAAGGGTGGCTACTACATTTGATCAAAAGCTCAGTTCCGGTACAAGAATTAACTTTCAACTGAATCTTTTCTCTCTTGGGGATTTTCCTCCCAACAGGAATGACATATGCCGGAAAACTAAACGGTACATTAAGGCAAAACTGACCATTTTGGTAGGACAACTTCTGTGACCAGCTGACCTTAACTGATATATTAGACCCTCCATCAACCTAGAACATGTTAAGAGCATATGATTCAAGGCTTAGCTCAGTTGGTTAATGTGAATTCAACGTTAAAAGGTAGCATCCAACGGATTTGTGATTCGAATGTCGGTGTTTATGATTCAAAGGGATTAAACCCCACCAAAAAAGAGAAAGTAATTACTTGTGGAATTCTGAAAGTATATATATCGTGTGTCAAGAAGTATCCATGTCCAGATTTGGCAGTACTTTCTGTCTGTTTTGAATCAGCAAATGTGACCCATGTTGATTTATAGGACCTCTCAGTCTGGGAGACGTTAACCTCAACACCTAGAAGTGAACCCTGTTAGCCACACCATGTTTATCTTGAGAATTTGTAAAACAGATAAATGTCACATCAAATTTTGCAGAAGTAAAACAAATAAACATAAAAAAATGTCATAATCTGGTGTATATATGGCCACGGTGAATCTTCACTCATCATGATTTAGACAAGAAAGATTAAGAACAAGGATGGACCGAGTGGGCAACCTTTGAAAATTTGAAATTCGTATTTAAAAATTTGTTTAAAAAATTTATGTATTTTTTATTGAAAATTTATTTTTGGCCTCTTAAAATTTTATAATTTCGCTCATAGAATTTTATAGGTTCGCTACTTAACATAAAATCTTACGTTAATCCCTAATTAGGATACAGTAAAAAAAAGTAGGTGCATATAGCTTTCTAAAGTATGATTCTTGGTGAAAAGGACCAAATTCAAAGGGCAATTTTTTCTTTGCCTCAATTATTGCTAATCAAACGAAATGGCCCACACTATGAAATAAAAATCTCGATTTGGCTATACAATTTGATCATGCTGATAAATGGATTTTAAACTTAATTATGGTAAACATTAAAATAATCATCTTTTCAGCAACAAAGTGACAAACTGTCCCCCACTTGTATATAAAGTAAACAATATTAATAAACTTTAATTAGTACTAAAACCATTGATAATGCCTTTTCAGTTACCTGCTGTCCCATGGGAATAGCAATTCGGCAATCACATCTCCGGCTGGCCATTACACAGTGAACGCGCCACGCGCTGCTAACGGAAACGACGGCGGTATCCATACAACACTCCACTTCCATGGAAACCTCATGCATGTGTAACGGAATCAACGCCGGCGGGTCGCACCGACCGTGCACGTATGGTTGGTAGCTAGGGACGTCGGGGTTATCCACCATGGCCGGTTCGGGAACTACCGCGTACGCCATCACCTCCGTCGGAAGGCAACTCTCCGTCTTCGATGACAACGACCTCGACATTACTGCCGGAGCCGGTGAAGCGCCTTTGCCATAATAAAGCCGCTTTGATAACACGAGGCCACAGGTGACCGACGTCGAGAACTCTCCGGCCATGACTTTGATGTTGCTTTTTGTCTTCTCCGGTGAGTTTATAGAAGCTGAAAAGGCAAACTCCTTTCGTTGGTGAGTGCTTTAAATGAATGTGGAGACAAGAGGTAAACTGTTTGTGTTTTTAAAATGCAGTTATAAAGATGGGAAGATGGATTTTCTGATGCTAATCGATCATACATGCCACGTGGAGAACTCGCGGGTTTTATTACAAGAGTGTAATACAATTATATTCCATCTATTTAGCAACTAGCTTATAACGGATTATATTAACTCATAATTAATTATAAATTATATAAAATTATTTAATTAGTTAGTTATATTAATTGATTATATAAAAATGTTTGATAAAATTAATCGATATTAGCTACTTGTTTGAACAAACAAATTGACCTATAAAGATATTATTATATTTGATATATGTTTAAATAATTCATTAGTTATCAAAATTTAGTATCTATCGATATTTATTAAAAATTATGAAAAATATTTTTTATTTGTAAAAATATTAAGTTTATTGGAACGATGTATATATTAATTTTTAATTTATGAAATTATATTTTTAATAGAATTTTTTAAATTTAATTGATTTTGAAGTATATGTTATAATTTCATTTATTTATAAAAACATATCAGAATGTGTTTTACTTCATGCCAGAAAAGTTTTATTCATCACAAACATGTTCCTAACTATATTGTCACGCTTGAGAAGAGGCAAAGACATTAATCTCACATCGAAAAAAAATGTAGGTTTTGATATATATAAGCAGTGTCGTTGTACATCATATCAGACATTTCTTTTAAGAAGAAGGTAATAGTCTTGTGACAATATGCTTTAAAGCTAGGGTGATTACCAAAATCTACCAAGGCATACATGAACGGATGGAAATCGTCTGTCCCTTTTATGCCCCACTTAAAAATAATGAATTTATGGTTTAGAGTTTAAGGTTATAGATAATGGTTAGGGTTTAAGAAATTAGGGGTATGGTGTATTTTGTAGGGTGTAGAATTTAAGGTTTAGGATGTAAAAATTAAGGTTATAGTTTAAAATTTAATTTTTAAGTGATTTTTAATATAGGGAATATAAAAAGGCATGATTAGAGGACAAATTTCTTTTACGGTACATGAACATTCTACAATAATTTTTAATATTAATTTCTCAATCATCAAACCATACTTAGCATACAAACACACAAGATGTAAAATCGTTATATTCATAAATAGGCAAGAAGCATTTTAAACTTGGAAATTGTACAAATATGTTTAAAATCACGAAAGTCAACTCTCTCCAAGTTTCCCTTTTTCCTTTAGCTTTGAAAGTATGTTTGTCCTCTTTCACTAGTCAAACAAGTGTAAAGCCAAATGAATATATTAAATAAGGCTTAAAGCCTTAAAAACATTTTTCACCGCCTTTCTAACAAGTAAGTGAACTTTTCTTGAAACTCTTGAAATGTTGATTACAAATCTAATTTTCTTTAACCTCGGATGCTAAGGTTGATGTTTTTAATGGTTGATGGCTATAGTTTTTGAGGAGGGACAAGAAGATGGTGCAAATGGGTCATATTTTCTATCTTGGGACAAAATTGAATTAAAAGAGAGTTTTACCTTTACTAAAGAAATTGCTCAAATTTTTTCATAAATCCTTCCACTAATTTTTCTTATCAAAATTTCTTGGGAAAAATACTCCATTTACAATCATTTGGAAAAATACTATCAAGGGCAAGTTTAAAACTCGTTTTTAGCTAAACGCAAGTTATGTATTATGTGTGTAGGTAAAAAAATTATTAAGGTCATGTTTGGTAAACAGCGGTTTGGGCAATAATTAGAGGTTTGACTAGTCAAATCTGCTAATATTGATGTTTGGTAAATAACAGATTGAAAGAGCGGATTGTGATGAAAAAGTTAATTTTAAAAAAGCTCGTAATATGAGTTTTTGATATTAGATGTTTGATATTAGAATTGTAATGACTCTTTTACCCTTAACAATTATCAAAAATCTCCAAATAACCTAAATCAAATAATAATATTTTTTTTTATAAATAATAACATATTAAATATTGGACTTATTTGTTGTTACTACTAATTTATATGGTGACATTTTGTAATTTAATTCTATTTTTTTATTATCACATGTTTATATGTGCATATAAAAAATTTAATAATTATATAAATAATAAATTAATATATAATTCTTTCAAATATGTTTAGGAAATTTATATTAAAAAATATTTTTTACAAATTTAATTAATATTTATTAGATACAAAATATTAATAACTGATAAATTATTCAAACAAGTATTAAATATAATCATGTTCTTATATGTCATTTTACTTGTTTAAATAATCAAACAACTATCAGCTATCAGTTAATTTTACCAAACACTTTTATACAATCAGCTAATACAATCCGCTAGTCAAATCAGCTATCAGCTATCCGCTAATTGCCAAACAGGGCCTAAGTTTTTTTACACAAAACTCGCTTTTAGTTAAACGAGAGTTTGAAACTCATTTTTAGCTAAACGCGAGTATACCTTATGTGTACCGAATGAGATACTTTCCAAATGATTTTAAAAATAATATTTTTCCAAAAAATTTCTTAAAAAAATATCCAACCAAGTTAGCATTTTTAAAACACCTAAAAACATTTATTAAAATATGTATTTTTTATATAAAATATTTATGTCATAAACACCATGAAAATGACAATAAAAAATAATGGCTTGGGATGAAGTTGAGTGTAGGTGGGGTTTGTCCTATCCCCTACTACATTCATAATTGTCTTGATTTTACTCGGAACTACTTTACATTACATCTAAGTAAATGAGTAAAGTTGAATATGGAAAACGAAGAATTAGGTCTGGATTATTGATAAAAAAATATATATATAAGAAAATAAATGGTGTTGTATTATATGAATTTTAATTTTTGTTAGATTCGTTTTTCATTCAAAATTCAATCTATCAGTACATAATAAACTGGTAAAAAAAATTAAAATTTGAGGGCTCCATTTTAATAAGATGTATATTATCCCTTAAATTTTCGAACCACCTATAATCTAAGTAGGTTAATGTACTTTTTAGCTTCTAACTTCCACTTTGATATACAATTTGCTCCCTTATTCTTTTGTTGGTGCAATTTAACTATTGACTTCTGCTTTAGAATGCAATTTTGGCCATTAACTTTTTCTAGGATGCGATTTTACCCCTTATTTTAGTTTTGATATGCATTTTGACCCCTAAATTTTTAACATAAATTTATCCTTAATTAAGTATTTTAATTCATATTAAATTAAAATTTGAAATATAAAACATAACACTTTAGATAACTTTTAATTTATAAATAAAAATTTTAATCAATGTATTAAAATTCTTCAAAAATAGTCAATGACCAAATTGCATATCAAAACTAAATTCGGAGGTCAATTTACAACTTAAAGTCAAATTCAGCCAAAAAAAAAAGTCGAAGGCCAAATTGCATATAAAAGTCAAAGTCATAGACCAAAAGGTACATTAACCCTATATATATACACACATATATGATATATACTAAAACTAAAATTAAAAGTCAACGATTTCTGAAGCAAGTGGTTAAAAGTTTTTAATTGACACATTTCTCTCCCTTTAGATTGTGGGTTCTAAATCCATTAGGAACAAAAATTCCCTTCCAGGGACAGAGCTAGGATTTGAAGTTGGGGGGGCAAAACATAAATTTTGAAAGGTGGGAGGGGCAAATTCACAATTATCTCAATTTTTCCCAGAAAAATATAAAAAATAAAAGGGTAAAAAAAATTTCCCACTACCGGGGGGCCACAGCCCCTCCAATTGGAGCTGTGGCTCCGTCACTGTTCCCTTCTCTCTTCTCTAGATAGAAATTATTAAAAATAGTAATTTAAAAAGATGCAATGGAGTAAAAAAAGTTTAATATAAAATTACCCTGTACAATAGTTTATTTTTCATTTTTCTGTATGATTTTTCTCTGTAATTCTCTATACTATCATTGTATTCGGTTATACGCTTATACTATCATTGTCTTATATGTTACCATTATGGTATTTTTATTAAAAAGTTAGATATAATATTAAAAAATGTCCATAATGTTTAAATGAATTGCCATTTTGATCTTAATTTCTTTTTGAAGCAATTTAAACCTTAACATTTTATTTTGGGCAAAATGACCTTTTTACGGATAAAAATTATTAGTCAACTAATGGTAAATAAATTGAAATGACGCGAAAAACTTTCATGGCAATGCACATCGCGATAGCAGAGCCATATAGGTAAATATGCGAAAAACCTTTGGATCGTCTTCAAAATCGGCATAGACAACTGTAGATGACCCCACCTGTGATGTAAAAATAATTATTATATGGTCTGAAGAATGCGACACAAAATAATTTATTACTTTGGACTACCTCACGAAGTCAAGAACCAAGAAAAAAAAAAATATATATATATATATAATTAACATCATTAAAAATTTAACTAATGTTATTTGTCATGCCTTAATAGATGGTTAAAAGATCGGTTCTTATCCTGTGTATGAAGCATCTTTAATATTTATAGTCAACCTCTATTCTTGATATGGGCAAAAAAAAAACGTATAATTAATTTTTTTTGATAAATACTAGTTAAGAGAATGAATGTTCTTGTTGGATCTTAAATTCGAGACTTAAGGGAAGGAGAATGAAACAATTGAACAGCTCTAACCAACCGGCTATCAACGCTTGCAATGGAAAACAAAAAAAACCAGTTAATACTTTAAAACTGAATTTAAGAAGTGATTTCAGTGTATAACATGATACATTTTTCTTCGATAAATTGAAAATTGAGTTAAAATAATAGTCTAAAAAGAGATGTAAATAATATAAGATATTCACAAGGAAAAAAATTTCATACTTAAAACTATTAATCTCTTATTAAAAAAAAACTCTTTCATTTTGAGATTTCATTTAAATTATATTTTAAATTATTTATTTTTTAAAAATAAAAAAATCATAGAACATAAATATTATTTTTCATTTTTAAAAATTATCTTCTATTTTTTTAAATGAATTGATGCCCTTTATCATATCCATTCAATTATAAACGCTATAGATAGTTTTGATATAGTTAGCACAGCACTTTATTCCCTTCAAGAAAATAAATAAAAACAGAAATAGAAATTCAACGCTTAATTCAAACGGCTTATTGGCTAACCATGTGTGTTTTTATAGTATAATAATTTCATAATGGAACTGTAATTTGAAAAGATAAAAGGAACTCAAAGATTTTTTTATCAGCAGTGTATGTATGACTTTATTAAAGAGGTAAATTCGCCCGAAATTTAAATTACATCGCTTTTTTTTACTATTTATTTTTCTAATTTAAATGTTTAATATTTTATTTGGTAATTATTCTCGATCACTCGTTAAAAAACGGTTATCTTCAACTGGCGAGTTCTTTAAGCTTTGATTTTTTTACCCAATTTGTCATTACAAGCAAAATAGAAGTGTTTTATGACTATTTTTCAGAGTTTGGCTCTTGGTTTCACTTTTTGTATAGATTAATTTTCGCCATTAAAGTGTTTTTAGACATTTTTAAGACTTGAATTTTCTCAAAATCGAAGTGTTTAAGACTTAAAATTGTTTGATCTCTAAAAAATGAACAAAATTTTAAATTTCTCCCTTAACTTTATATTTGTTTCCCTAAAAAATTAAAGGGATGAAAAAAGATGAGCAAAGACCACGTGTCACGTATTTATTGAAAAATTATTTAACAAGCGACCTAAAATGAGTTCGAAATAAAATGCCATGCTCTTACTTTAACAAAAAAAATAAACACCTAAAAACGATATAAATTAAACATTCATCTTATTATAAAACATTAATATTTTACAAAATATTAATTCATTATTAATAATTTCTTTGTTTTATGTTTCACTTCTTATGATAAATATTTATAATATCTCAAAATATTCACCGAAATGAATCTCAAGATAATATTTAAAAGGCTTAAACTAAAAATTGTTGTCTAAAGTATACTCTTTTCGAACTTTAGGTGCCTAAAGTATTATTTTGTAAAAATAGGTGCTCGAAATTTTTAAAATTATAATTTTAGGTGTCTGATCATTAGTGGGTGTTAAAAAAAATCTTAATCAATCAATGCTCGGCATGTGACACTAATTTAATTTGTTTTAATTTTTTTAAAAGAAAAACACCCAAAAAATTTAGTCTTCATAAATTCCCAAAATTTTGTAATTTTTATAAAACAGTCCCTAAATCCCTAAAATCTCTCAAATCCCCAAATTGTCGTCACTTTTACAGCCGATCGCCGCCCCTAAGCCTATCCTTTGGTCGTCGGACCTAGCCGGTCGTTTTTCCCATAACGGCGTCACTAGAAACAATGAACGGTGTGGCAGCTGAACGTCGATTTCGCGTTTGATGTTCGACGTTCGTCTGCCACGTCGTTCATCGTTTTCGGTGACGTCGTGATGGGGAAAACGATCGGCTAGGTCCGACGAACAAAGGAGTAGGCTTAGGAGCGGCGAACGACGGTGAAAGCTATGACAATTTTGGAGTTTGAGTTTGGGAGATTTTACGAATTTAGGGATTGTTTTGTAAAAATTGTAAACTTTCAGAAATTTTTGAAAATTGAAGAAAAAATGTTTTAATTTTGAAAAAAAATAAAATAACATGCCACGTGTCAAGCGCTGGTTGGTTAACAATTTTTTTTAACACCCATCAATTGCCAGGCACCTAAAGTTGTAACTTTTAAAACTCAAGTACTTATTTTTATAAAACAATACTTTAGGCCCCTAAAGTTTGAAAATATATACTTTAGTCAACTATTTTTAGTTTAAGCCTATTTAAAATTAAAAATTCTAAGAAAAAGTGGGTTGGGTTGGTGCCAAATATGACAAGCGTCCAAGGGAGGCTTGATTTGATGGAATGTGTAAAATGTCAAACATTATTGAATGGACTACAAATCTATACGTCAATACAACTCTATTAAAATTAGGTTTGGTTGTCCTTCATTACTTTTTTATAAAGTTTAAAAATGATTATTGAATTATGTTAAAATAATTCTTATGGTCACTAAATTTTGTATTTGTGTACAAAATAATTATTGAGTTGGTTAATTATCGTTTATCGTCATCGAAGATGATACGTGACATATTAAATTTATAAATAATATTATATTTAGCCAATAAATTATAACTGAAATTTCATTTTTAATATTTCTCTAACATTTCTAAATAATAACCCTTAACAAATTAAAAATAAGTAAAAGTATTTTTACAACTGACTATTTTTTATATTCCTATTCTGGATATCATACTACAAGTAATAGCTGAAATGAATTTTGCTTGCATCAATAGGGTGTTTTTTTGTAAAATCAAATTATAAATCCTTGATGAAATCAATATACAAGGATGGATCTTTTCATTTTCAGTTTCTGCAATTGTCAAAGCACAAAGCTCTAACCTTTGCCACTAAATGGTTGAGTGTAGCTTCTGGTATTCTTACCCTGTATTGTTGCTGAGTGTGTTATTCTTATTTTTGCCTAGTTGCGATTGTTGTTATGAAATATATGACTTTTTTAGATATATTTCTACTTATTTAATTTTTTTAGAATTATTACTTAGAAATATTAACAAAATGTAAAAATTGTTGTCATTGAGTGGTTAAATGAAATATTATCTATTCATTTATAAAATGGGTTAATTGCAGCACACATCCCTGAACTACGACCCTCATTCTAAGTTTGCCGTTAAACTTTTCAATGTTCTAATTTCATCCCCAAACTATGGCTCTTATTCTAAAGTGGTCCATAAACTTTTGAACATTCAAAATTCAATATCAAATTATGACTCTCGTTCTAATGTGGTGTAATAGAGGCGGACCATAAGTTTTAAAGCCGCACCTTGCCTAGAGTGAGGATAGAAGTGATGGAACTCTCTATCATTAGTTGAGATAAGAAAAATTCTTATCATCTCACTGACTGGTTTCTACTTCTTAACAAGTAATTTTCAAAAGAATTAGTGAACATTGAAGAAGCTTCGATAAGAATATGGTTCGACCTCGAACCTACACATAAGTTTTTTCTTTGTGGTTTGGGCATCAATGGTAGAACAATTTTCGCAGCCTCGCATGTTTTGAAGCCGTTGGAGATCTCAATTTCATCAGTCAGGCCTATTTTTTTTTTGTCTATGATATGATCACGGTGTGTATCCATCTTCAACCGTGGGCACGAATTCGGCTCCATAATCCCAACCCACAACCCGTAGCTCCCATAATATAGTACATTTCTTCCAATTCAGCAACCAAATATAGTTCATATGAATTGAATTCAACCCAATTTTATTTGTATTTTTTTTATAAAAAAATTCTAAAAATTAAAAACCAAAATAAAATTTTAGTTATAGGTGAGAGTCAAATGAGATATTATACACCTTTGACAGACTTTTTTTATAAATTTTAAAAGTTCAATAATTAAAAAATTATTTGGACATAATTTAAGGATAATTTTTAAACTTTATCCTTATTTTTTTCATCAATGCACTTAATAACTATTCATGATAATGGACAAAAAAGTAATAAATTCGATGGTAACCCATTAAAACTATCATCTAAAGGGTAAGAATTTGTACTGTGGATGTGCTTCTGAAATCATGATTAGTGTTACCATATGTATTGAAATCTTGCAGATTTTGAAGCCTGCTTTTACAATACAGTAGCAAGGATACCCTGTCAACTGCAACTGGAGCTGTAGTTCTATTAAAATCTTGCAGATTTTGTTGTGCAAAGCGGTTTAGCATTGTTTCAGAAAAGTGTTTTTGGAACCAAAAGCATTTTAAAACCATAAACAATGCTAGAAAAATAATATCTTAAAAAAATTTGCATTTAATAAGTACTTTTCAACCCATACGCACATTGTGAAGCGATAGCAGCTGCTTCATGGATAGCCAAGCTTACTAAATGCCTGGTTTGCCATTTGTGTTTATAAATTCTTCTTGTGACTATTTTGAGATATCAAATTATTTTAATCAAATGAAAGTTTAGACACTAAATTAATAAAAAAAAAAAAGCTCTTGAGATATCAAACCGAGAATTTAGCTATTGGACAAATGACAATGACTAAAATAAGTATTGAACCAATAAAATAATAAAACATAAAATGGTTTGATTTTCAAATGCAATAAATAAGGGATAATAGCATTTAAAGAAGAAAGAGGTGGAGAAATGAATGAATAAGAGGGAGATAGGAACAAGAGTTGATGTTATGGGTTGGATATAGATGTTCTGTCACAAAGGAAATGGGGAATGGCCCATAATTTAAGTGAGAGACTTAGGGCACTTGGTGAAGGCTATATATAAGTGTTGTACTTGTCGATGCTTTCTTTACTCTTTAGCCTCGACAAACCTTGGTCCATGTGTTTATAAAAACAAGTACCAAGCTATGTTTTATCGAACAAAATTCGTATATCCATTTTTTATGTCTTTTTATATATTTTATTAATAATTTTATGACATATATATTAATGTTTATTTTTCACCGTTTTATTGATAATATACATGACATAAAATTATTGGTGTGACATATAAAGGGTGGGGAAATTCTATTATGCTTTTTAAAATTAGTTTATTTTAATTTTCTCTTATTTTTTATTGTTAACTTTCTGAGTTAATGTCCTGACTTCGTCTTTATCCATAAGAGTGAAAACAACTTAAAAATATGAATTATCAACAGAGTTTTTTATAAAACTATTTTTTTTAAAATATTTATGAAAAAACTTTAAAAAGTTTATCAAACAATATTAAAAAATCATAAAACAAACCCATTTAATCGAATCAAAACTTAAAATTAATATAAATAAATCGAATGTTAAATTGAAATAATTTAATAAACTAATAATGGAGTAAGAACTAAGAAAAGGGAATGAAAGGGGTTGCGTGATTTGCACTGTTTTTCAAACCAATAATTGAAGGTTTGATAACTCCACTACTCTTCCCTTACACGTGGTTCATTTTTTTACGTATACAATTTTCTAAGCTTTGAATTATGAATTATGAATTATGAATTATTCCCCGCTTTTTACGGGATTTTTAATTTTTATATACAAAATTAATAAATATAGTAGTAAATCTTTAGATTGTAATAATATTACTTTAATTAAATTATCACAGCTACTCTAGAAAAACATACCATAGTTGATTTTTTGGTCAAATTCACAAAAATTTAATCATGCTTCTTTCGATTATTAATTCTTTTATAAAAAAAAACATATATTTAAAACATGTTTGACGGAATGTTTTAAAATGTATTTTCTTATATTTTAATTAATAATAAAGTTTAAATAATAAAAAATCGACTAAAATATTAATATTCGACGCTTTTACTTCGTCACTGAACAGTGAAATTTGAAGTTAGGTTAATTGCTTTTGCTAGGATATATATTTACTTCATCATTTAAAATTAAATTAAAAATAGATAATAAAATGATATTTACTTTAACCTTTTCCCGGTCAATCGAATAAGACAAAATTGACTGTGAATCAATATGCGAAGCATACACTGTAAACATATCATTCGTAAATAAAATAAAATATTTTAAAAATGGTCATTTTAAAGAATTAATTTCACTTTTTTTAACATATGTTACCATCTTAAACGATAAAGTTTAATTAAAGTTGAAATTCCTTAAAATTCCTTAAAAGTATATGAAGATTTCTTAAAATCAACTTTCGAGATGGGCTCTAAACATGATTTATAGTTTTTAATTATACTTTGTTTTTCTATTTTGGTACATTTTTTTTTACTGATATCAGTCTCTAAACTATTATTTCTTACAACTTATTCAAATGTAAGAAAACTAATAAAAGGGTGACACCTAATATATTTTTGTTGGGTGTTGTCAATTTATTAGGAAAACTGAATACAAAATATAATTCAAACACTAGTGAAGGACTTCCTCAAAAGATTTTTTTGCTTCTCTAGGGAAGAATCTGCAGTTTAAAGGATGATCTGCTCTGTCTCATCGGTCATTGTTGCATGCTTTATGCCGACCACATCAACTCGACCCCTCGGAATTTCCGTCGAACGTTTTGTTGGTCCGAACGTTCGACTCCGTCTCAACCACTACTGCCTCTGCCATAGTTAGGGTTTTCTGATTCCATCGAAATTGTTTGGTGCCCTATATTGTATTATCTCGGGCCTATAATGTCCTTGCTCTGTTTTATGTTTGCACTTTAGTCCTTCATGTATGTTTTGCCTTGATTAATGAAGTTTCTTAATCTTTGATAAAAACATGTCCAGAAGGGGAATCTTCGAAGTTGTCTCTTACACGTTTTGGGTTGCACGTGGCCGAAAATGACTGGTTGGAAAGGTGGTGCGAACTTCGCCTCCACTCCCCAAAGTTTGCTACAAGTTGATAATGCTTGGCTGGCAATCCACAGATCAACGTCCAAGATTCATTTACAGCAATTATTGGTGACGTGGAATATACTAGAGTCCACCCTTTAAAGTTTCAATCATTGGGGCTCTCTTTCTCACGAGTTAAAAATGTCTTATAATTTAAGACTAATCTTATTCCTATTTCCTATTATAATTTTCTAATTACTATTTTTATTTATAAATTAATTAATTTTGATAGAATTTTATAAAAATTAAAGACGATTTTTTCAATTTAATAATCTTGATATTTGGTCCATTTGGTCAAGAACGACATCTTAAGTTTAATAGTAAGATTTGTCCATTCGTAATATATGAGTGTATTACATTAGCTTATTTCTGTTAAGAGTTGTATAAGTTAATACCAATAGTAACTTTTAAAAACATATTTAATATTAAGTTATATTACACCTACGATCTAAATAAGAAAAAATATGTTGAATTATAAAAAGTTATTCAATAAAAAATTTAAGATGGATTGATAAATGATTTGCAAAAAAATTAATCAAATCTGTAAGATGTATTAATTGATCGAGTGATCAATAATGCTCATATTACCCCATTTTGTATGGTTGAATCTCAGTATTTACATTGATAATGTAACTATCTCTTCACTCAATAAAAAAATTTAAACATGTGTTCAATCTTAAGGTGATTATAAGATAATATTTGTTTATACCGTTTTTTAACTCTTTGATAAGGCACACATCTTAGTAACAAAATTATTTAAACATGAGTCTCCTAAAATAAACATTATTCTTTTTTCATGTGCACCCCTTGTTGAATTCTTCAATATCTTAAAATAAAAAAATACATGGATGACGTATTTTGTATGTAAGTACATGATCATGATCATTTCATTTAACTGGTAGCATTAAGCAACAAAATTTATATATTTTTGGGTCCCCCATTTTTCTCTCATTTATTACAAGTTATAACCGCTTCTGAGGGCGGAATTGTGTGGAAGAGAAACAAAAAGCAATCTCCTGGTTTCTCTGTTCATAAGAAAGATTTAGTCTTTGGCCTTCTTCCTTGGGTTTTTGTACAGTTTGTTTCAAGAGAAAACCAGAAAAAGGGAAGGGAATTCAAGGAAATGATTTTCATGTCCAAGATTTTCTTCACTGCAGGAAAGCTAGAAGAAGGAGAGTGGGAAAAGGAGAGATAATAATAAGTAAACATCACTTTCTCCATTTGCCCGAACAACAACCCCATAGTTTTGTTTCATCTTCTGGTAATTCTTCTCTGTTTATGGTGTTCTGCTTTGTTTTATAAAGCTGTTCTTATTCGATCAATTTAATCACGTTTATGTTAAAAGTGAATATGAACATAATCAGTTGCATTTAGATTAATGATGATTATCTTGTATGAACGATCAAGAAAAAGAATGATAATTTATTGGTTTAGTTGTTAATAATGCAAACGCCAGCTAAATGTTAGGTAAGCTGTAACATATGTTAAAGGTCAACGTTGTTCTTTCACTTCCTTTTCACCAGATTCACACCAAACAGAAATTAAAGAGCCAAAAGAAGAATAATTTGCTATTTTAGGGAAGAAATCCACCAAAAAACATAACTTTTTCAGAAACCAAAGTTTTGTTTGTTTATTCGCCTTACTTATGCCTTGTTGTATTGCTTGTCTTAAACAGGGCTAATTGGCAATGCCTGCGACAGTAATCGGTGATGCCATGGTGGTGTCTGCAGCAGAAACTCAAGCAACAGCAGCAAAACCTGTTCCACAAATTGAGGTTGAGTTTGTCAAGTGCGATTGCTGCGGACTGACCGAAGAATGTACCCCGACATATATCGAAAGGGTACGAGAACGATATGAAGGTAAATGGATATGCGGCCTTTGTACCGAAGCTGTGAAAGATGAGATTGTAAGGACACAGAGGCTTATTAGTACTGAGGAAGCAATGGCAAGGCACATGAGTTTTTGCCAAGAATTCGTCTCCTCCGGACCGCCGCCTGATCCTACGGTTCATCTCATATCTGCAATGAGAAGTATTCTTAGAAGGAGTTTGGATTGTCCAAGAGGTTTAAGATCAACCCCGAGTAGCCCTACGAGAAAGGCCGGTGAAATTCGGGGTTCGGGGCTTGCTCGGTCCGAAAGCTGTTTCCCTGCCCTCTCCGGTTGAAAGACTATAAGAGGCAATGGAAGTGAAAATCTGGGGGAAGCCAATTTCGTATGCATATATGCTTATACTGCAAAGCAAATATAGAGAAAAGACTTCCTCCTGTGTGATTGCGTCCTTAATTTGTAGCAAACAATTGAAGATGATGAAATTATGGAACAAATTGAGGTTTAAGTTCAGAGATTAGAAGCTTATGTAGAATTTTAATGTCTAATATAGAACTTTTGTGTTCAAGGTTGATCGTTAAAATATTAATCGAAAAAAAATATTAACAAAATTATTCCGTGAATCATTCTCAGCAACTCATCCATAATTCTATCTAATTAAATAAAACTACATTATCTTTATTTTTCACATAATATTTTCTTATAAATTAAAATCTACAAATATCTTCTTCCTCGTAACTCATATATTAATTCTAATCTATTAAAAACTGTAAGATTATATGTTCGTTTGATCCCATTCTACTCGTCAACAAATTCTATATCAAGGGCACAAAATCATTGGTTTAAAATAAGTGGGTGTATAGACAAACATGAAAGAATATAGAAGATGTTCACCATTATTGCAGATGAGTGAGAAGCAAATGGAAGGTGTTGCTGACAGGTCTGCATCGGCCAGCGTAAAGAGTTGACAGACAGCAGATTCTGGAAATGGAAATGGAAGGAGAGTGCATGCATGAGTGAAAGAACAAGTAGGGTATTGGATTCTGACTGGCCCCACCAAAGGACACATCATCTCCCTCACTTGCTTTGTTTTTTTATGATCAAACGTACTTCCCAAAGCTGTGTGATGGATTTTGGAAAAGTATAGGTCTTGGATTAATGGAATACTAGCAAAAAATACTGGGTTTCAGTTTTCTGCTCGCCTCTCATTTTTTTCTTTCTAAAACGAGACAGATAATGGAACACTAGGCTCAAATGTTCTTTCTTACCATATATGGTGGTAATTATGATTCAACTTGTATAATTCATGATGAATTTTAGGATAAAAATCATATGTCCCTTTTCGGTACCTCTATATTTATACCTCACGCTCAAAATTAAATTTAAACTTTAAAATTTAAAGTTTTAGATTAAGGTTTATGGTAGTACATGGTATAGAGTTTAAAAATTAAAATTTAATTTTGTAGTATTTTTTAGTATTGAGACATAAGTAGAGGCACAAAAAAAGAGAAGATTTTTATTCGAATTCTATAGTTCTTGTGAAACTAATGTTCGGAGCAGCCCGCTGCTCTATTTTTTTTCTTATCTCTGATCACTTAAAAAATGGATTAATATCCTATACACTGGCGGTGGAAAATAAAGTTTTCACAAGCGAATTTATTTAGGGGTTTAGGGTTTAGTTTAGGGTTTAGGGTTTAAGGGTTTAGGTTGTATGATTTAAAATTTAGGATTTATGGTTAGAATTTAAGGTTTGAAATTTGGGGTTGGGGGTTAAATTTTTAGGGTCTTAAGGTTAAAATTTTAAGTTTTAAATTTAGCCTTGAAAATAAGCATGCTTGTGTAATTTTTTTACACTGGTAGTGTATTAAATATTAATCCTTAAAAAAATTGTATCTTTTAAAATACTGATAAAAATCAACCAACTAAATTTACTTACAGTTACACCAATGTATGGATCACTTCCTAATTCTTTATAAAAAAATCAATGTATGGATCACTTCTTAATTCTTTATAAAAAAAAAAACTCGTTCCTAATTCTTTATATAAAAAAAAACTCGTTGTCTATGCATAAAATCCTGAACATTTTTCCTAAACTTGAATTTTAACTCTATTAATTATTCCAAAATTCTTTTAAATACATATAAATATATTTCACATAAATGATAACAAACATATTCACCCACCCGAACGTCACCTAATATATACACATATAATATAAATAAAATTATATTTCATTTTTATTAAATAACCTTATTCATATGACGGATGCAAGATAGGCGGATGTGAGGTGCATAAAGTCTCAAATCCATACCCACTACCAACAAGTATGACTTTTGACATCCACAACTGTTTACTACCCACCAAACTCATACAATACTCTTGCCCCAACTGGGGTAGAACGATACAAAATCTGCGAAATTATACTCGTATACAGAAATGCAAATTCAAAAGAAATGAATCGTGTAAAAGAAACGTAGAATTGGAATTAAAACACGCGGGAAAGATGTTAAAAATACAAAGAAGTACGCAAGTTCAATAACGTGCTTCTGTAAGCAGATACACTAGACCTGACTGTTCTCACAGTCTGAATTTTTAGTAACAAGTTTGTTTTAGGAATTACTGGTTCTTTCATTGCAAGGCCTAGGAAGAACCTTATGCCCATGCCATTATTTCTCTTCTTCTATTCCTTTTTATTATATGTCACTATTCATATGGTTTTTGGCCAAAATTATGTGAACCAAATCCCAGATTATCTAGAGCATAAAAGATCGGGGCCTATCGACGATCGCTTACCAACAATGACGGCATCAATGGTCTTGCAGGAACGCGAAACTGGTTCGTTAGGCCCCACCCTGCATTTAAAAAATGGTACATACATAAGAAAAGTTAACATGAGGGGGAAATAGTTAAATGCTACTATCTGAAAATGGTTAATATGTGCTTTGACCATGTATGGGTGGATTCCTAGCCGAAATTGATTCCTTGTGCCAGCGGCAACTCGTTCCCGTAGTTTATTGTGCTGCCAAAGTCATCAAACAAATAGTTCATTGGGAATGTTAACAGAAGAATATCAAACACGGAAACCACACTATAGAAACTAACCACAACGCTGGTAAACAATTGAACGAGGAAATGGAGTTCATAATCATGTTTTACCAGGTTGAGCGTCGCATATATTGTTTCCAAGAGTCGCTGCCAGCTTCACGGCCTCCTCCTGTAGCCTTCTCACCACCAAAAGCACCTCCAATTTCAGCCCCATTGGTTGGTATGTTCACATTAACAATACCAGTATCACTTCCTTGTGGCCTGCACACGAAATTATGCGAGAAGCATGATTTATATATTATAATTCCATAGCTATATGAATTAACAATCTAAAGTTTCGTGTTAGTGCGTATATGAACAATAATAAACAAAGTTTTTGAATATAAGTAGAAACTGAAGAATTTATTGATTAACAAGACACCGGTGGTAAAGAGACTCACCCAATCCATTTGAAAATGTATTCAGGTTTACGAGTGAAGATGGAGCTGCTCAATCCTTGAGGAACAGAGTTGTTTATTTCAATTGCTTCTTTCAAAGTCTGCAAAATTCGTCAAGGTTTCAGAAGGCAGCTCATTGCATAGCGCTAGAACATGACAGACGGTGTTCAAAGTGTCTCCTATGAAGATGGGGAAATTTTGAAAGACGAGGCTACCTTAAATTTCATGACATAAAGAACTGGTGCAAACAACTCTTCTTTAACAACGTCAGCATTTGGAGAAATCTCAACAATTGTAGGCTGCACAAAGTTCCCCTCAGACTCTATTATACCGCCACCAGTAAGAATCTTTCCCCCCTGGGAAGCATCACAAGATGGAATAAGGCCAGAACAGAAAAAATACAAAACAATTGAAATTCAGACCAAGTCTGAGCATAAGCTTCATACAGCGATGCTATGCAGAGAGTTTCAAGACTACCTCCAACACTGTTGAAAGTCATCAATATGAGAGTCCATGACTCACATAATAGTTACGTGAAAGACAGGGCCAATGAATTCATAAAAAAATAGACCCGAGCTTTAAGTCATTTAACTCTTTACCAACACTCAAAAATTATTTTATAGATAGTAGAACAAGGCTAGGAGTGAAACAACAAATAAATAAAGAACACACCTGTGATTTGATTATCTCTATTCCTTTCTCAAAGTTCTTCTTTGAAGTCGGAGTATGCAGTGGCCCAAGCAAGGTACCCTTTTCTAATGGGTCCCCTATTTTAACTTGTTTGTACACATCAAGTAGCTGGTCAACTACAGTCTGATATATATTTTCATGAACAAGCTTCAATACAAACAAAGAGAAGACTCATCAGAAAATTTGTTGGCAGGTTTCATACTATACATATATCAAAATGACAAAATTCATAAGAAAATTCACGTAAATAACAAATACCAGTCTACGGCATGTGGTACAGCGCTGGCCAGCAGTACCAACAGCAGCAAATAGTACAGACCGAACAGCTAACGGTATGTCGGCATCATCCATGACAATGATTGCATTGTTTCCGCTTAGTTCAAGCAAGCATTTACCAAATCTCTCGTTTACTGTTTGTTGTACTTTTAAACCCACCTGCAGTTAGAATGTGAAATATAAATTAAAAGCCTGGTGCATTGAAAGTGTTCCTGTATCTAATAGATGTGGAGATAAAGGTTCTTGTTAATTAATATGCAAAAAGATCAGATTTGAAAATTTTCTTCTACGATTAGTATGCCGTAGTTTTTTTACCTTCAACAAGAATATACAATATCCTACCCCGTCATTCCAAATACAATAAGTAATAACATAATTACATCAAATATGCACAGGATAGAAGTACCTTCGAACTCCCAGTGAATGAAACTAGATGAATGCGTCTATCTTTGGCAATTGCTTCCCCAATTTCAGAACCTCCACAAAATGATGTGAAAATTGCACTGGGCAAGTTATTCTTTTCCAAAACTCCAGCCACTAGCTTTGTCATTGCTATTGTGATCAGCGGAGTGGTTGGAGCACCTTTCCTACAATTCATGCCAGTTTTGAAGGACCACGGTCGTAAGTTAATACATTAAAGATAACCTACCACTTATCAAGTATAAATCATTTTAAGGCAGATTATGCAATTGGATTTATTTCATAGAATATAAGCAGCTAATCACCAAGGCCAGCACATCAATGGAAAGTTTTTGTGAACTTCCAGAAGTGTAAATATCTCATTATAGCAATACAGCATTGAACCGATTTATAGTTCAATGAAAGAAATGAAATACATGCAATTATTAGTGAAATAAAACAGTAGAATATACTATGGCATGATTAGAAGTTCCATCAAAGGGAACCGAGGACATAAAGGCCATAAATAAATACCAGATGTATATATAACAATGAAAAGGTTAACCAAGAATTTTTCAACAACAACAAAAGGCACAGTACTTTATAAGTTTATATACATGATTCTATGAGCTAAAAAATGGAATTTACAATTAATTAGAAAAGGCATAATGGAGACACTAAGAATATATATCAGTTGAAGAATTCAAATATTCCCCCCAAAAATGGAAACATGATCACTGAGAAAACATTGACATCAAGCCTTACCAAACAACGCAGTTTCCACACACGAGTGCGATGCAGGCATTCCATCCTACACAATGCAGAAATTTTAAACAGAACAGCTATCAATTGTCTAAAATGGTGGTCCATAAATATGAATCCAAATGAATAAATCCGAGAAGTAACAGAATTAAGCAACATAGAAAGCGTCACAGAGATATTATAGTATCAGTTATGTGACAAAAGTTTAAGCCTCTCTGCAGCGAAAATGCCAAGTTTATAAATAAAGGAAATGCAACTTACCAAGAACAGCACATGGGAAGTTAAATGCTGTAATTACACCAACAATTCCAAGGGGATTCCACATCTGTTCCCAGAATACAAGAGCAAAATGTCAATTTTCTTCTAAGACTTGATATATGAATCCAGGTTAATAGTGTTTAAACCAGTAGCTCACCTCCAACATCATGTGGTTTGGACCTGTTAGCAACAGAACCAGTCATTTTAGAATGAATTCCTACAATCTATATCTACACACATACCATATAAAACTATATTTAATATCAAATCTACAATGATGACGGTAGTTATAGATAAGAAAAGGCCAGCAGCAGTAAACATGCAAATATAAACGTTCCAGCAAAAGTTTCAAACTTTAATTCATCCCAAGTTCATGAACAGAATTCAAGTCATCCAGAAACTAATCATAAGAGGATGTACAAAGTAATGGTGACTATTGGACTTATGCACTTACGTTCTGAAGGTATTACTGATCCATTCAATTGCCGGCTCAACCCCACGGAAAAGTCACACATGTCAATGATTTCCTACAATATTAGGATTAAATGGTTATAAAGATAAAGAAACTACATGTATAGTTAGTGTATTTTTCATGCAGTTCTACTTCTACAGATTTGCACAATGAACCAGTAAAACAACAAAATAGATCCACTCAATAGAAAACAATTATAGGAATATCATATCATGAAAGCTAATGTGGGACAGCATTAGATCGACAACAAAAACACATAAGATATGGCATACTAACAATGTTCCACCTGTGATTCATGAAAATTTTCATGATATCCAAGGATAGTGGAAATGAAAAAAAAAAAGAGACGAAAGTATTTGCAGTAAAAGAGAAATATCTTAAAATAATACTGCTACAAGAATTGGCCAATTCATACCATGTAGAGTGAAAACCTTAAGTCTAGAAGCAATCTCTTCTTGCTGCATTATTATGACTATTAATAAACAAATTTTATTTTATTTTCCCCGGAAAATAGATATTGACAGATTCCTAATACAAAGTACATCTTGATTCATGTGAAGATTCAAGAAGTATTTGAACTAACTCAACCAAATGCTAAATGGCTAGAGAACCCACAACCTGTAACATGAAGTTCAATATGGGCCACCTTATAACATATATGCAGAGAATCAATTTAATAACAGTGGCAGAGCTGCATAACATACTTGAACTTCCCCAATTCCTTCAGGAAGAATTTTTCCCATCTCAAGAGAGACAAGGCGGCCAAGTTGCAGTAGTTTGGATCTTAATGCATCACCTATTTGACGAACTATGTCGCCTCTCTTAGGGGCTGGAACCTGAAACAATAAAATACAGCATAAAAGGTTCATAGAAGTAAAAATGGGATCAAGAAATGTAAATTTCCATCCATATCTGTCCATCTTACTTGCATCCAAATCTTTGCAGCTTCACTGCAAGCTTGCATCCCTTCCTCATAATCTTGGATGGAACCCTCAACGACTTCTGCAATTTTCTGCATAAGAAACATCGAAATTATATACCAACTTTATAAGAGTGACGAAATTAATATTTTCCAAACGCATGGACCGAGTAGTTTTGATACTCAGTAACTAGAAGTTGTGTCTGTAAAACATTACTATACTCTGAAAACGCAGTAGCAAAAATAAGAGAAAACCAACAAAATGTAACATGTAAGTAAAAGATAAAAGAATCTCAACTATTTAGGGAAGTAAGAGCGAGTTATTGTCACAAATTGAAACCCACTCTATAGAAGCGTCTTAACATTGGTTTATTATGTTAATGGTGTTTCAAATTCGATATAAGCTAGTTTGCAGAGGGACAAATCCATCAATCATGATTCATGATCAGTCTCACCACAATTAATAATAGAACCATTTTGCATGAATAAAGCATTCATGAAATAAGAACCTGATTATTAGCAGGATTAACAGTAGAAATCGTAGGGCCACTTCCTTTCCAGCTGCCATTCACAAAACACCCCAAATTGCTAGAACTCAATCCGATCTCACTCAAGAACTCGTAATCTTTCCTTGAAAACCCCATCTCTGCAATTACACACACACACACAAAAGGCAAAAAAACCCCTTTCTTCAAAATCCAACCGAAATATAACCCAAAAAACAAAGTACAAAGGTACGATTTTTCAGACACCCTTTTGATAAATCATCATAAATTTGATCTCTGTTACCTTGCTTTCTCAGAGTTTTTTCGTAACTACCAAACAGAAGGGAAAAGGCACAATCTTGAAGATAAAGAAGGGAAATGGTGAATGCGGAAATGAAGAGAGAGAGAGAGAGGTGGGTGAAGTAAAGGGCAGAGACAGATACAGATACTGAGGTTTAGGCCTATGATTCGAAGAGAGACGTGACGTATGGGGGATGTACAGGTGAAGTTGATAATTAATTTTGTCCATATTTATCTTCTTCCGTAATGGATCATACTTTCTTGCAAAAAACAATAATGGATCATACTTTGTTGCAAAAAACAATAATGGATCATACTTGAATGTTTTGTCTTATTCATGAGCTGGCTCTGCCTCATCTGCAATTCTGGATCATCTAATTTTTTTCTTTACATGTAATAGATATATACATCTGATCTTATGAATTTTATTTTATTTTATTTTATTTTATTTTTGTTGCAATGATTTTATTTTCTTTTGGGTTTCCTGCAGTGATTTGGTTATGGAATATTTTACAAAGTTGACACGTATATCACTGAAAATTATTAAATTAATTGATAAAGATTTAAAATTTTAAAGACTTATCATATAATTAATAATTATTTTAAAAAATTTAATTAAATTATTTTTATATATTAGATTTTTATTTTATTTAATAAGAGTAAACTATATATTTAGTACCTCACCTATTTCCGTATTTCTATTGAATCTTCATCATTTAAATATTCTTTTAATTTGACCATATTCTTTATAAAAAAATAATTTAACCCTCAACCTAAAACCTTAAACTATTAAACCTTAAACCCTTAAACCTATACCCTGAACCATATACCATTAAAAATAATTTTACCATCACCGATTCAATTCAATTCAATAAATTGTTGAATTCTCCTAAAAAATTCAATTAAATTTTTATATATATCAAAATTAATTAAACTCGAATCCCCCAGAATTAACACTATCATCTTATTTGAGATGAAGATGTCATCACAATTAATCATAATTAATTCAATTCATTGAATTAATATATAGTCGCCATGAATTTTGTCTTTAGTTCGAGCTCGAGTTGTTCTAGCTCTAATTTGATTAGAGTATGTATCATTTATTTTTAAATTAAGTATATTAGAATAAAATTTTGAATAAATTCAAATTCGACATTGAAGTATTCAAATTCGACTTGGTCTATTAAATAATTGGAACATCAACAGGCTTTTGTGGTGTCTTCAAATCAGGCTTTGAATTAAAATCTGCACAATGTATAATAATGGGATGATTATTTTCCTTTCCTTGCCTATTTAATGTATAATTCTGATTTTTTTTATTTATCCAAATAAACAATCCCTTGCTTAACCAACTATGATCGAAGAGGTAGTTTGAATAGTTAGAGATTAGATTACTTTTTTGTTTTAACATATACCTTCATTTTTTAAGTCTGATTCAATTCATCGATTAATTCAATGAATTGAATTAATGTGATTAATTGTGATGGCCTCTTCATCTCAAATAAGATGATAGTGTTAATTCTAGGAGATTCGAGTTTAATTAATTTTGATATATATAAAAAATAATTTAATTTAATTTAAATTTTTAGGAGAATTCAACAATTCATTGAATTGAATTGAATCAATGACGGTGAAATTGTTTTTAAAGGTACATGGTTTAGGGTATAGGTTTAAGAGTTTAAGGTTTTAGGTTGAGGGTTAAGGGTTAAAATATTTTTTTTATAAAGAATAGAGTCAAATTGAAATAATATTTAAATAATGAGGGTTCAATAGAAATAAGAAAATAAGTGAGGTACTAAATATATAGTTTACCCTTATTAAAAAATAAAATTTTAATATATATAAAAAATAATTTAATTGAATTTTTAAAAATAATTATTAATTGTATAATGAATCATTAAAATTTTAAATCTTTATTAATTAATTTAATAGTGTTTAGTGGTGTTCAACATTAGTGTTGTTCAGCGATGTTCGTCGCACGTGGTAGACTCATCCTTTGGTTAAACTATTTCCGTTCTTTTTGTATAGTTTGGGCAGGGCGGTTAAAAGTTTTACGAAGACTTTTATAATTTATTAAAATGTGATTTTTAATTTATAATTTTAAGATGTATGATTTTTTTAATAAAAAATATTATGGGGTCCTTTTTAAAATTAATTTTTGCAATTTATTAAATAAAAATATTTTATTTTTCCTTGTAAATATTTTAGACCCCTATTTTCTTCAAAATTATATGATAGTTCATCTCGCACATATCTAAAACCCGCCTACATTTAAGAATCCTTATCTAGGCTTGTTACTTTGGGAGGATTGTTTAGTCCTCCAAACGATTTCATTTTGGGAGATTTGATCAATGTGCCTGACCTGGACGTTATCTAGGATTCACATTTTTGAGTTTTTATAGTTAATTACCCTTAGCCCCTCTTATTTTCAAGTTATTGTAAAGTAGTCATATTTGTATGATTTAATTGTCAGTTTGACCGATTTAATTTCTACCTTTTCAATTCAGTCCATCAACATGTTAAATTGTATTTGGCTCCTTTTATTTTTTGGGTAAACTACATAAATGGTCCCATGACTATGCTCCAATTATCTTTTGCGTCCCTCGACTATCAGAAGTAACAAAATGGTCCCCGACTAAAAAAAAGTAACAAATTGGTCCAACGCCGTTAAAAATTTAACGGCAGATGACGTGGCAGTTAATTTAAATTGATATAATTACATACTTAGCCCTCAAATTCTACACTTATTTTAATTTGACCCTAATTCTAAAAAATTAA
The DNA here is from genome assembly GCA_958450335.1 of Hibiscus tridactylites. Lineage (NCBI taxonomy): Eukaryota > Viridiplantae > Streptophyta > Magnoliopsida > Malvales > Malvaceae > Hibiscus > Hibiscus tridactylites. The sequence goes on along the minus strand of OY288270.1, from coordinate 93,516,005 downwards.
CCCAAAAATTTTAATATTCTATCAATTTAATCCATCTTCTTTTCTAACCCACAAAATAAAATTTGTACTTAGCTACCATGTTAAAGTTAAAGAAAAGTACTTTCGAAATCAGCTGACAAATAGCGCATAGTCTTCAGATCAAGAGCTTATTACTCACATCCTCAAGAAATTTCTTTTCCTTAACACATCTTTCGAGCTTGGCCTGCATTTTCTGCCTCTTTTGCACAACAGTCTTGTTAATAGCATCAGCAATTGCCCTCCCAGCTTCTTCGTTGTCTTTTTGAAGCAAAGTCTCAAAATACTATAACCAAATCAAGCTTGCATTAACCATGAGCTTAAAGGGTAACTCTTTCACTGTTAGAGAAAAGGGAAAACAAACTCTTACCACTTTTTGGTTCTCAAGCTGGGTCCGAAGTAGTTCATTGTATTCATTAACGATCTGTAAAAAAGGACCAGAATATTACGCTAGCAGCAAAAAATAAAGGATAAAGTAAACTATAGAAAATTTACAACCTCAGCTTCGCAGCTCATTATAGCTTCATTAATTCCAGAATATACACAGTGACAGCTCCCACAGCCATCATTAGCATGCAGACAATGTGAATTGCATTCAACCAGCTTGCCATCAGTTTTGGATTGAATTAGTCGATGAACATAATTGTCACCAGCATAATCCCAGACACGATGTGTTTCCAGTTCAAGAGAATAGCACTGTTGCGTTTCTTTCCAATGTACTATAGCATGTCCCCCTTTATACCTACGTTAACATTTTGCTTCTAACAAACCCCACAACATACATAAGAAAATTTTCATAAGAGAAAAACAAACATTTACCTTCCACATCCAACAAAACCACAGATGACACAAATCCAAAGATTCTCAGAAGTCTGACAAATGAAACATTTTGACTTTTCAGGCTGCTGCTGGCAATACCGGCATACATGCAACAAAATATTTAACATTCAATATACTCCAATTGCTTTCTCCACATTAAGAATCACTTTCACAAGACAAAACAGCATCATGCTCGCAAATGACAAAAAAGTTTAACAGTAGAGAAAAATCACAGTCACTTACTGGGAATTAAAGGAGAAGAGAAATAGAAAAGAAGATGGATTAAATTGATAGAATATTAAAATTTGTGGGTTAGTTTTTTTAGAATTAGGGTCAAATTAAAATAAGTGTAGAACTTGAGGGCTAAGTATGTAATTATATCAATTTAAATTAACTACCACGTCATCAGCCGTTAAATTTTTAACGGCGTTGGACCAATTTGTTACTTTTTTTAGTCGGGGGACCAGTTTGTAACTTCTAATAGTCGGGGGATGCAAAAGATAATTGGAGCATAGTCAGGGGACCATTTATGTAGTTTACCCTAATTTTTTTTTTACAATTTAGTCCACCAACTTGCTTTATTCATTTTTTATTTAGTTGTTCAAATTAATATTTATTATTGTCACTAACCCATTTTGTGTGCTTTGTTTTTTTAAATACATCATATCGTGCATTTTTCTTTCATTTTCTAAAAATCTTTTGAGATAATGTTGTTATGTTAGGACAATTAACAAGGTTGTTCAAAATTGATGGATTGCAACATCGTTGAGTAACATCCTTCTAAAACTTAAGACAATGTTGTTGTATTACAATAATCAAAGGGGTAGTGTCCAAAGTTGATGGATTACGATCTTCTTGTTTTCATTTAAAAATAATGTAAATATTTTCCCCCAAAAATATTCACTTTAAGTACTAAATCTTGCATTCATGTTTTCGTTCAAGAACTCTTAGATTAAAGTTAAATTCATATTCGTAACTTTACAAAATTAAGACAACACATAATTTTTAAAAAGTAACAATTTTAGGTGTCGTGAGGTGCTTCAAACTTCACCACACATAATTATATTTAGTATTACCTATTCTAAAATGATTGAAGATGACTCCGTAGTTTTAAAATGTACTTAATTTTTATGCTAAATATTTTTTGAACCACAAAAACGACTTCGACAACATAATAAATAAAATATCATTCTAATATTAAAGTAGTGATATAGTAGTGAATAATAGAAAAACAATTTTATTATTTTCTTTAAAAATTTGTGCTTTTATAGGAAAATTCTACAACGTGCGACGAACACCGATGAACATCACTAATGATGAACACCGATGAACACCATTAAATTAATTAATAAAGATTTAAAATTTTAAGGACCCATAATACAATTAAGAATTTTTTTTAAAAATTCAATTAAATTATTTTATATATATATTAAAAATTTATTTTTTAATAAGGGTAAACTATATATTTAGTACCTCACCTATTTTCTTATTTCTATTGAACCCTCATTATTTAAATATTATTTTAATTTGACCCTATTCTTTATAAAAATAATTTAACCCTTAACCATCGACCTAAAACCCTAAACTATTAAACCCTTAAACTCTTAAACCTATACCCTAAACCATATACCACTAAAAATATTTTTTTTTTATTTTTAACAATGCTAGACCATGCTTAAACACTGCAGTCTATACAAATGCCATCAGCTCATCTCTGCTGCTCCCTTTTTCCTTCCTTTATCATCGTAAGGAAAGGTCTCTATATTTACAGTTCGTACGTAAAAAGTAAAAACTTTGTTTTTCATTCCGGTACTTCACCGTATATCTTTCTCGTTGCAGCACACAACACTCGCTCTTCACCTTCCCACTCCTCCTCCGTATATTTTTCCTGGGTTTAACGGGGTAATAATCTCTTTATTCGGATCTTCCTGTGCAGTTTCCTAACCTATAGTTTCTTCATCTTCTTTAATGTGAAAGTTGACTCTTTTTTGCAGGTGTTGATTTGTAGGATTGTGATATCTCAGAACCTTGTTTTCCTTGGGCTAAGCTATAGTTCCCCGATCGTTGTACCTTTTTAATGGTATATGGTTTAGGGTATAGGTTTAAGGGTTTAAGGTTTAATAATTTAGGGTTTTAGGTTGATGGTTAAGAGTTAAATTATTTTTTATAAAGAATATGGTCAAATTAAAATAATATTTAAATAATGAGGGTTCAATAGAAATACGAAAATAGGTGAGGTACTAAATATATATTTTACCCTTATTAAAAAATAAAATTTTAATATATATAAAAAATAATTTAATTAAATTTTTAAAAATAGTTCTTAATTGTATTATGGGTCCTTAAAATTTTAAATCTTTATTAATTAATTTAATGGTGTTCATCGGTGTTCATCATTAGTGGTGTTTATCGGTGTTCGTCGCACGTGGTAGACTCATCCGCTTTTATATTATATATATACACACGGACCATAGTCTATGGATATTGATTATCGCACGCACATTGATGTTTACATATGAAAAATAATTTATAGGGTAAAATATACAAATAATCACTAAATTATGGTAAAATATTTATTTTGATCATTTAACTTTTAAATCGCGTCATGGAATGCATCCCAAATATCCAACTCCCAATCAAACACTCTTCTACGGAGCTCTATCTTTCATCTCCAAACCCCGTTCTCGAAACATTCAAATTTCGTAATAGTTTCGTATTTAGAACAGATAAGTGCAAAAATCCTTAGGAAGGCATCTTTTAGTGATACCTACCCATACATCATTCCAGAAAATTATATTCTTGCCATCACCCACAACCAATCTGATATTGCTAGTAAAAGTGTTCACTGAATTTGAGAGTGACGAAATTATGCTCTTCATATCCAAGACTTGTTTACCTTTCTTAGGTTGGTGGGCAGCAAACCCTTTGTGACAGGCTCGTATTTGGCTGCTAACACCTTCCTCCAAAGATTGTCCGGTTCAGCACCGAACCTCCATAACCACTTGTTGAGAAGGGCCCTACTTTTAACTTTGAAGTTAATCAAACCTAACCCACCACAGGACTTCGGTAGACAAATAGATCTCAAAATTTTAAATCCAAGTTCTCGTCAATGTGCAAATTCATATATTTTTATTAAACATTAGCTTACACAACTTGTGCATCAAATAATTTATATTATATATTTAAGCATAAACCTCAATCACAGTCACTAGACTGCGTTAGAAAGATGACTTGATCGTTTAATAATGGACATAATAACTAATTAGCTCTCAAAATGTATACATTTTAACGGTTTGATATATAAGTATAAAAAAAGCTATCCTCAATTTTTTTTTATTTTTTCAGTATGACCCCTAAAAATTAAACAAATTCCTCTTTCATTTTCACGACATTATTAACAAATTCCTCAAACCAAATCTTCAATTTTGCCAGCTTATTGTCGTCCAAATCAAACAAAATTAAAGACTAAAAACAACATGGTGGAAAATCAATTTCCACATAATTGAAATATTATTATTTTCCAGTTGCAGTAATCGTAGAGAAAAGGCAGATTTTCTCTAATGAACTAGTAGAGCAAATAGCAACCTATTGATTGGCAATTGTATCTCAGGGTTTTTTTTTGCTCGACAAATATGATTCTCTAACGCAACATACGGGATGTCAACAACCGAATAAAAACAATGAGAACATCTCAAAACATTTTAAATAGTTACCCTGCAACACAATTAACGCTGCGCGGGATTTGAACCTGCATTTCCGGAAGCGCATTTGGACCATAAATAACTGAACAAAGTTAACGGCAGGATTCGAACCTGCGCGGGCAAAGCCCACATGATTTCTAGTCATGCCCGATAACCACTCCGGCAAGTCCACAATCACATTGCCCATACTCTCATTTTCTTTTACTAAATAATTAACTTTTCTGGTATTAGCAGATTTCATCAAATACTATATATGTTTCTGTTATAACCATGATACATATTCATTTATTAACCGGCTAATTTAGATCGGGTACGAAAGAGACTTGTTATTGGGTCAAACGTCAAACATACCATAGAAGCAACCATGAAGATCACATCCCGTGAACACAAAAACAACACACTCCTTGCCACAGAACATCACTCCCAAACCAAGTCAAACTTCTTCACAATAACAAGATTACAACCGCTCTACAAAACTCTGCTTGCATTTTGACACTTGATGCAACCAAGGGGCCAGATTACAACATTCTCTTTGCCGATAGAGACCTACTCAACATTTCATTATGGCAATAGTTTTGAGATGAGGTCGGCAACAGGTACCCAAACTTGACAGATTTTAAATGCAATGCTACAGTCTAACACAACTCAATGTGGCTCTGGAAACTTCTTCTTTGTGTTAGGAAACCCTAATTTTACGTGAAGAGAAATAAAGGAGAAGATGAGAGAATAATTATGAAACAATGTATTTCTTCATTCATGAAAAAGAGGATTACATTTCATTTTACAAGCATGGCTTTATAGACACATCTTGAGAGGCTTAACAACTTGGAACGGAATCGGTTAGGTTGAGGGAATTGGTTAAGCTGGCTAACAGCTGAGAGAATTTGTTGAGCTGCTGCTAACAGAGAGGGAGTTTGTTGAGCTGCTGCTAATGGCATCCAGGCTCTTCCTTCAACATGCTAGTAGCTTCCAGACTCATCCTTCAACATGCTCCCTACTTTTTTCACTTCTCAACTCATCAATGGACATCACTCCCAACTTTTGATGAAACAAATAAAAATAAGCTTTAGATCGTGGCTTTGTTAGCCCATTTGCCACCTGGTTTTCGCCTGAAACGTAGTTCACCTGGATCTTGTTGGCTGAACTTTTTGACGTACAAAGTGTACATCTAACTCAACGTGTTTACTTTTAGAGTGATAAACTGGGTTTGCACTCATAGCAATGGCACCCGAGTTGTCACTCCAAATTATAGGCACGCCTGATGTTTGAACTTTCATCTCCTTCAGCAAAGTGTCCACCCAGGTTATCTCTGACGTCACATCTACCAAACTGCGATATTCAGCCTTCGATGTCGAACGAGAAACTGTCTTTTGCTTATTAGAACACCACTGAACTAGATTGCCCCCAAGATATACGTAGTTGCCTGAGACGGACCTCCTGTCATCAACACTTCCTGCCCAATCCACATTAGCAAATGCAACCAGCTGAAACGCATCAGTTGTTGGTGTAAATACCAACCCATAATCCAAAGTCCCATTGAGATATCACAACACCCTTCGAGTAGCTGCCAGATGTTGTTCACAGGGAGCGTGCATAAATTGTGCAAGCTTGTTGACGCTATACACAATGTCGGGTCGTGTATGACAGGCATACAAGAGAGCACCAACTAAGCTTCGATAACCTTGTGCATCTGTGAGTGGACTCCCATCGTTCTGTGTGAGCTTGAGAGACGACACCATGGAGGTGGGCATTGGTGTAGCATTGCTCATTTGAGCTTTCGCCAAAAGCTTCAAAATAAACTTCTTTTGGCTTAAAACGACAGACTCTCCAACTCTAACTACCTCAATTTCTAAGAAAAAATTGAGTAGCCCCAAGTCTTTCAATGAGAACTACACTTCTAGCTGACGAATTACGCGTTCAACCTCTTCACTAGAACTGCCTGTCACGATGATGTCATCGACGCACACGAGTGCATAAGTGGTTGTTGTATCTGTAACCTTGATGAACAAGGAACTATTTGCCTGCGAGCTTTTGAAGCCAATTGAAATGAAATGATCCTTTAATTTAAAATACCAGTTTCGAGGCGCTTGCCTCAAGCCATACATCGCCTTATGAAGCTTGCACACCAGCTTAGACCCGCCAGGTGCAACCTCTTCAAATCTTGGAGGTTGTTGCATGAAAACATCTTCATGCAGATCGTCGTTTAAGAACGTGTTGTTAACGTCAACTTGTCTGAGAGTCCACTTCTGTCGAACAGCTAAGGCGAGTACCACGTTTATCGTCGAAGTCTTGACTATCGGGCTGAATGTGTGGTGAAAATCCTGACCAGGGACTTGTGAGAAGCCCTTGGCAACGAGCCTAGCTTTGTAGCGTTGAACGGACCCATCGTCTTGTGCGATGAAAATATTATCAATAATAGATCTACCCGAAAAAAACTCGTTTGGTTCTCAGAAATCCAATATACAAAAATATGTTTTGATACGAGGTAATATTCACTTTTAAGTATTATTAAATTTCTTCATATTTCAGTGCCTCGGGCTTTCTATATGTCACTGTTTTTTGTTTTTTATTATTCAGTAAGAAGAATTAGGAAGAATTGTTTGTGCTTAAACCTGAAACTTAGTGTCAATTGTCCATCAAAATTAGAATGATCTCTTCTATCCGTACACCACATGTTTGTTCAACTGATAAAACATCTTCGAAATATATATATATATATATATATATATATTAATAAATAATAAAGTTAGATTGTCCCATGTATAAGGAAGAGGCTGATGAAATTTGTAAATGCATTCAACTAATAAAATGGACCAAATCGAACGAACTTTAGCTTGTGTAGTAACATGGTGTCGTTTGCTGGTATCCAGTTATTTGATAGTGTGCCTGTGTTATGTTTTCCAAGCAATTACATATAGTAATAGAGGGAACTGTTGAGGATGAAAAATAATTGGAACTGTGAGATTATTAATGGAAAATTTTTAAGAAAACTGCGCACAATATGAATATTTGAAATCAAACTCAAGCAAGTATATATACGAGCGAAATGAAATTTAAACTATATAAATTTAATTATTTTAATTCCATCTATTTTATGTGTTTCAGGGTGTGTTATGTGCATGGAATGGGGGATGGCGCAACATCATCTTCGAGATGGATAGCCTCGGGGCCCTATCATTGATTTTGGATTATCGGCAGGACCTCATGGATGGTGCTTTGCTGGAAAATATACGTATGATGCAATCACGGGCTTGGACTATCCGTTTTCAGCATGTTCTACGATCCGGTAACATGGTGGCGGACACCCTTGCCAAGATGCATGATTCCACCTCACTCTCGGTACGGATTTTCCATCCAGCTCCTCCTTGCATGAATGAGATGTTACATGCGGATTCGATCAATGTTCTTGACTTACCTGGAGATTAGTTGGCCACCATAGCACATGCAGGTTGTCTAGTTATGTTCTTAGCTTTGTTTTTGATTCCTTACGGCTTTAGTTATCTTGGTTTTTCTCTTAGGGTTTTGGTTATTTAACCTCCTTCTTGTAATACAATCATGGGTACTCTTTTCCTTTATTTAGGTTTAGGGAGGTTTTTAACGAGGTCCATGTGCGTATCCTTATTTTTACAAAAAAAAAAACATATTTTTGTATATGTATCATAAAACATGTATTTATATATGGATAATTATTTGGTCATATGGACGGTAAGAAAAAGTGTGTATGTAACACCCTAAAAAAATGATGAAGATGAAAAATGAAGATGAAAAATAAATGAAAATGGAATGAAAATGAAAACCTAGTTGGAGGTTGGGGGATTCAATCTCGCGACCTCATGGTTTTAGGCTAGTAACCCAACCAACTAAGCTAAGCAACTCATAATGTCTAAAGCTCCCCAATATCCTTTTGAACCTTTCTGGTCGTGTACCTAAAATAATTAAAGCACAATATGACTCTCCACCTTCGGAAGAGACCATTCGAACCAGATGAGATCTGGAATGTTTCAAAAAAAAGGGAGGAAAGCTCTCACCTAACCCCCATCGCCTCAGCTCTGATCTGCGCCACCGCCGGGCCGTGACGTTCACCGCCACCACCGCTGGCTTCCCCGTCGAGCCCCGACCAAAACCGTGGTCGCCACTCGCACTGCCGCCGCTTAAATCGTCGTCAATCGAAGAGAATGTCCGTTCGAAACCCTTGGTTTGCCGCCCCTCTATTTTCGTCCAATTCCAGCCGTCCGTTCGCGATGCCGCCGCCAGATCCGGGCTCTCGACGTGACGATGAACAAAACCCAACTGACTGCTTGCCTGTCCGACGCCGACAAGCTCCTCATTGGAGCACCGCGTTTTTCCGGCATATACGAACCCTTGAGGATCACGACTTTGGCATCTCCGAAGACCACTTCGGCGACCGTCCGGTGATCGGAATATTTTGGTATCAAAGTATCCTTGAAATTGAGATGTTGAGAGCCGTCAAATCTTGGGATCGAGTGCGATCGAATGAGGTGTCATGAATCAACCGTTGTAGCTCGGAACTAAGGTAATACATTACTACCTTCTGCATGCTTTTGCAACATGTTGGTATTCGGTTAATGTTTACACGATCATGCTTGAGCATATGATTATTTCTGATTACGTCGATCAATTATGAAATAAGAATATTAATGGCCAAGGCAAATATTCGCATAAGAGGTTTGATAAATTGAAAGGACTTTCGAGTTTAGTAAACAATTAATAAAAAGGGTTAATCTCTAAGTCTGATTATTTTGGCTAATGAATTACGAAAATGCCCTCGATGTATGAAAATTACTAAAATACCCCTATTAATGAGTGTGGTCTGAGAATCTACACTAGATCCGGTAAAACAACCGAACCTTCTGAAAATCTTGAAGTTTGCTTGAGAAGTTATGGTAGTGAGGCTTCATGTTTGAGTCTGTAAATTGCTCAGATTCCTTTTTTGAGATTGAATATTCTCTGAAGACAATTGCAAGAAAACAATTGTATGTTTGGATTAGACAAAGTCGCGTAAATTGCTGAATTGATCGAGATGACTGAAATGTTTGGTAATACTTATAAAGTTGAATCGGTTGGAATATCCATAATGATTAAAAAGAATAATGTATCATCGGCATCAATTGTCAAATTAATCGAAATAACGAATATACCCTCGATATCGGAAAGGATTGATTAGTTGGAACGACCGAAAGGCTCAGAATTTGTTTTGGAACACCTTCAGATATGAAGCATCCGAAATATCTACAAATGTTGAAATGACTGAAGCTAACTCCAAAACTGGAATAAGGAATACCAATAAAGCTAGACAATATAACAACTCTAAAGTGGTAATTCACGGTCCGTGTTTGTTGGCCGTTTCTGATACTATCCTAATTTTGGAAAGATACCATGTGACGACATGTTCGGGTTATTTGGAGAAAGTACTCAGCTATTGGTAAGAGCAACATGTTTCCTCAAAAAGATAAATTCGATGCTATGGAACGAGTTCGGGGGTTATATGCATGTTCAGGAATTTGGAAAATTACCGCTTGGATACATGTTTGATCTCTCGTGGTAAGTTCAGTGGATGTAAGGTGAAGACGATCTGCTTTGTTGTTACGCTGTAATCAGTTCTGGAAATGAATGCTTAATATGTACTTATCTGATTATATTTCAAATTATGTGTTATTGGTTTCAATTAGTTCAGAGGGACTCGAAAGCTTGATGAGCAATTAGAATTCCTAAATTCTGTGCATCACCGTTTATACCTTGTTGGTTCAGCTTACCAAATTACCCTCCGAAGGCCGAAATGCCCAACAATACCCTCGTAAGCTTTAGCGATCGAATCACTCTCGATATATCTGAAATCCCAATGATTCTGATGCATCAACTTTCGATGTTAATTCGATATGTCTTACCGAACTCCCCTATTCGTAGGGACCTCGTTCTGAAATTAGTCTAAATTCGTCAAGTGTCATCTTTTTTATATTTATCGAGTACCTCTAAGAAATGAATTAGGCCATAAAGCGTGTACCCTGTATCTGTAATTAATTACTTCTTGTTCTAAATCAAGGCAATATGCTTAAAAATTTAAAAGTATGATATTGTAATACGAAAAGAAAACAATTCTCTGGTTTTTGACCTCTGTTATGAAAAATATATCTGATATATGACATTGAATACGAAATAATGATAATGATAATAAAATAAATTTGATACATGTTTTCTGGTACAAAAGTAGATTTAGGTGGAGGAACATGTGTGTCAAGAACCAAGGAGTCTGTGGTTGTGGCCATGGGAATGTCAGGGATTGCATCTGTAGAACTAGCACAGCCAGCCCGTGAGGGAAAAGAGACACGTACATTATAGTCATTAGGTGCAGCCATAGTACATGCTGGTGTAGATAGTAGAGGTAAGGAATGCACATTGTTGTCATCAGCAAGAGTCTGCCCCATAGAATGAGTGTTGGTGTCCTCAGTAAGAGTCTGCCCCATAGAATGAGTACTGGTGTCCTCAGCAAGAGTCTGCCCCATAGAATGAGTACTGGTGTCCTCAGCAAGAGTCTGCCCCATAGAATGTGTGCTTATAGTTGAGGGAGATGGAGCTTTAGGGATGGTAGGTAGAGGGTCAGACTGAAAACTCTTGAGGCCTGAATAGGTTGAGTAGGATTCAACAGCAAAAGGGAACACAAATTCATTGAATACAATGTTGCGAGAGACATATATCCTTCCATCCTTGGCAAGGCATTGATAGCCTTGATGTTTTGGTGAGTATCCCAAAAACACACACGATTGGGATCGAAATTCAAACTTGTGCTTGTTGAAAGGGCGAAGATGGGGAAAGCATTAACATCAATTAATGAGAAAGACTGCACTGAGAACAGCATATGCCCAGAATTTTATAGGGACAAATGCTTGAGCTAATAAGGTGAGTGATGTTTCAACAATATGGCGATGTTTACGTTCAACTAAGCCATTTTGTTGAGATGTATTTGGGCAAGTAACTCGATGTTTGTAACGCCCTCGACCCGATCTAGGCAACAGGCTGGTCCGAACGGGTTACACGGGGAAAACCGAAGCGAAACCCGTTAAGGTTCCACTCCAATTAGCAACCCTAGAAAATTTTCATTTAATTATCTTGTCTAAATGTATCATTTAATCCTATGTGAGAAACGACAGCGGAAAAAGACAAGGAAAACATCCAAGCAGACGTAAGGTAGCTTAAGTTTACCGAGTGACATGTTAGTCTGATTTCATGCGTACAAGCCAAACCATACATAAAAGATGCATATAAACTTAACAAGGAAGCAAACAAACAAACAGGACTAAAACACCACAATCGAGAACCTTTGAAGATGCCAAAAAGCCAAATTACAGGCATGTGTTTCGAAACAGGCTTGCCCGTTCTGAAACGCGGGCTCCAGTTTAAAAGCCAGACCAGGCCGTACCGATACGGTCCACCTCGTTCCGGTACGGGGGTCAACAGTGTCGAAACATTTTGGAACTTGTTTCGATGCAGGCACACACAATGGCAAACCGTATCGAAAAACGTACCGAAACGGGAGCTCATAGTGTCAAATCGTTTCGAAACGGCACCACCTCTGTTCCGATACGAGTATCCCTGGAGCTACAACCGTTCTGAAACAACCACGAGTGTTTCAAAACATCTGCACTCTGTGTGACCCTGAAAACAGATTTCTGCATCTTCAAACATTCCCAAACATGGCCCAAAATAACAAGAATCATAAAACATCAACCATGCATACAATCTAAAGGCATTACACCCTACCACAAGCATGATCAAACATATAAACATGCATAACAAGTCCATTTCATTCATAGGAAACATGCATCCACAAAACATAGCATAAACAAGGTTACATGCCTTCAATACAAAACATAAGCATCTCATAAAACATGGTTTACAAATCTTCAACACAAAAGCATTAACAACATAGGAGTCTAACACATGCACCTACAATACATAGCATCCCCATTTCTAACTATTACATTATTCAATAAAAACCATACTTGAGCAACCACACACACGTATGGATGCCCCTTCCTTGCACCTTGCTAACTTCCACACTAATGATCTGCATTGCCAAAAATGAGAGCGTAAGTTTGAAAGCTTAGTGAGGGAGCTCAAAACAAAACATCGACAATGCAGGGTTCAAAGCATGGTGTCCACAAGGCATACATTTACACCAACAAACAACATAGCCAACTACCACGAGAATGCATGAACATGGCATCTTACCTCATGTTATGCTTAGCACAAATGCAATCGAACATTGTATCACAACCACCACACATAAACAAGTATATTGGCAACTATATAGCTTACTCGGATATGCGGATAACTTCCGTTGGGATTTTTGCCCTAACGTACTCAAAAAACCATATTACCTTCCGGTGGGATTACACACATCACCGTTTCCATTTACGAATGGGATTTCACTCATCATCACACACATATGATTTCCGGTGGAATGTTACCTCACCGTACTCCTCCTTGGTGACTACACATCACCAAGGCCACGCGCGAATTTGACTCTTACCGTGTGCACACTCATCCTAATGGCCGATCATTTATACCCGGTAATTATAACTAGTGCCAACATACTAAACAAGTCTCACCATGATTCACAATCATGCAACACAACATATCATCTCCATTATACAACATCAATATATAGCAACATGCATAACGAACATGTATCACACAAACCACATTTGCACATTTAACAAGAAACACATAAAGTCCAACAAGAGATTAAGCTACCAACTTAACCTCCACACTAGATTGGCCTACCAATCACAATCTAACACCTCAACCGCACACTTGAACCAATTTAAAACTGTTGGGTTGTGTAGAGCTCGATTCGATCAACCAATTTAGCTCACCAAGTGGTGGAGAGGTGGATATTTGGGTGGAAGGGTTAAGGAAGCTAAAAAGATTAAAGACACAAAGATTTATAGTGGTTCGGCCTTCTAACAAGCACCTACATCCACTACCTTAGCTTCCCACTAAGGATTTCACAATCAATCCACTAATTGATTCGTCCCCTTTTCTAGGATTAGGAGGAAACCCTTACAACCGATCAAGCTTCTACCCAAGCCTTGATCAAAACCCTCTTTTACAAAGAGACAAATGAAAGCAAACTTAAACCCTCTAATAGGTGTTTGTTTGCACAATTAAGCACTCACCCAAAACCTAAAACACTTGAGCAAATTTGACAATTTTGGCTCACTAGTGTTTGTCTATACAAGAATTGACACTTAAAGTACTAAGACAATATTTTGATCATTTGTTGATTGACAATTGAAGCATTGGTCTTCTCTTGATGCTTGGAGGTCCCTTTTATACTCCCAATTGAGTTTGTAGCCGTTACTAGCCGTTGGGGATGAATTGGAGCCGTTGAGGACTTTATTTCCCTTTATAAATGCTGTTCTGCAGCTACCAATATCGATACACGTGAAACGGTATCGATACGGCCTTCTTGAGGAAATAGCCGTTGGGCTCTTGCCAGCATAGGGTATCGATACTCGTGGATCGGTATCGATACGGCTTGATATTTAAATGGCCGTTGGGAAATAGCCGTTGGGGTAGTTGAACAGGGATCGGTACGCTGACGTGGCGTATCGAAATGACCCCGGTCCGTATCGATACGCTAAACCCTCGTATCGATACGGGTTTTGACAGTGGCCAAACTGGGCCAAAAAGGTATCGATACGGGTACAACCGTATCGATACTGGTGACTTGAAAACACAAGTTTGGCTGTTTAAAACATGAAAAATCTTTGCCAAAAACCTCTTAAAATACCTCAAACATAAATTCAAGTTGTTTGGACTTAAAGCCAAGTTTTAAATTCTTTTCAAATTAGTCCAAAACATTTTTCAATTATTATATCAAAACATAAGTTCTACAATCTCCCCCTTTTTGATATAATAAAACTCACTTGAAAAATTGTTTGGGTTTCTCCCCCTTTAACTTTAAAAATGTGAATAAGAGATTAAGTATATGAAATCAAATAAAGCTCCCCCTTATTCAATTGAAAATTCAATTTTTCAAACCAATTTCTCCCCCTTTTTGTTATATCAAAAAGAATTTAAAATGACATTTAAGTTCAAGATAACATAGGAGGAAAAAAAAATTTCACACACTTAAAATTTTAGTTTTAAAAATTGGCTCCCCCTTACTCAAAGCATCATCAAAATGTTAGTCCAACATAAATGATCATCTAGTTGAATTTAAATTAAAATAAACAAACAGAAGCAAAAACAACTAGAATTTTACCAACACTTGAATTTAAGGGAGGATGTGAAGCCTTCCTTCTCCAAGTGTTCTTCCTTGTGTGTATGGAGCTCCCCCTCAATGTTTGACTTGTTGAACATCTCCATCACACCTACAATAGACAATCAAGTAACTTTTGGTATCCAAATTGCTTTGGATCCATAAACGTTAGTTGCACAAAATTTAGTCCCCTTTGGAATCCATTTTTCAATTTCATCCTTTTTAGTTGAAGTATTAAGTCCTTTTGGGACCCAAACACTTCTAAAACATTTACCATTTATAAATCTAGGGGCACTAGATTGTCTAACATAAAAATTTGATTTTCCAAAATTGTTTTTCTTTTCAAGCTCTTTGGAAATCAAATCTTTTTCTCCTTGAACTTTTTGAAGCAATTTTTGTAAATCAAGACATTTTAGTTCAAACTCTTCAAGTTTTGCTTCAAGTTCAAGTTTGGTTTTAGAAAGCAAATCATTTTGAATTTTTAACTTTGAAATCAATTTATTGTTTTTCAAAATGTGGCTTTTAAAATCTAAAACCAATTCATCATAGGCATCTTGTAATTCATCAAAAGTGTAAGAACATGAAGTAGATGAATTAGAAGTTACCCTTGAATCTTCTTCGATGGCCATAAGGCAAAGGTTGGCTTGTTCATCGTCGGTGGAGTCCTCATCACTCCAAGTAGCCACATGTGCCTTCTTCTTATGGCTTGAAGTGCTAGCCCTCTCCTTTCTTTTAGGTTCTCGTTCAAGCTCTCTCAAGGCTTTCTTCATGAAAGGGGCACACTTCTTGAAGAGATGAACTATCTCTTCATCTTCATCTTCATCCTCCTCTTCACTTGTGTAGACATGATGGCAAGTGGAGGATTTGAGAGCCATGGCACTAGCATTGATGCCAAGCCCTTTGATTTTCTTCTCTCCCATAGCTCTTATTTCTTCCCTCTTCTTCTCATCCTCCTTGTTCTTTTTCATGATTTGATGAGTGAGAAGTGACCCCATTAGTTCATCAAGCTTCAAAGTCTTCAAATTTTTGGCTTCGATGATGGCGGTCCTCTTTGAGTCCCAAGACTCGGGAAGTGAGTATATGAGCTTTCGAACAAGCTTCTCCTCCGGGATGGCTTCTTCATAACCTTTAAGACCATTGGTGATGGTGGAGAATCTATCAAACATCTTCTTGATGTTCTCTTCCGGATCCATTTTGAAGTTCTCATACTCCAAGGTTAGGAGCCCAATCTTGGTCTCCTTGACTTCGTTTGTCCCCTCGTATGTGACTTCAAGCTTGTCCCATACCTCCTTGGCACTCTCACAAGAAGACATCTTCTCATAGATGGATGGACCAAATGCACAAAACAAGATGTGCAAGGCTTTGCAATTAAGCTCCATCTTCTTGCGATCGTCGGCACTCCACTCCGCTTTACTTCGTTTAGGCACGAACGGACCGTCTTCAACTACATCCCATAACTTGTAATCTTTTGATTTGATGAAGAATTTCATCTTTGTCTTCCAATGGGCGTAGTGGTCTCCGTCAAAGAAAGGCGGTTTGTCTATGGATTGCGCCATTTGAGCCGGTTGATGAAAAAGTGATCGAGCTTGCCGGATCTTCTCAATAGGATGTTAATCCTCACCGATTGAGCCAAGCTCTGATACCAATTGTTGGGTTGTGTGGAGCTCGATTCGATCAACCAATTTAGCTCACCAAGTGGTGGAGAGGTGGATATTTGGGTGGAAGGGTTAAGGAAGCTAAAAAGATTAAAGACACAAAGATTTATAGTGGTTCGGCCTTCTAACAAGCACCTACATCCACTACCTTAGCTTCCCACTAAGGATTTCACAATCAATCCACTAATTGATTCGTCCCCTTTTCTAGGATTAGGAGGAAACCCTTACAACCGATCAAGCTTCTACCCAAGCCTTGATCAAAACCCTCTTTTACAAAGAGACAAATGAAAGCAAACTTAAACCCTCTAATAGGTGTTTGTTTGCACAATTAAGCACTCACCCAAAACCTAAAACACTTGAGCAAATTTGACAATTTTGGCTCACTAGTGTTTGTCTATACAAGAATTGACACTTAAAGTACTAAGACAATATTTTGATCATTTGTTGATTGACAATTGAAGCATTGGTCTTCTCTTGATGCTTGGAGGTCCCTTTTATACTCCCAATTGAGTTTGTAGCCGTTACTAGCCGTTGGGGATGAATTGGAGCCGTTGAGGACTTTATTTCCCTTTATAAATGCTGTTCTGCAGCTACCAATATCGATACACGTGAAACGGTATCGATACGGCCTTCTTGAGGAAATAGCCGTTGGGCTCTTGCCAGCATAGGGTATCGATACTCGTGGATCGGTATCGATACGGCTTGATATTTAAATGGCCGTTGGGAAATAGCCGTTGGGGTAGTTGAACAGGGATCGGTACGCTGACGTGGCATATCGAAACGACCCCGGTCCGTATCGATACGCTAAACCCTCGTATCGATACGGGTTTTGACAGTGGCCAAACTGGGCCAAAAAGGTATCGATACGGGTACAACCGTATCGATACTGGTGACTTGAAAACACAAGTTTGGCTGTTTAAAACATGAAAAATCTTTGCCAAAAACCTCTTAAAATACCTCAAACATAAATTCAAGTTGTTTGGACTTAAAGCCAAGTTTTAAATTCTTTTCAAATTAGTCCAAAACATTTTTCAATTATTATATCAAAACATAAGTTCTACAAAAACCATTTTAAACAATCCACTCACCGAACACCCTTAAAGCAAATCGAGAAAGTCGATCAAGCCTCCAAATTTCCCAGAATCGAGCCCGAAGCTTCTCCGACGGTTCCCTTGTTTCTAATCAACCAAAACCAACATATTACTCAACAATTCATCCACAAAACCACTTTCACAATTCAGATTACAACCACAAGACCATTCTCTACATTTCCAAGCCATGAACTAACCCAAAATTCTCTTTTTCGGACTTGAACTTAACCCAACAGAAACCCATCAATTTCAACACCCAAATCATCACTAAACACACTCAAAACAACCCTCAAGCATAACCATATCATCAGCCCAACTTTCCCACACTAAACTACCTCAAAAACCCAAGTTTTCTACCCTTTAACACACCTTCAAAAACCCATTTCGGGATTTTCAACAAAACACTACCATTTTGAAATATGATACACCTAAGGGCAAGAGTATTACATAAATTAACTTTACAAATCAAATACACATTAAAAACCCATCAAAGCTTCCTCCTTTTTCTTAAAACTTGAAATGTCACAAAACTGGAGCTTATTAAAAACTAAAACCATAGAAATGTTTAGAAAGACGAGGAGAAATCAAAAACGCATTTACCTTGATGAAAGCTCTTGAAATCGTGAAGGAAATGGATTGAACAATGTTTTGGGGTTTGGAGAGGTTTAGGTGTCGTGAAATTTGTTTGAAAGGGGAGGAAGAAGATGACTAGTAAAAAGTCCCTTTTTACTTGTTTTGTTTCCTTTATTTAGAAATTTACCATTTTGCCCTTAATGAAGTCTCAAGCCCTTTTAATTAAAACCAAGTCTATTTTGATTTAAAACAAGCCCACGACTTGAACCTGATTCACACACTTAACATCTGACCCCTAAACACGGGTGTTACAATGTTGCACCCCAAGCATAGACAATTTGGCTGCAAGAGGCATGAATTCTCCTCCACCATCAATTTGGAGAGCAATAAGACTGGAATTGAACTGATTTTTAACCAAGGCATAAAATAATTCAAATGCAGCTGATACTTCTGACTTAGTTCGAAGAAGATAAATCCAACAAAACCTTGTGCATTTGTCAACAAAAGAGACATAAAATCTGTAACCATTGGACAATTTAAGGGCAGGACCCCATACATCAACTTCCACTAATTCGAAAGGTAAATTATAAACAGTAGATGAAATAAAGAAGGGCTAAACATGGCTCTTGCCCAGCTAACATGAGACACACACCAATGACTTGGGAGAAACCATTTGTTTATTAAGAGTTGTGCTGATGACACGAGCTGTAGGGTGACCCATTCTTCTATGCCAAAGTAGGTAATCTAAAGCAACATCAGTAGTAAAGACAGTAGCAGATTCAGGTGAAGGAAACTCGAAGCTATAAAGACCCCCAGACTGCTTCCCAAATAGTAGAATTGAACTTGTATGTTCATCCTTCACATAACAAGAAGTTGCATGAACATAATTGTCCTTAGTAAATTTAGATACGAAGATCAAGTTCTTTGTAATTTGAGGCACATGAAGCAGCTGATTTAAAGAAAGAGGGCGAGAAGATAAATTAATTGATGCATGACCAGTATGAGCAATATGTAAGGGTGACCCATCACCAATATGGACCTTACCACTGCCCTTATAAGGATCCTGAAGTTGAAGATGTTCCAGCTTGTTGGTGACATGGTGGGTAGCACCCGAATCAAGAAACCATGTGCCACCTGACATCATAAGAGTGCTGACTTGAATATCATCAGCGGAAGGAGGCAAACTTATAAAATGGACCAAATTGAACGAACTTTAGCTTGTGTAGTAAGTAACATGGTGTCGTTTGCTGGTATCCAGTTATTTGATAGTGTGCCTGTGTTATGTTTTCCAAGCAATTACATATAGTAATAGAGGAAACTGTTGAGGACGAAAAATAATTGGAACGATGAGATTATTAATGGAAAATTTTTAAGAAACTGCGCACAATATGAATATTTGAAGTCAAACTCAAAGAAAGTATATATACGAGCAGAATGAAATTTAAACTATATAAATTTAATTATTTTAATTCCATCTATTTTATATGTTTCAGGGTATGTTATGTGCATGGAATGGGGATGGCGACATCATCTTCGAGATGGATAGCCTCGAGGCCCTATCATTGATTTTGGATTATCGGTAGGACCTCATGGATGGTGCTTTGTTGGAAAATATACATATGATGCAATCACGGGCTTGTACTATCCGTTTTCAGCATGTTCTACGATCCGGTAACATGGTGGCTGATACCCTTGCCAAGAGGCATGATTCCACCTCACTCTCGATACGAATTTTCCATTCAGCTCCTCCTTGCATGAATGAGATGTTACATGCGGACTCGATCAATGTTCTTGACTTACCTGGAGATTAGTTGGCCACCATAGCACATGCAGGTTGTCTAGTTGTGTTCTTAGCTTTGTTTTTGATTCCTTATGGCTTTAGTTATCTTGATTTTTCTCTTAGGTTTTTGGTTATTTAACCTCCTTCTTGTAATACAATCATGGGTACTCTTTTCCTTTATTTAGGTTTAGGGAGGTTTTTAACGAGGTCCATGTGTGTATCCTTATTTTTACAAAAAAAAAACATATTTTTGTATATGTATCATAAAACATGTATTTATATATGGATAATTATTTGGTCATATGGACGGTAAGAAGAAGTGTGTAGGATTGTTTTTTATTAACAAGGCACTGAATAATTTTTTTTGCTCGGCAATAAAATTTTTATTAATGAAGTCAAAAAACCAACGCCTTAGCCCGTATGCGTGCCTCGTTAAAAATCTCCCTTAGCCTATTTGGAGGAAAAAAGTACAACACAAACGAGCAAACAAAATTACCAAAAGAACATGCAACATATTCAACCTTTGGATGCACAAACAAGCTCCCCACAAAGCCACAAACATCTAAAAAACCCCTAACATACAACAGTAAGGACTTTCACCAATATAATTATTTAAAAATAAAGATTAAAAATATAATATATATGAACAATAGTTTATATGAATTTTTTAAAAAATTATTAATTGTATGTTGGGTCCTTGATTCTTTTAATCTTTATTTTCAAATTTAGGGTTTAAGTTTATTTGTTTATTTATTTTAATTCCATCTATTTTATTCAAGATTTAGGATTTAAGTTTTAAATTAAGAGTTTATGATTTAAAATCGAAATAGTCTAAATTTTACATGGCATATATATCAAATATTTTCCTATATATTGATGCAAACTAAAAGATTTACATCGATTCAACCTGAAGCTAACGGATATGCTAATTGTACCAGTTAAATAAATGATCTCATTTTGTATTTACATTTTCAAATGGTATGGATTGATGTATGAATGAGTACTTAGTACACATTTAAAAAAAATCTAAATAATATAAAGTGTACATATTTGATTCTATTATGGAAGAACAAAAAAAATATACAAATGATAATTATTTAGTGCACTGTTAGTAGAAAAAATAATTCCACATATGTATTTACTGAATAATTATTCATATATAAATATATATTTTACAATACATAAATAAAACATCGAAGTTAGATTGTCCCATGTATAAGGAAGAAGTAGATTGTCCCATGTACAAGGAAGACGGTGATGAAATTTGGAAATGAATGAATGTATTGCCATTTTCTTAACTGATTGCCGCTGAAGTTGAATCCAAGCAAGCTGCCGACGACAGCACACTGTATTTGATACCAACACAAAAGCCTGCAGCTTTCTTCCATCCTACACCTTCACGATTATACGGACTCCTTTTAGTCTTTATCCTGAATCTGCAGTACTATAAATATCCTTTTTCTCTCCAACACTTTCCATCACCTAAGTAATTCACAATACAGCTTCAGCTTCAGCTACATTCATTCACTTTCCTCATCTATCATTGTCTCAACCAAACATATGTCGCAAACGATGAATCTCAGTCGGCCTTTTGGTGGAATTATTGTGATTCTCTTTTTCATGTTAGGCATAACTTCAACGTCTGCAACAACAAAGTACAATGTGTTAAGCTTTGGGGCTAAGCCAAATGGGAAAACAGACTCCACCAAGGCTTTCCTCATGGCATGGGAAGCAGCCTGTGCCTCACCAGACTCCACCATCATATATGTACCCAAAGGCCGCTATTTGCTTGCTGCTATGGCTTTCCAAGGTGCCTGCAAAAGCCCCCGAATCACTTTCAGCATCGATGGCACTCTCGTCGCCCCTCTAGACTATCGAGTACTCGGAAAATCCACCGATTGGATCCGCTTTGAAGGAGTGAACGGCGTGTCTATCAGTGGTGGTGCACTTGATGCCAAAGGACCGTCTCTCTGGGCTTGCAAAGCTTCCCACACCAACTGTCCTGCCGGAGCCACGGTACTATTTGCAATATTCTATTTTGAATTTGTTTGTCATTCAATACCGTATCTTGTTAAATTGACTTGGTGATTTTCATTTGTGTGTGAGTGCAGACATTAAGCTTTACCAACTCCAAAAACATCAGGATCCACAGATTGATGTCCTTGAATAGCCAAATGTTTCACATCGTTATCAATGGATGCGAAAACGTGCACGTCCAAGGGGTGAAGATCATCGCCGCCGGTAATAGTCCCAACACCGATGGCATCCACGTGCAGTTATCCAAAAATGTGAACATCATAAAATGCTCCATTAAAACGGGTGATGACTGCATCTCCATTGGCCCCGGTACCAAGAATTTATGGATCGAGCAAGTCACTTGCGGTCCCGGTCATGGCATTAGGTACTTCCATATACTATTATTTCATTTGATGTTTGCATTGTATCACCCAAGTAGCCTTACTAATTTCCCAAACCATGACTTTTGTTCTCCTTGTTAATTCATATAAATGCTTGCTTTGCACTTCACAGCATCGGCAGCTTAGCTAAAGATTTGAAAGAGGAAGGGGTCCAGAATGTAACGGTGAAAAAGACAATCTTTTTGGGCACTCAAAACGGGCTGAGGATCAAGTCATGGGCTAGGCCCAGCACTGGATTTGTTCAGGGGATTCGCTTTATGGATTCTCTGATGGTAAATGTACAAAATCCCATCATAATTGATCAGAATTATTGCCCACACAATCTAAATTGTCCTAACCAGGTATAAAACATCGTCACTATAATATTAATTCAGAATTCTGCATCTTCGATTTCTATTTATTTGCTGTTTACGTTGCCGTAAATGGTTGGAATAATCACTTCTTAAATATGTCTTATGATTGTAGGTATCCGGAGTAAAAGTTACAGATATTGTATACGAAGGAATCCGAGGAACATCATTGACACCCGTAGCTATAAAATTTGATTGCAGTGCCAAGAATCCATGCACCGGAATAAGATTGCAAAATGTGAATTTGACATATTTGAAGAAAGCTGCTGAATCGTCTTGTACCAATGTTCGTGGGAAAGCATTTGATATAGTCCGGCCAGAAAACTGTTTATAAATCAATTGAGAAAATACAAAAAAAAAAAGTATACCCCTTATTCATTCATACATGAATTTATGGGTTTTTTAAAAAAAACATGAATTTATGGGGTATAGATTATTTATTCCTTCATTACATGAATTTATTTGGGTGTAAATTATTTATTCTTTCTGAATGATAATAAATAAAAATCATAAAGTTTGTTCGGCTGATTCTAAAGCAAAAATCTACTTCAAGCTATGAATAGAAGGTGCCCTTCTCTTCTCTGGATGTTTTTATTTATTTATTTGGAGTTAAGTTTACAAAGAGAAAGAGTTTAAAGGGGAGATATGACATATTCTGATGTTAGTCACATGATAAATAATTTAAAATTATTATTATTTAACAATCAAAATTAGTCAAATGGCCTACGTAATTTTTTAGTTTGAATATATAATTGATTTGATTTTTAGGTATAAAGACTTAATTAAGTAAAAAAAAGTTAAATATTAAATTAATTTTATTTCAAAAGTTTTAGGATCTTTCATGCAATTTCGTCCAGATTAATGGGTCTGAAAATTTTAACTCCAAGTTTTCATAATGTGCAAATTTAAATATTTTTATTAAACTTTAACTTAAACAACTTGTGCATCAAATAATTTACATTATATATTTAAGCGTAAACCCCAATCATAACCACTAGACTGCGTTGGAAGGACGTCTTTATCGTTTAATAATAGTCATAATAACTCATTAGCTCTCAAAAGGTATACATTTTAACAGTTTGATATATAAGTATAAAAAAACTATCCTCAAAATTTTTATTTTTTCAGTATGACCCCTAAAAATTAAACAAATTCCTCTTTCATTTTCACGACATTATTGACAAATTCCTCAAACCAAATCTTCAATTTTGCCACCTTATTGTCGTCCAAATCAAACAAAACTAAAAACAGCATTTGAAACCTTGTAATTTTCTCACTTATCTTTTCTTCAAACCATGTTGGAAAATCAATTTCCACATAGCATCTTAACTTTTCCACATTCGCATGCTGGATTCATCGACCATCAAAAACTAAACAACGTGAACGGCAGGATTCGAACCTGCGCGGGCAGAGCCCACATAATTTCTAGTCATGCCCGATAACCACTCCGGCACGTCCACAATTGCATTGCCCAGACTCTCATTTTTTTTACTAGATAATTAACTTTTCTGGTATTAGCAAATTTCATCAAATACTATATCTGTTTTTGTTATAGCCACTAGGGATGTAAAAAGTTGACCCGACCCGAAAACCCTATTGAAACATGTTCGAGTCAGAACTTGGTTTGACTCGAGGATGCGATGACCCGAAACTGATCTGTAACTGACTGTTGTTATTATTGATATAACCATTAACAAGTGCCTCGTTAAAAAAATTCCTAACCTGTTCGAGTCCCGATTAATGGGTCTCAAAACTTTTTTTGAAAGATTTATATTATTGATATAACCATTGACAAGTGCCTCGTTAAAAAAAATTCCTAACCTAAATGAAAAAAAAAGAGTGCAACAGGTCAATGGATAGGAAGGGGTACACACAGCTTAAAGTCTCGAACATCTATATACTAGTCAAAAGACCCCACACATTGAATTTCCTATAACACATTAGACGTCAAAGTATTTATCGTCCAAAAAAAAGGGGATAATCTAGAGATACCCGCTTTAGCTAATTTTTCCGCAGAGACGTTAGCATCCCTAGCAACCGCACAAATAAACCAAACTAGATCAGATATATTACTCAGACAATCCATTACTATCGACCTGATGAACACGGTAGGAGCTAGGTTGGGTGATACAACCAGTCAACCAGTACAATGTAATCAGTTTCAAGAATTAAATTATAGCGCCGAGCCCATCTCGACTCTCTAAACAAAATATACGCCTCTTTTAAAGCGATTAATTCAGCTAAGGTAGCATCAAAATATCCAATTGATTTGAAAAACATCATTAAGGATATGCTTTTGTCATTCCGCGAAATGTCACCTATACCAGCTTTTCTAAACCCCCTTGAACTGCTCCAACATTGAATTTCGTATACCTCGAGGGAGATTTTTCGCATCTACAGAAAGCCGGTTTAATCTCCTCAGGGATCTTAGATTCCAAAATAAAAGGGCAAAGTAAAATCTCATTAAAAGCTAGGAGCGAAAGCCATTTTGCCTTACACCACCATCTCAATTGAGTGAGGCATAAATCGAACAGTTAGTTCTCATCGATCGAAATTTCTCTAAACACCACATCATTTCTTTAAAGCCATATAGACCAAATAAAGGAGAAAAATGATAGTTTCCATACCTCTCTCGACTTCACGGGAGTAAAAAATATTGCACTAATAAAGGAAAAAGGAGATAGCATTCCCAGGAAGTGCGCCCGGAATTCCCCAAACGTGGCACCAACGTTGCCATATTTTCCATGTAATGGGACATTGGTAGAATAAGTGGTTAAAAATTTCAGCCTTCAAAGAATATAGAGGACAAAGATCAGACCCCTTATCAAAAATACCCATTTTCGTCAATTTCACCTTTGTCGGAATCTGACCGTGCATTAACTCCCACAAGAAAGCTTTTATTTTGGGTGCAGCAGTATTAGACCAAACAAGCTTTCAAAGATTATTTCTTCTCCCGACATCATTGTGCAAGAACTCGCAAAAAGCCTTAGAGGAGTAGCACCCATTTGAGTTATTTGTCCACCGAATGCTATCACATTTAAGAGACCCGAGTGGCACGGACTGAAATCGCGTCAAGGAATGCATCCCAAATATCCAACTCCCAATCAAACACTCTTCTACGGAGCTCTATCTTTCATCTCCAAACCCCGTTCTCGAAACATTCAAATTTCGTAATAGTTTCGTATTTAGAACAGGTAAGTGCAAAAATCCTTAGGAAGGCGTCTTTTAGTGATACCTACCCATACGTCGTTCCAGAAAATTATCCTAACCAGGTATAAAACATCGTCAGTATAATATTAATTCAGAATTCTGCATCTTCAATTTCTATTTATTTGCTGTTTTACGTTGCCGTAAATGGTTGGAATAATCACTTCTTAAATATGTCTTATGATTGTAGGTATCCGGAGTAAAAGTTACAGATATTATATACGAAGGAATCCGAGGAACATCATTGATACCCGTAGCTATAAAATTTGATTGCAGTGCCAAGAATCCATGCACCGGAATAAGATTGCAAAATGTGAATTTGACATATTTGAAGAAAGCTGCTGAATCGTCTTGTACCAATGTTCGTGGGAAAGCATTTGTATAGTCCGGCCAGAAAACTGCTTATAAATCAATTGAGAAAATGCAAAAAAAAAATACCCTTTGTTCATTCATACATGAATTTATGGGTTTTTTAAAAAAGAACATGAATTTATGGGGTATAGATTATTTATTCCTTCATTACATGAATTTATTTGGGTGTAAATTATTTATTCTTTCTGAATGATAATAAATAAAAATCATAAAGTTTGTTCGGCTGATTCTAAAGCAAAAATCTACTATACACCAAGTTATGAATATAAAAGATGCCCTTCTCTTCTTTGGATGTTTTTTTATTTGGAGTGAAGTTTACAAAGAAAAATAATTTAAGGAGTGGCTTCAACAGCATACTATGGTGTTGACACGTGACAAATAATTTAAAATATTATTATTCAACGATCAGAAACGGTCAAAGGATTTAACTGGTTTAATTTCTCAATACATAAATTTAATTAAGTGCGAAAATGTTTAAAGATTGAATTGATTTTAAAAAAAATTAAGAGCCTTTTGAATACTTAAGCCTAAAAAATCAAATTAAAATAGTGGACCTTTCATGCAATTTCACCAAGGTTAATGGGTCTCAAAACTTTAATTTCGAGTTCGCATCAATGTGAAAATTCAAATCATTTGCAATAAACTTTAATATATGCAATTTGTGTATCAATTAATTTTTCTTATATATCTACGCATAAACTACCATCACAATCACTGGACTGCATTAGAAAGATGGAGTGGTAGTTTAATAATCAATATAATAACTCATTAGTGCTCAAAATGTATACATTTTAACGATATATAATTGTAAAAAAAAATATTCTCAAAATTTTTATTTTTTTGAATATGGCCCACATGATTGATAATCTAAAAGCAGCAACATGCATTTCGGGAACCACATTTGGACAATTAGTTATAAATTATAATTAGCATTGGCTATCATCAATAACTTAACAACGTGAACGGCAGGATTCGAACCTGCGCGGGCAAAGCCCACATGATTTCTAGTCATGCCCGATAACCACTCCGGCACGTCCACAATTACATTTTTGGTATTCTTATTTCTATTTAGTAAGGAGTAATTAATTTTTCTGGCACTATCAGATTTCATTGAAATACTATATCTGATTCTGTTATAACCACAATATATATTCATTTATTAGCCAACTAATTTAGATCGGGTAGGAAAGAGATTCGTTATTGAGGCAAACATTTCAACTCAGTTTGCTTCATTCTTAAAGTCAGAATTTAACAAAAAAAGTCAGAAATTATATCTCTAACCTTGCTTAAAGAACCTAATATTTCATCTCTCTAGACCAACTGATAATTGATGTTCACTCTCCAAATTTGAATACGCCACAAAAGGATTAATCAGCATTGGCACCAATGCTGCAAAAATTTTATTGTTGTTGTTGTTTTCAACTTGCTTACCATATGTATCAATGGCAATGGGAAGAAGCTCAGCAAAGTCAGCAATGTAGAGAGGGCTTAAAAGCTAGAAGCAATCCCAAAATCTGCCCACAATTTTGACCACTTGCCTGCCCTTAATATGCTTACTGAAATGACAATGCAATACTAACTATACGTAATGTACCAAAACTTAAAGGCTTTGTTTGGTATGAAAGATGGAAATGAAGAAGGATTGAAAATATGTTAATCAAATGGTGGAGATTCATAACCCTCTTCTTATTTTGAATCTTAACCGTTTGATTAATAAATTTTTCATCCTTCCACATTTCCATCCTTCATACCAAGCAAAGCCAAAGTATTCATGCACCTAAAATGCAAACAAAATAAATCTCATCAATGAAATTTTGTGGGATCAAACTTGAAAGCTAGAGCTCGGAAGGACTTTGTTAAGAAGCACCGATTTCTTTCTCCATGCTTCTAGAATTGTCTTCATCTTTTTAGAATTGTCTACTGCTATATACTTATTATAATAATTAATGTAAACCGACATAATTACACCGACTTAAGAACACTATAAATATGTGATGTAAATGAGTTATGTGAGTGTATAAGAGAGTGAGTGACGTGAGAGTGTGAAGAGTGTAAGTGGTGCAAAAGTAAAATTTGAGTGTGAAAAGAGCAGTGGGTGCAAGTGTGAGTGACGTGAGGTGAGAGAGTGAGTGTGAGAGTTGGTTGTAATATTTTTGAGTATTAATAAAAGTGTAGTTTTCCTTTGTAATTAGAAGTTTTCCGGTTAAGCCTTAATTCATGTATTTTTTTAGTACACTTAAATTAGTTACTAATAGTCGGCTATGCCGTCTAAGTTATATGGTCGGCTCTGCCGCCTGAATAGTAGATGGTCGGTTCTACCGCCTAATTGGTATATGGTCGGCACTGCCGCCTAAGTTGTGCACTAAGAAATAAGGAGATAAAAAAGTTAACCGACTCAGGGAGTTGGTGTAGTGTTAGTGGCCAGTCTTAGGTCTTTCATAGTGGGTCGGGTTTCCAATTTACTTGAAAAAAAAAAGTTGAAAACAACAAGATAAATATTGAAGAGAGTTTTTGTAGCTGATGTAGCAGTGGAGGATGGCTTCGAAATGGTGTTATGAAATGCTTTATTCTCGAGAAAGCTACTGGATAGGGAGTTAGAAATGGTGAATTTGTTGCGGCAGATTATCCAGGTAGTAAAGTTAAATTCTGATGTGCATGATCGAATGGTTTGGACACATGAAAAATATCACAATTTTCTACAAATGCAAACATTGACGAACCTGTTTTTGATTTTGAAAATATATGGAGTTTGAAGATTCCACCAAAGGTAAAATTTTTCATTTGGATGTTAAACATTGAAAGAATCCCAACTAAATAGTTTCTTTTCGAAAGAGGGTGATGTTAGAAGAAAATCAAAAATTATGTGTTTGGTGTGGAGTTATGCAGGAAGACTTGAAACACTTACTTATTGAGTGTAACTTTACATAATGTTTTTGGGAACTTTTCTGCGAGTGGTGGAAGATCCAATGGTGGCAAGCTTCTGATATAAATGAATTATTGGATTTTTGCATTAATTTTAATTTTTCAGGTACTCCTAGAGGCCTCTGCCTGATTGTTGCTGGTGCTGCACTATAAAGCCTCTGGATTGCAAGAAATAAAACAGTTTTCAGGGAGAAATTTACTAGTGTTAAGGATGTGAGAGTAGCTCTCGAAGTATGAAGAAAAGGGAAAGGGGAAAATAGTGTTGGGATAAAATAAAAAACAGAAGAGAAAATATCGAGAGTTTTATTAGAAATTGAATAATAATCTGTTTTTACAAAAGTGATTGCTATCTTTCAATAGCCCAATACAATCTTATTTTATACCTAACTCTAACAACGGCCCAATAACAGAATTTGTTAGTCAACTGAAAGTTATTACTACCCCATTTACTCTAATATTCTCCCCGCTTCTTCAACCTTGAACTTGAAAGAAATCACGAACACAAAGCTGAAAGCGGAATTCCTCAAACTTGATACCCATATCGCACATCACAGCCTTCAACCAAATAAGTTCTGAAGCTGCATCCGCAATTTGATCCAATGCAGGAACATAATTGACTTGAATGATATGAGAGTGAACCTTCTCCCGAACAAAAAATAGATCCAATTCAACATGCTTGGTTTTAGCATGCATTACTGAGTTTGCAGCCATCGCTACAGCACTGGCATTGTCACTCCAAATTGTAGGAGGAACATCACTCTTGATACCCATATCGCACATCACAGCCTTCAACCATATAAGTTCTGAAGCTGCATCAGCAATGCTGTGAAACTCAGCTTCAGCTGTAGATCGAGAAACAGACCTCTGCTTGCGAGAACTCCACGAAATTAAATGTTCTCCAAGATAAGTACAATATCCCGAAATTGATCTGCGATTGTCCGCATCACTTCCCCAATCAGCATCAGAAAAGGAGATAAGATTGTGAGGACTAGACTGATGAGTTGAAAACCATAAGCCATATTCAAGAGTTCCCCTAAGATAACGCAATATTCTCTTGACAGCAAGCCAATGAACACCAGTTGGTTGCTGCATAAACTGTGCAACTTTATTAACGGAAAATGAAATGTCTGGGCGAGTGTGACAGGTGTACTGTAATGCACCCACTGTGCTGAGATATGTGTGTGCATCAGCAAGCTGTGTACCATCATCCTTGCTCAACTTTGGTGTCACAGCCATTAGTGTTGCTGCTGCATTAATGTCCCTCGGATCAGTCTTGACAAGTAGTTCAATGATATACTTCTTCTAGGTAAGAAAAAGACCTTTCGCAAGACGACGGACCTCAGTACCCAGGAAGTATTGAACTTCTCCCAAATCCTTGAGGGAGAATTGTTCATTAAGCTGGTGGATAACAGTGGTCACATGCTCTTGAGACGATCCAATGATCAAGATATCGTCGACATAGACAACCACAAAAGTTTGAACATTTGCAGTGTGATAAACAAAAAGAGAGACATCGGCAGAAGAGGACCGAAACCCTAGTTGCTCAAGAAATTCTTTTAACTTTGTAAACCAATTTCTTGGAGCTTGATGAAGTCCATACAACGCTTTATTAAGCTTGCAAACTAAGGATTTACCTGCAGCATTGACTTGTTGAAACCCATCAGGTTGTTGCATATAAACATCCTCGTCAAGATCTCCCTTTAAAAAAGCATTGTTGACATCCACTTGTCGAATACACCATTATTGAGCCACAGCGATAGAAATCAGAATATTGATGGTGAAAGACTTAACCACCGGGCTGAAGGTATCCACAAAGTCATGCCCAGTCATTTGAGAGTAGCCTTTGGCTACAAGCCTGGCCTTGTACCTCTCAACCGAGCCATCGGCACGCTTCTTCACCTTAAATAGCCATTTACAGCCAATGGCTTTTCTGCCGGGTGGTAACTCAACTAGCTTTTGTTGGTAAAGTGAACTGCAAAACAGCTGTTAGTACTGACTGGAAAAAGTAAACAAAAACAGAACGTAAAATGGTTGACCGTGTCGTGGTATGGTGGCCACTGCCTTAGAAACAAAACTGCCCCGAACAGTGTAGTCGCTTCACGGGCAGGCTGTCCCCCGAGGTGCACACGGACGCTCCTTGAATCGTACACTCGACTCTCGGAGTGAACAACAGTGGAACGGCTCGAACAAATGGAGAGAAAAACAGAGAGAAGCTGGAATGTGTTTGATTGTTGTGTATCAAATGCTGCATGCAGCAGCTCTATTTATAGGCTGAAAACCATGTCTATAAATGACATTTCACATGCACAATAATTACAGAAATTAATCTGTATAACAGCCATCTTAATTCTGCTGTAACAGACTCTAATAAACACTGTTTTAATTCTGTAATAATCATGCTGTTACACTTTGAACCTGACTGAAAAACAGTCTATATTCATCCACTGAACAGACTGTATATATTCGAATTAATTCGAATAAACTGCACTGTTCTGAACGTTCGAATTAAATCAAATAAAATTCTGAACGTTCGAATCAATTCAAACAGTTTTATCAAGCCTA
The DNA here is from genome assembly GCA_958450335.1 of Hibiscus tridactylites. Classification (NCBI taxonomy): domain Eukaryota; kingdom Viridiplantae; phylum Streptophyta; class Magnoliopsida; order Malvales; family Malvaceae; genus Hibiscus; species Hibiscus tridactylites. Next base: position 93,484,256 of record OY288270.1, on the reverse strand, counting down.
TAAATAAGAAAAAATTCTTTCACATATAATCTTTTATTCATCAGAAAATTCCTACGAATTTTCTCCAAAAAGAATATATACGCGCGCGTAACCCGAACCCGAGCCCGAGCCCGAGCCCGAGCCCGAGCCCGAGCCCGAGCCCGAGCCCGAGCCCGGCCGGACGGCGGCGGCGGCGCGCGAGGACTTCCCTTGTTCTTTCCCACTCAACAAGGGAGGGAGGAAGCATGGGTATAAATACCCTTCCCTAGCTATTTTCCCAACCAATGTGGGATATAGCTTTGCCTTTGGTAACTCCTTGAAGCATTACCAACATTCCCCCACTAATGCGAAAGAAATCATCTGTATCTCAAACACAGCCCTCCTCAGACGAGCAGTTGCGAAATTAGTTGCTTAAGCACTAGTGAACGTATCTTGAACTAGTACATAGTGATAATGAGCGATCCTTCTCTTAGATAAGTGAAACTAGTCTTGAACTTTCTAAGATAGGGGTAAACTCATAACACACAACTAACTCCTTCATCCACCGAAGTTCTCGATGTGTAAGATATATATACACAAGTGTATATTTGGCCATCTTACCCTCAGGATTCTAGTAAGTGTTTTTAGAAAAAACGGCCCAACGTTTTTCACAGAAGGTGGCTAATCCTTCTCACTTACATAGGTTATTTCATCAGGTTTATCTCAATATAAACCACCCTGAATCTGGGCTATGAAATAATTAAGAACCATTTGTAATGGTTCAACCTCTTATAGACTTATGGTGATTTCTTCAAGTCCATTTAAAATGAACCACCCAGTATTGGGATAAGAAATCATTAAGAATAAATATTCAACCTCATTGTTGGTGAATTCAAAATGTCCTTCTCAATAGGATCATTTAAACTTTGAATTCATTAAGAGTTTCTCGAAACTCAACCTTTCTGGCGGTAAATCCATATTTGTCCTTCTCAATAGGACAACACATTCATACTTGTGTTATGAACTTATTAAGAATAAGTATTCAACCATGATTCGGTAAATTCATCAAGTCTTTCTCACAAAGACCACCCAAAAACTGGGCTATGAATTTATTAAGAGTAATAGTACTCAACCTGGGCATGTACATTATTCGTCATAGGGATAGGCAGTGAGAAATGTACACTATGAGTCTTTCCATGGTTTCGTTTGACCACATTGAACTTAGATAACTAAGTTGGGTATCCACCATGAATTCCTCAACCAATGGGCTTTAAACCCATCCCCCTCGACGAATCAAGGACCAATTTCCGACTTAACCCTTTGGTAAGCGGATCTGCTAGGTTTCTTTCCGACTTCACATACTCTAAAGAGAGTACTCCATTCCTTATTAAGTGTCTAACAGATTCATGCCTTATGCGAATGTGTCTCTTTTTGCCATTGTAAACATGACTCTTGGCAACACAAATCGCTGCTTGTGAATCACACAACAAGGAAACAGGAGGAGTCGGAGTCCCCCACAACGGAATATCGGCTAACAAACTCCTTAGCCACTCAGCTTCTTGCCCAGCTAAGTCAAGAGCTATAAACTCTGACTCCATAGTAGAGCGAGCAATACAAGTCTGTTTTGAAGACTTCCAAGAAATTGCTGCTCCTCCCAAAGTAAATACATACCCACTCGTAGAGCTTACTTCATCACTATCGGAAACCCAGTTGGCGTCACAATATCCTTCTAATGTAGCAGGAAAGCCAACATACTCAAGTCTCCAGTCCATAGTACCCTTAAGGTACTTAAGTAAGCGTCTAAGAGCAACCCAGTGCTCACCACTAGGGTTATGAGTGTATCTACTGAGTCTGCTAACAGCATAGGCAATATCTGGCCGAGTACAGTTCATTAAGAACATTAGACTGCCAATTATTTTGGCATATTCCGTTTGAGAAACGCTACTTCCTTCATTCTTAAAGAGATGTATGCTAGAGTCATAAGGAGTTCGAACAGGGACGACATCAAAACTGTCAAATTTCTTTAACACTTTCTCAGTATAGTGTGCCTGGCTTAAAGAAAATCCCTTTTCAGATTTGATTACTTTGACTCCTAAGATTACATCGACTTCTCCCAAGTCAGTCATCTCAAACTTAGTGGACAAGAAACTTTTTGTTTTGTTAATGGACTCAATGTTAGTACTGAAAATCAGCATGTCGTCAACATACAAGCTTATGATGACACAATCAGTACCAAACATCCTCGAATACACACATGCATCCGAACCATTCACAACAAAACTAAAACTAAGAATAGTTTTGTGAAATTTCTCATACCACTGTTTAGGAGCTTGCTTCAGGCCATAAAGTGACTTTTTAAGTCTACATACTTTGCCTTCCATACCAGGCGCCTCGAAGCCAAGAGGTTGCTCCATATAGATCTCCTCATCTAGATCCCCATTCAAAAATGCAGTCTTTACATCCATTTGATGTACTTGCAACTTGTGAATGGAGGCTAGTGCAAACAATGCACGGATCGTTGAGATTTTTGTGACGGGAGAGTAGGTATCAAAGAAGTCTTAACCAAATCTTTGAGTGAACCCTTTGACTACTAGCCTTGCCTTATACCTTTGGATAGAACCATCTGGTCTAAGTTTCTTTCGAAAGACCCACTTACTGTTAATGGTTTTAAATCCTCTAGGCAAGTCAACTAATTCCCAGGTATGATTAGACATTATTGATTCTAGTTCATCTTTTATAGCGCTTTTCCAGAAACTAGCATCAATAGATCGTATAGCTTCTTCGTAAGTTTTAGGATCCTCATCTAACAAGTATGCTTGAGCTATAGGATCAGAAAGAGTGTCTAAGTCATTTATCTCAGAAATGAAGGAAGTTATGAAATCTGGTCCAAAAGAGGTTTCAACTCTTTGTCTCTTACTTCTTCTAGGCTCAAATTCAATCTCTTGAGAAGACCTAGCAGGCACACTAGAAGAAGTGGATGGCAAGTTTTCTATTTGTGTTTCAACATTTAATCTAGGTTTCTTGAGAGGAAAGATTTCTTCAAAGAAAACAGCATCCCTAGATTCACAAATAGAGAAGTCTTGTAGAGACATGAATCTGTATGCGGCACTGTTAGAAGCATAGCCTATAAACACTGCATCAACGGTCTTAGGTCCAATGGTGGACTTCTTAAAGTCTGGCAACCCCACTTTGGCCAGACACCCCCACACTTTCAGGTATTGTAAATTTGGGGCATACCCTTTCCATAGTTCGTAAGGGGTAGAATCAATTTTCTTATGAGGTACTCGGTTCAGAATATGATTAGCCGATAGAATGGCTTCCCCCCACATGTTGTCAGACAACCCAGAACTTATCAACAATGAGTTCATCATCTCTTTTAAAGTTCTATTTTTCCTCTCGGCTATACCGTTCTGTTGAGGAAAATAAGGGGCTGAAGTTTCATGTATTATGCCATTCGTCTCACAAACCTCTTTTAGAAAATTAGATCCATATTCACCACCTCTATCAGACCTAACACGTTTTATTCTCCTATCTAACTGATTTTCAACTTCTGCCTTATAAATAAGAAAGAAATTTTCAGCTTCATCTTTAGTTCTTAGGAGATAAACTTTTGTAAACCTAGAGAAGTCATCTACAAAAGTTATGTAGTAGTGTTTTCCTCCTTTACTTTCAGTGTTTCTAAAGTCTGCTAGATCAGTATGAATGAGTTCTAACAGTTCAGTCTTTCTTTTAGAAACATTTTTAAAGGTAGGTTTTGCATGCTTTGCTTCTACACAAACTTCACATTTATTATAGTTTGTTATGTCTAGTTTAGGCAAAATATTCATATTCATCATTTTCTTTAGGGATTGAATATTTACGTGACCTAATCTAGCATGCCACATATCAATAGACTCAACAATATAAGCAGAAGTGGTAGCTTTATTATTTTCATTAAGTTGAGTTTCTATGACAAATAAACCTTCGCTTAAAAAACCTTTCCCGACATAATCACCGTTACGAGAAAGTACAAGTTTATCTGCCTCAAAAACTAACTTAATGCCTGCCTTATTTAAGAGGCCACCACTAATCAAATTTCTACGCAGGGCAGGCACATATAGGACATTATTAAGGGCCAAAGTTTTACCGGAAGTCAGCTTGAGTAAAACCTTGCCTTTGCCCACCACTTGAGAGCTGCTGGAGTTCCCCATGTACACACGTTCACCATTTTTCACGTCCTCGAATTCGGTGAAGAACTCCTTCTTTGCACAGAAGTGTCGAGAAGCTCCGGTGTCTACGACCCACTCGGTGTTCTTCTCTACGAGGTTGACCTCCGAAACCACCGCGGCTATGATATCATCATCCATGTTCTCTGTCACATGCATGCGTGGTCTAGTCTCATTTTGGCGGTCCGAACGGTGCTGACATTGGTACGCCTTGTGACCAGCTTGCCCACACACGTAGCACTTCATGGTTTTCACATCGGGCTTAGCCTTCATGGGTTTCTTGAAATTTGTCGTCTTTTGTGGTTTGGGCCTTTTGTTTGGAGGGCCTTTCTTAAAGGGCTTTTTGGACCCTGAAGCACCACCAGACTCAACAATATTAGTTTTAAAAGATAAGTGACTAAAATTGTTCGTAACCTTATCTTTCAAACGGTTGGCCTCCTCGATTTTCATGTGACCGATCAGCTCCTGAAGTGGTATGTCCCTTTTCTTGTGCTTGAGGGAGTTGCGGTAATCTGACCATGACTTTGGCAACTTTTCGATAAGGACGTTTGCTTGCAAAACTTCACACATTTGCATGCCTTCCGCTATGATGTCCGAGACAAGATTCTCATAGTCATGAACTTGGTCCATAATAGTCTTGTTGTCGGTCATCTGGAACTTCAACCATTCTCCCACGACGTACTTCTTGATTCCCGCATCATCGGTGCCATACTTGGTGTCCAAGGAATCCCATATCGCCTTTGCACTCCTCTCCTTTAGATACATGTCAAATAATTTGTTGGACATGTGACTAAGGAGATGGCCACGGACCGTCTTGTTGTCCTTCTCATATTTGGCAAAGGTGGCAGCAGCAAGGGCATCGGCGGCAGCATCGGTTTGGCCTTGATTATCGGCAGAAACAGCAACGGTAGGTGGTGCAACTGGTGGTTCGTTGAGCAACACATAATCGAGGTCCAATTGCTCAAAGAAGATAAGAATACGTTGGGACCACCTTCGATAATTGAAGCCATCTAAAGCATCGAGCTTGGAAAGATCGGGAATTAGCTTGCTTTGTAGTGCGGATGAAGCAGCCATTTTGCAGAATCGGAATCAGTTTTGTTTCTAAATTGTTGGTAAAGTGAACTGCAAAACAGCTGTTAGTACTGACTGGAAAAAGTAAACAAAAACAGAACGTAAAATGGTTGACCGTGTCGTGGTATGGTGGCCACTGCCTTAGAAACAAAACTGCCCCGAACAGTGTAGTCGCTTCACGGGCAGGCTGTCCCCCGAGGTGCACACGGACGCTCCTTGAATCGTACACTCGACTCTCGGAGTGAACAACAGTGGAACGGCTCGAACAAATGGAGAGAAAAACAGAGAGAAGCTGGAATGTGTTTGATTGTTGTGTATCAAATGCTGCATGCAGCAGCTCTATTTATAGGCTGAAAACCATGTCTATAAATGACATTTCACATGCACAATAATTACAGAAATTAATCTGTATAACAGCCATCTTAATTCTGCTGTAACAGACTCTAATAAACACTGTTTTAATTCTGTAATAATCATGTTGTTAATTCGAATAAACTGCACTGTTCTGAACGTTCGAATTAAATCAAATAAAATTCTGAACGTTCGAATCAATTCAAACAGTTTTATCAAGCCTATAAATAAGAAAAAATTCTTTCACATATAATCTTTTATTCATCAGAAAATTCCTACGAATTTTCTCCAAAAAGAATATATACGCGCGCGTAACCCGAACCCGAACCCGAGCCCGAGCCCGAGCCCGAGCCCGAGCCCGAGCCCGAGCCCGGCCGGACGGCGGCGGCGGCGCGCGAGGACTTCCCTTGTTCTTTCCCACTCAACAAGGGAGGGAGGAAGCATGGGTATAAATACCCTTCCCTAGCTATTTTCCCAACCAATGTGGGATATAGCTTTGCCTTTGGTAACTCCTTGAAGCATTACCAACAGCTTTCATGTGTCATTCTCTAACAAAGCATTATACTCTGACATAACAGCTGCACTCCAGTCAGGATGTTGAAGGGCAGCATGTACAGTGGCAGGTACATCCTCAAGCTGAAGTTGATAGATTTTGGGCTTGAAGATACCCGCTTTGCTACGAGTGACCATTCCATGACTATTACCAGCTGTGGAAGACTTAGAACCTGCACCAGGCTCAGCTGGATCACTCGTGAAAGGAAGCCTAGTAGAAGAAACTACATGTTGATCCTCACTCGGAGGAGAAGGTTGAAGTGAACCATCATTTGAAGCACCAGACACTTCACCTTCAGCATGTTGATTATCAAGAGCTGGAGATAACTGAGGTGCATGATCGAATTGTTTGGACACATGAAAAATCTGGTCAATTCTCGCTAAAAGCATTATCACAACACTACACCAATCTTGGTATATAGCGGCATTTTTTTGCGGCATTTTTTGAGCAAACACCGCTAAATTTACATCTATTGCAGCGTTTAAAGAGAAAATGTTACAAAATACAAACTTTGCGGCATTTTTGGAACAAATGCCGCTATAAAATGATATATAGTGGCGTTTTCGTGTAAAACGCCGCAAATGACAGTACCATAGTGGCGTTTGGAAAAGAAACGCCGCAAAAAAATTCTATATAGCGACGTTTAACTACAAACGCCACAATAACTCATACTTTAGTGGCGTTTGTGGCACAAACGCCACAATAGATTAACATAAAAACAATGACTAAAGGTGTCGTTTTTTTAGGCCTATACACATAAAAACAATGCTTAACATGTCTCCTTCATTAAATGCAAAAACATGTTTTAGGCCTATACATCCATTTCAGCGTCCCATTTTAACATAGGTGTATTAAAAGTAAAGCAAAATTCTGGTTGCTTATAAATATTATTTGGATGTGCCTCTTTCTCTTTCAATATGGTTATACTTTACCAGTTAGCAAAGATTAAAAACATGATGATATTGTTGTTGTTTTTGTTGGAGTAGTAGTAATGCCTTTAAGGATGTCTTGCTCACTTATATAGGATATTTACTTTTATTGTCACCTTGTTCAATATATGGTTGTGTATTTAGTTTACTAGGAATAATACTATTATTATTTACATTTGGTTGTGTATCTAGTTTATTAGGAGCAATACTAGAAATATTCGATTCTTAGTGTGGCTTTGTTATGGATCAATGGCCTTCTTTAAAAGGGTTCATTTTTCTGTTTTTATTAGCTTTATTGTTAAATGCAGGCTCCAAATAGAGGTGGAAAAGTAGCAGTGTCTGCCAAGAAGAAACAAGTAATTTTTCATTACTTTCTTTAAACTTAAACCTCCAAATAAATTGATTGTAGTCTAACTTTTTGTTTGTTATTTTGAATTTTTGATATTAGGAGAAGGTTGTCAATTCGTTGTTTGAGAAGCGTCCGAAGCAGTTCGGAATTGGAGAGACTTTACCTCCTAAGAAGGATCTGCATCGATTTGTGAAGTGGACTAAGGTTTTTTGCATTCAAAGGAAGAAGAGAATCCTTAAACAGCGTTTGAAGGTTCCACCAGCATTGAACCAGTTTACCAAGACTCTTGACAAGAACCTAGGTCTGCAATAAAATCTTCACTTCTTTTTATATATGTATTAGATTCATCATGTCTGATTTGAATGGGTTCTTTCATTCCAATTTTATTTCATGTTTTTTTTTTGCTCAGCAATCAAATTCTATTATTTTATTAAAGACCAAAATTAGACGCCTCGTTAAAAACCTCCATAATCCTAATGGAGGAAAAGAGTACGATCCAATTTGGTTTCTGATACACAGACTTCTCACATAACACCATCAAACACCACTGTTCAAATACAAAACATGAAACAAAGCCTAACTCACCACCATGCTTTGAATAGTAACGGTCTAGTGATTCCAATTTTCGCCAAATGATCTGCCATATTGTTCTGCTCGCGCGATATATACACCAATTCCACCTTTGAAATTTCTCGCTTCATGCCATCAATTTCATCGAGTAAATCCCACCACTTCCATGGTCTTGACATAGGGTTTGCAATCCAGTTGAGGACCACTTGTGAATCTGATTCTATCATCAAAATTGATTGTCCTTTCACCTCAGCTTTCAAGTATACTTTGCATAAATGTTTGTGTAGTATGAGTTTGAGGAAATGGATTTGTAATGTTGGAAATTATTTTAAATGTATAGTTCTGATTGTTCCCACGATTAGTTGTTTATTTGAGAAAAGGAATGTGGATTGGAATAGTGAAAATTGGTGAATGCATTTTAAATTATTATATAATAATGTTTTTTATTTTAATTTTTTTTGAAAACATGGCGCTATTCGCGACATTTTTTAATACAAACGCCGCTAAAGAACAGTTATCCACGGCGTTTGTAGTCACAAATGCCACTAAAGAATATGATTTCTCGCGGCGTTTGTAAAGACAAACACCGCTAAAGAACTTGATTTCTCGCGGCGTTTGTATACAAAAACGCCACTAAAGAGCTTGATTTCTCGGCGTTTTCTTCACTCAAACGCCGCGAACTATTGTGGCGCTGATTTCAGCGGTACTTTTTGCGACGTTTTCTTTAGCGTCGGGAGAGTTTTTAGCGGCGCTTTAAAACACCGCTATAGGGCTAAAAAACACCGCTGAAAACTTATTTTGTTGTAGTGCAATTATTCATTCATACATAAATTTATGGGTTTTCAAAAAAAAAACATGAACTTATGGGGTATATATTACTTATTCCTTCATTACATGAATTTATTTGGGTGTAAATTATTTGTTCTTTCTGGATGATAATAAATGAAAGCCATAAAGTTTATTTTACTGATTCTGTAGCAAAAATATACACCAAGCTATGAGTAAATGCCTTCTCTTCCCTTCTCTTCTCTTCTCTTCTCTTTTTCTTCTCTTGATGCTATTTTATTTGGAGTTAAGTTTACGAACTATCTTAAAGTTTACAAAAAAATACAATTAATTAGGCTCGGTACACAAAAGAATTAGGCTTTATTTTTTGTTGTGGTGGGCAAACCAAGGTTTGAGGAAAATCAAGGTTTTGTAAAAGCTAGAAAAAACTAGCTTTTGGCAAACTAAGGTTTGAGAAGTTAAAATAGTAAACAAACTAAAGTTTTGACATTCAAAAGTAGAGTGTTTTTAGTTGCTTTTGCTTAAAAAAAGTATGTTTGGGTTGATAAAAGCAACAAAAAAATAAGGCCTTAGTACTAATCCATTGAGGTTTAACGAAAATCAAAATTTATTTACTATGGTTATTCTAAATTTAAAAATAAATATCATATACTAAAAAGCTGGTATTGAGACTAAATGTACACATTTCGAAAAGTAATAATAATAATAATAATAATAATAATAATAATAATAATAATAATAATAATAATAATAATAATAATAATAATAATAATAATAATAATAATAATAATAATAATAATAATAATAATAATAATAATAATAATAATAATAATAATAATAATAATAATAATAATAATAATAATAATAATAATAATAATAATAATAATAATAATAATAATAATAATAATAATAATAATAATAATAATAATAATAATAATAATAATAATAATAATAATAATAATAATAATAATAATAATAATAATAATAATAATAATAATAATAATAATAATAATAATAATAATAATAATAATAATAATAATAATAATAATAATAATAATAATAATAATAATAATAATAATAATAATAATAATAATAATAATAATAATAATAATAATAATAATAATAATAATAATAATAATAATAATAATAATAATAATAATAATAATAATAATAATAATAATAATAATAATAATAATAATAATAATAATAATAATAATAATAATAATAATAATAATAATAATAATAATAATAATAATAATAATAATAATAATAATAATAATAATAATAATAATAATAATAATAATAATAATAATAATAATAATAATAATAATAATAATAATAATAATAATAATAATAATAATAATAATAATAATAATAATAATAATAATAATAATAATAATAATAATAATAATAATAATAATAATAATAATAATAATAATAATAATAATAATAATAATAATAATAATAATAATAATAATAATAATAATAATAATAATAATAATAATAATAATAATAATAATAATAATAATAATAATAATAATAATAATAATAATAATAATAATAATAATAATAATAATAATAATAATAATAATAATAATAATAATAATAATAATAATAATAATAATAATAATAATAATAATAATAATAATAATAATAATAATAATAATAATAATAATAATAATAATAATAATAATAATAATAATAATAATAATAATAATAATAATAATAATAATAATAATAATAATAATAATAATAATAATAATAATAATAATAATAATAATAATAATAATAATAATAATAATAATAATAATAATAATAATAATAATAATAATAATAATAATAATAATAATAATAATAATAATAATAATAATAATAATAATAATAATAATAATAATAATAATAATAATAATAATAATAATAATAATAATAATAATAGGACCTTTCATACAATTTGACCAAGATTAATTAGTCACAAAATTTAACTCCAAGTTTGCATCAATGAGAAAAATTCAAACCATTTCATTCTCAATTTTTTTATAATCATTAATATTTAATTTTTTGTCCGACTAATTTGGATCAAATATTGTACCAAGATAATCCTCCAAATTCAATTTGTTTTATTCACAATGTCAAGATTCAAACTTCTAACCTTGCTCAAAGAACATCATCTCACTAGATCAACTGATATTTGATAATCTCTCCCTAATTTGAATATACTAAAAAAAGGATTAATCAGCACCAATGGTGCAATAACTTTATTTTTTTGTCAACTTGCTTACCATCGGTATCAATGGAAATGGGGAAGAAGAAGGTATTCAAAGTCAGCACTGAGAAGGGTATGTCAAAGCTATGTTGTAGAGAGGGCCTTAAAAGCTAGAAGAAATCCCAAAATCTGCCCACAATTTTGACTAATTTGAGCTGCAAAATTGCAGGCAATCCAGTTGCCTGCCCTTAATATGCCTACTGAAATGGCCATGCAATACTAACTATAGGTAATGTACCAAAATTAAAAGTGGTCATGCACCTAAAAAGCAAACCAGAGAAATCTCAACTAATGTCAACAATGAAATTTTGTGGGCTAAAACTTGAAAGCTAGAGTTTGGAAGGACTTGAAAAAGTTAGAAAACAAAGAAGTAGAAGACAAATATTAAAGGGTGAAAGGGAGATATACTTTAAGTTAACATTTTTGTGATAATCAGAAGATGCACAAATGGATTTGGTTATGCGCCACTTTTTGCACTGACAAAGACAGATTCCATGAAGATTGAGTTTATATTTGAAACGGAATTAAGTTATTTAACCCCTTTCGCATGTTATATAACTACCTATTTTAATTAATGATGTTATGACGGGTTAAGTTTAGTTCAATTCATATTGTTGTTGGTATAACATATAAAAAGACGTGAGATCGAACATGTTTAAGCGCTCAGTATCCCTTCACTTTAATTATGGGTAGGGAAAGATTTGGATAGTATCGGTTTGTACTAAAATTATATGTTTAAAAAATTAATGATGTTATGTATATTAACTCCATTGGTTATATTTTATTAATTAATGAAAATATTTTATTAATTAATGAAAATTATACTTTACTTGACTAACTATTCATTAAACAAAAACCTATATTTGCAATTTAATAAAATTCATATTCATACATTATGGCCATGTTTGGTAAACAGCTTTTTAAGTTAAAATTAGAGGTTTGAAGCATTTTTAGAGGTTGACTAATTAAATCCGCTAATTTAGATGTTTGATAAAGAGGGGATTAATGTAATAGCGGATTGGGGTGAAACCTCTTATTTTGAAAAACTCCTAAAAGGAGCTTTTTGAGTTAGAGGTTTCGATAAAAATACTTATAAAGACTCTTTTGTTCTTAATAATTATAAGAAATTTATCTAAAAAATTTAATAACTAATAAAATTAAAAAATAATTTAATAAATAAGAAATTAATATATATATATATTTAATATTTAATAAAATTATATTTAAAATATAATTTCATAAACAAGAAATTAATATATACATTTAAATTTAATAATTATTAAAAAAAAATAATTTCACAAATAAAAAATTAATATATACATTCATTCATAGTTGCTGAGCAATGATACTAAAAAATTAATTTTCATAATCTAATTAATATTAATAAATACAAAATATTAATAACTAATAAATTATTCAAAAAAGTATTGAATATTATCATTTCAAAAAAAGTATTGAACATAATCATTTCAAAAAAAATTATTGAATATAATCACGTCCTTATATGTTATTTTGCTTGTTAAAATGATCATATAACTATCAGCTATCAATTAATTTTACCAAACACTTTTATACAACCAGCTAATGCAATCCGCTAATTAAATAAGCTAATGCTAGCAACTATCAGCTATCAGTTAATTATCAAACAAGGATGAAAAAATTAACACTAAGTTAAAAAAAAATCCCCCAAAATAATTTTGAAGACTGAAAATGTTATTATATCATGTTGTATGAGAAAAAAATAACTTGTTTGTAACAATGTGTTAATTGAGTGACATGTTTGTAACAATTTTTTAATTGAGTGACCTATTTGTAAGTGGAGTGATATGTATTAAGTTACGTGAATATAACATTTTTTAATTGAGTTGTTTGTTTGTAACTTTTAGATAAAAATTTTGATTGTTAGTTATTATACCCATAGTTGAGTGACCTTAGATGTAATTTACCCAAATATAAATATTGAATGGATAAAAAGTTGTTAAACTTGAATAATAACTAATCTACTCCAATAAGGTTTCCTACTCTAACTTAAAGTATATCACAAGTATAGTTGTCTATGAACAATAAACAAATTGAGTGGCATGACATGTACTTTAAAGTTTAAACATTGAATTTTTTTTCAAATCTAAATTAATTAATTACTTTAAAGATTTTTGTTATTTTAATGGAAATTTTTTAGCACAAAAAAAATCCATTGAGGTGGGTTTTAATGGAAATTAATTGAATTTTCTCTTTCAAATCTAAATTAATTAATTACTTTAAATTAGATTAATGCATACTAGGCGAAATATTTAAGGATTTAAATTTATTTAAATAAAAAATATCATTTGTTATGAATATTTATATATGTGGATGTCTATCATGATTAGAACTTTATCAAAGAAGTTTGATTTATTTATTATTGGGAATATTATCTCTATGAATTAGAGTTTAATGTATTATGTACTTCTTATGCCTATAAATAGATGATTCATTGAAGGCATTGTATACAATTCTATATTTTGAGAATAATACAAATCTCTCTCTTCCTCTCATCTCTTTGTTCTTCTTGTTCTTCTTTATTTTATTCACAACACGTTATCAGCACGAGACTCTAATCAACTGAGGTCTTCATCGTTATAATTCAAAAGAAGTTACCGGGAAGAATTCGATTATAGAATAAACCAAAGATAAGTTTTTTTTCTCCTTATTTTTTTTAGTTACCGATTGTCTTTCTCTTTATATTTTAACTTTGTTTTAATTTTTTTTTGAAAATTTTTGAAGCATGTTTGATTTTATTCGAACATTGGAAAGAGATAAATTTGTGGCTTCTCACAAACCAAAAGACGAATCGACAGAGACGAAAAGGTTGTGTTTGGTATAAATTACGTGTGTTTTCTCTTGTTCCTAAAAGGGTTAATTAGCGGAAAAAGTCGATAATGTTGCGCTGTTTTCCTTACATGCCTCCTCGGCTTTTAAAGCAAGGAACGATGGAATCGATTAAGGTTTGTTAAGCGAAAGTATTTGTGGTTTTTCATTTTTGGTACTTAACTGCTTATGCTTTTCATACTTAATTATTATTATTTGTGTTTGTATATTTGTAAATTCATGAAGTTTGATGATGGTGCATGTAAAGCCTGTTCGATTTAAATTATTATTTTAATGTGCGATAAATCATGGTGAATTTCAATCTATAAAAAGATTGTTATAAAGTCTATATTTTCTTGAAAGCAATTTTTCTTTTTTGTCGAAAAACTCGACCATAGACTTCTCCCAATTTCAAGTTAAGAAAATTCTTCTTGATCCAAAAAGTTTTATGGGAGGCATTCCTTGAAGTGAATGCAAAGCATGATGTTTATTCCATGCGATTATCAATGATGGGGCATTCCCTGAAGTGAATGCAAGCATGATGTTTATTCCATGCAATTATCAATGATGCGGCATTCCCTGAAGTGAATGCAAGCATGATGTTTATTCCATGCAATTATTGGATCTGTTTTCATTCCCTGAAGTGAATGCAAACATGGTAAATCATTATTCAATTAGAGACATAATTTCGATATAATCCAAGTATAATTGGCTGGACATCCCGTTCTGCGAGGCTACTGGTCTCAAAGGAGGTTTTTAAAGGACCTTGTGGACAGGTTTAACAATGCCGCGTACGAGGATTAAATCTTTGTTCTCTGTGATAAGGATATGTGAAAAAGGTTTTAAAGGCCCACTGGCTCTACTTCATTCCCTGAAGTGAATGTGAGATTATATTATGGAAGGAATAAAAAAGATCACATTAAAAGTTGTGGTCGTGGTCGAGGCTATGAATATACACATGAAAAATATAGTCATTTTAAGAATACTTCTACCCGCTGGTAGCGAAGTTATAAGGATGACAAAAGTGATAAAGATCATTCTAAGGAAGTGAAATCCTTTTACCAATGTGATGTTATAAACCATTGGTTTCGTACTTGTCAAACGCCAAAGTATTATGGACTTTATCCATAATCATGAATGATAAATGAAATAAAATATAAACAAAATTTGTTTATGGCGAAAATAATTATGGCGTTATTGGTCCAACTCAATTGGATATTTTTAATTTTCTCATAACCCTTGAAGGGAATAATTTACCATTTATTTTATTTCCCTTATAACCTCTAACAGAAATAATTGTTTTATTTATTTTTTTATTTTTTTAATGTTAATTCGTTTTATTTATTATTTATTTATGTTAATTTGCTTTATGTTTATTTATTTCACATATTATTTATTTACGTTTTATGTTAATTTATTATTTGAAGAATATGATTACTTCCGGAATAAAATATACAATGAATTGTGGCTATTTATGCCTAGAATTGTGGCTATTTATGCCTAGTAGATAATGCAAGTACTCATATTGTACTTAAGCATAAGAAATATTTTTCCCATTTAAATGTAAGGGAAAATATGAGTAGTATTTCTCAAAGTACTAAAATATCAATACTCCGAAAGAGCACTTGAAAGTTTATCTCTGATAGATATTCGACTTGATATGATGTGCTATATTTTATATTTTTCATTCCTCGAAGTGAATGATACAAAGTACATATTTTCATTACCTGAAGTAAATGAAACAAAGCACATTTTGAAAGGTGCACAATTATGCATTTATCGATTAAAATGCAAGAGAATAATGTGAGTACTATATTCGGAAGTACTAATATCACAAAAGGCTCTGGTTGAGCAAATATGTTATTGTCAAATGGAACTTTATTCCATATTCACATTGTGTTATACTCGTCAAAGTCATAAAGAGAGGAATATGAGTTCGCAAACTATCCCTTTGGGAATTATAGATAACATATGTTATCAATTGGCATTTGAAATAAGTCAATATTGATATAAGTTTTGGTAGCCAAAAAGTCAGTTGAAAGCTTTAGAAGAGCTATATATTACTACCAAAAGATAATTTCAATTGAAAGCTCCGAAAGAGCTAAATATATTCCTATTTAAAGGAACAATTTTGATGGTCGTACTAGACATGTACGAGTAAGATTGAATTATATGTTATGGTAAACAAGAAGTTTACAAATTCAGAGATATATACACATATATATATAGTTGGCATGATCGGTTAGACCATCCTGATAAATAATGGTGCAGAAATTATTGAGATTTACATGCACATGTATTAAAAGAACCTGTAGTTCTTGTGGTGCTTTTCTCAAAGGAATGTATTAAATTCCACTTACTAAAAGAACATGAAGTTCTTGTGTTGTTTGTTCTCAAAGAATATAGATGATCCCACTTACCAAAAGAATTAGAACTTAAAGTTCTTGTACTGAAGTTAAGACTGTATGTCTTGCATATCTGAACGAAATATGAGCCCATATATCCACAAATGTGGAAAGTTTTATATGATTTTAGTAGATGCATCTACATTATTTTATCGACTTACAACCAGAAGTTTGTGAGATTGATTTTAAAAAGATTCAGATTATGCAGTTAGACTATTCTTCTTGAAAAGCTAGTGGGTTTATATTTTAGGCTATATCAGTTGTTACAAAGCCTATTGATTATGAAAAATATAGTTTAGCAAAATTTCAATTGGATGCCTCCTATTTAATAGCTAAACTATGAGAACAAAAGAATTATTATTTATATGGTGTTTCCATATAGCAACACTTATACGCATCAAGCCAACGAGTTATAATAAACTCCCCGTTATGATTGGTTTTTGGTCAGAAACCATACATTTCCCATTTTATGATTTTTGAATGTGCGATATGAATTGCTCCACCACAACGCACAAAATGGGTAAATAAAAAGGGTTGAGAATATATATTGAGTACGAGTCTCCTTTTATGTTTAAATTCTTAAACATTAATTGGAGAATCATTTATGACATGATTTTTCTCAACATTAGGGGAGATAATAATCAGCTGGATAGAGGAAAATGAATTATCATTATCTAGATCCTCGTATATGAACTAGAAGTTCATAAGATAATTCAGGTTATTACATGTCAACTGCCAGACATATTTACTGACCCAATGAGAGTAATTAAGTCTCATATACCAGCTGAAATGCTCTAAGTTTAAATTACATGTTAGAGCGAGAGAATGTAAATCATGCCTGAAGCATGATAGTTGAAATGGTTCCAATGATCAAAATTCTCGTAAATAGAAAGTAATATGAGATGGTCATATATTGGAGGCGGGTGCTCCTGAAGAGACCCAAGACATAACAAATAATAAAACTCTTGAAGAGTTTCAGGTACCTGAAATAAATATTGAAATCTTGAAGAGATCTCGATGAGTTATGTCATTACGAGAATGGAACTAGAAAATTGGAAAGTTGTCGACAACGATTTTACAAACAATTTTACATAAAATACTTCTATAGAAGTAAAGAAAGAAATCGAGGATCTTGTATAAAATCTATCCGAAAGTATAGATATTGAATTGGCTAATGTTGAAAGACGCTTTGAACTTCTAAAATAGAAGTATTTGGACCATCAGTCCAAACACCTAAAGGTGTAATGCAAGTGAGGCACAAATAAGTAGTCGTAAATACGACTTGAACTGTGATTTATGAAAAGTTTTAATTACTTCATGGTGGATGCAATTACTTTGGCAGTTTTGAAAATTTTACATGCGTCTAATTATTTGTGGATCCATATTTATCCTTGAAGGATCTAAAATGCTATAAGCATTTGGAAATTTCTGAGGAAATTTATTTAGACATGTCTCATGAATATTTTTGGCGCATTTGGTATAATCGCCTTAGTGAATACTAATTGAGAAAATACTATAAGAATGATCAGATTTTCTTATGTATTTTATAAAGGAGTTTGGATCAAGATCCATTATGATAATTTTAGAACTCCTAAAGAGCTTCAAATTGGAAACTCATGAAGTACTTTCAATACAAGTACTTGAATCTTGACATCAAGTTTATCTCGACATGAAGGTCGAGCATTTTTATATATTTCTTTTGTCTATGAATAGACATAAGCTGAAAGAATCTTAAAGAAGATTCAATATGAATAGAGCATATCTATTGAGTATCCCAATAGTTGTAAGATTGTTGGATGTGAATAAAGATAATTATATCTTTTCTTGGTCTTGAAGCACTATATATTAGTTGGTCAAGAAATATCTATGAATATACAAAAATCATTACATTTAGATCTTCAAACATTCGTTGATGCCTCCTCAAATGTCGTAGAAATAATTGTTATGCACGAGGCAAGCCAAAAAAATGTGTTTGGCTAAGATTATTGACCCAACATATCCAAAAGATATGTGGATTTACTTTTACAAGATATGATAAAAGCTATCTTGTGTGAAGATAAAGCAAGATGTATATCTCAGTTTGAAAGTTGATACATCATGGAACATATTACTCCAAAGTTTCATCCCTCACGATCTTTAGAAAAATGATATTCAAGATTAAATTATGAAGATTCAAAGATCTTCTGTGATGTTTTCATGAGGGGGAGTAAATACGCGTTGCACTCTTTTTCCCTTAACCGAGGTTTTGTCCCAATGGGTTTTCCTGGTAAGGTTTTTAATGAGGCAACAAGTTATGCGTATCAAAGATGAGTGTACTCTTTTTCCTTCACTAAAGAATTTTTTCCCACTGGGTTTTTATCTTAGTAAGGTTTTAACGAGGCACATTATCTTCATAGACATCCAAGGGGGAGTGTTATGAATATTTATATATGTGGATGTCTATCATGATTAGAACTTTATCAAAGAAGTTTGATTTATTTATTATTGGGAATATTATCTCTATGAATTAGAGTTTAATGTATTATGTACTTCTTATGCCTATAAATAGATGATTCATTGAAGGCATTGTATACAATTCTATATTTTGAGAATAATACAAATCTCTCTCTTCCTCTCATCTCTTTGTTCTTCTTGTTCTTCTTTATTTTATTCACAACATCATTTCGTTTATTAGTTTGAGTTATCCAAATCAAGATTGTTCGTAAATTTTCTTTTAATTTAAAGTTTTTTTATGAATATAAAGCACTTTCTTAATAATTCTTTTAGGCTTAATATTATAACTTAAATCAAAATAATCTTAAGAAACCTTATGAGATTTGAACTTAAACTTTAAAATTCTCAAAGGAGATGTTTGATCACTTATTCATATTTAAATTTAATGAAAAATCAAAACTTTGACGATAAAATAATTTACTCTAGATTATTTAATTTATCATCAGATAAAACATATTTAATCAAATAGATCAAAAGGTAATATTTTTATTATGATCGACATTTATTCTTATCCAGTTATATATAGTCAATAAATAAAAAAATGCTATAAATTTTCCTAATGTTTATGAATTTGCATTTCACTAAAATTAATACTATAACACATTCAATTTTTAGGAGATATGTACATAAAATAATTAATTAATGGTAGCCGAACCTAAACAAATAGTTGGCTTTGCTGCTCACATTCATGAGTTGACCTGCTTACAATTAGAGTTGCGATTTAATTCCATCTCTAAGTAGCCCCCTTATAATTAATTAATAATTTATGAGATTAAGATGGTAGAATTTACCTTAAATTTTAATTCAGGATATACTTTACTTTATTTTATTCTATCAATTTCACATTGTAATTACCAGTTGAAACTGTTGTTCTATACGCTTATAAATACCTACATTATCTCTTCAAAGTGTATTGTGCAATTCTCAGTAGTATCATTCGCCATGAAGATTACAATCTCTTGTTTCGTTCTTCTCTTGATTCTCGTTCCTCTCTTGGCCTCATCTGTTGACAATAAAGTAGATTTTTCTTTTTCATTTTTTCTGCTTCTTCTTCTTCGTCAGATTTGGAATGCTAATTTTCATATAAAATGTATATGTATTTGTTGTCTGTGTAGGTGTATATAGTTTACTTCGGCCAACACAGCAATGGGGAGAAAGTTCTGCATGAGATTGAGAATTTCCATCTTTCGTATTTACAGTCAGTGAAAGAATCCGAAGAAGATGCTAAATCTTCCCTTCTTTACAGCTACAAACACACCATCAATGGCTTTGCTGCAAAGCTTACACCAGATGAAGCCTCCAAGCTCTCTGGTAAACTGATTAGCTTCATCTTCCATTCGTAAATTTATACCTAACAATGCTTTGATTTCTTGACAGAAATGGAGGAGGTTTTATCGGTGTTTCCTTCACATGGAAAGTACTCGGTGCAGACCACAAGGTCATGGGAATTCGTAGGGCTAGATGAAGGCGATAGCCATTCATGGAAAAAGTTTCAGATGGGAGGAGAAAACTTGTTGTCAAGAGCTAAATATGGCAAAAATATCATTATTGGAGTAATGGATAGCGGTAAAAATTTCATATATATGAATTCAAACTCTCTCTTTATTCTTTTTTTATTTTCTTCCTAATTCTTTAAGGTTATAGTTAACTTATTTAGACCGACCTGCGTTGTACACTCATATAACTAATTAGGGTATTATTTTTTTTGTTGTGTTCGAGTAACTTTCTAGTAAAAATTTCATTATTAATTTATATATTCTTATTTTTGATTTAGGTGTATGGCCGGAATCACCGAGCTTCAGTGACGAGGGAATGGATCCTATCCCGAAATCATGGAAAGGAATCTGCCAAGAGGGTGTCGCTTTTAACTCATCCAATTGCAACAAGTAAGTATATATCCAATAATTCATGTATTGGTGTTTTTTTTATTTAAATTATCATGTACCAAATTTAGTATTATTTGGTTTGTAAATTCATTGCACGAAGAGTATTTCATTTTTCAATTGTTCATCCGTTAAATTCTCATGAATACAATCTGAAAATGTTTCCTAATAAGTCCAATTATCTTTGGCAAATGGAGGACCCTTCTGCTTTGGATTTATAGGTACCACAAGGTTCTATAATTATATAAAAAGTACCTGTTCATTTTCCAAATGATTAAACATTTTCAAAGGTAATTTGAGCCAGCAGCCTAGCCTGTATGCACATGCCCCAATGTAAGGGGATGTCCTCTCTAGAATATTGGAACGATGTCTTTTTGTCAAGAAATTGCATCGATGAGTCCCTAGTTTGGTTGTCCATTTCACCCAAAACAAGATATCAATTCTGACTCGTTTGTTGCTTTTGTTTTTTTTCTTACAATCATGTGAACATCGATACAATGGCTCCAGCCATTGGGGTCAGTCCATTTTGTTTGTTTCTTTGGTCGTACCTAGTCCTGCTCAGCCTGAATTATTTGATTGTAACTAAATTAACAGAATGAAGGTTAATTTAATGTTTAGCTGTAAAAAATTCGATTCGGTTGATTAATTTTGTGGATGCAGGAAGATAATTGGAGCTCGATACTATGTAAGGGGTTTTGAGGCTCAATTTGGGTCGGTAAATGGGACGGAGGACTTCCTCTCGCCACGAGACATGGACGGCCACGGAACGCACACTGCATCCACAGCGTGTGGCCGACAAGTTGATGCTGCTGCGGCCTTTGGTGGTTTTGCGAAAGGCACGGCTTCGGGTGGTGCTCCTTTGGCTCGCCTTGCCATATACAAGGCTTGCTGGGCAGTCCCTAACCAAGTGAAAGCGAATGGGAACATTTGTTTCTCTGCGGATATGTTTGCAGCTATGGATGATGCCATAGCTGATGGTGTCGACATACTTAGCATCTCCATTGGGTCCGCTCAACCTTTAGCTTTCGAAAATGATGCAATCGGCCTCGCTGCCTTAGAGGCTTCCAGGCGTAACATCCTCGTTGTATGCAGTGCTGGGAACAGTGGTCCGGCTCCTGGGACGTTGTCAAACACTGCTCCGTGGATAACCACGATCGGTGCTAGCAGCGTGGACCGTGCATTTTTGGCACCTGTTAAGCTAGGCAATGGAATGAAAATCATTGTAAGATACAATCAAATCACTGTAGTTTTCATTTTAAGAGATTTATATTAATGTTTCTGAATTAACAGGGACAAAGTGTTACACCATACATGATGAAGAAGATGTACCCATTAGTCTATGCAGGGGATGTAGTTGTCCCTGGTGTGGCTCAAAACTTAACAGGGTAAGCTTCTTTCCCTTTGCTTATACATATTTGCTCCTTCATAATGTTAATTATCTGATTTGAATAAATGGGGACAATGTAATTTTAGGCAATGCCTTCCTGGTTCACTTGACCCGACCAAGACGAAAGGGAAGATTGTGGTGTGCGCTAGAGGGGCCGGTATGAGAGTAGGTAAAGGCATGGAAGTGAAAAGAGCTGGAGGTGTCGGTTTGGTCTTAGCCAACGTCATTTCAAATGGAAATGAAATTGCATGCGACGCTCATTTTCTTCCTGCAACTTCTTTGACCTATGATGATGGAATTAAGGTTCTTGAATATATCAATTCTACAAAGAACCCGATGGCGAAGATCAGTCCAAGCAGGACAGTTTTGCACTACAAGCCAGCTCCCTCCATGGCTGGATTCACCAGTCGTGGTCCCAACGTGGTTGATCCTAACATTCTAAAGGTACTGAGTTTGTTATCCGACTTTATGTTAAGTTTAGGCTTTGGTTGTTTGCCATCTTCTAACTTGTTTTGTGATTTTATAGCCTGATATAACGGCACCAGGAATTAATATTTTGGCAGCATGGAGCGAAGCATCGTCTCCAACGAAGCTGCCGGAGGATCATAGATCGGTGAAATATAACATAGAGTCTGGAACTTCTATGGCTTGCCCTCATGTCTCTGGTGCGGCTGCACTTCTGAAGGCCATACATCCCCATTGGAGCGTTGCTGCTATCAAGTCTGCTCTCATGACTACAGGTAACACAAGTTTCACTTATAGCCACATAGCCGCTTGATTTGTTCTCATTAGTAATCATCTCATTTCACTGTCACAGCTACAATTACCAACAGTTTAGGCGAGCCAATTACAGATGCCAACGGCAATCCTGCAACTCCCTTCCAATTTGGTGCGGGCCATTTCCGGCCAACTAAGGCAGTCGACCCTGGCCTAATCTACGATGCCACATACAACGACTACCTTCTTTATCTCTGCACTGCTGGTCCAAATTCCCTAATTGAACTCAACTCTTCATTCAAGTGCCCGGCTAACCCGCCTTCAACGCTCACCCTCAATTATCCATCCTTCGCAATTACCAACCTTAATACCACCGTCACCATTAGGAGGACAGTCACAAATATCGGGAGACCGAAGAGCACGTATTTCTTCTCCGCGAAACCGCCGTTAGGTGTCCGTGTAAAGGCGATGCCGAGTATTTTGCCGTTCAAACGAATAGGGCAGAAACTGAGTTTCACCATTACAGTGTCACCTACAAATGATCCGACCGTGACCAAATCTGAGTATGTGTTTGGTTGGTATAGTTGGGACGATGGTTACTATCATGTAAGAAGTCCCATGGCAGTATATTTACCTTAGTTTTTATTGGTTTTTAGAGTTCCCCATTTTTAGGCCAAGAAATACTAGTCCTTAGTTTTAAGTTTAGAATAATTTTTATTTTATATGGGGTTTAGGAATACAATCAATGTAAAGATGCAAATTGCAATCAATGGAAATCGAGGTTTCCACTTATCAAATGCAATTAATGATATCATTAGGAAATATTTTGGACTCAAATTTATGATTTGGCCAGCATGTTTTAATGTATTTTCACTTAAGTTTTGGACATGTAACACTACCAAATTGTGTAACATCAAAATAAATTTATTCAAAAAAATTATAAAAATACTTATAAAATTATAAAATTTATGATTGAGTGACATGTTTTAATGTATTTTCACATGAACAAAAAATCTAACCGTAAGACTTTAAGGATTATTAAGTCTTGGATATGTAGCACTACGTAATTGTGTAGCATCAAATCGAGACATCAAATAAAATTTATTCAAAAGAAAATTATAAAAATAATTAAACTTAATTTTGACCATCGTTGATTGTCCATTCATCGGTGTTGACCAACATTAATCAAGCGTTGATCAATTTGACGTTATTAAATTTATTTTTTTATGTTTTGTTTTTTTTATTTTATAAATCCATATATATACATATTTAATATTTTATTTTAAAGTATATATTTATATATTTTAAAGTATAAAGTTTTTTGAATTTATTATATATAGTTTTAATATTTTATGAATGTATATAAATATTTTTCTCAAAATTGTTTTAGATTTTTTAAAATTAAAATAATCTATTGATGAAATAATATATATCTTACAAAATAGTACTTTTTTAATTTTTATTTTATTAAAATGTATATTTTAATCTTTTAGGACATTCATATATCCTATAATTATTTATTTTATCAAAAGTACATATTTTTAAAATGGTATAATTTTTATTATGATATTTAAATGTATTTTCTAATTTTAGTAAATTTCATACTATATTTCTTATATTTTGTAGAATTGTTTTTTTTTTGTTTTTTTTTTCATTTTTATTAATTTTTGGATGATGATGTCATGCGATATCATCATCAGTGTCACGTTATTGAATTCAACATCGTTAACGATATATCAAAATAATTGAGGAAATAAAAGTTCAAGTACTAAGGGGTTTGAGTTTTTAGAGGATTTGAATAAAAATGGTAGTTTTATTGTGTTTAACTTAAAGTTTTGAATTAATAGAGTTAGATATGATGTTTGTGAATCAAATGGTCCAACATATATGATTTTTACAAGGTTTTATACACATTCCCGAATTTGGGTTTCCAAGGGGTTTTTGAAGAGTTTTAGAGTGGTTTTTGGGTGTGTTCTATGTTGGAATTTGAGGGCTAATGTTAGTATGATATATGAGGGTCACTTTGGGTGTGTTTGATGATTGTTTGGAGGTTGGAAATGGAAGATTTCAGTGGGTTTTGTGGGCTGCTCGAGAATTCTGTTTTGGGCATGATTTTGGGTGTTAGTTGCTTGGAAATGTTAATCCGGGTTGTTTCCGACGATTAGTTATTGATTGTGGGTATTTTGTTTGTGTTTGGGTTTGATTAGAATCAAGGTTTGTCATCGGTGAAGCATCGGGAGTGAATCCGGAAACTTGAAGGTGATTGCTTGCTTGGTAGTTGAGCTTGGAAGTGAAGGTGAGTGGTTAATGTTTTCAAAGTGTTTGGTTCAAGCATGTGGACTAGGTTGGGCTTGGTAGACCCACCTAGAGTTAGGATTAGGGTGGTAGCCTAATCCTAAGCTTTAATTAGAGACATTGGTTGAACTCTTAACTTGTTGTTTATGCCTCATGTTGATGTGTATTATGATGATTATGTATAAATGTGATATACATGTATGTTGAGGCATGTTGTGATGCATTGTGATATGCATGTGGATGGTTCATGATTGTGATCATGGTGAGTACGTGCTAAGCACGAAATTTAATATTAAATGGTATTGTGGTTTGAGTTAAATGTTGGCACTAGTATGCTTGGGTACAAATGATCGATCATTAGGATGTTAGTGTGCACACGTGAGTCAAATGCGTGCATGGTCTTGATGATGGTAGTCATCAAGATGGAGTACGGGTTCGCCCAGAAATTCTTCTTTATATTGTGAAAGTCGGTGATGAGTGTAATCCCATCGACGGAGCGTGAGGATGAGTGAAATTCCCTCCGCGAGACCGGTGATGAGTGTAATCCCACTGTGAGGTAAAGTTGTTGTTGGATGTGAGTTCCAACGAGTTTATCTGCGTATTCGAGTCATAGCTAGGTGCCAATATGAATTGATATGTGTATCAATGTGATTCTCTTATGGATGGATATAGGTGCTTACATATGATGTGGATTTGAGCTTGTTGAGCATGACATACTATTGAGTAATTGTTCATGCATCATGTGCATTATGGCTCTCGAGAATCGAAGGTAAGAACATGCATTTACCTTGGTTGAGATCGTGCTTGGACCTTGCATTGTCGAGGTTTGTTTTTAAGGAGCTTACCCTCACTAAGCTTTATGCTTACGCTCTCTCTTGTTCGACAATGCAGATCAGTAGCACGTGGGTTGCTTGTGCTAGAAGGGGCCTCCAAGTGTGCTTCGTGGTGCTAGCTTAGCTATCAAGTATGGGTATTTTAATTATGATGTAATGGTCAAGCAATGAGACACGTATTTGTGTTGTGATGCTTTTGAAGTATGTTGATAGTTTTTGTTAGGAGCATGCTAGACTCCTTTTATATGTTTTGTTGGTTGGCTTTCGGATGTATGCCTTGCTTGTAAACCATGTTGGATTTGCCTATCTTATTTTGCCTAAGTGTTGGCCTTGTGGAAGCTTGGAAATCTTGAGTGTGCTACATGAAACCTTGATGTGTTTATTGATTCATCTAATGTTGGGCTTCTATATTATTGTTGTGTGCTAAGCATGTGCTATTAGGGTGTTTTCCATCTAGGTTGGTTGTATGTTGAGTCTTGAGTGTTTTAGTGGAGTTTCGGGGCTGCCTTGTAATTAAAACCAGCAAAAACATGTCTTTTCGCAGCCCGTGTATCGAAACAGTTGGTCTCGTTTCGATACGACCTCTTGTTTCAGACCATACGTTTCGATACGCCTTGGGTCCGTTTCGGAACAGATTTGCTACTGGAAATATGAGAAATTGTCGATATTTTGGGGTATCAAAACGGGTCCAAGTGGTTCGAAACGGTCAATATGTCGTTGACCACGAGAAGTTGACCGATGGGGGTGTTTCGGAACGGTTGACCGCCGTTTCGATACAACCTCCTCGTGTGGACTTGGGGCTGTTGACCAGGTCAAGGCGTTTCGATACACCTCTTGAGTGTTTCGAAACGGCCTGCCTATAAACCTAAAAATGGGCTAATTAACATGCTGTTTGGGCTTTGTTGATTTTAACTTGTGTCGTTTTCTGCTGTAGTGATCACATAGGATTTAAACGTGCCTTTAGAGAAGATTAAATTAAAAAAAATTAGGGTTTCTAACCGAGGTGGAACTTTAACGGGTTTCGCATCGGTTTTCCCCATGTAGCCCACTCGAACCGGTCAATCGACCAGACCGAGGCGAGGGGATTACACTCAAACTTACCAGTTAACCAAAATAATTTGCTAATGGTTAACCAAACCCGATTTTGCACACCCCTACTAACCATAAGTTTTTAAAGAATATTTAGCTCTAAAGCAGGAGCGGGTCTTGACGATTCGGGTTGAGGGAATCTATTTAAAAATTTTACAAAAATTGAGACTTAAAAAGAAATTTTAAAGTTTCTAGGAGGGGACTTAATTAAAAATGTTCAAACTTTTGAAATATAATAATATTTTTAAAATTTTTGAAAGACTTAAATAAATAATAATAATTTTTAAAGGACTAAAAGTTAGTTCACCAAATTTTAGGAGGAAAAAAACAATTAGTATATCTTTTAAAATTATTTCAAGAATTAGATACCATAATTTACATATTTTTACTTTGATAATTGCGTTAATACAACTTTTTCTCCCTAAAGTATACTTGATTTCCCAACTTGCCCCCTAAACGTCATTTTGTTCACTTTTTTCCCTTAAACAATTTGTCGTTACCTA
Organism: Hibiscus tridactylites; assembly: GCA_958450335.1. Classification (NCBI taxonomy): domain Eukaryota; kingdom Viridiplantae; phylum Streptophyta; class Magnoliopsida; order Malvales; family Malvaceae; genus Hibiscus; species Hibiscus tridactylites. The sequence continues at coordinate 93,456,769 of OY288270.1, read as the reverse complement.
TTTTGCCCCATTCCGTTACCTTTTTCCGTTAAAAAAATTCAGCCAATAACATCATGTCACGTCATCAACGGATTGACAAAGTCAATCCGTCTGGTTTTATTTAAAGGGTAAATGACATATCAAGTCTGTCAGGTTTTTTTCTCAATTTAATCACTGAAAAGTCTATTTTTACCTTAAATTGACTCCTATTTGTTTCTAATTTTTATAATTTAGTTCATTAGTTGTTATTATTAATAATATTATTTTATTAAAATTTTAATATTTAGTAAAAATAAATAAAAATAAATATTTTAATACTAAATTAGTAATTTTTTAGATTCGAATTACAATTATATTCTAATTATTAATTCTAATTTCACTATATTTGAATTATAGTTTTTGAGTAAAATTTAAATTATATTTGAATCATTTTCGTATTATATTTGAATCATATTCAAATTATATTTGAATCATCTTCAAATTATATTCGAATTATGCTATATTCAAAATATATTTTTTGAGCAAAATTCAAATTATATTAGAATTATATTTGAACCATGTCTATATTATATTCAAATCATTTTCAAATTATTTTCGAAATATAATTTGAATATGATATTTCGAATGTAATTCGAATATGATTCGAATATAATTTGAACATGATTTGAATATAATTCTAATATAATTACATGTTTTTCAACTATTGTATTCGAATCATGTTCATAGTATATTCGAATCATGTTTAACATGTAATTATATTCGAATCATGTTTAACAGATAATTATATTCGTATTATGTTCATATTATATTCGAATCATGTTAAAATTATTTTCGAAATATAATTTGAATATGATAATTCGAATGTAATTTGAATATGATTCGAATATAATATGAACATGATTCGAATATAATTCTAATATAATTACATGTTTTTAGAACTATTATATTCGAATCATGTTTAACAGGTAATTATATTCGAATCATGTTTAATAGGTGATTATATTCGAATCATGTTTAACATGTAATTATATTTGTATCATGTTTAACAGGTAATTATATCCGTATCATGATCATATTATATTCGAATCATATTCAAATTATATTCTAAATATGATTCGAATATAATACGAGCATGATTTAAATATAATACGAACATGATACGAATATAATTATCTGTTAAACATGATTCGAATATAATTTGAATATGATTCGAATATAATAGTTGAAAACATGTAATTATATTAGAATTATATTCGAATCATGTTCATATTATATTCGAATCATATTCAAATTACATTCGAAATATCATATTCAAATTATATTTCAAAAATAATTTTAATATGATTCGAATATAATATAGACATGATTCAAATATAATTTGAATTTTTCTCAAAAAATATATTTCGAATATAGCAAAATTCGAATTAATAATTTGAATATAATTAGAAGATGATTCAAATATAATTTGAATATGATTCGAATATAATACGAACATGATTCGAATATAATTTGAATTTTACTCAAAAACTATAATTCAAATATAGTGAAATTAGAATTAATAATTAGAATTTAATTGGAATTTGAATCTAAAAAATTACTAATTTAGTATTAAAATATTTGTTTTTATTTATTTTTATTAAATATTAACATTTTAATAAAATAATATTATTAATAATAACAAATAATGGACTAAATTATAAAAATTAGAAACAAATGGGGTCAATTTAAGGTAAAAATAGACTTTTCAGTGACTAAATTGAACAAAAAACAAACCTGACAGACTTGACATGTCATTTACCCTTTAAATAAAACCAGACTGATTGACTAAGTCAATACGTTGATGACGTGGCAGGATGTTATCGGCTGAAATTTTTTTAACGAAAATGGGCAAAATGGGTAACGACGAATTGTTTAAGGGGAAAAAGTGGGCAAAATGAAGTTTAGGGGGCAAGTTGGGAAATCGGGTATACTTTAAGGGGAAAATTGTATTAAGCCTTGATAATTCTGTAGGTTTTGAGTTTGATTATGATTAATTTGTGTGTAGGTGTAACTTGGCTAGTAAGATGGCACTTTTTTGTGTATTAAATTTTTTGAAAATATATCATTTTGGTAAACTTGTGTATATTGTCCAAAACTCCATTGGTAGCATGTTTGGTGCAAAATCGGGGTTTAGGGGTGTGGGCAACTCGGATGGGCTTCCCCTAGGCTTTTCGGTGTGCACGTCGGGTGCAGATTCAGCCTCCTTGGTGTGCACGTCGGGTGCAGACTTGAGCTCCATGATTTGGGCAGCATGGAGGGTGCTCCTTGTGTATTACATTTTAATACATGTTTTATGATACATATACAAAAATATGTTTTTTTTGTAAAAATAGGGATACACACATTGGCCTCGTTAAAAACCTCCCTAAACCTAAATGGAGGAAAAGAGTACCCATGATTGTATTACAAGAAGGAGGTTAAATAACAAAAAACCTAAGAGAAAAACCAAGATAACTAAAGCCATAAGGAATCAAAAACAAAGCTAAGAACACAACTAGACAAACTGCATGTGCTATGGTGGCCAACTAATCTCCAGATAAGTCAAGAACATCGATCGAGTCTGCCTGTAACATCTCATTCACGCAAGGAGGAGCTGAATTGAAAATCCGTACCGAGAGTGAGGTGGAATCATGCATCTTGGCAAGGGTATCCGCCACCATGTTACCGGATCGTAGAACATGTTGAAAACGGATAGTCCAAGCCCGTGATTGCATCATACATATATTTTCCAGCAAAGCACCATCCATGAGATCCTGCAGATAATCCAAAATCAATGATAGGGCCTCAAGGCTTTCCATCTCTAAGATTATGTTGCGCCATCCCCCATTCCATGCACATAACATACCCTAAAACACGCCCCAAATCTTTGCCATGATAGGGGAGCATATACCTAAAGATTTGTTAAAACCTAAGAGTCATAGCCCCGTGTAGTTAAGCAGCCCCCACATGCGGCACGGTTTTCACCAATCGAGCAGGCCCCATCCGTATTGTTGAGATTTTAGGGGCTCGATTCGATCAACCGTTCTTGCTCGCCAAGTGTGGAGAAGTTGGATAATTGGGTGTTTTAGTGGGAGGTGAAAAATTGGCAATTTGACACAAGGATTTATAGTGGTTCAACCTTCTAACCAAAGTCTACATCCACTACCTTAGCTCCCCACTAAGGATTTCCAAACAAATTCACTAAGAATTTCGTCCCATTTTCTCGGCTTAGGAGGAAACCGTTACAACGATCAAGCTTTCTACCCAAAGCTTGATCAAACACTCTCTTACAAGAGAAAGACTTAGCAAACTAGAAATCCCTCTAATAGGTATGTGTTTGCAATACTAAGCTCTCACCCAAAACCTAAACACTTGAGCAAATTTAACAATGTTTAGCTCACAAGTGTTGTCTAAGCAAGAAATAAACAATTTAAGCTCTAGACAAATTTTGACATCATAATGTTGTTACAATTGAAGCATTAACCATTACAAGATGCTTGGAGGTCCCTTTTATACTCCCAATTGAGTTTTTAGCCGTTACTAGCCGTTGGGATTGAATTGGAGCCATTGGAGCCTTTATTTCCACCATAAATGCAGTTCTGCAGCTTGGCGTATCGATACTCGTCAAACCGTATCGATACGGTCTCAATAAGGAATTAGTCGTTGGGCTTTTCATCTGATACGTATCGATACGCTTGCCTAGCGTATCGGTACAGTCCTGCAAATTCAAATGACCGTTGGGGTAGTTAGGCGTATCGGTACGCGATACAACCGTATCGGTATGCGACTAGCTGTTGGGCTATTTCAAAGCACACCGTATCGATACGGCTAAGCGTAACGGTACGGGTTTTGGCTACTGGAATTCTGGTAGTTTGAAAACCCTAAGGCGTATCGGTACGGTTCAATACCGTATCGGTACGGTCACTTGAAAATCATGGTTTTGACTACTTTAAATACACTTTAAATCATTCCAAAGCCTTTTGAAAACCCTTAAACATATTTCCAAGTTGTTTTTGACTAAAACTTATTTTAAATTCTTTGCAATTTAGTCCAAAACATTTTTCAAATATTATATCAAAACTTAGTTCTACAATCTCCCCTTTTTGATATACTAAAACCAACTTGAAAAATTGTTTGGAATTCTCCCCCTTTAACTTTAAAATTGTGAATAAGAGATTTAGATATGAAAACAAATAAAGCTCCTCCTTGTTCATTTGAAAATTCAAAATTTTCAAACCAATTTCTCCCCCTTTTTGTTATATCAAAAAGAATTTAAAATGACATTTAGCTCAAAATAACATAGGAGGCAAAAAAAATTGACACACTTAAAATTTTGGTTTAAGATTGGCTCCCCCTTACTCAAAGCATCATAAGAATGTTCATTCAACATATATGATTATCTAGTTGACTTAAATGAAAATAAATCAAATAAAAACAAAAGCAACTAGATTTCACCACACTTGAACTCAAGGGAGGATGTGAAACTTTCCTTCTTCAAGTGTTCTTCCTATGTGTGCATGGAGCTCCCCCTTAAAGTTTGACTTGTTGATCACTCTCCATCACACCTAGCAAAAGACAATCAAGTAATTTTTGGTATCCAAATTGCTTTGGATCCATAGACATTAGTAGTACAAAATTTAGTCCCCTTAGGAATCCATTTTTCAATTTCATCATTTTTAGTTGAAGTAGTTAGTCCTTTTGGGACCCAAACACTTCTAAAACATTTTCCATTCACAAATCTAGGGGCACTAGATTGTCTTACATAAAAATTTGATTTTCCAAAATTATTTTTCTTTTCAAGTTCACTGGAAATCAAATCTTTTTTCTTTTTGAACTTTAAGAAGCAAATTTTGTAAATCAAAACATTTTTGTTCAAAATCTTTCAATTTTGCTTCAAGTTCAAGATTTGTTTTGGAAAGCAAATCATTTTCAATTTTTATTTTTGAAATCAACTTTTTGTTCTTGGAAAATGATGCCTTGAATTCCAAAAGCAAATCATCATAGGCATCTTGTAACTCATCAAATGTATAAGAATTTGAAATAGATGTGTTAGAAGTTACCTTCCCCTCATTGAGGGCCATCAAGCATAGGTGGGCTACTTCATCATCGGTGGAGTCTTCATCACTCCATGTGGCCACATATGCTTGTTTTGAAGATGATCCCTTCTTTTTGGATTTGTGGGAGTCCTCCATCTTCTTCATCGATTCATGCTTGGATTTTTCCATTTTGCTCTTCATGAACCGGGCAAATTTGTTGAAGAGATAGGTCATCTCTTCATCTTCACTAGCATTGATACCTAGCTTCATGATCTTCTTCTTCCCCATCGCTCTAATCTCTTCCTTCTTCTTCTCCTCTTCTTTGTTTTTCTTCATTATTTGGTTAGTGAGAAGTGACCCCATGAGTTCATCAAGCTTCAAGGTTTTGAGATTCTTGGCTTCGATGATGGCGGTCCTCTTTGAGTCCCATGACTCAAGAAGGAAGTAGATGAGCTTTCGGACAAGCTTCTCCTCCGGTATGGCTTCTCCATAACCTTTAAGTCCATTTGTGATAGTGGAGAACCTATCAAACATCTTCTCGATGTTTTCTTCCGGATCCATGTTGAAGTTCTCATACTCTAAGGTGAGGAGCCCAATCTTGGTCTCCTTGACTTCATCGGTTCCCTCGTATGTGACTTCAAGCTTGTCATATACCTCCTTGGCACTCTCACAAGAAGACATTTTCTCATAGATGGTTGGGCCAAATGCACAAAAGAGCATGTGCAAGGCTTTGCAATTAAGCTCCATCTTCTTGCAATCGTCGGCACTCCTATCCGCTTTGCTTCCTTGAGGCACGAACGGACCATCTTCAACCATGTCCCATAGCTTGTAATCTCTTGACTTCAAGAAGAATTTCATCTTTGTCTTCCAATGGGCATAGTGATTTCCGTCGAAGAAAGGCGGTTTGTCGATTGATTGTGCCATTGAGCCGGTTGGTGAAATGTTGATCGAGCTTGGCGGATCTTCTCAATAGGATGTGAATCCCCTTCGATTGAGCCAAGCTCTGATACCAATTTTTGAGATTTTAGGGGATCGATTCGATCAACCGTTCTTGCTCGCCAAGTGTGGAGAAGTTGGATAATTGGGTGTTTTAGTGGGAGGTGAAAAATTGGCAATTTGACACAAGGATTTATAGTGGTTCAACCTTCTAACCAAGGTCTACATCCACTACCTTAGCTCCCCGCTAAGAATTTCCAAACAAATTCACTAAGAATTTCATCCCCTTTTCTCGGCTTAGGAGGAAACCGTTACAACGATCAAGCTTTCTCCCCAAAGCTTGATCAAAAACTCTCTTACAAGAGAAAGACTTAGCAAACTAGAAATCCCTCTAATAGGTATGTGTTTGCAATACTAAGCTCTCACCCAAAACCTAAACACTTGAGCAAATTTAACAATGTTTAGCTCACAAGTGTTGTCTAAGTAAGTAATAAACAATTTAAGCTCTAGACAAATTTTGACATCATAATGTTGTTACAATTGAAGCATTAACCATTACAAGATGCTTGGAGGTCCCTTTTATACTCCCAATTGAGTTTGTAGCTGTTACTAGCCGTTGGGATTGAATTGGAGCCGTTGGAGCTTTATTTCTCACCATAAATGCAGTTCTGCAGCTTGGCGTATCGATACTCGTCAAACCGTATCGATGCGGTCTCAATGAGGAATTATCCGTTGGGCTTTTCAGTTGATACGTATCGATACGCTTGCCTAGCGTATCGGTACGGTCTACAAATTCAAATGACCGTTAGGGTAGTTAGGCGTATCGGTACGCGATACAACCGTATCGGTACGCGACTAGCCGTTGGGCTATTTCAAAGCACACCGTATCGATACGGCTAAGCGTATCGGTACAGGTTTTGGCTACTGGAATTCTGGTAGTTTGAAAACCCTAAGGCGTATCGGTACGGTTCAATACCGTATCGATACGGTCACTTGAAAATCATGGTTTTGACTACTTTAAATACACTTTAAATCATTCCAAAGCCTTTTGAAAACCCTTAAACATATTTTCAAGTTGTTTTTGACTAAAAACTTATTTTAAATTCTTTGCAATTTAGTCCAAAACATTTTTCAAATATTATATCAAAACTTAGTTCTACACGTATTCATCTTGACCCACCAGGATTCAGGAGGAAACCATTTTGGGGAATCAGGAATTGTAGACTTGCTATGGAAACAACCCAGTTTCAAAGTGCGATCAGCAACACATTGTAGCTGCACCAATCTCAAACTGTGATATAAGATGGATTCCGAATCATCTAAGGGCTTATAAAAAAACAATAGCATTCCTTTGGAGCCAAAGGTTCCAAATAATTGCGCCAAAAAGGATGTCCCAATCTTCCGTGTTTTGCACAAAAAAGTTTTAGATTAGCAAGGTTAATTTGAATCCAACTCTTGATGTCGACAGTTAAGAACAACTCAAGTCTATACAAGCGAATCAATTGGTTCCATATTGAGTACGCCGGGGGGACAGAAACGGAGAACATGGTCAATATCTTCAATATCTGCCTGATAGAGAAAACAACGACTATCCTGTGCAAAGTGGCGTTTAAACCTTTCGGCATTGGTCATCAACTGACCGCAACAAATTAACCACATGAAAATTTTAATCCGTTGGAGTCCCCTAAATTTATGAACAAGACCCCAAACTTTATCAGAATCCTCAACATTGGACGTCATTCGCACTATGTACGCGAATTTAACTAAAAAGCGCAACGATGCCTCACCCTTCCATCCAAAAGAATCTGTCGGCAAGGTTAGAGATGGCCCTTTTAAAGTTGCAACATGCAGCAACACCTGTGATGGTAAAAGGTGTTGAAATAATGGCTACAACCAGTTCCCGTGATCATCAAACATACTCGCCACTGACGTAGAAACCAATTGGGCATAAGACGGGGCTGTGACATAGGCAACCAACAGGCCAAGAGCTGGGATCCAATTGTCAAGCCAAAAGTCGACATAAGTACCATTTCCAACGATCCAAATCATATTGTTACGGACCATTTCCCATACAACGCTAAGGCCCTTCCAGAGATGAGAGCAATTTTGATTACGCAAAGATGGCGGGAGTGTCTCAAGACATTTGTACTTCATGCGTAAGAAACGTACCCATAGTGCATTTGGTTAAGCTACCAATTGGAATGCCAATTTTATGAGGAAAGCCTCGTTTTGAGCAGCAAGCTTTCAAAATTCAAGACCTCCTTGAGATAAAGGTTGGCATACAACCTCCCAGCGAACAAGATGAACACCCTCATGATCCGAAGTGATACCCCAAATTAATCGGCGAAATAACCGTTCTAATTCGAGGCATGTAGATTTTGGTAGAAGAGTGGACTGCATAGTGTATGAAGGAATAGCCGCCAAAACTGACTTAGCTAGCATGATACGGCCGACCAAAGAGAAAGATTTCGCTTTCCAACCACTAAGCTTTCGTTGCACCATCTGCACCAAGTACTGATAAGTTGTGGCTGTTACACGCTGATGAATAAGTGGAACTCCTAGATATTTTCCAAGATCTGAAACTTTCAAAAAACCCCAAGAAAACACTAATCGACTGACGAACCTCCCCAATAACATTCTTCGAGAAAAATAAATTAGTCTTGGCGATACTAAATTTATATCTCAAACAAGAGCAGAAAACCACGAGAGTATACCGAATAAGACTTGCCTGCTCAATTGATGCTTCGACAAAAATGACAAGATCGTCGGCAAAGAAAAGGTGAGAAATACTCGTGCCCTCTTTAGAAGAACGAAACGGTTTCTAGAGACCAAACATCACCGAACTTTAAACCAAATGTGCAAACCTTTCCATGCATAAGACAAACAAATATGGGGACAAAGGGTCGCCCTGACGAATACCCCGAGATGGAGTAAAAGCCTCAGTCGTTGAACCATTCCACAAGATTTGAATATAATATATAATAGAGAAAGAGAGGCAGGCACACATGGGTATTGATAATGATAATACTAATGAAAACTCCATTTTTCTTTAGTTTTTGATTTCGTTATATATTAGAGAAAGAGAGGTGGTCACGCAGGGATGAAGGGCGGGGATGAAGGGCGGAACGATCCTACCCATTCCAGAACCTCATGGTCGTTTCAGGCCTATGTTCCGAAACAGGTAAGGGCGTTCCGATACGCCTTGCCCTCCAACAGTAGATTTTGATGGTTTTTTACATCCTTTCAGATTCGAACTTACTCCAAATCACACCATAACGTACATACAACATGTTTAAACACCAAAAACCATCATTATGAGGCATAAGCTACGACATGGCATCAATCATGCAAACATTGGTACTATAGGCATGCTCCCTAGTCACCAAAGTCATAACAAGCTAAAATCAACATTCAAACCAAAAATCAAACCTCAAAGGCCATTTACAACTCAAAGGTAAACAACCAAACATGCTCAAAGTAAATAGCAACGTTCTCAACCATCCAAAAGTATAAATCCCACCAATTACCTCTTATTCCACCAAAGTAAAGCCACATACTTTGTTAAACCAAAATTCTTGGATTCCCTTGCTTGTGTGCTGCCTCAAACACCTAATTCTATGCATTGATGAAACAAATGAGCGTAAGCACAAAGCTTAGTGAGGATCGATAAACAACATTCATCAATGCAATTCACACAATTTGCAAAACCACCACTTTCCAACACATGCCCTTTTTACAAAGCATGTCCTTACAAGACATCAATGCACTTTCTAGAAACATGCTCATATGCATCATTCTAAAACAACAAATAAACCTTTGCTCATGCTTTACCAAAAATCTCATGCACTCTAGCATCACTTACAAGCAACTCATGCTTAACATTAATCATTTACATTATATTGGCTCGCAAGTGATAATCCATAAATCATACCAACAAAAGACACAATCGGATACGCGGACTACAAGTGTTGCTCTATGCGCTTCATACATACTATCAGACTACACAAGGTGGAGATCAATGGCACAATCACAACCCCTCAACACCTGTGATGAAGATTAATAGCACAATCACAACCCCTTAACATCACTCATCGGTAGTTGTATAATTCCACTAACGAGAGTACAGGACACATACACAAGACTCACACACGGGATTTACCATCCACCGTTATGATCTTATCCTCAATCGTTAGGGTACTTGGATGGAGATTACGGCACAATCACAACCCCTCAACATCCAAGGCGACTTTATTCACGGTGCACCCAATCCTATAGTCGGCTAACTATATCTGATTAACACAACCAAAAACCATTTCCATCACTTGAAAATATAATCATTCAACCTCATTAATCCACTGTTTTACAAGCATAAACACAATGCCATTTCCACAAGCATAACATGCTTAACATCATATGCATTTATCACATGAAAACCGCATCCTTAACATAATGACATTAAAATCAAGCATCACTCATGCTTCTAACATGCTTTAAAACAGTAATCAAAACCATAATTAGCACAAGTGCATTTTCATCAAAACATAACACATTTCTGAGAGAGACTTTCAAACCACTTACTCTTGAGCTTAGCTAAGTGTTTCAAACTTACTCTAAGCTCCCAAAACCACACTCAAAGCGTTACAAAGCTGGAAAATCCATTTCCACTCACCGATACGCGAAGCCTTGCTCGCCGACACGAAAATTACTCTTCTTGAGCCTTCAACAACACCTCGTTTGCTTCCGAATCAAGGTCTCATGTTTTCACATCATCAAAACAGAGATCTAAATGCATTAAAATGCATTTCAACACCAGCAACAATTCACAAACTCGTTGCTCACCCAAACTACTCCAAATTATCTATCCAAAACAATCGAAAACTCAATCGATTGCTTCCTAAACCAAACCCAGCCAACATACATCACTTCCAAACCATTAAAAACATCAAAACACGTCTAATAAACAACATAACCCAACCTTATACCTCCAGCAAGCAAGATTCCACCATTTCACCCAAAAAACTCACTTAAATCAACCAAGAAACTCAAGGATCTCAAGGATTTCGGGATCTATGTTATCAAAACTCCATTTAAACATAATAAACAATTTAGAACTTAATTAAAATCAATCCAAAATAGAGCTTAACACATCAAGTCCGAAGATTTCAACCACGTTTTTACAAGATTTTGATCTCTAATCAAAACTATAATGAAAACTCAACCAAAAACATTAATTAGAAGCTAAATATATTGGGAATTTCAATAAAGAACTTTTATTAGAGGTTGAGAACGGGATTTACCTCCAATCCTTGCTTTCCTCAATGGATGACAAGTTTTCCTTTGAAAAATCTTGAAGAACAAGATAGGTTTTCTTAAAAATTGTTTAGGAATATTGAGAGAGTATTCGGGAGAAAAGAATTCTGGAGAAAATGGATGAAAATAGTGTTTGGCTGAAAATGAAGAGAATTTGGTAGTTACGTAATTAAAAATCTCAAGTTAACCACCTAATTTAATTAAAATAAAAAACATTTTAAAACCATTTAATTAAAAACCTCTTTAAACACATGTCGTGTTAAGGAAAGGCTAAATCGCCATAAATCCCCCTATAGATTCTAAGAATTTGGCTTCTTCTTTAAAAATCACATTTTCCACAATTTTAAAACTTTACAATTTGGTCACTACACGAAATGTCCCATTTCCGAAACTCTTCTTGTAAAATTGACTTGACCAGCCCCTTAAACATATTTTTAGAGGATTTTAGAAATTTTTACCATATTTTTATCCTATCCCGATCCTTGATTTCTTGAAATCACTTTACGCGATTCGAACCGTTCTCGACCGGTCTGATCCGATGTCTAAAGCATCTAGGCCCAAAACCAAAGCGTTACAACTTTCAACGTGCATAAAGTGGCACAATTTATGCATAAGCCTTGTGAAGGACATATGGCGACAGTAAGAAGAATTCTTAGATATCTAAGTGGAATTTTGAACTATGGTCTAGTGTTCAGACCATCTGAAGAAAACCCAAGTCTAGTTGCGTTTGTTGATGCTGACTGGGGAAGCAATGTTGATGATAGACGCTCAACATCTAGAAATTGTGTTTATCTTGGAAATTGCCTAGTGACATGGAGTTCAAAGAAACAGAAATCTATCTCTCGCTCCACCACAGAAGCAGAGTATAGAAGTGTTGTTGATGCGGCAGCTAAAGTTCTATGGCTTAAGGCTTTGCTTGCTGACATGAAAGTACCATCAGCCGGTGTTTCAGTGATCTGGAGTGATAGCATGAGTGCAGTGTCGATGAGTGTGAATCTAGTGTTTCATGCAAAGTCCAAACATGTGGATCTTGACATACATTTTTTCAGGGAGAAGGTAGCAGACAAGGCGCTTCAAGTGAATTACATACCAGCGCATTTCAAACAGCAGATGGGTTCACTAAACCATTGACAAGTTCTTACTTCAACCTGTTTTGTGAGAGACTAAATGTAGTGACATATGAAGATGCATGTAAAGTTGCAGAAGGAGAAAAAAGTAGAGAGAATGTTAGTTTAAGAGAATTAAATTGATTGTTAGTTAGGCAGTTTTGAGGCTAACAAACTTAGTTGAGCCGTTGGCCCGTTCTGTTAGTTGGGTAAAGCCCACTATAAATATGGATTGCATTTGTGTAATTGGATTAACTCAGTTTAATAAAAGAACTCAATTCTATTGACTTTCAAAATTCCCAAATTCACTTTGACTCGTCTTCTCCGATCTTCTCTCTTCTCTCATCCCTCTTTCTTTCTTTCTTTCTTTCGCAAGTCACCTGAACAATAACTTGACAAATAATACTAATGAAAACTCCATTTTTCTTTAGTTTTTGATTTCGTTATATATTAGAGAAAGTGAGGTGGTCACGCAGGGATGAAAGGCGGCGATGATAATTTTATCGGCAGACAGTGGCTAACGGCAGCGACGGATGAAATAGAAAAAGAAAAAAGATTAAGGTCTTTTAATTTATTTTTTCAACTATGGTTGATTTTTGATATAATTATTTAAAAATAAAGATTAAAAATATAATATATATGAACAATAGTTTATATGAATTTTTTAAAAAATTATTAATTGTATGTTGGGTCCTTGATTCTTTTAATCTTCATTTTCAAATTTAGGGTTTAAGTTTATTTATTTATTTTAATTCCATCTATTTTATTCAAGATTTAGGATTTAAGTTTTAAATTAAGAGTTTATGATTTAAAATCGAAATAGTCTAAATTTTACATGGCATATATATCAAATATTTTCCTATATATTGATGCAAACTAAAAGATTTACATCGATTCAACCTGAAGCTAACGGATATGCTAATTGTACCAGTTAAATAAATGATCTCATTTTGTATTTACATTTTCAAATGGTATGGATTGATGTATGAATGAGTACTTAGTACACATTTAAAAAAAATCTAAATAATATAAAGTGTACATATTTGATTCTATTATGGAAGAACAAAAAAAATATACAAATGATAATTATTTAGTGCACTGTTAGTAGAAAAAATAATTCCACATATGTATTTACTGAATAATTATTCATATATAAATATATATTTTACAATACATAAATAAAACATCGAAGTTAGATTGTCCCATGTATAAGGAAGAAGTAGATTGTCCCATGTACAAGGAAGACGGTGATGAAATTTGGAAATGAATGAATGTATTGCCATTTTCTTAACTGATTGCCGCTGAAGTTGAATCCAAGCAAGCTGCCGACGACAGCACACTGTATTTGATACCAACACAAAAGCCTGCAGCTTTCTTCCATCCTACACCTTCACGATTATACGGACTCCTTTTAGTCTTTATCCTGAATCTGCAGTACTATAAATATCCTTTTTCTCTCCAACACTTTCCATCACCTAAGTAATTCACAATACAGCTTCAGCTTCAGCTACATTCATTCACTTTCCTCATCTATCATTGTCTCAACCAAACATATGTCGCAAACGATGAATCTCAGTCGGCCTTTTGGTGGAATTATTGTGATTCTCTTTTTCATGTTAGGCATAACTTCAACGTCTGCAACAACAAAGTACAATGTGTTAAGCTTTGGGGCTAAGCCAAATGGGAAAACAGACTCCACCAAGGCTTTCCTCATGGCATGGGAAGCAGCCTGTGCCTCACCAGACTCCACCATCATATATGTACCCAAAGGCCGCTATTTGCTTGCTGCTATGGCTTTCCAAGGTGCCTGCAAAAGCCCCCGAATCACTTTCAGCATCGATGGCACTCTCGTCGCCCCTCTAGACTATCGAGTACTCGGAAAATCCACCGATTGGATCCGCTTTGAAGGAGTGAACGGCGTGTCTATCAGTGGTGGTGCACTTGATGCCAAAGGACCGTCTCTCTGGGCTTGCAAAGCTTCCCACACCAACTGTCCTGCCGGAGCCACGGTACTATTTGCAATATTCTATTTTGAATTTGTTTGTCATTCAATACCGTATCTTGTTAAATTGACTTGGTGATTTTCATTTGTGTGTGAGTGCAGACATTAAGCTTTACCAACTCCAAAAACATCAGGATCCACAGATTGATGTCCTTGAATAGCCAAATGTTTCACATCGTTATCAATGGATGCGAAAACGTGCACGTCCAAGGGGTGAAGATCATCGCCGCCGGTAATAGTCCCAACACCGATGGCATCCACGTGCAGTTATCCAAAAATGTGAACATCATAAAATGCTCCATTAAAACGGGTGATGACTGCATCTCCATTGGCCCCGGTACCAAGAATTTATGGATCGAGCAAGTCACTTGCGGTCCCGGTCATGGCATTAGGTACTTCCATATACTATTATTTCATTTGATGTTTGCATTGTATCACCCAAGTAGCCTTACTAATTTCCCAAACCATGACTTTTGTTCTCCTTGTTAATTCATATAAATGCTTGCTTTGCACTTCACAGCATCGGCAGCTTAGCTAAAGATTTGAAAGAGGAAGGGGTCCAGAATGTAACGGTGAAAAAGACAATCTTTTTGGGCACTCAAAACGGGCTGAGGATCAAGTCATGGGCTAGGCCCAGCACTGGATTTGTTCAGGGGATTCGCTTTATGGATTCTCTGATGGTAAATGTACAAAATCCCATCATAATTGATCAGAATTATTGCCCACACAATCTAAATTGTCCTAACCAGGTATAAAACATCGTCACTATAATATTAATTCAGAATTCTGCATCTTCGATTTCTATTTATTTGCTGTTTACGTTGCCGTAAATGGTTGGAATAATCACTTCTTAAATATGTCTTATGATTGTAGGTATCCGGAGTAAAAGTTACAGATATTGTATACGAAGGAATCCGAGGAACATCATTGACACCCGTAGCTATAAAATTTGATTGCAGTGCCAAGAATCCATGCACCGGAATAAGACTGCAAAATGTGAATTTGACATATTTGAAGAAAGCTGCTGAATCGTCTTGTACCAATGTTCGTGGGAAAGCATTTGATATAGTCCGGCCAGAAAACTGCTTATAAATCAATTGAGAAAAACAAAAAAAAATATACCCTTTATTCATTCATACATGAATTTATGGGTTTTAAAAAAAAAACATGAATTTATGGGGGTGTAGATTACTTATTCCTTCATTACATGAATTTATTTGGGTGTAAATTATTTATTCTTTCTGAATGATAATAAATAAAAATCAATTTCTACATAGCATCTTAACATTTCCACATTCGCATGCTGGATTCATCGATCAGAATTGAAAGATTATTAATTTCCAGTTGTAGTAATCGTAGAGAAAAGGCAGGTTTTCTATAATGAACTGGTAGAGCTCATCGATCAGAATTGAAAGATTATTAATTTCCAGTTGCAGTAATCGTAGAGAAAAGGCAGGTTTTCTATAATGAACTGGTAGAGCAAATAGCAACGTATTGATTGGCCATTGTATCTCAGGGTTTGTTGCCGGGAACAATTTAGTAGCAGTGTTTATTTGTAATCCCAAAACAAAACACGCGTTCTTACTGAATACTGATAGATAATCTAAAAGCAGCAACAAGCATTTCCGGAAGCACATTTCGACCATCAAAAACTAAACAACGTGAACGGCAGGATTCGAACCTGCGCGGGCAGAGCCCACATGATTTCTAGTCATGCCCGATAACCACTCCGGCACGTCCACAATTGCATTGCCCAGACTCTCATTTTTTTTACTAGATAATTAACTTTTCTGGTATTAGCAAATTTCATCAAATACTATATCTGTTTTTGTTATAGCCACTAGGGATGTAAAAAGTTGACCCGACCCGAAAATCCTATTGAAACCTGTTCGAGTCAGAACTTGGTTTGACTCGAGGATGCGATGACCCGAAACTGATCTGTAACTGACTGTTGTTATTATTGATATAACCATTAACAAGTGCCTCGTTAAAAAAAATTCCTAACCTGTTCGAGTCCAGATTAATGGGTCTCAAAACTTTTTTTGAAAGATTTATATTACTGATATAACCATTGACAAGTGCCTCGTTAAAAAAAATTCCTAACCTAAATAGAAAAAAAAGAGTGCAACAGGTCAATGGATAGGAAGGGGTACACACAGCTTAAAGTCTCGAACATCTATATACTAGTCAAAAGACCCCACACATTGAATCTCCTATAACACATTAGACGTCAAAGTATTTATCGTCCAAAAAAAGGGGGATAATCTAGAGATACCCGCTTTCGCTAATTTGTCCGCAGAGACGTTAGCATCCCTAGCAACCGCACAAATAAACCAAACTAGATCAGATATATTACTCAGACAATCCATTACTATCGACCTGATGAACACGGTAGGGGCTAGGTTGGGTGATACAACCAGTCAACCAGTACGATGTAATCAATTTCAAGAATTAAATTATAGCGCCGAGCCCATCTCGACTCTCTAAACAAAATACACGCCTCTTTTAAAGCGATTAATTCAGCTAAGGTAGCATCAAAATATCCAATTGATTTGAAAAACGCCATTAAGGATATGCTTTTGTCATTCCGCAAAATGTCACCTATACCAGCTTTTCTAACCCCCCTTGAACTGCTCCAACATTGAATTTCATATACTTCGAGGGAGATTTTTCGCATCTACATAAAGCCGGTTTAATCCCCTGGGGGATCTTAGATTCCAAAATAAAAGGGCAAAGTAAAATCTCATTAAAAGCTAGGAGCGAAGGCCATTTTGCCTTACACCACCACCTCAATTGAGTGAGACATAAATCGAACAGTTAGTTCTCATCGATCGAAATTTCTCTAAACACCACATCATTTCTTTAAAGCCATATAGACCAAATAAAGGAGAAAAATGATAGTTTCCATACCTCTCTCGACTTCACGGGAGTAAAAAATATTGCACTAATAAAGGAAAAAGGAGATAGCATTCCCAGGAAGTGCGCCCGGAATTCCCCAAACGTGGCACCAACGTAGCCATATTTTCCATGTAATAGGACATTGGCAGAATTAGTGGTTAAAAATTTCAGCCTCTAAGGAATATAGAGGACAAAGATCAGACCCCTTATCAAAAATACCCATTTTCGTCAATTTCACCTTTGTCGGAATCCGACCGTGCATTAACTCCCACAAGAAAGCTTTTATTTTGGGTGCAGCAGTATTAGACCAAACAAGCTTTCAAAGATTATTTCTTCTCCCGACATCATTGTGCAAGAACTCGCAAAAAGCCTTAGAGGAGTAGCACCCATTTGAGTTATTTGTCCACCGAATGCTATCACATTTGAGAGACCCGAGTGGCACGGACTGAAATCGCGTCATGGAATGCATCCCAAATATCCAACTCCCAATCAAACACTCTTCTACGGAGCTCTATCTTTCATCTCCAAACCCCGTTCTCGAAACATTCAAATTTCGTAATAGTTTCGTATTTAGAACAGATAAGTGCAAAAATCCTTAGGAAGGCATCTTTTAGTGATACCTACCCATACATCATTCCAGAAAATTATATTCTTGCCATCACCCACAACCAATCTGATATTGCTAGTAAAAGTGTTCACTGAATTTGAGAGTGACGAAATTATGCTCTTCATATCCAAGACTTGTTTACCTTTCTTAGGTTGGTGGGCAGCAAACCCTTTGTGACAGGCTCGTATTTGGCTGCTAACACCTTCCTCCAAAGATTGTCCGGTTCAGCACCGAACCTCCATAACCACTTGTTGAGAAGGGCCCTACTTTTAACTTTGAAGTTAATCAAACCTAACCCACCACAGGACTTCGGTAGACAAATAGATCTCAAAATTTTAAATCCAAGTTCTCGTCAATGTGCAAATTCATATATTTTTATTAAACATTAGCTTACACAACTTGTGCATCAAATAATTTATATTATATATTTAAGCATAAACCTCAATCACAGTCACTAGACTGCGTTAGAAAGATGACTTGATCGTTTAATAATGGACATAATAACTAATTAGCTCTCAAAATGTATACATTTTAACGGTTTGATATATAAGTATAAAAAAAGCTATCCTCAAAATTTTTTTATTTTTTCAGTATGACCCCTAAAAATTAAACAAATTCCTCTTTCATTTTCACGACATTATTAACAAATTCCTCAAACCAAATCTTCAATTTTGCCAGCTTATTGTCGTCCAAATCAAACAAAATTAAAAACTAAAAACAACATGGTGGAAAATCAATTTCCACCTAGCATCTTAACATTTCCACATTCGCATGCCAGATTCATTGATCAGAATTGAAAGATTATTATTTTCCAGTTGCAGTAATCGTAGAGAAAAGGCAGATTTTCTCTAATGAACTAGTAGAGCAAATAGCAACGTATTGATTGGCAATTTTATCTCAGGGTTTTTTTTTGCTCGACAAATATGATTCTCGTTAAAAACCTCTCTAACGCAACATACGGGATGTCAACAACCGAATAAAAACAATGAGAACATCTCAAATAGTTACCCTGCAACACAATTAACGCTGCGCGGGATTTGAACCTGCAGTTCCGGAAGCGCATTTGGACCATAAATAACTAAACAACGTGAACGGCAGGATTCAAACCTGCGCGGGCAGAGCCCACATGATTTCTAGTCATGCCCGATAACCACTCCGGCACGTCCACAATCACATTGCCCAAACTCTCATTTCCTTTTACTAAATAATTAACTTTTCTGGTATTAGCAGATTTCATCAAATACTATATATGTTTCTGTTATAACCATGATACATATTCATTTATTAACCGGCTAATTTAGATCGGGTACGAAAGAGACTTGTTATTGGGTCAAACGTCAAACATACCATAGAAGCAACCATGAAGATCACATCCCGTGAACACAAAAACAACACACTCCTTGCCACTGAACTAGATTGCCCCCAAGATATACGTAGTTGCCTGAGACGGACCTCCTGTCATCAACACTTGCTGCCCAATCCGCATTAGCAAATGCAACCAGCTGAAACGCATCAGTTGTTGGTGTAAATACCAACCCATAATCCAAAGTCCCATTGAGATATCACAACACCCTTCGAGTAGCTGTCAGATGTTGTTCACAGGGAGCGTGCATAAATTGTGCAAGCTTGTTGACGCTATACACAATGTCGGGTCGTGTATGACAGGCATACAAGAGAGCACCAACTAAGCTTCGATAACCTTGTGCATCTGTGAGTGGACTCCCATCGTTCTGTGTGAGCTTGAGAGACGACACCATGGGGGTGGGCATTGGTGTAGCATAGCTCATTTGAGCTTTCGCCAAAAGCTTCAAAATAAACTTCTTTTGGCTTAAAAC
The DNA here is from genome assembly GCA_958450335.1 of Hibiscus tridactylites. Lineage (NCBI taxonomy): Eukaryota > Viridiplantae > Streptophyta > Magnoliopsida > Malvales > Malvaceae > Hibiscus > Hibiscus tridactylites. The sequence goes on along the minus strand of OY288270.1, from coordinate 93,437,042 downwards.
GACAGACTCTCCAACTCTAACTACCTCAATTTCTAAGAAAAAATTGAGTAGCCCCAAGTCTTTCAATGAGAACTCCACTTCTAGCTGACGAATTACGCGTTCAACCTCTTCACTAGAATTGCCTGTCACGATGATGTCATCGACGCACACGAGTGCATAAGTGGTTGTGGTATCTGTAACCTTGATGAACAAGAAACTATTTGCTTGCGAGCTTTTGAAGCCAATTGAAATGAAATGATCCTTTAATTTAGAATTCCAGTTTCGAGGTGCTTGTCTCAAGCCATACATCGCCTTATGAAGCTTGCACACCAGCTTAGACCCGCCAGGTGCAACCTCTTCAAATCTTGGAGGTTGTTTCATGAAAAAATATTCATGCAGATCGTCGTTTAACAGGCCCGACCCTGGGCAAGGGCAGCAAGGGCGCCCGTCCAGGGCCCATTGCTCAAGAAAATTAAATATTTTATATTTTCGAATTATATTTAAAGAGTTTGTTTGTTTTAATATTTTTTATTAAGGCCTATTTTTTTAATATTTGTTATTAAGGCCTATTTTTTAATATTTGTTAATAGGCGTTAAGATTTTTCCAACATTTATTATTAAAGATCTACTCTTAATATTTATTTTTTTCTAATACTTGTTATTAGGTGCCTATTTTTTTATATTTGTTATTAGAGGCTGGGTATTTTTTAATATTTATTAGTAGGGTCTACTCTTAATATTTAATTTTTTTCTAATACTTGTTATTAAGGGCCCATTTTTTAATACTTGTTATTAGGGGCTGAGTTTTTTTATATTTATTATTAGGGATCTACTCTTAATATTCAAATTTTTTTCTAGTACTTGTTATTAGGGCTCTAGTTTTTTTCCAATATTTGTTATTATGAGTATAGGTTTAAGGTAAAATTTTGATATACATGCTGGTAAAACTAATTTTACACAAGCCTGCATATTTACATTATAAAACTCAAATCTTAAATTCTAAACCTAACCCTACAAAATTAAACCATAAACCTTACACCCTATACCCTAAATTCTCAACACTAATCTTAAATTCTAAACCCTGCAACATAAACCCCTACACTTTAAACCCTAAACTACCCTAACCCTTAAAACTAAAAGGCACATGTAAACTAAAGTTTACACGACATGTGTATCAAAGTTTTTTTAATAGTTTTAAAATTTAATTTTTTCAATACTTGTTATTAGGGGACCAATTTTTTTAATACTTGTTACGATGGACCAACTCTTAAAATTTAATTTCTTTCATTACTTGCTATTAGGGACAAAGATTTAAAAAGCGGCATGCAATCACAACAACGATCGTTATATGACGGTAGTGGCATCATCTAAAACCGCGAATAATGGAACCATTATGTCCACAATAGCATATGTTACTAAAAAAATCTTAACCGCGAAACTCCTAATGAACAAAATAACATCTATTACATCCACAATCATGATAAACACAACACAACCAAAAATATGACTGTAACTATAACTACAATTTAAATCCTCAATTTAAGGCTCATTTTTTAAGTTCGCCCCAGGCCTCCAAAAACTCAGGACCGGCCTTGTCATTTAAGAACGCGTTGTTAACGTCAACTTGTCTGAGAGTCCACTTCTGTCGAACAGCTAAGGTGAGTACCACGTTTATCGTCGAAGTCTTGACTATCGGGCTGAATGTGTGGTGAAAATCCTGACCAGGGACTTGTGAGAAGCCCTTGGCAACGAGCCTAGCTTTGTAGCGTTGAACGGACCCATCGTCTTGTGCGATGACAATATTATCAATAATAGATCTACCCGAAAAAAAACTCGTTTGGTTCTCAGAAATCCAATATACAAAAATATGTTTTGATACGAGGTAATATTCACTTTTAAGTATTATTAAATTTCTTCATATTTCAGTGCCTCGGGCTTTCTATATGTCACTGTTTTTTGTTTTTTATTATTCAGTAAGAAGAATTAGGAAGAATTGTTTGTGCTTAAACCTGAAACTTAGTGTCAACTGTCAATCAAAATTAGAATGATCTCTTCTATCCGTACACCACATGTTTGTTCAACTGATAAAACATCTTCGAAATATATATATATATATATATATATATATATTAATAAATAATAAAGTTAGATAGTCCCATGTATAAGGAAGAGGCTGATGAAATTTGTAAATGCATTCAACTGATAAAATGGACCAAATCGAACGAACTTTAGCTTGTGTAGTAAGTAACATGGTGTCGTTTGCTGGTATCCAGTTATTTGATAGTGTGCCTGTGTTATGTTTTCCAAGAAATTACATATAGTAATAGAGGGAACTGTTGAGGACGAAAAATAATTGGAACGGTGAGATTATTAATGGAAAATTTTTAAGAAAACTGCGCACAATATGAATATTTGAAGTCAAACTCAAGCAAGTATATATACGAGCGGAATGAAATTTAAACTATATAAATTTAATTATTTTTAATTCCATCTATTTTATGTGTTTCAGGGTGTGTTATGTGCTTGAAATGGGGGATGGCGCAACATCATCTTCGAGATGGATAGCCTCAAGGCCCTATCATTGATTTTGGATTATCGGCAGGACCTCGTGAATGGTGCTTTGCTGGAAAATATACGTATGATGCAATCACGGGCTTGGACTATCCGTTTTCAGCATGTTCTACGATCCGGTAACATGGTGGCGGACACCCTTGCCAAGATGCATGATTCCACCTCACTCTCGGTACGGATTTTCCATTCAGCTCCTCCTTGCATGAATGAGATGTTACATGCGGACTCTATCAATGTTCTTGACTTACCTGGAGATTAGTTGGCCACCATAGCACATGCAGGTTGTCTAGTTGTGTTCTTAGCTTTGTTTTTGATTCCTTATGGCTTTAGTTATCTTGGTTTTTCTCTTAGGTTTTTGGTTATTTAACCTCCTTCTTGTAATACAATCATGGGTACTCTTTTCCTTTATTTAGGTTTAGGGAGGTTTTTAACGAGGTCCATGTGTGTATCCTTATTTTTACAAAAAAACATATTTTTGTATATGTATCATAAAACATGTATTTATATATGGATAATTATTTGGTCATATGGACGGTAAGAAGAAGTGTGTAGGATTGTTTTTTATTAACAAGGCACTGAATAATTTTTTTTGCTCGGCAATAAAATTTTTATTAATGAAGTCAAAAAACCAACGCCTTAGCCCGTATGCGTGCCTCGTTAAAAATCTCCCTTAGCCTATTTGGAGGAAAAAAGTACAACACAAACGAGCAAACAAAATTACCAAAAGAACATGCAACATATTCAACCTTTGGATGCACAAACAAGCTCCCCACAAAGCCACAAACATCTAAAAAACCCCTAACATACAACAGTAAGGACTTTCACCAATATAATTATTTAAAAATAAAGATTAAAAATATAATATATATGAACAATAGTTTATATGAATTTTTTAAAAAATTATTAATTGTATGTTGGGTCCTTGATTCTTTTAATCTTTATTTTCAAATTTAGGGTTTAAGTTTATTTGTTTATTTATTTTAATTCCATCTATTTTATTCAAGATTTAGGATTTAAGTTTTAAATTAAGAGTTTATGATTTAAAATCGAAATAGTCTAAATTTTACATGGCATATATATCAAATATTTTCCTATATATTGATGCAAACTAAAAGATTTACATCGATTCAACCTGAAGCTAACGGATATGCTAATTGTACCAGTTAAATAAATGATCTCATTTTGTATTTACATTTTCAAATGGTATGGATTGATGTATGAATGAGTACTTAGTACACATTTAAAAAAAATCTAAATAATATAAAGTGTACATATTTGATTCTATTATGGAAGAACAAAAAAAATATACAAATGATAATTATTTAGTGCACTGTTAGTAGAAAAAATAATTCCACATATGTATTTACTGAATAATTATTCATATATAAATATATATTTTACAATACATAAATAAAACATCGAAGTTAGATTGTCCCATGTATAAGGAAGAAGTAGATTGTCCCATGTACAAGGAAGACGGTGATGAAATTTGGAAATGAATGAATGTATTGCCATTTTCTTAACTGATTGCCGCTGAAGTTGAATCCAAGCAAGCTGCCGACGACAGCACACTGTATTTGATACCAACACAAAAGCCTGCAGCTTTCTTCCATCCTACACCTTCACGATTATACGGACTCCTTTTAGTCTTTATCCTGAATCTGCAGTACTATAAATATCCTTTTTCTCTCCAACACTTTCCATCACCTAAGTAATTCACAATACAGCTTCAGCTTCAGCTACATTCATTCACTTTCCTCATCTATCATTGTCTCAACCAAACATATGTCGCAAACGATGAATCTCAGTCGGCCTTTTGGTGGAATTATTGTGATTCTCTTTTTCATGTTAGGCATAACTTCAACGTCTGCAACAACAAAGTACAATGTGTTAAGCTTTGGGGCTAAGCCAAATGGGAAAACAGACTCCACCAAGGCTTTCCTCATGGCATGGGAAGCAGCCTGTGCCTCACCAGACTCCACCATCATATATGTACCCAAAGGCCGCTATTTGCTTGCTGCTATGGCTTTCCAAGGTGCCTGCAAAAGCCCCCGAATCACTTTCAGCATCGATGGCACTCTCGTCGCCCCTCTAGACTATCGAGTACTCGGAAAATCCACCGATTGGATCCGCTTTGAAGGAGTGAACGGCGTGTCTATCAGTGGTGGTGCACTTGATGCCAAAGGACCGTCTCTCTGGGCTTGCAAAGCTTCCCACACCAACTGTCCTGCCGGAGCCACGGTACTATTTGCAATATTCTATTTTGAATTTGTTTGTCATTCAATACCGTATCTTGTTAAATTGACTTGGTGATTTTCATTTGTGTGTGAGTGCAGACATTAAGCTTTACCAACTCCAAAAACATCAGGATCCACAGATTGATGTCCTTGAATAGCCAAATGTTTCACATCGTTATCAATGGATGCGAAAACGTGCACGTCCAAGGGGTGAAGATCATCGCCGCCGGTAATAGTCCCAACACCGATGGCATCCACGTGCAGTTATCCAAAAATGTGAACATCATAAAATGCTCCATTAAAACGGGTGATGACTGCATCTCCATTGGCCCCGGTACCAAGAATTTATGGATCGAGCAAGTCACTTGCGGTCCCGGTCATGGCATTAGGTACTTCCATATACTATTATTTCATTTGATGTTTGCATTGTATCACCCAAGTAGCCTTACTAATTTCCCAAACCATGACTTTTGTTCTCCTTGTTAATTCATATAAATGCTTGCTTTGCACTTCACAGCATCGGCAGCTTAGCTAAAGATTTGAAAGAGGAAGGGGTCCAGAATGTAACGGTGAAAAAGACAATCTTTTTGGGCACTCAAAACGGGCTGAGGATCAAGTCATGGGCTAGGCCCAGCACTGGATTTGTTCAGGGGATTCGCTTTATGGATTCTCTGATGGTAAATGTACAAAATCCCATCATAATTGATCAGAATTATTGCCCACACAATCTAAATTGTCCTAACCAGGTATAAAACATCGTCACTATAATATTAATTCAGAATTCTGCATCTTCGATTTCTATTTATTTGCTGTTTACGTTGCCGTAAATGGTTGGAATAATCACTTCTTAAATATGTCTTATGATTGTAGGTATCCGGAGTAAAAGTTACAGATATTGTATACGAAGGAATCCGAGGAACATCATTGACACCCGTAGCTATAAAATTTGATTGCAGTGCCAAGAATCCATGCACCGGAATAAGACTGCAAAATGTGAATTTGACATATTTGAAGAAAGCTGCTGAATCGTCTTGTACCAATGTTCGTGGAAAAGCATTTGATATAGTCCGGCCAAAAAACTGCTTATAAATCAATTGAGAAAAACAAAAAAAAATATACCCTTTATTCATTCATACATGAATTTATGGGTTTTAAAAAAAAACATGAATTTATGGGGTGTAGATTACTTATTCCTTCATTACATGAATTTATTTGGGTGTAAATTATTTATTCTTTCTGAATGATAATAAATAAAAATCAATTTCTACATAGCATCTTAACATTTCCACATTCGCATGGATTCATCGATCAGAATTGAAAGATTATTAATTTTCAGTTGCAGTAATCGTAGAGAAAAGGCAGGTTTTCTATAATGAACTGGTAGAGCTCATCGATCAGAATTGAAAGATTATTAATTTCCAGTTGCAGTAATCGTAGAGAAAAGGCAGGTTTTCTATAATGAACTGGTAGAGAAAATAGCAACGTATTGATTGGCCATTGTATCTCAGGGTTTGTTGCCAGGAACAATTTAGTAGCAGTGTTTATTTGTAATCCCAAAACAAAACACGCGTTTTTACTGAATACTGATAGAGATAATCTAAAAGCAGCAACATGCATTTCCGGAAGCACATTTCGACCATCGAAAACTAAACAACGTGAACGGCAGGATTCGAACCTGCGCGGGCAGAGCCCACATGATTTCTAGTCATGCCCGATAACCACTCCGGCACGTCCACAATTGCATTGCCCAGACTCTCATTTTTTTTACTAGATAATTAACTTTTCTGGTATTAGCAAATTTCATCAAATACTATATCTGTTTTTGTTATAGCCACTAGGGATGTAAAAAGTTGACCCGACCCGAAAATCCTATTGAAACCTGTTCGAGTCAGAACTTGGTTTGACTCGAGGATGCGATGACCCGAAACTGATCTGTAACTGACTGTTGTTATTATTGATATAACCATTAACAAGTGCCTCGTTAAAAAAAAATTCCTAACCTGTTCGAGTCCAGATTAATGGGTCTCAAAACTTTTTTTGAAAGATTTATATTATTGATATAACCATTGACAAGTGCCTCGTTAAAAAAAATTCCTAACCTAAATAGAAAAAAAAGAGTGCAACAGGTCAATGGATAGGAAGGGGTACACACAGCTTAAAGTCTCGAACATCTATATACTAGTCAAAAGACCCCACACATTGAATCTCCTATAACACATTAGACGTCAAAGTATTTATCGTCCAAAAAAAGGGGGATAATCTAGAGATACCCGCTTTAGCTAATTTGTCTGCAGAGACGTTAGCATCCCTAGCAACCGCACAAATAAACCAAACTAGATCAGATATATTACTCAGACAATCCATTACTATCGACCTGATGAACACGGTAGGGGCTAGGTTGGGTGATACAACCAGTCAACCAGTACGATGTAATCAATTTCAAGAATTAAATTATAGCGCCGAGCCCATCTCGATTCTCTAAACAAAATACACACCTCTTTTAAAGCGATTAATTCAGCTAATCGGGTGGATATTGGATTCGGGTTGTACCTATCATATGTCCCCTAATCGGGAGTGGTTCTTCGATTTAGTAGAACTAAATGGAGGAGTTGTTTATATGAGCAATGACAACGCCTGTAAAACGATTGGGATAGGTTCAATCCGATTGAAGAATCAAGATGGATCAACCAGAGTTTTGACTGATGTCCGATACGTGACTAGTTTGAAGAAAAATCTCATCTCTTTGGGAGCTTTGGAATCTAAAGGCTCGATTTTCACTATGAGAGATGAAATTTTGAAAGTCACATCAGGCGCACTCATGATAATGAAGGGCATCAGGAAAAATAACTTGTATTACTACCAAGGTAGTACAGTTATTGGAGCAGTAGCAGCAGCTTCCGGTGGAGACAAATTGGATTCTACTCAGTTGTGGCACATGCGGCTGGGACACGCTGGTGAGAAATCCTTGCAAATTTTGGCAAAGCAAGGATTGTTGAAAGGTACAAAGGCTTGCAAGTTAAATTTTTGTGAGCATTGTGTTCTGGGAAAGCAGAAGAGAGTGAAATTCGGCACCGCTATCCATAATACAAAAGGTATTTTGGATTATGTTCACTCAGATGTGTGGGGTCCTTCCAAAACAACGTCGCTGGGAGGAAAACACTATTTTGTAACTTTTGTTGATGACTTTTCCAGAAGAGTTTGGGTGTATACAATGAAGTCTAAAGATGAACTGCTCAAAGTTTTCCTGAAGTGGAAAAATATGATCGAGAACCAGACTGGCAAGAAGATCAAACGGCTTAGGACGGACAATGGAGGGGAATATAGAAGTGATCCGCTCTTTGACGTTTGCCAGAAGCATGGTATTGTTCGACACTTCACTGTTAGACATACACCACAGCAGAATGGGGTGGTAGAGCGTATGAATCGAACACTACTTGAGAAAGTTCGATGTATGTTGTCCAATGCTGGGTTGGGCAAACCATTTTGGGCTGAGGCTGTGACATATGCTGGCCATCTCATCAATCATCTATCGTCATCGAGAATTGGAGGAAAAACACCGTTAGAGGTATGGTCTGGAGTACCCGCTACAGATTATGATTCCTTACATGTATTTGGATCCACTGCGTATTATCATGTGAAGGAGTCAAAACTTGATCCTAGAGCAAAGAAGGCTCTCTTTATGGGAATCACCCATGGAGTGAAGGGGTTTCGTCTTTGGTGCTTAGACACAAAGAAGATAATTTGTAGCAGAGATGTTACCTTTGATGAATCTGCCATATCGAAGAAGGTAGCAAATAAAGATGTTCAGACAAGTAGTACTCCACAACAGGTGGAGTATACTCCAAACCAGGTGGAGTTTCAAGAGACGGTGATCAGTCCAGCAATTGATGTTACTGATTCTCCAACTCCAATGGAGGAGTCAGAAGATGAAGAGGTTCAAACCCAAGAACCATTGGAGACACCAGAACCACTTGCAGTTACAAGGCCAAGGAGAGAAATTTGTAGACCTGCTCGATTTACAGATACAGTGGCCTATGCCCTTCCAATTGTTGATGATGATATCCCTTTCACTTATCAAGAAGCAATGCAAAGCTTAGAAAGTGACAAGTGGAAAAGTGTCATGGATGAAGAAATGCAATCTCTCCAGAAGAACAACACCTGGGATTTGGCATATTTACCAGAAGGTAAAAGGGCAATTGGATGCAAGTGGGTGTTTGCAAAGAAAGACGGATCTCCCAGCAAGAAAGATGTTCGCTACAAGGCAAGGTTGGTAGCTAAAGGCTACGCTCAGAAGGAGGGAATCGACTACAACGAAGTATTTTCCCCTGTTGTGAAACATTCCTCCATTAGAATATTGTTGGCTTTGGTAGCACAGTTGAATTTGGAGCTAGCTCAACTCGATGTAAAGACGGCTTTCTTGCACGGTGATTTGGAAGAGGAGATCTATATGACTCAGCCAGAAGGATATGTAGATGCTGGTGGTAAGAAATAGGTTTGTAAGCTGAACAAATCGCTATATGGATTGAAGCAATCTCCGAGGCAGTGGTACAAGCGATTTGATAGCTTTATGAGGAGGCGGAAGTACACAAGAAGCAAATACGACCATTGCGTGTATTTGCGAAAGCTACAAGATGGATCTTTCATTTATCTCCTCTTGTATGTTGATTATATGTTGATCGCTTCAAAAAGTCAACAAGAGATAGACAAATTGAAGGCTCAGTTGAATCAAGAGTTTGAGATGAAAGATCTAGGTGAGGCCAAGAAGATTCTCGGCATGGAGATAAGTAGAGACAGACGGAGAGGCAAGCTTTGTTTGACTCAGAAGCAATATCTGAAAAAGGTATTACAATGTTTTGGCATGAATGAAAGCACAAAACATGTAAGTACCCCACTTGCTTCTCATTTGAAATTCAGTTCTCAATTATCTCCTAAAACTGATGAAGAGCGAGAATATATGGCAAAAGTTCCATATGCTAATGCAGTAGGGAGCTTGATGTATGCGATGGTGTGTACACGGCCTGACATTTCACAAGCAGTTGGAGTTGTAAGCAGGTACATGCATGATCCTGGAAAAGGACATTGGCAAGCTGTGAAATGGATTCTACGTTATCTCCAACAAACCGTAGATGTTGGTTTAGTGTTTGAGCAAGATGAAACACTTGGTCAATTTGTGGTTGGATATGTTGATTCCGACTATGCTGGTGATTTGGATAAGCGTCGGTCTACTACTGGGTATTTGTTTACTCTAGCAAAAGCCCCAGTTAGTTGGAGGTCTACTTTACAGTCAACGGTGGCTTTGTCAACTACAGAGGCAGAGTACATGGCAGTTGCAGAGGCTGTTAAGGAGGCGATTTGGCTTAACGGATTGTTGGAAGACTTGGGAGTTGTTCAAAGTCACATTAGTCTCTATTGTGACAGTCAGAGTGCTATTCATTTAGCGAAAAATCAAGTCTACCATTCAAGAACCAAGCACATCGACGTGAGGTATCACTTTGTACGGGAGATCTTTGAAGAAGGAAAGGTTCTACTTCAGAAGATTGCTACGGCAGAAAATCCTGCAGATATGTTGACCAAGGTGGTAACATCAATCAAGTTCAATCATTGTTTGAACTTGATTAACATCTTGCAAGTTTGAGCACCTTCGGGTGTATGGCGCTCGTGAGCGCATTTGGAGGCACTGCAGAAGATAACGTTTGGGGAGAAGAAGATTTTGAGAAGCTTGATGAATTCAAGCCAAGGTGGAGATTTGTTGAATTTGTGGCTTGAAAAGTCAAGCCTTGTAGGCACCGAATTGACAAATTGAAATTGTCAGAAGTTTGGTGCAACAAATTGAAGAAGAAAAGTGTGAATGGCTGCACCGAATGGAGAAAAATGATACGGTAAATTAATGCCCAGCAGTAAGTATTGAAATTACTAATGGGGAAATTAATTTTTTGGTCCCTAAACTTTAGGTTATTTACAAGTTTAGTCCTTAAAGCTCAACTATAAATAGGCCTAGCATTTGTCATTTGAAATCATCCCAACATTCATACTATCTCTCCCATTTGTTTCTCTTCTCCCATTTGTAATATTTGGGAATTCTTAGGAATTCCATTTGTTTGTACCATTTTGGTATTAGTGAAGTTATCATCCGGTGGTGGTGCCCGAGGAGTAGACGACATTTTCGTCGAACCTCGTAAATTTGGTGTGTTCTCTCCATTATTTATTTCGCTTGCTTATTATTGGGTTTTTTCATTGAGTTTCAATATTCAATAGTTGACAGGTTTGTCCGCTGTACAAATTTCGGTAGTTTCGATCTCGACATTTCAGCTCAGATTTGAAGCTACGTTCGTGTGGGAAATAACCCAGTTTCCCCAACAAGTTTGTACCTTTTCCTTGTTCGTAGGTAATCTTTACCTCGGTATAGGTTTAGGGAGGTTTTTAACGAAGCTTATGAATAAGTTATCATTAATAAAAATTTGCATTTGCTGAGAAAAACATATTAAAGTGCGAAGGGGAGATATACTTTAAGTTAACATTCTTGTGATAATGAGATGATGCACCACTTTTTGCACTGACATTGTATTTTAAAATACACTATCAAAACCTAAAGTTGAAATATGAAATTAACGGTTGCATGGATTTGTTTAGGATTAACATTTTTGTTTTCCACTAATCAAGGCATGGATCCTTAAAGCAAGAAACAAAGCCCTCTAAAACAATGGCAAAGGAGGAAAACCCATGAGTTCCAATTTGTTGTTTACAATACAATGACTCGGCAAAAAGGAGGTTTTCACGCCTAAAATCTCTGGATTACATGTAAGTCTGATTTCAAACCCAGTTTTTTTTTTCATTTCATTCCAACTTTAAATATGGACTATTTGATTATAAGGTTTATAGATTTTCCAAATACAGTTCCAGATTTAGTCCCGACATGAGTTCTTTTACTGACGCACATTAATCATTCTCTGTAGAATTATAAGAGCATGCTGAAAGCATATATGGAAAAGGAGTTCTTGTCTGGAGTAACAAACTTTTTTTATCACATTACACACACTCGACATAGCTAAATTCATGGCAGAAGAATTCAAGGGTCCTGCCTTATATATAGCATTTCCTGGGTACTTACTGCTACCTTCTTCTGACAAAACAGCTGATGAAACCTTACACTAATTGAAGGGGCATCTGGTCCTGTTGATGGTAATGATCGGTGGGTTCTAAGGCATTGACTTGGAAATAGTTTCGAGAATCCATTGGCTGAGAAGCCATGGCCTCAAAGTTAGACCCTCCTGACATCAAATTCATGTTCTGCATCTTCCTCTCATTCTCAGCTATCTGTGCAGGATTGATTAATCAAGTACTGAGCTCCTCAAAACCACATGAACAAAAGAAAAAAAGAGATATATACCCTTGCTCGGAGAAGTTGGTTATTGTTCTGCAACTCAATCTCCTGCAGTGGACAAATTCATCAAAACCAAATGGTATGGGGGATTTGAATATTTAAAAGTTGGATTTCTTACCCTTTTCTGCATATACTCAATTTCTGCAAACAGCTGCTCATTCTGGTGGCGTTTTGGAGGAAGAAAGGGAAAATTTGTCAGTGGTAAGGCATGTTCAAAGGATTGATTTTGGTAGATATGAATATGCATTACCTTTTTGGAACGGATTTTGCTAATTCCTCTTTCTAAACGAGTCTCCAAGCTCCTTAGCTCCTTCATAGGCACTCCCCCCAGTGACTCGCCCAGCATATGCCTGGAACATACATTGTTCTGGTTAAAGAAAATGGGGTTCCAAATCAAAATCATACAGGGACGGAAGCAAGATTTTATGTAAGGGATATGAACTATTAGAAAGCTATATTAGAAATGTAGTAGGTACGAAACTAGATTACCAATAAAAAATATCTAAATTATAGGATAATTTAAAATTTTAAATTGTGCGACTGTCCCATCCAGAACCCTTTGTTCCATCTCCGGATGGAATGAAGAACAAAGAAGATTAACTAATATAACACCTGTTCATGTCCTGCAAATTCCGGATTTGACCGCGTAGTTTGTCAGCTTCTTGCTGGTAGTACTGAGATTTACAAAGGTTTTGCATTAGTTTAACACGTGCAATCGATACAAACCTCAATTGCGTACAAATAAAGCATATAAATATATCTCAATTACGTAAATAAATTTGTGAATATAAATTTTGTGAAGCAAAAGAAAAAGTTTGACTACGTACCTGAGCATTAATTTCAGAAACTGAGCCTGTATTGGAGGAATCACAAGCTTTTTTGTACTTATCAATCGTTGCTCTAACACTGCAAAAAAACAATGTTAATTACATTATAAATAGATTAAACATATTCATTTCAAATAACTAAACATTAGCATCATTATACCTAAAAGCATAGCTATTAGCTAATAATTAAGCTTGATGGTCAAATCAACCAAATTTCTCAGTTAACTGAATCGAATACGAAACCAGGGAGAAGAAAGACAGATGATGTTTCTTGTTTGATTAGACCCCCAACAATAACTTTAATGTTTGATACCTTAATTTCGTCGAGCCAGTGATTGGATGTCTAACCCACGCTGGAACAATTTCAACAGTTTGATTGGCTCAGAAATTTCTATGGTCAAGACTAGTGCCAGGTGTCAAGAACCCGTTACACCATGGATAATACTCGAAGGTCGTAGCTTATTTTAGTTATTCCACTTTGGGTTTTATAATTTTAATATATAGAATAGTGATTTTAATCAACTCCTGTCCCTGTCTGTAAAACTGTGAGTACATCAGAGCCGTCCCTTGTTGGCAGAAGCCATAGTTTTTTTACATTTTTCACGGAAGAGAAAAACCAGAACCCTCAGAACTCTCCCATTGGTTCGCAGTTGTCGTACGTTGTCTGAAACAACACTGCTGACTTCACTTTCTTTCTTTTTATCTCAAAAAAGCTTGCATGAATATATCCCAATGGCAACAACAGTGAAGTCCTTACAGTGATGATGAAGAAGAAGAAGAAGAAAGTAAGGGTTTTTGGTTATTTTATCCGTGTCTCGTTAAATCTTATAAATTTGGGGTTGAACTTCAAAATGATGTAAATATAAGAGAAACAGTTTTGGAATCATATCATAAAAAAAAAACATTTTTCAGCAGTCAAGAAAGTGAAAAAAAATCGTGTGTGACGTGACCAAAAGATTCTTTAACTAAGACAAAACACCAACCTTATCTTAGTATGGGCGCATCAAAACCCTAGATAGATTTCAACTGTTCCAAAAAAGAAATAATAAAAAAGGGGGCAAATATTTGTAGAGTTGTAATTGGTTGATGAAAGATTACTACTTTAATTGATTTAAGGGTTTGCAATTACAGACTTACAGTCTTGTGTTGTTAATGGCAAAGATAAAAAAAATTATGAACCCTAATTTGGTTACATGTTTGACTATGAACTCACTTGATGCAAAGTGGGACTTTAGGGGAGTTTCGGGTAAGAAGGAACCCTGATCTGATTTAGGGATATTCAAATAAGGGTTTTGAAACCCTAATGGGATTTGTTAGGTTGGGGTTGTTGTTTCTTAGGCAAAAGTAGTTTTCCCTTTCTTGATGTAACTTAGGTACTTAACTGCTCTTGCCAAAAGAGAGAGCTTGGGAGCTAATGAGAACTTGACAACTTTGCTGCCATTTACTTTAGTTCCCATGGTGAAAAAGAAAGAGAAAAAAAATGGAACAACAATGGAGGAGACCTGCAAAAGTATTCATTTTTTTTCCAAAATCTATGCTTCAATTTTGTTTACTACCACAAACATAGTGTTTTCTATTGCTATCTCTTGCACCAGATCTGTGTATCCACCAAACTAGCAACTCAAGAACTGTTCATAAACAGCCCACAAAAAAACCAACAGAAAGATCTGTTTGCAAAGCCAAAATCTTGAACCAGCTGACACCCAATATGTCCAACAACATGTTTTTTCATTGTACTTTATAAACTAAAGTAGAAATTTGAAACCGAGAAAACTGTGGGTGTTTTTCTTTTAATTGAGAAAACTGAAAGGTCCGGATGAGCTGAAACCGAGAGTAAAGATACCTGTTATTAGCATACTCATAGAGGCGGCCGCGGTTGGAGAAGACAATCAGCGCAACTTCAGCATCGCAAAGAACTGATAATTCATAGGCCTTTTTTAGCAAACCATTGCGCCTTTTGCAGAAGGTAACTTGACGATTCGTCGTGTTTTCGATCCGCTTGATCTCAATCTTTCCCCTCCCGGCCGTTCTCTTCGAGTTCTCTTGGGATTCATTGGGGTACACCATGTTTGCTAACTGAGAAAACACAGCTTATAAAACAATTCTTACAAATGATGTAATAGTAACATTTTTAAGCTATCTTGATGATAGATGTAAGAGAAAAAGATTGATTGAAAGTTGAAAGTTGAAACCCCAAAAAAGAAGTGAAGCAATGAAAAAAAAACATTTAAAAAGGATTAAGTTTCAGTTTATAGCCGAGTAATTACCTGGAGAGAAAAAGAAACAAGAGGA
The DNA here is from genome assembly GCA_958450335.1 of Hibiscus tridactylites. Lineage (NCBI taxonomy): Eukaryota > Viridiplantae > Streptophyta > Magnoliopsida > Malvales > Malvaceae > Hibiscus > Hibiscus tridactylites. Next base: position 93,421,755 of record OY288270.1, on the reverse strand, counting down.
GGGAAAGTATGATAATTAATTAAGAACAGCTGCAACAAAAGGAAACTGGGTTTTTTTTAGGTATTATTTCTCTGAGCAGAAGAGATGCAGAGAAAATGGAAGCTGGAAGGAAGGGTTGAGAGGTTTCTATTTATAAAAAGTAAACAACCACCGGTTTTGATTAACACCATTTGCAAAACCAGCTAATTAATTTGCCAATTTTAATACAAATATCTGTGGCTTTTTAGTTGTATATGTATCTGATTTCCATTAACGTCGTTTTCAGTGATGTAATGGTAAGACACGTTGTTCATTTAAAAAGAAAATTTAAGTTTAAACTTTGAAGATGACAATGTTGCGAAGGATAATTATGAATTCAGAAAAATTAGTGTTTATAAATAGTAAAACAAACATAGAAAATGGTTATTCCAAGTTCAAAGAAACAAAAGAGTTTATAGATTTCTGGAATTGATCATCGAAGTAGAGTAGAACATGTCGTGTAAAAGAGAGAAATAAATAGAAGCCAAAATGGTAAACCAACAATTTTAAGCTTAACAATCCCAAACCTAACTTATTGAACACTAAAGTTATATCCATGATTTTGGACCATGGAAAAGGGGTTATGTCCATGATTGATGTTTGCCTGGACAATGATTTTTGAGGGCGAGCTTGTCTCAATTATTTTATATACACGTTATTTTGTTGAACCAAAATTTGTTGAATAATTAGAAAAAATAAGCAAATCAAACAAATAACATGACAATTATTCAAACATAAACATCACCACCAATCCTGAAACATATTTGATCTTATTCATATCATCTTTTGCTAAAGCAATACCCATTTCACTCATTTCTCACCATGAGTGCATAGATCAATTGGTACGTGGTTACTTTAGTTTAACTAAAGCTTCATGTTTAAAATTATGTGAATATAACAATATTAAATAATTGATAGGAGAGCTTTGTTGCCCTTATAGTTAAATATATATAAAAATCTCATGCCCTTTTTCGGTGTTTCTATATATGCCACGACACTAAAATTTTAAATTCTAAGTTTTAACTCTAAATTCTAAATCCTTAAATCTATACCCTAAAAAATGCACCCTACCCTAAATTCTCTAAACCCAAATCATAAACCCTAACCCTAAACCTAATTTGAGTGTAAGGGCATAAGTAAAGGCACAGAAAAGGGACAGAGGATTTCCATCCGTCAAATATGGCTCAACGAGATTAATCTTTGCTTAAATTCTTAAACATGTGAATCAGACACATAATTGACATAAAATAAAATTCACTCATTTCTCAACCAAAAAAAAAGTTAGCTTAATATTTCCCAACTCATCCTACAAAGAATATATCATAGAAAACATGTCCTAAACTTGCCAAGGTTGACACTTCGAATTTTCTAACCATCCAATTGCAATCTTTGGATCAGATTCAATTATCACACCATGTTTATTCTTCCGCTTGATTTTTTTACTGAAAATTGTTTCAAGGGAAACTTTGATGGCCAAAGTTTATTTAAACTGAACTTACTTTAGATTCAAAATGGCAAAGAAAAAAGAAAAGAAATGAAGGATTTTTGAAGGGAAAGGAGTAGGTACCACATTTTATAGTTTGAATGGGTAAAAGGAATAAAGGAAATGAATATGAAAAATGCTTTAAACTCTTAATTTCACAAGAAATAAATAATGGTTCGTCCATACTTGAAATTTAAAACCCTTTCATCCCTAACAAGCCAAATTGACTAAAATTCGGTCACAACACCGGCAAACCACTAATAGCACACCTGAAATGGTAGAGTTAAAACTAGACCCCTCAAGTGGATAGGTAGAGTGAATATGTGTTGTGTCGATTCGGATTTAATATTTTTTAATCATTTTGGGTCGAATAAATTTCAAGTCCGGATCATTTCGAGTTTATCGTTTAGGTCATTTTAAATTTAAGGTTCTAGTTTAGGTCATATAGGTTCAAATCATTATCTTGATTATCGTTAGTTGACTAACAGATTACATCTACATATATACAATTTCGACCCAAAATGAAACATTAAGGGTTAAAGTGTTTAAAAAAGAATACGAGTCAAAATGATTATCCACTCAAATATTAGAGGCATTTTTTGACATTATATCTTTTTTATTTAGGTTGTTGATTTTTTATGATCAAATCAGATTGAACCGAATTTGAATACAAATTTTTAGATTCAAATTAGAATAGACCATTCTAGTCCAATCAAATATTATGAAAAGGGATAAAACTTCAAATTTTGAAATCAACACCAACTCAAGTTCTACAAAACAACAAAAAATTTACCAAAAACAACACATGATTGATATCCATTCCCCAGAAGTCCTATTGTAGAGTAGTGAAAAAATACATTAACCTGGGTTAGTAGTAGCATGAACTTTGGTAACCAAACATACTATCCTAGTCGATTCGGATGCCATACCATTAACTACAAAAGGAACCAAATATTCCTTCCCTTAACTTAATCACAATAAAAACAGATGCAGATGGATCCATTTCTACCAACATCATATCACTGCAATAAATTCAGCCGAATTCAAAAGCAAACCCCAATTTCCCAAGCTAATAGCTTCAATGCACAACTTCAAAAAACAGAAGATTAAACTATGGCTAAAATCCATTAATTACCCCCGCCCCTCATTGAAGCAATCCAACAAACACCTGATAGGCTCCAAACCAAAATTGGCTGCAGTAAAAATGAATCAATTTATTTTGCTCAGCAGTGTTTAACATCCCTTTTGCAATGTAATTGATTTGGACATAACAATGGCAGTGGCGACAATATTAGATGGATTTGAACATGGTTCATCATTTTCATAATTTATGGTCCTTTATTTCCTTGTCTACATTTGGCCATTCATTACACTGTTTATTTTAACCATCAGCTGCTCTTGCTTTGCTTTTTCTTTATGTTGGATTTCTGGGAAACTACGTGTTTTAAATTAAGTTAATTTTGTTTTAGAACTATATAAGAGTACTTATTTAAAATATATATTTAAAACTATTTGTCGGTAATGCTCAGCCGTGTGAGTACATTTAGTTGTTCGTCTATTGTAACGATTACACACATCGATTCGAACTTACTTCTAAGGCAGTGGTTTATCATGATATGGTTCTTAATTCTTTTATTTAGTTGTTTTGATTATTTTTATTTTGTTATTACTTGTTGATATTGCTGGAACGACGACCGTTTTGGTATATAGAGAGACCGTCGGAACCCTAGAAGGAACAACGGAAAAGAAAGGTGGAAAGAAAGACGGTGAACGGTGAAAAACAGAGAAAAGAAAATAAAAGAAAACCAAATTTTCTGTTTTTTTTTATGAAATGTAGGCCAAAAGTTGTTGTGGGCCAGTGGTTTTTATAGCCCAATGTAGCTAACAAAACTGATATAACAGATCAGTTTGTATACAGCTGCAAGTGGGCCATGCAGTTACAAAATCTGTTAAAGGCAACAACTGATTCAACAATCTGTGATTAGCTTCAATATTCACTCTACTTCTTCAACTTTCTGCAGCTGCTTGAGAGACCAAATGCACAATTGATTACGGAGCTCCAGAAATCGAGAACAGGGCAAAGGTTTAGTGAGAATATCAGCAGTTTGAAATTGAGCTGGAATGTAATTAACTTCAAGATGCCTTGTCATAACTCTTTCCCTAACGAAATGAAGATCCAATTCAACATGTTTTGTCTTTGCATGTAGAACTGGATTAGCTGCCATTGCAACAGTGCTTCTATTGTCACACCACATTTTCAACGGTTCCTCATAAACAATACCCATATCACTAAGAACAGCTTTAACCCAAAGAACCTCTGACGCAGCATCAGCCAAACTCCTATATTCTGCTTCAGCAGTAGACCGAGAGACAGAGCGCTGTTTTTTAGAACTCCATGCAACTAAATGAGAGCCACGAAACACACAGTAACATGAGATTGAACGACGATCGTCTACATCACCTGCCCAGTCAGCATCGGAAAAAACTTGCAGATCAGTCGAGTCATCTTTAGAAGAAAATAACAGCCCGTAATTGGAAGTACCACTCAAGTAACGAAGAATCCTCTTTACTGTAGACCAGTGAATATCCTTAGGTGCTTGCATAAATTGTGCCACTTTGTTCACAGCAAATGACACATCTGGACGTGTGTGACAGATATAAAGAAGAGCACCAACGGTACTTCGATACACCTGAGCATCAGCATCGACAGTACCATCCTCTTTACTGAGTTTAGGTGAAGATACCATAGGAGTATCAACAGCTTTAGGTGCAGTCATGTTATTTTTAGCCAACAACTCTTCAACAAACTTTCGTTGGCTTAAGAACAACCCTTCTTCAGTATGAACAGCCTCTATTCCAAGAAAATAATGTACTAACCCCAGGTCTTTTAAAGAAAATCTATCATGTAAAGCACAAATCACAGCATCAACTTGTTTAGAATCTGAACCAGTCAACAAGATATCATCTACATAAATCGCAATATATGTCACATGTGCATCAACTTTTGAGATAAACAAAGAAGGATCTGCATAAGAAGCTATAAAGCCAAGACTGAGGAGAAAATCTTTCAACTTACTAAACCAGTTCCGAGGCGCTTGTCGCAATCCGTAAAGAGCCTTTTTCAGCTTACAAACTAGAGGAGAACCATCATTGGCATATTGCTCAAAGCCTTCTGGTTGCCTCATATATACATCCTCATGTAAATCGCCTTTCAAGAAGGCATTATTTACATCAACTTGTCGAATCTGCCATTTCTTAGAAGCTGCTAAGGAGAAAAGAATGTTAACTGTGAAGAACCTGACAACCGGACTGAAGGTTTCACCAAAGTCACAGCCCGAAACCTGAGAAAACCCTTTTGCCACAAGTCGAGCTTTATAACGACTTATTGTACCATCTGAATTGTGTTTAACACGAAAAATCCATTTGCACCCTATGGCTTTCCGATCTGACGGCAACTTCACCAAATCCCAAGTATTATTGTTAATAAGAGCATTATACTCAGAGTAAACAGCCTCATGCCACTGTGAGCTTTCAAGAGCAAGTTGAACATTACGAGGAACTTCTGGACATGTAACACTATACACTTTAGGTTTGTGTATGCCCATTTTACTGCGTGTAACCATAGGATGCTGATTGACAGTGACTTGAGGTATAGCAGTAGCAGTTTGACTTGGCAGATCATTACAAATTGCAGCTTCTGATACAAGCAAATCTTGAAACTCACAAGTAGGAACTAAACTTGATGCAACGTCAGGCACAACACCCACAACAGTTTGATGATGTTCAGATACTAAAGAATCAGAAACCAAAGGAGAATTGTTGCTGTTATCTAGACCAGCACAGCAACCAGAGGTAGGAACGACAGATGCTACTGAATCATTGTTTAATTCAGTGGACAAAAGACTTCTTCCAAATTCACTAGCCTCTTGTCCACTAGCATCACAATGGTGGCCTGTGACCTCGAATGGCTCACCACGTTGTTCAGAAGGCATAGGACTTCCTGGAATGTCAGTGACCACTTGATCAATTTGTGATGGACCAATAGACACATCACATTGTACAGTAGGCAAAGAGTGTCCTGAAGTCTCAGCAGCCAAATTTTGTTCAGAAGGCAAAGAACTTCTTGGATTATCAGTGACAACATGATCAATTTGTGATGTATCAACAGATGCATCACATTGTACAGTAGGCAAAGAAGATCCTGAAGTTTCAGTAGCCATTCTAACATCAGTAGAGGGTGGGCATTGTTGTGTACTTATGCTAGGAGGGACATCTTGGGTAACAGGGAACTCAGCAGTAGCAGCAACATGAGGAGTATCAGCAACATGAGAAGTATGAGTGGAAGTTTGTGGAGTACTCAAAGAAGTACAATCATGAGACAAAGGAAATGTTGGAGACATAAACGACTTGTCTTTAACAGTAGAGGACTTAAAAGCAACCCCAAAGCAAATGGAAAGACATGTTCATTAAACTTAACATGCCGAGAAATAAAAATCCTTCCACTAGCATCCATACACTGGTAACCATGGTATTTAGGTGAGTAACCCAAGAAAACACATGCTCGTGAACGAAAGTCAAATTTATGTGTGTTATAAGCAGTGACACAAGGAAAACACTCAGAACCAAAGACCCTTAAGAATTTGTAATCTGGGCATCGACCATATAGTTTTTGATGGGGTGAAACACCTCCCAAAACTTCTGTTGGCAATCTGTTAATAAGGTATACAACACTCAACACAGCAAAAGACCAATATTGGAAAGGGACACTAGCCTGAGCTAACAAGGTTAAAGCTGTATCAATAATGTGACGGTGCTTCCTTTCTACGACACCATTTTGCTGCGAAGTATGTGGGCAAGTTATCCTATGTTGTATTCCCATAGAGATAAGTTCAGGTACTAAAGCTCTAAACTCACCACCTCCATCTGTTTGGAGAGCTTTAATTGAAGTGGAAAATTGATTACCAACAAGAGCAGCAAAAGCTTTAAAAGCAGCAGTAACCTCAGCTTTATTTCTTAGTAAAAACAGCCAACAATTTCGACTATACATGTCAACGAATGAAACATAATATTGCCACCCTAAAGACTTAAGAGGTGCTGGCCCCCAAACATCAGCTTCTACAAGCTCAAATGGCTTGGTGTAAACAGTAGTAGAAGATTCAAATGGCAATTGGTGACTCTTTCCTAACTGACATGCAGTACACAAGTTCAACCTATCTATAGAAACAGGCTTATTCAAAACAGAAACAACAACTTTAGAGGTTGGATGACCAAGCCTCTGATGCCAAAGCCAGTAGATAGAGTGCTGACCAGTTTTATTTGCAGAATTAGAAGTACCAGGCGCTGAATTTTCTGAGGTATCCACAGGAGCAAATGGTGTAGTATTGTGACACAACATTTGTGAAGGCTGAACACACGAACCAAGCTGAAAACAGTACATACCATCTTCAAGTTGACCTTGCATCAGAACTGCCTTGGAAACACTGTCCTTAACAAAACATTTAGTTGCATGAAACTCAAAAAACACTGAATTATCGTGAGCAAAGCGTGAAACAGACATAAGATTGCGTGTGATTTGTGGCACACAGAGCAAATGTGTAAGATTAAGAGACCTTTCAGCAGTAGTGATAACAGACTTATCTATATGTGAAATTTTCAAAATAGAACCATCACCAAGATAAACTCTGCCATTACCTGAGTAAGGTTGAACCTTCTGTCCAGTAGGTTGCTCAAATGTGACATGATGAGTGGCTCCGGAGTCTGGATACCACTTATCAGCAACTGAAATGGCACCTCTAGCAATTAGAGAATTGATATGAGCAGTGTCTGCATTTCCTTCATTTACTTCATCAGCAGAGCCTGCATTAGGACTTATAAACGGATCATAGCACTCAGCAGAGGACTGATCTACATAACGACAAACATTAGCCTGAGTATTAACTGGACGATCATCATCAGACTGCCTTGACTGCTGTGGCTGTGTGCTCTTAAAATCCTTGTTGTACCTATGCCAGCACCTATCTGCCAGGTGCCCCAACTTACCACATATTTGACACTGAAATCGTGGCCTACTAAACGACCTATTACCAGACTGATTAACCACTCGTTGATCCTGTGAATGTGATTCAACTGAAGGTCTGGACACATTTCTATCATTATGCAACACCTCACGTGTTCTATCACCACTATAACGAGTTACATTAATGCCCACTGGTACACGCAGAGGATCTAATAACCTGAATTTAGCATCCTTAAGCATCGAAGTAATAGACTCAAAAGTATGTGGTTCACGACTGACAGTAACAACAGCAATAAAAGACTCATACTCAGCAGGCAAACCATTAAGAACAGTAGCTATCTGTTCAATTTTAGACACAGGACTACCACTAGTAGCTAAAAGATCACAAATCTCTTTTATAGAGGTAGTATACTCACTAATCGTAGAGGTTCCTTTCTTCATAGCACGCAGCCGACAATGTAAGTTCATGATCTTTGTTGTAGACAGCGTTGAATACAACTTGACAACTGAACTCCATATGCCTGCTGTAGTCTCTGCTCCAACTAGTTGTGGTAGAACTGTAGGCCCGATGGTGGAGAGGAGCCATGAAGCAAGCGAGCTATCTTGCTTGCGATATCGTCGATAGGCTGGATTAACAACAAGCTCACCACTGGAATTTGTGATAACCTTAGAAGGTATCGGATGCGTTTCGTCCAAATAATGTTCGAGTTCATGACCTCTTATCATCAAGACAACCTGTTGCTTCCAAAGCAAAAAATTAAAATCATCCAATTTCACGTTTACTTGTTTGTTAGCGAAAAAGGATGTTTCCTGATCATCGGAGGACTGAAAATCAACTGTCGGCTCTACCGGAGTGCTCGAATCATTTACAGGAGAAGGCATACTTACAACACTTGCAGAAATCACAACCTCTTGAACTTGATGAAGAGAAGAACTACCTCAACGATCAACACAGCAACAGAAATTTGAGGAAGAAGCTCAAATTGCTCGAAACAAGAACCACCACAATCACGCGACAGAGATGAAATTAAACACCACGAACAACACCGATAACGGAAACGGAGGAGAATGGCTCTGATACCATGTTGATATTGCTGGAACGGCGACCGTTTTGGTATATAGAGAGACCGTCGGAACCCTAAAAGGAAGAACGGAAAAGAAAGGGGGAAAGAAAGACGGTGAACGGTGAAAAACAGAGAAAAGAAAATAAAAGAAAACCAAATTTTCTGTTATTTTTTTATGAAATGTAGGCCAAAAGTTGTTGTGGGCCAGTGTCACACCAGTGGTTTTTATAGCCCAATGTAGCTAACAAAACTGATATAACAGATCAGTTTGTATACAGCTGCAAGTGGGCCATGCAGTTACAAAATCTGTTAAAGGCAACAACCGATTCAACAATCTGTGATTAGCTTCAATATTACTAACGTTTAGTTTTTCAGTAATATTTTACCAACACTACTTACTATCAGTTTTAAGGCATTGCTAGGTAGAAAGAAAAGAAAATAAAAAGATTAAAAAATGGAAAGATGGAAGACACGTATTTTCTTTCCTCTTCATTACTTAGTATGATAAAAAGTAGAGGGAAGAAAATGTGTTTTACCATTATAATCTTACTTATATTTTTATTGATATATTATTATTTAAAAAATAAAAAAATAATATTTGTGTTTCTTAATACAACAAATTTATAAAAATGAAGAAGTTTATATGTGTTTTCAATGGAAGCTAAAATCAATATCTGAAAGACCGAACAAACGAGTGGTTTGAATTATTTTAGGCTAGAAGAAATTAGATATTTAAAAAAATTATAAAGCGTTAGACAAAAGGTGTTTAGGTAAAGATTTGAAGGAGTAAAACAAGAATTTTTTTAATATAATAAGAGGTAATTGAGTCATTTTCCTTTCAAATTATATTGACTATTTAGTGTTTTTGCAAAAAAAAAAACACATTTAATTTAATCCTTGAATTCACAAATCGTATCAATTTAGTTAACGTTGATTATTAACGTTAACAACTTTAGTAAAACATGCATGTGCTTTTTATATATTTTATTAAATTGCAAGAAAATTTGTTTGACTTTTTCTTTCTCTTCTTTCGGTTTCATACTCTACCAAGTAGTCCTGATTTCTATTTTCTTTTTTTCCTCTCTTTCTTTGCAATTTTCAATTACACTAAGCGCAACCTAAAAGAAAGTAATATTGGCATTTATTTTTATTCGGCCCACATGATGGATGCGTTGTATAATACAGTAAAATATTTATAAATTAATATTATTTAAATTAATAAATTTTATTAAATAATAAATTTTTCCGATTTCGACTTGGGCTAATATAAATAATCATCAAATTCGAAAAGATAATAATATAATAATATTTTAGAGGTCTTTAACTGCAATAAAAAGTTGTGAAAAGTTATTGCCGCATTAAATGTTTCCTTTCGCGTGACTACTTCAAGTGGTGTTGAATCATCTTCAACTTCATCATTAGTAGAACTTTCAACAATATTAGCCACAATTTCCTCTAAACTTTGAACTTGTAAACATTCGTCATTTTCGCCTGGATAATCCAACAAGTTATTGGCGTCCATTTTATTGCGATAGCCAATATCGTTGATCATATTCTCAAGTTCATGTAAGCCTTCTTCAAAAGTTGTCTCACTTAAGTCCCTTGTTGTTTCATCATTTGAGCGAATTGGAATATTATGTACAATTTACAATTTATTTTCACACAATATTTTTATCAAAGTTATATTTGTTGAATTGAGAAATTTTCTTTTAATTAATAAATTATTAATTTATCGATATATTAATATCTCTCTAAATTAATAAAATTTCATGGTCCTAAGAGTATTAATTTATAGAAGTTTTACTGTATGGGATATTTTTGCTCACAAATTCGTATTAAATAATTTATTTAGTCATTTCGCAAAAAAAAATACACTTAATTTAATCATTAAATTCGTAAATTATATCAATTTAGTTGTTTGACTAACGTTGAGCGTTAACAACTTTAGTAAAACATATATGTGCTTTCTATATAGTTTATTAAGTGAGTGACCAAATAATCATACTAAAATAATACCACATCGAAATTTCATGCAATCATATGTATTACATCAAACTGGAATCCATGGATTTTCTTTTTTTCTTCTTGCTCCATATAGTTTGGCATCTAAGAAACTTTCGCCAATTTTATCATTTTCTAAAGTAGAAATACCTCTGTGGTTATCTCATTCTCACATTCCTCGTTATCTGTATGTGGATGGCAGCAACAAAATATCCTACTTTTCTCTACGTCGGGACCAGATTATATGTTTTTTTAACCATAAGCGTTTCTTCTCTATTCTGTTTAACGGTTTAAATAGAGATTAATCCCATTGAATCGAGTAGGACCACATAAATAATAAGTTTTTTTCATCAAATATTTAACGATGTTGCATATCCAAAGACTCGAACCTGAAACTTTTGATTAAGCTAAAACAACTCAAATTAGTGAAAATTTATAATTATGATATTTCCGTCAGTTTTATTACAACCAATTGAACTCTTAAAATTTTGTTTCCACTCATTTGAGCTTTAAATTAATCAGATTTATTATTTTTTATCTTCGAGCCAAAATTAACAACGGCGAGGGAAACAAAGAAAAAGAATTCAATACAATGTGAACACTATACTTCATCTATGAAAGCAAAAAACTAATCCCATAAATGCAATTTTATGTAGTCAGCATCTCACCCTCTATTTTTTTTAATGAATGGTGATGGCAAATGCCATTAAGTTAACAAGCTAATAAACGCAGAAAAGGGGACCATGAATGTCCCTGTACAAGGCATCATTTGTTTGAAAATTATTAATCGAATCGGTCAAAAATTTAATTCTCTTACATCTTGAAACCTGTTAGATTAGATTACATTAACTGAAATATATATGTTTATATATAATATTTCCCTCAATACTGTTAATTAACTGATTTCGAATCGAATTAAATGATAACCGTTAACCGATCAATTAATCGAACTAAATTTTGATTCGATCGATTAATTCAATTTTAATCGAACAATGAACGGCCAGATTACATTTCCAAATTTCAGTAATCCAAAATCTTTAAAAAAAAAAGCCAAGTACGTGGAAAGAGTTAAAAAAATTCTATAAGTGTCTTAGTAGTAGAGTTTAAGGATTTACTTTAGGGTTTAGTAGTTTAATTTTAGGGTTTATAGGTTAAACCCAAATCTCTAACCATATTACCCTAAATTCTTATAATAAGCCCTAAATTCTAACAACAAATCTTAAATTTTAAACCCTAAACCTATACCCCTAAACTAAATTTATAAACCATAAAATTAAAACGCTTGTGAAAAAAATTACCGTATTAAACATAAATCATATGAAAAAATATATAATGCAGGGGGTTAAGCAAGGCCTTCTTCAACCAGAAAAAACAAAGTGATCCCAAGACTGAAAAATCAAAAAGTTCATTTGCCCAGGCTTATAAGACGAACTTAACGTCTATTAGGCCTTTAATGTTTAAGGTTGAAACCTGACCCAGTAATTATATATTGTAAATATTGAAGGCCCAATGGTCCTTTCCAGTATTTGGTTTATATGAGTGAACAAATATTTTTATAATAAATTAATTGAACCCATTGAGTTATTCTAGTAGTAAAGGATGTGTGCACGGTGTATGTATTTTATTAAAGGTCTAAAAAATTAAACAGATATTACATTATTATTACACGAACATATTCAAAAAAAAAATAAGAAGAATTTATTTGTAAATCTACCAACTTCAAGTCTGATTCTTAAATAAAAATTTAGTTTTTTTAATTAAAAATTCGTGTCTCAAAGCTGAAAACTTCTTATCGGCAAAAATTAGCTAATAAGATTTTATGTTATTTTCCGTTTATCAATTGCATATGGACATTAAACGGTTTAACATCCTTTTCCCTTTCATCTTCACCTCTCTTCCCTTTTCTGTACAATGTTTTTTATTGAAAATATTTCAGTATTAACTGACTATGATAACATACTTGATGTACATTAAAAACTTACAAAAAAATGTAGTTCTCACTTCTCACGCCATAAGGCAAAGGCCGAGAGAACAAATCTTAAAAAAATACCCAAAAAAATTAAAATGAAAAAAGAAAACTGTATGCTCCGGGTTACATACACTTGTTCTGTTTAGCCAATAAACCCATCAAATCACGCAGAATGATAATCCTTGGAAGATGAAGCATCAACCATTCATATGCTGCTAGTAGACCGAGACGAACTGCTACGGCTGCTTGGACTACTAGAATGGTTTTTCTTCAGCTTTGCCTCCAGATTCCGAAAGCATTTTGGTGGTCTAATCTGCATATATTGCAAGAAACCACAGAAAATATTTCAGGATAAGGGTAAAAGAATGCCAAAAACGGACCAAAAAGTTAAACTTTGAAAGTGAATGAGATTAACAAAACTAAAGACGACGATCCTGTTTAATAACAACTTGGTGTGGACTAATGACCTATATTTGCTAGCCTTCTAAGAACAGTAAATTTGGCAAACATTTCAAAACATTGGCACTCGACATATACTCTTATTTTCATCATAACTTCGGACCTTTCATATGGTATCATAATTTATAAATACACCAGGTATTAAGAAGAAGCTGATTGCCTCAATTTTTAAATAGATATTTGCCCTTTTGTTTGATAAAAAGCTTCCGATATGAGAACCTTTGACGGCGAGATGTGCGTGAGAGAATGGCAGAGTGTGGTTTTGGGGAAAGAAAGAGAATACCTTCCAATGCTTTTTATGACTGAAACTGTTGTGAATAGATTCCAGCTTGGTTATAATCTGTCTGAATGTCGGTCGCTTGGCAGGTTTCTCATTCCAACAATCCTCAATTAACCTGTAATTAGAAGCATACCATTAGTATATATTTTATATATCTATGTCTGCCCCCCTATATATGCATATATTGTCCTGACAGAGAGATGCAATGACTAATGTGAGTCGAAATTTCTTCAAAACATTACCAGATAGCTCATCCTTTCAGAAGAACAATTTTTTTTTTCAAGCTATGCATGCATGTGGGTATGGTGCCATGAATGTGTATATACTGAACAAAGAACTAAGAATTAAGTTTGATGACAAATCAAAAGACAAGCCAAATTACTAAATATCCAATAGGCAAAAATGTAGTACTCACTCTTTGAGCCCATGGGCATAATTCTTAGTTGGAGCTTTGAAAGGTGGACGCTCCCTTGCTTCATATGCCTTAGGAACTTCATTGTCTTGCTTTGCAGTAAAAGGTGGGCAGCCTTCAATCATCTACAGTATAGCACAATAAAGTCACTTATTAAAGCCTATTGCAATCATAAACTCTGTTTTACTTTTCTTTAACACAATGTAAAATAAACATCTTTTAAAATATTATTCTCAGTAACCAGCTAGGCATTCGAGTCAAAACTTACTATTTACTGATCATATGATCAGAAACATGAAAGAAATTTACCTCCTGTAAGATCAGAGCGAATGAAAACACATCTACTTTGGTATCATAGTCATGACCACTGAAAACCTCTGGAGCAACATATCGGCCTATATCAATAACAACAAACATGTTTCAGCCTACAGGAAACAGTTGTCAAATAAAGGATAACGTTCCACTAATCCAGATCATTTCAAAAAATAATCATGTAAAACAGAAATAATAAGGATAACTAGAATCCAATAGACAGAACTCACAAGATGTGTCTAGACAAGTTAGAGGTTTATCTTCTTTAACAGTGAGCAGTTTGCTAACTCCAAAATCTGCAACTTTCAGATGTCCCGAATCATCCCGCAGAATGTTCCTGTTATTCCCTCAAAAAAAATGTTCCTGTTATTCCAATTGTAAGCATATAAAAAGTTCTGACCATTTCTAAAATAGCAAGGCAGACAAAATGCCTTTTCTAGTAGCCTAGAGCTACTTTTGTTCCAGATATAAATTACTGTTAGTAAAAGAAAGGCCATCTAAAGAAGAAAACTTACGAAGGCTCAAGATCTCGGTGAATTATTGGGGCCGGTTTGTTCTCGTGTAAATAATTCATTCCCCTGCAAAAGATTGTAGAAGATATATTAATATTCAATTTCACGCAGAAGAGACTATCTGCCAGCAAAAACATTCATAAAATAGACCATGCACTAATCAGTTTTATTTCTAAGACCAGCAAGCACAGTCTAATGTCTAACCACTGATTTTTTCCCTATAGTAAAATGTATCATCATTTTGGCAGCTTTTACATTCTCCTATTTATATTCTTCACAAAGATTGTATATCATGCAACGGAGATATACTTGAGTACAATTAACAGTAACTCTCAAATGAAAGTTGGCATCTAACTGTCCACTTATGACAAGGAATATAGGCATTTGGCAACGTGGCATACTCAATAAATAAAGATTAAGTCCAGCGCAATAATACAATAACAAACCTTGCGATATCAAGTGCATATCTCAGAGCTGTCATTGGTTTCATTGGTCCTTTTTTCTTCATAAATGCTCGTAAGTCTCCCTGCAAAACAAACAGCAATTAAGCCAATTTCTAATGATCAATTTGGATTTAAAGAAAATAAGCTAAGAGATAGCTTTAAGGTGAATATTTTATAAAATCCTACTATTCATCGGCAGATAAAATTAATAGTGCAAAGGAAAGATACAGCACAACGGTTCCCTATCAATGCCTTGACCAACGTTTCATACACAACATAAACAAGTCACGACATCCCAATTACACAGTAAATTGATATCGACATCAGCAAGCAAAAGAGTCAAAAGGAAATAAATTATTCATATAACAGAAACCATAGATGCCATGGTAGCATATAAGAGGGAGATTAAAACCTTGGGTAAATATTCTGTCACAATCATCATAGGACTACTTTGAGTTACTGCACCAAGAAATTGAACTACATTCGGATGTCGAATTTTCTGAAATAATGCAAGCTCATCTCTAAATGCCCTCCTGAGAAAAACCAACAATTCACATATAATAAGGTATTGGCAGAAAAGGACCTACGCCTAGTCCAATGATTCTTATCCCTAAGAGTAGGGATTCATGTTCTAGGATTTGAAGACCCAATAAAAGGTCCAGGGTTTAAATACCCAAAATAACAAAAGAGAAAAAGTGCATAAAGTAAAATATGTCAACTGCACTCTTCAGCTCCTCACCTGACTCAAGCCCCCTCCCACAAAAACTAGTATATAGAGAAAAACTGGAATAACATTTTGAGTTATTGAACTTACACTTTATCCTCATCAGTAAAAACTTCATCTCCAAGCCTTTTTACAGCAACTTGCGTTCCACGCCATAATGCTATACAGAAGGTTCCCTGCAAGTTATATAGATGACTTAGAGTTAGATCTGCAGCAGCTAAAGAAAAATTGGAGATGCAAAGACAGAGGCTCATCAGGTTTTGAGTTGAATATGCATGTATATATATATAACTTGAAGTTCCAAAAAATGAAAAAAACCAATATTTTTAGTAGGCACTTTGCTCATTGACATGCATAACTTGAAGTTCAAACCTGCATGGCATGGGTAATGGAAGTCTTTGCCCTGTGCAACAAAAATTACATATATCTTTTACTAGTCATCTACCGACTCTCCATTGTCAGCTCTAACTTACCACCATAACTAGAAGAACCAAAAGAGCTTACACAGAGACAACCAAGCCACTATTTTCAGTATTCATAAACATTGATAAGCATTATTTTAGGCCACATTCCAATGTTTGGTGGGATCGAAAACAATAATGAAAGTGAAATAAGTTGCCAAAGGTGAATTTTAATGAAAGAGAAAATAATATTTAAAAATATTATTAAGATATCTGCAATAGATTATTTTATTTATATTCAAATATTATCAAAAAATAAAATCTCAAAATCTTATTATTCACTTATTATAAAAGTTTATCATTTTAAATGGAAAAAAATTGAATTTTTTTAAATAAAACAAAATTAAAAAAATAGAAATAGTCAAAAGCATTGAAAATTCAAGGGTGAAAATAGGAAGGTGAGAGCAATTTGGAGGAAATATCCAGTCTCCCCCGGACCCCACAACGGTCAAGTTGTGCAATGATGTTGCAGTACTGTAAGAATGGTAGTTGTACAATAATGGAAGGCGAGTTTCCTCAGCGACACAATTGTGGCCACTATTAGCTAGTCTCAAGAACTTGCTCAATTCCCCAATCAAAGTAGTCTTATATTTTTTTAACCTTATGCTATGATTTTAATATAAAATCATGATCAATCACAATTCACATATAATAAACTAAGAGATTACCTTTGTAATGGTGACGCTGTTGGTAAAATCAAGTTCTTTAGGATCAATTTCATATTCAGGGACCTCACGCGCGTGATTTACATGCATAGGAGCCATCTAAAACCAGAATTCAATAAGCACCATCAATTTGAAAGAAACCAGCAAAAGGGAAAAAGAAGATTTCCGAATCGAAAATGCAACAACACAAAAAAAATTACCAAAGGTTTAGCTCCATGTTTCTCCAGAAGCTTAATCACATCATGATTCTTATAATATATAGCATCCGCCAAAGGCTATTTAACCAAAATAAAAATTATATTAAAAAAGATAATAGAAAAAGTCTAAAAGAGCAAACAGGAGGCAATTTTAGTCTTCGCTTACTGTGCTTCCCCATCGATCTGTAGATTGGACACCAGCGCCACGTTGAAGGAGCAAGGAAACGACGTCGGTCTGTCCTTGACAAGCGGCAACATGGAGAGCCGTCCGATCATCGATGTCGCGGAAATTAACGTCGATCCCCGAGTCCAACAGCTCGCGAATGCCGTCCAAGTCAGCTTCGTTGGCTGAGTACATCAACCTTACTCCTCCATCTATCTCTTCTCCTTCCTCGTTCTCTCTTCCATCCGGTTCGTCCCTTTCTCTCTCCGGCGCCAAGGACGACTGCTTCCCTAACGTAAACCTCACCGCCGCTTTGTTCTCCATGACTTTAACAAGAAAAAGAAAATCAAGAAACGATGGGTAGTTTATTTCCTTGGCAAATCCAAACTACAAGTACGATCTTTAGTTCGATTAACGCTTAATTAAACAGAATTAGGATCAAATGAGTGTATTCTGTTTGTAAAATGAAAGACAGAGATTTTGGGAAGGTTTTATACAGAGAGTTCAAAAGGGGGCAAAAATGAAAGCTGGAAAAGGCAGTTGATGAAGTGTTTGGTAAACGTTGGGAATCTGTTTTCTTTCTTTTCTAAGGATTGCGGAATACACGCGCTGTATGGCGTAGGATAAGAGATAGTTGACTAACTTATACCGGGGGTTACGGCGCACCGGACAAGGGGATAAGGAAAAGGAGAAACGACGACTTTGTACTTTTTATGATATTTGTGGAAAGGGTTAAACAGATCACCGTCAATGCATGATCAGACAGTTGTAGTGAGCTGTATGGGGACCATGAGACTTAACGCGGATTATAACATAGGATTGTTCATAAAATATTTAATAACATAAATCTGCTCTCTCTCTCTCTCTCCCTCTCTCCCCCACTCTCTCTCTCTCTCTCAAAAATAAAATATCACTCTAAAGAAAGATTATTTTTGCCAATTTAATAATTTGTTCATTGTTAAATATTAGTATATAATATTTGACGTAGTTTCTTTTTAGATGGATTAATACATATTTTAATACATCAGGTTCAAGCTGACATTTAATTAACAGCCAGATAATAGAAGATTGATTAGAATGAAGTTTGGGGATTTAATTGAAAATTTTGAAGTTTGTGGATCAAATCCAAGTAAACCATAATTTGTGGATGTTGAGAGCAATTAACCCCCAACAGAATTAGTTAAGGTTTCCTGTAGCGCACGTTTACCTTATTTTTTGGGGTGATGTGCATTCGGGGTGGTCGGTTATAGAGGACTAATTGATGTCTGCTTAAAATTTTCATTTCAGCCGACATTGACAGGCATCACCAGAAATAGGCAAAAAAAAAATCCTGGATAAGTTTCATATATTTTAGTGAAAATTAATAGTTAAAATGAACATTTTTAATTAAAATTGATTTATTTTTCTATTTTTCGTAAAATTCGTTATTGAATTCTGCCTCTATATTTTGATGCTTTGTTTTAAGTTTATAAGTATTCGTTTTAAAATATTTTTAAATTTTTAACTTAAACTATAGAAATATTGTTTACATATAATATATAGCGTAAAAATATAAGAATGATTGTCATAAAAAATATTGAAAAGGGTTACTATTCCGTTTATTGGCTGTGAAAAAAATATTATACAAGCATACCTAATTTTAATGGGATGAAAATCATCTGCCCCCAAAGTATGCCCCTATTTGTGCCCCACTTTAAAATAGTGGGTTTAGGGTTTAAGGTTGGGGCTTAGGGGCAGAAGATTTTTACTCAATTTTAATGTAAAAACCAAAATTTAAATATTTAACTCTAAAAAATTAAACTTTAACAAACTCTAAATTTCAACAATAAAACCTAAATTAAACTTTACAGTCTGAGCCCTTACATCCCAAATTAAACTTTACAGTCTGAATTAAATCAGCGTGTAGAAAATAAATTTTCTACCGCAAGTACATAAAATATTCTCCTATAAAAAATAATTAGATATTCAAATAAATATTGTATGGAGGGATATGCGATAGTGTGAATTTGTATTGGACAAGCCTGAAATTAGGCAGCCATTATTCTGAATCGGTTTACATGTTTGCTTCGAATTCCAGTTTGAAACCAATACCATTATTTTATTTCTGGTTGGTTGAGTTGTATAAAATATTCAGTCCAATGATTTTTTATTCTGCTTTAAAGGTAGCTCATCCAGGATCCAGCTATATCAACTACTGACAGCTCTATCTACCATTCCATTACACACTTT
The DNA here is from genome assembly GCA_958450335.1 of Hibiscus tridactylites. NCBI lineage: Eukaryota > Viridiplantae > Streptophyta > Magnoliopsida > Malvales > Malvaceae > Hibiscus > Hibiscus tridactylites. The sequence goes on along the minus strand of OY288270.1, from coordinate 93,402,347 downwards.
TCACATTTGAATAACCAGGTTTGAATTTATCCAATATTTTCCCAGAAAAATTCTCAGGAACGAGGAGGCTTTTGAATACAGGACATGGGCATGGACTATTTGTATGTTGAATTCTGTTTCTACAGCTCCTCAAATTGACAACAAAAACAAACAACTTAAGCCTCCTTTTATTGCTTTCATACATATACATATATGCTTTAAATTAATCAGAAACTGTGTCAACCAGATAATTTTCTTGACATGTTCTTCGACCCCCTGCACATACGCACGACTCATCTAAATCTGGTGATATTAATTTTAATTATGATCACATGCTAGCTATTAAGAGAGAAACTTGCTCTATAAGATCATTGCTTATCTTTACTTTATAAAGGCATTGATTTAAGCAAACTTCCATTGACCCAAATAAACAAAAACTTACACTATGCAAGTTGCAGCAGTCGGCGGACTTGGCAAATTACCTGCTTTATTAATGTCTACCAGCAGTTTTCAAGGTACACAACCTTAAATAAATCCAACTCTTGATAACATATACAGTGCATCATCACCTAAAATGCAAAAGTATGAAAGGAGATTATACAGTGAAACCTTGTTTGGCGCTGTTTTCTGCATTAGTGGCAGAAGAGGAAGAGCTAATTGGGGGACTAAGGCTGCATTCAGCAACCTTCTCCCAGGATTTGAGAGTTTTGTCCTCGGTATCTGTTTTGTACAATGCAAGGCGGCTTACCTGGAAGCTCAGGCCACCGATGCTTTCATCGAGCATATTAGCTTTTTCTTGAGCTCTCTTCTTCTCTTCTTCTGAAATGTCAGCATAAAGGAGGCTCAAGTGTGGCATGTATTCTACAAGGAAATAGAAGAAGTATTTGTCAATTTTCAAAGCCTCAATTTTTATCTTCAGATAGGATAATAGTTCTCTAGTCTAGAAAACAGTTCCATTTCCTTCTTAAAGACAAACAGCAATCACCAGCCAGCACTTGTCTAACCACTCGAGTCTCGACAAACTAAAGAAAAGGTGCTAGAACAAGTTAACAAATGGCTTACTTCAACAACTTGGAAGCAAAGATATCAAATCGATACGTTCATTTAGGAACACCATTAGACAAGCATCTTGCATTTTTAAAAATCAATAGAAAGATGCACCAACTAATAAGTAATAACAATGTTAGCCAATTCTGCCTATTTCCCCCACCTTAACACCCGTTTCCCCCCTTCTGAATAGAAAACTTTTAGCAATCAAAATGTAATCTTTACTTGATTAGTTACTCCACATTCTATAATTCTAACCATCTCTGCAGCTAAATCATATCAAAACCTCAGGGTCAGGGGATATAGCTATAGGCTAGTCTAATGAATTTCAGCATTAACATGCACTGGAGTTACTGAATATTCAGGGTGCCTAAAGATGTTAAAAAAGGCAAATACTTTTAAGCAGTGCAACTTACTGCTTGAGCGCTTGTAACCAAAATGGCCACTACAATGCGCACTAGTTTCCACCACCTGGATCAAATTTTTATAGTTCAATCACTCCAACAAAGAATTGTTCTTCGAATTTTAGCAAATTGAAGGAAACCCAAAGCGGGAATATTACCTCGGAAGTGGGGTGAAGCAGCAAATAGACGCATTGATAAAAGAAAGTCCCAGTAGCCACACGATCGACGGTGGCATTATAAGCCTTGAGGCCATCACAGGCGGCCCTGAACTTGGCCAACGCATCATCGGACGCTAAACTGATGGCTCCGACAACCGTGATATGGGGCTCGAACGGTGGCCCGCCGAACTCGGATCGTAAACCTTCCATCAACTTCTTCACCCTGGCGGTAACGTCTTCGGGCGGAAGTGCCCATACTGAATACACGTCTTTCTTGACAACGGCTTCTGGGGTAGCCATGAAAGTGAACGATATGGGAGTGGAAATGGATGGAGGGGTGAGAGAGCAATGGATTGGAATTGGAAAGATTTTTTTGGAGATTAAAATTGGGGTTTGGGGGTTGGAGAAAAAATGGGATTGGGATTTTAAAATGGCAACTTGGGTTAAGCGGCCCATCGGAAGAGCATATCAGCATATGCTCTTTGTGCTTCTACCGGAACTCTGGATCTGGAACTTGATGCCACGGGATAATGTTTCAGAAAATATAGTTTTCTTTCCTGACGTGTGACAAGTTTTCATTTGCTTGTCAGTTCTTTTTTAACAGATGTCATCTTTTGAGCAATTCGAAAGGATTTTTTGGGTAAATTATATGGTTGGTCTCTTTATTTTTGAACCTTTTGATTTTTGGTCGTTGGTTCTTAAAAATTTAATTTTGATCATTTATATTACCGGTTACTGAGCCGTTAATTTCGTAGAATGATAACTTGCATGTTAATAAAAATGTTTATTTTAAATTTAACTCATATGAACTTTAACCAAGCTTCTCGGGTCTCCGCTTCGACAACGATCTTTGAACTCAAAATTTGCCCACTTATGTGAGTAAAAATATTAGCCTAACAATCATCTGATTTAACTCTGTTGATCGCATATGATAAAATTTTAATAAACAAAATGACATATGAGAAAATAATTATAATTAATGCTTTCTTTGAATAGTTTACAATATTTTGTAATTATTACCGTTTTAAAAAATATTTTATATCTATTTCATATCAAATTAATTAATTATTAAATAAAAATAAAAATATAAATGTGTAAAAATAAAAATAAAAAAGTTACTACTTCACAAATATAGGTAAAAAATTAAATTTAAAATAGGGTCTTTACATTATTACAAGTATTATTTCAAACCAGTATTATTAGCGAAAATCAATTTTCTTTTTGAAAAAAAAAAAGTCATTATGCTTTTCATTTGGATGAAAATTTTAATTAAACCATTATAAATTTGGCTTGGATCTAACAAAGACAATTGAACTTGAGCTCATGTTATTGAAAAGTACAAATTTGACGGTACACACAATTTCTAATGATTATAGCGAGAAAACTACACACAAAAATTTAGTCTACAACACAACAAAGCACTCATCACCTACATTTTGTTCATAGCCAAATTAAGGTGTGTTCTAAGGGAAGGGAGGTCTCAATTTCATCTGGGTCTTCTCAATGTCAATGGCAAAACCCTTCCCGTGCTGTTTCCAGTAATCAGCCTGTGGGTTGATCCATTCAGGTTCTTCAATCTCCACCCTCGACTCCTTCAGCTCTTCAGTTGAGATGTTGTATTTGTCATCCCTCTTCTTCACCAGCTCCGGGTCGATCTTCCCCAAGTTCACCCCCTGCGGAGACATCATCAACGCCGGTGCACCCAGCGGAAGCTTATCACCTCTGTCCACCTGCCATGTGCACCAAAACTTGCCGTAGCTCTTAGCTAAGCTGTCCAGTTCTGGTTTCCCAATCATTTCTGGGATTCTGGGGTTAACCCAGAGGCCTGATTTGATCTCATAAGCATGAGAATGCCAGAGCTTTTGTTCATCTGGTGGCAGAGCTTCAAACAATCGATCGGATATTATATATTCAATCCCTGCATGGATATTATATATTCGGTTCAGCATTTTGTTTCATTGTAAAATGTAAATTACTTTGAAAGAAAAAAGAACTGACCGATGAGGCGGGCGTTGGAGTCATCGGATTCATAAACGGGACACTGGAGAAACTCCTGGTTGAGCCTGCTAACGTAGTGGTGAGTCTCGATTTGACGACACATATCGTGGCTGTACAAGGCAAAGGTGCAGACATGTTGGCTGATGTGTTTCACCGGGGTCAAAGACTGCAACATTGATGCGCCCTTGTCCACCACGTGCTGCCCCATCGACATGGGTTTTCCGGGTGTTGTTGGGTCGGCAGCACCTTTAGCCGTTGTCGGAGCCGGGGACTTGTCACTGGAAGCCATTGGAAAGGACTTGGGGAGTATGGTCTGAAGATTGGTCTGAAAATTGAAGGGGTTATATGGGAAGTGAGAAAGTGGATGGGGAACGTGGAGAGGATATTTTGCGGCCACCTTGACATGCATGGAGATGAGGTGGCTGACGGTGGGCGAGGCGTCTCGCCAGGTGGGTACTTGTGAGGGAAACTTGGGGCCGATGGGGCTACTCTTTTCTACAGTATCTTATGAGTTTATTACTTAATTTTTTTAGTGAAAACTACACCGATAGTCCCCAAACTATTACCTATTTTTTTTATTTTGGTCCCTAAATTATATTTTTCGACAAAATCATCCCTTCTGTTACATAGTTCTCCTGTTTTGGTCCCGACGTTAAATAGCTAACGGTTTTGCTGACGTGATATTTTTTAAATATTTTTTAATCATTTCTCTCCGCTCTTAAAAAAATGTCACGTCAGCAAAATCGTTAGCTATTTAATGTCAGGGACTAAAACAGGAGAACTATGTAACAAAAGGGACAATTTTACCAAAAAACATAGTTTGAGGACCAAATAAGAAAACGGTAATAATTTGGGTACCACCAGTGTAATTTTCTCTTTTTTTAATGTGAAGGCAAATATAGGAAAACTGAAATGGAGCAAAATATTCCTATTATTATCTCTTTGAATTTGTGTTTTTAATATTTATTACCTTTTTCATAAATTGCCATGTTTTTGACGTTAAACGTTAAATAAAGTAAAAATACTAGTAATTACTATGGATGGTAAAAAAATATTTTGTATTTTGATATTTTCCTGTTTTATATCTGATTTTCATTTTGTATACTGCTTGCTTACTACAGTTAATCAAGAATATTTTGGCAGGACAGGGATCCATTTGGATTGCTTGGATCCAGGCTTATATTCTCAAGGGAGTTAGCTTGCTGCAGATTCAGCTCAAAAGCTAATGAATTGGATTGGAAGAGACTTATTAAGGTGAGAGATCACTATTCTTCTCAAGGGCTAGACTTTTTGGACAGTACTTTGACAAATACAGTATAAATTTGGAGGGCGATTCGTGTGCATCGTGATAAAGTGCCTTGGTGTAAGCTCATGTGGATTCCACTCAATATACCCAAACATGCTTTGATATCTTGGATGGCCATCCAATGTAGGCTACCTACTAAGGATAGGTTACTCAGCTGGGGGATGACAGTTGATGAGAGATGCATGTTGTGTGATTGTGAACCGGAAACTAGTAGTCATTTATTTTTCGAATGTTCATTTTCGAAAAATATTTGAAAAAGAGTATTAGAGCTTTGCAATATCGCTCGAAATGTTTATGATTGGAGTAGAGAGGTTGAATGGGCCATCAAGTTTCTCAAGGGGAAGTCACTTTTTACTGTGATACTTCGATTGGCTTGGTGTGCCTTTATCTACTTTGTTTGGAAGAAAAGAAACTACATATAATTTCGTCGTTCTTGTTCGGATGGGCAAGCTATTTTACAGTCCATTAAATAAGTTATACAAGTTAGACTAAAAGCGAAGAACGTTATCAAAATTGATTTTATGAATATTCGATTATGTAATAGTTGGGGTATACTTGTATAAAGGAGATACTTGACAGTTTTGGTTGGGTTATACAATATAATTCAGTTTACTGTAGCAGATTTTCTGCTCTTGGATAATAAAAATCAATTATCCAAAAATACATGGCATAATAGCCATAATTAGTGTTGTAGTATGATAATTATTACAATATATAATTAGGTATCATTGCATTCATCGCGATTGCGGACATAATAGATGTTATTGCGGTCATTGCGACGAGTATCGTAATTGTGATTTTTTTAGCAACATTTGTTATTATGGACATAAAAATTGCGGATATCGCAGTTTCGAACGATGTTGCAACCGCTCTATAATGACCGTTATTGCGGTTGCGCACCGTTATTTAAATTTTTTTTCTCTAATAATGAGTGTTGAAAAAAAATAATTTTTAAGAGTATGTCCATAATAACAAGTATTGAAAATTATTGAAAAATAACAAGTATTGAAAAATAACAAGTATTGAAAAAATTTGACCTTTACGAACAAATATTAGAAAAGAAAATTGATTGTAATTAAGAGTATGCCCTAATAACAAATATTGAAAAAATTGAGCCATCAATAACAATTGTTAAAAAAATTGGGCCTTTAATAACCAATGTTTAAAAAAATTAAATTATAATAGTATGCCCATAATAACAAATATTACAAAAAAATTTGGACCCTTAATAACATATATTAGAATAAATAAATAAATTTTAAAAGTATGCCATTAATAATAAATATTAAAAATATTAAGTATTTAATATAATAATATGTATTAAAAATAGCTTTATTATTAATATAAAAATACTTTTTAAAATATTTAGGGGGCCCTATAATAATTGCATTCTTTTACGGCTTATAATCGCATAAAAATTGGTCCATTTATATATAATTTAACAACCAGATTTTGGGTTCCCAAAACCAAGCCTATTTACCTCCTAATGGCCGGTGAGCCTTGGGGCCTTAGGCCAGGCTCAGGAACGGCTATGTATAAAATTATTTATTTGAAATAATTAATTTTAATAATTTATAAAAAAATAACTCATAAAATAGTCCTAGTGATAAAAAGATATTTTTCTTAGGTAATATAGTTCGAACAATGTAGTATAATTTTTCAATTAAAATCGCGACGATTATTATGTGATACCAAATTTAGTAAAAAATTAAATAATAACATAGATACAAAGAAGTTAACACTGATATTAGAAGTTTAAAAAATGTTTTTAACGACAAAGGCATAAATGTAAATTTAACACTCAAAATTTACAGTTTTTTTTGTCAAATTTATCCTTATTTTTTTATGTTCTAATTATTTTTAAATTATTGATAGTTTTAAGACTTTTGCAATTAAGTCTTTGTCCCTCTTAAAAATTTTGGTTTATTGTTTTTATGACTCTTTAAGTTAAAATTAATGAAACTAAGCATGACCCCTTATTTTTTTCTGGTTTAATCACTTTAAGACCTTTCAATTTTAAAATTATTGAAATTGAACCTTAATGTTCTTAATTTTTATGATTTAATTACTTTTTAGAATTCTATTTATTTCAAGGTTAGTTAACTTGTCCCCCTCATGGTTCAATCCTAACTCTGTCTCTGAATTCAAATTGTTTTAAAAAACATTGACAAACCATTTTTAATGAAAATATTTTTATATTTTTAAATTTTCATTTATTTTGTTTTATTTCTAAAAATTATTTTTTAAATTTTACAACCAAACATGTTTTCTTCACCGTTTAAAATGAAAACAAACTCCATTCTCTAAAACCAAACAAACCTTAATTTTTCGATTGACTTGAGGCGACATGCCACGTAATAGTCTATATGTACTTTATTTTGAAATGACATTATTTACCTTATATGGCACTATGAACAACTAAATTTAAAATATAAAATATGAAACTGTACATAGACTATTAGGTAAGATGTCATGTCAATGAATTAAAAGTTAACATTTTAGTTTAAAAAACTAGCAATTTGATTTTGTTTAAATAGTTGAAACTAAGATTTAGCTAAAAAGAAATAAGGATCAAATGACAAAACTTAAAAATATTAAAGGCCAAGTTATATTTATGTCAAAAAGATTTATTGTAAACTTTTTAAATTTTTTTGGAGTATGATAAAAAAGTTTAAATATACATTTTAAAAAATTAAATATACATTTGGTATTTAAATTAGAATGTCTTCTTCTAAGTTGTTACCTAAAGAGTTTTTACTTCAAAATTAATATCTAAATTAGATATATTCTTTGAAGTTGGTACCTAAAGAAATTTTGCTTTCATGTTGGTATTTGAACTTAATTTCATCCACTATTTCGATATTTTTATTAAGAGTTTTAGTCTCAAGACTTATACATTATATCAAATTGACCATAATTTGAAACAATTCAACAAATACGACCCTTCATATATATATATATATATATATATATATATATCAATTTAGTCATTTTGAGATATTTTCAAACCAAACGAGTCTACGATATCAATGCATTAGTTGGATAATTACATTCTACCACAAAGCAACATCAAGTTATTGTCAAACTTTAATCATAACATGGAAGTAATATAATATTTTTGGAGAAAAAGATAATTTATGAGAATAACAAAGTGTAAATTGATAGAATCTTTAAATATATGAATTAAATTTATTAAGTTCTTTTGAATTAGGACTAAATTAATAGAATGTATAACGTTTAGTACAAATTTGAGAGAAAGTGCCGAGTTCAAGTATCAACTTAGAGAAAAATTCTATAAGTAACAATTTAGAGAAAAAAATTCTTTTAAGTACCAATTTGAGAGAATGTGCATAGTTCATATATTAATTTATAAGTTTTTTTTATATACCTACGTAAAAAATGTCCAACTTAAATACCAAATACATGTCTAAAAAGAAAAGACAAAATCATATTTGGACGAAGAGAAATGATAAATTAATATTGTGGGTTATTTTGGCAAGTTTATTTAAGTACACGAATATAAATTTAGATTAGGATTTATATCATCCAAATACATTACCTGAAATTAACGAATACATTTGAAACCATATATCATAACACCAACTTCATTGGAAATGAACATAGAAAGGAAATGGAACCAACATAGAAAGGAAATGGAACCAAATCAGGAGCTATGATTTGGTTCTGTCTTGTGTTCATCTTTGTTCTCAAACCTGTACTTATAAAAACTCGAAACAATTAAATAGATAATGAAATTGGCCAAACTCATTAAAGACAACAACAAGTAGAAGAGATTCAAATGATTCTTGTTAATATTGTTGCCTGCTAACCAACCCCCACTTCTTGTATTATTTTTTGTCGCACGATTCACCACCTGAACTAAAATTGTACTTAGATAGTATCCAAGCGCCATAGAAGTCCACAAGAAGCAAGTGGACATGGTTTTGATTTTTTTGGGAGCTTCGGAATAGAAGAATTCAAGAAGTCCAACATAGGTAAACATGTCTGCAATTCCGAATATGAAGTACTGGAATGACAACCAGAAGACACTGATGGGTAATGGTTGGAGAACCGGTAAAGCATTCACCATGTTGTGGTCACGGGCCACGGATTTGCGTTTCACTTCCATGATTGCGGCAGTCGCCATAGATATGGACGAGAGGATGAGGCCAACTCCTATGCGTTGAAGGTGAGTGATTCCGGTGAGACGGCCGGTGAACTTACGAAAAAGGGGGACGATAATTTGGTCGTACAATGGGATGAGGATGATCAAGAAAATAACAGGGATGATTGGTAGTGATGCAGGCGGGATGTTGAAAGAGCCGACGATTGTTGTATCCATTGTAAGGCCTTGTTGGACTGAGAATGTTTGGAGTTGAGCTAAGCAAAGGGTCATGATTATGGTGCAGGCGAAAATCGGGACCATTCCGAGTATAATCTTCGCGCTTTCGACTTGTGTTACTGTGCAGAGTTTCCATGAATTTGGTGTCTGTGATGCTGTCTGAATGGCTGCTTTGTCCAAGAACCTGTAAATGTCTCTATGAGGCATCAATTCATCTTCCCAAACAGCTTCTTTGTCTTTGTCAATCTCATAAAGCTCTAGAGGATTCTCGGGGAGCTGAAGATTTCTATTGCGGATTGCTGCAACAAAAACCTGAATGATTTCCACAATGACACTAGTTCCTTGAACAACATGGATCCTATACAATGGCCAACCTAGTACAGCAACGACGAGAGCCAAGAACATGGCAATCGAAGAGACTCCGAATCCGACATCCCATCCTTTATGATCATCGAGCCAAACAATGAGAGTTAGACTAATCGCACCACCGATGCACAAGAAGAACAATAAACCGTTGAAGAAACTAGACATTTGCTTAGCTTCTCGAGGATCTTTTTCCTCGAATTGATCGGCTCCGTGGGATGGTACCCCGGCTTTGATCCCTCCCATTCCGGCAGCAACCAAGTATAGAGCAACATAGAGGAACACAGCATGACTACTTTTAAGCTTTTCGCAGTGTGAAGTCGGATCGAAGACGTTACAAGGCGGTGGTCGAAGGCTCGAATAATGAGCTTGCACTGCGAGCAATGCTAGTCCCTAGAGACGTGACAATTAATCAACCACAAACAAAAATGAAATTAACCAGTCTGCCATGAAAGTGTAGTGATTATAATGATAATGATAATGATATCAAGCAATAGCCTACCAGAAACTCGATGAAGCCAGCAATTAGAACAGTTTTAAATCTGCCAACGAAAGTGTCTGCGAATAAGGCGAAGAGAATGGAAAGGATATAACCAGTCCCCATGAAGTTGGTTAAAGCATTGGCTGCATCTGATTGTTCCATGTGCAAAACTCCATTGAAGTATGTCACCAGGTTCACGGCCATATGAAGATTTGCCAAGTTCTCAAATCCAAACGCCACTGCCAGAAAACAAGAATCATATACACAGTTACATACGCACACATATACGAGTTAATAACCTAAACCATCTTTTTACATTTTCACTTACCTAGAACGAACGAAGCAGCTTTTATTCCTCCATGAATATTCTTCACAGCTGGTTTCCCCTTCCAATTCACCTTGCCTTCAACAAGCTCCATTGTCTCCATTTTCACTTAACTTGCAGAAACACCCTTGCTTTGCCTAGTGCAAAAGATTGATTATCAATGGTTGGGGACAAGTCTTCATTTATACTGAATCAAATAGGGTTATTTCAGAAGTAGGGTTTGAAGTGATCTTGAAATGGAAACAAAAGAACACAAGCAAATGTACAAAAAGTGCAGAAAGGAATATTAGCTTGCTCCCGATGAATCAAAATATCGGAATCCAATCCAAGTGACCGCCGCCCACTAAGCTGTTAACAACGTATGAAAACGATACAATCGTTTTTATATAATACCAAATCTCTCTTTCTGACTGAAACTTTAGGGTATTAAATTAATGACTTGAATTCTTCATTGCTCGATGTGGGGTCGGGTGATGATTCATTTAAGATGGCGTTGTGGTTATCGGTAGGGAAAACGACGACGGGAAGATGACAAACAGATGACTTGTTCAACATGACAGGTTCGCATTGAATAATACCAACTGACATCGATATACAGAAGTTGGTCCATCAAGTGCTGCTGATATGTGTTGCAAAAAAAGATCCTTTTCGTCGCGACGCTGGCGGATTAGTGTCTAATGAGTCTGCAGTTTCTACTTTCTACAATATTTTCGTACCACACAAAAATTTAGACTAAAAATTATCAAATCTATTATAAATATCCGGAGAATATAATACAACTTATATGTAAAATAATATCTCAATTGCCGTAACAAATAAATAATATAAAAAGAACTAAAAATAATAATAATGAAAAATAAGCTTTAGAAAATAAGAACAAATAGTAAGAAAATTTAAAGAACATATAATATTAGAAAATATTTTTTCATAAATATATAAAATAAGTCAATATAAATTATTTTAAATTTGACTCTGATACAAATTGATATTTTTAAAAATATTTATATATTTCATCTGATCAATCTCAAACTCAATTATATATATTGAACTTTTTATTAATATCACAAGACAAGTCAATGTAAATAACCTTAAATTTAACTATAATTCAAACTTTTAATTTTTAATTTTATATATTTGAACTGGTTATACAACTCCTAAACCCTAAATTTCAACTTTGGACCTAAACTAGTCACATAAACCTATAAACTATATAACCCCTAAAAAATTATCACCAAACACGTAACACATATGACATTATACTTATACTCAATATTCACGTACCAATATAGAGCATAGAGTAGGCAATGCATATAGTATAGTTTATATTATAGACTATATTATAAACCTTAAGCCCTAAACTACACCACAAAATCCTAAAGGTCTAAACATTAGCACACCCCTAAATCATAAACCTTGAGCCATAGAAATTCATCACATAAACATTAGGACCAAATTGATAAAATGTGTAAATAACAAGGACTAAACGTGTAATTATACAAAAAATTTAATAGGCACGTCATCCTCCCCGTTAGGTTTTAACGGTAAGTGGCTTAATTGGAACCACTTAAATAGTTATGTGGTAAAATTTCCAAAATTAAAAGTATAGTAGTCAAATTGACACCAACCCTATAGTTAAGTGGTCATTTGTGTAGTTTACCCTTTATGTTTTAACACTAAAAATTAAACTCTAAGCCCTATCTTTAAATCTTGAACTCTAAAAAATAAACCCCACGTCCTACACTTTACACCAGGGATGGACCAAAAGAGGGCAATAACCCCCCCTAAAAATTTAAAATACGCATATTATTTAGAAAATTTCTATTGAAAATTTATTTTCGCCTACTAAAATTTTATAAGTTTCCCCTTAGAATTTTATAGGTTCGACCCCAACTTAAATTTCTACGTCCGTCCCTATTCTACGTCGTAACCCTAATCCCTAACCATAAACTTTAAATTTAGTTTTTAGTGTTGGAGGATAGACAAAGTACCAAAATAGGCAGATGATTTTTGTTCTATAACGAAGAACCAAAGTTTTTTTGCTCTTTTCAGTGCCCCTATGCCCAACACTAAATCATAAACCCTAAAAAATAAATCACACATCATACACTCTACACCCTAACCCTAAACCTTAATCATAAACCCTAAATCTATTTTTTAGTATTGGGGCATAGGGACGGACCTAAGATATTCTATTACCGAGGGGAACCTATAAAATTCTAAGGGGGAGAACTTATAAAATTTCAAGGGGGAGAAAATAAATTTTTAATAAAAAATACATAGAAATTTTCTAAAAAATTTCTAAATCATATATAAATTTTAAATTTTTAAGGGGGTCGACTGCCCCCTCCAGTCCTCTACTTGGTCCATCCCTGGATAGGGCACCGAAAGGGACACATAATTTTTGTTTTATATTGAAGAACTAAAATTTTCTGACTCGATGCCCCTATCTATACTCTAACACTAAAACATTAGCCTAACCACAATTAGCTACAACTATCCTGGTGAAGAACTCTAATATCTCTGCTGGAGGAGAATAAAACCACCGGCATTCCAAAAGTATAATGCCAAAAAATACTCTTAACGTTTGATTAAATAGTTATTTTGACCTCTATTCTTATTTTGATGCAATTTATCAACGTTTTATTTTAGGTCAAAATAATCTTTCCGTGAATGAAAACTGACACTTAACTAACGATAAACAACTTGAAATGACTTAGCAAAATGATACGTCAGAAGAAAAAATATTTTATATTTTATACAAATTTTTAAAATTATTTTTAGACTGATGTGTTATTTTGTAAAGTCAGCATATTTGCCTATATGACACTGCTATTGCGGCGTGCACTACCATGTAGGTTTGTCACACCATTTCAAACCATTTACTGTTGGTTGACTAATAATTTTCATCCGCAGAGAGGCTATTTTGACCAAAAATAAAATGTTAGAAGTTAAATTGTTTAAGAAAATAAGGGTCAAAATGACAATTCAATCAAATATTAAAAAAATTTTTTTACATTATGCACATTTCAACTTACCTAGTCCATCAACTACTTTGTTACTATCCCGACCAACATGCTGAATTAGAACCTCTCACTGCCGACGAAGGAAGAGAATAACATGTTGAATAATCATTCACTGACATCCTTTACACGTCTTGTTATGCAATAATCGGACAACATCCAAGCTATCAAGAGTCAAATATAATCTTTCGGCAACCAAACTCCCAAGCACATAAAAGACCTAAATAAACACTAAAGTTTTGTTTCCAACATCGAACAAATACTGATATGTTTAGAAAAACCTAACCTCATATATATATATATATATATATATATATATATATATATATATATATATGAGGTTAAGTGACATTTTTTTTATCGAAAGTGATTTTTCAGAATCACTTTAACTTAAGTAAAATTCTCTCTATATATAATATTTACTATTTAACATATATAATAATTCAAAAATGGTTACAAAAAAGAAAAGTCTAGTAACGCCGACGAGGGATTATAATAATTCCATACTAATCAAAACGAAAGGCATTTGAACGTGGAAACATTAATGGTTATGCCCCCTCATATATATACATAGAAAATGATTTCATTAGTTTACATCCTTTTCAGATTAATTAATGGTTGTGGAAAATTAGATTTCTTACATTCATACGTAATTTGTCCGAATGAAAATTATTTGTTCTTTTTTATGTACCTTTTGGTGCTTCACTTAAAAAAGTGAATTTAAGGGTTAGGGTTTATGGTTAGAGTTTAGAAAATTGGGTGCAAATGTATTTTTAGAGTTTAGGGTTTATAGTTTAGGATTTAGAATTTAGAGTTAGAACTTAAATTTTAATTTTCTAGTACTGAGGCACATAATTGGGTACCGAAAAGGTGCGGATGAATTTTGTTCAATTTGTCCGTTTGAATATTCTCATGTAAATTATATATGAATTTTATTTAAATTTATTTTGATTTAAATTTCATTACGGTAGGTTATGTCTATAATTATTTTTATATATTTTAAAATTAATGTGAGATTGAAGTATCCATTTATAATGAGTTTAAACAAAATTTGAAGTTCATAGTTCGAGTCAAGACCCACTTAAACATAAAGTATCAATATTGTTCACAAGTCCAATCTGAATCCAGCCACCTCTAGAAGCAACTTGCATACTTTATTTTAAAAAAACAAATAGCCATTCAAAAGATGGCAGGGTTGTTGTCCCAGACAGTCCTGTTCCTTACACTAGCATGTATCAGAAAAGTTGTTGCTTCTACATGTTAGCTTGACCAAAGTTCAAAAATATTTCTTTTCTAGATCGTGGGCGGATGTAGTATTGAAGTTTAACTGTGCCTTAGTAGTCTGTTATAGTTTGTTATTTGGTTGTTTTTTAATTGTTGATTAGCTGTATTGGTTGTTATAGTTTTGTAACAGAATTGGGCCCTATCTGCTGAATACAGCTGGTTGACTTTCTAGTCATCAGCATTAACAGATGGGCTATATAAACTCATGTGGGCAATGGCCCAAATCATCTTGTTTGGCCTACATTTTGAATAAACAGAATACACAAAAATCCCCAATTTCTCTTCTTCTAGGTTTTCTCTGTAATCGATATCGTTCATCAATCTTCTTCTTCATCTTTACTGGTCTTCATTTTTATTTTGTTCACTGTTGTTCATCTTCTCTGGCCACCTTCAATATGGTATCAGAGCAAGCGATCATCGGACCTTTGCACGGTGCTTGACGCGGTGGTTTCAAATTCTGATGAAGTGATTGAGATCCAGTTCTCTGGGTTGTTTGCACGATCTGTGTGATTCAAAATGGCTCCAGAAGTTGCAGATGCTTCGAATATTTCCGACGATCTTGAAGCTCTTCAAATTGATCAGAGCTCTTCAACATTTGCGAACAAGCAGGTCAGTATCAAGCTTGATGACACTAATTTTCTATTTTGAAAACAACAAGTGGTGTTGATGATACGAGGACAAGAGTTAGAACATTACCTTGATCCTGAAACCCCAATTCCACCAAAGGTTACCAAAGATGCTTCTGGCAAATTAGTGCTCAATCCTGATTTCCG
The DNA here is from genome assembly GCA_958450335.1 of Hibiscus tridactylites. Taxonomy (NCBI): domain Eukaryota; kingdom Viridiplantae; phylum Streptophyta; class Magnoliopsida; order Malvales; family Malvaceae; genus Hibiscus; species Hibiscus tridactylites. The sequence continues at coordinate 93,386,867 of OY288270.1, read as the reverse complement.
ACGGTTCAAGAAGGAGGATAATGCGCTTGCGTCTTGGCTCCTCTCTACTGTAAGTGCGACAGTGTTACCGCGTCTTGTGGGAGCTGAAACCTCTTCAGCTATTTGGTCAGCCATTCTGAATCTCTATTCTAAGTTTTCCACCACGAAAATTATGAATTTACACTTTCGACTGCGTGCTTTGAAGAAAGGATCACTATCGATCCGTGAGTACACTACACAAATCAAGGAGATTTGTGATCTCCTTGCTACGAGTGGCAGCCCAGTTGCTGAAGTGGAACAAATTGCTACGGTGCTCAACGGATTGTCGGTTGAGTTCGATCCATTTGTTGTCGCAATCACTATGAGTCGTGAATCTTATACACTGGAATCTGTTACATCTGGGCTTATTGATGCCGAGACTAGGATGCTTGACTCAGTTCGTGTACCTGTTGGTATCAACCTGACTCAGTTTGATGATGATAAGACCAGATCTACTTATGGGAGTAATAGAGAAGGCTCAAAGTATCAGTTTAACCCTAGATCATCGCAGAGTGATCAATCTGGGTCAAGGTTTAAGGGCAATCGTCCACGCCTGCAATGCCAGCTCTGTGGGAAGCTAGGTCACCTTGTGGATAGGTGCTGGCACCGTTTTGACCAAAACTTTAAAGGTATCATGTCTCAACAGTCAAAGGATACTTCTAATACTCAGGCCAATGTGTGTCATTTTGCTGAGGGTGATGACACTGTGTGCTATAATCCTTTTGTGGGCTTGAATGCTAACACTGCTGAAATTAAGCTTGAAGAGTCTACAGACACAGCTCAAGTGAACTCTCTCATTGCACAAGGTGTACTCACTGTGGATGACAGGTGGTTCCCTGATTCAGGGGCCACTCACCATGTTACAAGGAATGTTGCTGGTGCCAAACAAACCTATGCAGGGAATGGTAAGGTCTTCTTGGGTGATGGCTCTACCCTTAGTATTTCACATATTGGTAATTGCTATATATCCACTGCTGATAAGTCTTTGCTTCTAGATCAACTGTTACATGTTCCTAAGATTACAAGGAATTTATTATCTGTTTCACGTTTCACTGCTGATAATAACGTTTACTTTGAGTTCCATTCTGACAGCTGCTGTGTCAAGGATGAGGTAACAGGTGCTACACTTCTATGTGGCTCTCTTGTGGATGGTCTGTATTGCTTTCCTCTTGTTAGTCATTCTCCTGCTTCACATGCTAGTGTCTACCATACTTCACATGTTGATAATACTGTGTCTGCTACTGCTTCACATGCTGATAATACTGTGTCTGCTTCTGCTTGTTCTGCTACCTCTGCATCTTCATCTGATTCTGTTAATAAGTCTGCTGTGCAGTCAATGTATTGGTTGTGGCACCAGAGATTAGGTCACCCTTCTCATCATGTTGTTAGCATTGCTCTTAATAGATCTTTTACTGTTGATAAACACTTACTTTGTACTACCTGTCAACTTGGAAAGAGTCATAGACTCCCTTTTCATTCTTCTAGTACTGTTTACACCAGGCCATTTGAACTTGTTGAGGCTGATGTGTGGGGTCTCTCACCTGTTAAATCACTAGGATTTCAGTATTATGTTTCCTTTATAGACATGTACACCAAAAACTGCTGGTTATATCTGTTGAAAGCAAAATCTGAGGTTGTAACTGCCTTTAATATGTTTCTTGCTGTTGTTGAAAATCAGTTTGCTTCTCATTTGTGTGCTTTACAAACTGATGGAGGTGAAGAGTTCACTGCCTTGTCCTCTATTTTAAACTCTAAAGGAATTCAACATAGGGTTACCTGTCCCTATACATCTGCTCAAAATGGTGTCATAGAGAGAAAACATAGACATATCATAGATACTACTTTGACTCTATTGGCTAATGCTTCAGTACCTTTTCAATACTGGTCTTTTGCTGCTTTAAGTGTTGTGTACCTCATAAATAGACTGCCATCTGATAACTTAGGTGCTGTGTCCCCTCATGAGAAACTTTATGGTAAAAAATCTGATTATCAGTTCCTTAGAGTGTTTGGGTCTCAATGCTTTCCTTGTTTAAGGGATTATAATAGACATAAGTTTGACTATCGTACTAAACCTTGTGTGTTTCTCGGATATTCTCCCAAATACCGTGGTTACCAGTGTATGGACTCCTCAGGTCGTGTGTATGTGTCTAGAAATGTCAGGTTCAATGAGACTGTCTTTCCTTTTGCATCTCCTACTTCACCAGCTACTACACCATCCTATACCTCTGCTCCTCTTGACTTACCCAAGTTTGACACTTCTGCTCAGACACAACATATTTCTGATACTGTTGCTCACACTGAAGTCCCTGATGGTGTTGAAATTCTTGGTTCTACTGAATGTGTTGGTAATTCAGACCCTGGTTCTACTGAATGTGTTGGTAATTCAGACTCTGTAGAGGATGTTCATAGTTCTGATGATACTGATCCTGTAGTCTCTAATACTTTCAATGATGCTCATTGTTCAGTAAATGCACCTATCAACTCCTCCTTTGACACTTCAACCCCACCTGCTAATACACATTCTCATGTTGCTACTGATGCCCCTGTTCTTGATCATTCTGTTGATAAGGCACAAGTGTCTGGTTCCCCTAATATAGACTCTTTCTCCTCTCCTGAGACTGTTGATGAATTATTTGAACATACAGTCTCCTTTCGAACTGATCTACTTACACCTCCTTCAGATCAACTTGCAGCATCATCAAGTGCTTCTTCCTCTCAACATACATTAGAGGTTGCTGGTGAATCATGTGATAAACCAACCTCCACTTCAGCTACTCAAGATGAAGGAAATACAAACCTTCCTACTGCTTCAGGAGGCTTCCCTCCTTCACCTCACTTAGATCATTCTCATGTTTCTCTTCCTACTGAGGCTGTTGCTGAATCATATGAACATGCAGCCTCCACTAATGCTCCTATGGATGTTGCTGCTCTTTCCCCTGATGAACCAGCACTTGTGGCTGTTCCCTCTTCTCTATCCACTAACACTCATCGGATGATTACAACGAGCAAAGATGGCATTTACAAGCCTAAAGTCTACAACACTGAACATCATTTCACTCCTACTTCTGTTCATCAAGCCTTTACACATCCCAAATGGAGTGAAGCAGTACAAAGTGAGTATGATGCCTTACTTCAGAACCAAACCTGGGAGTTAGTGCCATTGCCACCTGATAGGAAACCTGTTGGTTCCAAATGGCTTTTTCGCATTAAACTCAACTCGGATGGGTCTGTTAACAGATATAAGGCCAGACTCGTTGCCAAGGGCTACTCCCAAATCCCAGGTTATGATTTTGGTGAGACCTTCAGCCCTGTTATTAAGTTCTTTACAGTCAATATTCTCTTGTCCATATCTATTGTCAATAACTGGAAGGTACATCAAGTAGATGTCAATAATGCTTTTTTAAAAGGGGAACTAACAGAGGATGTTTATATGAGTCAACCTGAGGGCTTTGAGCAACAATCTTCTGATAGTACTGTACTTGTCTGCAAGCTTCGTAAGGCTCTCTATGGGCTTCGCCAAGCACCTAGGAACTGGTTTTCTAAACTTAAGGATTTTCTTTCTAGTCTTGGTTTTAGGTGCTCAAGTGCTGATTCATCTCTATTTGTTCATATGATTCTACTGTTGTTACATACATTGCAGTTTATGTTGACGATATTTTACTCACGGGTGCTTCTGAAGAATATATTCAGCATGTCATTCATGAATTAGATATTAAGTTTTCTCTTAAAGATCTTGGTTGTGTTTATTATTTCTTGGGAATTGAGGTTGTTCATTGCACTGGTGGTTTATTTCTAAGTCAAAAGAAGTTCGTTGAGGAGCTGTTAGTCAAAACAAGCATGCATACTTCCACATCTGTTGATACACCTATGGTGTCTTTTCCGAAGCTTAGTAAAGATGATGGATCTCCCTTTTCTGATCCGCAACTGTATCGTAGCACAGTGGGAGCCCTTTTATATGTATGTCATACTCGACCTGATTTGTCTTTTGCTGTGAACAAGGTCTCACAGTTTATGCAAAAACCTACTAATATACATTGGAGTGCGGTCAAGCGAATTCTTCGTTCTCTCAAGGGTACTGTTGAATATGGGCTTTGGTTTTCTGTTCAGTCTTTGCCTTTGCAGCTGCAAGTTTTCTCTGATGCGGACTGGGGTAGTGATATTGATGACCGTAGATCTATTTCTGGCCATTGTGTGTGCTTGGGTTTACATCTCTTATGCTGGAGTTCAAGGAAACAACGCTCTGTCTCGAGGTCTACAGCTGAGGCAGAATATCGAAGCCTAGCTGATTCTACACGTGACTTACTGTGGGTTCAAGCTGTTCTTCAAGATATGGGAGTCCTTCTGTCTGATGTTCCACAAATTTGGTGCGATAATACAAGTACGGTGGCTATGGCTGCCAATCCCGTTCTACATGCAAAAACTAAGCATGTGGAACTAGATCTTCACTTCGTTCGTGAAAAGGTTCTTCGACAACAACTTGTGGTTAATTACATACCTGCACAAAGTCAAGTAGCTGATATCTTCACCAAGCCACTGCCTACTGCTAGATTTTTTGAGTTAAGGAAGCTTTTGAATGTCTGGTCATTATCACAAGTTCAAGGGCGGAAAGAAAGCAGGGGAAATATTGAAGTATAGGCTTCAGCCGGGAAGAAAGAAAGCAAGGGAAATATTGAAGTTTAGCTGTGCCTTAGTAGTCTGTTATAGTTTGTTATTTGGTTGTTTTTTAATTGTTGATTAGCTGTATTGGTTGTTATAGTTTTGTAACAGAATTGGGCCATATCTGCTGAATACAGCTGGTTGACTTTCTAGTCATCAGCATTAACAGATGGGCTATATAAACCCATGTGGGCACTGACCCAAATCATCTTGTTTGGCTTACATAAACAGAATACACAAAAATCCCCAATTTCTCTTCTTCTAGGTTTTCTCTGTAATCGATATCGTTCATCAATCTTCTTCTTCATCTTTACTGGTCTTCATTTTTATTTTGTTCACTGTTGTTCATCTTCTCCGGCCACCTTCAATATGTAGAAGATGATCCTGTGAATATAGAATCTGATGATTGAATAAGGGAGTGAGGTCCACTTCTCTGGAGGATAACTTGATCCAAGTCCGTTACTGACTTAAACCTCATGTCATCACCATATGAGCTTGATTCCCGGATTATTTCATGAACATCGGTATGGCCTTCGAGCATGCTCACCACTCTCGACATTGTAGGCCGAAGTGCTGGTGATGGATTAGTGCATAATAAAGCTACCTTTATGATCCTTATGGCTTCTTCTTTGTCAAACTTTGTATCCAGTTTTGGATCCACTAGCTCCAAAAGATTCCCTTTTTGTTGCAGAACAAGAGCCTGAAATAGAACATGTGAAAATGATGGAGAATGAAATTAAACCCCGTCTGAATTCTGAATGATCAAATGCGAATATGTTAGCGTTTCAGTCGATGCAAAGGAGGCCATTTCATTTCAATGATGAAAAATGATGTCCTTGAAACTTGAATGGATGCAATTCAAATATTGCCACTCAATGTGAAACACAACAACAAGTGGCAAAGCATGTCACCTAGTTTAAACTCTAAAGATTCTTCTCTCAATTGCAAGGAAATGAGCAGAGATTGTTCTTACCCAGTCCAGAAGGCATACAAAATTTTCATTTGGTCGGTATTTCATGTTGTTCTTCCCAGCAACAATTTCCAATGCAACTACTCCAAAACTGTAAACATCTGCCTTATAGGTCAAATAGCCCCATAATGCGTATTCCGGAGCCATGTATCCTCTGCATAGATACAATGGTCGTTTCGTCAACTATAATATTGATAAAATGGTATTGGACAATGGTGAACTTATTCAAAGTACTAGTTACTGCTACCAAATACTGGAGTTTTTCCAACTCAACTTTCTGATGTACAAATTTTCTATAAGTGGAAAAAGAATACAGCTTACATAGTTCCAGCAACTCTGGTGCTGATGTGGGTGTTTTCCTCTTCATCAAGCCTGGCTAGACCAAAGTCCGAGATCTTAGGATTAATGTCCCTATCAAGTAACACATTTGTAGCTTTGATGTCTCTGTGAACAATTCTCAGAGGAGAATCGTCATGCAGGTAGGCCAGACCTTTTGCAATACCAATACAAATCCTCAGCCTTGTTGGCCAATCCAATCTCAGCTGGACTTCCTCTGTACCAGTTGTTGACATACAGTCATACATTACAAAACAAGTAATTGATTTCTTTCTGTTTCGGAGATGGATGGGTTGAACTATGAAGAAAACATTTTCGAGCTTACCGAACAAAACATGTGCAAGACTATTGTTTTCCATGTATTCGTATACCAGCAATAATTGATTTCCTTCAGCACAACATCCATATAGTCTAACAACATTTGGGTGTTGTACACCCGAAATCATGCCTATTTCATTCACAAATTCTCGGTTTCCTTGCTTTGATCTTGAAGACAGCTGCTTAACCGCAATTATGGTACCATCCAGTAGTATGCCCTGCATTGAAATTTGAAACTTTAAATTTGTATCTCATCATGTAAGTTTTAAAAGATAACAAGGAGAGGATGAAGGCAAAAAGTGTAGAAAAATAAAAGATGATATTAGAGTTGTCTTCACCTTATAGACAGATCCAAAACCACCTTCTCCAATTTTGTTTGCTGCATCAAAGTTGTTTGTGGCCGCTTTGAGTTGTCTTAAGGTAAACACTCCAGTTTTCAGGTCTAATCCTCTTAGCTCTATTCAAGGTACAAAGGTCAATAGTGAATACACTGAGTTGTAAACAATGAATTTTGACTTAGTTTTGTGTTTATTATGCCGAACAAAGAACTTGATATGTAACTCTGACTAAACGATTACTGATCTTTTCTGCAACATGAAAGGTTCATCTGTTCTGTAACTTCTCACTTAGAGCTCTTTGTTTTATTTTCAGTTGCTAATTTTCATAAAAGGTATCTGAAAGATTACAGTAATGCTACTACAGTTTTTACCCAAATATATACTTGATGAAGTTGATATAATGTACCTTCTTCCCTTGATATTCTGTCCCACAACAAGCCTTTCCACCAAAGAACACCCAAAATCATGAGAACTAGGATAAAAAACGAAACTACAGCTCCGACCACAATGATTATCTTCGTTTTTCTGTCATTCGGAGGCGTAAACTCTACACACAATGAACAAACCTGTTAAATTCAAGTTGCTTCAAATTCATGAGTAGTTTTTCATTCCTACTCAATGATGTTGGCATGAATCTATTTTATATCTATCATAAAATGAAAAATATCAAGCTCAGAGAAATATGCCACCCATATGAAGAAAATAGAGGCCTCATCAAGATTCTGCAACTTACCAGATTTCACTGAGATAGCTGATATTAGGGGGCCATATGTTCCTCTCTTCGGTGCAGCTGCTGTTCCTTTCCCAGACCATTTAAAGCGAATCTCCAAGGTCTTATCCCTTACATGAACAGCCTTAGATTCATGAATGTATGCCTTATCAACCCCTTTTATTGTACTTTCAATGTTAAAATCCTTCAACACGCGTGTCCCCTGCAACATACTAATTCAATCAAATTACTGCAGCAGGCAGCAGCATATGGGACTGGGAGAACATGTGCAAGGTGATTTTAGCACCTGTATAGAAACGTCAAATACCCGACTTCCAAGACTGTAGAAAGAACGATTGTCTCTTATTATTATTTCTGCAAAGTGAAGTTTCACGGTATAGTTCCCATTTCCTAAACAGCGAATATAATAAGTGAGTGAAAGGGGGGAGAGGCGTGCTGTTGTGTATAAGTCAGAGTCATCCATCCTGAGAACAGATACATTATGTGCTATATAGTCAGTTGAGCTAATATCCGTATCCCAGAAATGTCCTGTGCTACTAACTTCCCAATTTGATCCAGTAGGAACATATTTTGCTTCACCCCCTTGGTCGTAATCAGCTTCATACTCAATGTTTCCGACAGTCGTTTTTTCTCCACCACAATTTATATAGGCAGAATATTTATCTGCATAGAAACATAGCATATTAGTGTTTAGTAATAAAATTGACAAAACAAATGTTGAAAAAATTTACAGTACTGTTGGTCAGCTGGGTATATGCAGTGCGCATCTCACGAGGAAAACTACAAGTTCATATCAAAACATGAATGAAAATAAATATGTAAATTACCTTTCGAACACGGATAGTTCTGCAGACACTCACTAAGTTGCCTGTATCATGGTAGAACAATGAGAGAAAAAATCAACTTAGTAAGAAGTTCACTGAGTTTACAACAAAAGAGCCTGGATTTCTCTTAAAATTTGAATATGTTGGAACTTACAAATTTTTTACCCCAGTAGAGCTTTTGAACAAGTTTCTGATAGAACAACAAATCAATTACTTCCTAATATTAGGGAAGTTAAAAAGAAAGGAGACGCATACTTGAAAGTTCAAGGAAGAAATAGAGGGAAAAATATTTCTTACAGTGTTTCCCGACAATTGGGTGGTACGGAGTCCTCAGAAAAATTATTGTAAGAAAGATCTATCGTACTGAAAAAGAAAGCTACATTTTCTTAATGACATTATAAATGCATGTTACCTTGTTTTGACAGGAAAAGTGCAAGCTTTATAGAGAATCATGATACATGTTCCGCATGCTAATGTTGTGTCATGAGTGCAAAAGCATATTTTTCCGAACACGAATGTAGGAATGTAAATTTGTGCCAAGAAGTTATTAAGGATATCATATTGAGGCATCATAAAGATGGAATTAAACATGAATTACCTGCGACTATTTAAGTTCTTGATCCAATCGGGAATGGGACCGCTGAGCGAGTTGTTTGTCAGATACCTATTTAGTTAGCATCATAAATCACGTTGCAGTTAAAACTTTCTCAGCTGGCATTTGAAGTTACAAATATCTTTGAAACAGAACACAGAAAACCACTGAGGTTTAAATTTTTGCAAGCTTAAAATACAAGCATCAACTCTTTATGCCATGGAGGGAGAAATGCCACACTTGATAATTCCTCCTTTATGAGCTTCAAGAAAGAAATGTAGGAAAATATACAGGGAAAAACCTTGGTAAATAATAAACAAGATTTTGATCTTATGAATGCATGCTTACATTTTTTCCGGTGGAGATTCTGTAAAAGTAAAACCTTGACCAATTTCCACTAGTTTGTTGAAACTGAGATCACTGCAAGAAAATTGAACAGAAAAGAGCAGTTTGTTCACCTTGTTGTAGTCCATTTATTAGACATGAAAGGGAAGCATGACAATCAGTAGCTGATTATCTGCTTGATCAACAGAAATCCGAATTACTGTGAAACTGTGAATATTAGAACTGTTAAGACCATTGAAAATGGTATCATTTCGTAAGACTCGTGTGTTCATAATGCATCTACTCATTACTCATTACTCATTACTTTAGGGATGAAGCATGAATATTTAGGCACTTTTTTTCTTCTTCTTTCTCTTAATTTTGTGGGGAAAGGAAAAGGAGACAAAGAGAAGGCAGTGAACATATGCAGCTATAATCAAAACACTATAAGGTAAAATTGCTAGAAGTGAATATATTATAAGAAAATATTACTATTGATAGTGTCTAGATGTAATCTACAAGGCAGACAGTTGCAAGTAAACTAGAAGAGCAGCAGATTTACATGATTCTTAGAGGCAATTCTGATAAATAATCAGGTATACGTCCAGATATGTTACAATCCCTCAACATCCTGCAACATAATTAATTCCATAAGAAAAAATTGCAGCAAAATGTACATTCTTGTGATTTTCAAGAGCCTCATTTGTAGAAATAACTCACAATAGTCGTAGGCGTTTCATGTTTCTTAAGGATGGAAACCGTGAAACTCCGCCATTTAGGTCACTAATTCTTCTGCATTAGATTAAATCAGAATGCTTGTTTATAAATCATGAGTGAATTTGTTATCATCTGAAAGGAACATATGGACTTATACGGCCAGCAAACGTACAGTTCTGTTAAGTTAGTCAAGGAAGAGATGCTTGGAGGAATTGGGCCCTCAAAGCCACTAGCTTGGATCTCTCTGTTAACAAAAGAACAAATGAACTACAAATATTTGCACTTTAAACCTCCTGAAACAGGTAAGAGGAATAAAATACTTACAACTCTTCAAGTTGTTTCCAATTTTGAAACATATCAGGTACCTTTCCAGTGAAGTTGTTGCTGCCAATCCTACTGCATATTGACAAAGACGAAAATGACATTCAAACTTTTGTTTACAGAACAGTATATGAAGCGAAAAGCCGAAAACACTGCATAAGCACCAAGGTTATAAGAACTTACAATTCTGTTAACTTGGTCAAATTGGTGAGAGCCTGGGGTATCTCTCCTGTGAGATTGTTAGCATTAAGAACGCTGTAGTCATCAATGGATAAACCAAATCAGTGACATGGTTATACTCGGGGATTATTCGTATAATTCTCTGACTCTTCATTTGTTCTGAATTAGTCATGTCTGACACATATTTGGATATAGTTGCTTATAAATAATAAAAAAAGCAGGGATTGAGATAAAGAGTAAGGGGGACCAACAGTTTATCCAAGTTAACCAATTTCCCAAGTGATGGAGGAATAGGTCCAGAAAACATGTTGCTCTCAAGGGTCCTGAACATGCAGCAGCATATTAGAGCAGGTTTAACAAAATTAATAAGAGCTCATTAAACCTTTGCATAAAGGAAACGACGACATGGATGTAGATGTTAGAACATACAGGGCGATGAGTGTGGTTATATTCGCCAAGTAATCTGGAATAGGTCCTGATAAGCGGTTAACAGCAACAGACCTGAACATGCACATCCAATTAAAACTCCCAATGAATGTCCTTTCGAAATACAATTTCTCTACTACAAACGCTAAAACATGAATCTGAAAAGTGGCTTACATGTTTTCTAACTTTGTAGATGTCCACTCAGGTGGTATTGTACCATTAAGGTAGTTCCGTGTAAAATCACTACATATGAAAGAAGGTCTATCAGTTGGAGTAATCTTTTAATATTCCATGTTAACTAAATCCCAGAATTGCAAGCTCTTTCTTACATGACCTTAATGTGAGGTAGCTTCACCAACGATGGCGGTAGTACACCCTGCAGATCTTGTCCTCTAAGATATCTGCAATATTCAATCACATAAAACCAAGTATTATAACTTGAAGTCTTGAACCAACTGTTCGGAATTATGGGGCTAATTGCCATGATTATAGAGAACATACAAGCTAACGACGTGGCAGACATCGCCGGGGAAGGAGCAATTACAGAAGAGAGTATTATTGTACAATCTCCTGGGATCTATTTCTGGATTTCTCCAGCTTGAGTGATTACTGCAAGGGTCTACATTGAAATCCCAGTCTTTCTTCCCTAATTCTCTGGCAATTTCATGAAGAGCATCCACTACAACAGATATTATCAAACACAGCTCAGTTCAACTAATCATCTAAACAATATTAAGCTAAAGTGCCGAAAGTGAAAGGCAAAGCTTAGAAGTTAGAACATTTACAAAAAAAAACAATAGTTCCAAAATAAAAATCCAAGTAAATCAGTAATTATTACCTTCAGCACTGACAAGCTTTCCCGCTTGTGCTTCAACTTTGACTGCTAATTCCATAGACATTAACATAATTAAAGCTGCAAGCATCCCTGATCTAAACATGGTTCCTAATATATAATTGCCTCTATCCCTTCTCATTTTTGCAGAATTATATATACATTCAGCAAAAAGATAGTAATTCAGAACTTGAGTTAGAAAACAATCATTAACCTTTAAAATTCTAATTTTGGAACGTGCTTTCGCTTTTAATTTGTTTAAAAGGAAATGTCCAATTCGTTTTTAGTCCCTATACAACGCTTAAGTTGTAGATTTAGTCATTATATTCGAACTTGATCATTTTTTTTCAAAATTTAAAATTTCGGTCCTAAACCAAATGATACATTAAATATAGGGTTTAATTTTGATACACAGACTGTGTAAAATTTATTTTACATAGGCCTGCACATTTATACTATAAACTCAAATTCTAAATTATTAAACCTAAACCATAAAAACTAAACCTCAAACTCTAAACTTTAAACTCTAAATTCTAAACACTAACCTCAATTTCTAAACCTTACAACTCAAACCCTAAACTATAAACCATAAACTAAACCACTAATTTCTAAAACTAAAAGGCTTGTATAAACTAAGTTTTACACAGCATGTGTATTGAAGTTTTTCTCTTAAATATATTAAGTTAAATTTGATATTTCAAATCTCTATAATTTGGACCGTATCATTTAAATCGAGACTAGAATTTCAAATTTTAAAAAAAGTTAAAGAGATTATGATCGATCAAAGCATAAAAAATAAATACGAAGAGAATGTGAAAGAAATGGACAATGGTGGTGGCTTCTCAATTATGAGTTTATGAGTACGAGTATGGAAATGGATTGGAATTCAGTGGGCCACCACTCAAATTGGCAATATGGCTGTCGAAAACGACCAAAAAAAAAAACGAAAGTACGAAAAACGTAGCCATCTCTAACCGACATTCACATGTGGCATAGAAAAAGAAGACAGAGAAGTAGAACTCACTGTTAAAAATTGGAACCACAAATATGAATTTCTCACAAGTAAAAGTCCAGTGAATAGTGATGCAAACTTGATTGAAAAATCAAATTTGTAAATTCTTAAGAAATTATTGTTATAATTTCCTATCTTACATTATTTTATAATTTCCATGCACGTACTTATAGGTGGAGCCACCAAGGTGATGTGATCAGGGACCAAGATATTTCTTAGGTGGAAGCGGGATGGATTTAGAGGGGGCTGGAGGAGGGATCGCCCCCTAAAATTTTGAAATTTGTATATAATTTAAAAAATTTAAAATTTTTATGTATTTTTTATTAAAAAATTATTTTTGTCCCTAAAATTTTATAAGTTCACCGTCTAACATAAAATTTTGCGTTCGTCTATGATAGAAAGAGTTGCGGTCCAACTCCACCAAAAAAAAATCTTTATTTTATATAATAAATTTGAAAAAATATTATGTTTTATCCGGTTGGTATTCTGGCTCCATCATATCATATGACCCATTGATTCTTTTAACATATAAAACTTCCTTTTTCTCACGATCTCTTTCGTTATAACAACTTGGGTATCCATGCAAAAGTCCAAGTTTATCTTGTATAATATAGTCAAATTTGATCCTAGTTGGCTGGGAAGAGAATTGTTCGGTTTAGAAATCTACAAAAGAGATTTGTTAAAAGAAAATTCTACGTCCCCAAGTCCTTGGTAACTTCCTTGATTTGGCACGTGTGCAAACAAATACGAACTGCATAAACAAACTTTATTTATTTATTGGTTTGTTCCATTCATTTCTATTAGTTCCAAAGCACCCATGCTTGATGGCTCCAACTACTCTTATGGAAAGCATGTATGATGACTTTTATAAAGCCCCTAGATGAAGTTGATAGAATGGAAGCCTCCTCAACATGAAGTTGATAGAATTAGCATATCAAATGTTGAACTCCAAGTTTGAAAACTTGTGTATTTATATCAGGGTAAACTACACTAAAGGTCAACATTTTTATTCTAAAAATAACAATTTAATCACTTAATTATAGGTTTAGACCAAATGCGCCAATTTTCTTCTAAAAGTAACAATTCACTCATACAACTATAGGTTTAGGAACAAACATGCCACTCAATTAAAATTTTACGACAAACAAGTCATTCTTTCATTAGAATTGAATCTGCAATTAGTCCTTAATTTTTAATTTTTATGACTTGTACTCGCCTTGAAAAATTAAATTTTTTATGGCTTTTACGCAACTTGAAAAATATTTTTGGATCCGCCACTGCACACCCTCTGACCACTTACCACACTTCATGTCATCGTCCTTCAGTCTGATAATCAACATATGTGATATCTCGACAGACACAACCACTTCACTATTAGACAATTTTCAGACTAACGAAATAGACTAATTATGACCTTAATGTTGCCTACTAGTAGACACTGTCACTCCACTAATGGAATTTTTAAATATGAAAGGTTAAGTTTATTGGATTATTTCGAATTATGACTAAACTAATAGAATGCATAAGTTTCGAGAACTAAAATTGTCATTATACCAAGCCTTTGTTTCTATTTTAATAACAGAGCGACATGTTTATCACAAAATTTCAATTAAGTGACATGTTTGTTACTAAACCTATAATTAAGTGATTGAATTGTTACTTTTATAAGAAAAGAGATCTGTTGAGTGACTTAAATGTTACTTCTAAAAGAAGAGTGACATGTTTGTTATTACACCTATAACTAAGTGACTTGTGGTGTAGTTTACCCAAAAAATATGTATATATGAGTTTTATGTCAAATTATGTGAAATTTCTAACCAAGCATTTGCCCTTAAAGATTAGCATTGAAGAGGCCAAAGACATCGGCTCCATGAGTATTGACGAGTTGATTTGGTCTCTTCAGACATTTGAATTAAATATGAAGCAAAATAAAGTCTGAAAATAACATTACGATGCCGATTGTTTCTTCAATTGCAACGGTAGAAGAAACTACACTTGAATATATGTAAGAACAACTTAACTTGCCTTGCTTATCAAAAACTTTAATGAGACATTTAAAAGACTTTCTAGGTGGAATCAAGTGAATGAATGAGGTTATATATACAAGGCCATTGTTTGCTAAAATTACGCATGTTTTGTATCGATCAATGCATGTCGAATATGAGTAAAATTATGTTTGCAACTGTGAATTAGGTTGTATTGATCAATGTATGCGTCGAAACATAATCCTACATTCTTATCATGGATCCTGAAGCATTGCTGCTGAATCTGAAGACTGACTACTAGTCATACGATGAGATTGTATTTGGTTGAGTTGCTCTCTCAGGGCTCCGAATCTTTCCTCATCACGAAAAATACTCAGATCCATGATTACTTCTGGAACCAGGGTTCGACCTTCAAGCATGTTCACCACTTCAGACATGATTGGTCTTGGTGCTGGTGACGGATTACTGCATAATAAAGCTATTTTCATCATTCTAATGGCCTCTTCCTCGTTGAACTCGGTCCCCAACCTCGAGTCCACCAACTCCATTAAACTCCCAGTTTGTTGCAATACGAGAGCCTGATAATAAATAGAAGAAAAATCATATACTGGAAACTTATATATACGATGAGACTTAGACTTCATGGTATAAGAGCTAAGATGTAAAACTAACAAAGGCATTATAATAGTAATACATGGGTGGACAATGGACGTGTTCATGGTGTCTCAACTTCAATGACAGAATCTGAGAATGTTATTCTATTTAAAACTTGCAACATGAAATTTTACCAAATCTTGAAGGCATACATATCCCTCTTCCGATCGGCGCTTTGAATTGTTCTTTCCGGCAACGATTTCAAGTGTTACAATCCCAAAGCTGTAAACATCTGCCTTATATGTCAGGTAGCCCCATAATGCATATTCTGGTGCCATGTATCCTCTGGAAAATAGGATCTATAACTATAAGCACAATCTCAAGTAAATCAAAATTTCTTTTCTGTTTTCAGAATTAGATTATGCTCACATGGTTCCAGCGGCTTCGGTGCTCATGTGAGTGTTTTCCTCCTCGACGAACTTGGCTAAACCAAAGTCGGAAATTTTAGCATTGAGATCCCTATCAAGTAACACATTGGTTGCTTTGATATCCCTATGAACAATTTTTAAACTCGATTCCTCGTGTAGGAAAGCTAGGCCTTTTGCAATGCCAAGACAAATTTTCTGCCTAGTTGGCCAGTCCAATTTCAACTGGCTTTCATTAGGACCTGCAATTGGAACACTCTAAACATAGAATGCTTGTAGCTTTTCTTCATATAATTGTTATGAAATCAGTGCAACAAAAGAGGAAAAAGTTCTTGGCTTACCGGACAAAGCACGAGCAAGGCTATTATTTTCCATGTATTCATACACCAGCAACAAATTAGTTCCTTCAACGCAACATCCATACAATCTGACAAGATTAGGGTGTTGTAATCCAGAAATCATGCCGAGTTCATTCAAAAATTCACGGTCTCCTTGCCTTGATAAGGTGGAAAGTTGTTTGATTGCAATAATGGTACCATCTAGCAACACCCCCTACAATGCAGGTATAATATAAAAATAATTCGCATATGGAAAAGACTAAAATATTACTGTAAAAGAAAAAAACCATGAGATACAGTACAAGTACCTTGTAAACAGATCCGAAACCGCCTTCTCCAATCTTATTTGCAGGGTGAAAGTTGATAGTAGCCGCTTTCATTTGTTTAAAGGTAAAAAATCCAGCCTGCAGATCTAGCCCCCTCAGTACTTTGAAAGAGAAGAAGGAACATGGTGAATTACAGTCAGTAAGCAAGGTGATCATGCGTGCCCTTGTACAAATACGTTACCGCAGACTAATTATGTGCTCCTAAAAAGGAATCTATATTGAAGTTCATCTAGAGTACCTTGTTCCCTTGACATTTTTCCTCCCCCAAGATAGCCTCTCCTCCATAAAATGCCTAAGATCAAAACAATGAGGCACATAACTGAAACTACAGCTCCCACTACAAATTTCATCTTTGTATTCCATTCCTTAGAGACTAGAGGCTTCGAATCTGCAAGCAAAGGAGAAAGACTGTAAAAGGGGTGATTCTTAAACCACATCATCTTGAAGTATCACAATATATGCATTTATTGATAGAATGCGAAATGGATTCGATATTTCAAGAACTTAGCAGATAGAACATTACGGAATGGTTAAAGAACATGACTTGTGTATTAAGTTGCTGCATCGGTTTACTTATGTTCCAGAATAATGAAACTCTAAATTTCTGTGAGATAGAGCAAGAATGATAATAACATGGCAACTAGAAAGCCGGAGGTCAGATTAGAACACAGATCTTACCCGATTCAACTGAGATAGCAGATATTAAAGGACCATATGTTCCTCTTTTTGGGGTAGCAGTTGTTCCCTTCCCAGCCCAGTGAAACCTTATGCTTAAAGTTTTGTCCCTAACAACAGTTTTAAAACTCCTAATTACTTCCTTATCAGCAGCTTTTGCTGCATTTTTAATATTAAAATCCTTCAGTTCAAGTTTCTCCTGCAACAAAACAATTCAATCAAACCAGTACCAATGCAAATTGCATACATCATGCATAACATGATTAACTACCTGGATGTAAACATTAAACACTCGCCTACCAAGACTTTGGAAGGAGCTATTGTCCCTGATAACTATCTCTGCAAAGTGAAGTTTAACTGTATAACTTCCATTTGCTAAGCAGCGAATATAATAAGTGAGAGAAAGAGGAGACAGGCGTGCTCTTGTGTATAATTCGGAGTTGTTCATCTTGAGAAAGGAAACATTTTGTGCTATATAGTCCTTCGATGTAATGGAGGTATCCCAAAAGTATCCAGTGCTACTTGTTTCCCAAGTCTCCTTGAGAGGAAAATATTTTGCAGGCCCTCCTAAATCTTCATCCCCATCATAATTGATGCCTCCGATTGTTGTTGATCCTCCACCACAATTTATATGTACCGAATACCAATCTAGAGTGATACAGTGATAGAAATCAGGCTAATCCGATATGTTATTTCAAACAATCCTCTCAATCACGGAAGGCATTTTCGGAGTCTATAATTGTATTTTAGGCCAAAGAAATTACCTTTTGAACATGGAAAGTTCTTCAGGCAGTTACTTTGTCGACCTCTGGATTCGAGAAGTATGACAAAGAATCATCAGCCTTATTAAAGAGTGATCCAATGGGGGAAACAATAAGAAAAGCAAAAGGTGTTTAGCTTCTTTGCACAGTCAATAAGTTATAGACTTACAAGTTGTTGCCTCCTGAAAAGCTTTTGAACAAATTCCTGATAAAAACAAACTAGTCACCATAAACTTTCTAAAAAGGTATTTAACGAAGATAGGGAAAGAAAGAAATATTTTTCTTACAGATGTTCAGTACAAGAAGCTGGCTCCAAACTTGCAGAGATATTATTGTATGATAGATCTCTCTGGCTGTATAAATGCAGGATATATATCATAACCAACTAGAAATCTAAGATTTGGGGCACATTGATGGACATTAATTTTTTACAGAACTAGAAACAATTTAACTGGTATGAAGTTAGAAGGATTTTGCAGAGAGGAGATAGCTGCCAAAGAATCTTTGTAGCATTAGGCATTTTCCCAAGATTTTTACCATTCAGAAATCTGAATGTGGTTGTTGTAATTAACCTAAAGATTCAAAATATAAATTCTACCAGCATGTGGTTGTTAAATTACCTAACATTTGATCTAACCTTTACCAGTCCAGTGGCTTGGAGAGGGTTACTAGTAATTCAATCTTCCAGAGACTCGACTGACAACGTCTGCTCATAATATTTAGATCAGTTTAACATTTTCATGCAACATTTCTTATAGAACTAGATTCTAGTTATATTGTGATCACAAAACCAATTTGTTTCAGTGAACAAAAGGGCTTCTTAGCATGTAGTTGAGCCTTAGAGGTTCAACACTCTATTGCAATGATCATAAGCTTGTAACTTGCAAGCATGTAAAACCAGTACAAAATTGTAAAAGAACATTAAGGCAGCAAAACATACTAATGGCTATCTCTGGTATTTATCCATTCTGTAATCGGTCCAGTGAGTAAGTTGCTTGTCAAAAACCTATTAAATAAAGCAACATAGTTAAACCACAATTAAGCACTTCTACTGGTACAAAACTGAAAGAATATACCTTAAAGGGAAGGAATGAATGATGAAATAGTATGCTAACATAAGATTCAAAAGTTCCAATTTTCAAACTAAAAAACTTTTTGATTAACACTGACTTTGTCACATATATAGACTTATGAATGTATTAAGTTCACAAGGAGCAACAAGCACAACTGTCCATATCATTGAGTTCAAAGATGCAATTTCATGTTTCATGATTATGCGCCTCGAAAATTCTCAGTCCTTACATGAATAATGTTTTTTCATTTCCAGAAAAGTTCCCTTCCAACTTGTTGAAGCTTAGATCTCTGCAGGAAATAAAAAGTCAGCAGGTATTTCATGACTACCAAGATAAAATCTGCAGATGAACAAACTAATATCCATGAAATATGTAGATGAGTGCGGTAACAAAGAGTGCAGTCCTAAGAAAGCATTAAATCAAAATATATGTGTGTGTGTGTTGTAGTTCTCTAATAGCAGCTATTGAGGATATTACTGAAAATATTGTAGAGATCAAGTTATATTTTATGTATATCCTCCAAGCTCTGAAGCTTTGAGTTTGATAAAGTTTATTAAAATCTGCAAGAATGAAAATTGACATTTCAATGTCTAAATATAGAAACATAACTAATGAAAATTGAAATGAAACAAAAGAGTAATTACAAAGTTTGCAACGGCATTTCCCATATATATGGTGGGATTGGTCCAGATATATTACAGCTCCTCAACACCCTGCAATTAAACCCTCATCATTTGAGCACAATTTACTTTAGACTGAAAATTAATATGACCATGAAGAATTTCCCTAGAGCAGGAATGACTTACAATCTGCTTAAATTTTTCAGGTTTTGTAGGTTTGGAAATCTTGAACCCTCTCCGTGTAAATTGGTGATTCTTCTGAAGAAGATTGCATCATAAAGAATTTGTTAACTAAATTTTGATAGAATATGACACTGCGGCAAATATTATGTCCAAAAACATTAGAAAGTATCAAAAAGCAAAACTCACATTTCAACTAAGCTATTCATGACACTTAAGGTGGAAGGAATCGGCCCTTCAAACCCACCGGCTTGAATCTCTCTGTCAGTGTAACAACTCAAATTGGAAATTTTTCAATGGAACACTCTCAACATGTAATCGAGAAAGAATGTAGCTTACAATATCTGGAGTTGCTTCCAACTTTGAAATATGTTGGGTAACTTTCCGGTGAAGTTATTACTGCTAATCCGACTGAATAAAACCGGTATTTAAATTAATATTACTTGGCCAATTATACATTTATAGGAGTATAATGATATATAGTTCTAAAAACTGCTTACAATTGCTTTAGTCTGACCAAATTGGCAAGGGCCGGAGGCAACTGTCCTGTGAGATAGTTAGCATTAAGAATGCTGCATTTACCAAATAAGAAGATTAGCACATCCTTAACTCAGTCGAGGGTTGCCTGGTTACACTAAATTAATCATTTATGAATATGCAACAAGGGAATAGAAAGACTGACAGAGTTTCCATGTTAACCAGTTTCCCTAGCTCTGGTGGAATAGTTCCAGAAAACAGGTTGTCTTCAAGACTCCTGAAACATAATACTATGAGAAACCTCAAAATTGTATGCAAGAACAAGGGAAATAACAGAGAGAAAGATAAGTAGAGATATGGACTATACAAAACTGTTAGAGTTGTAATGTTTCCCAAATAGCTTGGAACTGGCCCGGATAAGCGGTTTGAAGAAAGAGACCTGAAATTAGTTCATGCACATTCAGTCCAAAGGTTAGCAGCCAATTTCTATGGTGACCGCACTCAACCTTGTCCGTTTTGCCCGAAAACTTCACTCAATTTTTTTCCAACAAAAATGCTTTTGGGGGATAAAACTGTGAAGCTTTCGAGGAAAAGCGGGTTCAGGTCTCTATACTTTCTAACCATAATCTACATTCAGTGAGTAGCTTACACGAATTCCAACTTCATAGTAGCCCATTCACGAGGTATTGTACCAGAGAGAAAGTTCCTAAAGAGAACACTAAAAGGAACAAAAGGGAGTTTTACATTATATGAACCAAATACCACAATCTTATTCAAAAGAGCAATATATATCAATAACTGTAACCTTGGCTAATCTCTTACATTTCTTTGAGGTAGGGTAGCTTCGATAGTGAGCATGGAAGAACACCACTTAAATCCAGCCCTGAGAGACGGCTGTTCATAAGGATATCAAAGCTTATTAGATGCATTTCCAATTTCAGCTAGTCAAAATTTCCGAATATATAAAAGCAAAAATACATTCAAGGAAAATGAAATAAGTTTTTTTTTTCTTATGATCAGTGAAGACATACATGGTATAAATATGGCATTGACCAGCATTTAAGGAGCAATTGCAGGTGACACTGCTGTTCTTCACCACCGTTGGCTGAGGAACGTTGGGTGGCAGTGGCGGTGTATACCAGCTCGACTTATTGTTGCAAGGGTTCTCACTGAAATTCCAGTCTTTCTTTCCAAGCTCTGCTGCTATCTCATGAAGAGCTTGTACTGCATGGTGAAAAAGAAAACCCCATTACATTGCAAACAAGCCTTGTTGCAATTAGAAAGTTAAAACCTTCATTCAAAGCACCCCTTTTATCTCTTGGAGGAGGGTGATTTGGATGAATATCAAGGGAAGTTTGGGATTGAGCTTTGAAGATAGGACAAACCAATTGATTCGGTAGTATGATCGAAAACTGGAACATAATTAATGAAGGCTAGTCTTTTTCGGTTGACTTAATAGTAACGAAATACAATTTATTGGAACATATCGGCACATAAGTCTAAATAGTTTGTGGATCATTAGCTTCACTCAACGATGATTTTATAATAAACTATACAATAATGAGGTTGTTAGTTTTACTAAATTGAATAATGCTGAAAATTGCAGGGAGAAAGCGATATCCGGGAACAGAGAAACAAACACATTGCCCAAGTAAGTTCTAGGAAAATATACTCTAGGACTATCAAATCTATATAATAGAAACAAACACGCAATTTTCTGGTTTACTGAATGAAACCATGATAGAAAGTAGTTAAAATCACCAAGTAAACTTAGACCCGGCAAAATTGACCCGAGACCCGATCCGATTGACCCGAAATCGACATGAAATTTGATCTGGAACCCAAAATAAATTGAACCGAACCGAAAACAACCCAAACTGAAGACAACCCGAAATAAATAAAAGATATTAATAAAAATAAAGAAGTATGGGATATGAACAACCGCACAACTCACCAAAAAGTCAAATATATTGGCTTTGCAAAGTCATATATATGGTGTAAAAAATTAATCAGCCTAAAAACTTAATTAAAATCGACCGATTTCCCGTTGGCCCAAAATTGACTCAAACCGAAAATCAACTGACCCAAAATCACCCGAATCACAATCGAACCAAACCGAAACAGAATCTGAACTGAATGATCAAACCTGAAATAACTAAAACCGAAATAACCCGAACCGAATGACCCGTTTGTCACCCCTAAGTAAACTAAAAGGAGTGTTTAAAACATGTGTAAATCAATACCTTGGTAGGCAAACTAATGAAAGAAGATTATGGCAAAAAAAAACTAATGCAAGAAGATAAAGACTGTATTTTAAGTGAAATTTAACCATGAACGTACTTTCATCCTTTGGAGGAGGAGGTGGCTCCGCTTGAGATTCAACTTTGTTATTCGATCCCATGAAGACGAGAAGTAGAAAGAAGCCAAAGATATGACCGGTTTGAAAGCAAGTGCTTCTGCCCATGGTTCTTCTTTCTCCTCTAGTTTTAGATGTTCAAACTTTCTTTGTTATATCCTTCTTATCTGAGATTCATGAACATCACAGGCTCCATTATTGAGGGTGTGTGTGTGGATATTGAGGTTCTACAAGGTGGCATAATTTTTTTTTCTTTTTTATGGTCAATTCAAGTCAAGTGGGCAAATAGCCAAATAGTACAAAAAGAAAGTTAATATCTACTTTAAGACACTGTCCACTGTCCACTGTGCAGGGTAGGGTATTGTTACAGAGGTTATTGGATGCTTTTTCCCATTCCCTTACCATGTGCCTATGATGATATGACTTTCACCATGGGGAAGAGGCATTTGCAGGTGATCCAGTAGAGTTGTTAATGGCCGCCTGCAGCACATTAGGCGGCAGTGATGGATAAACCAACAGGCCTTTATTGATTTTTACAACGAGGTTAGTTGCTGAAATTCCAATCCTTTCCAAGTTCTGCAGCAATCTCATGAACAGCATGTACTGCAGGCCCAAAATATTATATTTAACCATTTATATATAATTTTATTTCTAAATTTGGTTTTAAATGGTATTAAGTATAATAAAACCTGTTCAAAACATGTTTTATCTTTTTATGGCAAAATACATTTGTGCATATCCATTCTCATTTCTCACCTGCAAAATTTCGTTGATTTGATCTTTTATGGGACTTTTGCGGTAGGTTAAAAAATGAATATGCAGCAATGGAATTTCTTCTTTTGACTCAAAGAGTGATTGCTTACATTTCTAATGACTAGTGTCACGATAGTAATGTTCAATAATGGGGGAAAAAAGAAGTTAAAACTAGAACAGTACAAGAATCAAATTTGTCAACTGAATTCATAAAATTATGTTAAACCAATCAAATTCATAACGTGGTACTAAAAATATGGTATACTATTTACATTTCCAAGGGCTGCTGGACTCTTGCAGCCAACAGGTAGCTCTAGGCGAGAAAAGTCGTTCAACTAGCATGCAACTGTGAAGGAGTGGTCCCTACTATGAATAAGACCTAGAATCTGGTTTGATTTCATTGGAGTTGTAGGATGTGGATGAAGAGTAGAAGGAATGAATAGTAGTTGAATTTTGGGTTTGGCTTGTACTCGAACTTCGATCTTCCTTCTGTTGACAAAGATCTCTCATGGCCTTGAACCTTAAATCTTCAGTATAGCTGTCTGGTTCAGGTATCAAGTCAGGAACACTTGTTCGCCCTTCAAGCATGTTTACCACCTCAGACATTGTAGGCCTAAGTGATGCAGATGCATTTGTACACAACAGAGCTACTTTAACCATGAGTTCCACTTCTTCGTTTTTGACTTCGGATCTTAACCTCTCATCGAGAAGTTCTGTCAAGTTTCCCGATTTTCGCAAATGGCATGCCTGCAATACAGATTCATATATTTTGCCATATTTAGGTATAGGAGAAATCTGCAAACTAGTACAGAAAGTGGTCCACCAAAAGAAGAGAGAAGACAAGTACCCAATCTAAGAGACAGACAAACTTTTCACTTGGCATAAAGTTATTGGTGTTCTTCCCACTAACGAGTTCCATTGTTAGAACTCCAAAACTGTAAACATCTGCTTTATGTGTCAGGTGGCCCCATAATGCATATTCTGGTGCCATATATCCTCTGCACATTAAAATGGTGATGTGCTAAGCAAAGCATGGTCTTTATGCATGTACGAAAGTAGACGCAAAGATTGAAGTTCGTTGGTTATTAAAAAGGTAAGAAACTCACATGGTTCCAGCAACTCGGGTGGTGACGTGGGTCTTCTCCTCTTCATCGAGCCTAGCCAATCCAAAGTCGGATATTTTAGGGTTTAAGTCACCATCAAGAAGCACATTAGTAGCTTTAATGTCTCTATGAACAATCTTGAGTCTTGATTCTTCATGCAGAAAAGCCAGACCTTTAGCTATACCACTACATATCTTAAGCCTTGTAGGCCAGTCTAGTTCAAGCCGATTGCATTCTGAACCTGATATTACGTCAAGGAAGTACGCCTTACCGAATTAAATTTTATCCATGTGAAACATGACAATTGACATCACTTAATCATGCCTTGGTCTTTAAACATTACAAAGAACGAAAAGAAAAAGGACGAGTGCATGAAGCAAGACTCACCAAACAATGCACGAGCGAGGCTATTGTTTTCCATGTACTCATACACAAGTAGCAATTGATCCCCTTCAACACAAAATCCGTGAAGCTTGACAAGATTCGGGTGCTGTAAACAAGATATCATCCCAATCTCATTCAGAAATTCACGATTCCCTTGCCGTGATTTAGAGGAGAGCTGCTTTACTGCAATATTGGTACCGTCCGGTAACTGACCCTGAACCCCAAACTTTATTAGATTCACCTATGGAGTAAAATAAGAATCAATAATAACAGGATCTTCATATAGCATTAAGCCAGGCACCTTGTAAACAGGACCGAAACCACCTTCTCCGATCTTGTAAGCAGGATCGAAGTCGTTGGTAGCAACTGTAATCTGTTTCAAAGTGAAAGTCCCTGATGGCACGTCTTCTTTGGTACCTGTCCAAAAAAGAACCAAAACTGTATGTGCTTGTTTCATGATTCCTTAGACTCGGAAAAAAATCATGTCCTGAACTCCAAGTACGGTAACTCACGATCATCGACTACAAACAGGATTTCCATTGTATGAAAAAATTTAAAATAGTTATTTCAAATTAAAATTTTTATTTATTTTACAATTTAATTTCATATGTTAATTTAAGAAAAATTTAAATCATATTTTCCTCGTCTATTTGATGTACTAATCTATTACTCTTCACAGAATCTTAAAATATGCTTGTCATAGATATAGCCATAATCTTTTTTTTTAAAGAAAATTGAATTAACTTTCTACTTTTCTCAGCATGATCTCAAGTATTGTTCAAAGAGAGGTTGTAAAGACATTTAATTTCGATTCAAATTTTGAAGATTTTCATTTTGAACGAACATAGCTCAATATTTTAGTTTAGATTCTTTACAACTGTACTCTTGTTTATGAAGTTATAATTTTATAATTCTACGTGGTTATTGACAGGGGATGTTCATTTTTCGATTAAAATTGTATTAACCGACCGAACCAAAATTTAATTCGGTTAATTAAATGTCTGGTCAATTAATGGTTAAAGAGTTTTTTAAAGTTCACTCAATTAACCAAATTAATCGAAATTTTAATAGACAATTGATATATTTTTAATTTTAAGCATAAATCCCATCAATAACCCATAATAATTAAAACTCAATATTAAGCCCAACCCAAAAGGAGAAAAATAAAGTCTAAAAATAAAAAATAGGTAACAAAAAACTCATTTGCATTTTACTGCTACTCAAATTGCTAGTTTGAATCTTTTATTCAAAAAAAATTGCTCTTTTGAATCAAAATTTAAAAAAAAATATTAAAAAACTCAATTATTTCAAAAATTAACTTAATTAACTGAACTTAATTAATCGAACCAACCGTTTGAACACCCCTAATTATTAATCTTCATAAGTAATATTTCTTGGATGTATCTTTCTATACTAGTAACTATAGATATATAATTTAGTAGTAAAAAAGAAAGATAAATAGTTTTAATCAAATAGGCCTAATGACATTTCTGGTCCTCAAATCTATTAAAAAAGTCATTTCAGTCTTTAAACTTTTTTTCAGCTTTTTTTGGCCCTCGAACTTCTATTTTTTGTCAAAGCTAACCAACTGAAGAAAAGGTAACGGAATTGTTAGGCTGATGACAAATATTGCCCTTCTGCCAATGTGTCATTAGTTATCTTTTTCTTTTGCACAAAAAAATTAAAAATATTTTAAAAATTAAAAAAATAAAATACAAATTTAAATTATTAAAAAATTGTAAAAACATGAAAAATATGAAAATATAAAAAAATTATTAAAATTCTGTTACTTTTCTGTCAATTGGTTCAATTTGAGGAAAAAATAGAAGTTTAAGAGCCAAAAGAGACCATAAAAAGTTGTTAAGGGCTAAAATGGCTTTTTGAAAAGTTGCGAGAGCCAAAAATATCATTAGTCCAATTAAGTATCAAGATCAGCCACCGAGTAAAATGTCCATAAATGCAACGAGCCAACGACTTAATTTACAAGTAACATATCACCAACCAAATTAGAGGACATACCTCCTTTCTGCCAATATTTCCCAAGCAAATGGCCTTTCCACCAAACAAGTCCCACTACGAGGATGCCAAGGCATGATCCCAGAACCCCAAAGCCAACGATATACGCAGATCTATTGCGTCTTCGATTCGAGCAAGGTTTCGAATCTACACAACACAGCAGTGTTCATTAATAGGACAGAATGAAAAAAGGCTAGCAGAAATCTTTTAAGAGAGTTTGTGTTCATTTAAATGTTTTCCGGGCAATGGGGTCGCCTCAAAACTAAAAAAGGCATGTGCTGAAGAGGAAAGGAAAAACTATGCAAGCAGATAGTATACCAGAAACTACAGAAATAGCATTTACAAGTGGCCCATAGACACTTCTTTGAGGAATCCTTGTTGTTCCTTTTCCGGCCCAGCAAAATCGAATCTCCAAGAAATTAGTCATCACACTTACATTTGGAACTTGTTTAACTAAAGGTTTTAGAGCACCCATTGCCTCTGATTCGATGTTGAAGTCTTTCCACACTAATCTTTCCTGTGACAATGGAGATTAATGTACTCACAATTTACAACTTACGAAAAATTAAAAAGCATGTTCAACTAATCACCTGAATGTAAACATCAAATATGCGCCGACCAAGGCTGTTATATGTTTCATCAGGAGTGAACTGTATCTCTGCAAAATTGAAAGTTATGGTGTAATTTCCATTCATTAAGCAATAATGGAAATAAGTGAGCGATATTGGAGCTCGGCGAGCTGTTGAGTACAGTTCTGACACGTTTGACAACGGCCCTGATACGGTGTAACGTGTATTCTGGAAATCATTGTCATCCATGAAGTCTCCCGTGCTACTAAATCCCCAATAACTATATCCATTAATATAAAATTCTGCTACACCACCTTCAACATCACCATCTCCTTCATACAATACATCTGCTTTATTTTCCTTGATCCTTACGTCCTTTCCACCACAGTTAACATGTAAACAATTCGAATCTGCTCCAAAGTGAATAATTAGTATTAAAGAGTGAAACTATGGGTAAAAAGCTAAAATGCAAGTGGTCAATACAGTGATGTAAAAGGTTGAGCGGACTAAAAGTACCGGCAGTTCACATATTCCGACTCCCGAAGGAGACAACTTAGTACTTACATCAAGGACAAGTGAAAGACTTCTTGCATGGAAGAGATCCCGTCCTGTTAAAGAATTTTAAAACTGAAAATCGTTAGCACGATGCATGAGCAGTAAAACACAAGGTCTTCTTCTTCCTTATGAAGCCACCAAACACCTGATGGAAAAACTAAGAAAAAAGGAAAGAAAACTCTTACATGTTGTTCCTTGATGAACTATGAAACAAGTTCAAGTTCAGATTCCTAAGGAAAACAAAATATTTGTTAGCTCCACATCATATCAAAGATGAATGTATAAAGGCAAGACTAAAACAAAGGTAGTCTGACATGTTCTCCTCACAAACAGGTTTCCCGGGGCCTTGCTGTTTGAAGTCATTGAATGAAAGATCACTGCATCCAAGTATCGAGAATCAGTATATATTTCCAAAGAAAAGACGAGAACGAACTTAAATAACACTATTTGATTATTCAGAGATTCTTCTTTCTATTCTTTTTTTTTCGTTTTGGTTGTTACGAGCAGTGCCCTTAGACAAGGGAATAAATGGAAATGTGATAAGTAGTGTCATAGGCAGAAACATACATGCTAGCTCCTTGCTTCAGTATAGAATCCGGCACATCTCCAGTTAACAAGTTACCACTTAAAAAGCTGATAAAACCTCACACCAGATGGTCAGTATGTCGTATCAATCAGGAAATCAGAAAAGAATCAACTTTGAATTAGAATTTTAATTTCACGTATCAATGCCAGTTTTAAGTGACCCTTAACTGGACAAGTTTAACATTAAATCTCAGCAAAGATTGCTCATATGTCATATCCCTAAAACCATGGATGTAAACTTCTATTTGTGCACATACACCTATATTTTCTAGCTTCTACAATAAATAAGTGCCAAATGCTTATCCGGAATCTTAAGACAATCGTTTTCAGCAATGAAATCCAAAAGAACGCTAAATGCTGCCACAATTTCAAATTTATACTTACACAAATCTTAGACGATCTGCACTTATTCTGGTCGGTATTTCCCCACCTAAATTGTTGAAACTGAGATCCCTGTTGCAATAGTGAGATAAATCAATGATAGTACACAAAATTTCAAACATAATTTTGCACACTAGGAGTCTCCATCAATAAGGTAGAGACTTGTTATTTGAATCAAAAGGATGAGTTCATAGCAGCCAATAACTTAGTGATAGAAAATCTATTCAAGAAGATTCTAGAGGCAGATTTCAACCGAATAAATAACAGAGAACTGTACTCTAGAATATTAAGTACAAGGAATGTAATGGGAAGTCATGAGTTTTGCTTTCACATACATACCTAAAGCAATCTTCCTCAGTTAAAAAAAGAAGCAAACTAGTCAATAATTAAAAAAAGACATGTTATCAATTCTAGAACTACTTGATAGTTTGTCTTTTCAATATATTTCAGACCACACCCCTGATAGTTTAATATATATGTACCATTATAACTGACATTCCAAATGCTCCCCAAATTTCTATTTAAGCATAAAGACCATGACTTTTTTCAGCAGAACAATTGCAGTCCTCCCTTTGTAATATGAATAATTTGTCTGCAGCTTAAGTTAGAACAATGTCCACTTTACAGCAAAATATTAGTGAACAAAGTAACTATGGTTGTCAACCAAAGCTATTGAGGCTATAATTTTAGTTTCTTAAAAAGAGAATGATGTACGAGTCTATGCAGAATCAAAGAACAGTTATAGTTCCCTCCATAGGAGTAACATGTGAAAAGGAAATGAGTGCAAGGAGTGGAAGGTAAGGAAACCTATGCCTCAAAACCTTGCACATGTTTTACTTACAACATTTCCAGATACTCCATTCCCCAAATGTAATCAGGAATCTTTCCAGAAATGTTGCAATTCCTCAAAACCCTACAAAAATATAACCGGATTAGGTTCCGTCAAAATGGATTATATACAGATTGCACCTTCAAAATATTTGATAATGTGAGCACTAAACACACAATGTTGCTAGGCTTTTCATGTTTCCGAGCACAGGAAAATCCTGACTAGGCCCATTTATATCACTAATCCTCCTGCACAAAAGATAAATACAACATTTACAAACCCATCAGTGAATGAATTACAAAAAGGTAGTTGTGCAATATTAAGTCAATGACTGCAAGTAACGGAGGCATTATACTCACAGCACAGTTAATTTTCTCAAAAGAGATAGGCTCGCAGGTATTGGTCCCTTGAGTCCACTTGCATGCATTTCTCTACAATAATTCAGAATGAAGAAGTAAATTTGTAAGAAAATGAATAAATGCATATGTACATGTATTAAAAATCTGAATTTTATTTTAACCGGCAAACTTACAGTCTGTTGAGTTGTTCCCAGTTCTGTATGAAACCAGGTATTCTTCCATTGAAATTATTATCATTTATCCTACTGCAGTAGACAACAAAATGCTGTTGGTCCTATGAACATGTCCAGATATGTGGTTTAAAAATAAAGGCAAATTTGAAGAAACTTACATGTCAGTTAGATTTCTTAGTAAACTAAACGTCACCGGCAAATTCCCAGTTAACTGATTGGAGGAGAGCATCCTGAAATTGAAATGAGCATATAAAAAACAAATCATTTAATCGAGAGCACTTTAACATGAAATTAAAAGAATCATAAAATATCAAACAAAGAAGAAGAAGATACTGAGTTTTCCCTTACAATGTTTCCAGGTTCACTAAATCCCCAAGTTCAGGTGGTACAGGGCCTGAAAATTGGTTTGCTTCAAGACTCCTGATTAAAAAAAGCATCAAACATCCTTCATAAATTTCCTATCGAGTGAAAAACGGAATATAAAAAGAAAAAAAAAACTATAATTTTGTAGGACATACAACATCTAATAAAACGCAGAGTTCACTATTTTGATTTTTCAATGCAACTTATTTCTAGGAAGTCAATCATTATAACACCCTGAAAACATTGACTGAAAAAATATAAACCAAGGTTCAGAACATACAGATATGTGAGAGTGGTAAATTTTCCCAGGTACTTCGGAATTTCCCCTGACAAGCGATTTACTAGAAGAGAGCTGTACAAAAACTTTCAGGTTGATATATTATAGGAGAACACAAATTATGTTAGGAATTCTAAAAGCTTACATAAAAGTCAAATTCATTGAAGCCCATTCACTTGGAATGGTCCCTTCTAGGTAGTTGTAAGCAAAATCACTGTGACAAAAAGTAACATAAAACAGTTAAACACTATTGGTCAAGATTACAATTAGTATGTAAAATATAAACATCATAGTAAATCATTTCAAGAGCTCTTACATTTCTCGAAGGTAAGGAAGCTTAACCAGTTGAGGAGGAAGTATTCCGGGAAGGTTATAACCCTTGAGCTTTCTAAAATACGCAAGCCGAGCCATATTAGTATAATGACCAACGAAAATTATGTCAGGTTTGCTTTAGTTAGAAATAACCATGCATTAAACATACTGGCCATATAGAATAAATTGCACTTGATCAGATTAAAGAATTAAAGTAAATTAGCTAGTAACAAGATGAAGGAATAATACATCCTTACGACATGACAAACAGTGTCGTCTGCCTCACATTCACAAGATATCTCATGCTTGGAATTCTTTGGTGGCACCAGCATTACCCCAACCCTTTTGATTTCACAGGAATCACCATTAAATTTCCAGTATATGGAGCCCATTGCAGTTGCAATCTCCTGCAAAGCATCAACTAGAAGATATCCATAGTTACCATAAGCATCACAGCAATATATATGAACACAAAAATGAACAGAATCATAGCCAGCTTTGTTCGTTAACATATAAACACAAGTATTGCATAAAAGGAGTACAAGAGTAAATCAATTGAATTTGAATTCTCCCTTCAGATTTAGAATTTGACTTTGAGTCAAACTGCAACCCAATTTTGAAACTTCTTTCAGATCAAAACAAGTTTGGATAAAAGAACAATAATAATAGGATTATATTTGATGCAACGACCACGGGAGCATATAGATTTACACACAAAGTGTATATCCAGAATAATCTTAATTAGACCAGCACTTGAATTTGTAAGCATATAAATAAGATGAGAAGGGCTGGAAAATACAAGGACTAATTGCTTAAACGAACACATTTCAATCACCCATCACATGTCTTTTGCAAGGAAGCATGACGAAGATCACATGGGGGAGGGGGGGTTCAAAACCAAAAACCTATTCATCCAATGTCTAATCCTTTGACTTCATGCCAAATATCACTTGTTGATGAACTTTTTAAGAAATTGAAGTTACAAAATAATAGTTAGTATCATTTCAGACACTTTCCAGCGAACTAAGAATTCATACTAAAAGAGATAAGTTCCTGCAATGGGTTTTAAATTTCATTCCACTTTCCCTTCATCTTCCCAGCGAACTAAAAAAATCATACCAAAAGAGAAAACCAATTTCAGCCAAATATAACTAAAGCAGCATTCCAGTTTGGAGATAAGTTCCTGCAATGGGTTTTAAATCTCATTCCACTTTCCCTTAATCTTTCCAGCGAACTAAAAAATCATACTAAAAAGACCCATTTTCCCCACTATATTGTCAACCAAATAAAACTACCAGAAATAAAAATCTAATCTTAACTCTGGCTCACCTTCTTCTTTGGGCACCTTAGACTCTGCAAATCTAAGCAAGCTGAAGTAACCCATTGCAATGACCCAGAAGACAAACATTTTCTCGGTAACCATGACAAGCGGCTCTCGATCCAGCCTCGAAAGCCTAGACAAAAAAACAAATGTTTATAATTATGATCGTGCAAGTAAAGTTATTGACTTTACCGATCCATAAAAAGAGAAAATTGAAATGCTGTGATTTATGGTAAGCAATATAAGTACAAAAAGGAAGTATTGGATCGACCCTCACTTTACTTTTGCTTCATACTGAACAATATTGTCAATCTTTTAGCAGAGTGGGAATGTTTTTGTCTTTTTTTAATACATATATTCAATTTTAAATGCTGCAATAAATTCATGTTTTTTTTATTTCCAAAACAAAGGATTTAGTATTTAATGTAAGCAGCAGCCATGGATGAGACTGAAGCAAGAAACCACCTTTTGGGTTGCTCCATTAAAATACTTTGAATCATTTGGGAAGAATGATCCCATACCAAACTTATTAGTACTTTTTAACATTAATAATTCGATGAATGAAGTGGTATGATGAGGCTATGCATGTCAGCTGATGGACTCGTAGATAGGCATTGATTTTGACAGTGGTCCATAGACTATAAAATGAAATGAGCCAATTGACTCTACTTTTCAAAATTGGTAGGCATTCTGATCATTGTTTTCCCAAAGCCAAATTCATTTACTTACCTGAGAGGATATTTCTCAGTCCATGGAATTGGAAACATTTCTTGGAATCATTATTTTCAGCATGTGTGTTCTTTCTGGTTTCCCCTTGCATTTAGAAACCATAGGCATGATTTCCTATTAGTAGATTAAATTAGAGTTGACTACTGGGATGGTCACTTAGGTAGGGGTGGCATAATTATCGACCCGATTGACCCGGCCCAATTACCCGATGACCCGAAGCAAATTAGACGGGTAATTTTATAAATAAAAAAATTACTCGACCCGGTAATTTTTCCGGGACACGGGCTAGGAGTTTTCTCTTACCGGGTACCCGACCTGACCCGATAAATTTTAGGGTAAACTATCTGTTTGACCATCAATCTATTGGGAAAGTTTTAAAATGACCACCATAGAAAAAAAACGCGTCATTTGACTACTCAAACTATTAAAATGGGATCAATTTGGCCACCGGCCGTTAAGAGGCTAAAAGAAGGTGACGTGGCAGTTAAAAAATTAAAAGTATAATCAAACATTTGGTCCTTATTATTTACACATTTTTTCAATTTAGTCCTAATTTATATCAATAAAATAAATAAATTAAATAATTAGATAGTGACACGTGTCACTATCTAATTATTTAATTTATTTATTTTATTAATATAAATTAGGACTAAATTGAAAAAATGTGTAAATAATAAGGACCAAATGTGTGATTATACTTTTAATTTTTTAACTGCCACGTCACCTTCCGTTAGCCTCTTAACGGCCGGTGGCCAAATTGATCCCATTTTAATAGTTTGGGTAGTCAAATGACGCGTTTTTTTTCTATGGTGGTCATTTTAAAACTTTCTCAATAGATTGGTGGTCAAACAGATAGTTTACCCTAAATTTTAATATATATTTTTTATATTTTAAATTATATTTTTATTTTAAGTTTCTTAATATTTTTTTATTAAAAGTTTCTTAATATTTTTTTATTAAAAGTTTCTTAATATTTTTACTCTAAAACTAAGTTTAAATCCCTAAATTCTTTCTATGTTTGTATTATATACTTTTAAGTTGTAAGTTTAATTTTAAAAAAATATATATTTTTGTGTTTAACATGTTATTTTATTAAAATTTTAAAATTAAAAAATAAAAATAAAAATTATGAACAGGGTACCCGAGTCTCGGGTACCCGGATGTGATGGGCCGGGACACGGGCCGAACAATGAGATACCCGGATGAACTGGGTACCCAATTTTTCGAATACCCGACAATGCCCACCCCTACACTTATGTTTCCCGTAATACAGAGTTGGGCACTGATTCTGAAAAACAATCAGTAAGGTCACTTACGTTTTTGGGGCGTAAACTTTTGGTCACTCAGTCGTTTGTTGCTATTAACCTTTGACTGGAGGTTGATCTGAAACAAGAAAAAAGGATAAATTACCTAGACAATCCCTAAACTATTACTTACTTCTATTTTGACCACCGAAATAAAAATAATTTGTATAATTTCACATTTAATCCTCCACATTTACAATTTTTTATTTCTTCTCTCCTCCACCATCTTCCATATTCTTCTTCAGCTAACTCAATCTTTAATTTTTCTATTATATTAGTCCTCAATTCACACCGTATATTATAATTCATCACCGTATATATCCATGTTTCAAATAATGTTTGTAATTCTTAATATGGTTCAGTACAAACTAATGCCCAATTTACGTGCAACAATGTTTACATAGGATATTCGAAAGGCTTAAATGAAAATATGTGCCTAAAGTATACATTTTTTAACTAAAAAATGTAAATGTGGAGGATCAAATGTGTAATTATACAAATTATTTTTATTTCGGTGGTCAAAATAAGAGTAAAGTAATAGTTTAGGACTGTCTAGGTAATTTATCCTTTTTATTATCTCAGATTAGCCTCCCGTTAACATTTAACGGCAACAAACGGCCGAGTGACCAAAAGTTTACGCCCCGAAAACGCAAGTGACCTTACTAGTCGTTTTTTTCAGAATCGATGACCAATTTTGTATTAGAGGGAAACATAAGTGATCATCCAGTAGTTAACCCATTAAATTAAACCATCACGAGGCCACCCAAGGTGAAGTCACGGGCGGCCGAGTAGATGTCGTGTCGGTCCCTTGATTAAATGATAAGTTTATATTTTTAATCTTTTCTAAGGTTAATAATTTACTGAACTCAACAAATGGTACATATGAAAAAGATGTTGTCTATTCTAATAAACTCGAGTTTAAATAATTTTGTATGCAAAGTGTGTCCTAGGAAAGGCAGAGTTTGTGACCTTTTTATGACAAGTTGTCAAACCCAAAAGGCTTAACTATAAAATAAATGCTCAAACTATGTCTTTTTTATAATAAGTGTCTAAAGTAATTTTTGCTGAAATAGGTACATAAAGTTTCATTTTTTGTTTGTTTTAAAGTCAACTGAGGCACCTACTTTAGCACTTATTTCAACCAAAAATGAAACTTTAGGCACTTGTTTCAACCAAAAAAATACTTTAAGCATCTATTTTAGCTAAAAATAAACTTCCTATTTCAACAAAAAGAAAACTTTTAGGCATTTATTATAAAAAATAGACATAATTTAAGCACTCATTTTGTAGTTAAGCCAACCCAAAATAATGTAACTTTCATCTATGGTTTAGTTTTTTAAAAAAAAATCAAAATGGTTTAGTTTGTCCATTTAAATCTTTTTAGCCCACAGGTAAAAAGGGAAATATTGCACTTTTCACTCCTCTCAAAAAGTAATAATTTAATTTAGGTTTAATGCATGAATCGGTCCCTAAAACATACCGCTTTTTGCACTTTGGTCTTTTTACATTTTTGTGGTTTAGATCAAGATCTAACATTACTATTTTTCCTAGATTAGCTTCTATCATTACCAATGTTGTTAAAAATGGTTGAAAAGTTATAGGTGTGGTTTTGGTTAGTTCAGTTTATATATACTAAAAACTGAATAAATCAGTTAAATCATTAAAACTGAAGAAATTCAACCGGATTTGTTATCAAAATTGAAATAACCGAACCAAAAGTCTCCCTAGCCGAACCAAATAAGTTAAATAACCAACTAAATCGATTAACCAAATTGATAATTTTTTTTTTTACTTTTTTAAGATTTATTTGTAAAATAAAAATATCATTTTAAATTTAAACATTATATGCAATTTAATTAATTGATTGAATTATTTCATTTTTGGGTATTTAATTAGACATATACATGTAATTTATTACTTACTTAATCGGCTTATTTGGTTTGGATTCTTAAAGTCGAAACCAAACAGAATTAACTGTCAAAACCGAGTAAGCTAACCGAAAAAAAATTCAATTTATTCATTTAAACGACTATTTGCTCACTCATATGTCACGACACCTATTAGAACACATCACATGGCACCTACAATCAAAATTAAAAGGATCAAATTGAAAAATGATATAATTTAGGGACCAAATCATTCATTAAGCCTTCAAATATATATATATATATATAAAGAATACAAAACTATTAAAAAATGCTTTAAAATATTAGAAAAATTACTCTTTTGACTTTAACGGATGTTGATACGAACAAAAAAAGGATTAAGGTAAAAAAATGATATACTTTAAGGATCAATTCATACATTAAGCCTTTAATTTAGGTCATTTTAATTCTATTGTTATATGGAATACTAACTTTTGACCCTTTCAAAAATTAATAATTTAATTTAAATTCTTTTACCACTAATTTTTTTTGGGTCCAAGATCTTTTTAGCATTTTTAATATAATCCTATGATAGTATTTATTAAATCTTTTAGTCCTTAATAAAAACTCAAACTCGAATTTTTAAAGAAAATGTCATTCTTTTTGCACTGGACCACTCGAAGGTTCATATCCCATGTTTCAATAGAAGGTCAGCGTCATCTCTCAAACCATGTATAAAATATGGTACAAGTATAGGCTATTAACAAATACGAGAAGATGAATAGAATTTAAAGAATCCAGCTATGGCGTGCTTCTCTGAATGCTAAACGGACGTTGACGAGCCGGTCCACGATGGGGCTGATATTGATGTCTGGGTTTCCGATGCTTTAAACCCTGAGTAGGACTCCTGGCTGATTTCATTCAGTCTAGCTGAAGAAAGTTCAGCCATGAACCCTGCAGATGATGAGCTGCTCACCTTACTGTTGTTATTCATAGACTTATGATGGTCTCTAATGGCTTTAAACCTCAAATCTTGATTGTAACTACCCGGATCAGGGACTATTTCCGGGATGTCGGTCGTTCCTTCTAGCATACCTACTACTTCAGACATGGTTGGCCTTAATGAAGGCGAACCGTTTGTACATAAAAGAGATATTTTAGCCATCCCTTCTGCTTGTACCTTGTTAAATTCAGTTCCCAGCTTTTCATCCACCAACTCTAATAGCTTTTCATTTTGCTGTAAATTACAGGCCTAAAACATACATAAGAGTAGTAAGTTCATTGCTGCGTTTTTCAAAAATCTAAAAAACTCATTGCTATGTGTGTGTATACGTGATAATCATTACCCAATCAAGAAGGCAAGTATATTTATTCTCTGGTCCATAACTCATATTGTGCTTCCCACTGACGATTTCCAAAGCCAGAATTCCGAAACTGTAAACATCTGCCTTGTTTGTCAAATAACCCCACAGTGCATACTCTGGTGCAATATATCCTCTGCATTCACATTTTATCATGTCATTTTTGTTTCGAATTTTGGAACAGATTCGTCGACTAGAAATGTAGAAAAAAAATATATATTGAAAGGTAACGAGTAGCTTACATTGTTCCGGCAATTCGTGTGCTGATGTGGGTTTTTTCTTCCTCGTGAAGCTTCGCCAATCCAAAGTCGGATATCTTAGGATTTAGGTCTCTATCAAGCAGGACATTGGTACCTTTGATGTCTCTATGAACAATTTTGAGTCTAGACTCTTCATGGAGAAATGCTAAACCTTTAGCTATCCCAGTACAGATCTTGTGCCTGGTTAACCAGTCCAGGTTCATTTGACTATTTCCTGGGCCTAAAGAAAAATCCCAGGAAATATTACATGGGAAATCAATCATTGTCCACTTCTTAAGGTTTTTATTCCATTTTCTTAATCATCCAGTTTAAATCCAGCAGGTAAAAGATTGATGAACTTACCGAACAAAGCCCGAGAAAGGCAATTATTTTCAAGGTACTCGTATATAAGCAACAATTGATTCCCTTCAATGCAGCATCCGTAAAGCTTGACAAGATTCGGATGTTGTGAACATGATATCATACCGATCTCGTTCATGAATTCACGATTGCCCTGACTTGATTTCGAAGATAGCTGCTTCACTGCAATTACTGTTCCATCAGCAAGCTGACCCTGCAACCCAATAATGAAAATATTCTAAGCATAATCTGTAAACTGAAACCCCATATTATATCTGGTTTTTATACCTTGTAAACAGGTCCGAATCCACCTTCTCCGATCTTGTTTGCAGAATCAAAGTTATTGGTGGCAACCTTAATTTGCTTTAAAGTGAAAGACATGATTTGGACATCTAGGCCTTCAGGATCTACAAAAAAAAGAGAGGAGGAACTGCACATCAACACCAAGTAGGTCCTTTGTCTTAAAGGCAAAAGCTGAAACAATGCAAACCATTTTCTCGCCGGTTCTTGGTTTTGAAATAGTATCTCCACCAAAGGAAACATGATGTGAGGACTACTAGAAATGCTCCTACAATGCCAACAACGATTGGAACAACATTGCTCTTCTCTGCTGGTTTAAAATCTGGATTTTCTAAGGAGATTGCTGAAATCAGTGGACCATGGGTTCCTCTGTCAGGGATTGCTTGAGTTCCTTTGCCAGACCAGTAGAATCGTATCTCTAGTCTACGGTTCGTTACACTAATATTATATGTTTTTGTCGTTGGGGCAAGAACTGCTTTAGCTTCTGCTACAATGTCGAAATCTTTCTCCATAACCTCATCCTGCCAGTGCCACATTAAAATCAAATCTAGAAACACATTGTTGATAAGCCATTAACACAATAAGGCATCTCGGTTTTGATCATTTACCTGAATATAGATATCAAACAATCGCCTCCCAAGGCTTCCATAGCTTGCATTATTTGAGAATTGAATCTCAGCAAAGTGTAGAGTCACACTATAGTTCCCATTTTCCAAACAATATTGATAATAAGTGAGCGAAAGTGGAGACAGTCTTGCTGTAGTGTATAATTCAGGGAGGTTCGGTGCGCGAACAGCTCTAGTGAAACGTGATTGTAAGTTCAGTTCATCGTTATCGTCTCTAAAATCTCCGGTGCTACTAAATCCCCAGTTATCATTATTCTGATATAATGTTGCACCACCACCAGTACCAAAGGTTCTATCTCCTATGTAAGTTTTACCGTTTATTGTCACATCATTGCCACCGCAATTTACATACAAAGAGTGTGAATCTGAAATGAGAGACAATTAAGTATACTAAACTACATAGGGAGATAGCATCTGTGATGCTATCAACACGCAGCTGCAAACAGGGATTTAAATTGCAATCACAGGTATATTTTCATGTTAGATGTTACCGCAGCCAACTGCGGTAAATATTAGCTGACGTAGAAAGCTTGAATGGAAAATAACAACTTTAATATCATGTTACAATCGCTGTTTAAATCACTGATCTCAAGTGGAGATGCTAATGGAAAATGACAACAGAATACAAGGTTGTTGAATAAAATTACAACTTAAAGCAACATTTTCTGCATACTTACATTTTTCACATTTGAAATCGTTCCTGCATTGAAAAACTTCACCCCTGTTATAAAGATAGAAAGGAATGGATTAGCTCCAAAAGGGTTTAGCCTTTAGAGTTAAGGGGAAATTACTTCTGTTAAGAATAACTTAGCTTAAACTTTTGAATTATTTAAAGAAGAACCAAGGATGGACTATGCCTAGACCATGTGATCCATTTATTTGTGTTTGTTCGTGTTTAAGATGTTATATACGGATACAAATTTTGACACTATATATAATTCATGTTATATTGATTATGACATGTTCCCGTATTCATTTCATTGAAAACTTTTAACATACATAATCGATGCAGTAAGAAAGGCGACTTACAGGTTTCGTGATGAAGAGCTGCGGAACAGATTAACATTATTCCTATTTTAAAACAAAAACAAGGTAAAATTTCAGTAATTATGCATTAGAAAAGCATATAGGAATTAGACATTTTCTCTGCAATGAAACGGGAATAAAAGAAAACCAACAATGGCTGACAAGCAGGCTGCTCAGGGCTTTGCCATGCGAAACTATTGTAAGAAAGATCCCTGCCAGAACATAAGAAAATTAGAACCATCTTCTTAGTGTAAGTGCCAGTGATGAATAACTTACAAACAAACATTCTTAAGATAAACAAAAGAAATAGAAATCCTAGTAGAAAATACATACACAGTTATTCCTGTCCTCAAGATTGATTGCGGTATATTTCCACTGAGATTGTTTCCAGTTAGAAAGCTGATATGCACCATGCAAAGTCAATATTTCAAGCTTTAAAAAAGATAAACTAGGAAAAATTATTGGTATCATGGCTTAGATGAGTTCTTTTATCAAAGGAGAAAGATGGGAAGTAAAAGAAACTTACAGGAATTTTAACTCTCCAGGGGGTATGGCATTTTCGATATTTCCGGTTATACTGTTAAAACTGAGATCCCTGTCCACAATCAGAATGAATAAACATCAATATTATTGCTAAAATAACCCCCTCCCTAATACTCCAAAACCATTTTAGTACTTAAGAGTTACTTATAAAGAATACTCACAGCATTCGCAAGTTCCTCATTCTCCAAACATATTCAGGGATCTGCCCAGAAATGCTGCATTTCTTTAAAATTCTACAAAATCCAAAGATTTTGGCCATTTCAAATATACTGATGTAGGAGTGATTAATCATATGTCATTTAGAATTAGTAGAAGATTAGAATTGAACGTTACATTCGCCTGATGTTTGTCGGGCTCCTTAGATCAGGAAAAGGCTGATTTGATCCATTTATATCACTTATCATCCTGTAAATAAGTATAATATTGAGACCAAAACATTTAGCAAACAAAAAGTACAGTAAATTGATGCCATTTATCTTCTGCTGATTGTGAAATTTAGAAGTTTTCACTTACAAAATGTTTAAGTTTTCCAAAGTAGAAATGGATGATGGAATAGGTCCTTCAAGTCCACTACCTTGAATTTCTCTGGTTGTCCAAGATAAATTAAAAAGAAAAAAAAAACAAGAAGATTTCAAGTGAAAAATGTACAAATTTGATACATAAAATCACTATAGAAACATCTTGAAAGTTGAAGATATCTTACAGTCTCTCAAGTTTGCTCCAATTCTGAATGAAATCCGGTATACTGCCATTCAAGTTGTTGTCATTTATCCGACTGCATTTCACAAAATTAATGTCCATAAATTGATTAGAAAATTGTTTACCATTTCGTTGTGTTTTAATTAAACTTAGCATAATGAGCTCCAATAAAAAGCTTACAAGTCTGTCAAGTTCCTCAGACCAGCAAGTTCTGATGGTAAATTTCCACTCAGTCTGTTGGATGACAATCTTCTGAAGAAAAAAAAAACAAATGTATGAAATCTTTCAAAGACTGAGAAAAGCAAGCGCTTTATATTCCGAATACAAAGTCTTTCGGTTGTCTTACAAAGTTTCCAAGTTCGCCAACTGCCCGAGCTCCGGTGGGACTTGTCTGGAAAAATTGTTTACTTCAAGGTCCCTGTAAGATAGGTAAACTAAGGTTGTGTGCTTAAAATCCTAACTAAATGAATGTAAAGGATATGATTCAATGAGTCTAGTTCTCAAAGGATTCCAGTTTCCAAACATCGTCCATTACTTAGATTACTTAAAAACTTACAAGTACTTGAGGGT
Source organism: Hibiscus tridactylites (assembly GCA_958450335.1). Lineage (NCBI taxonomy): Eukaryota > Viridiplantae > Streptophyta > Magnoliopsida > Malvales > Malvaceae > Hibiscus > Hibiscus tridactylites. The sequence continues at coordinate 93,344,861 of OY288270.1, read as the reverse complement.
GCTAATGTTCCCCAGAGAGCTTGGGATTGGCCCGGATAATCGGTTTCCAAATACAGCGCTGCATGAAGGTTATCCAGTTAGCTCAATAACAACCGATTACAGTGAACTAGAAAGTAACCGAGATTAACTCACATTTTCTCCAACTGCATTGAACCCCATTCATTTGGTATCGAACCATTCAGGTAGTTATATGCAAAATCACTGCAGGCAATGTAACATGATCTTAAATTTATATATATGCAGGGGACACAATGCGAGATCAGAAGAGAATTGTGTTGCTTACATTTCTTTGAGATAAGAAAGATTTACTAGCTCAGATGGAAGTATACCAGGAAGGTTGTAACGCTTAAATATTCTGAAATCCGTAACAAGCTCGGTTTTAGTCTCTCATCACTATGTGTCGATACAGAAAACCGTTAAAACAAATCAAGCATATACATGTAGATACACAATCACCTTCAAGTCCGGATAACATAATTAGCATCCTACATGTTTTCAATTTGAAATTAAACATAATCTAATTCAGTTAAAACTACGACATTTCAAGATTTATGTTGTCAGGTCCAAACTGAAGCAAACAGTTAACTTGCTATTACTTCTCATTACACACACACACACAAAAAGTAAAGAAGGACTCGGAAAACCTACAAATGTGTGACATGGCAGGTTTCATTCTCACAGCGGCAACTAACATTCCTCTCAGGGGCATATCCTGTGTCTACAGGGGTTGTTATATTCTCTTGGCAAGCATTTGCATCAAAATTCCAGTTTACAGCCCCCATTGTTCTTGCAATTCGGTTCAGAACTATCACTGTATACAGACACAAATCCATCAAAACAGACCCCAAAGAACTAATTCAAGTAACCAAGGATTTAAATCACGGTTACGGACATAACGGTCGTTGCGGACCGTTATTTTCCGCAATAGCAGTTTCAGACGGTGCCCTACCGCTATACAGCGGACGGACCGCTATTTGAATCCCTGCAAGTAATTTGTTCATACCTTCATCTTCAGGCAGTGTGGCAGCCTCGAATTTATGTGTTCCAATCCAACCCAAGGCTAGAAAAGATGATAGCAGAATCAGGGTGTTGATAAACTTCATACTGTCAGAATTTGCTGCAAAAGAAAACAGAAAATTATATATTTCTTCCCTTGATACTGGGATTATTTAGACTGTTCCTCTTTCTTACACAACTATTCAAATCGTTTGACTTGATGTAATAGAATGATCAGCGTAAAGTTGCGACTAAATTGCAGAGTTGTACAAGTCAACTTAAAATACGTTAAACGCCTTGAAAAGGAAGTAGCCCGCCACCATTATGGACATTTCATCAAACACTTATCGTTAAGCTTGATCTAACCGTGATTAGTAAATGCCTTGCGGTTTCATGGGACTCCTGTACCGCTGTACGTGTGTCGTTTTCTTACTGTGTTGGTTACTTTAAATTTTCAACTGCATGCATGAAAAGATAGCACGTGGACCCACTCATGGATATGTATATGTGTGTTCATATTTAGGGAAAATATATTAGGTTTAGACGTAAGCATATGCGTTAGAACGATACTTATTTTTATAACAAAGTATTTAATTTTTTAAGTAATAGGTGTTACAATTTAGGACATTAATAATTTTTTGAGAATAGAAAATTAGTAGTTTTATATCCGTATTTATTTTTATAATAAAATATATTTAATTTTTGGCATAACCTTTTAAATATATATTATAACTTTAAGTGTACTTTCCGATCCGAGAATAATATTTGTTTTTATAATAAAATATTTTATTTTTAAAATACTATTTTCTTTAAATAAAATTAATTTTAAAATTACTTAAATTTATTAAAAATATGTTGTAAAATATAATTTAAGCATTAGAAGTTAGGAAATTAATAATTTTCAATGATAGTTATTTATTAGTGTAAATAAAATAGAGTCACTATTATAACCTTTTGAATTTGAATTTATATATACTTTGGTTTAAACATACTTTTTGTTTTAACATCTTAAGCTTTTAACTATGTGGGCGAATTTAAGTAATGAGTTTTGGTAGCTTTATTTAAAGATTTATAAAAGCATGAAAAAAAAACAAAAGAAACCTACAAAAAAAATTATTATACTTGAAAATAAAGGTAAATTTGTAACTATCAACTCAATTAAGATTTTAATTATTGTATAAATACATTTTAGAAAGAAAATAATATTTTGTTACCGAGAGAAAATAAATATTTTATGTAAACAATTTCATTTGTGAAAAATTAAATTATCAATTATTATAATACTTCTATTTGCAACCGGTTGAATCGAATTCGAGAGAAAACAACAATTTGTTTTGCCTGCCTTGGATCGAAGATTGCTTCAGGTTTATTGAAAGGAATTTATTAACAAGATTGTTGCTGCTCTTGACAAGTTGGTGGATGAAGTTCATGTTGCTTCTAGATTAAATTAAAATCATATAATGGTCGCACAAACCCTAATGCTCTCATCACCCGCAAACCCTAATGATGTGCCGTGCGGTAACGCCTCACTTGATAACCATGGTGGCATGCCACCGGATATTATATCGTCGGTCACTTCGGCGTCGGCGAGAGAGAGATTGGCATCTCCTTCTCTGTTGGAGTCGGAGCGTTCTATCAAGAAGGGACGTGGAAGTGAGAAAGGATATCTTGTAGACGCAAGTCACGTCCATGGAGATTGATGATGTAGTTGTGGAAGATTCTGAATCATCCAAAGTTCCCCTTTTTGATGTGCCGGTGGCTGGGCTGGGGATACTACTGGCTCGGAGTGTACTAAAGTTACCTATGCTAGCATGGTAACTGATGGTAAAGAGAAAGGGGCAGCGTCGGGTGCTAAACCGGGTTTTATGGTGGATGAAGTTGTGATCATTGCTGAGGATATCATTATGAATCGGAATAGTACTATACCGTCTATCCAATTTTCAGACCGAATACATGATCAAGTTGATAGAAATATGTGGAATGCTACCATTGTTCGGCTTTTAGGGCGAACGATTGGTTATAATGTGATAGTAAACAGAATTAATGCGTTGTGGAAACCTGTGAGACAACTTCATATCATTGATATTGATAATAACTATTTTATTGTGCGCTTTTTGAATGAATGCGGCTATACTAAGGTTCTCACTTAGGGTCCCTGGACCATCTATGAAAGTTATTTAACAGTCCAACCATGGAGTAGGTCTTTTACTACAGCGGAAAATCACCCATCATAAGTGATGGTTTAGGTTAGATTACCCGGTTTTCCATATCGCTACTATTCAAAGGTATTGTTCCGCCACATTGTTGAGTTGATTGGTAGGGTGATTCGAATTGATTATAACACAGATGCTGGTGGTCGAGGTAAGTTTGTGAAGCTTGCGATGCTGGTCGATTTGAACAAACCGTTAATTTTCTATATTCGCATTGATGGCAAGATTCAGAAATTGGGATACGAGGGATTACAACAGGTTTGTTACACGTGTGGGGTGTATGGGCATTCCAAGGACTCATGTGTTGTGAATAATGCGGCCACTGAGGCCCCGAAAGAACCCGAAGGTGCAAGTGGCGTGCCTACAGTGAACCAGGAGGTGGAAAATCGAAAGTTAATCTTTTCGGTCCTTGGATGGTGGTGGATACTCGAAGGCGGCGATAAGGGGGAGTGCAGTCACACTGAAACCAAGCCCTTAGACAACTAGGGGTTCTCATTTTGCTTCTTTGGGGGGTGTGGAGGATGATGGTGTCGCGCCAATTGTTGGTAGGGATCAATATAGGTATATGAGTCTTGTTATGGTCGAGGAGCAGCCCCTTATTTAGACTAATCAAGATCATGCCGAAGGTGCACATGAGTTCCAGCGAAATGAAGCATATCTGACGTCTGACCCGGAGAAAAAGTCTAAATCGGTTAAAAATGCAAGTAAGGATGTGGAGGTGGTCCCGTTGGTTCATGGCCAAGGTGCGTAGATGATAACCCATCGCCCATCCATTCCATCAGGTTGTCTTCATGCAATTACAATTGTGGAAGGCGGGTGTAGTAGGAATGTATTGGCAAGGACATCAAGCAATCAAAGTAAGAGAGTGGATGTGAAGGGTTCGAGTGAGCAATCTACTCGTGGTTTGAAGGTTCAGAAAAATCCCTCAAGCCGGATTACATCATCGATGGTGCATTCGTCGGATCATGAGGTTGAGTATTTAGCTGAATTTCAGTCCGTGGACATGGTGGAAGGGGTCGAGTTATGCGTTAAGGAGCATGTCGTTTCCCAGTAAGTATTTTCCTTATTTTATTTATGATGATTGAGTTCATGTTGTGGAATTTCCAGGGGGCAGCAAGCATGACTTTTTGTCGACATTTGAGAGCTTTTGTTCGTGAGCATAGACTGAGTTTAGTGGCATTGTTTGAGCCTTGGGTTAGTGGTTGAGAAGTTGATCAGGTCATTAAGAGGTCCAGTTTCTCTAATACTTATCGGGTGGAGTCGCATGGTTTTAGTGGTAGAGTGCGGTTACTCTGGAATGATTCTCTAGAGGTGGAGATTGGTCACGTCTCGAATCAGTTTATTAATTTCCGGTTGTTTGATATGAGTGGTAAGCTGCAGTTTCAACTCACAGCTGTTATGCTAGCCCGACATCTGCGAAGCGCAAGTTTTTGTGGAGTCAGCTGGAAAGTATTAAGCGAGAGGATAATATTTCCTGGATTTTAGGGGGCGATTTTAATGTACTTCTGTATGCTGATGAGCGAGTCGGAGGTGTTGATCAGCATGCAATGGGTAGTCATCCTTCCGTTGAGTTTATGGCTAATCTCGGGTTATCTAATATTGGTTTTCGGGGACCTCCATTCACCTAGAATAGAGGTAATTTGTATCAGAGACTGGATCGTTGTATTGTTAACGCCAAATGGAGTTTTTCTTTCGCTGACGCCTTTGTTACACACTTAAATAGGTTGGGGTCTGATCATCTTCCCTTGCTTGTTTCGTTGGGTAAGGAGGATATAAATAAGGGACCTAAACCGTTCCTCTTTATTAATGCGTAGCAATCGCACCCTTTTTTCCAGGAATTCTTAGAACCGGTTTGGGTAGGTGCGGGTTCTATTGAGGACAAAATTGCAAAATTTTTCACTAGTGTTCGGGAGTGGAATAATGAGACCTTTGGCCATATCGGTTTGAAGAAGCGGCAGCTAAGGGCGCGTATATATGGTATTGAACGGGCTTTGGTGTCTCAACATTCAAATTCTTTGTTGGTATTATTGGAACAGTTGAAGATGGAGTTAGATGATGTTTTGGCTCAAGAGTTTTTGGCTTAAAAGGCATGTGCTAAATGGGTCTTGCATGGCGATCGGAACATTCAATTTTTTCATGTATCGATGTTAGCCCGCAGGAAGTTAATCGCATCTCGGTGCTTAAACGTGCGGGTGTTTCCTGGTGTAATGATGAGGATGAGCTTGCCTAAATGGCTCTCTCCTTTTATCGTGAGTTGTTTACGTCGAATACTTCCACGCGGCCTCGTGATCTGGTTAAAGGGTTGTTACCTCAGGTGCTGTGAACCTCTTTGAAGAGTTTGAATTTATCGGTTAGTAGAGATGATGTCCAGCGAGCCATGTTTGATATTGGTGCTAGCAAAGCACCAGGTGTTGATGGTTTGAATGCAGGCTTTTTTTCAGAATAATTGGGATATTGTGGGTGATACTGTTTGTGACTTTATTCTTTATATTTCCAAAATAGTGTTATCCCGGAGTCTCTTAATCGTACGTTATTAGTTTTGTTACCGAAAGTCTCCTTACCGGAATTTATAAACTAATTTAGACTGATCAGTTTATGTTCTGTACTATATAAGGTGATCTTCAAGATTCTAGTTTCGCGTCTGAAGCCTTTGTTGCCTTGTTGGGTCTCTGAGAATTAGACTAGTTTTGTTTCAGGCCGTGCGATCACTGATAACATCGTAATAACGCAAGAAGTGATACATTCGATGCGTAAGAAGGTTGGGAAACGATATGGCCCTCAAAATCGACCTGGAAAAATCTTATGATAGATTAGAATGAAAGTTTACTGACGATACTTTTGAGGATATTGGCATTCCATTGGCGATGTGATCTTTAATCATGCAATGTGTCACCACTGTGTCGACTCAAGTTCTTTGGAATGTGACTTTAACTGAGGTTTTTCGGCCTTCACGTGGAATTAGACAAGGTGATCCATTGTCTCCCTATCTTTTTGTCTTATGTATAGAACGATTAGTGCATGAGATTCAGTTAGATGTTATAAGAGGTGTATGGACCCCGTTCTCGGTTATGTTACGCAGTCCCAAGGTTTTCCTTTTGTTCTTCACAAATGATATGATTTTGTTTGCAGAGGATTCTATGGATCAGATGAGGGTTGTTCGCTCTGTTCTGGAAATTTTTTGTCATGTCTCTGGTCACAAGGTTAGTGATGTGAAACTACTATTTACTTCTCTAAGAATGTTTCTAGTGGACTCCGTCAGACTATTTGTCATGGATTTGCGTATATGGAAGTGGAGGATCTTGGAAAGTATTTGGGGGTTCTGCTTTTACATCGTCGGGTTACTGCTGCTTCATATCAATATCTTGTTCAAATGGTGCAAAGGAAACTTTGTGGTTGGAAAGCTCGTAGTCTGTCGTTAGCAGGTCGGATTGTGTTGGCAAAATCTGTGCTCGTGACAATCCCTTTATATGCTATGCAAACTGATGTGTTACCTAAGCGTACATGTATGGACTTGGAGGGCCTAACTCGTCGTTTTGCGTGGGGAAGTAATTCGGTGAGGGGTGGAAACCATTTGGATTGTTGGGACTCTATTTGTTGCCTGGTTCATGAGGGTGGTTTGGGTTTGTGGAAAATGGTTGCGCAGAATGAAGCTTTTCTTATGGAGTTAGCGTTTAATTTGTTGGTTCAAAAGAATGCTTTGCGGGTTCAGTTCATTCGCGATAACTATAAATGTGTCGGTGGTGTTCCACTGACATTACGTAACACCAACACGTCTTTGAAAGGATCTTAGTTTTATATGGAATGAGGTTCGGAAAAATATTATTTGGTCGGTTGGTTCAGGTATAGATGTTAGTTTTGGTATGATAATTGGATTAAGGATGTCGAACCATTGATACAATATGTACCCCCGGCTATCGTCCCCTCAATTGGCTTTGGTTCAGTGGCTAGTATGGTTGATCAAGAAGGTGAATGGCATTGGGGCTTGTTTTAAATTTTTTTCCCTCAATCGATTTTACTACGTATTGCTGTAGTGAAAGGCCCGGCATCTTCGACCTGTCCGGATCTAATCGGCTGGCAAGGGGACCGTGACATGCAGTTCACCGTAAAGTCTGCTTATCAACTGCATTCCGAGGATTTGGACTCGTCGTCTCACCGAGTTTGGAGTTTGATTCATAAGTTCAAAGACTTGCCGCGTGTGAAGGTATTCTTATGGCTTGTTTGTTGGGGTCGAGTCCTGACAAATGAAGTCGTCACATGGTTGTTGACAATAGTTGCATGATTTGCGGGGCTGTGGTTGAAAGCCTTGATCACATCTTGTGCCATTGCGCACCGGCTACTATCGTATGGAAAGAGTTAATTCATCCTGATCTCCTAATAGAGTTCCTGAGTTTGGAGTTAAATGAGTGGGTCGTGATGAACCTTGTGGACGAGACGCGATTCCCAAAAGTTGGGAAAGAATGAGACTGCTTGTTCAGAACAATAATATGAAACATTTGGCTGACTCGAAATGTCGTGGTCTTTGACAACCCACTTGGGGATGGGCGTGGGATAATTGAACGAAGCAACCGGCTCTTGGCAATCACTGCGCAAGCCCAAGAAGAGTCTCGGTGGGATCGGCAACTGCGAATGGCAGTGAGGACCAGCCAGACGAGCTGGTCACCACCTCAAGAAGGATGGTTCAAGGTGAATTCTGATGGCGCATGACGTGAGGGTGACAGACTTGCAACATGCGGCGGGGTTGCTCGTGATAGCGTTGGGCGATGGAGATTCGGGTATACCAAATTTATTAGGATTTGCTCGGTTGTTGATACAGAACTATGGGGTGCGTATATTGGTCTTTGCTTTGCATGGGATGCCGACTTTCGATATGTTATATTAGAGCTTGATGGCACGGAGGCTATCCGGATTATTCAAAAAGACTTTGCGGGTGTTCATAGTATGCGTGGTCATTTCTTGGATCTATGGCAAAGACAATGGGTGGTTCATATTCAACATGTTTGTCGTGAAGGTAATCGGATAACGGATGCATGTGCTAAATTGTCTGATTACAATGGGTTTGACCATTTGTTCCTTGCGAAACCGCCTGCGGCACTACTTCCTCTGTTGGATAAAGATTATTCGGGTTCTATTTCTTAGTTGGTTAGGTGCTTGTTGTTGATTTCTTGTTCATTCATTTAGTTTCTTGTTGCTCTTGTGTTATCATGAGTACCCTTTTCCTCCATCTAAGTTAAGGAAGTTTTTAATGAAGCTTGTGATAACACCCCGTGTATGGTTCTCACATTAATGAAACCATACCCCTCTACCAAAAAAAATTATCAATTATTATAGGGGAAGTGATTAAAGGCTTGTTCATAACAATTAATCAAAAGAGTGAAGTTTCTGACAATATAATTACTAAAAAGAGTCAACGCTATGCTCTCTAGGGATCTCGACGGCGCTACTGAGGATCGGTCAACCAACAAATCTTGTATTCCAGTCGACAAACCACCGGATTACGCCGTTTCTCCTACTGCTATCCCTGTCACAGACATGGATGTCGATCCAGCTAAAACCACAAAGGTTCAATTACCATCTTTCCGGGATATCCTTCTCAACCAGGCTGCTGAAAAATCAACCATGGAAGAAGAGTAAATTTTTGATGATGAGGAAATAGAGATTCTGGAAGGGGATGTGACACGAAGCGTAATCGATGGCATTATTTCCATTGATTTCTCTGATCGTATTCAGGCGTTAGCGGAAAAGAGCCTTGATCTGACAGTGGTTATCAAGCTTTTGGGTCGCCGAATTGGGTATGCCACCCTCAAGAATCGGATCTATGATCTGTGGAAGCCTTCACAAGCCATGAAGATGATGGATATTGACAATGGTTATTTCTTGGTCTCTTTTCGTACTCGCTCGGATTATCTCAAGGCTCTCACCGGGGGGCCGTGGACAATCTTTGGACACTACCTCACTGTAGAACCATGGACACCAGATTTCACAGCGTCGCAACCTTTTCCAAGCAAAATCGTGGCGTGGATTAGACTTCCGAGTCTGCCAATTACTTTCTACAAACGTAGTTTAATTACTGCAATTGGCGAATCCATTGGGAAGGTGATTCGGATAGATTTCCAGACGGAGAGCGGTTGCCGTGGAAGGTTTGCGCGTATGGCAATCAAAATTGATCTTCAAAAGCCTTTGATCTCCAGAATCCTAATTAATGGTCAAACTCAACTAGTGGAGTACGAATCTTTACCTCTCGTATGTTTCTCCTGTGGTCGTTATAGGCACTCTAGTGATTCTTGTTCAGCGGATAAAGACCCAAAGCGTAGCGCTGCTACTGTTGCGTCTGATGTTCCTCCACCGGCACCCCATGACAAACCAGATTCATATGACAAACCGGACCTCTTTGGACCTTGGATGCTTGTTAAGAGGCGTCCTAGGAAGAATGCCACCAAAAACTCGAAGCAAAACAACCGTAAATCAGGATTCGAGATTACAGAATCACGTTTCAACCCCATCTTTGAGACCTCTGTGCCTTCCGCTCTTAATAATGATCGTCCCAAGACCCCTTCCCGCCGGTCATCTTTTGTTGAGAAGTCTTCTCCTAATGCCGCGGCATCTTCCTCCAAGACTCTATCTGCTGAAACCTTAATGGTTAAGTCTATTTCTACTGCTTTTGTGCCTACTGTTAGCATGCAGCAACCCCCAGTAACTGAGCCACTAGTCGTCCCTCCTGCCATATCCGAATCAGGTGCTTTGTCTCCACTTGTCCCCAAGGTAACATCGTCTAAGGAAAAGAAATTGTCTTCCCAAGCTACTAAACAAATTTCGAGCAAAGGCTCCTTGGTTATTCGTAAGAACCTGTAGGTTTCCAAGGTGAACTCTTCGAGGAAACCTTATCCATCAACCAGCCCGCTCAGTTCCTCTCGGAAATCAGTTTTGCCAAAGTCCAAAGCTCCCCTAGATAGGACTCGTTATTCGTCTGTTGTCATCTCAGAAAATTCTGATCCGAACCATGCTCCGCAACGCCTCTTGCCTTCCCCCGTCAAGGCACCCTCTCATAAAACTGATAACCTTATTAAGTTGGGGAACAGTGATGCTCATTCTTTGAAACGCCCTCCTTTTGCCGCCAAGGAAATTGCTTTAACCCTCACCATCACTTCCAGTACAGGTGAAGCTAAATCAGTTTTGAATGCTCAAGTGGGAGATGTTAACATGGGTGGTGAAAACAGTGCTGCACTGCTTGAATGATGTTTGTTTCTCTCCTTATTTTTATGTTTATAGACATTAAAATCTTTAGTTGGAATGTACAGGGCTACGGCCACTCTCGTTTTCTTCCGGCGGCGAGGCAATTTCTACGTAACAATCGACCGAACTTAATTACGTTTGTAGAACCACGTATCAGTGGTAGTACAACTGATTCTGTCATCTCCTCTCTTGGTTTCTTAAATTCTCACCGGGTTGAAGCAGATGGATTCTCTGGTGGGATTTGGCTTGCTTGGTCGGATGCTATCTCTGTGGATATTATCTCTAATCATTTCCAGTTCATCCACTGCCGTGTTACAACCAAAGTTAACAACAACTCTTTCCTTGCAACAATTGTATATGCAAGCCCAAATGCTACTCGACGCAATGCTCTATGGCATCACTTGCGCGATCTTGCTTCCGCTATTCACTCGCCATGGATTTTATTTGGCGATTTTAACGCGACTCTTTGTGACTCTGAACGTCAAGGCTGTGCTTCGGCTAAACCAAGTAAAGCTTTTCAGAATTTTATTTTTGATTCCGGTCTACGGGATATGGGGTACCAAGGACCTGATTACACTTGGTGTCGCGGCTCAGCTCATGTCCGTCTTGATAGGTTTCTTTGCAACACTTATTGGGATGAAACTTACCCAATAGCTGAGGTCCATCACCTCCTTCGAATGCGCAGCGATCACCGCCCTATCTTTCTCCAGGTGGGAAGTCATGTTAATCCGCGTGCTCCACGACAATTCCGTTACTTTATTGGCTGGTCTAAACATGAAGATTTTACAAGAATGGTTGGTGATTCTTGGGTTCCATCCTCTTCCATGACTGGCACAATTCTACACTTTATACATGCTGCCCAGGAATGGAACAACATGGTTTTTGGTTTTATCGGCGCAAGAAAGCGCAGAATTATGGCTCGCCTCCGAGGAATTCAACGAGCCCTTAGCGTCCGCACTTCTCGCTTTCTTATGAATCTTGAAGCGGATCTCTTACTTGAGCTTGAAGCAGTGCTTGACCATGAAGAACTTCTGTGGAAACAGAAATCTCGCTCTGATTGGATTGTCCATGGGGATCGCAACACCCGTTATTTTCACCGACAAGCTATTGCTCGAAAGCAACGTAATAATATTTCGTCACTGAAGCTTGACGATGGCAGCTGGTGTAATGACCCTTCCCAACTACAAAATGCCGCGACTGAGTTTTACAAGTCTCTTTTTGCTTTGGACCAATCACCGGTGAATCCTTGGCCAAAAATTGATGGCTTTCCGACAATGGATCATGACACTTTGCAATCCCTTGATGCTATGCCCTCTGAACAGGAAATTCATGAAGCACTTTTGGACATGGAACCTTTAAAATCCCCGGGGTGGGATGGGCTACACGCAGAATTTTTTCAACGACAATGGAAATAGGTAGGACCGTCCGTTTGCAAGATGATCCAAGGAGTCTTTCGAGGTGACCCTATCGAGCATGATCTCAACAGGACTATCCTTGTTCTCATACCTAAGTGCGACTCTCCCCAAAGCTTTGTTGACTTCCGTCCAATAAGCTTATGTACTGTGTTATATAAGCTGATAACAAAAACTATCGTTCGCCGTTTGAAGCCTCTCTTCCCCTCTCTTATTGCTCCTAATCAAACAAGCTTCATCTCGGGAAGATCGATTATAGAGAACATTATCATAAACCAAGAGGTTTTCCATTCCATGCAGAATTCTAAAGCTAAGAATGGATGGATGGCGATCAAAGTCGATATTGAAAAGGCTTTCGATCGGCTACGTTGGGATTTTATATCTGATTCCTTAATTGAGGCAGGCTTCCCACCGAATTTTCGACGCCTCATTATGAATTGTATCACCTCCGCAAGCATGCAAATACAATGGAATGGCTCACTCTCGAGTATTTTCTTTCCTCAGAAGGGCATTCGGCAAGGCGACCCCCTATCGCCATATCTTTTTGTCTTGACAATGGAGCATTTGGGACACCTCATCAACCATTCTATAATTCAAGGGGATTGGTCACCTTTTTTTCTTCCAAAGAAATGGCACATGCCTTTCCCACTTATTCTTCGCGGATGACCTGATCTTATATGCTCGGGCGGATATCTCTCAAGCTTTGATCATCAACAACATTCTCTCTGCGTTTGGCAATTACTCTGGGCACAAGGTCAGTAAGAATAAGACTCAGATTTATTTTTCGGCAGCTGTATCTGATTCTATTAAAGCAGAGATTAGTGACGTGTTTGGCTTTCGAGTCGTGGACTCTCTGGGTAAATACTTGGGTGTTCCAGTCATTCACCAGCGGCTCCGTTGCTCTGACTTCGACTTCATCCTGGATAAAATCAAAACTCGCCTCAATGGATGGGCGGCACGTACTTTATCTATGGCTGGACGGATAACTTTGGCCAAATCAGTTATCTCGGTAATTCCCGTTTACTTTATGCAAACCATGATCCTCCCAAAAAAAGTTTGTAACGACATTAAAGGCTTGCTTAGGCGCTTTATATGGGGCTCGGCTTCCCCAACTCAAAAGATCTCTTTGATCAACTGGGAGGTTGTTTGTCAACCTATGCAATCAGGGGGTCTCGGCCTACGTCGTATGCATAATTTTAATATGGCTTTCATCCTTAAGTTAAGCTATTCTATTGTCACTCACACTAGTTCCCTTTGGGTCACTCTTCTACGTGAGAAATATGGGATGCAAGAGACTCTCCCTCAGTCGGTGCGAAAGGGTTCATGCACTTCTCTATGACGTGCAATAGCGAACTCATGGGATTTGTTGCGCGACAACCTTGCTTGGTCTCTAGGAAACGGTGAGTTTGTCAATTTCCTTCAAGATGTTTGGATCCCTGCGTTAGGGCCTTTGCGTAACCATCTTCTTCATCATGTCTCTCTTGACTCCACCTTCTCATTTGCCGAGTTTATCACCAATGATGGCATTTGGGACCTAGCAAAGCTTTCACTGTTCTTTACTCAAAATGCAGTTCAGCATATTGCGGGCATCACATGTCCTACTTTCCAGGATGTTTCTGATTCCTGCTTTTTGAAACATGACAGCAAGCATGTCTTTACGATTCAATCTGCTTATGCTTGTTTGTCAAACGAGCAGCGGGACGCTCACCAACCCATTTGGAAGCAAATTTGGCACCTTCCTGTGCCGCAACGCCTTCGACTCTTCATTTGGTTAGCTTATCGGCACCGTCTGATGACAAATCTTGAGCGCTGTCGTCGCCTCATTGGTGATAATCCGACCTGTCCATGTTGCCAAGAATCGGATGAAACCATCCTACATACCCTTCGAGACTGCAGGTTTGTGAAATCGATCTGGTTGCAGCTGATACTCCAAGCTGCTGCGCCGATGTTTTTTAATCAACTCCCTCATGAATGGCTACAAGGTAATTTAACATGCAGAGATCCTTGCACCAGTTATGAACTCCCATGGCATATTCTTTTCATCTCTATCCTATGGCATGTTTGGAAAAATAAGAATAGCTTGGTCTTTAATGGAACCTATGATTCAAATGAGACTGTCTTAAGTCGAAGCTTCCTTTGGGCTCGTCATTATAATAATGCCAGCGCAGTTCCAGCACCTACTAGAAACAACCATGTTGTGGAAGTACAATGGCCTGTCATCACTTTGGATGGGCCTTGTTTGAACATTGACGGAGGTGTCTCGCCATCCACCGGAGTTGGCTACATTGGAGGGGTAGTTCGCGGCAAGGGAGGTGAGTGGCACTTCGGCTTCCATAAATCTGTTGGAATCGTCTCTCCTTTGCATGCAGAATTATGGGCAATTCTCACAGGGTTACAAATTGCTTGGAGCAAGGGTTTGCCTAGCTTGACAGTTCAATCAGATAGCACGGAGGCTCTGAAGCTTATCCAAGCACCGTCTGCATCACGGAGTCCTATTTCTCTTGTTCGAGCCATTGTCTCTATGATAAAAAAGAATTGGTCTATCTTTTTCCACTGGATACCGCGTGAAGCAAACAAGGTAGCTGACATGCTTGCAAAGTTTGCTGACCCTTTGGAGCACTCTGTCGTTTTTCTAGACCAACCTCCTTTAGTTTTATTTCCTTTACTGCATCGTGACATTTTGGGACCATCTTATTGTAAGCCGGCTCATTAGCTAGGCGCTATTCCCTCTCCATTAAAAAAAAAGGCTTGTTCATAAAAGTTTTTAGTCATGCTTTGAATCTCAAATAGCGAGTTTTAGTAGTTTTATCGAAAGATTTATAAATGTACGAAAATATTAAAAAAAGCCTTACAAAAATATTTATTATACTTAAAAATAGGGATAAATTTGTAATTATTAAATGAGTTGGTATTCGAGCTAACGAGACAACTAAATCAAGCAAAATTTCAATTATTAGTATATATATATAGAAAGGTAAATATATTAGGTAAACAATTTCTTTTGTGAAACATAAATCATCAAATTATTATAGGTGAACTGATAAAAATTGTGTATAAAAGCTTTTGGTCATCTATTTAAATCTCATGTAATAACAAGTTTTATCGGTTTTATTAAAAGATTTATAAAAGTATGAAAAGACGAAAAAAATCTATTTTTTTATTATATTTAAAAATGGTGTCTAAATTAACTCGTGAAATCAAACACTCAATCAAATTTTTGTCAAATTCTTTTGTGATTGATTCATGTATTTGCATTTTTAATTTGTTTTAATATTCTAGTAATTAATACAATTTTTGTCAAATTTTCTTTTTCTCCTCCACAATATGTCTTTGGTCTGACTCATATTTATTCTCGATCTATTTTTTTCTTCTAAATAACAATTTGATTTGGATTTTTAAACAACTTTTTGTTTGACATTTGCAAATAGAATTATAGAAGTCAATGGTTAGCTTGAAGTGGCTTCATAGAAAAATCCCTAATACATCATCTTGAAAGCAACTCGTACGGTACGGACGAAGTGAAAATGGCTCATAGACCTTTAAAATGGCTCCACGTTCTTTTATTGCTGAATAAAAGGGTAAACTACACAAAAGGTCACTTCCATTTCAATTTTTCCTCTATTTTGACCGATCAACTTTTAAAAGTTATATTGTGGCCATTTATGTTATCGACTAATCATAACATGGTCACTCGGATGTTATTTCACGTTGTATCAATGGCATGACACATTAACAAAAGGGTTCATTTTAATTTGATCAATGAATTTTAGAAAAAAAAATGTAAATTTAATATTTTTTTTACTATTTTTAACTATAATTCTAAAATTATTAAAATTTTTAATTACAATTTTAATTTTTAAAAATTCAAATAAATGTATAATTTTTAAATATGTATGAAATTCTTAAATTATAAAAATATAAGGTAAAGTACCAATTTAATCACCCAACTATTATCGTATTTCTGCTTTGATCGCCCAACTACTAAAGTATCCATTTTAGACATTAATGTCATGTTTTTATTTTATTTTGATCATCAATTGTTTAAATATTTTAATAAAAGCCTATAAAACACTGTAAAATTAAATATTTTATAAAGCCTATATAACTCATCTCCAATGTCTTTAAATAAAAATAAAATTGTTATTTTAAAGAAATGCTTTGATTTTATTTAAATAAAGATGTAGACAAAGGTTTTAATTATTAGATTTTTTAACTTTTTAAATTTTCAAATAAATTATGTTAGATAAATTTTTTATTATATTTATATTGACTCAACCAATGATATTTTTTAGATTGTCGCAATATTTACTTTAAAACTTTCTACTCCATCCAAAAGCTTTTATCTCAACTGCGCCTCCATAATATATCCTGGCCATTTCAAAAGGTCCAAGAGAAAATTAATATTTAGCAATTAAAGTGTTAAAATTATATACTAATTAAAATTAACATTTAGAATTATAAATAACATCTAAAAAATCACCAAAAGAAAAATAATGGAGATTGTTAGCATCAATAAATTAGATTTATCCCAAAATAATGGATTACAAGTAATCGTTCTCGAAGTCGAAGATGAAGTATCGAGTCATATTTTAATGTCAATAACACCGGAGAGATGTGTATTTTAGTCGATAATGAGGCAATACAATATTATTATATTTCATTTATTTATTTTATATAATAATATTTTAAAAATATTTGTAGAATTAAAACTTATAAATGTAACAGAAATAAATAATTACGATATGAATAGTGTTGACATTTTTTTCATTTTTCTTAATGAAATATTGATTTTATTTTTATGAAATATTTTTAGCATTGATATTTGGGACTAAATTGAAAACTTTAAGGATCGAGTGACCCAATATAAAACCCTATAGCATAATTTAGTGAATCAGTTCAAAACACTACGTAAACGCGTTGGCTTGTTAATTCACCTATGTCAGCTCAGTTATTTGTTATGAACAGATTCCATACTCAATTTGGCAAACCCTATCATAATTTGGTGAATCAATTCAATTGTCTTTTTGAAATTTAAAGATTCAATTTTATAAAATCTAATTTGAATTTGATATAATAAAAAGTATCTAAGGACTTATTTGTAAAATTAAATAATTTTTTAAGTATTTTAAAGCCTCACAAATTGACAAGCTTGTTTGTACGTGTTGAGCATGATGGTCACAACCGAGATGCTTGCCAAGTGGTGGAGAAGGTTGATTTTTGGGTGTTTAAGTGGAAGCTAAAAGATAAGAATAGAACACAAGGATTTAGAGTGGTTCGACTTTCTAACTCAAAGCCTACATCCACTACCTTAGCTTCCTACTAAGGATTTCAACCAAATTCACTAAGAATTTCGTCCCCTTTTCTCGGATTAGGAGGAAACCGTTACAACGATCAAGCTTTCTACCCAAAGCTTGATCAAGCACTCTCTTACAAGAGAAATTCTAAGCAAACTTAAAATCTCTCTGATATGTATTTGTTTGCACTATTAAGCGCTCACCCAAAACCTAAACACTTGAGCAAATTTGACAATGTTTAGCTTACTAGTGTTGTCTATACAAGAAATATGCAAATTTAGCTCTAAAGACAATTTGACATCATAATGTTGTAACAATTGAAGCATTTTTCTTCCCTTGATGCTTGGAGGTCCCTTTTACACTCTCAATTGAGTTTGTAGCCGTTGAGAACCGTTGGGATTGAATTGGAGCCGTTGGAGACTTTATTTCTCTTATTAATTGTAGTTTTGGAGCTGTCCGTTACGGAACAGGCGAGCTCGTATCGGAACGACCTTCTTCAGAACTAGCCATTGAAGTTGTATCGAAACGCCTCTGGCCGTATCGAAACAATATTGAGTTGTATCGAAATGGTTATAAACCATTTCGGTACGAGTGATCGTTGAGATGCATCTAAAAAGTCGTTGGGAAAATTTGATCGTTTGAGAGGTTTTGACTGTTGGGCGTATCGAAACACCAAAAGGGTGTTTCGAAACCGAAACCCTCCGTATCGAAACAGGCAAGTTCTGTTTCGGTATGTGTTTTGGCAGTTTCGAAACATGTTAGCCTGTATCGAAACGGGTACCTTGAAAACCCTGGTTTGGCTACTTAAACACGTTTCAAACCTTGCCAAAAACATTTAGAACATCCACAAACTTATTTTCAAGTTGTTTGGACTTAAAGACATTTTAGAAATCTTTTCATTTTTGTCCAAAACTATTTTTCAATTATTATATCAAAACATTAGTTCTACAGTACACTATAGTTGTATCGATACGCTATAGTCGTATTGATACGGTTTTTAGGCTCTGAAATTTTACTCGACAAAAGCGTACCGATACGGTTATACCCGTATTGATATGGTATTTCATTTGGGCTTAACTTTAAGCATAACGTACCAATACGGTAGTCCCCGTATCGATATGGTTTGATCTGATTCGATAAATCTTTGCATTTAAAGTTTTTGACTGTTGCTTGTCAGTTATGATTTCAGCAAATTTCAAACGGTCGTTAAGCCGTATCAATAAACTTTTTACTAAAGGTTTTCTTAAGATTGCAGTGAGCAAAAATCGTATCGATGCGGTCATAGAGTATCGATACGCCCCTGTTTTTACACTATACCCGTACCGATACACCCTTATAGCGTATCGATACACCCTCTTAAATGTGCACAACGACTCTTTTTGTTTTGAGACATGTATCGATACGGTTGTTCGAGTATCGATACAGTAAGTTTGCAGAAGTACATTTATAGCAGGAAAAATGAAGCCTAACGGCTCCATTGATGATCTCAACCACCAGAACGGCTAGAAATCAATGCAAGGGTATATAAACAATCCTCCAAAGTTTCAGCAACAACTAATTGAACAAACTTGCAACAATCCAAGCACATATCCAAACCCTAAAGCTCTTAAAGTCAAATCCTTGTACCCCACTTATGTAATCTTCAATTGTATTATCTTATTTCAAGTTTGGGGAGTGTTTAAGTGTAATTGGGCAATCTATCAACCTTGTGAGAGACATTTTCAGATTGTCGATCTTCTTTGTATTTGAGAGAGTTTTGGTTAATCTTTGGGTAGAAAGATTAACCAATTGTAAGGTTTCCTCCTAATCCGAGAAAATGGGACCAACTTCTAGTAAAATTGGTTGAAAATTCTTACTGGGAACTAAGGTAGTGGATGTTCTAAGCTTGAACCACTAAAAATTGCATTGTCTTAAATTTTCAATTTTTCAATTTGCTCCTTCCAATTTTAAAAAGGTAATTCACCCCTCTTGGTCATTTTTAATTCGATTGATCAACTTAACAAATTTGATACATTTGATACAATACTTATATTTTTCAAACTCTTCCCATTTATAAATCTTAATGTTCAAACATGATTAATCATGTGTCTTCATGTATATTGTATTGAAGATCATACGAATTGAACTAAATTCAACCAGTCATTATTCGGTTGTCATTAAAATAAAAGTTATTATTATTTGACTTAATCAATAAACGAGTAGTTCTTTTGAACATATGATAAAATTCTTTAATGAATTTTGTAATTTTATTTAATTCATTATATGATAAAAATTATTATCCGTTTACTTTATAAAATCTTAAATTAGTTTTTTACCTGTTAAATCTGGGTATTTAATAAATTCAATAGATTAAACCTGATTTTTATTGACAATAAAAAGATATATTCATAAGGATAAAAATCCTCTTACCTTTATTGGTATCCCTTTCTATGCCCCAATATAAAAAAATACTAAAAAATTAAATTTTAAATCTTAACTCTAAATTCTAAATCCTACACTCTAAATTCTAAATCCTACACTCTAAATTCTAAATCCTACCCTAACTTTCTTAAGCCGTAACCATAACCTTAAACCTTAAACCTTAAACCTTAAACCTTAAACCTTAAACCTTAAACCTTAAACCTTAAACCTTAAACCTTAAACCTTAAACCTTAAACCTTAAACCTTAAACCTTAAACCTTAAACCTTAAACCTTAAACCTTAAACCTTAAACCTTAAACCTTAAACCTAATTTTTAGTATGAGGCATAAATAAAAACACTAAAAAGGAGTAAAAAATTTCTATTCTATTCATAAATGAATGATAAAGTGTATAAGGATTTTTCTTAGCGGGATGTGGAAAAGGTTGCGCTGCATTCAATACGGAAAGGAAAGGGTCAGTATTGAATCTTATGGAAATTTATAGACATACGCCTAGAAACTATATAGTTGGCAGATCAATTATGACTACAGGCGATTTTGTTGTTCGGCAGCCTAAAAACGGTCGATTTAAAATATTATCAAAACATATAACATTTAAAATTAGTCTGAGTAATATTTTAAATTTTAACTTAAAATGTTAAAAATATATAATTTAAAATGTTATCTTGAGGCACGTGGTCGTAATTTCTTATTTATAAAAAAATGTTTTTAAGAAAGATTTATGAACAGATTTATGCATAGGAGCTTCTTAAACAAAAAAGCCATTTCAAATTGGGCCAGAAATCCTAAACTGGTAGCACATAGAG
This sequence comes from Hibiscus tridactylites, assembly GCA_958450335.1. Taxonomy (NCBI): domain Eukaryota; kingdom Viridiplantae; phylum Streptophyta; class Magnoliopsida; order Malvales; family Malvaceae; genus Hibiscus; species Hibiscus tridactylites. The sequence continues at coordinate 93,324,493 of OY288270.1, read as the reverse complement.
GCCGACTCTTTGAATTGATATGGGCCGGTTAGGTAGTCCGCGACGAGAGATTGACGAGTATCAATGACACCTCTTTTTTTTTCCCAATTTTAATTGGACATAACTTAATCGTACTTTTATAATATTATTAGTATGTAAAGAACTAAAACTAGAATTAGACCATCCGAAACTGATGACCTAAAGTTGGGATTTCCCCCTTACTTCACGTGGTAACTTACATGAATCGACAGGGTTCAAGTCCCATACATGATACAGCTCACTTAATGGTGCCTGATTCCATTTCCAGTTTAAACAAGTCGCACGATTTGAATAAAAGGAAATTAAATGGGGTGAGAGAGGCTCGAACTCTCGACCTCAGGATTCCTCAGAAGCTATGAGACCTACGCGCTAGCCAACTGCGCCACCACCCCACATTGATGAGTTTTTTAACAATATTTTATTATGTAAAAAAGGAGCCATGATGGCCGGAGATAGTGGATAAAGGAGATTAGATGAAGAGAGTCGGTGGTTTGTATTTTAACAAAACACAGAGAAAATGAAAAGGGAAATCTGATTTTATTGGAAATGAATCACTTTGCCTTGATCTTATTATATCAATGGGTATTTTATAAGCTCAGCGTGAGAAAAACACAAAAGGAAAGGAAAAAAATAAGCAAGAACTGCCTTTTAAAAGTCCCTTCATCCTGCGAGTTTCCATCTTGCCTAAATTCAAATAAGTTAATTTCATTAATGCAAGGGTTAGTTTGATTGAGGGAAGGTAAAAATGTCTATGAGAATAGAGTAGAATTTTTAGAATGCAAAATTACTTGATACATTACTGAAAATGTAATAATATTTTGTTTGATTTATTTGACCTAATCAATAAATGAGTAGTTCTTTAGAACATATGAATTAAACTAAACTCCTATATATTATATCAGAGATCATGCGAATGGAACTAAATTAAGTCAGCCATTATTCAATTGTTATTATTATTTGACCTAATCAATAAATGAGTAGTTCTTTGGAATATATGATAAAATTTATTATTTGCTTACTTTTTAAAATTTTAAATTAGTTTTTTTACCTGTTAAATTTGGATATATATTAAATTCAATATATAATATAATTCAACTAGGTTTTGGATAATAAAACAAAAATTAAGAGTCAGATAATATTCAGTAGATTAAACCTGGTTTTAATGACAATAAAAAGATATATTCATAAATGAATGATAAAGTAAAGGGTATGGGAAATTTTCTTTGCAGGATGTGGAAAAGGTTGCGCTGCATTCAATACGTAAATGGATGGGAAGGGATAGGAAAGGGTCAGCATTGAATCTTATGAGAAATTTACAAACATACACCTAGAAAGTATATAGTTGGCACTTGGCAGATCAATCATGACATAAACATTGACTACGTGCGACTCTGTTGTGCGGCAGCCTAAAAATGGTCAATTTAAAATTTAACCAAAACATATAATATTTTAGATTAGTTCGAGTAACGTTTTAACTTGCAACCTAAAAATATTAAAAGTATGCAACCTAAAATATTACTCACACAACCTAAAATGTTATACATTTTGATAACATTTTCGGTTGCAATAGAAACCACACGTACAACATAAAATGTTATACGTTTTTTATAACATTTTTTATTACAAAATTTTTAACCGCTTTTAGATTGTGGTTCTTTAAACTCTCTACATCACTACAGTCACTCTTATGAATAAATCTCACCTAGAATGCATATGAAATCCAATTATTTACCGGGAAATTTGCATTATAGGCGTAGAGGCGAAGGTAGGGGGACATGTAGACAGTGGTCTTGGCCCTAGAAAGAAAGAACTGCCCTTTACTTGGTGTAAATTGCTCAATTTTCTGTTAAATCTCGGTTAAAGTCTCGAGATAGGGAAAGTGTCGTTAACATACATGTTTTCATCGGAATGTAGTTGGTATAGTCGGGGACCGGATAACAGGGGTACAACCTGTTTAGAGTCTCCAACCAGTTTAGGACACTCAAAATTAATTTTTTGTATTTTGTATTTTATTTTTTTAATTAATTAAATAAATAAATTAATCTAATGGTAAAACTTAATTTTTCCCCTAAAATTTAGTTTTTCTTCTCTAATCTAATGACTAAATAAATAAATGATACAAGTTTTTTTTTTGTTTTTTTATATTGTTCAAAATCAAACTCCATATCATATTTCCACAATTCAATTCTTTCAAATTCGAGAGTGAAATTTTGGATACAATTGTTTATGAGGATTTGATTGAAGAATTTGATTCAAAGTATGCTGGGAGAACGAGATTTTTAAGTGACAATCTTGTAAATTAGCAGTTGCCCCTTGTTGTTTTAGTTATATTTAATGTATTTTCTTAACAAAATAATAAAAATTACGTGTTTGATAAAGTTTAATCATGTTTCTATATTTTGTTAATGAAATATTGAATTAATAATTCAAAAATAATAAAATATATTTTCGATTATTTTTTAGTTTTGGCTCAAATGTCCAAAAATGACTATGGTAGTATTATAGATTGCCAAGGAAATTGAAAACAATCCAACAAAAACAAAGGCTTCTTATACAGAAAAGCATATGCAAAAGCCATTTTAAATTGGGCCAAAAATCCTAAACTAGTAGCACATAGAGGCCGACTCTTTGAATTGATATGGGTCGGTTAGGTAGTCCATTTTTTTGTCCAATTTTAATTTGACATAACTTAATCGTACTTTTACAATATTATTAGCATGTAGAGGGACTAAAACTTGAATTAGACCTTCCGAAACTGATTACCTAAAGTTGGGATTTCCCCTTCCTTTCCATGGAAACCAAGACCGAAGGCACCTTTTTTTTTTGTTCAAAAGACCGAAGGCACCTTTTTTTTTTGTTCAAAAGACCGAAGGCACTTGAACTCTACAAATCCACAAAAGTGAATGACGTTGGCTCATTTCACGTGGTAACTTACATGAGCTACAAGCCTACAGACATACGCACACAATCGACCTACGCGCTATGAGACCTCAAGATTAAAAAACATAAAATTGGGGTGAGAGAGGCTCGAACTCTCGACCTCAGGATTACTCAGAAGCTATGAGACCTACGCGCTAGCCAACTGCGCCACCAGCCCCCGTTGACGGTTCTTTGAACAGTCCAAAGATAACAATCTTCCCGTTGACGGTTCTATTAGACGCTATTTAACAATCCCAAGATTACAATCTTCCCATTTAACGCTCAGCTATGAAAAGTAAATTAAATTATAATAAAAGATAACATTTGTCTTTTGGTCCCTAAAAAAATTAAATTCATGCTGACCCCCTTAAAAAAAATCATGGTTTCGCCTCAGTATAGGTGCATTTGAAATTAGAATAAAAGAAATCATGTATGAATATAATTTGTTTGAAATCAAGAGACAAAATGTATTAAGATGGCTCCTTTGCTTTTCTTTCTTTTTCACATTTTATATATTAAAATTAGCAATTTGAAAATTTACAATGTCACGTTGGAAAAAGAAATATTGCATACTATACGTTTTTGAAAAACGTGCCATATTAATTGTGTGTGCATTTGACAGAGGGCGTATTCAACTTATGTAGAAGTAGAACTAGTAGGGTTTGAACGATGTATTGGAGGAGCAAATTGAAAAAAATATATAATAAATTTTATCCAAAAAAAACGTGACACACAATACATGTCAATGACACATGTTAGTACAAGTCAATAACAACGACACCATGCATGTATACATCTTATGTTTCACAATAAGTATATGTTAAAAAGCTATATATTTAAGAACTTGAAAAAAATTAACATTTACTGTCAGATTTTATAATACAAATCTAACTATGTAACTATGGTTAAATGTTTGATTTTTTTTACCCTTTTAAATATCGTCTTTTAAACATACATAATACATGTGTCATCACTACCGCTTTTAACATATACGGCGAGTGTCATATTTTTTGATAGAATTCGTTTAATTTTTTTCTCATTAATTTTTCTCTTCATTTTGGTCCTTGTTAGTGCTGGGTTGATTGTGTATTGCTTAAACCTCAAGAAAAATGTACTTCATCTTATGATTATGCCACGTAAGAAAAAGTACGTCCAGTCAGTCGTATCATTCATGGGTTTGATTGTTACGTGTATGGAAGCGTACACAATCAATTGTAACTTCCTAAGATTTTAACGAAAGGATATTATTTTAATAAATAATTGAAAACTAATCTCGTGTTGATATTTAATCTTTAAAACGATACATTTGGATAAAAATGTGTAATGGCGCACATTCGATAGCATGGCATACTGTGATATTTAAAATTTCACATGTGTCATCTAACCGAAAGTCTCTAAAAATTGAGTGTCAATATTTTAATTTTACTAATAGTAAGAACTGGATTGAAAACTTAGATAATTCAGTGATCCAATTCAAAACACTATAGAAATGTGTCCACTTGTTGCCTTTATGTCTGCTCAGTTACTCATTATGATTTATGAACCGATTCCACGCTCCATCCTACAAGCCATCATTTTTTGTGTTCCAATATATGCCTTCACACTCTAACTTTAAATTCTTTAAATTTTAGGTTTTAATCTTAAATTGTGAAAATTAAACCATAAAATTTATATTTTAAAAATTAAACCTTACATTTTAAAACTTAAATAATAAACCATAAACATACTTTTTAGTGTTGGATCATACATAAAGAAAAAAAAAAAAGTAGAAGAATAAGTTATATATATATATTGACCCAATCAACATATGCATAAATTTCATTAATGAATACCGTGTTTAATTAAAACGTACTTTCCTATAAGAATGTAAATTTCAGGCATGACCCCAAAAAATATTATAGGTCAATCGGCCAAAAATAGTGAAGGTGGGCAATGGGGTCTTCAACATTTCCTCTGTTTCTTTCTTCACTGCTTTCCCTTGCTATTGTTGCTCGTTCACAGCCTCCTGGTCCTGATGTGTATCTTGAGCGCAGATGTAATGAATCCACCGGAAATTACACCGCAAACAGCGCTTACGAAGCCAACCTCAATACCATCATCTCTCGATTCTCCACTCTTACAGACTTCAATTACGGATTTCTCAATCTCTCAGCTGGTGAAAGCCCCGACCAAGTTCACTCAATCGCACTTTGCAGGGGTGACATGAACCAAGCCGATTGCAACACTTGCCTCAACTACACCGCAACCGAGCTCAAGCGGTTCTGTCCCTTCAACAAGGCCTGATCAGTATGGACGGCTGGAGAAGGATCCTCGCACTTGCGCATACAACGAGAGGAATGCGTCGAACCCTGATCAGTTCAATCGCGCATTAAGTGATCTATTGGTTAGCCTTAGCAACCCAGAAAGGGTGTACGCTACGGTGCACTGTACTCCTGATATGGATCAGCGGAATTGCACTACTTGTCTACAGTACGCTCGGGATGAGCTTCAAAAATGTTGCTCTGGAAGAATTGGATGCAGGGTTCTTAGACCAACCTGTGTCTTGAGGTTTGAGTCTAATCCATTTTATAATCAAACTGCGGTTCCTCTGCCGTCTCCTCCGCCATTCCAACCTGGAGGTAAAAGATCACTTCAAAGGCAGCTATATCTTTGAGACTTTGAAGCTTGACCCTTGTCTCCAGGGGAGAGGAATTATAACTCTACATTAGTGTTTTGCAGGAAATGGGACTCCAACTGTAATTATTGTTATTGCTTCGGTTGCTGGCGTTCTCGTACTAGTTTTCATCTCCATGTGTATTTTTATGAGACGCAGAACAAACAAACCCTTACCAGTAAAAGTTGAAAGTAAGTCAGTTGAATCAGAATTATGACTTTGATTCACTAAACTATAATTAAACGAAGACCTAAAAAGGCAGCTCTTTAGTAAGTACGAAATACGAACCAGCTGCGGAAGAAACTGAATAATAATAATAAATATTTTGCTTTTTTGCAGCTGCGCCTGTGGATAGTAAGATGTCTGGCATTGATTCCTTGCAATTCGACTTCGATTCTGTTTTGGTTGCAACCGATAACTTTTCCAATGCCAATAAGCTTGGTCAAGGAGGATTTGGAGCCGTTTACAAGGCAAATATCAGCTTTGCTTTATCAGAAAATTAGGAATAGTATAATTTAGGCAAATATCAGCTTTGCTTTATCAGAAAATTAGGAATAGTATAATTTATGCCAATGAATACCATATTTAAACGGATGGAAATCATCTGCCCCCAAAGTATGCCCCCACTTTAAAATAGTGGGTTTAGGGTTTAGGTTTTGGGGTTTAAGGTTGGGGCTTAAGGTTAGGGTGTAGGGAATTAGGGGTAGAGTGTATTTTTTAGGGTTTAGGATATGAAAATTAGGGTTATGGAGCAAGATTTAATTTTTAAGTATTTTTAGGCAGGGGGCATAGAAGGAGGCATGGTTAGGGGTCAGTAGATTTTTACTCTATTTAAACTAGATAGGGAAAATGCCATTGACGTAGTGTTGCAAATAACCCAAGAAAAACAGAAAAGCATATGCAAAAGCCATTATGAAATGGGCCAGAAATCCTAAACTGGTTGCACATAGAGGCCGACTCCTTGAATTGGTATGGGTCAAAAAAGTATTGGGGTGAGAGAGGCTCGAACTCTCGACCTCAGGATTACTCAGAAGCTATGAGACCTACGCGCTAGCCAACTGCGCCACCACCCCTAATTGATTATTTCTTGAACATATTTTTATTAGTCTCTATTTGATAACCCCGAGATTGCCATCTGCCCATTTTACTCTCAGCTCAGCGTGAGAAAAACACAAAATAAAGGAAAGAAGCAAGAGAAAAGTATACTTGGTTTGAAAAATCTTCTGTGAATATAATTGGTTTGAAATCAAGAGAAAAGTATTACGTACAATGGGGAAATTAGAAGGCTCCTTTGGTTTTTTTCTTTCTTTATCCACTTTTGATTAATTAAAATTTAAAAGGTTAAGAATAAAGAACATATACAACCATTTAATCACACCATAATATTAAAAAATATTATCTCCTAAAATATATATTTCTTTTACTGAGTTATTCCTTAAATTACTTTTTAAGACATTCAGTTTAGATCATTATCTCACTCGGTAGCTCTAAATAAATTCATGCTAACCCCTAAAAAATCATAGCATTTGAAATTAGAATTTTACATCCAATATATTATTTCCAATCATTTTACTTTTGCTAATAAAATATGTGTTTCTACAAAAAAAAAAATGGTGTATGAATATAATTGGTTTGAAATCAAGAGAAAAGTATTACAATGGGGAAAATTAGAAGGTTCCTTTGATTTTGTTTCTTTATTGTGATTAATATAAATTCCTAGGAAGCTAAAGTTCTTAACGTGTGGAATTTTGTTATAAACTTTGTCATAGCAAATTAGATTTACGCCGTATCAGATATTTTCGGGATTATGTTCGAAAATTTAAAAATAAATTTTTATAGAATAAAAGCATATTTTAATATTTTAAATAATTAATTTAATATCTTACTAATATAGATCGGGTACGGTAGATACTATTATAAGAGCGACCCTTCTAATCCAATTTATTTTATTTATGCATTCATAACGCCATGATTCGAACTTATGACCCTGCTTAAAGGATCTAGTGCCTCATCTCACTAGATCAATTGATTGTTGGCAATTATTTTTTATTGTTAGATTAATTAATTTATTTAAAAAAAATTTAAAAATAAGAATAATTATTTTTAGGGGCAATAGATTAATTGGGGTCTTATCAGCCAGCCCTGCTTTCATATCACGTGTGTTGGCTTTTAAAAATCATGTCATATGTAAAATGACACATAATAGGTCACGCTATTTGTTGGATAACGTGATGAAGTATGAACAGATCGCCATTGATGAGAATTGAAGAAACAAGGAACGGCAATCGTGAAGAAGAAAGTAAAAAACAAAAGAATTGGAGATTTTGACTATTATTGATAGAAGTCAACAATCACAATATGGGTTACAAAGAATATTGAATTAACCCGGATGAAAACTAATACCCATCTTAACAAGTATATAAAGCCCAAACTATAATAGTTTTCAATGGCCCAACATACTTGACAAAATAATCAACTTCTAACCGGCTGATTAGCCACATAACAGTTTTATTAAATCAGTCTTCTCCACTTAATCTATCACTATTCAACGTGTAATGTGGCGTTATGAATTTCCATCTCTTTATTTTGGACACCTTTCGCCTACGTATCTGATAAGCTCTTATAGATGCCATTTTTTGTTTGTTATTTTTTGTTTTGTTTTAAGGACTTTTCATTACGTAATCAATTGTATTTATTTTATTTTTTGTGCAAAGATTCATCTATAGAATTAGCAGCAGAAATGTACATTTCTGCAGTTTTATTTATTTTTCTGGTCGTGACTAACATCATGGGCACGACACGTCTGACGTGACAGTTTCTAGAAGATACAACTTTCTTGAGTAAGGCTTAAGATCATTTCTTGAGTAAGGCTTAAGAACTAAAGACAATAAATGATCTTAAGCCTTACTCAAGGAACGTATTTATAAGCTTAGATTTACTAAAGATAATAAAAAGATAAATAAAATAAATACAATTGATTACGTAAATCTAAGCTTATAAATACCTTCCTTGAGTAAGGCTTAAGATCATTTCTTGTCTTTAGTTCTTGTTGCTACTTGCCTTATTTTAATAGAAGTATTTCCTTGTTTCATCTTTACTTCATATTTATTTTACGTTTCTTAAATATTTTGCCAAAAACATGCTAAGTATGATAATCAATATCATGCTTGGCTAATTTTTTCGAAGCCGAGAGCTAGTACAAATCAATTCCATACGTGAGAGTTGAATATTGCTTAAATCCCTTTCTGGATACATTTTCATCTTTTATGTTTAGATAGTTTGGTAATCAACCTTACTAAAACTTTTAAACCCTTTTCAAATAAAAAATAATTCGTTGGTCTGGAATCGTTTAATTATACAGTTGGGAGGAAGAATCGACCTGTGGCACTTCAACTTCCTGTGAACACTCTTAGCGGCGGTCCGCTAAGGAAAGATGAAATCAAAAACAATTCTCAATGAGACAACTTTTGAGTCGAGCTTTTCCTGTTTTTAAACTAAATATTTTAACGACGATAGACATGGTTGAATTATTTAAGAACCGACTTTCGGAGATAGACTTGAGAAGATCGGTTACATGAGAGAAAACCAAGTTACGATGGGTTGGGCCTCGTAGACTGTAACCGACATGAATCCCGGAGTAAAAATCTATTTTCAATGATCGTGGGAATTGACGAAACTAGCTCGAGGCTGCTTTCTTATTAGTGATTTTTCTACTTCATTCCTCACTTTATTTATTGCATTTTCTTTAATTGTTTATTATTTTCTCGTTACTTCAACGCCAAACCCCCTTTATTTATTTATTTTTTAGCTACTTCTAGGATCTAAATCACGACAAGGCTCAGTTAGCGATTCCAACAAAACTCCTTGTGGATCGACTCTCTTCCTCTATTCTACTTTAATTTCTTTATCTTATTATTTGCTTGAAGAGGTTTATTTTAATTTATTTTGACGAATAAAACGATGCTTGTCAGTAGCACTTGAAGGGTTGGAATGATGTATTGGAAGATCAAATTTGTAGGAGACTCGAGTCGGGTTCGGGTATGATAAAATGAAAAAAATGGTTGTCCACGTATATTTCATTAAATTGAATTAAATATTATAAAATCTGAATAAGTGTATCACATTGACAAATAGTGTAGCTCAGAAGGCACAATTTCTTTAACATGCTTCTCATAGAACGTATTTTCTTTAAAATGTCTCTTGTAGAACGCACTTTCACTTATATGGCCCAAAAAATATTATTTTCGTAAATAATTTTAAAAGATATTATTTGTATAAATAATAAACTATATCAACGGTCAGTTAATAATATGAGAATAATAGAATGTTTATATAATTATTAAAATATTAAATTCAATCACTAATATAAATTATTTTAAAATTTTAATCACTGAACAATAAAAAAATAATGGTTAGATGATATAAAAATAACATATCACATGTTAAATAACACATGATAGATTACATCATCTAACATGAAACGAGCATTATGAGTTTTCAAACTTTTATCGTTGAAATTTAAACTATATATTTGATCCTTTGTCATTTCAAATTATTTTGTTTTGACAAGTTTGAAAATTATACAATTTGAGCAGTGACATTTTATGTTTATCAGAAGTAAAATTATTGAAAATTCATAGTGCCACTTAAAAAACACCACCTAACACACGTTAGATGACATGGCCATATGACATCATCCAGCTGTTAGTCTCTATAAAAATGAGTGACAATTTCTTATTTCTCTAAATTCCGTTGGCAATGGGGTCTTCAACATTTACTCTGTTTCTTTCTTCACTTCTTCTTTCCCTTGCTATGGTCGCTGTTTCACAACCTCCTGATGTTGATGTTTATCTTGAGCGCATCTGTAATGATACCACCGGAAATTACACCGCAAACAGCGCTTACGAAGACAACCTTAACAGCATCATCTCTCGGTTCTCCAATCTTAGTGAATTCAATTACGGTTTTTCCAATCTGTCAGGTGGTGAAAGCACCACCGACAAAGTTTACTCAATCGCACTTTGCAGGGGTGACATGAACCAAGCCGATTGCAACACTTGCCTCAACTACACCGCAACAGAGCTCAAGCGATTCTGTCCCTTCTACAAGGCCGCCACTGCTTGGTCCGAAAAGTGTTTGGTGCGGTACGCCAACCGACACCTGTACGGGCGGCTGGAGAACGATCCTCATACATGCAAATTCAGCGCGTGGATGGCGTCGAACCCTGATCAGTTCAATCCCGTGTTAAGCGATCTATTGGATAACCTCAGAAACGAGACTGCTGCTGCCGGTCCTCTTCGCAAGTATGCGGCTGGTAGGGCATCGGTTGGTAACCAGGATAATGTGTACGCTACGATGCAGTGTAGTCCTGATATGGACCAGCGAAACTGTGATACTTGCCTAACTTCAGCTCAGACTGAGCTTCGAAACTGTTGTTATGGAAGATATGGATGCAGAATACTAAGACCGACCTGTGTTTTGAGGTTTGAGTCTAATAATCCATTTTATAATCAAACTGCGGATACTCTGCCGTTTACTCCGTCATCTCCAATTGGAGGTAAAAGATCGGTTCAGGGGCGGTTATATCTTTGAAACCTTCAAGTTTATCTGCAAATATATCACATGTAAACTCATAAGAATGATACCTTTCAAACTCTAAATTTGTGCTTTGCAGGAAAGGGGCATGGAACAACTCCAACTGTAATAATTGTTATTGCTTCAATTGTTGCCGTTCTCGTACTCGTTTTCATCTCCATGTGTATTTTTATGAGACTCAGAAGAAACAAACCCGTTCCAGTAAAAGTTGAAAGTAAGTAAATTGAATCAGAATTATGAAGTTGATTCACTAAACTATAATTATACAAAGACCCAGAAAGGCAGCTATTTAGTAAGTGTACCGTAAACCAGCACGGAAGAAACTGAAAACTAATTATTTTGCTTTTTTTCCAGCTGCGCCTGCGGATGGTGAGATGTCTGGCATTGATTCCTTGCAATTCGACTTCGATTCTGTTTTGGTTGCAACCGATAACTTTTTCGATGCCAATAAGCTTGGTCAAGGAGGATTTGGAGCCGTTTACAAGGCAAATATCAGCATTGCTTTATCAGGAAATTAAGAATACTATAATTTATGCCAATCAATATCATATTTAAACTTCCTTATGGAGCAATGTTAAACTAATTTTCAGGGTCAGCTGCCAAATGGCCGAGAGATTGCTGTGAAAAGACTGTCTAGAGAATCTGGACAAGGAGACAGGGAATTCAAGACGGAGGTCGCATTAGTTGCAAAACTTCAACACCGGAATTTAGTTAGGCTCCTTGGTTTCTGCTTGCAAGGACAGGAAAGGCTTCTCATCTATGAGTTTGTGCCAAACGCAAGCCTTGATCATTTCATTTTCGGTAAAGTTTCCGTTTAAGTTTTTCATTTTCTGATCGCGTTTTCCCTTTTAACTGCATGACCATCAGAAAGGACTTACGTTAACACTGATAATAACCGACGAACCAGCTATATTTATCCCGGAATTTATTAACCTAATCTGAAAGTTTTGTGATGGTATAGATCGGATTAAGCGTGCACAATTAGATTGGGAAACACGTTTCAAAATCATAGGAGGCATTACTCGTGGACTCCTTTACCTCCACGAAGACTCTAGGCTTCGGATTATACATCGTGACCTCAAAGCAAGTAATATCTTGTTAGATGCAGAGATGGTTCCTAAAATTGCAGATTTTGGGATGGCAAGATTGTTTGGACAGGACGAAACACAAGGAAGCACTACAACAGTTGTAGGAACCTAGTGAGTATAAAGACAACATAGGAACTTTTTAGATGTTATAAGTTTCCAAATGAACTGTATTCATGAAGCTGTCCTTGGTGCAGTGGATATATGGCTCCGGAATATGTTATCAATGGACAATTCTCAGTAAAATCAGATGTCTTCAGCTTCGGTGTATTACTTTTAGAAATTATCAGTGGCCAGAAGAACAATTGCTTCCGTCATGGGGAGGATGAAGAATACATACTAAGCTATGTAAGTAAACGATTTCTAAAGACTAATTAAATCCATGTTAAAATGGTTATGTTTCATTGTTTTGATTATTGAACCTTGGCAGGCATGGAAAAGTTGGAGAGAAGGGACGGCATTGAATCTGGTTGATCCGACGTTGGCTGATGGTTCGAGAACTGAGATAATGAGATGCATCCACATTGCACTGCTATGTGTTCAAGAAAACATAGCTGCCAGACCAACCATGGCTTCGGTTGCTCTAATGCTTAATAGTTTCTCGACCACACTCGAAGTGCCGTCACAACCAGCGTTTTTTATGCAGAGCAACGTCGAATCTGACAAATCATTGTCATTTGCTTCAACTTCGAACAAATCAGAGTTACTACCATTATCCCACAATGAGGTTTCCATTAGTGAGCTATCTCCTAGGTAGTGTTCGGAAATTGTGTCTAGTAAGTTTATTCTCTTGAAGTTCTTATATACAAGGCTGAAGATAGGGTTGCTGTGATGCTCCCTCCCTCCCAAAAAGTAATTGTATGAACCGATTGAGTTAAACTCGATTGGTTTTTCCTAAATTTAGGTTGAAATCCCACATTCTATCTAGTGTGTACTTTGTATTATAAAAGGTGGATTGTCATTTATCATAACTCTAAATTGTTTGGGTAAATAACAATTTCCCCATTATCCGAAAGTAGTGGGGATCTGATGGGTTTAGGGCTGTGCTTGGGACAGTGCAGAGACTTCTGTAGTAGCTCCTAGTTTATTTTGTAGTATATGGAGCCGAAAGTGATTATTTTTAAAATGACTTGGGGCTAAATTGAAAACGTTGACAATTGAGTGACCCAATATAAAACCCTAGCATAGTTTAGTAACTCAATTCAAAACACTACATAAGCTTGTTGGCTTTTTTGAACAATTCTTACTTGGGGAGGGAGGAGAAATATACTCTTACCAAGTCTAAAACTCACAACCTAAAGTAGGACTGGTTATGGATCGGATTTGGGTGGGTTGGAGCTTCACTCACCCATCATCCGTATCTCAAATCGTCACTCAACCCACCCACAACTCGCTTGATCATTGACCTAAATCTGCCCCACTCATCAACCACGGATGGCTGCTGTAAAACTGTAAAAAAGAAGAAAAAATTGATTAAGGAAAATTTTGAAGATTAAAAAAAAAAAGATAAAGTACAAGAAATATTTGGTAAAACTAATCACCACAACCAAAAATGTCATGGCTGCTGTAAAACTGTAAAAAAGAAGAAGAAATTGATTAAGGAAAATTTTGAAGATCAAAAAAAAAAAAGATAAAGTACAAGAAATATTTGGTAATATTTTTTTTTATTAAATCAAAGGTATTAAAATGGATGGTTTGGACAGTGCTTATGTGTGAGTATGATATGGAAAAAATATATGATGTGTATTAATTTAATTGGTTGTGACCATATCCTAAGTGGTGAGAAGGGTCTATGTAATAATTTTTCGTCATATAGACAAATGTTTTGACTTTACAGAATAACACAACAATAAAAAAATAAATTTATAAAATTATATAAAATTATTATTTTTGGTGACGTATCATTCTGTTAATTCATTTCAAATTATTTGTTGATAGTTATCTGACCGTTTTCATCCCTAGTAAGGTTATTTATTTTGACATTATACCAAAAATAATCATAAAGTAAAGGGTGGACAATCGTCTTTGCAGGTTGTGGAAAAGGTTGCACGGCATTCAATACATAAATAGTTGGGAAGGAAAGGGACAATATTGAATCTTATGGAAAATTTACAAACATACACACAAAAAGTATGTAGTTGGCGGATCAATCTTATGGGAAATTTACAGTTATTCTAAGACATTCACAGAATTCAATATTATTTATTGAGTGATTATTTAAAAATTTATATACTTAAAATAGATTAATGATAAATTATATATATTTTTAAGGGTTAAAAACAATTTTATTATAAAATATTTAATTTTTAAATATTTTTGTGGAGGTTCATGATCCCATTAGTCTAGTTTGTGTCCCACCCCACCTATGCGCTTATCAGCTTATGCATAAAACGAAGAAAACGGTCCTTTTATTCTTTGAAAAATCAATGGAATAAATTAGTGCGATGAAAAAGTTGTCTTTTGGCCCCTCAAAAATATTTTAAATTCACACGGACTCCTTAAGAAATCATGGATTCGCTTCTGTATAGGTGCATTTGAAATTTGATTGCTCCTTTGTTTTTGTTTCTTTATTTTTCTTGTTTGAGTATTAGAAATTCCAAGGAATACATGTGGAATCTTCGTTGTAGACTTAGTCATAGCAATGTCTTGGTCTTGGCGTTTAGAAATAACATGTCTTATGTAAGATAGGCCACGCCATCCAACATGTAATGGCTTTATGAATTTTCAACATTTTATTTTGGAAATTTAAAATGTATTTAACTTTGATCGGGCCGATTTCAGAAAATTTAAAGGGAACATGGGTCGGGCCGATTTCTGAAAATTTCAAGCTCATGTTATTGCTCGGACCCTATATGTCCTGCCTCATGACAAAAGAATTATGTTTATAATACTGGTCATTTGCTCAAATTCCTCTGAAAACTTGGAAACAATTATTATTATTTTTGCAGGAAATGGGAATAAAGCAACTCGAGCTGTAATGATTGTTATTGCTCTTCTTCTCTGCTGGATTGAAATATGGATTTGTTGAATATCAACACCTACCTATTATCATTTCCTTAAATCTATTTGAATAAATTTTAATAGTCATTAGCCTAATCTGTTTCTTCACTTTATGGTTGATTTTTTAAAACTAAAAGTAAAAGGTCCCACAAAATTAAGAAAATTAAGGAACAAGACGATCTTTACCTATATATGGGAGTTATGCTTTGTCTTTAGTTAAGCGAAACGTTTAGAAAGTGGAACTGGAAGCAATAAGACTTTGAGTCTACTTAAAGATGTTATATCCTAAGAATTTTAGAGCACCAAAACTAACCATTTATGGTCGTCTTGATCGTTGGGTCTAACGGAAAAAACTTTAAAATTATACAAAGAAGTGGCGGAGACAATTGGGTGGGCACAGGCCCATAAACTTTTCAAAATTTATATATTTGTCTTTATTCTTTTATTTTATGAATTAATCTTTAAATTTTAATTTTTTTATGACTTGTACCAACCCTTGAAAATATTTGTACACTTATTTCATATTTAAACAAAACTTAAGTTTAAGGTCTCAAAGATGCATAATGTCTCACGACACATCATGATTTTAAAATCTTATCATGTGATATATATGATTTCAAAATTTTCATAGTCCAAACTGTTACCGATACATCAGACATAGATTGTTTATAAATCGGTAATCAAATTGTTTACTTCTGAGAATTGCGGAAAACTCATGCCATGCAGGAATCAATCCCAACCACGAGTTTAAAATTATAGTTGCAGTCATGTTGTGTTTATCGCGATTGCGGATGTAACAGATGTTATTAAGATAATTATGGTTATTACGAATACGCGATTGTAAACTTTTAAAAAGAAAATATATGTCATTGTTGACATAATGGTTGCGGTTATCGTAATTTCGGACAGTTCTAAAATTGTTATTTAACGATCTCTGTAACGATTACGGGCCGCTATTTAAATCCATAATCCCAACCCAGCTTGAATAAGCTTTCCATGGCAGCAGACTGCAGTTCTATCAATGCCTTCCAAACAGGAACCTTGTGATCTCATCTAATGCTTATGATCATAACATGCCTTTTATTTTTCCAAATGTTAATCTTATCATTTCCAAATTATCCTTTCTTTCTTCACATGTTTTGGAAGTTGTTTGTCTTTTTTTATGTTTTAGTTCACATGATTTTGGTGATCTAACATAGGACTGATATGTAAAATAATTTCCTTTGAAATGGCCTTCAAGAATTTCATAATTAATTCAAGTAAACATGGTATTCATAATTTTACTAAAGTTATTATGTAGTGTTTTCTCGTATGAGCTGGTTTAGTAACATTAGACACTAGATCTTTTAAGTGTTTACATTTTAGTATTGTGAATGAAAAAAATTGAAATAAAAGTTATCCTAATATGAATTTTAGCAGTACTCAATTCAGATTAATCAATTAATAAATTGGATACTGATAATTATAAAAAAATAAATATTAAAGTTGATAAACACATGTACTAAATTTGAGTTTTTTTTTTTCTTTTGAATTGAAAGGAGGATGGAAGCAGGCCGTCCATTTACATGTCACGTGGCCTCAAAAATTGGGGGCCCACATTTTGAAAAAATCAACTAATTTAAAAAAATATTTCTCATATGATACGCACGTGTGAAGAAAATTTAGTGAAAAATTCAGTCATTCTAATTTCTACATCAATTTCTTTTCCTTATCAATTTTTTATGCCCTACATCAACTAAAAAAACTTTTGTTATCCCTCCTTTATCTATTCCCATGGCAAGATTTAACAAAATAAAATAAAATTTTAATTTTCTTTTTTATTATTTCAAGAATTCAATTATAACTAAATTTTCTTAAAAGAACCACCAAATTTATAGTGTTTAACAGATAAATTTTTTTTTTATTTATGTCCATTTTAATTTCAATCTTCTTCAATTACTCTAGATTCAACTATTAATTAGTGATATTCTTTGTTATCCTAATATGAGTTTTAGCAGCACTCAATTCAAATTTGTCAGTTAATAAATCGGATATCGATAATTATAAAATATAAATATTAAAGTTGATAAACACATGTACTAAATTGAGTTTTTTTTTTCTTTTGAATTGAAAGGCGGATGGAAGCAGGCCGTCCATTTACATGTCACATGGCCTCAAAAATTGGGGCCCACATTTTGAAAAAAAACAACTAATTTTAAAAAATATTTTTTATATGATACGTACGTGTGAAGAAAACTTAGTGAAGAATTCAGTTATTATAATTTCTACATCAATTCTCTTTCCTTATCAATTTTTTATGCCCTACATCAACTAAGAAAACTCTTGTTATCCCTCCTTTATCTATTTTCATGGCAAGATTCAACAAAATTAAAAAAAATAATTTTCTCTTTTATTATCTCAAGAATTCAATTGTAACCAAATCTTCTTAATAGAACCACCAAATTTATAGTGTTTAATGAATAAAAATAATTCTTATTTATGTCCATTCTAGTTTCAATCTTCTTCAATTACTCTAGATTCAACTATTAGTTAGTGATATTCTTTGTTTAAATACCGAAAAGGAAAGTTCATACTAGAACTTTTAATTAGTGTTTTGAAGGTTGAATTTTTAATGAGAGAATTTAAAGATTTTGAGAATTTGAAATTTGTTTCTTCTCCAATTCGGTGGTTTTGTTGAATATATAGTGCTTCTTATTCTTTGTTTGGAATATAAGTTATTTTTTTATTTTTTATTATCATAAATTTATCAGTATTTTCATATAAGTTACACTTTTTATTGTCTTAGTTTCATATGTTTAGAAATTTTTTATTTTATAAGAAACAATAGTAATATGATAAATTTTAATATTTTACAATTTTACTTTATTTTAAATTATTTTAAGGGCCTCATATTAAAAAGCAACACATTTAATCTACAACTTTTAAAACCGACCGGGATGGAAGGCTGCTACATTAACTTGAAACTAATCGCAAGTATGGGGACCATGTAAGTCCGTATGTAACATGTCTCCTAAAAACTCAGGTGCATATTCAAAAATGGACAACAAATCATCTAGGGAACTTGTAAATTTAGCAAGGCCATCAATTAAGGTTAAGTTTTTCGATCTATTATTAGTTTGATTATATGTTGAATGCTCAATATGAATTCAAAGTCAGGAATTTATTTATAAATACTAGATTAATTAAGAAAAAAATGCAGAAATTAAAGTTTTACATTGTAGTTTTATATAAACAAGAAGCTAAAAACTGACTTACGTACGTTCCGATCTTGGTATAAATTCTAACCGGAATTACGTGAACCCTTGAGAAAAGAAGCACTCTTGGTGATCTCCCGCAATGGCTTGTCGGTGTACCTCACCACGTTATAAGCCCAAGCGCCCGCCACTGCCCCAATAATCGGTGCGGTAAGGTATACCCATAGTCCCCTGTAATGATGCCACACTATTGCCGGTCCCAAACTCCTTGCCGGGTTCATCGATGCTCCGGTAATTGGCCTGCCGAACACAAAGTAAGCTTAGTTTAGTTTGACCTTGGCTTTGTTTTCTTTAAGATTTGGCAGAGTCTAAATAGTTAAGGGAAACAAATTAAATACCCTGCAAACATCACATTAAGCAGCACAGTAGCCCCAACAGCAAGTCCAGCAAGTTCTCCAATCTGTATATGTATAAATTTAAACGTATCAGAGATATGCATAACACTGAATTCACTGTCATTATCCTTATCTAGAATTGAAACGTACATAGGGTAATTATCTATAGCATTAATAAATACAACGTACAGCTCTGTTATCGGTGGCAACACCGGATATAACAAACATGAGGTAGAAAGTGATGATGAACTCGATCACGAAGGCCTGCAAATACGACCCTTGCGGCGTTGTCCCGGCGAAGACGTCGTGCGGTCCACTAAAGAGAAGACGAAGTGTTCCGGCTGCCATTGTTGATCCGAAAACTTGAGCTATTATATAAGCTGGCACCTACATGAACAAATAATATCAGACCAAATTAAAGCATTGAAAACTTGAACATTGCCTTGGACTGAAATTAAAAAAATAATGGTTACCTGTTTGAGAGGAAATCTTTTGCAGGTAGCAAAAGCAATGGTGACAGCAGGGTTGAAATGGGCACCCGAGATGTGACCCACAGAATAAACCAAGACCATGACGGCCAATCCCCAAACTATGGAAATCCCAGGCAATGAGACCACTTTCCCATTGTTTACATTCACCACCACCGATGCACAACCGGCAAAAATTAAGAAATATGTCCCCAACACCTCTGCCATCAGCTGTAAATTTTCAAGCATATCAGTAACAAGTTTGGGATTATAATCATACACACAAACATATTATATATGTGCATATAGTTAGTTACCTTCTGCATGAAAGGAACGGTAAAACCGACGTCGGAGGCTGATGGTGGCGAATTCTGATTGGCTTCAGCTTCGACATTCAAAACTACTCCATGATTTCCCTCACTCCCGGAGTTCTCAGCCATGGTTGCTAAGTTTTATACAACAAGAAAATGAACAAAACAATGAAGAAATGAAACAGAGGAGATTGTGTTGTATTAGCTTTTGTTACTCAACAACAACGAAGGAATGTGTTCCAAAAACCCACCAAAGCAAAGGGTATTTAAAGGGCAACCTAGATTATCCAGAACAACAGGAGTAAGAGAAGGAGACAAGTTGGGTTATTTTGAGTTTAGAAAACAAAAGGTAGGAATTGGGAATCTGTTCATTTTTCTTGCTGCTGTTTCTTCTGCTTTGATTTTTTTCTCTTCTTTTTAACTTATTTTAGCATTGTTATTCATCTCTTTCTTTGGAGATGTCGTTGAAAAATCTGATCTAAAAGAGCTGTTTTCAACAGATAAAAAGCATTGGAGATTGCTTCAACCACCCACCGATAATACAGAAAAACACGAATTAATGATTTTAATAGATCCTCTAGTTGTAATCTTTGTACTGATAAATTTGAGAAATTGTCACCGAGCTATGTTGAAATGATCTTTCTGGCCACTGAACTTGCAAGAGTTACAAAATAATCATTAAATTTTTTATTCAATTTTGAGATTGTCATTAAATTTCTTCAAATGCTACAAAATAGTCCTTAAATGTATCGAAATATATTGAAATGCATCACTAGTAGGGACCATTTTGTAGCTAAATTAAAATTTAATGGATTTTATAAATTCTAAATGTTTAATGGTCAAAAAATCATTTTAGTATAATTGTGTGATCATATATGTACTTTACCCATTTATTTATTGTGGCCAGTAGATAGAATTACGTACCTATTTAATTGCACATTTTTCATTATAAATTTATTACCTACTAGGTAGGTTCTTTAGGCAAATTTGTAATTCTTTGATCCCTCTTTGGAAAACTTTCTTTATATGAAGGATGCCATTTGAAGAAGAAAAATTAGCCTTAATTGGAGGCCGAATTATTATTTGTGGGTGCTGATTTTCAGTTAAAATGTAGTTTACATCCTTTCTAAAATGGCGGGATTAAAAAAATAGAAGAGGGGGATAGAACTTTAATTTTATTCAAGATTATTAAGCGATTGGTAACAATTAATCACTAGGTGTACACGGATAATAAAACTATTGGATGAGTCTACCACGTGCGACGAACATTGCTGAACACCACTAACGATGAACACCGCTGAACACCATTAATTTTTTTAAAAAAATAAAAATCATGAGGACTATAATTGTAATTATAATTTATTTTTAAAAAATAAAAATTAGATTTAATAAATTTGTTAATTTATTTTAAAAAATAAAAATTAGATTTAATAAAATTTTTATATTTCTTTATTGTATTAAAAAATTGATAGTTTTGAATCAAATATACCCAAATTTCATAAACCCTAAAATCCCAATTCTTGCTACCAGCGCCGCCTCCTCTGCCGCCGTGATCGGTCGACTTGTCTCGCCGGCGTTAATACAGGTCGTTCCGCCGTCCGCCGCTCTGCCGCCTTCCTGTGCGCACCGTTCTAACATCGAAAGGTCAGTTTTCTACCCTTTAATTTCCCGTCGATCTCGGTCGACCATCGCAGCCGTCGTCGGCTGTGTCCGGCAATCACCCGTCGTCCGCGGCCTGACCTCGACGAACCAAACTCATCGTCGGCGACCCCAAATCCCAAACCAGAAACACTAATTTTTGATTTTCCCCAATTTCATAAACCTAATTTTACCAATTATAAACTATAATCCCCAAATTAAAAACACTAATTTTTTAATTTCCCCAATTTCATAAACCTATTTTAACACATTATAAGGTAAATTATATAGGTTGAAGTATGTTAATTAGCGATAGTCTTGATCTTAAGGTAAATTATATAGGTTGAAGTATGTTAGAAATTAAATTATTGTGATGTTAATCTTCGATTGGAAGTAGTGTTCATAGAGCTGAAAATTGTTTTAGAACCGTAAAGGGGTAGAATTGATTCATTAGTATTGTTTGGAATTCTGAAAATTTAAGTGATGAACACTTATAAATTTTTTTGAACAAATTAATCATTTTTATTAAGGAACAACGATACAACAAATGCAATAGTTTACCCTTCTTAATATGCTGATTTCACCTTCAGCTTTTACTAACACACCTATATCATCAAATAGGTCCAGTGATCCAAAGGAACAATTTCCTGATGATATAATAACTTTTTCCTACGGTTAGTTTTATTTCAATTTACAATTGACATACGTGCCGTGCCGATCAAATTATCACATATGAAAAACAGTAAAAAGATTTTCCTGGTTAGACTGACCATTGGGGACAATATGTATTTGCGTCTGGCTGACCTGTTGTTGGGGCTGTTGAAGTTATTGTTGCTGCTGCTGCACATTAGCAGACTCTGTTGCAAAAGGTTTTCCAGCTGCTCCTTGGTTTACATTGTTTTGTCCTTATGGAATCTGATATTTTCAGTCATTTAAATAGTAAATCGCACCCGAAGCTTTAAAATTTTCTCTTTTTTTGTTGGCAGACTTGATATGTTGTTCTATGGACCACTAGAGAAGTGCCAAATATGCAATGGTGATTTGGAGTTTGATGGAAACCGTTATTCTTGCAAGGGAACATATAGCGAGTGGTCGTCTTGTGTATACAAAACAAGAAGTCCAACAAGGAAGCAAGAACCATCCAAATTGCCTGATTCTGCCCTGAATTCACCTGTTACTGATGTAAATTTCGCTGATTAATCTCATTAGTTTTATGTTATGAATTTCAGTGAAGTTCACTAAGCTCTACCATTGCTTCTTCCTATACTTGCTGAAGAAGTATCAGGATCTAAGCATCCGGTCTCACCGGTATGTAGGAGTTACTGACAAACCTTTCTTAGAAATGAAGATTTCACTGATGGGCCATCTTAGTCGCACATATGTATGTGAAAATGCTTCAGTTTAGATATTGTTGAACCTTTAATCCTTTGTTCTTTGATTGAGAAGGGTAAACCCTTCATTTTACAACTCTTCTAATGCAACAATTCTGGAAATTCAAGATAGAAAAAAATGGAAGGAAAGACTCCAACTAAATCATTGGTAATTGTTTTCACCATTGCAAAGTGTTTACTTTTATGATGCCTTTATGTTAACTTTGTAAAATTCTTAGGGCAGGTATAACTTGCTTGGTTGCTTTTCCCGCTGAACGAAGGATACGAAGAGAAAAAATTCGAAGAGAAGAAAGTTTGTGTGAAGGGATTGGGGAGAATGAAACCAGACGAATCAGAGTTCATAGACTAGAAAGATGATACCAAAGTCCCATGTGTTCGATTGATCCCTTCAGAACACAAGAATAGCCCTTTGGAATATAATGAGTACACGGTCTATAATCCCAAACAGGTTAGTCTCAATATATTCTTTTATCAGTAAACCATTCAGAACTCTGCTAAAATTATGTTTGTCATGTTTTTCGACAACAGACGAGCATGAAGTTCTTGGTGGGAGTGAAGATTGAAGAAAAAGATGCAGTGATCGAAACCGAGAATTAAAGGAGGCGTAGGTCTAAAGGGGGACCTTTTTGTATAGTTTTATCACTTGGCTTTTGGTACATGTGATGGCGGTAAAGATGGTACTATCATATGGGGGATGTTGATGGATTTTGTTGTACATATTAACGTCAAACATCTCTGATGATGAGAGATATTTATAGAATCTTAGTAGAACTTCCATTATATCTAAATCTGTTTTTGTTTTCTTTTTTTGGCTGGTTTAAGTTGGGGGTTTGGTTCAACCAAGTTTTTCAGATGCCCTGCCTAATCATGTAAGTTTAAGTCTTTGCCTATAAACAAGAGTAAAACAAATATTGCTTACATTCGAACTTTACATTATATTGTATTTACTTTGGTCTTTAAATATATACTTGGATCTGACCCTTTAAAACTTGAAGTCGATTAGTTCTATACATCATATAAAAGAAAGCAAAGGCACGTCATAGTCTTTTTTTAAGCAAAGTCTCGATTATATTTCCTTGTTAAAATGGAAAAGCAAGGCCCAAAAAAATGAACATGCATGTGATAAATATATTCACACTTCAATCACGAATTATTATAACTACTCTCGCCTTGTCTGTTGCAATCACAAAGGCAATTCATCTAAATAAGGCATGCTTAAGAACCTTATATTGAAACATATTAAAAGCTAGAAGCTGTAGATTCATAAAAGTATTCAAGGTGAAAAAATATACATACATGATTTACTTATGTTGCTCTCAATTGAATTCGAATCTCAGTTTCAACAAACGAAAAATCTCACAACTTCCTTGATATTCTCGGTTTCAATTTTACACTTAAAAATGACCCTAAACTACCTTTGATAGTTAGAGCCAGAGTATGAAACAGAGATCTTCAGCAATAGTGTTTCCTTTTCACAATCTCGGTGGAAAACTAACCGATACAACATGAGTACAACAATTTAATCTGGACCAAAAGAACCAAGTGCGAAATAAAAGTTATCCATCCACATCTGCCAAAGAGATCGAGCACAGTACAAGTCCAAAACAAATGGTACTGCCAACAGCTTCTTTACCAAATCATGGATAGAATGCATATCCCGAAAAAATCATCGATAGATCACCAAAGGAGGGAACCTGAACTTATCTGAAATGAATGGTATTGCCTGCGGATTCTTAACCAGATCGTGATAGAACACATACTCTGCCTCATAGTCATGCAACCATAGCTTGAACTTCTGGTTAGTATAATAGTTATGCTTGGCAGAAGTTGATTTGCGAAAGCCAACTATACTAACTTTGTGGCACATTCCCAATGCTAGCATAACAGCTTGCATTCCAGAGGAGTAATGGAACATAGAGCCATCATGAGCAGACCCACATTCTTTCGATGTCTTCCTTGTCTCTTCTACGAATCGTTTGGTCGAAGAATATTTCACTATTTTAGCACATAATATATCGAAACGAGGATCTGTAATCAATAAAGGTGCCTTGTTAGACGAATTACAGACCAAATAGTCCATAAAATGAAACGGTTGACAAATGTACATAATCAAAGGAACATTCCCTCCATAGGGATGGCAAAAACAATCTTCTTTCCTAGCATAAAGATGCAGTATATTGCTATTTATAAAGGAAATACTAGTTTTTGATCCCACACTCTTTTCAAATTTTGGTTCTAGCAATGTTCAATCTAATCACAATCTCATGGCCATCCATCAATGCCCTATAATCACTTTTCAATAATATCTCACTATTCCCCACAACAGCACAAGATTTATACTTTTTATCAGAACTCATAAAACCATGGTGGATATCAATGGGAACCTTCACTAATCTAACTAAATCCATCATGATATCAGGTTGAAACATCTTTTTTCTTGCCCAAAGCTGTAAAATTCTCCTAAAATTTAACCAGTACTAATAAAATTTAGGGGACCTGAGTATTACCCATAATCCATTCGAGCTTCTGGATTTGACATTATGACGATTGAACCTCCTCGGAGTTCCAAAGTTCCTATGTCGTCCTTGACTATCAAAGTCCATTTCTAACATCCGCTTTGTTTCAAGCTTGGATTTTTCTTCACCTAAATCAATAGATGCAAACTTAAGCAAAGTGGAGTTAAAATTTTGGATTGGTGGGGGTTGGATTAGGGCCCTGCTTGACTCCAATTGAGTTGAAACAGTGAATGCTCGGCTGTAATCATCGGCAATCTGACAGTCTAAGGTTGCAGTCAGTAACAAGTAATAGAATGCTTATCAAGGGTCTCACTGATCTCTTGAAAAAAGTGCGGATCTTGAATAAATTTGCATTAAGTGTTTCTGATTTGAGATTTGAGGTCACCGGCGATGGGTTTGGTTCGTCGGGGTCAAGCCGCGGACGACGGATGATTGCAAGACACAGTCGACGACGGATGCGATGGCCGACCAAGATCGACGGGAAATTAAAGGGCAGAAAACTGACCTTCGATGCTGGAACGGTGCGCACAAGAGGACAACGGAGCGGCGAAGCGACCTGTATTAACGCCGGCGAGACAAGTCGACCGATCACGGCGACAGAGGAGGCGGCGCCGACAGTAGAAATTGGGATTTTAGGGATTATAAAATTTGGATATATTTGATTCAAAACTATCAATCTTTAATAGAATAAAGAAATATAATAATTTTATTAAATTTAATTTTTATTTTTAAAAAATAAATTTTATTTACAATTATAGTCCTCATAATTTTTATTTTTTAAAAAAAAATTAATGGTGTTCAGCGGTGTTCATCGTTAGTGATGTTCATCATTGTTCGTCGCCCGTTGTAGAATTTTCCTAAAACTATTATAATCTCAATTTTAATATTTTTATTTAACGATTAACTTTGGTAATATAATAATCTTTTTGAAGCTCGATAATATAATAACATATAATTGTATTAAAACCATGTTTATAGAGTTTTTTTTCTAATGTCACTTTATGGAATAATAACAAGTATAAAATTCAAAACAAAAAATAATATGTATTAATATTTAGTTTTTTTATAATAGTCATTGAATTTTTATTAAAATCATAGAAGATATCACAATTACAACGCATTTAGGAAAGAGAATAATGAGACTAATCCACCAAAATCTCTTACAACCTAAAAATAAAGAAAAGTGAATGTTTCTATAGAAATAAGCATACCATCAAAATTTAGAAGTTTTCTTAAATCTAGAAACATACACAATATTGTATTAAATAATTTTTTAATGACCATTAAAATTAGAGTTTTATATAATATCGGCTAGGATGAGTCTACCACGTGTGACAAACACCGCTGAACATCACTAATGATGAACACCGCTGAACACTATTAAATTAATTAATAAAAATTTAAAATTTCAATGACCCATCATACAATTAATAATTATTTAAAAAAATTCAATTAAATTATTTTATATATATACTAAAAAAAATTTAATAAGGGTAAACTATATATTTAGTATCTCACCTATTTCTGTATTTCTATTGAGCCCTCATTATTTAAATATTATTTTAATTTGACCCTATTCTTAATAAAAAATAATTTAACCCTTAACCCTCAACCTAAGACCCTAAACTATTAAACCTTAAACTCTTAAATTTATACCCTAAACCATATACCATTAAAAATAATTTCACAATCATCGATTCAATTCAATGAATTGTTGAATTCTCTTAAAAAATTCAATTAAATTATTATATATATATATATATCAAAATTAATTATACTCGAATCTCTTAGAATTAACACTATCATCTTATTTAAGATGAAGTGGCCATTACAATTAATTATAATTAATTCAATTCATTGAATTAGAGAAAGTTCGGATTAATTGTGATTAATCCAAACAAACAAACATGTAAGTGAAAATAAATGTAAGTGGAAATGCAACAAAGATTTTTCGATCACAGTTCGATCGACAACGGAAATAAATGTAAGTGGAAATAGATCGGTGTATCTTGACAAACAAACATGAAACTTTACACAATCTTTATTAAAAATACCATTGTTCATCACTTGCTATTACAAGAATTATAAAATCAGGAGCTTCCTTTCTAAACGAACAATCTTTTAATCGAATAAGAAAGTAATTGGTTCCAAATTCAGTTTGCAAGTTATGTATAACAAACACAGTAAACATTTTATTGTCTCTCACTTTTCCATGTGAGACATTCAGAACTCAATAAAATCGGAATAAAAACTGGAATCATTTTTTTGTCACATATTGGATGACAAAATTTGAGGACTTAAAAGATATTTACTTCACAAACTCTATGTTACAAATGATGATGAGGCCATCAAAATCCAAAGCATACCAATATCCAAATCATCTTATGATTAATTGTGATGGCCTCTTCATCTCAAATAAGATGATAATGTTAATTCTAGAAGATTCAAGTTTAATTAATTTTGATATATATAAAAATAATTTAATTGATTTTTTTAGAAGAATTCAACAATTCATTGAATTGAATTGAATCGATGATGGTGAAATTATTTTTAATGGTATATGGTTTAGGGTATATGTTTAAGAGTTTAAGGGTTTAAGGTTTAATAGTTTAGGGTTTTAGGTTGAGGGTTAAGGGTTAAATTATTTTTTTATAAAAAATAGGGTCAAATTGAAATAATATTTAAATAATGAGGGTTCAATAGAAATACAGAAATAGGTGAGGTACTAAATATATAGTTTACCCTTATTAAAAATAAAATTTTAATATATATAAAAAATAATTTAATTGAATTTTTAAAAAAAATTATTAATTGTATGATGAGTCCTTGAAATTTTAAATCTTTATTAATTAATTTAATAGTGTTTAGCGGTGTTCATCATTAGAGATTTTCAGCGGTGTTCGTCGCACATTATAGAATTTTCATATCTGCTACTTCCTATATATCTACACACATAGATTTAAAAAAAAACAGTTTGATAAAATAATAAAGTTTTTTTTCCTTTATTCCCATATTTTTGTTGTTATTCTTATTTTTTTAAAAATAGAATCGAAACTACAAAGAATCAAGCATTTCACATGATTAATATTTAATAAAATGATTATAAATGTGTGTGGGTGTAAGCTAAGAATCGGATCTCAAGTGGGAATGTTTGTGCCGAATAGAGTAGTCGTTTAGCGTCGCAATCTCGAAACATTGCGTCTCAGGCTACAACATTTGTCCCACATGGTCGACACAAATGTGCCATTACAGAATATCCATACCAGAATTACAGCACAAGATTCTTGTCTCATGTCTTATTTGTCAACTATCAATTACCACCTTATAACATCCAGCCGACTCTAATTCATTTTTTTCTTAATTTGTCATTGAATTGAAAGTAAGGGTAAATAAAACTCGATTCGATTTAAAAAAATATTTTTAAAAATTTTGAGTTAATAAAGTCGAGTAATTTGATTCTTATTTTTAAATTTTTTGTTTAGATTCGAGTTGGAGTAGATTTTGAATTTGCAAAGTCTAAATAATTGAAAAATCAAAATTAAAAACGGTGTTATTTTGGCCTTTAGGTAATTAATTTGGTTTGTTTTGCGATTTGGTCCATAATATCCTTATTTCTTTAATTTTTCATTCGTTTTAATTCTATTTTTAGGGGTGTAAATGAAACAAGCTTAAATGGGCATGGTGTTCATGCTCGTTTAAATTTTTAATATTGTGTTCATTTGTTTATTTTCAAAGGTGTTTGTGCTCGTTTGTTTAGCGTTTTCAAAAATGTTCATGTAACATTCACAAACATGTTTTGTTTATATGCTCACCAAAATGGTGAAATTACACCACTAATCTTTAAGCTCTTTAGGTTTCACAGCTTGAACTCCAAAGTTGACCTTGTGTTAAATTTAGTTCATACCTTCACCAATATTTAAAATTTAAAAAGAAATAAAAGGAAAAGGAGACCAGATAAACGAGCTTTTTTGTGAACATAAACGAACCGGACACACTTTTGTTCGTGTTCATTCGCTTATTAAACGAACATAAAATAATTTGTTAATACACGTTTATTTAGCTTAATAAATTAACATTATACGGACGGTTCACGAACAATTCATCGAACGCTCTATTTGTTTACATCTCTAGCCACTATAGAACACCTGTGTAGATTCGGTTCATCGTTTTTACAATAAATCTACTATTTTTTAGAATTTAGTCCCTAAACTTGCATGATTTCCTTATTTTTTTTTTCAATTTCTATTTCATTTTAAGTATATTTTAAAAATTATGTTCCTCCATCATTGTCGATCTTTTCTGAATATACTAAGTGTTTATTGTGGAAACATTAAAGAGTGAATAGTCTAGTTCGCTAAGTACGAGGGAGGGAGTGCCTACTGTCTACAATATTGCGAGGTTGTGATTAAATTTAAAACATTGTTTGTATCGGTTGATTGATAGGGGTTGTTCAAGTCTGGGGCGGATGCAAAAATCTGAATTTAGTGGTATACTGACCACTGGTTAATCCATATGCCTTGTTATACTTATGAGTTATGACATAGCTCACAAATATAAGAGTATTCATTAAATTATTTAAAAAAAAAACTTACAAAAAAATCGTATAAAATAATAAATGTATTAATCTGAAGTGAATTATCAGTAATATTTTGCATGAATTTTGAACTTGAAGCAAAGGAATTCTAGAAGTGTAAACATCAGTCAAAAGAAGAAAGATAAAATGTGGAGAAAAAGAACAACATTAGGGTAATTACATGCTTTCATCAACAAATGTAGAATTTTTATTTGGTATTTCCATTGAATCGACTCCACCAAGTATTTTGAAGGAATTGAGTCGTAGCAACAAAACGTTGGTTTGGTTCAAATGCGCATGCAAAACTCTCAACTTCCCACTAAATGCCAAAAAGTCACCCTAATTATACCTTTCAATTTGCTTTCTTCTATTCATAATCATAGTCATAAGCACTCACTTTGGTTGTTTACTTGTTTTTGCCATTTATTTTTAATATATTAGCAACTTAGCATCATTGGCCACTGCTTTTGGACTATGAGTTTGATTCCTTGCAAATCATCCGTTTCACATTGGTTTTTTAATCATGGTTAAGACTTATAATTAAGGTGGTCAATATTGTATTAGTGTTATATATCGGTACTAGTATATTTTGGTATATTGTTTTGTATTTTATCTGTATTTTTAAAATAATTTGCGTATATATTATATATGCATGTTGATATATCTCGATAGCATACATGTAAATATGTTTATATAAAAATATTAATTTTACAATTATTGATTAAGTTATTGAATTTAATTATATGCCTCCTTGCTATCTGTCTCCATGATCGCTTGTGAAAATCCAAAACACCAAGCAGTCGCTACCCCCATATGAATTCCTCATAATTCGACTTTCACAACCGAACAAACACTAATAATTTTTTAGAAGTCAAAACGCCAATATGATGTGTGATCTGATCTCTCCCAACTCCCCCACATGTAGCTATCCTAATATTAGGCCTTGCTTGATAGAGAAGAAAGAAAATTGAAAAGACGAAAAATTAAAGTGATAAAAAAAATAGAAGGATAAGAAATATATTTTATCTTTCTATTGGTGTGCTTGGTTGAAAAGATAAAAAATTAGAAGGAAAATAAATTTTTTTCTTCTCTATTATTTGGTACATAGAAAAACTAAGAGGAAAGAAAATTAAGTTTTAAAAACTATAATTTATTTTTTATTTTTATGATTTAGTCCAATATTTTTAATATGATTATTTTTAATCAATTTAGTTTCTAAATTTTTTATTTAATTTAAAATTGACCCCTATTTGTTTCTAATTTTTATAATTTAATCTAATATTTTTAATATAGTTTTATTTTTTTCAATTTAATCCATAAATTTTTTTCTTGGCTTAAGGATGTAAGAAGCCCTTGAACTTTTGGAAAAAAATCAATTAAGCTCCTGAACTTTTTTTGCACCCAATTAAGCCCTTAAACTAAAAAATTAATCAATTAGGCCCTTGAACCAGGAAATTAAGTCAATTAAGACCTTTGCCCAACTGTGACCATTAATCTTGACAGCTTTTTTCTCCAAATATTATCAGCACATGATACAAAACAGTTCTATCATGTTGCATTCACACAAAAAATTCAAAAATTATTTTTTTTATAAATTTTATAAGTTTTTAGAATTTTTAGAACATTTAAAGAATTTTTTAAATAAAATAAAAAATTCTGAAAATGTTAAGTGAAAATACTTTGACAGGGCGCACTGCAACAATGGATCGAAAAAGAATTTAATGGTCAAAGGGCTTAATTGTTTCATTTTCTTGATTCAATGGCTTAATTGGGTGAAAAAGAAGTTCAAGGGCTTCTTATACCATTAGCATTTTTTCTTTAATTCAAAATTGGCCCATATATATTTCTAATTTTTTTTATAATCGAGTACAATATTTTTAATATGGTTGTATTTTTTCAAGTTTAGTTCATAAATTTTTATTTAATCAGAAATTGACACATTTGTTTATTTCTAATTTTAATAATTTATTCTAATAATTTTATAATTTAATCCTGAGAGTTTGACTGTCAATGTAATACCTAATACCCTGTCTAGACGAATCCAGACCGAATATCGAATGTTACAAATGGCCCATTTGTAACCTAAAACAAATTAAAAAAACAAGCATATTTGATTACCTGAAAGTAAACAAACAACATGAAAATTAAGCGGAAACAATTAGCTAAAGTCACCCGAGAAAATGAACCTTTAAAAACTTTAGAAAAATAAACGATTTAACAAAAAAGGCATTTTGGTAATTTACAAATTTTAAATCCAAAAAATATTCAAAACCTGAATACAAGGTTAATATAAGTAGAAACATCGTATACCTCTATTTTGTTATTGAAGTAAATTTAATCGAATCAAGGTTTAAGGACTAAAATGTAAATAAATCATAAGTTAAATTTTAAGTTAAAAACTCAGTTTTAGATCCGTTTTTAGAATCATTAATTCCAATGAGACTTAATGGTAAATTCATTTTAAAATCGAATTTCAAATAGTGTGTTAATTGAAAAAATAGATAATTTTTGAGCCATTTTGAAAATATTCATAAAATACAGAGACCGGTTTTTCAAAAAGTGAAATTAAACCTCTTTTTATGAAATTAATATCATCATTGACATATATATCAAATTTCAAGTTAATTCGAGCTAAAACGAGTCCTTAATTGCTATTATAAACTTAGTGACTGAAACGTAAAGTTTGTAATTATAAGATATTGGAATAAATTATAAAATAAATGTTTTAGATTAAATAAATTTTTTATCAAGTGAACAAAAATATTATTATATTAAAAATATTAAATTTAATAATAAAATTAGAAGCAAATAAGGGTAAATTTTAGATGAAATAAAATTTTTAAGGACTGAACTGAATAAAAATAAAATTATTATAAAATATTGGGTAAAATATAAATAATAATAATAATATGGTGAAAATAAAATTAGAATTTTATTATAAAAGTATGATAGCTTTCGCTTTTCTTTCTTATTTTCTATCCAATTTTAGAGAAAAATTATTTGTATAGGAGTAAGGAAAATTATCTCCCCTCCTATTTTATTTTTTTAAAAGGATGAATCCGCTTTTATTGATATAAAAAAATCATTGATACAATCCTCGTTAAAACATCCCTAAGCCTAATTGGGTTGAATAGAGTGCATCGTATCAATGTTAAGGGAACAACAATTCGAAAACAACCGAGTACAAAAAATGACAAACGTCTACCACACTTACCCCAACATCTCTTAGAACACTAGCAAATTAAATCAGCACTTTGGCATAGATCTACTGCACGCAAGATTTCTTTCTTAGCCAAATTGTTCGCTGCGGCGTTACTCTTCCTTTGTTCTCTTCCCCCAATCGACCACATCGGCAATAATGTGACTTGAAGGAAACTGGGCAATAATGTGGTCTCTTCCCCCAATCGACCACATCGTGCTATCAATTTAAACTTGATGGCCCAAAGGGAAGCTTTAAAGAGTTGGCGTGCTTCCTTTAC
This sequence comes from Hibiscus tridactylites, assembly GCA_958450335.1. Classification (NCBI taxonomy): domain Eukaryota; kingdom Viridiplantae; phylum Streptophyta; class Magnoliopsida; order Malvales; family Malvaceae; genus Hibiscus; species Hibiscus tridactylites. The sequence continues at coordinate 93,291,259 of OY288270.1, read as the reverse complement.
TGCTAAAATTTCAGCAGTGGTTACATCAACACCAAGTGATTTAGAGAAACAAATGAGACATCTCGATCGGTCATCTCGCAAGCAGCCGCCGATACCTGTTTTACCAAAACTAACGTTTACTGTCCCGTTAGTGTTGAATTTAAAACTACCTGAGAAATTTCTTCTTGTATTTTCTTTCCTTTCAAACAACCCTTTAAATTCATTTTCTTTCAAATTTTTTCATCTCTCTTTCCTTCTTTCTACTTTTCCATCCAACTAAACAAAGCCTTATGGTTAAAGCCTAAAGGAACCATCTGTGCGTGTTGATCTTGATCCATTGCATAGGAGGTTACTGCCAAATACGGGGAATCCCATCCCCGCATTTGCACAAGACCACGTGCATTTCGGACAGTCGCATTTGCTCTCGCAAGTCGCAACTTCATTTGTTTTTGGTAAATCTAGAGAGAATATTTGATCTTTTATAGTTTTTAATATTTCTATGATTTTTTTTTTAATTTTTATGGTTATGATAATTTTATATAAATTTTAAAAGTTTTAATGATATTATATGATTTTTTTATTTTATATATTTATACAATTCTTTTCAAAACAAATGTTTTTAATATTTTTATTATTCTCATAATTCTTATACGTTCATATTTTATAAAAAAATATTTTATATTTTATATAAGGTAAACAACGGTTTGAGCCAAAATTAGATATTGACCGGTCAAATCAACTAATTTGAATGTTTGGTGAAAAACAAATTGGAATAGCGATTTGGAGTGAAACCTCTAATTTTGAAAAAAAAAAACTCGAGCTTTTTGGAATTAGAGGTTTTGATGTAAGAGTTATAAAGACCCTTTTAGCCTTAACAATTATCAAAAATCTACAAATAACTTAAATTTAATTTTTTTAATTATAAATGTGTATATTTAAATTTAATAATTAATTAAACTGTATTAAAAATAATTATATAAACAATAAATTAATATATAGATCCTTCAAATATGCTCAATAATGTTATATTAAAAAATATTCATTATCTATTAATATTAATAGATACAAAATATTGATAACTAATAAACTATTCAAACAAGTATAGAATATATTCATGTCCTTATATGTCATTTTACTTGTTTAAATAATCAAACAACTATCAGTTAATTTTACCAAATATTTTTATACAATCAGCTAATACAATTCGCTAGTCAAATCAGCTAATGTAATCTGATATCAGCTATCCGCTAATTGTCAAACAGGACCATAATTTTTCTATTTCTTTATAATTTTTGAATGTTTTCATTGTTTACTTGCGTGGTAATTCCATCGTGCGTCATTTTTTATTGATCCATTTATCTAATTAATGATCAACGTTGGTTAATGTAGTGTAGAATTACTAGTTCATATCCTTATTGTAAGCAATGTGTAGTGCTAGATAAAAGACCCATCAGCCAAATAGTCCAAGAACGACCTAAGAGCATGGTCTAATCTATAAAGCCCACCAACCAAATGTTTTTTTTTTAAATCATAAAATTAATTCAAGTATAATGATGATGATTGATAATCGAAATGGAACACAAAAGGTATAATATATTAATATCTGATTCAATCATATAACCTTAATTAGCACAACTTATATGGTGGTAGGTGTAACACCCACAAAAGGTATAAATATAAAAATAGAAATGTGATAAAAGAAGAAACAAAAGAAAGAAGGGAAACATGTTGCCATGGGGTTTTGGCCTATGGTTGGTAAACACAAACCTTAGCCATTTAAGCCAAGGCCTTTTATGATTGTTATCCTCATCGATTTAATTTTTAACCTTTTTTTATGGTATGAACTAATTTTAGTCAAGTCTAACTCCTCACCTGCCCTTTTTGAATATAGAAAAATTCAGAAAGAGATTCTAGAATTCTCTCAGACCATTCTCACAGCCACCATCGTTCGTCCTCTCTGATCTCACTCATCGGGCCATCGTGGACACCACCGCCACCACTAGCGTGTGCGTCGTCCCACCCTGTTCTTTTTGCCACCGGTCACGCGCGCTACTGAGCTGCCCATCGCCGGCGAAAACTCGTTTGAAGGTTTGACCTAACAAACCCATCGTCGCCTCTGATTTCTACGATTTTCGGCCACTTCTATCACGATTTTGGCGCGTCGTTGGGACGATTGTGACCGGCGAAGCAAGACGAGCAAAACCTCTAAGGTTTCGCGTCTGATCGACGCCGCTGAGACTCCTAACGGAGCGTCGTGGATTCCGATGACCCTTTTTTGCTTTTTCGTAAGATTTCGGTATGATTCTGGTAATCATGTAATCACAAATCTGTCCATTTTCAGGTAAAAAGGTAGCGTTTTCGACTCTCCGACGAATTTTCGGTGACCGGTCGACGAAGCTTTTTCAAATGGTAAGTGGATCGGTCTGAACCAGCTAAACCAGTCGACCCATGAACAAGACTCGAACCGTCCCGACCTGAGTTCGACCCGACCCGCCTCTGTCCCATATCCGACCCGACTGAGTCAACTCGGTGAGCCAACTCAGTGAGTCAACTCGCCCGAGTTGACTCAGTGAGTTAACCCGCAGAGTCAACTCAGTTGACCCTCTGTTGACTGCTGGCGTCAGCGTTGACTTTCACCGTTGCCCAAAAGTTAAAATTTTCTGAAAACTCATATTCTATGTTTTTTGACGTCCTGAGTCCGTTTTCGAAGCCCGTTTCGTAAAATTCAAACTCGAAAGCCTCTGAATCTGACCTTGAACTCGGACTTATATATGTAGTTTTTTTTTCAGTTAAGAGCTCTATGAATAAGAACTAAAATGAGATATTATGTGATTGAAGGTACTCATAGCTCATTGAATACGAATTGTTGATGGACGTCGAATTCGAGTTCGAGTGCAATCGAATGGAGTTTCATGAATCGACCGATATAGCTCGGAGTTAAGGTAATGCATTACTACCTCATGTATGCTTTATGCACATGTTGGTATTTGTTAACACATGCATAAAAATGATGATGAGTACTGTTAATTCTGCTCAAGTCAAATCGGATATGAAAATGAGTATGATAATCTAGATAAGATTGCAATGCTCGAATGAGAAGATCAATAAATCAGAAGGATCCGAAGTTTAATAAGTAATTAATAAGGTAGCAAATCTTCAAATCTGATTATTAGTGTCAATTGATTAAATGTGATGATGAGTATTGTTAATTCTGCTCAAGTCAAACCGGATATGAAAATGAGTATGATAATCTAGATAAGATTGCAATGCTCGAATGAGAAGATCAATAAATCAGAAGGATCCGAAGTTTAATAAGTAATTAATAAGGTAGCAAATCTTCAAATCTGATTATTAGTGTCAATTGATTAAGTGTGAAGAATATTTGGTTATGAAATTTCGAAAATACCCTCATGGTATGAGAATGACTAAAATACTCTTGAAATTGGAAGCGATCTAGAAATCTATACTGGATATGGTAAAACAACTCGATTCATCTGAAAACCTTGATCTACTTGGAAAGTTATGGTAACAAGATTTAAACCTTCGAGATTGTAAGGTGTTAGGTTTCCTTGGATTTAGAATGAATCTCCGACTATAGATTCAAGGGAATCTATCCACACCGCTAAATTAAGCAAGTGGCTCGAAATACTGGATTGGTTGAAATGATTAAAAATATTGGAAATACTGATATGGTTAAACTAATCGAAATGATCGTATTGACCAAAAAGGCTGAAGTATTCTCGGACACTGGTTCTGCAAATTATCCAGAACGATGGATAAACATTTGAGTACTTAAATGAATGAAGTGGTTGGAGGTGCTGAAATTCATTGAATGGCTAAAACACCCACGAGTACTTAAATTATTAGAATACTATATATTGTTCAATTGACAGGAATAATGGATATCTCGAGCTTCAAAATGACTGAAATACCCCTTGTCTTGGAATAAATAAATTGTCTCTGATAAAATTTTGGAAATGCTAATAAAGCTAAAAATGACTAAAATGCCTTTAAGGGTTGAAGCTTGACCCACGTACGTCAATCTCTCCTAATGTAATATAAAGTTTAGAATTTTTTCCGCACAGAATATAAGTTTGACTACTCCGTGGCAAGTCTTGTGGTGAAATATGAAAGCAACCGCTTAGATATATAATACAACTAGATGCATTAGAAGGGTTGGTTATTACTGCAAGGTTGAGATATGTTAATTCGAATGGTTTGGAGGCCCAAAAAACTTCTGGAAATCTTAAGTTTTTTATATCGTTATTTTATCATTATTGGACTAAATTACAAAATCACCCCTAATAGTTAAATGACAAAAAAATGCCCTCGTTGGTTAAAGTAATCAAATAGCCTTGAATGTATCTGATATCGTGAAAGATCTTGATGTATCAACTCTTGAATATCTGGTTTGAACCGTTAATACGAATCCCCTTTTTAATAGGGACCTCGTTTTTGAAATTTGTTTAAATTGCCAAAAGTTCAATGTGTCTCATCTCGTACATATCAAGTATCCCTGAGAAATAAAATTGATCTATTTAGTGTGTTCCGCGTGTGCTATATTCTATTAAATGAATTGTATAATGATTACATATTAGTAAACAATCTAACGATTTAATCATGAACAATGGTATGTTTGATGAATGTTCAATTGTTATTGAGATTGCATCACTATGTTAGAAAATGAGATGGAATGATGAATTGGATATATGATGACATTCTCTGTCTACCTGATGTATATCTACTCAATATGTATACTTGGTATGTGATTGCTTGATCTGTGCTGGTATTGCCTAGTAGTCTGATGAATTTGATAGTACAATCTATTTGCATGATGAATGATGAAAATGTCTGCTCTGCTCAATGGTATGCCCATTTATCTTTCAAAAGCATGAATCTTCCGTTCTGATACTCTGAATAGAATATGTTTGTCACATGTATTATGTTACTCATGTCTGGAATCTGAACAACGATTACTATATAGGGTATAATGTTGGGTTATGTTATGAAGTTTCTACAGGTGTAGCCCTGATCCAGCTGGTAAATCCTTATTGACTCAAGGTCTCCCCTGGGTAGGTTCCGATGCTTTAGCACGGGTAAATCCTTATGGACCTAAGCCAGCCCTTTAGGTGGCACCTATGCCCATCGGGCCTAAGGTAAGTCCTTATGGATGCAGTTTTGGGGGACTGCATATTGGTGTAAGGTTGGAGAGTAGTTACTAGTAAACCCTTGTATGTACTTGAACATTTGCATTGAATTGTTATGTGATTTTATGTTATGGCTGGTATGTATTTATGCATGTTTGATTTGCACTTAATGGAACACACTAGACACTAAACTTTTTGTTTCCATCTACGTAATTTATCAGCTTGTATAATTTTCGTTTGTTACTCGATGTTTGAATAAAGAACAAGTGCCATTATTCTCAAGTATAACGTTACCCCGAAATAACGAAAAGGAAATGAAAATTGTTACTACTTGGAACTTCATGAAAATATTATGCCTACCATATATCTGCATGAGCTTTAGCATCTTTTGGTTGTTTTGTATTACTGAGCTTTTCCCAAGCTCATGTTGTTTTTACCATCTCAGTGCAAAAGATCAGACATGTTGCAACTATCAACGCCGGTATGGGAGTTTCTTCGGCTTGCTCGTGGAGTATGGTATTTGTGTAACTAGGGGGCATGTGTGCCATGTCTTGTGTTATATATGAGTCTGAAACTTGTTTTCGCAACATGTATCATGGTTTTGTTTTATTGTCTGAATGATTTTTGAAATTCTGTTTTAACTCAATTTGATCTATGAGTTTAACGGTTTAGCAATTTGTTATTTGAAATTTTAATGTGAGTCGCTTCTGTGACCCTAATGTGACTTTTTAAGATCCGTTGTAATGCATAGGCGGGTCTAGGGATTATACAGTAGGGCAACTTGAGCCTTTCATGTCCAACTTCAACATTCTAGGACAACTAGCAAGTGTGGAATTATTTACTTAATTTAACTAAAATTTTCTATACATAAACAATTACAGGCAAGAACCTCTTCATATCTCAGTTAAGTTTCTTATTTTGTTCAGCCATAGAAAACCAATCCTTTGCTGTCATGCATTATAATTTTATTGTATTATTGTTAAAATATTAAATAAATATTGTTTTGTAGAAAATAATTGGCTGGAAATCCAGCTTTTAACTCCGACCGAACTGGGATCACAGTTGTACCCAACATTGCTTCAAAAGCTTCGTATCCCATCCCCCTCCAATCTCATCTCATAGATTCTAACATTAATAATTGTTTTGTCTGTAATTTTGTATGGTTTTGACTGTCTTCGTAATTCTCTGCACAGTAATTTTTCCCGATCAGCTTCAGGTTAATACCGGCAGCCAGGAGATGGCATTGAAGATGGGGAAAAAGGTGCAACCAAAGTCCTTAATGAGCGGCAACCATAACGCCCAACACCACCACCGCCGCCAGTTGCTTCCACGCCCCCGTGTCCATCATTGTAATAAATCACCTACATTGGAAACTAAATATTTCTCCGTCATTTCTTGCATAAGAAAGTCCATCCAAAAATGCCACCGTCGCCTGCTCGAGTTTTTCTCCAAACTGGAAGGTGCAAGGCGCCGAGGGCAAGGCTTCGTTACCCTTCAAAGGGAACAACCCCGCAGCGGTGACTCCGAAAATAGTTACAGCCCTAGACTGCAACTCGAATGCGAGGCCGATTCCGACTTAACATCAGTTCTTGCATTAAGAAAAGACAATAACCGGTTGCCTCCATTAGCTTCCGACAAATCAAAGACCATTGTTCTCGATTTGGACGAGACCCTGGTTCATGCAACTCCAGACCCACCACCAAAAAAGTACGATTTCATGATTAAACCAAGCATTTACGGTCTGGGAATGAACTTCTACATATTGAAACGGCCCGGGGTGGATGAATTCTTGGAAGCAATCAGTAAAAAATACGAGGTGGTGGTGTTCACCGCCGGGATCGAGCCATACGCGTCATTGTTGCTCGATGTTTTGGACCCCAAGGGCCTGATATCTCACCGTTTATACAGAGATTCATGCAAGCAAATAGGTAAAGGAAGATTCATTAAGGACTTGTCAACGCTAGGGAGAGATCTTGAAAAAGTAGTGATTGTTGATGATAACCCTAAATCATATTCTCTGCAACCTGCAAACGGGATCCCCATAAAACGATTTGAAGATAACATGAAAGACAGGGAACTGGAGAAATTGACCGTGTTTTTCGAAAAGTATTGCGATGGTTTTAAGGACATGAGAGATGCAGTTAAGCAGTGTTGGGGTGGTGCAATTGCAACCTCGGAGTGTACTACAGGCAACCCTAATCGACATCATTCAAGTTCATCGAAAACATCACAATAATGCGTCTTCTTTTTGGATGTTTTGTTTTTTCCTTTCCAAACTTTGCAGGAAAATATTGCAGATATTTTTTCACTCTGTAATAATCAGAAACTGTAAAGAAAAACGCCGTGTGCACACTTTTTCCCCAGTTTTTAATGATGAAATGAGATGGGTTCTTTTTTGTTTAATCTTCGAAAGCCGGCCTGTGCAATTCACTACTAACGTGAGCAATGTCGAATAATATTATTGCTTCAAGTTTGTACGTCTAGCCTCACTTCCTACATATTTTTCTAATATAGGAGATGGAAGAATTTTCTTATAAAGAAAATTATAGTTGAATGCAATGATACGATATTGAACTTTTAGGGGAAAGAATTCAAACTCAAACTTCAATGCGTTACCATAATCTTAAAAAAATAATAATAACAAAACAAACATGAAAGATACTAATCGAAAAAAGTATATTTATGTAGAAAAGAAACATCGAAAGTTTTGAGGTGGGATAAAGGTTTCCCCGAAGCCTTTATAAACTTTGAAATCGCAACGGCATGTAAGGAATGATCCTTATAAAAGTAATATCTTACTATTTCAAGTAATGTACTTTTTTTTTTGATAAAATATTTCAAGTAATGTACTATTTTATTATATCGGATTTTTAGAGTGTGTTTGAAAAATTATCATGTAATTGAACTGGATGTAATTGTGTGGAGTTACGTAGGTGTGTCGTGTTTGAACAACCAACGTAATTTGTAGGTCTTATGGATTAGACATAATTTAAAAAATTAATTACACTCCCATTATTAAAGAAAGGGTGAGAAGTGGTTTAATTACACTTACAATTACATTCTTTAATTTTTAATATTATCTTAAAATTTAAACTAGTGAAAATATATAATTATAATTTCTACTACCAAACATAACACAAGAATTAAGATATAATCACATTATGTTAGTTAGAAATATCTAGAGAGTTAAAATCCCTTATAATTACACTCTCATGTAAGTAATTGCATAAATGATTAGTGATATCTTTTATTTATTTGTAAAGATTAATGGTCAAATTGATAATAAAAAATTGTAAATATAGAAAATTAAAAAAAATATTATACTTTTTTTTGACAAAAAATATTATATTTTTTAAATAAAATAGAAATAATATACAAAATTAGCGGTTAATGGTAAAATAGAAAAGAAGTGGGGCAAGAGATCAAAATTTTTAAATAAAATTGTGTAAGAACACTCAAATTCATATAAATAAAATATAAAAACATAAATTTTAAATTTCAAAATCATAGGACACGTTTAAACCAAAAATAAATAATATTACAATAAAACAAAACTGAGCTGTTGCTCAACTATTAATAATCCCAGCTTCGACTCCGAACCTATCTTCATGACCGTTACTCCAAGCCAAGATTTTAAAACATAACAGACTACAAAAGCCGAGCCTCCTCTTTCCCCAAAACCAAATCCACGTTAAAGGAAACCTGAGTCCCCTGTTTTAAAATCTACCAACTTTTTCTTCTTTTCTTCTTTTAGTTCTCTGGTTGATAACAATCCAGAGATCTGGAGAAATGGTTTCCAAGATTATTAAGAGAACTCCGCCGCGATCCATCAAGCGCCACCGCAGAAAGACTTCTCCGACGAAGAAGAATGCTTCATCCACCGTCATTGCCTCCCTCAACAAGTCCCTCAAGACATGCCATCGCCGCCTCGTCAAGCTTTTCTCGAAGTTAGCCCGCATAGCAACTCCTTCGACTACCCAACGCCGCCTCCAGGGGTTTAAAATCCTCAAACAAGACCATGGACTCGGGAAAAACTCCATCGTTCCTCGTACTCTTGTATTCGACCGCTGCTTGCTTCCGCCGTCGACCTCGGAGACGAAAAGAACCATCGTTCTTGATCTGGACGAGACCCTGGTGCATTCGAGCTCCGACCCGCCTCCCAAAACGTATGATTTCGTAGTGAGGCCGAGTATGGAAGGTCAAATCATGGATTTTTACGTGTTGAAACGTCCCGGTGTGGATTCATTCTTGGAAGAGATCAGCAAGAAACACGAGGTGGTGGTGTTCACGGCGGGGATCGAGCAATATGCTTCGCTTGTTCTGGATAAGCTGGATCCGAAGGGGCTGATATCGCACCGGCTTTATCGGGATTCGTGCAAGGAAATGGAAGGTAAATTGGTTAAGGACTTGTCGGAAATGGGGAGGGATTTGGGGAAAGTGGTGATAGTTGATGATAACCCAAATGCTTACTCTTTGCAACCTGAGAATGCTGTCCCAATACGACCGTTTGTCGAGGACAGTGAGGATAGGGAGTTGGAGAAGTTGGTGAAATTCTTCGACTGCTGTGAACGCTTCGACGATATGAGACTGGCTGTCCAGCAGTATTTTAGCGGTAGCGGTGGCTGTAGCGGTGGATTTATTTAAGTTTTTGAGTTACTCCTATATTGTTCTCTGATTTGACTTGTGAACAATAAATTTTGTTCATTTAAGAAAAATCAAAGGTAAGATAATTGATTTTGTAGATCAACATCTAGTCCTTGATTCAGACATTTTCATTTAAGGCAATCTTATTCATAATTATGGCCTGCTCAAAAATTAATTCAATAAAAAAATTAATTCATCGTAGCAAAAATGCTATCCCAAGAACATTGATTAAAATTTTAGATAAATTACACATGCGCTTATTGAATTATGAGGTCGATTTTATTTTGACCACCTCCCAACGTTTCACATTTTAATCATTTTAGTTATATTTTTTGTCATTACAACCACCTAACGTTTCATTTTTTATTCAAATTTTATCCTTGTTGGATTAAAATTGTTAGTCAACTAACAGTCAACGCCTCGTGACATGTTTGCAGCGCATGGGAAGATGGCGTGGTATTGCCATGTGGCATTTTCGCTGACGTGACATTTTTAAAAAATTAAAAATTATTTATTTTAAAAAAAATAAATATTTTTAACCAATCGTCACATCAACAAAGTGCCACGTGACAGTGTCAGGTCATCTCCCCATGTTCTGCAGACATATCACGTCAATCTCAGGTGTTGACTGTTAGTTGACTAACAGTTTTCATCCAACAAAGGTAAAACTTGAACGAAAAATGAAACGTTAGGTGGTTGTTTGCACTAAAAAATGATATAACTAAAATGACTAAAAGGTGAAACGTTGTGGGTTATTTTTGACCTTTTACCCCTAAATTAATAACTCATCAATCATATCATTAAATTTTTGAAGTATTCATAATTTGACCACCAACTGTTAAGATTTAATGGATAATGTGACGTGGTAGTGAATAATTTTTTTTACAATTAGACATTTAGTCCTTGTTGGATATTAAAGAGAAAAGGATATGATTGACGAAAAATAAAGAGAAAAGGATGGCCTTGTTGGGTTTTAAACCTACGACTTCTAAGGGAAATCTCCAATACAGTATAACTGCACCAACCAGTCCTTAATGATATGAATGTTAAGGGAAAAAAATAAAAATAATTGAAAGTAGACTCAAATCTGTATCACTTGAGATGTATAAAAACACGCAAATTACCGAATCAGTTCAAATAATTAAATTACTAATAAAAAAAAATTTAAAATATATTTAATACATAGTTAAAGCAAGATTTAAAATAAAAATAAATTAATAATTTTTTTATTTTTAAATTGTGACCATTCAATTATGTAACTCGTCAATCAGACCATTGAATTTTTAAAGCGCTCATATTTTGACCACCAGTCGTTAAAATCTAATGGATAATGTGATGTGGCAATTAAAATTTTCTATAATTACACATTTGATCCATGATAGTTACTTATATGTCAATTTGGTCTTAATTTTAATTTAATTTAAGGGAAAACTACACCACTGACCACCAAATAAATTGGGGATACCTATTTAGACCACCAAACTATAGAAATCGTCAATCAGACCACCAAACTTATAAAATCAACCTATTTTAACCACCACCGTTAAAAAGTTAACGCATGGGTGAAGGAAGTGCCACGTGGCAGTTAATAGGATATTTTTAAAATTATATGTTTAGTCCATGTTATTTACTTATTAAATCAATTTGATCTTAATTTTATTTTAATTAAATAAAATTAATCAACCAATCAAATGATGACACATGTTATCTGTAACACCCGTGTTTTGGGCCCAGGAGTTAACCGGGTTTAGAGTCTGAGTCAATAAAATTTAATTAAATTAATTCAACCTAAATAGTGACCTAATTGAGCTTTAATAAAGAGGGAGGGACCTATTTTGCGATTTGACCAAAAACTTTCAAAAGCAAGACCACTTTATTGAAAAAGTTGTCTTCCTCTCTTTCCCCTCTCCCATTTTCACTGGAAACCCTCCCCACCATCTTTAAGCTTCTTCAAATTTTGGGTTACTATTCCATTCGATTCCAACCTCGTTTTAAGGTGTTTTTCAAAGGTAAATATGTTTTCTTAACCTCCTCTTTGTCCTCTACCTATCTATGGTCTTAGATTTGAAAGTTATGGGATTTTGAAAATTAGGGTTTATATTAAAGTTTGGATTTTTAAAGGGGTTTTCCAATTTGTTTTAATAAATTGAGTTGGGGCTTTAGTTAATCATATTAAAAGGTGTAACATATATCAATTTGGTTGAATTTTGGTAAAAATTCGAAATGGGTTTTTGAGGCAATTTTTAAGGTGTCAAAAAGTTAATTTTTGGTGGGTTTTAGGGTGTAATTAGAGGGCTGATGGTATATGTATGCTAAGGGGATGATTTGAGACCATTTAGATGTCATTTGAGTGTTTAAAAACATGATTTTCTGCTGGGTAAAATATGAGTACGAAAATGGAGTTTTGGAGGGTTTTGGGTGAATTTTGGGGGTTGTTTTAGGTGGGAATTGATAGCCCAATGGTAGTACTATGGTTAGGGATTGATTTGGGATTATTTGTGGGTGCAATAGATGTTGGAAACATGGTTTTTGGAAGAGGTATTGGGGCTGTCCGAAATTACTAAGTATGGGGATTGGTCATGGCTTGCAACATTGTAAATTGTACTTGAATTGTATTCCGGGTTGATATTTTGATGTTGGGCTGATTTGAGGTTGTTTGAATTATATTGAGGTTGTTTAGAAGCAAGAATTTGGGTCGGCGAAGCATCGAGAAGAAATCCGGAAACTTGGAGGTGATGGTTGCTTGGTATTTGAGCTTGGAGGTAGAGGTGAGTGGTTAATGTTTTTAAATCGATTTTTAAGTGGTTGGTTCAAGCATGTGAACTAGGTTGGGCTTGGTAGACCCACCTAGAGTTAGGATTAGGGTGGTAGCCTAATCCTAAGCTTTAGTTAGAGACCTTGGATGTACTCTTTAATCATTGTTATGCCTCATGATGAGTATGTATAATGTAATACGCATGTATGTGAAAGTATGGCTTAATGTATTGATTTTATATGCATGTTGTTGACAAATAAAATGTGGATATATGATGAGATAATTGTTCGGTTGACATACGTGTGGTGTTGGTTTGTGAAATGAGGTTATGTTGTGGATTGCATGATTTTGGAGAATCATGGTGAGTACGTGCTAGGCACGGAATTTATATTGAAATTGATATTGTAAAAATGTAACACCCGTGTCTTGGGCCTAGGAGGTAGCCGAGTTGTTGTTCGAGTCAAATAAAATCTAATCAAAATAAACCAACTTTGAATAATAACCTATTTGAATCTTAATAAAGAGGGAGGGACCAAAGTTGTGATTTACCCACATTTTAAATAAAGCAAGACAACTTTTATGGAAAAGTTGTCATCTTCCTCCTCACTTCCCCTTTCCCAATTTCAAAACCCTCTCCCCCATTTTCAAACTCTCCTAAAACCCTAGTTACTATTCCATTGACTTTGCTAATCGATTTCAACACCATTTTAAGAGGTAATTATATTTTCTTGACCTCCTCTCCATCCTCTATTTGTATATTGTCTTAAATTTCAAAAATGTGAGTTTTGGGAATTAGGGTTCATATGGAAATTTGGGTTTTTGATGGGGTTTTTCAATTTGTTTTGAGAAATTGTTTTGGGGTTATGTTTAATCATAATGAAATATACAACATATATTTATTTGGTTGATTTTGGAGGAATTTTCGTAGTGGGTCCTTAGGGCAAATTTTAAAGTATGAAAAATTGGGTTTTTGAGAGGTTTAGTGTTGGAATTGAAGGGCTGATGGTCTACCTATGTTAGGAGGGTGATTTGGGATGTTTTGGAAGTCATTTGGGTGCTTGGAAATGGGTATTTCAGCCAATGGTTGTTGGAGTCCGAAAATTGGGTTTTTGAGATGTTATGTGGTTTGGGAATTTGAGGAAATTGGGCTGTGATTTGCAAAGTAGATTGATGGTTGAATTAGCATTGGATTAAGAAGTAATGTGTGTGTTTTGTTTGACTAGAAGCAAGAGGAAACGTGGAAGAGGCTTTGGGACCGAATCCGGGAAGTTGAAGGTGATTGCTTGCTTGGTCTTGGAGCTTGAAAGCTTAGGTGAGTGGTTAATTGTTTTAAACGGATTTAAATTGGGTGGTTCGGGTATATGGACTAGGTTGGGCTTGGTAGACCCACCTAGAGTTAGGATTAGGGTGGTAGCCTAATCCTAAACTTGATCTAGAGCCATTGGATGAACTCATTATATTGTTGTGTATGTCTCGTACGATGTGTGGTATGAATGCTTATGTGTATTGCATTATACATGTGAAACGAGATTGGACTTATGATGCTTGAGACATGCATGATGATGGGTGTTGATGAGTACGTGCTAAGCATGTATGTGATTGAATGAGTAATGAGAAATGAGTAAACATTGGCACTAGTAAACTTGAATACAAATGATCGATCATTAGGATGTAGTGTGTACACATGAGTCTAAAGTCGCGCGTGGCCTTGGTGGCGTTGAGTCACCTAGGAGGAGTACGGGTTCGCCCGGAATTGTATTTAAATGTAGTCGGTGATGAGTGGAATCCCATCGACGGGGCGTGAGGATGAGTGGAATCCCCTCCGCGAGACCGGTGATGAGTGAAATCCCACCGTGAGGTAATGTGGTTGTTGGATGTAAGTTCCAACATGTCTATCCGCGTATTCGGGTCTTAGCTAGGTGCCAATGTTGTTTGATGTATTATTCATTGAGTTGAGGTTCATGGTTTTATTGGGATACTTGTTGTGATTACATGTATCATGGGTTTTGAGCGTATGAACATGGCTTTAATATTGTCTATTGCTCATGCATTATCTTGTGGACTTTGGTATGACTATGTTTACCTTGGCTAGATCGTGCTCGGACCCTGCAATGTTGAGGTTTGTTTTTAGAGCTTACCCTCACTAAGCATCATTGCTTACGCTCTCTTTGTTCAACATTGCAGATCCTTAGTTCGTGGGTTGCTCGGGCAAGTGGAGGGCCTCCAAGTGTGGTTTTTGGCTTGAGTTCATCAAGTATGGATTTTTAATGTTAGACATGTAATAGTTAGAGCAATGGGACATGTATGGTTTTGTTGGATAGTTGTTGGTTGTTTAGGAGCATGTATAGACTCCCTTATATCTTGCTTTTGCATGGTGGTGTTGCCATGATGAATGTTTACTCATGCCTAAGTTGCTCTCTTGAATGTTAGCCTTATGCCTTAAGAGTTTATATATGTGTTTGAATGATGTTTGAATGAATGTATATTCGTAGGATGTTGCCTTAGTGTTGGACATGTTTATATCTTGTTAAAGCATGTTAGTATGGTTGGCATGCCTTGTATTTAATTGGTTTAGTGTTGTGATGTGTTTTGGCGATGTTTTGGGGCACCTTTGTGCCTTAAAACAGCAATTTCGAGTCTGCAGACAGGGGGCGTTTCGGAACGGTTCCCTCTGTTCCGGAACGGGCCCTTTGCAAATGGCCTACCGTTTCGAAACGGATAAGGGGCGTTTCGGAACATTTTTGCTACTGGAATTTTGAGAAATTGGTGAGATGAAGCCGTTCCGAAACGGGCCTTTGATGTTTCGAAACGGTCAAATCTCGTTGACCACGAGATATTGACCGTCAAGGTCGTTCCGATACGGGTCTCCCCTGTTTCGGAACGGTCACCTTATGGTTGACCCAGGGCCGTTGACCAGGTCAAGGCGTTTCGGAACACCCTAAGGGTGTTCCGAAACGGCCTGCTGTAGAACATTAAAATGAGCTGTTTAGTGCTTGGATGGTCGGTGTATGGTGAAATGTTTGTATTATTCCACTGCTGTGCTCCACATAGGATTAATTCATGTATATAGACAAGATAAAATAAAAAGAAAATTTTAGGGTCGTAGACCGAGGGGAAACCTTAACGGGTTTCGCTTCGGTTTTCCCCGTGTGGCCCACTCGGACCGGTCATCCGACCAGACCGGGACGAGGGGGTTACAAAAAAGTTGTGTAGTTTGATTTATATTGGCACTAGTATGCTTGGGTACAATGATCGATCATTAGGATGAGTGTGCACACAAATCGAGTCAAAACGTACGTGGCCTTGGTGGCGTTAAGGCACCAAGGAGGAGTACGGTGATGTAATATTCCACTGGAAGCTTTTATATATTTCTACGTGATGATTAGTGGAATCCCATCCGTAGGGCATGTGGCGATGAGTGAAATCCCGCACATGCAAGGACTGGTGATGAGTGGAATCCCACCGAGGTAATGTTGTTGTTGGAAATGCGTTCCAACGGGTTATCCACGTATTCGGGTCATAGCTAGGTGCCAATGTAACACCCGCGTCTTAGGCCTAGGAGTTAACCGGGTTTTAGTCGGGCTAAATAAAAAGTTAATTAAGACAACTCAACTTCAGATAGTGACCTAATTAAGTTTAATTTAAAAGAGGAGGACTCATAATGCAATTTGCCCAAACTATTTGAAAAAGGATGAAAACTTTTTCCATTTTGTCATCTTTTCCCCTTTCTTCCCCAAAACCCATGAAAAACCTCCCTCCTCTCTTTCAAAACCTCTCAACTAGCAAAACCCTATTCCATTCATTTTCAACTCCAATCCAAGGGCTTTTTGAAAGGTAAAGTCATTTTCTTAATCTCCTCTTTACCCTCTATTTAACCATTGTCTTAGAATTCAAAAATGTGGGGGTTTGGAAAATTAGGGTTTATGAGGAAAATTGGATTTTAATGGGGTTTTTCAATTTGTCTTAAGAAATTGTGTTGGGGTTTTTGTTAATCATGCTAAAATACACAACATATATGAATTTGATCAAGTTTGGATGAATTTTCGTAGTGGGTCTTTAGGGCCAATTTTAGGGTTTGAAAAATGGGGTTTTTGAGAGGATTTGTATTGGAATTGAAGGGCTGATGGTCTATCTTAGTTAGGAGGGTGATTTGGGATATTTTGGAAGTCATTTGGGTGCTTGGAATTGGGTATTTCAGCCCTTGGTTGTGGGAGTCCGAAAATTGGGTTTTTGAGATGTTATGTGTTTTAGAAATTGTGGAAATTGAGTTGTGTTTTGCAAAGTGGATTGATGGTTGAATTAGCATCGATTTGAGAAGTGATGTATGTGTTTTGTTTGGCTAGAAGCAAGGGGAAACGTGGAAGAAGCTTCGGGATCGAATCCGGGAATTTGAAGGTTATCGCTTGCTAAGTTTTGGAGCTTGGGAGCTTAGGTGAGTGGTTAATTATTTTAAACGGTTTTAAATTGGTTGGTTCGAGTATATGGACTAGGTTGGACTTGGTAGACCCACCTAGAGTTAGGATTAGGGTGGTAGCCTAATCCTAAACTTAATCTAAGCCTTTGGATGAACTCAATTGTATGAATGTATGTGCCTCGTATGCCATGCGATATGAATGTTTATGTATATGGTTTTATACATGTGAGTTGAGGCATGAATTGTATTGCTTAAAGCATGCATGGTGATGGTTTATGATTGTGTCCATGGTGAGTGTGTACTAAGCACGGAAATGATTGAAATGTGTGATGTGGAATGAGTAAAATATTGGCACTAGTATACTTAAATACAAATGATCGATCATTAGGATGTTAGTGTGTACACATGAGTCAAAAGTCGCGCGTGGCCTTGGTGGCGTTGAGTCACCAAGGAGGAGTACGGGTACGCCCGAAAATGGTATTTAAATATAGTCCGTGATGAGTGGAATCCCATCGACGGGGCGTGAGGATGAGTGGAATCCCCTCCGCGAGACCGGTGATGAGTGGAATCCCACCGAGGTAATGTGGTTGTTGGATATGAGTTTCCAACGTGTCTATCCGCGTATTTGAGTCATAACTAGGTGCCAATGTTGATTGACATGAGTATCAATGTGTGGAGATATATGGGTTGTTTGGATGTTTATATGTAATTGCATGTATGGTAGTATTGAGCTCATAATTGTAGCATACATGTGATATATTGCTCATGCATCTATACCTTGTGGACTTTTGGTAAGGGTAAATGGCTTTGGTTGGATCGTACTCGGACCCTGCAATGTTGAGGTTTGTTTTTAGAGCTTACCCTCACTAAGCATCATTGCTTACGCTCTCTTTGTTCAACATTGCAGATCCTTAGTTCGTGGGTTGCTCGGGCAAGGGGAGAGCCTCCAAGTGTGGTTTGGATTGATTTCGCCAAGTATGGATTTTTAAATATTAGACATGTAATGGTTGAGCAATGGGATGTGAAACGTCTTGTGGTTGTTGTCGGTTGATAGGAGCATGTGTAGACTCCTTTATATGTGTGGCTTTTGCATGGTTGTGTTGCCATGGTGTTTGTTAATTATGTCTTTTGCTTGCTTGATATGTTGGACTATGCTTTAAGAGCTTATACTTGTGCTTGAATGATGTTTGATCAATGCATGTATTTGGGATGTGACCTTGGTTTTAGACATGTCTAATTATTGTTGAAGCATGCTAGTATGATTGTTATACCTTAGGATGTTTTGCCTTGAAGTTGCTTGGTAGTTTGTTGGTGTTTTGGGGCATCCTTGTGCCTCAAAACAGCCCAGAGAAATCTACAGACAGGGGGCGTTTCGGAACGGGTCCCCGTGTTCCGAAACGGCCCCTGTGTAAATGGCCTGCCGTTTCGAAACGGATGGGGGTCGTTCCGGAACGTTTTCGCTACTGGAATTTTGAGAAATTGGCGAGATGAAGCTGTTCCGAAACGGGCCTTTGAAGTTCCGAAACGGTCAAATCTCGTTGACCACGAGATATTGACCGTCAAGGTCGTTCCGATACGGGTCACCCCTGTTTCGGAACGGTCACCTTGTGGTTGACCCAGGCCCGTTGACCAGGTCAGGGCGTTTCGGAACACCCTATAGGTGTTTCGAAACGGCCTGCTATAATGAAGAAAAAAAATGGATTGTTTGCTTTTGTTTGGTCGGTAAACGTTTCTTTGGTTGTAATCTTCTGTTGTTGCGCTTTACAAAGGGACTTAATATGCACCTAGATAAGATTAAAGTTAAAAGAAATTTTTGGGTCGTTAACCGAGGGGAAGCCTTAACGGGTTTCGCTTCGGTTTTCCCTGTGTGGCCCACTCGGACCGGTCATCCGACCAGACCGGGACGAGGGGGTTACACTTGTTGGTATCAGAGCCAGGTTACCGAGACCTTGGGCAGGTAAGTGAGGTAAGTTTAATGTTTTTAAGGTGAGACTGCACGGTGTTTGCTTAATCTGCAAGAATGGTTGCTTATGTGACAAGTATGCTGATTGTTTTATTTTAAAGCATGTGTGTGTGAGTCCCATTGCTACTGTTACATTGGAAAATGATTTTTTTTAGTGAGGAAACATACTTGGACACTTGGAAGCCTCGCGTTGCTAACCCAACTTGTGTGTTGTTGTTGTGGTTGTAGTTAATATCTGAGAGAGTAATGTCTAGACCGAGAGGTAGACCAAGGTTGGTTCGTCAGGAACCACGAGTTGTAGCTCCTGTTGAGCCGGTAGTTGGTGCGGGAGCTCATATAGAGGGACCAGGGGCAGCGGGAGTTGGCGCTCCTCCATCACCTTCACCACCACCACCTCCTCCACCGGGAGTTGGGGGCGAGGATGGAGCCGGAGGAAATGGACCTCAAGGTGGCCAAGGTCCAGCTGGAATTGATATGACTCTGCTTGTGCAAGCAATAGCGGGAGCATTCCAGGCCGCAGTTGCGGGAGCCCATGCTGCAGCTCAGCCTAGGGGTGATGATGCTAGCTTACCGTTGGAGAGGCTCCGTAGCTTAGGGGCCGAGGAGTTTAGAGGATCTACTCCGGAGAGGTCGAAGTTATGGTTAGAGAAGACAGTTCGTATTTTGGCTCAGATGGGTTGTGCGGGCGCACGTAAATTGGGTTGTGTGATCTCACTGCTTCAGGGTGATGCCTACACCTGGTGGGTCACCATCACTACCGGGATTCCAGAGGCCGAGATAGATTGGGATTTCTTTGAGTCTGCTTTCCGGAAGAGGTACTTAGGACCGAGGTACCTAGATGAGAAGAAGAGAGAGTTCATGGCTCTCACTCAGGGAGATGCTTCAGTGACTGATTATGAGATCCGCTTTGTTCGCTTGAGTCAGTATGCCCCAGAGTTGGTTCCTACTGAAGTGGAACGCTGCAAACGATTCCGATACGGATTGAATGAAGAGGTTAAGAGGTACACTTTGGCTTCTGACTACTCAGACTTTGATGTGTTGGTCGCGAGGGCCAAGGATTTGGAGCATAGTTTGGGTTCAGCCAAACGAGCTGGTGGTTCTGGTTCTGGAAAGAGGCATAACCACTTTGATGGTAGAGATGCTAAGAGGCACAGAGGTGGCGGACATCAGTTTGATCAGAGACGTGGCGGTAGCCCCCATGGTAGAGGCCATCAGGGCCATAGAGGAGGAGGGCGCTTGCCCGAGTGTGCACAGTGTGGGAGACAACACACTGGAGAGTGCTGGGGTAACTTTCATGCTTGCTGGAACTGTGGTTCGAGGGACCACTTTAGGAGGGACTGTCCACGTCAGGCAGCTCAGGCACCGAACATAGCTCAGGCTCCTGCGAGAGGTAATGATTTTCAGAGAGGCCGTGGGCGCGGTCGTGGCTACTTCCAGCCGAGGGCTGATGCAACTAGGGTAGATGCTCAGAGGAACCTTGCACATGTTGTGGCTGTGCAGCCAGAGGCGGGAGGACCAGCGAGGGCCTATGCTCAGAGAGAGGCCGGGAACGACACCGATGTGATAGCAGGTAATTTTGAGTTACAGTCTATGTCCTTGCTTTCTTTGGTTGATTCGGGTTCTACGCATTCCTACATTTTGAGTAAGCATGCACAGAAGTTAGATATTCCTGTTGAGATCTTAGATGTAGGTATACATGTTACTAGTTCTTTTGGTGAGACAGTTGTGGTTAGACGTATGTATAGGAGGTGTCCACTGAAGATTCAGGGTCATGTGTTCTCAGTTGACATGATGAAACTTCCCTTCTACGGTTTTGATATCATATTGGGTATGGACTGGCTGGTTGAGCATCGGGCTAGTGTGGACTTCGAGACAAAGAGAATTTCCTTGAAGCTTTCTGATGACTACGAGGTAGTGGTAGTGGGCGAGAACGTTAAGTTCTTGTCTAATGTGGTGTCAGCTTTAGAGGCCCATAGGTTGATGGACTCCGGATGTGAGGTTTATTTAGCTTATGTTATGAACCCGGACATGAGTGAAGCTAGGCCGAAAGATATCAGAACAGTGTGTGACTTCCCAGATGTGTTTCCTGAAGAGTTGCCGGGTTTGCCTCCTGACAGAGATGTTGAGTTTGTGATTGAGACAGTTTCCGGATCTAACCCAGTTTCGATAGCTCCGTATCGTATGGCTCCGAAAGAGTTGAAAGAATTGAAGAGTCAGTTGCAAGAATTATTAGACCGTGGTTTCATTAGGCCTAGTAGTTCTCCGTGGGGTGCTCCAGTGTTGTTTGTGAAAAAGAAAGATGGTAGCATGCGCATGTGTATTGACTATAGACAGCTGAATCAGTTGACTGTGAAGAACAAGTATCCGTTGCCGCGTATAGATGATTTGTTTGATCAGTTGAGGGGTGCTTCAGTGTTCTCGAAGATAGATTTGAGATCCGGGTACTATCAGTTGAAAGTGAAAGAGTGTGATGTTCCGAAGACAGCATTTAGGACTAGATATGGTCACTATGAGTTTCTTGTGATGCCATTTGGGCTCACGAATGCACCAGCAGCATTCATGGACATGATGAACAGAATTTTTAGAGACTATTTAGACCGATTTGTGGTTGTCTTCATTGATGATATACTTATGTACTCGAAGACAGAAGAAGAGCATGACGAGCACTTGAGATTTGTTTTACAGAGGTTGTTGAGCAATCAGTTGTATGCAAAGCTTAGCAAGTGTGAATTCTGGATTAGAGAAGTTGTATTTCTTGGCCATGTCGTTTCGGCCGAAGGCATCCGAGTCGATCCATCGAAGATTGAGGCTATTGTTGAGTGGAAACAACCTAAGTCCGTGACCGAGATTAGGAGTTTCCTAGGACTAGCTGGTTACTATAGGAGATTTGTGGATGGCTTCTCTAGAGTAGCTGCTCCCTTGACTAAGTTGTTGCAAAAGGGAGTCAAGTTTGAATGGTCAGATGCAAGACAAAAGGCCTTTGAGAAATTGAAAGAAGCTTTGACAAATGCCCCAGTGTTAGTGCAGCCTGTATCAGGTAAGGAATTTGTGATTTACAGTGATGCTTCCTACGTAGGCTTATGATGTGTTTTGATGCAAGATAGGAGAGTTGTTGCTTATGCTTCTAGACAGTTGAAGATTCATGAGAAGAATTATCCTACCCATGACATAGAGCTTGCCGCAGTGGTATTTGCATTGAAGATTTGGCGTCACTATTTGTATGGTGAGAAGTGTATAGTTTACACCGATCACAAGAGCTTGAAGTACTTGATGACACAGAAAGAGTTAAACTTGAGACAGAGAAGATGGCTAGAGTTGCTAAAGGACTATGATTTGACCATTGAGTATCATCCGGGTAAAGCAAACGTAGTAGCCGATGCTTTGAGTAGAAAAGTGGTCGTTGAGCTGAGAGCTATGTTTGCTAGATTGAGTGTGTCAGATGATGGTGGTTTGATCACCGAGTTGCAAGTGAAGCCTTCTTTGATTCAGTTGATTAGAGAGAAGCAGTTGCAAGATGCGAGCCTAGTTCCTCATGTTCACGACATAGCCGAAGGAAGACCAACTGAGTATAGTTTCAGTGGTGAGAGTTTGTTGTGCTTTAGAGATAGAATTGTGGTACCGGAAGATGTTGAGCTGAGACGTCAGATTTTGAGTGAAGCGCATTCGAGTCCCTTTTCTATGCATCCGGGTAGTACCAAGATGTACCGAGATTTGAAGAATGATTACTTCTGGGTTGGGTTGAAGAGAGATGTAGCCGAGTATGTGAGCCGCTGCATGGTTTGTCAGAGAGTGAAGGCAGAACACCAGGTTCCTTCAGGTTTACTACAGCCTTTGAAGATTCCGGAATGGAAATGGGAGAGAATCACCATGGATTTTGTATCGGGGTTGCCTTTGTCTCCTTCGAAGAAGAATTCAGTTTGGGTGATTGTTGATAGGTTCACTAAGTGTGCTCACTTTTTAGCAGTAAACACTACGGATTCCTTAGACAGGTTGGCAAACTTGTACATTCGTGAGATTGTGAGACTTCATGGAGTTCCGAAGTCTATAGTTTCAGATAGGGATCCTAGATTTACTTCGAGGTTCTGGAGTTGTTTACATAGTGCTTTGGGCAGTCGTCTGCATTTCAGCACATCTTATCATCCGCAGTCCGATGGGCAGTCAGAGCGAGTGATACAGATTCTAGAGGATATGCTTCGTTGTTGTGTAATTGACTTTCAGGGTTCTTGGGAGAAGCACCTACCGTTGGTTGAGTTTGCTTACAACAACAGTTATCAGTCTAGTATCCAGATGGCACCTTATGAGGCCTTATATGGTAGACGGTGTAGGACTCCGATTTGTTGGGCTGAGACAGGTCAGAGATTGTTACCTATGCCAGATTTGCTTAAAGGAACCACGGAGAAAGTGAAGTTGATTTGCGACCGTTTGAGAGCAGCTTCCGATCGGTAGAAGTCTTATGCAGATCTGAAAAGGAAGGAGATTGAGTACTCAGTTGGTGAGAAAGTATTTTTGAAAGTATCTCCGTGGAAGAAGGTGATGAGATTTGGCCGTAAGGGCAAGTTGAGTCCGAGGTTCATTGGTCCGTATGAGATAGTTGAGCGGATTGGGCCTGTAGCTTATCGGTTGAGGTTACCATCTGAGTTAGAAAAGATCCATGATGTCTTTCATGTATCTATGCTTAGGAGATATAGATCGGATCCTTCGCATGTGATGCCCGTTGAGGAGATAGAGTTGAATCCGGATTTGTCTTATAATGAAGAGCCCGTAGAGATACTTGCCTCTGATAGCAAAGTGTTGCGTGGCAAGACCATAGAGTTGGTCAAGGTGTTGTGGAGACATAGAGGTGTGGAAGAGGCCACGTGGGAGAGGAAAGCGGATATGGTTGAGCAGTTTCCGTATTTGTTCCCACCAGGTAATTTCGGGGACGAAATTCCTTAAGTGGGGGAGAGTTGTAACACCCGCGTCTTAGGCCTAGGAGTTAACCGGGTTTTAGTCGGGCTAAATAAAAAGTTAATTAAGACAACTCAACTTCAGATAGTGACCTAATTAAGTTTAATTTAAAAGAGGAGGACTCATAATGCAATTTGCCCAAACTATTTGAAAAAGGATGAAAACTTTTTCCATTTTGTCATCTTTTCCCCTTTCTTCCCCAAAACCCATGAAAAACCTCCCTCCTCTCTTTCAAAACCTCTCAACTAGCAAAACCCTATTCCATTCATTTTCAACTCCAATCCAAGGGCTTTTTGAAAGGTAAAGTCATTTTCTTAATCTCCTCTTTACCCTCTATTTAACCATTGTCTTAGAATTCAAAAATGTGGGGGTTTGGAAAATTAGGGTTTATGAGGAAAATTGGATTTTAATGGGGTTTTTCAATTTGTCTTAAGAAATTGTGTTGGGGTTTTTGTTAATCATGCTAAAATACACAACATATATGAATTTGATCAAGTTTGGATGAATTTTCGTAGTGAGTCTTTAGGGCCAATTTTAGGGTTTGAAAAATGGGGTTTTTGAGAGGATTTGTATTGGAATTGAAGGGCTGGTGGTCTATCTTAGTTAGGAGGGTGATTTGGGATATTTTGGAAGTCATTTGGGTGCTTGGAATTGGGTATTTCAGCCCTTGGTTGTGGGAGTCCGAAAATTGAGTTTTTGAGATGTTATGTGTTTTAGAAATTGTGGAAATTGAGTTGTGTTTTGCAAAGTGGATTGATGGTTGAATTAGCATCGATTTGAGAAGTGATGTATGTGTTTTGTTTGGCTAGAAGCAAGGGGAAACGTGGAAGAAGCTTCGGGATCGAATCCGGGAATTTGAAGGTTATCGCTTGCTAAGTTTTGGAGCTTGGGAGCTTAGGTGAGTGGTTAATTGTTTTAAACGGTTTTAAATTGGTTGGTTCGAGTATATGGACTAGGTTGGGCTTGGTAGACCCACCTAGAGTTAGGATTAGGGTGGTAGCCTAATCCTAAACTTAATCTAAGCCTTTGGATGAACTCAATTGTATGAATGTATGTGCCTCGTATGCCATGCGATATGAATGTTTATGTATATGGTTTTATACATGTGAGTTGAGGCATGAATTGTATTGCTTAAAGCATGCATGGTGATGGTTTATGATTGTGTCCATGGTGAGTGCGTGCTAAGCACGGAAATAATTGAAATGTGTGATGTAGAATGAGTAAAATATTGGCACTAGTATACTTAAATACAAATGACCGATCATTAGGATGTTAGTGTGTACACATGAGTCAAAAGTCGCGCGTGGCCTTGGTGGCGTTGAGTCACCAAGGAGGAGTACGGGTACGCCCGGAAATGGTATTTAAATATAGTCGGTGATGAGTGGAATCCCATCGACGGGGCGTGAGGATGAGTGGAATCCCCTCCGCGAGACCGGTGATGAGTGGAATCCCACCGAGGTAATGTGGTTGTTGGATATGAGTTTCCAACGTGTCTATCCGCGTATTTGAGTCATAACTAGGTGCCAATGTTGATTGACATGAGTATCAATGTGTGGAGATATATGGGTTGTTTGGATGTTTATATGTAATTGCATGTATGGTAGTATTGAGCTCATAATTGTAGCATACATGTGATATATTGCTCATGCATCTATACCTTGTGGACTTTTGGTAAGGGTAAATGGCTTTGGTTGGATCGTACTCGGACCCTGCAATGTTGAGGTTTGTTTTTAGAGCTTACCCTCACTAAGCATCATTGCTTACGCTCTCTTTGTTCAACATTGCAGATCCTTAGTTCGTGGGTTGCTCGGGCAAGGGGAGAGCCTCCAAGTGTGGTTTGGATTGATTTCGCCAAGTATGGATTTTTAAATATTAGACATGTAATGGTTGAGCAATGGGATGTGAAACGTCTTGTGGTTGTTGTCGGTTGATAGGAGCATGTGTAGACTCCTTTATATGTGTGGCTTTTGCATGGTTGTGTTGCCATGGTGTTTGTTAATTATGTCTTTTGCTTGCTTGATATGTTGGACTATGCTTTAAGAGCTTATACTTGTGCTTGAATGATGTTTGATCAATGCATGTATTTGGGATGTGACCTTGGTTTTAGACATGTCTAATTATTGTTGAAGCATGCTAGTATGATTGTTATACCTTAGGATCTTTTGCCTTGAAGTTGCTTGGTAGTTTGTTGGTGTTTTGGGGCATCCTTGTGCCTCAAAACAGCCCAGAGAAATCTGCAGACAGGGGGCGTTTCGGAATGGGTCCCCGTGTTCCGAAACGGCCCCTGTGTAAATGGCCTGCCGTTTCGAAACGGATGAGGGTCGTTCCGGAACGTTTTCGCTACTGGAATTTTGAGAAATTTGCGAGATGAAGCCGTTTCGAAACGGGCCTTTGAAGTTCCAAAACGGTCAAATCTCGTTGACCACGAGATATTGACCGTCAAGGTCGTTCCGATACGGGTCACCCCTGTTTCAGAACGGTCACCTTGTTGTTGACCCAGGCCCGTTGACCAGGTCAGGGCGTTTCGGAACACCCTATAGGTGTTTCGAAACGGCCTGCTATAATGAAGAAAAAAAATGGACTGTTTGCTTTTGTTTGGTCGGTAAACGTTTCTTTGGTTGTAATCTTCCGCTGTTGCGCTTCACAAAGGGACTTAATATGCACCTAGATAAGATTAAAGTTAAAAGAAATTTTTGGGTCGTTAACCGAGGGGAAGCCTTAACGGGTTTCGCTTCGGTTTTCCCCGTGTGGCCCACTCGGACCGGTCATCCGACCAGACCGGGACGAGGGGGTTACAGCCAATATGAGGTTGTATGTATATACCAATGTGGGATTATGCTTATGTGCTTATATGACATGAAATGTGATGCCCTTATGAATTGATATATGATGTGGTTAATGCTTTGGACTATGCATCATGGTAAGTTGAGCTTATGGTTGTTGAGCATGGCATAATGTTGACTATATGTTCATGCATCATATTTATTTTGGCTTGGCGGACCGGAGGTAAGACCATGCATCTCATCTTGAAAATAGCTCGTGCTTGGACCCTGCATTGTCGAAGGTTTGTTTTATGAGCTACCCTCACTAAGCTTTTATGCTTACGCTCTTTTTTGTTCGACAATGCAGATAAATAGCTTGTGGGCGGCAAGTGCAAGGAAAGGTCTCCAAGTGTTGCGTTTGGTGAGCTCAATGTATGAATTTTAAGTCATAAAATGTAATAGTTAAGCAATGGGATATGTATTAATGATTTGAGTTTTGATGTATGTCGTTGTTGGCTTGGTTTGTGGATGCCTTGTCTGATTGTAAATATTACTTATGTTACATGCCATGAATGTCTACATGTTTTGGTTGCTAAGACACGAAACCTTAAGTGCTTGAATGTCCATAATGCCTAAATTGCTCTTTAATTAGAATGCTATGTATGAATGCTTTAATCCATGTTTGAATGACACTCTTGGCTTAAATATGTGTGCTTGCATGTTCGAGTATGCTTAGGTGAGTCGATAAATGCAATTAGAGTCGTGTTGGGGTCGTTTAAGTTGAAATTGAGGAATTGCAGTGCAGGGGGTATCGATACCCCTAGTTAGGGTATCGATACTGTCTTGCCCAAATGCCTCAGATTTTGCCTGGGGTATCGATACCCTCCAATGTTACTGGAATTTGGAGTTTTAAATGAGAGTAGAGCGTATCGATACGGGGTTCCCGAGTATCGATACGGGTCTACTCTGTTAACCAAGGAGGGTTGATCGAGAAAGGGGGTATCGGTACCCCTGGTAAGGGTATCGATACGGTCTTCTCGTGGTTGACTTCTTGGGTTGACCTAGAAAGGGGGTATCGATACCCCTGGCAAGGGTATCGATACTGCCTGCCCTGTAAGCTTAAAAATGGACTGTTTATGCATGGCCGGGGTTCGAATGTGTTTTCCTTGTATGTTTTCGCTGTTGTGAATCACTTAGGGTTTAACCATTCTCTAGACAAGATTAAAATAAAAAGAAAAAAATATAGGGTTTCTAACCGAGGGGAAACTTTAACGGGTTTCACTCGATTTTCCCCGTGTGGCCCACTCGGACCGGTCATCCGGCTAGACCGGGGCGAGGGGGTTACATTATCACCCAATTGGATTAATTTAATTTAGTTTTAATTTATTTTGTTTAATATTTAATATATTTTTTCCTCCAATCAGGTGGTGACACGTGTCACCACTTGTCATTAAAGGAAATTTAAAGAAGAAAACATGAGGGCATTATGGCGGTTCGAACCTAGGACCAAGGCCCAAGCTTTTACCATTGAATCAAACTGCTCTTAGTATTATTATTTGCACCTTTTATATACGTATCTTATATTGTAGTAAAAGTTAGGGAAAAAAGAAGAAAACAAGAGGGCATTATGGTGGTTCGAAGCTGGGACCAAGGGGGTTAATCCCAAACTTTTACCATTGAGCCAAATTGCTCTTAGTGAAATTATTTGCATATTTTATATACATATCTTATAGTGCAGTAAAAGTTAGGAAAAAAGAAGTAAAAACGGTTGAAATACCACTTGAACATAGATTACTTGAGATGTGTATAATCACACAAACATCCAATTTAATTTAAATATGAAAACTATTAAATATTCAATTTTAAAAAATAATCGATTTAAAATAAAGAAATTTGATTTAAAATATTTGACTATTTTTCCTTTTTTCATATTTAAATCGAATATTTAAATATGAAAAAGAAAAAAATATTCGAATATTTAAATATGAAAGAGAAAAAATACGAAAAAGAAAAAAATATCCGAATATTTTAAATCAAATTTATTTTTTAGATATTCGATTTAAATATGAATAAAGGAAAAATATTCGAATATTTTAAATCGAATTTCTTTTCTTTTAAATCTAATATTTAATATTTTTCATATTTAAATTAAATCGGATGTTTGTGTGATTATACACATCCCAAGTAATCTATGTTCGAGTCGTATTTCAACCATTTTTACTTCTTTTTTCCCTAACTTTTACTACACTATAAGATATGTATATAAAAGGTGCAAATAATTTCACTAAGAGCAGTTGGCTCAATTGTAAAAGCTTGGGAATTAACCCTTCCCAGGTTCGAACCACCATAATGCCCTCTTGTTTTCTTCTTTTTTTTCCCTAACTTTTACTACACTATAAGATATGTATATAAAATGTGCAAATAATAGCACTAAGATCAGCTTGGGGATTTATCCCCTTGGTCCTAGAATTGAACCACCATAATGCCCTCATGTTTTCTTCTTTAAATATATTAAATATTAAACAAAATAAATTAAAACTAAATTAAATTAATCCAATTGGGTGATGACATGTGTCATCATTTGATTGATTGATTAATTTTATTTGATTAAAATAAAATTAGGATCAAATTGATTTAATTAGTAAATAACAAGGACTAAACATGTAATTTTAAAAATGTCATGTTAACTGCCACGTGGCACTTCTGTCATCCCTCCGTTAACTTTTTAACGGCGGTGGTCAAAATAGGTATCCTCAATTTGTTTAGTGGTCAGTAGTGTAGTTTTCCCTTAATTTAATTTAATTAATCAACCAATCAGATAATGGCACGTGTCACCACCTGATTTGAGGAAAAATAAAGAGAAAAGTAGGGATGACAATTTGATTCGAATTCGATCCGTATCCGAAAGAATTTATTCGATCCATATTCGATTGAAAAAATCTGAATTCGAGGAAAATGTACGAGTCCTAATAGGAGATGGGTTGGATATGGACCATGCCAAGATCCGATCCAAATCCATGTTCGATCCGAATCCGACGCATCTGATCTATATCCGAGTCCGAATCAAAACATTTAGGACTTTTAATTCCTTAAAACAAAATATCATGTATAATATTTATATTAAAACAAAAAGACAACATAAATAAAGTAAAAAAGTTAAACTAAATACATTAAAAGAAACATAACTGCATATATTTTTTAAACGAGGAAATAAATGTATATATTAGGTAATTTGGAATAATGGTAAAAACAAAATTAACTTTATATATATATATATATATATATATATATATATATATATATATATATATATATATATTAAAAGTGATAATAAAAATATAAATGTCCTAAGAATGTAAGTTAAATAATAATAATATTTATTATGATTTATATATATTAACTTTAATATAGTGTAATATATCTATTTATACCATATGCATGTATAAATAAATATGAAAAAATAAATGCAAGATCAAGTATGGAGAAACAAATAAATGTAAATATAAATGGATTACTAAAAATTAAGGAAGTTAGTGAATGAAATAGTAAGTAATGCGCAATCGATAGATAAAGTTATGATATATTATGCTAAAATTATGAATTAAAATAGAAAGTAAATTAAAAGCATAAACAATAAACACAAAAAATTAAATGTAGTCAACGAATAAAGGATAAAAATGAATAAGTGTAGAATTAAATAGCATAAATTAAATGCGTAAGAAATTAAATATACAAAATTATGGACTGATTTGCACTAAAATAAAATTATTAGAGGGCCAAAACACAATATACCCTAAAGATGCTAAAATTCGCAAATCTACCCCTCAAACTTGGGTCAAGATTAGGGATGACAATTTAATCTGAATCCAAAAACTCTGATCTAAATGCGATTGAAACAAATCCGAATCTGATCCGAAAAAATCCGATCCAAAAACAATCTAATTTGAATCCGTTTGAAAAAAATCCAAATCTGAAAAAAAATATTTGAGTCCGATTGTAACAGATTCGGACTTGGATTTTATACAATTCAGTCTAAATTCGATCCATTGTCATCCCTATAGAAAAGGATGGCCTTGTTGGGTTTTAAACCGTTGACCTCCAAGGGAAATCCCCAAGCCTTTACAACTGCACCAACTAGTCCTTAATGATATGAATGTTAGGGAAAAAAGAAATAAAAATTGTTGAGAGGAGACTCAAACCTAGGCCACTTAGGTTGTATAAAAACACAAAAACCACTAAATCAATTCAAATAATTAAATTATTAATGAAATGATTTGAAATATATTTAATGTATAGTTAAAGAAAAATTTAAAATTAAAATAGATTTATGATTTTTTTATTTTTAAACTAAATTAAATCCTATTCTCTAAATTAATTAATAATTTTATTTTTTTTATCAAATATATTAATTTAATAATTATATATATTATATTAAAAATATTAAAACTAAAAATATATATCAATGAGTTTTGAGTATAATTTAATTTTTAAAATTTTAAATATAATTAATATATATAATCATTGAATTATTTTTATATATTTTCATTTCTTAGATTTTAATATAATTGTAGAGATATTGAGAGATTGTTTTGAGAACACCATGTTTGAAAAATATAAATCAAATTTTATAATACATGAGATATTATGTATATATGCTCTTTGTGATCTTTACGTTTATAGTAGATTATTTATTTCTCTCATCAGTAGAAGTATACAGGGCACATTCAATTTCGTTTCTTATACATGTCTTATTTTATGATGACATCATTTTGTTTATTTTTTCACATACAAATTCTTACCATATACAAAATAGGTTTGCTCTCTTTTTCTCTTTTCATTGTTATTTTTTTTAGTTTTTTTTTTTTTTCTTTTATGCTATCTAGTGACCATAATTTTATGTTGGTTGTCAGCTGTTGGTAGTTTATTTTTTTTCTTTATTTATTTTTGTTTTCAATGAGAATTTTTTTTAAATTTCTCTTTTTCGCATATTTTGTGACATGAGTTTTGTCTATTTCGGAATCATTGACCTCTGAGATAGTTTGACGTTGATATAAGTAGCGATCATCACAACGCAATTTCTTAATCAGAAAGGTTGACGGTCTCATATAATTAGATCTCCTTACGTGACAGTTTATCGATATTTTCACATTAGTGAAATAGTCTGCAAGACTAATTTTTTATTTATCATCTCTCCTATCTCACTACTAAGTATCTAGGTGGACAAAGAGATTTGATTGTTGGATTTCTATAGATGGTAAATGATATAGTCTAGGGAAGGTTTTGATTTTTTTTCTACTAACACCAGTTTTTATGTTTTTTTTTTTTTTGAGATTCTTAGTGAACATAATTAACAAATTTCTGTGTTTTGTTGTATCTTTTATTATTTTAATAAAATTTAATTTATTGTTAAAAATATATATACAAATAGGTTTGATTTTCCATATAATTTCGGTATTGTACTTTTAATTAGTTAAAAATACAAATTCACTATCGGAATAAATTGTTTTATAAAATAGGATTATATTAAAACAATATAAAGAATCTAGGGTTTTTTTTTTTTGTTCTTGGCAGCTATCACGTGGTCTGTTTTCATAACCTCCTTTACATATGGTGACAAAATATATAATAGTCATCGTTTAAGGGTTAAAATGGGATTTACAAAATGAAAAAACATGCATACTTGAGGACTAATTTGTGAATTAAGCCTTTCGTATTTATTTTCTGTAGCTTGCTCCCCAGTCACTGAAATGATGGTAGATTTCTTCTTGAAATCTTTGTGTAAGTTTTTTTTATCATTTTTTTTTTGTAAGTTTGCTATGATTGTGGCGATTTTTGTTATTGAATGGGTATGTGGACGGCTTACGAATGGTAAATGGGGAATGGTGGGGAGGTTTAATGGTAATTAAAGGATCATCATATAACATTTCGTAATTGAATAATAATAATAATAATAATAAATTTAAGAAAAACTTTGAAAGCTTACACGATCTTGTAAAAATAAGGGTTTATTGGATTAGGATATATGATTTATTATTTAAGTTCATAGTTTAGGGTTTAAGATTTATGATAGGATGAGTCTACCACGTGTGACGAACATTGATGAACACCATTAACATGAACACCGATGAACATTATTTTTTTAAAAAGAAATTAAAAATTTAAAGGACTAAAATTATAATTAAAATCATCTCTTAAAAAATAAAAATCAAATTTAATAGTTACTTTATAATATTTTTTAATAGGTTAGAATCAAATATTCTCAATTCTCCTAAACCCTAACAAAATCAAACTCTTAAAAAAATAGAAATTAGTTTATAATTTTTTAATAGATTAGAATTAAATATACTCAACTCTCCTAAACCTAAACCCTAACAAATTCTGTAACACTCGGGTTTAGGGGTTAGGTGAAAATAATATTTTAATATTATTTGGGCTCGGTTTTATAAATTACATAATGGCTCGGGTTTTGTTTTCAAATTAAATAATTTAATGATTGACTATGTTTTGCAATTTAATCCCAAATAGCCATGGATTGTGTGCCCTTGTGAATACCCTATTTCATTAAGGGCAAAAAGGTCCTTGTGCCTTTAAATTAAAACAAAACAAAAACACCCAACCCATCTACAATTCATTCTCTTCTTCACCAACGGGAAAACAAAAGCTCCCTACCCAATCTACTATTTCATTCAAAAGCTCTCTCATTTCAACTCCGTTTTGAAAGGTAATGGTATTTTTGATTTCCCCTCATCTTTTCCTCCATAAAAGTACCTTTTATTTACATTTTCATGAAGGTTTTAGAAAATGGAATTTTTGAAAGTTTGGATTAAAAATAGGAACTTTATGATGCAAAGTGAGGTATTTTGATTTAATATGTTTAGTTATGGTATATATAAGTCAAATGGTATAACATATGTGAATTTCAAACGATTTTGGTAATTTTCGGATTTGGGCAAACATGGGGTTTTTGGAGGGTTTTGGGTGAGTTTTGGGAGTTGTTTTAGGTGGGTTTTGATAGGCTTTTGATAGTGCTATGGATGGGGATTGAATTGAGATCAATTGTGGGTGTAATGGAAGTTGAAAACATGGTTTTTGGACAAGGTTTTGGGGCCATCCGAATTGGTGAAAAATGGATATTATTCATGCTTGCAACATAGTAGTTTGTGGTTGAATTGCTTTCCGGGTTAGTTTCGATGATAAGATATTGATTGTGGATGTTTTGTTTGTGTTTGGGATCGATTAGAATCAAGTTTGGGCATCGATGAAGCATCAGAAGTAAATCCGGGAATTTGAAAGTGGTCGTTTGCTTGGTCTTTGAGCTCGGAAGCTTAGGTGAGTGGTTAAATGTTTTGAATGGATTTAAAAATGGTTGGTTCGAGTATATGGACTAGGTTGGGCTTGGTAGACCCACCTAGAGTTAGTGTTGCGTGTAAAATAGTCTATCGCAATTATAGTGCAAGTATACACGACGCAAGTAGTAAAGTGATACGAAGTATCGGATATCGTCTCCACAGGGATTGGGCCAATAGCTTCACCTAATTTCACTGCACGAAGTAAAGGAAATAGTTTTAAGAGATTGTCACGAAAATATAAAAGAAAACGTAAATAAAAGAATTGAGATATCAAGATAGAGAGAATGGGCTGGTATTGAATTGCTCAGCAGTGCAGGTATTGAATTGCTTAGGATCTCCAGTTCTGTCGTCGCACCCGTCGCCGACAGCACCTGTCGCGGCGTCTGTCCGTTAGCTGTCGCGGCAGCGAACACTAACTCAGTACTTCAAGCTTGGCAAGAATCCCAGATCTGCCTTGCCCTATCCCTAGGCACAAGTCTGTCGATGATCACGTCTTTGATGATACCTCCCGGCGTGAATCGAAGGATGAACACCGATGTGTATGAATTCTTCCTTAGCCACTTAGCCTCGCCCTATCCCTAGGCACGAGATGGTTCAACTATAAACTAGAGAACGCGCTCTTATCTCTTTCGTATACTTAACTCTCCCGATGCTAAGTAAATGGATAACCTCACAATGCTCTCCCGATGCTCTTGCAAGATATTAAAACCAAGATAAAAGAACTTGAAGTTTATTTTATTGAACTTGAAAAATCCTAAAACAAAGCAACCCTTGCAACTACTTTACAAAACAACCCGTAGCCCTAGGGGGAATTTAGAACATGTCGGTGACAGGTAAACGGCAGGGTTTAGGTTTCGATTATGGGGTTATCGGTTGTGCTCCTAGGTTAAATCTATGCCCTTATATAAGCTTTGGGCTCAAGTTATCTAAGGTAACAAGGATTACAACTTTAATTAAAAGTAAGATTCTAATAAAGACTAAATCTCTAAAGTCTCCTACTTTCCAGCCGCATCCTTATTTTGTGGGAATTCCTTTCCTTGAGCTTTGGCTTGACATATCTTTTGATCCGGGGCTTGGAAAAATATTTGGCTTTCACACAACAGACGAGCAGATTTTTCTCTATCTATCGAGGTCCACTTTACTTTTCCTCTTCATAAGTTTGCTGTCACCATGCTGTCACGACAGGTCCATGACAGGTTCGTCTTCTTCGGCTGCTTGTCCAGTTCAGCTTTCCTGCTTATCTGCCTGCGCCTGCCTTCGACATCTACTATGACAGATACCTGCAAAAATAGCCATCTTTCAGTAGAATCCGTGCCTTTTATATAATTGTGATGTTTTATTGAAAACTAACCTAAATGCAATGCAATGATGCTTGAATGCAGCAGAAATATGGGTTAAAAAGGGTGTAAATAATAGAACTTTTACACACTCAACAGACCCCCAAACTCAAGTTTTTGCTTGCCCTCAAGCAATGAAGACTTAAAAGAAAACTGAAAATTTTTGTGTTGGCCTTCAAACAGTGAACTGTCCCTTACCTGTCGCTCATTCTCTATGGCGGCAGCAACCTGTCGGAAAGGTTAGGATCTGTCTGGAATCTCCCTATAGCTCTCGTGCAGTGTGTGCATGCTTGTGAACAGTTATATGCTAAGACTCTCTTAGTTTCACTAGAATATTCAACTTCTTAACTTGAATTTTTATGCCAAAGTTTATATTTTCTTTAGAAGGCACATTTTCATGCTTCTTTTTCTTCTATTTTCAAGCTAAGTTTTTCTAGAGCCAGTTTCGGGCACCTCTAGGTTTTTGATTTTCTTTTGCTAAACTTCTTTCCTAGAGCCAGTGTTAGGCACCTCTAGGGGCTATCCAAGTTCTAAGCTTCCTATTCTAGTTTGGCTAAAAGAAATCTAAGCAATATAACAGTCACAAAAGTGTTTAAGTTTTCAGAACTATAGAAAGGCTCTAAACTTTTCCTTAACCTGTCCTAAAGATGCTGCCACGACAGAGCCGTCATGACAGGTCAGTTACTTTCACAGTTTTAAGCCAACAGTTTAAATTTTCTGATTTTCTGATTTTTTTTTAAAAAGAACTTAAATAAATAATAAGACACAACAAATACTAAAGAGATGTGCTAAAGACTCCATTGATGATGGAGGGTTGCCACCCCCAAACTCAAGGGTTGCATTGCCCTCAATGCAAAATGACATGAAAAATAAAGAAAAACAAGATAAATAAAAGTACATCACAAAAGATAAGGCAGGCAGCATTAAAGGAAAAATAAAAACTTAAATTTTCACTCGCTGTCCTCGCTGCTGCTGCTGACGCGGATCTGATGGCGGCGTCTGTGCTGTGGAGGGGGCTGGGCAGGTTCCGGAGCAGGTTGATCAGCAGGTTCATCAGCCGGTGGAGGGGCAGGTTCATTGGCAGGTTGAGGGGCAGGTTGCTCCACTAGCCGGACGTCGGAACTGCTACCGCTGTCCCATGAGCTGCTGGTTGTGATGGCTTTGGACAGCCTTCTCTTGTTTGCCACGTGCTTAATTCTTTTCACCCTCGTAAAATCACTCTCCAAATTCCTCCGGATGAGAGGGCTGTCATCAGTGGCAGGTCTCTTGGTTCCTCGAGGGGAGGTGTCTGCCGGTGGACTACCGGCTGCCGTCGGGGCAGGGGATGGTGTGGAAGTGGCAGAATGTGTATGGGGAGAGGCAGGTGGTGTGGGAGTAGGGGAGGGGATATTGAAATAATGGGCGGGGAAGGTGGGGAAGATGACATCCGAATAATTCAAAGTATTAGTAATGAAATTTACCGTTGTATTTGAGAAGTCGCGGATAAAAGTCATCAAACCCATTTGGCGCTCCTCTACCCTTAGGATGGCAGCAAGGATGTGGGCAGACTGATCTGTCGGAGCGGTGTCGGCGGTAGCTTCTGGGGCAGGTTCGGTGGCAGGTTCATCATCGGAATCAGCAGGAGGGGCATTTGGGTCGAAGGTGTTGATGGGTGATACGACTATGACCTCCATGAGGCTGGAGATGTTATTGTCTGTCCAGCCGCTGCCCGTCTTGATTTTGTCGGAGGGCTCCTCTGGTACGGCAGCACAGCGACAGAGGGCGGTTATGGTGAACGGCAGGCAGAGTCGTGAGTCTGAGCGGAAAGCACAATCGAGGATGCTGTCCCTCATGTACCTGCCCACATTGATGGGCCTGTCGTGCATAATCGAGTGAATGAGGGCCAAGCGCTGTCTGTTGACTGTCGTATGGTGGGACGAGGGCAGGATACGCTTTTTGATGAAAGCGTTCCATAGTTTTGCTTCAGGGAGGAGCTGCCCCCTATTGACGGAGTGGGGGTTCTTCTTGCTGGTGGTCCATGTCGTACCAGCTTCTGTCAGCTCCACCATGATGACATCATAGGCAGCAGCGTCGAGGGTGTCCACAAATTGTTGGTGAGCATCATCATTGGGGCCAAAGAAGAGGCCGAACACATGGTTGATGCTGTTGGCGGTAAGGGGCACGTCCACTCCTCGGACAGTGACAGATGTCGTTGTTTTGCTGTCGATGGCCTCGTAAAATTCTCGAACTAAAGTGTCATTTAACTCCACCGGCTGCTCGGCGAAGTCCTCCCATAGCTGTGCCGTTATGGCTTTCATAATGAACGACCGCAGTCCCATATGAGGGGCATCTCTGTTGTACATAAAGCCACGCTCCTCCCATAGCTCCTTTTTGGCGAATGGTGATGTTGCTGCTGAAGAAGAAGCGGCAGCAGCGTTTTGACGGGTTTGTCTCGATGACATTTTGGTTGCAAGGGCTGAAAAAGAGAGAAAATAGATAAAACTAGAGGAGAATAACAAGAGAGAAAAACCAGAAGTGATGAAAAATGAAAATGGGAAGGGGTTTATATAGCGGTCGAGAAGCTGCCCATTTAATGCCGCAACGGCAGGCGGGAATAACGGGGCGGCAGATTGAATGTAGCGTGTCTGACGCGTCTGACACGCATTTATGCGTCTGCCGCACGCTTCTGCGTCTGCCGTGTCAGTCTGTTGACAGCCTGTCATATCCGTCCGCGGCGGCAGCCGAAACGACAGGTTTCCATAAATGGGCTTTATTTGGCTGATGGATGGGCGGTGGGCCTGGGTCACTTCTCCTTCTCTTCTTGACTCCTTTATTTCCTAAAAACTGAAATTAGAAAAACAAAACATTATTCGAATAAACCTAATTTCCTAATAAATAATAAAATAAATAAAAATAAAAATTAGGTTAAATTAGGGATGCCTTGTGGGGCATCACCTAAAGTAACCACTTCCTGTATTCCTGGGGCTTCAGTCCCCTGATAATGCTTGAGGCGTTGTCCATTGACTTTGAATTGGTGTCCGTCCTTTAATGATTGAATTGTAATGGCACCATGGGGGAAAACTTGAACCACTTGGAACGGGCCAGACCATCTAGATTTGAGCTTCCCTGGAAAGAGTTTCAACCTAGAATTAAACAACAACACAAGCTGCCCTGGGCAGAACTGTCGTGGCAGCAACTTCTTGTCATGCCACTTCTTAGTCTTTTCCTTGTAAATTTTTGCATTGTCGTAGGCCATTGTCCGTATTTCATCGATCTCATTCAAATCTAACAGCCTTTTCTGGCCTGCCTTGTCCAAGTCCATGTTTACTGCCTTGATTGCCCAATATGCTTTGTGCTCGATCTCGACAGGCAGGTGACAGGTTTTCCCATAAATCAAACGGTATGGAGACATGCCCAATGGAGTTTTGAAAGTTGTCCTGTATGCCCATAATGCATCATTCAGAAGTAAAGACCAATCTTTCCTAGTTGGTTTAACCATCTTTTCAAGAATGTTCTTCACTTCCCTGTTGGAAATCTCAGCCTGTCCATTGGTCTGTGGGTGGTATGCTGTCGCGATCCTGTGCTTGACACCATATTTCTTCAAGGCGGCAGCAATTACCCTATTATCGAAATGTCTCCCTTCATCACTGATAATCGCCCTAGGGATGCCAAATCTAGAAAAGATGTTTTTGTGCAAAAACTTTTGGACCATTTTGGCATCATTCTTTTGAGTTGCGATTGCTTCTACCCACTTGGAGACGTAATCCACTGCTAGGAGGATGTAAATATTTCCACATGAAGATGGAAAAGGTCCCATAAAATCAATCCCCCAAACGTCGAAGATCTCGACTTCTAGGATATTCTGCAGTGGCATCTCGTTTCTCCTCGAGATGTTACCTGTCCGCTGGCACCTGTCACAGTTCTTGTAAAAGTCCTGTGCATCTTTATATAGTGTCGGCCAGTAGAACCCTGACTGCAGCACCTTGGCAGCAGTTTTATTACCTCCTAAGTGGCCTCCATATTGTGAAGCATGACAGTGATGGAGAATGTCTTCTTGCTCTTCCTGTGGTACACACCTCCTTATAACCTGATCTGCGCACATTTTGAAAAGAAGAGGCTCGTCCCAATAATAATGCTTAACATCATTTTGGAACCTCTTCCTAGCTTGATAATTAAGATCAGAAGGTAATATTCCGCTAACTATAAAATTAATGAAATCAGCATACCAGGGAAGGTTAGAAGACTTACCTGCCGCCATGGCTGTCGCGACAGCGATTGCGGCAGCAAAGAGCTGCTCATCTGGGAAGGTCTCCAGTATGTGTGTATCATCAATGGGTAGACTCTGTCCCATCTCCAACCTCGACAAGTGGTCTGCCACCTGATTTTCTGTTCCCTTTTTGTCTTTGATCTCAAGGTCGAATTCTTGTAATAGCAAGATCCACCGTATCAATCTAGGCTTGGCATCCTTCTTTGCGAACAAGTACTTAAGGGCAGAGTGGTCGGTGTGCACTATTACTTTCGTCCCAAGTATGTAAGAACGAAACTTGTCGATGGAGAACACCACAGCTAACAGCTCCTTTTCTGTGGTGGTATAGTTCACTTGGGCATCATTCAATGTTTTGCTGGCGTAGTATATGACATGAAACAGCCTGTCCTTGCGCTGCCCAAGTGCTGCCCCGACAGCATAGTCACTGGCATCACACATGATCTCAAATGGTTGT
Organism: Hibiscus tridactylites; assembly: GCA_958450335.1. NCBI lineage: Eukaryota > Viridiplantae > Streptophyta > Magnoliopsida > Malvales > Malvaceae > Hibiscus > Hibiscus tridactylites. Next base: position 93,251,262 of record OY288270.1, on the reverse strand, counting down.
GTCCAGTCTGGTGGCTGTACTATGGGGGCTGTCACTAGCTTTTCCTTCAGAACCTTGAATGCTTCAGTACATTCTTCATTAAAGTCAAAGGGTCGGTTCTGCTCTAAGAGATGACATAGGGGCTTCGTGATTTTTGAGAAATTCGCAATAAATCTCCTATAAAAACCAGCATGCCCTAGAAAACTCCTAATGCCCTTGACTGTGGTTGGTGGCGGCAGCTTCTCAATTACCTCTATTTTGGCCCTGTCGACTTCTATCCCACGGTAGCTAATCTTATGGCCAAGGACTATCCCCTCATCCACCATAAAGTGGCATTTTTCCCAATTTAAAACAAGATTAGCTTTTTCACATCTTTCAAGTACCTTTTGAAGGTTGCTAAGGCAGCTCTCAAAATCGTCTCCAAAGACGGAAAAATCATCCATGAAAATCTCAAGGAAGTCCTCTTCCATGTCGGAGAATATGGCCATCATGCACCTTTGGAAGGTGGCAGGTGCATTACAGAGTCCAAACGGCATCCTCCTAAACGCGTATGTACCGTAGGGGCATGTGAACGTCGTTTTCTCTTGATCCTCTGGTGCAATAGCAATTTGGTTATAACCTGAGTAACCATCAAGAAAACAATAGTAAGGTTTACCCGCTAATCTATCAAGCATTTGATCAATAAAGGGTAAAGGAAAGTGGTCTTTTCGGGTAGCTTTATTAAGCTTCCGATAGTCCATACAAACCCTCCAACCGGTCACAGTCCTGGTTGGGATTAACTCATTGTTTTCGTTGGTTATCACGGTCATGCCTCCTTTCTTGGGAACACATTGCACCGGGCTTACCCATTTGCTGTCGGAGATGGCGTAAATAATACCAGCATCTAACCATTTAATGATCTCCTTACGCACTACCTCCTTCATCGCATGGTTTAGCCGCCTTTGGGCATTTATAGTCGGCTTATGATCTTCCTCAAGGAGGATTTTGTGCATGCATAACGCCGGACTAATGCCTTGAATGTCTGCTATCGTCCATCCAATCGCCCTCTTGTGCTGCTTTAACATGTCGATCAGCTGTCGTTCCTGTTCCTGCGGCAGCTTAGCAGAGATGATTACGGGCAGTGTGTCATCACAACCAAGATAAGCATATTTAAGCTGCCCTGGCAGGGGCTTTAGTTCTAAGACAGGTGGTTCAACAGTAGAGGGCTTTTGGATTAAATGGTTATCCGAAGTGTAATTCAAGGGTTCGAATAACTTACCTGGACGATGGTCTAACCAGTATGCCTCCTCATGACCTTCAGTATCAGATGTATCGGATTCAGAGGAGTCGCTGTCGTCGGTGCTGTCGTCGTTGCTGTCGTCATTGCTGTCGTGACAGGCCCGTAGATGGCTGTCGCAGCAGTGACCAAATTTTATATCACGGCAGCCCGACCTGATGCAGGGTTGATCAAAGGTCACCTCAATGATGGCCTTGCATTCCTCATCTACATCAGCATTGTTTCATTGCTTGGAGAACATTCAACTTAATTTCTTGATCGTTCACGCGCATGGTGAGTTCTCCTTTCTCCACATCAATCAATGATCTTCCCGTGGCTAAGAAGGGTCGCCCAAGGATGACTGGTGCATTCTCATCTGCCTCACAATCTAAAATAAGAAAGTCAGCAGGAAAAATAAGCTTATCCACTCTTACCAAAATATCTTCAATTTTTCCCTCGGGGTGAACGTAAGAGCGGTCGGCTAGCTGTAGGGTAACTGTCGTGGGCCGCGCCTTGCCAATACCTAGTTTCTGAAAAACAGATTTGGGCATTAGATTAACACTAGCACCAAGATCACATAATGCCTTACCCACAAATCTGTCGCCGATTACGCAAGGTATGATGAAGCTCCCTAGATCCTTCTTTTTTTGGGGTGGCTGCCGATGAAGAATGCTCATGCAACCTTCTGTCATCTTTACCGTTTCAAATTCCCCAAGTTTAGATTTTTTTGACATAACATCCTTGAGAAATTTAGCATAACCGGGCATCTCCCTAACAGCATCTAACAACGGAATATTAATATGAACATGTTTAAAAATATCATAAATCTTTTTAAGTTGAGATTCATGCTTAGCTTGCTGTATCCGTTGCGGAAAAGGTGGTGGAGGACGGTAATCAGCAATGCGTCCTTCCCACTGCATGCGAATCTGAGGACGATACTCATCTTTTTTCTCCTCTGTCGCTTCTGCTGTCGTGACAGGCTCATCGGCAGCAGTCTGTTTATCACCTGTCGGGGCAGCTTCCTCGGCAGGTTTATCCAAGGCAGGTTCCTTTTCTGTTTCAGCTTCTTTTTCCGGCCCTGGTAATTTTTTCCCACTCCTAGTAGTAATCGCCTTACATTGCTCATGTGGGGGCGGTCTAGCATTTTCAGTATTGCTAGGGAATCCTCCATTCTGCCGTGGCTTAATATGCTGCGACACCTGACCCATTTGTGTCTCTAGAGATTTCAAGGTAGCCTTATGATTTGTCATTCTCATCTTGGTTTCATCCATAAAGTTTTCCGTCTTCTTGACAAACTGATTAATATTCTCCATATACGTACCAGTCTGAGACATAAAGGTGGCCAGAGTCTGTTCCAATATACTACTTGTGGCAGGTGGTGGCTGTTGTTGTTGCTGAGGTGGCAGGTTCTGCGGCAGATGTTGTCGCGTCAACAATCTAGGACCCCCCTGATTCTGATTATGCGCTTGTGGATTCAGGGCGTTGTTGGGGTTACTCCAGGAAAATTTGGGATCCTTCCTCCAATTAGGGTTGTAGTTGTTGGAGTTATAATTCGGTTTGTAATTTCCAACATACTTTCCCTCCTCTATATTTATTGGGCAATCATCCCTACTATGATTTCCCTCACAAGTAGCACAAACTTCCTCGACAGCAAATCCTTGTAATTCATCATCATTCAATAACTTTTTCATTGCTTTAGTAAGGAATGCTACCTGCGATTTCATAGTGCTGTCGGCCTCATAGTCTTTGACAGCAAGTACTCGTTTACCCCCTCTTCTTGCGGTTGGAAACTGCTCCTCATTCTTAGCCAGATGTTTCAAAACTTGTAAGGCCTCGTCCGGATCTTTATCCAATAATAGTCCATTCGCTGCAGAATCAATTCGAATGCGATTTTGTAAGTTAGCAGCATTATAAAACTTAGTTACCTGATTCCAGACGGGGAATCCATGCATTGGGCAGTTTCGAAGAAGAGTTGTAAATCTGTCCCAGGCCTCGTGCATTGGCTCGTCATCTTCCTGTTGAAAAGTAGCAATTTCATTATGTAATCGCTCAGCTAAATGAGAAGGATTAAAACGAGACAAAAATTCACGAGTTAAATCTGCCCAAGTCATAATAGAACCCGGTGTAAGTTTATTCCACCAAGTTTTAGCTCTGTCCCTCAATGAATGGGGGAATAACCGAAGCCTCAGTATCTCCAGACTAACTCATGGTAGTCTAAACGAACCACAGATCTCCTGGAACGTTTTGAGATGCTCCCTGGCATCTTCTGTCGCAGAACCACTGAACTGCCCGGCGTTGTTGATCATACTAAACATGACAGGTTTAAGCTCGAAGTTGTCAACATCAATATCCGGCAGCGTGGTCTCCAGCTCTACATGATCGTTCAGCATGTAGTCACGACATGACCGTCGTCCACCTGCCGCGGGCGGGTCACCGACAGGCGGTACACCATCACCAACAGGCTGATTACGGGCCATCTGCTCTAGCTGTTTCTCAAGGTATTCGTTCCGGTCTAAGAGGTGGTGAATCTGTTTCTTGAGATTGAAGGAACGTTCGATTTCCGGATCTAATTTATACTCAGGATCTTCGCCTCTTTTCGATCTGCGCATAAACAAGAAAACCTTGTGAAAAGCAAGAGTTTAAAACGCAAAAGAAAAATTAAAGAAAATTTAAATAAAAACAAAAAACGAAAATAAAAACAAAAAGTGCAAGGAAAGAAAGGTGTAGTTATGTTGCCAATCCCCGGCAACGGCGCCAAAAACTTGTTGCGTGTAAAATAGTCTATCGCAATTATAGTGCAAGTATACACGACGCAAGTAGTAAAGTGATACGAAGTATCGGATATCGTCTCCACAGGGATTGGGCCAATAGCTTCACCTAATTTCACTGCACGAAGTAAAGGAAATAGTTTTAAGAGATTGTCACGAAAATATAAAAGAAAACGTAAATAAAAGAATTGAGATATCAAGATAGAGAGAATGGGCTGGTATTGAATTGCTCAGCAGTGCAGGTATTGAATTGCTTAGGATCTCCAGTTCTGTCGTCGCACCCGTCGCCGACAGCACTTGTCGCGGCGTCTGTCCGTTAGCTGTCACGGCAGCGAACACTAACTCAGTACTTCAAGCTTGGCAAGAATCCCAGATCTGCCTTGCCCTATCCCTAGGCACAAGTCTGTCGATGATCACGTCTTTGATGATACCTCCCGGCGTGAATCGAAGGATGAACACCGATGTGTATGAATTCTTCCTTAGCCACTTAGCCTCGCCCTATCCCTAGGCACGAGATGGTTCAACTATAAACTAGAGAACGCGCTCTTATCTCTTTCGTATACTTAACTCTCCCGATGCTAAGTAAATGGATAACCTCACAATGCTCTCCCGATGCTCTTGCAAGATATTAAAACCAAGATAAAAGAACTTGAAGTTTATTTTATTGAACTTGAAAAATCCTAAAACAAAGCAACCCTTGCAACTACTTTACAAAACAACCCGTAGCCCTAGGGGGAATTTAGAACATGTCGGTGACAGGTAAACGGCAGGGTTTAGGTTTCGATTATGGGGTTATCGGTTGTGCTCCTAGGTTAAATCTATGCCCTTATATAAGCTTTGGGCTCAAGTTATCTAAGGTAACAAGGATTACAACTTTAATTAAAAGTAAGATTATAATAAAGACTAAATCTCTAAAGTCTCCTACTTTCCAGCCGCATCCTTATTTTGTGGGAATTCCTTTCCTTGAGCTTTGGCTTGACATATCTTTTGATCCGGGGCTTGGAAAAATATTTGGCTTTCACACGACAGACGAGCAGATTTTTCTCTATCTATCGAGGTCCACTTTACTTTTCCTCTTCATAAGTCTGCTGTCACCATGCTGTCACGACAGGTCCATGACAGGTTCGTCTTCTTCGGCTGCTTGTCCAGTTCAGCTTTCCTGCTTATCTGCCCTGCGCCTGCCTTCGACATCTACTATGACAGATACCTGCAAAAATAGCCATCTTTCAGTAGAATCCGTGCCTTTTATATAATTGTGATGTTTTATTGAAAACTAACCTAAATGCAATGCAATGATGCTTGAATGCAGCAGAAATATGGGTTAAAAAGGGTGTAAATAATAGAACTTTTACACACTCAACAGTTAGGATTAGGGTGGTAGCCTAATCCTAAGCTTGATCTAGAGCCTTTGGATGAACTCAATTATGAGGTTGTGTATGTCTCGTATGAAATGTGATATGAATGCTTGTGTATATTGTATTATACATGTGAGATGAGATATGACTTGTGATGCTTGAGACATGCATGATGATGGTTGTTGGTGAGTACGTGCTAAGCACGAAATTGATTGAGATGAGTAATGTGAAATGAGTAAATGTTGGCACTAGTATACTTGAATACAAATGATCGATCATTAGGATGTTAGTGTATACACATGAGTCAAAAGTCGCGCGTGGCCTTGGTGGTGTTGAGTCACCAAGGAAGAGTACGGGTTCGCCCGGAAGTTGTATTTAAATATAGTCGGTGATGAGTGGAATCCCATCGACGGGGCGTGAGGATGAGTGGAATCCCCTCCGCGAGGCCGGTGATGAGTGTAATCCCACCGTGAGGTAATGTGGTTGTTGGATGTGAGTTCCAACGTGTCTATCCGCGTATTCGGGTCATAGCTAGGTGCCAATGTTGTTTGATATGTGTATCAATGTATTGAGGATTATGATCTTTAATTGGATGTTGAATGTGATTATTGTATTGTGGAGTTGAGCTTATGATCATGGCATTTATATTGTATATTGCTCATGCATCTTTATCTTATGGCTCTTGTGGATCCTTGGTATATTTGTGTAATGCCTTGGCTAGATCATGCTCGGACCCTGCAATGTTGAGGTTTGTTTTTAGAGCTTACCCTCACTAAGCATCATTGCTTACGCTCTCTTTGTTCAACATTGCAGATCCTTAGTTCGTGGGTTGCTTGAGCAAGTGGAGGGCCTCCAAGTGTGGTTGTTGGCTTGAGTACATCAAGTATGGCTTTTAAATGTTGAACATGTAATAGTTTAAGCAATGGGACATGTGTCTTTTGATGGATGATTGTTGGTTGTTTAGGAGCTTGTTTAGACTCCATGCTATGTTGCTTTTGTATGGCTTGTGATGCCATGTTTGAGTTGTAATCCATGCCTAAATTGCTTATCTTGAATGTTGGTTATGTGCCCTTGAGTTTGCCTTATGTTGAATGTTGAAGTATGAGTTTTTGGATGTTTAAGTGCCATCTATGATTCAATTGCATGTTCCTTGATGTATGTACATGTTGGGTGCTTGTATGGCTATAAAGTGGTATGTAAATGTTGTATGAATGCTTGTTGGGGTCTAGGAAAGTCCTAAATTGCATCTAGGTTCGAATCTTGATCGTTTTTGCTGAGTTTGGAGGTTTTTGTTGTGCAGGGGTATCGATACGGTTGGTACGGTATCGATACCGCCTTCTTGATCAGGCCTCGTGTATCGATACACTTGAGAGGGGTATCGATACTATTTTGGTCACTGGAGCTATTGTCCAGTTCGGTATCGATACCGGCCTCTGGTGTATCGATACCGTCATCTTTGTGTTGACCGTGGGAAGTCAACCTTTGGGGAGGGTATCGATACGGCCTTCACGGGTTGACTTTGACCCGTTGACCTAGTAAAGGGGTATCGATACACCCCTTAGGGGTATCGATACCGCCTGTAGTATAAGGTTAAAATTGGGCTGTAATCATGATTGTGTGAGTTCGTTTGATTGTTTATATATTGTTGTTCCGTTGTATGATCACATAGGACTAATTACTCATCTAGACAAGATTTAAAATGAAAAGAAAAATATAGGGTTGCTAACCGAGGGGGAATTTCTTAGGGGGTTTTCACTCGGTTTTCCCCGTGTGACCCACTCGGACCGGTCATTCGGCCAGACCGGGACGAGGGGGTTACAAATTCAACCCCTCATATTATTTTTTTGTTAGGGTTTAGGTTTAGGAGAGTTGAATATATTTGATTCTAATCTATTAAAAAATTATAAACTGATTTCTATTTTTTTAAGAGATTGATTTTGTTAGGGTTTAGGAGAATTGGGTATATTTGATTCTAACCTATTAAAAAAATTATAAAGTAACTATTAAATTTGATTTTTATTTTTTAAGAGATAATTTTAATTATAATTTTAGTCTTTTAGATTTTTATTTTTTTAAAAAAATAATGGTGTTCATCGGTGTTCATTATTAGTGGTGTTCATCAATGTTCGTCGCCCGTTGTAGAATTTTCCTTTATGATATTGGAGTTATGTATTTAGATTTTAAATTGTAAAGTTATATAACCGTGAGATATGATGTGGTAGTTGCTCACCTCATTTATTAATCATGAGGTCAGGAGTTCAATCCCTATCCATAAAAATCTAAAGGACTCACCGTATAATTATAACGGATGAGTTTGTCACGCTTGACGAGCACCGATGAGCACTACTAACGACAAGTACCGATGAGCACCATTAATTCTAAAGGACGCACCGTATAATTATAAATTATTTAAAAATCAAAAAATAAATTAATTAAAATATATTATTTTATTTTTAATTTTTCAAACATATATCAAAATACATATTTACCCATAAATTACAAAATTCTAATTTTTATTCATTTAAAATTCAAGCTATCATCACCACCGTTGCCCTGCCACTATTTCAGTGAATGAATTTTTGGTAACACAAAGCAAATCCTATGTTTAATGCAATTCAAAACATAGTAAACCCTAGTGTAAAATTCATGGGCAACGACGGCAGCCATTTTCTAACCCTGTTTAATCTTTACTATTTCTGTTTAATCCTGTTTAGTCTTCATTGTTTAATCCTATGTTTTAAAGAAAAAAATTACGCTATTCAAATGTTGTTAAACGGTGGGGAACGACGGCGACAGCGGAGGCTTGAATTTTAAATGTACAAGAATTAGAGTTTTGTAATTCAGGGGTAGACTTATATTTTGATCTATGTTTAAAAGAAAATTAAAAATAAAATAATATATTTTAATTAATTTACTTTTTGATTTTTAAATAATTTATAATCATACGATGCGTCCTTTAAAATTAATGGTGTTCATCGGTGCTCATCGTTAGTAGTGCTCATCAAGCGTGACATACTCATCCGTTATAATTATACGGTGAGTCATTTAGATTTTTAATCTTTATAAATTGAATTAATGATGCTCATCGTTAGTGGTGCTCATCGATGCTCGTCGAGTGTGGCAGAATTTTCTTAAAACTAAATCTACTAGTTGGTCGAGTGGCCAATGATGCTCATGTTGTCTCATCTTGTATAAATTCAAATACCTTAAAAATTCAATATCTCTCTGCTTAATAAAAAAATGGGTAAAGTATCCCAGGTAACATCGAACTATAGTGTCTGACCTGTTTTTAACATCAACGTTTCAATTGGTCCAAAACTATCATTAACGTTTAATATGTGATCCAATTATAACATCTCTCCGTTAAATCATGGACGCCGTGGTGACGTGGACTAAGAAAACCGTAACGGTGCTGACTGTGTACCCTATATATTATTATTTATTCCACGTCATTAAAAAATTAAAAAATAAAAGCCCTTTTAGTTTTCAAAACACACCGTTTATTGGTATTAGATTAGGGTTGGGATTGGGATTGATTTTGTAAACCAATCCACCGAACCCAACCAAACACGCTGCAGCCACCACAGAAATCACCACTCCCGCCTTTTTTTCGCCGCTCATTCCTCCTTCCCCACCGCCCTTCTCTTCGCTTCCTTCTGCGTTGATGTTTCTGTGCACGATGTCGATTGCATCGTACGGCGAAAGAGCAGGAGAACTCGCGGGTGACTTTCCTAGCGTTAGATGTGATGGAAATGGCGCCATTGGCGCCGGCGGCGAAGCAGCCATCACCGGTGAGATTGATGGTGCGGAGTGAGGTGATCCAGACACCAGAGTAGGAGCGAGTTGCGGCGATGAATCTGCACCGAGAGACGGCGCAGGCGCAGGCGAATAGGCAGCGAAGGTGAGTTCAACAACAAAGAACAAAACAACGATAAGAAAAAACCCGAGCTTCGCCATTTCACCAATCTGAATATTGAAAAAAAAATGCAGTTGAAAATGAGGGGAAATTGAAGATACAGGGAGAAAAACGGGGAACGGGAATTTAGGTGTGAAAATGATATAGTAATGTAAAACTTGGAGTGAGAACGGAACGGAGCCAAAAGGGTTGGGATTGGGATTGATTTTGTAAACGGTGTCGTTTTGAAAACCAAAAGGGCTTTTATTTTTTAATTTTTTAATGACGTGAAATAAATAATAATATATAGGGTACACAGTCAGCACCGTTACGGTTTTCTTAGTCCATGTCACCACAGCGTCCATGATTTAACGGAGGGATGTTATAATTGGATCACATATTAAACGTTAATGATAGTTTTGGACCAATTGAAACGTTGATGTTAAAAACAGGTCAGACACTATAGTTCGGTGTTACCAGGAATACTTTACCCTAAAAAAATATAACCCATAAAACTTACACAAAATTGAATTTAGTCCAACAATGGTGTCTTAATTATGGTATATTGGTATTACCCAAATTTTGGTTCATGATCTCATAAAAGGGAGAAATTATTTGATGGACTTGGTTCACTACGTTATCGGTGGTCCAGCCAATAAGATCCACCCATTTTAAAATAACTTCACAATAACCACTCAGTCTCTCTCAACATGTAAAGAAGAGGTGATGATTCACCTTAAAAAATGACATAAATAAACTTTATTGGTTGGAACCACATATACATTATGAAGAAAGTTTATCTAATAATTTTTCCATAAAAGGGTTGAGATTGAGGATGTAGTGTCGTTGACTTTTAATAAAAGGCCTTTCCCAAAAGTTCAACGCGTATAATTATATAATTATATAATAATTTTTTCATAAAAGGTCTTTACAAAGATATAATTATATAATTAATAATTATTTTTTAATTTAAAATGATATATATTTATTTATGTCAAGTTTTTTAAATAAAATATTTTAAATTTGTTATATTTTTTATGGAACGCGTATAATTGTTAAAAAAATATATTTATTAATAAAAATATTTTTATAATAATTTAAGTTGATATATTTCATATATTATAACATTAGAGAATTTGAATATCATTTATATATTACACATATATATATAGCTTACAATACCATGTCTAAACTGATCATTTATCTTCTTAAAAGTACTTTTTGACAACAATGTTAAATACTAAAATCTTACAACCAACTTTTTAAATTTTTTTTTCAAAATCCCTTCCTAACAACAATTTTAAAAATCACTTTTCGAAAGAAATGCTAAACTAGCTATACTTAGATGTAAAATCTAATAAATACACACGGAAGTGTTTTATTTTAATGGATATGGTAAATATGAATTCAAATAAAATCCACGTATGATTATACAGTGTATATCCAAATCCCTAAAATCTTAATAATTCTAGAGATTTTCTCACCGAAGTACATACGTCACCACGAGTATTGAATACGGTAAATACATACATATCTACGTGTCCTTATCTAGACCTCGTCTCCCACACTTTATCACCTAATAAAATTAATTAATTTGATACAACTATTTAATCTATACGGCTATAGGCGTTCATCCATATGTCTTAGACATAAATAATATACTTAAAATAATCTATACGGCTATAAGCTTTCATCCATATCTAGATCTCGTATTATTCATCTTTTAAACATAAATAATTTTTTATTCTTAATGTTCGTATTATAATCAGGGACGGAGTTAGGATTAAACATTAGGAGGGACAAGAGTCTATTAAGCATTTAAATTTAGAAATTAGGAGGGACAAAGTACCAATTTGATTAATATTTAAACTAAAATGAACTTAAATGACTATTATACCTAAAAAAATTGGATGGGCAACAGCCCCTCCCACCCCTTGAATGGTTCCATTCCTAATTATAATAATATACATATTTAACCTCGTATGATATAAATTATGTAACATATTACATGACCAAACACAAACTCAAACCCTAAATTAAAAATTAAAAATGTGATTTCAAGTTCAGCCTATTTTATTAATCTAATTTTAACTATTAACTTGTTTCATAAATAAGTAAAATTTATTTTACTTCTCATAATTTTAAATATACAAATAAATACTCATTAGCTCACCTAGTACTTCTAAGGCAATGGCCATTTTTAAATTCCAACAAAAATAATACACATACTAAATACGGAGCAGCAGTAGTAGTAGTAATAATAATAATAATAATAATAATAATAATAATAATAATAATAATAATAATAATAATAATAATAATAATAATAATAATAATAATAATAATAATAATAATAATAATAATAATAATAATAATAATAATAATAATAATAATAATAATAATAATAATAATAATAATAATAATAATAATAATAATAATAGAGTTTTCTTATTTGAATAAATTTATATATATCATCGTATGGAAAATCCTCAGCTTTTCTACTCTACGCGGTGTTGTAAGAAGGAAATCCCAAAATATTCTCGATGCAGAAAAAACAAAACCCTCAAATTTCTGAAATAATCCGTTAAAAAAAATCGAATTTTTGGTCTTCTTCTTCTTGTCTGCAACTTCGCCATTTTTTCTCATGTACTGTCTCTCTGGTAATAACAACTCAACTAATTCTCGTGAATAATTCACCAGTTTTCCTTTTAATTTATTAAGTTATTTTTTGTTGCTTTTGCTTCAAGTTTTTTCTTTCTTATTCTTATATTAATGTAATTATGTTTCGTCAACTGTTTGATGACTTGTCTAATGGTTGATAGTTTCAAACCAATAACTGAATAATAATAGTTTCTTTCCTTTTCTTAATTTTGGCTTTGGTTCGAATACGGAAGTTTTATAATAGAGATTCCGGGTTCAAAAACTTGGTGGGTTTTAGCTTCTCAATTCTCTGGATCTTGGTTATGTTTTTTCCCCCTCAATTTGAAGCTGGAAAAACTTTGAATGATGTTATAGTGGTTGGAGGAGAAAAGGTTTGCTTTCATTGTATTTTGGAGGAGAATTTAGGGATTTGAATTGGGTTTTAGGGATTTTTAGGTGGCTAGATTGAAACAACTTACATCTTTGTCTCCATTTCTAAAGGGTTCTTCATCTGGGTTTTTAGAATTTAGAGTGAAAGGTTTAATTTCTTAAGTGATCAATAAAGCTGTTGCTTTTCATTAATAATGCTCTGCTCATTGAAATTTGTAGATTGGTGAAGGATACTGTTTGATAAGGCTCTGCTCCTCATCGATAAAGGATACTAATCTTCGGTTGCATATTACAGAAAGGTTCTCAAATGTTTATATTTTGATCGAGATTGCTGTTGGAAATGAAGATGTTAGTCTGTAACGCTTGACTCTAATTTATGTGGAAATTATTGGAGTTGGTTGATATTTGACCGCTGGAACGGACTTTAAGGGGTTTGTGATTACATATACTGGAATTTTGGGTATGGATGATGCTCAGGGAAGCTCAAGTTCGATCCCTCCGTTCCTTACAAAGACATATGAGATGGTGGATGATCCTTCTACTGATTCTATTGTGTCATGGAGTGCAAGTAATAAAAGTTTCATCATATGGGATCCGCCAGAATTTGCAAAAGAATTACTTCCAAGATTCTTCAAGCACAACAACTTCTCTAGCTTCATCAGACAGCTTAATACATATGTGAGCCATTTGTTTTTTGTCTCGTCTTATTATAACTAATTACTTAGAGAAAACAAATTTCTTATTGTTACCTTAATTGAACAATTTCCCTATTTTGACAGGGTTTCAGGAAAATTGATCCAGAACAGTGGGAATTCGCGAATGAGGATTTTGTAAGAGCACAGCCTCATCTTTTGAAAAACATACATAGACGTAAACCGGTTCATAGTCATTCCATGCAGAATCTCCTAGGTCAAGGAGCTTCTCCATTAACAGAATCAGAGAGGCAGAATTTTAGGGACAAGATTGAGAGACTTAAGAATGAAAAAGAGTCGCTTCTTTTAGAGTTAAATAGGCATGAACAGGAGCGGCAAGGATTCGAGAATCAAATGCAGCTTTTGAGGGAGCGTTTACAAAATATGGAACGACGCCAGCACAAAATGTTGTCTTCCGTAGCTCGAATCTTGCAGAAACCAGGTGTTTCCATAGAGCTGACACCACAATTTGAGGCCAATGAAAGAAAGAGAAGGTTGCCTAGAATTGCTTACTTATATGAAGAAACTGGGATTGAAGATAATCAGACGAGCAGTTCCCTATTTGCTATAGAAAATGTAGATAGCATGCCACTGTCCAACACAGATCCATTTGAACAGTTAGAGTCATCCATGGTGTTTTGGGAGGATGCTGTACACAATTTCGGTCAAACTAGCATTCAACTTAATTCAAACCTAGCATTGGATAAATCGACAAGTTGTGCAGAGAGTCCTGCAATATCTTGCATACGGCTTAACATTGATGCTTGGCCTAAATCCCCGAGGATTGACATGAACTCTGAGCCTGCCACTGTTGTTACTTCTGAGACAGTTGCAACAAAGGAGCAAGCTACGGTTACCACTGCACCTGCAGCAGCCGGTGTTAATGATGTATTCTGGGAACAATTTTTGACTGAAAATCCTGGTTCTACTGATACTCAGGAAGTAAAGTCAGATAGAAAAGACTCCGATACCAGAAAGAATGAAAGCAAACCCGGTGATCACAACCGATTTTGGTGGAATATGAACAATGTAAATAACCTTTCAGATCAGATGGGGCATCTTACTCCTGCGGAAAAAACTTGATATTTATTGATTTCTTTTTCTTTCCTTCTGGCTTTTGATGTCTCTGATATTTCAGATGTAATATATTTAGGAATGATTAATTTGATGTAGGAACAGGTAGATAACTGGACTTCATCTTGCCATGATCAAATGTTCACCTCCCTTGTTCATTAGTCTTTCTAGGTGCTATGTAGCTATACTAATTGACATGGCATTTTTTATTGCTTCACATATTCTTGAGAAATAAACATCAGTTTTAGTGTATCCATGAACATTGCTACATTGCTTAGAATGAAGGAGCATTTAAACAACATTGCTACATTGTTATCTGTCCAAGAACTTTGCTTCTAATGGAGATATGGATATAAGAATGCAAGTAAAACTCTTAAACTACGAATTTAAAACTAAAATTGTAAATTGATGCAAATTAAAAACTTTTTGCAGGTGTAACATTAGGAACTAGGACGCCATTTACAATTTTGGTTATCACCACTTGAGAAAGTTGTTAGTCAAAAGGAACATTGCTCATTCAGTAAGTCTATTTCAGAACTGGCATGATCCATGTCAAACCATACCTGCTGAAATACTTTGATGATGAGATCATGGTATACATCAGAATTCAGTGTTAGATAACAAGCCAAAAGCTCTTCTAGTTCTTCTGATTGGCTGATCCTGTTCTCCCTGATCATCTCCATCATCGAGTCCCTAAAATCCTTCTCCGGGTCAAACGAACATTTCACCATGGCAAAGTTCTCCAACTCTGTTCTTTGGCTAATTCTGTTCTGTTTTCCTGCCTTCATCTTCAGTTTGGCCTTCTTCATGTCTTCAAGAGCTTTTATTTTGGAAGCTGTTCTCGGAGAAAAAACCCGGACCTTGTTGTTATGCTTCATTCTCCTCCTTGGTAATTCTCTGCTCATGTAAACAGGTTTTCTCTGTTTCAGCTTTTCGATTTTCTTTTCTTTCCACTTCTCCCCCTCTGAACTAACATCTTGTGGAGAAAACACATCATTATCCACCAATTTCTGAGCTTTAAATCCATAGTCTTCATTGATTGTTGTTAAATTAGAGGATCTTAGATTCATTGCAGAAGGATATGGATGCTTTCTCTGATAATCACCCTTTTCCAAGGTGTTCTTTTCCACTGATCTTGCTGATCTATGTTGTGCTTCACCTGATTTATGTTGTCCATTCAACCTTTTCTCTTCCATAGATCTAACTCTTCCCTTTGTCTTCTTCGACTTCAATTCTTTCTCCATTATCGTCCTGCTCCTCGGTGTCTTGAGTAATGTCGCATTCTCTCGGTATACATTGATATCTGGTAAAATCTGCATACCCCTACGAAACTCTTTCATCTGCATTACATTGTAAGCCATGTTGTTGAGTGTATCAGCTTCCTCTTTTTCCTTCATCCTCATAGCATTTAATCCGCAGGTTCGACAATTCGAGGGCACGAAATCGAGCTCATCATCCGACTCGTACCAAGCCGATCGCGACACCGTTTTACTAGTCTTGCCATCAACACTATCTTCTCCAAATGAAAAGCTCGAAAATGCCTCAGCATCGCCACCAGTGGCAAACTTTGATGAGCTCACTGACATAGAATTATTCATCTTTATCTGCTTCTCTTTCGCAGGTTTGGCTTCCGACTCAACACTCATTCGCTTGAAGGACGAAAGCCACGCGGTGGGGAGCACGCGAGAAAGCAAAGGAAAGCGAGACGAGGATGAAGATGAAGGTTTGTTTTTTCTCCACTTCATGTTAAAAAACCAGAAGAAAATTCCAGGAATCTGCTGCTTTTTGTGAAGGACTAAGAGGCAGAAAGAAGGTGAAACTGATGAGAAAACCGAACTTCCATTGATAATGGAAGGTTCAAGCAGTTAGGGGACAGTTAGACTGTTAAATAGGAACGTGGGTTTCATACTGGTTTTAGTGCCAGTTTTTGTGGGGTTTTCTTTTTCAAAAGAAAGGCCCGCCCTTACCCTAAATCATGTGACCACTTTGCTAACCTTTTTTCCCACTTTATGCTGTTTATACTTTATACTTGATGAGAACTTTATTCTCAGTAGGGTACCCTATGAAAACCCTCTTGGAGGGGTACCCTACCTGAGGGAACAAATCAAGTTCAACTTGAGATTACATATTTAGTACCTACAATTGCTAACAGCTACATAAAAGAGCTTTGCTATGGTTGCAGACAAGTTCTTGTGATCTCAGTAGTTCTTTTCTGCTTTGTAATAATCTGATATTTGACATATTGTTATGATCTTTGATGAGTTTTTGACATGTCTCTTTAGTCCTTTTCCCTCTCTTTGTTTGTAACAAAGTCTTTGAGTTTAGCATAAATAAAATAAGAGCAGCAAGTGGCAGCTGTTTTCTTTAACCATTGTCCCCTTATAACATCAATCAGTTCTTACAGGGAGGAAAGCATTGCTTTTCCCCAAATGGTTTGCTTGGATTAAACGAAACCAACCGTCTTAATGGATTAAGTCAATGTTTTTAATGGCTGTGGCTTATCCAACACCGACCCCCATGTGATTTCTTACAAGGACTCGTTGATGAAGCAAGGCTGATGTTTTAGGTTGGCTGGAAAGTTGTTCGTTGTTTCCATTCTTAGGGGTTCAGGAAACAGCAATGGTCCCCATCTATGGGCTTCCATGAAAGCTATGGCTGTTTTACTTTGGTAATGCTTCGCGTCTGTCTTGCTTTCAGACAAACTAAACCAAGATTCCTACTTTTGGTTTTGTGATAACAAAGCAAAAGTTGCACAACTTTGACATTTATGAAGCTTGTTATCACGTATGTTGGGTATAGGTCCGGAAATGGAACGTAAAAACAGTAATTTCTAAAATTATATATACAAGTACGCTAAATATGCAATATTTTCTAAATTCTAAAAAATATAAAAATAAAGCATATAAAAAATCATGTGAGTTTAACGTTATACATATATACTTATAAGAGAAAGTCGAAAAGAAAAAAAAATAATGAAAAAAAATTAGGGACAAAAAAATATTAAACCTAAGCTATACTCGATATATATTTCTTGTACGAAAATATCTAATACGACTTTAAACATAAGTATTTGTGCTTCATAGATTATCACTGATGCGTTACGTATATGTCGCAATTGGATTTCTTTCATGTGAAGGGTTGAATTTGATTCATGTATTTCAAGCTTAGAACAGACTCGGAAAAAAAAAACATGTTTTGAAATCACTACAGGATAAAAAATCTGAGCTTCTTTTCCATTCCTTTCGCGGTTAAAAAATGCTTGTACAAACTATACGGTATTGTTTGAACTAAATATTTTAAAAATAAAACATATACAATAATTATATCAAAGAAAATATTTCATGCACTTAAAAGCGTAGAATTCATCGATCAAAAAAAGGCGTAGAATTCGTTTTTTATAAGTGGATGTAATTTAATGCATATTTAGAGTTTAATTTTTTTTTAAATTTAAGGTTAAAATTTTATATTTTATATTGTAGAGCTTAATAGGCATGTTTGTGTCAAATAAAATATGTGGTAATGCAATAAATATTAACTTGAACTACATTTATATATGTTACTTTCTCCGTCCCACTATTTATGTCACATGTTGATTTTTCACAAAATTTTAAGAAGAAAAAATTTACACAAGATGTGTGGTATAGAATAATTTGCACGACAAGTTTGTCCATAAAAAGTTATTTTTTATTTTTGATAGGAAATTAAAAATAATAAAAAAATAATTATATCTTGTAAAAATTGTTAAATTTTTTAAAATGACATTTTAACTAAAACAATTTTAAAATACAAATGTAACAAATTTATTAAGAGAAAAAGAGATATATTAAGTCATGATCAAATTGAAGTTATTACACGTCAAATCAATTGAAAAAAATGAAATACTCGTTTTTTAGTGATAATAAATAGTATTCTAAATAATTTTTTTTTACTTTTTTCATATTTTATATAATATTTAAATAAAACAATTTAAAACTCTTAAATCAAACGACATAAATATTTTTTATATAAATTCTGTACCATTTACTTAGTTTTTACAAGCTTTGTTTCTCTCTAGCGCCGCTATTTTTTTATTTTTGTTTAGTTTTTATAGCTGACGACGACATTAATTTTAGTGCTGGTTGTCGACCGTTGTCACTCTTTTTTATTTTTTTTGTTTTGTTTTTTTGTTTTTAGTCCTTTTTATTCAATAAAACAATTTTCTCTACTTTCTTGTACGTATTTTCTGCTTCTTAGCACGTTTTTTGCCTCTTGACACGTTTTTTTGTTTTTTTGTCAAGGTTCGATTTGACGTCGTCACAATTGGTCAAGATGGTGCTCTTTGATTATCCTATTGATCTCCCTGTTTTGGACCCTCGAACTGGATCTATATGTAAGTTTAGTCATCGCTCTTGTTCGCGGTTGAGTTGTGGTAATAATCGTGTTGTCAACATGCCTCGATTCTGTAATATGCATTTTTTAATGTTGTTTGTTGATAGTTTTTACCTTCATCGTTGAGTTTTAGTGATGTTTTGTATCTATTTTGTTTCGAGTCTTTGAATTAAATTTTTTACCTTTTTTCTTTGGTCCTGTTTATAATCTAGAGACATTAATTTTCGTATTTTTAGGAGTATGTCCGAATCATGTTTGTTTACCTGCATTATAGACCTTCTTCTTGAATTATTCCTTTATTTATAAAACTGACGTAGTCATATTCAAAAAAAATTCTTTACAACTTCACCTATTGTTTTTAGTGATTTTGATATATATATATATATATATATATATATATATATAATCACCGGTAATATCTAACTTATTGATTGATTAATTTGGATCGAATACTGTAAAATTCTGTTATGGAGGCAGCCCTTCCAAACCAATTGCTTCATTTATAACGCGGACCTTTAAACTTTTTTAAAGAATTTAATACCTCATTCCACTTTTATATAAAACAGTTTCTTTTATCAGCTTCGTAAATGTGACGTAACCTTAAAAAAACTAATACTAATCTCCTGCAAATGTCACATCGTAATAATTTTATGATTATATATTTCCAATTTAACACCATTGTCCTGCTGATTTTACTGGATTCATTGCCTTGCTATGGAACGTCTGGAATGGCAGGAACTTGAAAGTTGATGATGGCCAATTACCATTTACCACCCCTTGGTTAACAGTGCTTACTGCTGGGCAATTGCAACAGGAGTTTACTGCCAACCCAGCATCCCAATTCCCATGCACACTGGCGTAAACCTAGGGCTGATACGATTCCTTTCGCTCTACTGATGGAGCAGTTGCTATTGGAGTCGTGGCCAGGGAATGTACCAAATTTATTCCCTCGGCGTTAGACGCGACTTTGCTACGAGGCCATTCTCCTTGCTGTTGATAGGGGCTGGTCCAAGGTCCTGATTGAAGGAGATGCGGTGAATGTTATCAACCTTCTTCGAGCTCCTCATGGTTCAATGCTGGCTCATTCTGTAACATCCACACATCTCACTCCTAGATCAACAAATGAGGCAGGCGGCAGCCCATACACTTGCTCACATCCCAACCCTATTTTTATTTCTATTTAGAATGTCCACAGTGCATTGCTTCAGATGCTGCTTTTGGCTAATCTATTTATGGTTTCATTTTCAAGAAATAAAAACACCAATGTCCTGCAAATGTTGTCTCCTCGTAAAAGGGTTGCAGGCGCCAGGCAGTGGTAATTGGTAAAGTCAAGATCAAATATAAATATTCCTATAATAGTTGTACATGTATTGTTTAGTTGAGGTTTTAATATTTTCGCAATCAAAGTCGTTATTGTTGTGTGGTGCAATTTCATCGATTTATAAGATATTGCTAACTGTTTTGATGTGAAAATAGTACAATTTTTATCACTCGAAGAATACCTCTGCTACCTAAAACTGAAACTTTGTTTCCTTTCAGCTGGATGTTCTAATCACAAAAACCAAAATATTCCTAAACTAATGCTTGAAGAAGATAAGGTTTTAAAGCTGGTTATGTCTCATTTTCAACCTTCATTTGTTTTCAAATGCAACTCCAGACATATGAACACTCATCAAAATGCAGACTATGAAAAGAAAAGAGATGATGCAAATGAATCCTCTGAGTCCAAATCAATCGACAACTTTATTTCTGCATGAACTTTTAAGGGTTTAGGTGCCATTCTTTCTCCATTTCAATATTGAATCCAACATCAATAAACTCAGACCAACCTATTTTATTCCATAAACAAGATTCCGGAATGAAGCTATGTCGACTCATATAGACGACCATATTGTTCTAGTATTTGTTTAGGGTTGAAGGTAGACGATAAGAACACGAGATTAACCTAGTTGATTCATACAACCACCTCAAAAAGGAATAAGAATCAACATGTAACGTAGGCAAATGGAACATTCTAAATGAAATAATCTCTAATTTCCACAAGCATTTGGTGCATAAAACTAGTAAGCAAAATGTAAATTGCAGCCACATTTTAGTTCTTATTCATGATTTGTTAACTTGTAACTGTCTTTTTCGGTATTATTGTATTATTGTTATCTAATTCACTGAACATTACATATATATATAAGCTCAAGCTAATTGCTCAGTGACATTTCTATAATTCTCCCAACAGAGATGATCAGATAATCTCATTTCTGTAAAAAAAATCACATTATCTGAAATTTCAATGAAAGAATTTGTAAATATATTACCAACAAAAAATGAGAACATATATAAGTGAGGACAATATACCGCATTGTGATGTTTACCTTTACAAAACTTGCACAGAGATGGACATTGGCATTGAAACATCATCGGCAAATCGTGAATCCCTGTTAGAAGTTGTTGAGTTGCCAGCAAATGCATATCCAACACCCAGTCCACCGAAATGCAAGGATGCATTCTCGCACCTCTGAAACACTCTAGCAAGTGATGCAGCCTTCCTTCTTGCCCGCTTTGTGCCCGTAAACAACAGTGTCTGAAGTAAGCCAGCCAATGCTGGAGCCTTGAGCACTCTTTCGGTTGCAGCAGCCCCACCACCGCGGCACAACTCAAGCAGTGCTGCGACTGCATTCTCTTTGCCTCTTGCAGTTCCACATCTCATCATCGTTATTAACCCTGTCACTGCCATTTCTTCCTTCCCCACCGCTTCAGCCCCAATTGGTTGCCTGACAATTAAGGCCAAGGCACCCGCAGCTTCCTCCGCAACCCCTTCATTCCCCAAAGCTCCTACTAGTGTTGTAACAGCTCCAGCCTCTATCATTCTTGCACAATTCTCTGAATGAGTGGACAGATTAAATAAAGCAGTTACAGCATCCTTCTTCCCCCTTGGAGTCCCCACTCTCAACAACCCTGCTAAGGCTTCAATTGCCCCTCCCTCATCGGCTATTCTCTTCTTATAGCCATGAACTGCTGAGAGGCTGAACAATGTTGCTGCAGCATTTTCCCTGGCCTCCGTTGTGAGCCCCAGCCTCAAAACTTCGACAATTGATCCAAGACAACCATCCTCGTCCATAATTAGGCTTTTGTTTTTATCATAAATGGATAAGTTCAGCATTGCAGTAACAGAATTCTCTTGAGCAACAGAGTTTAAAGATGAGAGCAACTTCCGTAAGTGTGGTATTGCCCCAGCCTCTGCAATAAAAGCACGGTTTTTCTTTCCTGTTTTAGCCAACAAGCGTATCTCACGAGCAGCAATAGCTTGAGCTCCCTGAGATCCATTGGCAAGATGTTGAATGAGAAGCGCTGTTGTTGCTCTATTGGCTTTGGTTGCAGCTTTGATTGGCAAAGCTTCAGCAAATGACTCTGCGGATCCATCTGCAGTCTCCACAGGATCATATTGGACATTATGAGCAGTACACCACTGCATGATCAAGTTCTTCAAAGCACGATTAGGAACAAGGCGAGTATGGTTGAGCATTTGCCCCGTCTTCGGACAAGTACAATGGCCTTCCTCCATCCACCTAACTATCGAGCTCCGATCATAAGTCTGCCCTGTCAAAATTATCACAGGATTTGTCATCAAGTCCAAAGATATCGGACAACAGAAGTCCTTAGGGATAGATATAAATGTATGGGCAATCTCCCGGGTAATCAACCCTTTTCTCGGTTTCTTCTGATTGCCAAAAGGCAGCTTCACCTCATCTTCCTCAAAACCAAATAGCAAAAACCTACAATATCTGGTTATTGCAACAAATCCATTAAGCACACAAGCTGTAGGTTCAATATCTCCCTCGTGATTCACAATCTGCTCTTCCAAAAACTCTATTTCGGACCTACAACTTTTGGCATCCCTAATTCCCACTCTTTCCACAAAGAACAATTTCAAGTCCACATGATTCGGTATCCTCCCTTTCTCAAACTCATTAAGAAACGAAAAGAACCTAAGCCTTAAATTCTCATCACTTTTATCAACATACAACTTTGCCTTCCTAGAATGTTTCTGCAACAGCTCAACCTGTTCCCTAACATCATCACTCAATCCAACATCATTTATAGGGAAAACATCCAAAAGGGTAGAAATTTCTTGATTCAAATCATGGAAATGGCCTGAAATCGAATGGTTTTGAAGCAAAAGCCACAACTTACTGGATTGAGCACAATAATCAAGCAGTATCTTTGACCTATAGAGCAACAAATAGAGCTCCTTTAAGCACAATATGGCTGTTGAAGGCAAGCTTGGCATGGACCCTGACCCTGAATCCCTCAGGTACTCCAACATAACAAGGAAAACTTCCATCTTTCGAATCAAAGATCGAGAATTCTTTCGCTGAAAGAACAAGACTTTGTTGGCAAAGCAAGAGATAAGCTCAGATGAGACGGCTGCTAGGGTTTGAACAAGAGCCACTTCGGTTAAGTCAACCGGCGCCAAGAAAGCCTCGAGAGACGGCGATCTTCTCCTCCTTAGAGAAGAGAATATAGCAGCTGAGGCCATGGTTGATAACTCCAAAGCTGAATTCTCAAACAAGGGTGTTAAAAAAAGAACCCAACTTTAGCTAAAACAAAAAATAAGACCCAAGATTTTTCAGCCTAATTCTAGCTCTGGGTTGTTGGTTGAATCTTCAAAGGATGTTGTCAACAAAAGATGGCAAGATTTGGTCTTTAATTTAAAATAAAGAAATGGGATTCTTTGATTTGTGTGAAAACTAAAAACCAAATCCGCGTTTGGGGAGTGGAAGGGAAAAAGGAAGTGAATTTTCCTTGAATGACTATTCTTTAATTTGTATAAAATATGTTAAAAAATCCCCCTTTCCCTTTTGCTTTTGGTTTTCTTTGTTTGTGCTTTTCTCTCTCAAAGAATTTCAATGCAGTTGCAGTGAAAATGACTTTAATGGCTTTGAATGTCCATTCGTTTCTTCTACTCTACTGTTTAAAGAGCTATAAGAGAGAGAGAGAGAGAGAGAGAGAGAGAGAGAGAGAGAGAGAGAGAGGTTTTTAATGCGTACAGCTATGGTTACCTTGTCATCTTCTTTAGTTCAAAATTAGATTTGGTTGAACCAAAAAAGACGCCCTGGTTTTTCCATTTTAGGGAAGGATTAATTTTTCCTGGATTTGGAGATTTCTTTTTTGTTTACCATTTTGATAAAAATCTATCCTCCAGTTTAATTTGATTTTGTTTTGGTTTTATCGAATTTTGATTTATTTGAGTTCAGATATCATTTATATTAAATTTATTTAGTTTAGTTTAATTTATAAATTAAAATACATTTACTTATCAATAAAGATTGAGTGCAATGATAAGGCACATTGTTTTTTTGAGGGCGAAAATATGAATTCAAACTTTAGAAATAATATTATTGACAGAAAAAATTACGAATCTCAAACATTGACCATAAAACGGACATGTACTCTAGCAAAAAAAATCTACCGGAATAGTTAAAGAAAAAAAATATTCCATGCACTTCTACAAAATGTCTAGTTATTAGTGTTTAGGGTTAGAATTTTAAGGTTTGAAAATATATTTTATAGTTTAAAGTTTGAAAAGTGCTTATAATTTATGGGTTATGGTTTAAGGCCTTACAAGGGACATATAATAGCTTTAGAAATTCGGGAAAAAAATTCAACTAACGGTGCATTAAATAATTACTAATAGTTAAAATTTAAAAAGACTCGGTTATATTTAATTTAAATTTTTCAGTATTACTATTAAATTTTAAAATAATACAAACTCCAATTTTTGTGTTTAAATGTAAATAAAACTCATCCAAACTTATGGGTTTTTTTAAATTTATTATAATTAACATAAATAAACTAGTGTATTTTATCATCAAAATTTTATTTTAAACGAACTAATATGAATTAAAGAAAACTTTGTTTAGGACTCAATCTAATTCTAGTATATGTTTTTTTGAGATTGTACGAATTTATAAACAACTTTGATGTATATGTATTTTCCACGTGGATTAATTGGACAAAAATGAAAGATAATAAGTAAATTAGGATATTTTTTTCTTCAAATTATACCCTCCAAAAGAAGAAAAAAAATACTAAGTATTATTTTTTTATTGAGAGGACTGTATGTAATGCAATCTCACTTAGAGTGATTATCATTTGTGAAATGAATTGAATTTTTAAACCATTTGTTAATTCAATTGATTTTTTTAACCATTTAATTTATATTTATTAATTTATTAGTGAAATAATTTTAGTGGACGAGTGAATTTACCTCAAATTTAGGGTTGACCGAAAACAAGTAGATGGTCCACTCGACATATAGGCGCGTGGACTTATGGAAGTTTATTAGAATAAGAAAGTAAAGTTTTTTGTATTTATTTAATCTTTGTTTTGTAGCAGCCAGGAGCCACCTGCCAAGCTGTCAAAAGTTTAAAGTTTTGCACTTTGACTAAACTAAAACGTTTTTACCAAAAACTCAATTATAACAAGTTGACCTTCACAAAAGCATATCCAACACAAAAATAAAAGGGAGAAAATAAATTTTAGTCTTTGAATTTGATAATATTTTCCATTTGGTCCTAAAATATTTTGGCCTATATTAGTCCTTGAATTTGGAAACTTTTTTTTTTCATTTTCAGTCATTTTAATAATATTGTACTTTGATATTATTTCGCGTGTCATGCTCTTAAAGTATTGCATTGTTAAAATAATTTTTAAAAAAATCTAAATCCAATAGAATTTAAAAAAAAATTGAAAAATCAAATTAGATAAAATTATCGACTTAAAAAAACTAAAAATCACTATATTCTAAAATAAAAAATGGACAACAACAGGAAATTCAAAAAAAAAGGAACATGTCTTTAATCGACAAAAGTTTCTTTGTAGAGTTCAAGGAAATGGTTTATCAATATTATCTTTTTTTCCTACAGTTTGATATTAAACGTTTAGGCACATTTGATTCTATTATTTGCTACATATTATACAAATGATATGTCAATCAAATAAAAACGTAATATGTTTTTAATATATATATATATATGATTTATTAATAACTACCGCATCCTTTATAATTTTGTTTTTACTTTTTACCTAATCTTGGAATCATTTGAAACATAATTGTGCCAAAACTAAACCACTCCTTGATATATTAACCATCAATTTCATAATTTACTGTTTTGGATAGATTCGAGACAAAATTAAGAATTTTATATTAAGGTATAACTATTATTATAAAAAATTGAAGAATTTTTTCTGATAAATTCTAATTTTAATCTTACTTAAAGGGAGGGAAAAGGGGGAGACTCTAGGAGAATGAAGAGAGTGCTCCTAGTGACTCTAGAACTCATGATTTAAGAGAATATGAGGGAACAAATGATGAGTAACTTGGCCAACCGGCCATATGTATTTGCTTAATTTTTTTATTCTTTTAAATAATCTTAAAATGATTATTAGATAGTATATGTTCATATTTTTTTTACCTTTTAATAATGCACACACCTTACTTAGGATCCTAACGCTTCGTTTCACTAAATCACCTTGTAATTGATATTAATGTGTACACTTTTAATTTAATAAAAAACATTACTAGATTTTGACATACATAGAGTCTGGTAAGAGAGAATACTTTATGTAAAATAATTTTCTTTTTTCTTATTTGAGTGATAAAAGGATTTGAAAATAAATTCATTAGTCTCGTATTTAATCTCTAAATAATAAATTTTAAAAATTTATTTAAAAATGATATAAAATTATGTAAAGACAAAAATATCATTATAACAACATCAATTACCTTCTAAAAATGGTTTTAAAACAATTGAATTTGAATGGTTTAAACCAATGGTATAATTTTAAAAAAATAAAGTATTGAATAAAGTGAGATTATATTGATTCAATATTTAATTTTAATAATTAAATTAAATAAAAAATCTAAAATCAGAATGGAATATCTGAATTTAAAAACGGAACCACCTATTTAGCGGCTCCAATGGGGGTAAAACCCGAAGGAAAAAGACAGGTCCACTCCAGTAGGCTTAACAGCCGGTTGGTCTTGGAATCCACGAAAAGCAATTGTTTTTCGCAGAAGAGTCGTTGTTTTAGGCCGAACGTAATGTCTATTTCAGTTTTTGGTTTGGTTCTGTTTGGTTTAGGGTTCCATCGGTTCTTTGTTAGGACATTGCATTTGCAAGTTGCCCCCACAACAAATTTTGTCCGCAAACAATTTTTTTAACCACCGCAATTCAACTCATAAGATGGAACAATTCAAATTAGATTTTGTATAAATTTATTATGAGGTGGTTTTTTAACTTAATTTTTTTATTACGTCAAGACTCGAATCATGATATTTAATGCCTTATTCCGCTAAATCAATTAGTTGTTAGTCCACTAAAATAATTTTTTATAAATAAGACACACAACTCGGGTCACGATAACCACAACCGGGACAGACCCAATCCCCATGTATTAGTGTGGATTCATTGATAAAAAGTAATTTTCAAGTTACAATTATAATTACAATAAATTGAAATATATCTTTGATCCAATAATTGATATAGTAATTAAGAATGCTCGTATTATTCCAATTCTATTTGGATTTGATTCACAATATGAGAATGTAATATTTTTTATTTAATAAAAAATTAAATATTCAAATTCAAATTCACATGTATGCTGAAATTTACTTATATAAATTATATTGAATTATTTATTCGTACAAAACAACATAGAAGAATGTGTTGAAAATTGGTGTTAATACGCGTTCTAAACTCAACAAAGTCAATTCGGGAAAGACAAATTCACATTGATGACAATATGAACGAAAAAACTAAGTTAGGAAGAGGGCTCTTATATTGAGTATCTCTAAAATTTGATTTGAATTAGTTAACTAATAAACATGGGCGGTTCAAAGATTTTAGGGGCCTTGTGCAATTTATTAAAATATGACTATTAATTTATAATCAGTAAGAGATATAAGTGTTTTTTTAAAAAATACTTTAATACAAAAAATATTATTAAATTGTCCTCTTAAGAACTAAAAAATTGACTTATAAACATCTAAATATCAAATATTTTCACTTTAAAATTATCATTCTTTTTGCATGTTTTAAGTTTTAGATAATTTTCTTATATAAACATAATTATATATATAATTTTATAATTTTTTACAAATATTTAATTTAATTTAAGTTCCCTATTTTCAGGGCCCCTCTCTCTTGGGGGCCCTGTGCGATCGCTCATGTCGCGCCTGTCCAAAACCCCCACTGCTAATAAATCAAATATCAGTAGTTAAAAAAAATAATCAATATTCATTCTAATAAAATAAAAATTCAAACAATTACGTTTAAAAAATCAAGGGTTAAAAAATTCTTAACTTTTTTTTAAAAAAATCAATTAAACTACTATTTATTTTCTACTTAATTAAATTTGTAAACTTTAAAAATTATATTCAAATAAACAATTTGACTAACGCTAATAAATTTGTTTTTAGTTATTATTGTCACAGTTTGTTTAGGCATACAATAGTTATTTTTAATTACCTTTTATAATAAAATATATATTATAAACACTTGTGAAATATTCTCCGACACATAAAAACATATGTATACCAAAATATAAACTACAAATATAAAAATTAAATAATAAAAAAAATTTAAAATTATTTGATATAATTATAAAATAATATATGTTTAATAATTTTAACTCTTTTAATAACGTAAAGATGCCGTGCCGATAAATTGTTTGCACCCGAATGATCTGATTCTTATTATGGTTGGTTTGCTACAATTTATTACCTTTGAGGCTTTGACTTGAGAGGCCTTTCCCCTTGGGTTCACCTAATCCCTAGTCTTATTAATTAAAACATGTGCTCTGCATGAGCCGCCTACTAACTTTGGCTTATTCTCATTGTTCAACTTCAACCTCATGCATTTATCACCTCCTCATTTTTTTTTATTTCATTGTTATACTTAGAACCACAATTTAATCGTTTAATATAAACTTAATAAACCTATATATTTATGTACCGAGTGAGTCTTAATTCTCAATTATAATTTTTTAAAAATATATATACTCGATTGAGTCACAACAAGTATTGATGAAAGAGATGTTCGAAGAACTTTATTTTTTCATAACTTTTTCAATAATATAATTTTTACTTTTTTTACTATATTAAGGTTGTTTTAGTAATTTTTCTTGACTAAACTCGATTCCTTATATATTTTTAATAATATAAAAGTTATTTATAATTTGATAGTATTACTTTTTTTTCACAAATGAACTTATTGTCACGTATCATTTCAGGGACCTTAAACTCTAATCCTTAAATATTAAAACCCTAAATTTTAAACTACGAAATTCATTTTCAAACTTTAAGACCTAACTACAAAGACCAAAAATCTTAAAAACTAAGCGCCCGCGGAAAACTATTTTCCGATGCATACAATATTTTCCTTTTGACTATTAATTTTATTTGTTCTTATAAATCATATAAAATAAATAAATTATTTAGTATAGATATCCGGTGTGTTGATTCTAATATTTTTACCATTATTTTACTCATCGAAGAAAAAACAGTATATATATTTTTATTACAGAGAATCTTAATTAGTTATTAAATAAAATTATATTTTTTTAGTAAAAGTATCGCAATCGTCCATGTATTACATCTTAGATTGTATTTTGGTCTTTTTACTAGAAAATGAACAAATTGATCCATGTACATTTCAAAAAGAGCAAAATGATGCAATTGTTATTAAACGATCTATCCATTTTATCGTTAATTATTGATATGATAAATAACTAAAGCCTTATGCGTTTACAAATTTTATAAATTTAACATTTAATAATTAAAAATATAAAAAATAATATTTTATTAAAAATTAGGGTTAAATGGGTATTTTTGTCCACAAGTTTGTACCAAAAAATTTAATTTTGCTTCTATGTGAAAAACACATCCAATTGGACCCTTGAACTCATAAATTGCATTAATTTAGCCCTTTGGCTAACGTTAGTCAAAGGGCTAAATTGATGCAGTTAGTGAGTTTGATGGCTAAATCAATGTATTTTTCGTGAATATGCTAAATTGATTATTTAATACGAACTTATAGACAAAAATACCCTTAAACCTAAAAGTTATTAATTGTATGTACAATAGATCACTCAAAAGTTTTAAAAATAAATTTACCTTATAACCAAAAGTGTTTAAATCAGAAGAAAAGTTCTAAAAAGAATGAAATAACTTTAAACTACTAATTAATTATTTTAATATAATTGAAAATTTAATTATTAATAATATTCATATAAAGATAACGTGATTGTGGCTTAGAAAAATAATAAGTTGGTTTGTGGCCATTAAAAATTTAATATAGGATGACGTGACGATTAACAAAAATTGATATTACAAAATTTATAAATATTATTGAATTTTTACTGTTAAATTTATTTTATTGATGTAAATTTACATTTGCATGTTTTGTATTTTTACAGATAAATCAAAATCGAAGTAATTTTATTGTTTAAATTTAAATAAAATTACAAATTAAATGCTCAACAAGTTGATAAAAGTAACTATGAATTTGGTTTTCTTCACGATATATGAGAATAATTATGAATTTCTCTTTATCAACAAAAAGTGAATAAATACAAAAAATAAAAATAAAATCTAGGTCATTTTATTAATATAAGTTGTAATAATCTTCAAAAACGAAGATCTAACCCAACTTTTGTACACAAAAGTTTTTATACATTGAGTTAATAAACAAGAGTATTAACTAACTATTTTCAATAGACCTCGACAAAAATCAAAACACATTACAACATCTTGCAACTAATTTCTAAATATATGTTTCAACATTCACATATATTTCATATTCCTAAAATGATTCCGTGGCTATTTACAACTAACTAATTAATTAAATGTACTAATCCTAGTAAACGCTTCAAAGATACAGTCATCGATTCGCTCGAAATGTTACAATTATCACGAACAGACACATTAATTTAATGATGAAAAATGCAATTTTTCTATGCAACTAACACATTCGTCATTATGGATTAATGGCGTTAATATTTGTCGTTTTCTTACTTCCAGGTTATAAAAACCCCCCAACACACGAAGAAGATACTTGAAAGAGAAAGAAATTATTTATTTCATTTTAGAAAAACAGACGCCATGCAGCAATTTCATCATTTCCTTGTCCTCTTACTGCCTCTTCTTTTCCTTCCTTTAATTGTCTCTGAATCTCCAATTAGTTCGATGGTCGGAGTATGAACACCCATAAAGGACATCAAAGACCCACACGTGATCGAAGTCGCGGAGTTTGCCGTCGACGAATATAACAAACAGGCGAACTCGAGCTTAAAGTTGGTGGTGGTGGTGAACGGCCAGACCCGGGTGGCTTCGGGGACGAATTATTGGCTGCTTTTGCAGGCCACGGGTAGAGCCGAAAAAAGAATGTATCGAGCTTTCGTGTGGGAGAAGGCATAGAAGCGTCTCAAGCAGCTTATCTCCTTTGAACCTCTCGAGGATTAATTTGACTATTAAGTATTTAATTATATGAATAACAAAAAAATAATATGAAAATAACGTACCATCTTTTACTTTTACGAGATCAAAATTAAATGAAAGGATTCAAGGAGTGGTTTTAATAATTTAGCGTGTTACATCTAAATTTTGAGTAATTTAATTTGTAGATGAGTAAATTTATTAAAAAAATTGAAATTAATTAAACAAAACGCTACATTATATTCATATAGAACAATAAAAACAGATAAGTTCTAACATATTTTCTTACAATTCCTTTAGGAAAACAAAGAAAAGAACATTTTAAGAACGAGCCGGCATACACAGCTGACATTACTAGTACTCGAATCCGGGTCCCAAGGAATAATAAGCATCAACATTTGCCACCAAGACACAAGTGGATGGGCATTAAACCATTCCTTTTTTTAGTATAATTTATTGTAAGGTAATTACAAAAATAGTTCCCTGAGGATATTTTTTATCGAATCCTTTAACTATAAAAGTTACGAAGTGATTTTATGATTTAAAAAAGTAATAAGTAAATTTTTCGTCATTAAAAATTTAACTTCTGGTTACATGATCGTTAACAGAAATAAGTATACTACAAATTATAAACGTTCCTGACTTTTTACTGTTAAATTTTTTATGAGTTTATTTTATTGATGTAAATTTGCATTTGCAATGTTTTGTATTTTCTACAATTTTTTTACAGATACATCAAATTAAATATGAAGTAAATTTGTCGTTTAAATTCTAAATAAAATTACATATTAAATACTCAACAAGTTAATAAAGTAACTAGGAATTTTATTTTCTTCACACTATATAAGTATAACTATGAATTTCTCTTAACTATGAATTTCATTTTCTTCACACTATATAAACATAACTTGTTGTGAATAAAAGAACAAATAACAAGAATAAAATAATAAAGAGATGAGAGGAAGAGAGAGATTCGTATTATTATCAAAACTAAAATTGTGTACAATGTCTTCATCTATTTATAGACATAAGAAGTACATACTACATTAAACTCTAATTAATAGAGATAATATTCCTAATAATAAATAAATCAAACTCCTTAGATAAAGTTCTAATCATGATAGACATACACATAGATAAATATTCATAACACTGCCCCTTGGATGTCTATGAAGATAACGTGCCTCGTTAAAACTTTACTAAGATAAAAATCCAGTGGGAAAAAATTCTTTAGCGAAGGAAAAAGAGTACACACATCTTTGATACGCATAACATGATGCCTCATTAAAAACCTTATCAGGAAAACTCATTGGGACAAAACATCGGTTAAGGGAAAAAGAGTGCAATGCGTATTTACTCCCCCTCATGAAAACACCATAGAAGATCTTTGAATCTTCATAATTCAATCTTGAATACTTTTTTCTAAAGATAGCGAGGGATGAAACTTTGGAGTAATATGTTTCATAATTCTCTACACAAGATAGCATTTGTATCATATCTTATGAAACTAAATCACATATCTTTTGGATATGTTGGGTCAATGGTCGTATCCAAACACATTTTTGGTTTGTCTTGTGCATAATAATTATTTCTTCAAGATTTGAGGAGGCATCAACGAATATTTGAAGATCTAAAGGTAATGATCTTTGTATATCCATAGATATTTCTTGACCAACTAATATATGGTGCTTCAAGACCAAGAAAAGATATAATTATCTTTATTCACATCAACGATCTTACAATAGATATTCTTTATCCATATTAAATATTCTTTAAGATTCTTTCAACTTATGTCCATTCATAGACAAAAACGCATATTTAAGTGCTCAATCGTTAGGTCGAGACAAAACCACATCTCAAGATTCCTTTTCTCAAATACTTTCATTAAATACTTTGAAAACTCTTCATGAGTTTCCAATTTTAAAGCTCTTCATGAGTTCTAATAATAGCATGAATCTTGATCCAAATTTTTTTATAAAATGCATATGGAAATCTGATCATTCTTATAGTATTTCCTCAATAAGTACTGACTAAGGCGATCATACCAAATGCGACAAAATATAAATATTCAATGAGACATGTCTAAATAAATTTCCTCAGAAATTTCCAAATGCTTATAACATTTTAAATCCTTCAAGGATAAATAGGGATCCACAAAATAACTAGACGCATATAAAATATTTAAACATAATTTAATACACTCTGTGTTCAGAACCCATATTGACATCTGTTGGGATGAGTTCTTACCAGAAATATTTGATGAAAAACGACAGTAGAGAGCCTGCATCTGCCCTCCTGATGTATAATATAGCATAAATCAATGCCAGAACTGATGTTGTTGTTGCCACACTTAAAACTATTACTATAAATTTTTTTGAAACGTAAATGGGCACCAACAAAAAAGCAGCCACCATGAAACTGAGAACTGTAACTCCACCTGAGAAAATACCAAGCCGTTTGGTCAAAATTTGGCATTCAATGCCAAAAGGTCGGATAGGAACATTTGTGATAAAGTACATGCCAGCAAAACTGGCAGTAAAACCCAAAATAAAAAAAATTGTTGCAAAGAAGTGAGGAAGGAATTCTAATGATTTGGGCTGAGGCATTGCAATGAGCGCAAGAATTAGAGCACTTCTGGTGCTAAGCGTAGTTGTGAACCACGTTTTTTCATCCTTCGTAGACTGCTCGACACCTACAAATGGAGTTGAATCTGGGGAAGCATGAGATCCACCGTCAAAATGAATAGAACCATCGTTAACCGTTCCCTAAAAAACGAATCATAAAACAGATAATAGTTTTAGAACATCAAATCAAAACAGATAAATAATAATTTTAGAAATTGTTCAATTTTACCTCCTTTTTTCATCTACATGACATTTCAGCATTATAATATTCCTCACTCAATTATAGTTGCATTTAACCTTTCTTAGGTATTACTTATCGTACAATTTATTAAGTACAATCTATAATACACCAAACTCCAAGTAAGTATTTCAATAAAACTTAGTATATACAATTCGCCCAACATTTTAATGGGGCTTATTTATTGTCCCAGTTAAGCACTTCAAAGGAGAATCAATAAAGGATATTTTTTGTTTTTTTAGGTTATCTGTAAAATCTTAACATTAACGTGGATTGTCTTAAATTATAAGGTATCATCCTTACTAGTTCATCATTCAAATCATTTTAGCATAAACAATTATCAAACTTATAAATGCTATGGCATTCGAAGTCTAATCATAAACCCATGGATATTCAAACAAGGCATAACATTGGACTAGTAGGCATGTTTCAAGTTATATGAAAGTTTTATTAAAGCTGGTATGATCATCCTAGAAACACTCAAATTGTATTAAAGATTCATCTTACTTATTGAGCAAGTAGCTATCCTAACTTGTTCATTATTGGTTATTTAGACAATGAGCATAATCATAAGGCAGAAATAGATAATTGCCTTGGAAAATATTCATATTCTTCCTTTAGTTCAAATGCAAACTTTATTATAAGTTTTGAACATAACTTGTTCGAATACACCCCTTCAAGCCCTAGAGTTCGAACAAGCATTGCTTTCAGATTTATTGGGTTCAGGCATCACAATCAAGATTTATCAAAAACAAAATACCATAGCTACAAGATTTCAAGTATACCTATAATCATCATCCTACTGTCACGCCCCACCAAGGTGCACCAGGGCCGACCAAGGGGCGCCACCTAGGTGCACTCGGGCCAACCAAGGCAAAGTGAAGTGCCTTGGGCAATTTAAGACCAAGCATGAATCAATGAAGGTTCTAGAACGGCCTAGAGAGGCCCACAACCCTCTTGAGACATTCCCACAAGGATCCATGGGGTTCCAAAAGTCTCTACTCGAGTCCACACAAGTCCGGAAGGTTCGAGAAGGCTCAGAAAAGCTCAGGATAAGTCCAGAAGAATCAGGACAACTCTGGACATCTCCGGAATAATCTAGAAGCTTTTAGGTCCTTAGATATATATGTGGAAACATATACATATCTCTAGAATATTATAGGCCTTGTAAATATTTTGGGAGGCAAAATACTAGCCGTCAGATCAAAACAATTCTGACCGTCCATTGAGGAGGTGGGATCCTATAAATATGGCCACCCCTCTTATTTGTAATCCATCCCATAAATCCTTTCAAAGCTCTCTTGTAAGTACTTTAAAGCTTTAATACAAGTTTTTCCTTTCTAAGTTCTTTACCTTCTCTACTTGTGTTGCTTGTGTTTTTCCATAACGCTGCGCGAGTAAGGCTTGCTAACATTGTGACGGGAGTGTTAGCGTCACACGGATCGGTTTAAGAGAATAAGTCTGTGATACTACGCTCGAATACCATTACATTGGTTTCTTATAACACAAGATTTCTTTCATGAAATTTATTACATTAACTTATAGGTTTACCATATTCCTCTTAAACAAGGCATCTCTTTCGCCAGTGTATGTCATATTAAAGGAAACCAATAGCAAGGTTTTATGTCTCTTTGAAGAATACCACCTTGTGCCTTACCTAGGTAGAAAACAAGTAGAAGAAAATTCAATGTTTGTAAACCAAATGATTGGTAAGTCTGTTTCAGCAGTCGACTTTATGGCGCGGGAAAGTTTGGGACCTAGTTAGAGCTTCTTGTTTACTTGAATTTTTTTAAAAGTAATTAAATACAGAGTATACTTCGCAACCCATATGAAGGGATGGGTTTTTACTAGCAAAACATTTGTAGAAAACCGCAAGTAGAGAGATTGGATGTGTTGTCCTGAGATATACTATAGCAGAAATCAATGTTAGAACTGTTACACTAAAAAATGTTACTATGAAAACTCGAGAGGCGTAAACGGGCACAAACAAAAATATGGATGCTGTGAAACTAAAAAATTTAGATCTTTCAGAGACAATGCCAGTCCATTTGGTTAAAATGCGGCGGTCAATACCAAATGGTGGTACGAGCTCATTTGTCACGAAGTACATGCCAGCGAAACTGGTAGCAAGACCCAAAATGGATAACACTGTTGAAACAAAGTGAATAACGATTTCTAATAGCGATTTCAGCTCGGGCATCGCAATGAGCGTGAGGACTAGAGCAGTGTTGAAGCCAAGCGTAGCCGCAAACCACGTCTTTTCATCCTTTGTAGACTGCTCAACACTTACAAGTTGAGTTGAATCTGGGGAGGCATGGGATCCACCAACAAATTGAGCAGAATTATTCCCTAAAAAACGAATCATAAAATACAAATATAAACTTATTTATCATCATAACAACAAAACATTATTATGAATGAGAAATGCTTCAAAGATGCAATCATTGATTCTCTCGAGATGCTACACTTATCGCGAGCAGACATGTTAATTTAATGACGAGAAGCGCAATTTTTTTATGCAACTAACAGTTGTACTTGCTCTACCATTCTGCAGTTTAAATCACCAAATTGTTCGCGATTGTGGCAAGGTCTTAGTGGAGTGTGGGAGGATATTCGTGAGAGTGTGCGTTGGAATATCCGGAATGGTGAGCGGACTGATTTTTGGTATGACATTTGGGTAGACATGGAGGGTCCTTTGTGGTCCCGCTGCAATCTACCGGTTATGCCTGACCCTGTATCGGTGGCTTGTATGGTGGATGAGTTTGGGGAATGGGATTGGAGGCGTCTTGAATGCTTGCTGCCGAAGGAGGTTTTGAACATGGTGTCGGCTATTCCACCTCCACGTCCTTGGTATGGAGTGGACCAACCGTGCTATCGTTGGGAAGTGAACAAGATGTTCACGGTAAGTTCCGCGTATAGAAGACTTGAAGGGGATATGGCGGGGAGTGCCTCTCCATGTTGGCGGTTGTTGTGGGGTTTAAATTTGCCGCAACGAATCCGCGTGTTCTTGTGGTTAGCAATGCGGGGCAGCCTGCTTACCAATGTTGAACGGATGCGCCATCACCTCACGTCGGACGGGATGTGCCAGCTCTGCCGACAAGGTAACGAAGATATTGATCATGTCTTGCGTAGGTGCCCTCCTGCACGAGATCTTTGGTCGAAGCTTGTACCGCCAGGAAGGTTGGGGGCGTTTGAGACAGTTGCGTGGAATGATTGGTTGGAACTTAACCTTCGGATCAAAGGAAGCATGCCGAGTGATGGTTCCTCATGGGTGACTTGCTTTGCCGTCGGGTGTTGGCTGCTGTGGAAGCACCGATGCAGTAGGCTTTTGAATGCGGATTATGTGGAGGTCGGGGACATGTATTCAAGGTGCCGGCAACTCGCGCTGGAGTTTGATAGTGTGCCTGCTAGTGTTGGAGGCTGCAGGCGCAACGGAGGGGAGAGGGATCGTTGGCAGCGGCCACTTGAGGGATGGGTGAAGGCGAACGCAGACGGATCGGTGCAGGGTTAGCAACAGGCTGCTGCGATTGGGGGGGTTCTCCGCGATAGTAATGGAGTGTGGATATTCGGCTTTGCTCGTGCGATAGGTAGTTGTTCGGTGTTGATGTCGGAATTGTGGGCGGTGTATGACACTCTCCTTCACGCTTGGAGGTTGGGGTTTCGGAAGGTTTGGCTTGAGTCGGATAACTTAGAAGTTACGCGCATTCTCAAGGGTGAGTCGACGGCGTTGAGTGGGGATGCACTTGTGGACCTAATCTTTGGTTTGTTGTGCCGGGATTGGGAAGTGAAAATCCAACATATTGGACGTGACGGAAACAAGGTGGCGGATCTTCTTGCGCGATGGTGCAATGGAGAAGGCCGGGGCAATGTGTGGTTGTCGGTTCCACCAACGGAGGTGCACGCAAGGGTGCTTGAAGATGGCTGCAGTTAGCCTTTTTAGCTAGAATCCTGCTGTATTATCAAAAAAAATATTGTCTAAAAAACATAAAACAATGTTATTTTGTAAAAATAAAATATAAAAGTCGAAACTAAAAATTAACATGGAAATCGGGAATCAAACTGAACCGAACCAAATTATTATAACAGTTTAAATTTTAAAACCCGGATCTCACCCTCTAGAAAATGGAATTACATGGATAGTATATCATATGGCGTGTGAAGTTGAACGTAGGAAAACTACATGTTTGATAATACAACGAAAGGCTTTACCTTTTGTTTTTGGGATTCAAACAAGCCGACCTCTACAAACCAAACCAAACCAAACCAAACCCAGTCAAACAAACAAATGTTAGAAGTCATGCACAAGGCAGGTTGTTTTCATTGGGATTCAAAGTTCAATTTGTCAAAAAAGAACGATGAATTTGAACTCATTGAGTGAAGAAGGGTTTAATCAAGCAAAATTGAAATTCTGGGTTTTTGACAAATACATCATTCACCAAGATTTGTTTTGGATACAAACCATACGGGGAATATGGGGAGATTATAGGGTGAGGTTAAAATGCGGTTTTATATAAATCTGTACTATTTTTGTAAAAAAAATTGTGTAGGATTAATAATAATTTAGGTAGAATCGAAATTCTTACTAATTAGGTAAGAATTTGTGTAACTACATAAATTCTTATCAACTTGGTAAAAATTTGTGTAGATTGTAAGAATTTTTATAACTACACGAATTCTTACTAACTTAGTAAGAATTTGTGTAAATCTGTCCCATTTTAGCCCCACCCTAAAATCTCATATGTGTAGTTAAACCAAAGCTGATAAAAGCTGATAAAGGTTGGGTTTTGGGTTCACTACTAGTTGCCAGAATTGAGGTTTTCTTTAGGACAAAAATTAGCCGACTTCATATGGGTAATCCCACCATTGTTTCAGTCTAGAGTCCAAAAAGAAAAAATTAGTATATCAATTATCACCCGCGTCTTGTCTATTAACTTATTTTGTTCGGATCATGTACAGATGTACTTAGTAGAGGGGTTATGGGCCACTCTTTCACCTTAATTTGTTTTTTTTCATGATGTCAAACATCAGATGTTTCTTAAGAAACATAACAAGTTATCTAACACAATTTCGTATTACTGTTGCTTTTTTGTTTAACTATTAAAGATTGACAGACTAATTCGGATCGAATTTTACATAAATTTATTATAGGGCGACTCCCAACTCAGTTTTTTCATTCTCAGCATCATGATTTGTACCTCTAATCTTATTTAAGTACCTAACGTCTCATCCCGCTAAACAAACATGTTGGTTATATTACTATTTTTAATATTATATTTTATTCAATTTTTTGGACAAAGAAGGAACTGTGCAACTGAGGGGAATGAATGCGGCCATTTCCCCTTACACCACCAACCAGTTCTCAACAAGGTAATATCAGTCCCTCGTAAGACCATAAAAAACAATATCGTTTCTAAACATCCATATCGACCATGATATACCAAAAAATGCCATCCTTCATACCTCTAAAGAGTGATGCGCCATGGGAGTTTCAAACCAAATACGAATCAAGAATATCCTAAATTCCATTTTGTTTGTGCAGTGAAAACATAATCTGTGAAACCTCATTTACACCATATGAAGGGTAAAAATGAAAACCATTTCATCTTACTTCTAATTTTGTTTACTCCTGTGCAGTTGCTGTACAGGAAGTACAGTGATGACTTGTTTGTGAATCTGTTGGGAAAGTGGAAGGAATCTGAAAATTTATTCATGTTGGAGGTTTAGCACACTATGTTACTGCACCTGCGAGGTTAGAATTGATCTTGTTTCTCTTCCATCTCTTTTAACACATCCAGTATGCCAAACTCTGAATTTTAGCCGATTTCATGGGAGCCATTGGTTCAGGGACTGGGATATTGCTTGCCGCAACAGTACTGAGAAGGAGACATTTCCGTCTTTATATCTGAATCCAACACTCGGCTTCCAAATTGAATGTAAACATGGAAAAGCTAGTGGCAAATTTGCAATGTTTCTATAACATTTACACAATTCAATATTCAGTGGAAACAAAAGAACACTCAAAAAATAAATATAAAAATGTCAAATTTGTATATATGTTCATTCAACAGGATGACTTTTCAACCCAGCTGAAGCCTGCTAACCACCAGCAGAAGAATTTTCCCCCTGAAATTAATGATACCCGACTGTACTCCGATTCAATCTTCATGACTGCACAAACGAAACTCTTTCTAATTCATGTGATGGTAAAGAGTTATTTGACGAAGGAATGACTTTCCAATACAAACCCTGTCACCATGTCCACCCAGCAGGTCCCTTTCATGTGAAAAAGATGTTCACTTGCATGTTTTTCAATGGCCAAATAAGCAGACAAAAGGCCAACAATGTCCCTTTTTCATCACAAGTCGAGCAGGCGAAAATTTGTATAAAAGCCATGGGGGAAATACTTCAAATGGTGCCTTCTGATTCGCTATCCGTGAAGGGTTCAGGGTCTGAAGCTTCTGCAAGACCTTCTAGCATGACTAAAACCTCAGCCGGGTCATCCAAATAATACTTGGCTTTGCTAGGTTTCTGACCAACTGTACAGGCAAACACATTTGTTTTAGACGAGAGAATACCACTGGAAATAGCGCTACTGATGATCTCAAACATCTCCTCATCGGATCTGTCATCCCCAACGCAGAGTACAAAATCAGCCTGTTTTCCTTTCTCAGACATCGTTGTGAAGATCTTTTCAGCCACCAAACCTTTACTGACTCCCTAAAAGCAACATTGAAAGTTGATTAATCTCGAGGATCATCCAAATCAACAAAACCAATGTGACTATGTCACAAATACCACAACTAAACTAACCCCCAAAACCCATTGAAATATGTCCATGGAAATCTAAAGCTAGTATTTTCATGATCGTTAAGCATACATAAAAAAGTCAGAATCTCAAATAAACGAATAGAAGAAATTAGCATATTGGATACATATGTTGGAATATTAAAACCAAAGTTAAGTAGATACCTGTGGTTTCACTTCAACTATAAACTGGCCGGCTTTTACAGCCACAGGTTCATTTGCTAATACACTCTCAAGATGGTCTAACATCTCCTTCGCCTGGCTAGATCCAAAACCTGGGTCTGCATCCCGATGGTGCCATACCAATGCACTCTCCTTGGATTCAATAGAGGAGCCATCAGTGGCCTCTGTATACAATTGCATAACAGGCTCAGCCATTTCTTTCCACCCAAATTCACTATTCTGCCCACAAACTTCCCACTCGTCATTACTAGACCACCTGAAACATCAACAACATCGAGGTAAGTGCACCTATTGAAGTGGCACTAAAATGAGAAGAAACAAAAAATGGAGGAAAAAGAAAACGGCATACCTCACGAAATAACCATGTTCAGCTGCAATTCCTAGCTTCTTACAAGGAGAAAACCACTTGCTTAAGCTATCTTTTCCTCTTCCACTTACAACAAAGACTGTATTCTTTGGATCACCAGAGAGTGTATTTATGATTGAGATAACCTCTGCACTTGGGGTCTTGTTATGTGAAGTTTGAGGCATTATGGTTCCATCATAGTCCAACAGTATAGCCCTATTTTTGGACCTTAGATACACGGATACAATATGATCGATAGACAACTTTCTGAAGTTAGGATCAAGAGCCACAACTCTGAATCCAAAGCTCAAACCAATTCCCCAACAACGTCGTCTGAAATGGTCTTTACATGTCCTTTCCATATCCTGGAAGAAACTTCGAGACCAATACGCTACATCGTGTAAGCTAACGTATCTATAATGCTTCTCATGACGCAACTGCTTCTCAGCATCTGCCATTGAGATTGCATCACTCATTGCCTCAGCAGTTGCTTCCATATTCCAAGGATTTACTCGAATTGCACCACTCAGCGAAGGAGAGCAACCAATAAACTCTGAAACAACTAGCATGCTCTTCCTAGGTCCACTTGATTCTGATTCAGAGACTCCATGTCGGCACACAATGTACTCATAAGGAGTAAGATTCATCCCATCCCTTACAGCTGTGACTACAAGGCACTCAGCTATAGTGTAGTATGCAACTCTTTCGCTGATGGATACTGGCCTATCAATAAAGACAATTGGTTCATAGCCAGGTTGTCCAAAAGTCTCATTGATTCTCTTGCAACTTGCCTGTATTTCATCCTCTATTTCCTGGAGATCTTTACCTCTTCCCCGGGCCGGGTTCGTGATCTGTACCAGAACCGCTCTTCCCTGCCACTTTGG
Organism: Hibiscus tridactylites; assembly: GCA_958450335.1. Lineage (NCBI taxonomy): Eukaryota > Viridiplantae > Streptophyta > Magnoliopsida > Malvales > Malvaceae > Hibiscus > Hibiscus tridactylites. Next base: position 93,209,274 of record OY288270.1, on the reverse strand, counting down.
GTGCTGTTTCAGCATCTGCTCCATTGCTAACAGCTTCAGGTTGACACCTTTAAAGACATCCATGTCATCAACTCCAAGCAATACAGTCTTTCCTTCAAACTGTTGTTTAAGCTCTCCGACTCTCCACTCCTTATCTGCAAGTCTCAATGCAGACTGAATCTGCCCCATATGGATCCCAACAGGCATGATCTTTATCCCAATTGTCCTTCCATAGTACTCCAGTCCAATATAACCCCTCTTTGACTGATAGTCCAAACCTAGCATACGACTACAACAAGACAGAAAATGCCGAGCATAGTCAAAAGTATGAAAACCAATCAGGTCGGAATTCAAGAGTGCCTTTAGGATCTCTTCCCTCACGGGCGAAGTCCTATATATCTCAGATGAAGGGAATGGACTATGTAGGAAAAAACCCATTCTCAATCTATTAAACCTTCTCCTTAAGAAAGTAGGCAACACCATCAAATGATAGTCATGGATCCAAACATAATCATCTTCTGGGTTTATAACCTCAATCACCCTTTGATAAAAAATCTTATTTGCAGCAACATAAGCCTCCCACAAAGACCTATCGAACCTGCATCCATGATTTGCTGAAAAAGGAAGCATATAGTGGAAAAGCGGCCATAAATGTTGTTTACAGAAACCGTGATAGAACTTTGTCAATATATCAGGCGGAAGAAACGCCGGGACACATTTAAACCTATCCAACAAAAGCTGTGATACATCATCTTGTTCGCTGGGATCAACATCAACTTTCAAAGAACCAACATACAAAACCTCCATATCTTCAGGCAAACCATCTTTCAACTGTAATAACAACGAATCGTCATCCCAACTGAAACTCCACCCTTTATCATCAGGCCTACGTTTAGCTTTAACTGGAAGCTGATTAGCTACTATAATAATTCTGTCCTGAATAACCGAGGACTGTACATCTGAGGCGACACTATTAGCCTGATCATCATCGAGCTCCGAAATAACACCGGCCACAGTCATCACCCGTGGCAGCCGCTTGTGTCCATTTGGTTGACCAAGGAAATTACCAGAAGCTAGATCTAAAAGATTGGTATATGATCTTGATATCATCTTTAACCCTCTTTTTAAGTAATCACCGTCAACAAGAATCAATCACAAAGATCTCAAAAATAATTCTGTTCCCAAATTACTTCTTTAATTTAGCATGACCTGCATTAAGTATCAACAAAAACATCATCTTTAAACGAACAATAAAAAAAGAATCACAGAAAACAAAATAAACCCATGGAATTTTATCAAAGTATAAATAAGAACAACCCGATTGAATATTATATCGGAATTCAATCAAAAGAAATCTAAAAACTCTTAACTTTCTGAGACCAAATCAATCCAAAATAATGGGAGCAAATATTAAAACAATAAAAATGAAACTTGAAACTAACCTCACACTTGAATGCACAAAGTTTGTGCCTTTAATGGGAAGCCTTAGGAAACAAAAATGAAAAATATGAGGAAAAAACATGAAAAATTCTTTAGAGAGGGGGTATCTAGGGTTTGTTTGTTTTGGTCCTTTCTTTTATACCAATAAATCAGTCGCATTTACAAAATCACCTATTTTCCTACTTCCTTCCTTCCTCTCTCTTTCTTTCCTTTTATTTTATTGGTATTGTTTTCCAATTGCAAGTTGCACAGCATTGTCATCTTGTAATGCCGTTTGTGGAAGGGGAAAAAAAGCAAGCTTGTTGCCGTCGCCCGTCAGTAGGGGTAAACAAAATTGGTTTAAAAAAATCAAATAGTTAGATTCGCCTCAAAAAAAAAAATTAAATAAATTTTGAAATGCAAAATGAAAATTTAAATAACTTTAAAAAATTTAATAATTAATTGATCGTTTTCAAGTTGGGCCTTGATATGAAAAGCCGTTTAAATTAAAATTAATGTGTTAAACATTATAAATATTTATAATTAAATGTGTAAGGTAAATCAAAATTTCTATTTGACTTGGCTCGAATTAAAAAAAATTCAATTAACGTTTGAGTCGTAAAATAAGACTTGTAAACTCGATTTGATTCCAATCGAACGTTCAACGCTAGCCGCCGGGATGCTTCAGCCGTTCTATTTCATATAAATTGATAACAATTACGATAATTTTAATTCAGTGTATGATTAATATTTTGATAATTTCATAATAAATTTATTAATATAATTGTGTTTGTTATATATATAATTTTTTAAATAAACTGAAAATATCATCATCATTAATATAGATTTAATCGTTGGAAATTTCTATATCAAATACTTTATTTTTTTAATTTACTAATGATATATGAAATTCGATAGTTGAACTGGGGACGTGGTGGTAGATATGATCTTTGGATTACTGTGTCGTGATTGGGAGATTAAGGTTCGACAGGTTGGTAGAGAGGGAAACAAGGTTGCGGATCGCCTTGCGCATTGGTTCGCCGGTCATCGTCGGGGGGAAGCTTGGTTGCATGCGGAGCCGGTTCTTCTGCGTGAGCTTATGCTAGCTGATAGGGGCACATAAACCTCAAAATCACATTGCTGTATTATCAAAAAAAAAATCGATAGTTGAGCTGTTAAAAATATCATTCATATAAAAAATACGAAATTATATAAAAGTAACATAATATTACACAAATATAAATAAATCATTATAAATATTTAATAACGATGAAAATTATATTATATGATTGTCGAGTTTAAAATTAGCTTTAATTATCCAAAATAAATGCTCGAATTTTTTTTTTATTCAAAGGATTTTACGTGATCGGTTTGAATAAAATTTTGAAAAATCCAATTTTAAATTAAGAAAGAAAGGCAAGACTAAGAGGATAAGGTTGGCAAGTAGATTTATCAAGTAACCCAGCTGGCAATTTTGAAAAATTTAACCGTCACGGCAATCAAGGCTGACTCTTACATGGCAGTGACTCAACATCTCCACGTGTTTTGAATTTCGTGAAACCCTATGGTCCCACGTGTCACCTTCCAAAAAATGCGAAGAAAGCAATCACGTATTTTTCATGGATAGGCATGAACTGTGTGCTCTTCAGCACTTAATAAATGTCTTTGGCTTCACCATACGTGTCATTGAATCGTTGAGACAAGACTTGGATAGTTATGTGGTCCAACGCTGTACCTGAATATACCCGCACCGGTCCAAGATGATACATATTCAAATATTTATAGATATTTAGTTTATTTTTATCCAAATATCGTTGATTAAGATATTTTAATCACCCTACGTAGTAGATGTATCTTAAATTCTTATTTATTTTACTTTTATGAATAATATATTCGATTATTTGATACCATTCCTTCACTTAATATATTTATTTCTTTTGAACCTAACACGTGATATCGATAAAAAAATATACTCCCTCTGTCTCACTAAAACTGTCACATATTGACTTTTTTGGGTCAAACTTTTTCAACTTTGACCTCTTGGAGTTGAAAAAATTTGACCAAAAAAAGTCAACATGTGACAGTTTTAGTGGGACGGAGGGAGTATGATGTTCATTTTAGGAGATTTAGGTTCAAATCAATTTATCTGCAAGGTGTTTGCATTGTCAAAGGATTAAGAATATATATAAATAAATATTATCTTGTAATCACATCAAGATTATTCAATATATATATATATATATATATATATATATATATTTCTTTTGCATTCACCAAATATCGATATTTTAATTTAAAATTCTGAGCAATAGATTAATTAAAGAAAATATTTTATGTATCGGTATTGGGAAACTTATTTTCTTTTTGTAAGTGTGTTTAACTTAGGATTTAAAAATTTGATTTATAGCTTAAGTTTTATAGTTTAAAAATTGTGATTTATGATTTTAATTTAGGTTTTAAAGATTTGAGTTTTATGACTAAATCTCAAGAATTTAATTTTCATCGTCAGATCTGTCATATTTAAAAAAATTCATTTCCAGTGCACGGTATAGTTAATTAATTATCAGATCCTCAGCCAGAGTCTGGCTGGTGCATATGGGATTAATCAAATTAAATAGAAATGGTAAAATATTTTAAAATTTAAAACATATTCGCATATTTAATTTTCACATAAATTGCTGATAATTTAATCTGCTGTCATCATTGGCTTCTTGTTCTCAGACTTTGCTGATAAGGGGTGGGAGAGATGCTGACCTGGAAAGAAAAATACGTCAGCAATGAAGTCATAAGGATGACGTGTCGGGATATGGTTTGAGGGAGGTATTTCTATGTTTAACGCAGGGTTTTGATTGGTGCATATGGGATTTTGGGAAGCGATTAGTATTTCTTTATGTGAAATGTCACATAGCCCCTTGCGAGTCCCAAAAATGAATGTGGGAGGAATGGAATTATAGGAAAAGGATGGGGGTATTAAAAAGAAATAAAAAGTGGGTTTGACCAGGCAGGCCTGAGCCAAGAGTACAGGGTGGTTAGGGTCAGACGTCGGGGCTGTTATCTTGTTGACTCACAGACAGTATATAATACTAATATTAATACGGGTTATAACTTTTAATAACAATTTGTGTTAAAAATATTACACAAGTTTTCTTTTAAAATTCTTTTCTTAATCCAAAAATTATAAACCTTACAAATATTAAACTTTAATCATAAGTCATAAATAAAAAATTCAAACACTACGACTTAAATTCTTAAACCTTAAATTAAACTTTAAATCTTAAATTTAACAAAAATTTGTTAAGTTTTTATGTATCAAAGTTTTTTATATTAATGGTAAAGATCATATATTTCACATAATATAGTCAGTAAATTGATTTTTTTCCTAATTTAATATAAGTAATATATGAAACCTATTTTCTTCTAAAGAAAAAAAGGGTCAAATTTATTGAAGGTTCTACTGTTGTTTTTAAGGATTTAAACATCATATTATAAGTTTATGTCTTGGTATTTTAGCCCGAAGCTAACATTTTTCATAACATTTTTCATTAATTAGGTTAAAAAGGTAGAGATGTGATGTATACACTTTAATATTTTTATGCTAAATAAATATCTTTTAAATAACAAATAAACTTGTTCAATTGTAAACATATTGGCGTTTTTATATCAAAAACTTTTTTTATTAAATATTAAGATAAATGACATCCCCGTCTTTTATTTGAAAAAAATTACCATCAAATCTATCACGTATGAAGAGCTCACATTTTGGGAAACACGAGACGCAATATCGCTTTATGCAGAAAGCGAGTTCTTCATACGTGTCAACGTTTTTCAGAATAACGAATTTAACAGGAACCCGCTTTCTGCAAAACGCGAGTTCCCCGAGGATTTGAAAAGCCGGCGGAGTTTATCGCGGGGAACTCGCTTTCTACAAATCGGGCTGCCAGACCAAGTGTCCATAGGCATGTTCGAGCAATATTTCGAGCTTATTAATCGTATATTTTTAGTAAACATTGAGATTGGGTTCGTAGTATTGGAACTTGTCTTTCATTTGATACCAATATAGAAAAGTTCGGTCCATTCTAAACCGACTAAAATTCGCGTCGAAAACGGTTACATAGCTTGTTTTGCGAATGATTTTGCCTTTAAAAATGCTTGATAGGCTCGGTGTAGTGTTCAAGCAATAGTTCGAGCTTATTAATCGTATATTTTGTGAATGATTATGCAAAAAGCAACTAAAATTCGCGTCCATTCTACACCAATATGGGCAATTTTACACCATTCTAGATAAAATAAAATATTGGTAATTATAAAATTAAAAAAATTAATGTCTTGCATAAACATAATTAAAAAATTTTAAACAACCCTTTCGTACTAATGATGCCTATGTTCACCCGTTTCGCAGCTGGATGCACGACGATCTCGTGACGGATCCCTCCGAATGTCATGTGCTCTAGGGTCATTCTCATCAGCATCATGATCATCATCGGCTCTATGAACGTCCTCGAAACACGGACCACTGCTTGGACCGAGGTCGGTGTAGAACAAGCTCTGTGTCGGTGTATGCTCGACAATACTGTAGTCGAACTGTGATGACAACGGTGAAACATCAAACACCAGAGGACCACTCATCGGCATAAAGGGACGATAAGCATCCATGAAGCCGAACTCGAGTAGAGGCCCCTGCTGAAACGTCTCGGGACCACTCATATGCTGAAATGTTGTTCTAGACGACGAGACCCCTGCAGTGTGTGTTCACCGTCTCTGGCTTTCAGGCCCCATTCTCGGACTGCGCTACGTCGGCTGGCTCTGGGTGGTTTGATGTTGTGTGGGCGGGCGGTTTGGGGAGGCACATCAATTTCTCGCTCGCGCTCCTCCGATGTGAGTATGTGCACCTTCCTATTTTGGTGGTACCACTGCATATAGTCAAAAGTGATGGCCTGATCCACAATGGATGCACAGATGGGCGGTCGCTTGCCATATCTTGTCATCAATTGCCTGACCCAGTCAATGTGATGATGGCCTCAATGGACTTCCGTCTTCTCCTGCCACGTCAACCGATGTAATTCGTTCAAATTGGGTGACGGCAACAGAACCCCTTGGATGAAGCCAAATTGTCGCAGAACCCGGTCCGTAGAATGCCACTCGACAATTTCGTAGTTGATGAGTGGCACTAGCAGTAGCCATACGTGAGAGGTGTCTATAATTTCTCCCGAATTACAGTCACGAATCGCAGGATCAATGTACGGAGTCCACACGAACTGAAAAAAATAATTTTGAACGTGAGTTATATAAAGTTTAATTAGAAAAAAAATTCGAAACTAAAAAAATGGTATAGATTCCTAACCTTGTCTTGTATCTTGTCGATCAACAGTCTATAATCTCGTTGTGTAGTTGGCAGTCCCTGGTGAGTGAGTTAAACGCACCACCTGTCATTAATGGAAAAGAATTAAAAAATTGTAATAGTTTAAAAATATAATTATAAATTAAATTAAATAATTTGAATAGTACCTCCAAATAAGTGAGAATAGGTGCAGGGTGAGGTTTCTAGGCCGCGGGCTTAAAAACGACATCCGAAACTAAGCCCAAGACTGCAGCAGTAAAAGACATCATCTTATTACGGCTCTGTCATGGTCGACGGTTTTACAAAGCTCCCTGAACAAAAATGCCAAGACCCCTGCGAGTGCGAAATATTCCAAACATTCAAATATTCGTGCGCACACGTCATTGCTGCTTGTTCTTCGCAACAGATTCACTACATGAGAGTGCTTGATCTGGTATACTTACTAGAAACGATATTCAAGGTTTACGAAAAAGAGTTTCCTCTCATAGGAAATGAAATTGATCTGTATGCCGTTGACGCTGAACCGACCATACGCCCAAATTTGGTCGAAAACCTTGCACTATTAAGACAAAAAGGGCGTTCGCAATCGACACGAATTTACTGTGCGAAAGATTTGGCCAAACATAGAGAAAAAAAATAGACAAAAGAAACATTGCACTATACGTAGAAATCCCAGACACACGCGTAACAAGTGTCCTAATAGCTTGGGCCCTCGTATCAATTAAGTCATTGTAATTTCTTATTGTATGCGTTCCTCAAGTTTCAGTTTAAATAATAAGATATAATTTGTTTTAAATAATAAGATCAAATTTTTAAAGGCAAAATCATTCACAAAAACAAGCTATGTAACCGTTTTCGACGCGAATTTTAGTCGATTTAGAATGAACTGAACTTGCCCATACCAGTGTCAAATGAAAGACAAGTTCCAATACTACGAACCCAAACTCAATGTTTATTAAAAATATACGATTAATAAGCTCGAAATATTGCTCAAACATGCCTATGGATGCTTGGTCTGGCAGCCCGATTAACAAAGAACTCGCTTTTTGTAGAAAGCGAGTTCTCCGCGATAAATTCAGCCGACTTTTCAAATTCTCGGGGAACTCGCGTTCTTCAGAAAATGAGTTCATGTTAAATTCATTATTCTGAAAAGCGTTGACACGTATGCAGAACTCGCTTTCTGCATAAAACGATATTGCGTCTCGCGTTTCTCAAAACGTGAGTTCTTAATACGTGACAAATTTTGGGGTCATTTTTTGAAATAAAAAGACGACGATATCATTTATCTTAATATTTAATAAAAATGGTTTTTGATATAAAAACGCCAAAAATATTAATAAGATATATTTGTCATATCATCACATGTTAAAAGAAATATCACGTCATTTGATAAAAAAAATAGTGCATTCTATATAGTGCTACAATTTATAAATAATAGCTAAATAGTTTTCTTTTTAGTTATTTTGCAGCTAAATGATTTTCTTAATGAGGGAAACGAGATAAAATTATTCAAAGATAGAAGTTAAATAAAATGTTAATTAAAAACTTGATAGCAAATATTTTTGTCATTCCATGCTTTTCGATTTTTCCAAATTCTTTAATTCTCAAGAAGGAAAAAAGAAAATGAAATGCATGCACCAAAGGATAAGATAAAGCACAGGGCAAATATGGTCAGAAATTGAATAAGGTAATGAATGATGGAAATAAGATTTAGGTACAATTCACAACTTTTGCATAACATGCTTTCCACTTGTACATTATTTAATTTATGAAATATTTCTTTTCGAATATAAGGTACTAATATTTGTGTATGATTTCAAATCTAGATAATTTATTCAAAAAATTCAAATTTAAATAAATCACGTACACCTATAAACTAAATTGTTTGAACTCGATTTATCAAAACCAGTAAAAATAGTCACTGAATCCATATTTCAAACCGTTTTAAAATAGTTTAATAAGGTAGTGGATGATGGATAGAAGATAGGAGGGCATGTGACTTCAAAGACATGTACATATTCCAAGTTGGTTCATTTATTAATGTTCCCACGTTCCCTTTTATTTTTAAAAAATATTTTAAAATAATAACAGATATTTGCCATAGGATATCTTTAGATTATGCCATTCATGTATGAACCAAGCCAGCTAATAAAATCAATATATTATGTATGGATGACTTGAAGTCCACTATGTCATTGGTACACATTTTTTTCTAGTATATTTGATTATTTGCCAGACTATCAAACAATAACTTTTTTATATAAAATCATAATAAATCAAACAAATAACCATAAATCAATACATGTATTGAATACAATGTTTTTTCCCATCAATATCCATATACATGGGAATATTATATATATGCTTGAATAGACCTTCAAGCTTCTCTTGTGCCTTCAAGGGCATATTCTAAGCTTCTCTTGGGTTTACACTAATATTATTTTATCAATTTTTAATAAATATATACAAAATACTTTAACCGTTAATGGTTTTTTTGAATAGATTTAACCGTTAATGTTAAACAAAGACATTTAAATAATTTTAAATACAAAAAGAACATATAAGATCATATTAGAATATTCAAAAAAATTAATTCAAAACACTTGGTAGTTTTCTTGTGAATTTTGTTCTACCTTACATGAGGATAACATTTGTCAAACATTAGTTAAGGAGGAAGTTATACAATGGCATGATCTCACAATCTTGATATGGTAATTATTATTGGTAATATATTTGAAACTTATACTTTTGAGATTGAGTAGAACAAATACAATAACAATATAAAAATTGTTGGTATAATTTAAACTCAAATAAAATAAGATAATATATATATTCTTTACTACTAGACTAATTATTGAAAAATCCAAGCAGCTTGTACCTTAAAAGAGATGCGAGAAGTTATTGGTAATTCTTTTGAGATTGGAACTATTTGGGATACATTTTGTTCTTGAGCAAAATGTCTAGAGTATGTCTATGTTTGGTAATTAGTGGATAATTGATAACTGATAATAAATTATATTACTTGATAGCTGATAGGTGATAACATATTATATTAGTTGATTTAACTAGCGGATTACATTAGCTGATTGTATAAAAGTGCTTGGTAAAATTAACTGATAGCTGATAGTTGTTTGATTATTTGAACAAACAAAATAACACATAAAGACATGATAACACTCAATACTTGTTTAAATAATTTATTATAAAAGAATATTTTTTTAAACATAACATTGCTAAGCATATTTGATGTATATATTAATTTGTTATTTATAAAATTATTTTTATAATATAATTTTATTAATTATTAAATTTAGATGTATATATTAATTTTTTATAAAATTATATTAAAAATATAATTTCATTGCTTATTAATTTTAGATGTATTAATTTTTTATTTTATTTTATTAGTTATTCAAATTTTAGTTATTTAGAGATTTTTTTATAATTATTAAGGACAAAAGAATCTTTACAACTCTTATATCCAATTTAATTTGAAAGGTTTCAACTCAATCCGTTGTTACAATCTTATGTTTGCCAAACATCTAAATTAACGGATTCAACTGATAAACCTTTAAAAACAGCTCAAAAAATTATTTACCAAACACGACTGCTCTTTGGACAGCAATATGGAATGCTGCTAATGTTGAGCTAAAGTTCTCCAGTCACCGTAGAATTTCAATTGCCAAAACTGATAATTCCATTTTTGAAAATTGACAGTGTTGGCCAGTTTGTGTGTAATTTATCAACCTGAACTTTGTTTTGAAGTTGGGTGTGGAATTCTTAAAGTTGTACTGCTAGGATGATTGATGCAGGTTTTGTGCTGTCACAAGATTGTCCAAAATCTGCAGAATTTAAGGATATGCAACACATTTCACTGAAAACCAAGTTTACTGTTTTGATAGTTACAAAATATTTTACAAAACTTTCAGAATTGTCAGCAGCAACACCATTGGCCCAATGTATCTGTAAATCCATGCACGCTGCCATACCAAGTCACGTCCCTGGGGAAGTCTTTAGTAACCCCTTCTTCTACAGTTATTTGTAGAATGCAAATTTGGCCTATCGAAACCAGACATTCGCATAACACAACATAGCAAAATTCGGACCATCAGAACCTGTCACTTGTAGTATGCAAAGATTGATCTATTGAAACCGGCTTTAGTGCCTGATAGCTCTGAAGTTAGATCTTCCACTCTTCTGAATCCGATCTGCGAATCAGATATGCAATTCTTAAGTCAATAACTGAGTGACCGGAACCTAAGCATCATTTAATGACAAATTAAATACCTTGTCTAGAAGCATTTCCCGAAAGAAATCCGGTCTATACTTGATATCATGATAATTGCTTGCTGTTGTCTGCAATAAATTGTAGAAAATAATAATAATGTAAAAGTGCCATATGAGAAGTATTGAGGTTCACATTCATCTTGAAAAGAAAAATAGAGCCCTACCTCAGAGACTCTGCGGTTCTTTTCATATGAATTCCAAGGTTGAGGTTCCAATATGAAAACGCCACCCTGCTCGTGTTCATATCACATGCATAATACATGAATTCTTCCACAAGGGAAAGAAAATTGAAACTCATTAATGAAAAGAATGTGGTCCAACAAAGGTGAAAATGAAATTACCGGACGCAGAAGTCTCCAAATCTTTGAGAATGCAGTAATCAAGCCATCATCACCCCAGTTGAGGTGAATCCACTTCGTCACACTCAAACTGCATTGCAAAAGAATCCATGAAAACAATGCATCATCTAATAATTCATTGTTGAAGTTAAAAGTCGAGTGCTTGTATGCAAGATCACATTCACATTTCTGTATAATAACTTTATGAAGCACAATTTTACAGTAAAAAAGGACCACACTCTACAGATTAACTGAAGCCAAGATCCATATATGTGTATAAAACAAGAAAAGCCTTACCAAAGAACCGTATCATATTGCTTATCTGGCAGACGACTCCTCACAAAATTTTCCTGTCGAAAAGAAACTATATCTGATAGATTTCTTTTACCAGAAGAATTATGACTTGAACCATTGCCAGCACCTGCATTCGAAGATTTAGTAGCACGCTCCTCTGACCCGTTTAAATCTTGTACAGCCTTTACATTGAAATCATTTGTATTTTTCTTCCCAGCAGATTGCATTTTCACAAATTTTCTAAGGTGCCAAAATGCTTCTTCAATTAGACCTAAGAAAGAAAAAAGAAGAAAAAAATTGCATTAATCTTCCTTCAATTTCAGCCTAACAACAGAAACTTCAACACTACAAAACACCACATGCAGAACTGAACTCCAACAAAAAAGAACTACAATATAAATAAAAGTAAAATGAAAAAACTCTTACAATATGAGGGCTAAGATCAGAATCTTACCAGAATCAATGTCGATTCCAAGGATGCTCTCACAATTGTACTTCTTTGCTGCATAAATATGAAGAAGAAGAAGATCAATATTAACAAATACAACCAAATACAACAAATTCTCATCACATTTTTGGAGTTAGAATCTTAAGCTAGAAGAGACAATAAACAACAGAATCATTGCAACCGTTAAAGCATCGTCCTAAGAACGCTAAGATTATGTATTCTATAGAACAATGCACCCACAAAGCATCGTCCCAAGGCGCCTCTTGATACCTGAAGAAGTGAAACAATGGCAGCTGAAAAACAAGCACATGGAAAGACAGGTACCACCCTTGCACCCGTGACCCCCATATTCCAAGAGGTCATGGGTTCAAGTTTTCCCGTGCGCTCGCTTTACAGCCCATGACACCATACGCTCTCACGGTCATAGATTCCCTTGTTCAAGCCTTTAGAACCGGGAGACAAAAGCACTCGAAGAGGACAAGACCTTCACTTTATCAACACCATACTCTAACAGCACACTAATGGTCCGACATAAACTCCAGCAGAAAAAATTTAAAAAAATGCAGCAAATCCAAAAGAATGGCTCTTTATAACACATAAAAACAATTTAGTAAAAAAATACCAATTTGGATTGTAATAATGCCACTGTTACAACCGATATCCAAGCAATCTTTCCCTTCAAACCACTCTTTCTTAAAGACCTTAATCCGAGGATCTTCTTCTTTTTCAGCACCCGGTCCAATCTAACCATGCATATAAAAAAACAATTAAAACCCCAATTTTTTTTTCATAAAAAACAAAACAAGGAAATACAAAAGGGGTTTTTCTTACTCTGTAGCCATAATAGTGCTTGTAATTCCCGTAAGGGGAAACGCTCTTCATTTTCTTGTTTGGTTTACTCTTTGGTTGGGTTTCAACGCTGCGTTTCGCCGCTTCGTCAATGTTTCCGTTTCTTTCATCTTTCCCAGCATCACCGTGCTTTTGTTTTCGTTTCTGCTTTCGGGTAATTTCCATTTTCTGGCGCTTCTTTTCGTTGATTTCCGACATAACTTAACTTTGCGAGGGAGAATAGCAAACGATGAAGCAGCAGCAGTAGAACGGCGCTTTCTATTTCTAGCTGCTTAGGCTTTTTCAAAGGGTTCTAGAGATGATTTTAATAGGGTTTTGTAGAGAGAAGAAGCTAAAGCAATTGAGAATGGAGCTTAATAGTAGGTTTTAAAAGGGGAACCGAACCGGGTTTTTTTTTGCTCTCTGCAGTAGCTGCTCAATTCCAATCAAAACTACGAAGGTCTCGTCGTCTTAAATTCTTTTTCCTTTGGCTAAAATGTGCTTCAAGTCCCTATACTCTTCGTATATTTAAAATTTGATCCTTTTAATTATTACAATTTAATCTATATTTATTCCTTAGTTAAATGAAAATTTTGTATTTTATCCCTTTTAATAATTAATTATTCAATTTGAGATTTCTTTTTTTTTTAAAAAAATTACCTCCAAAAAGCTTTGATTTTTAACTTGGCACCAAAACAAAATTTCTAGCTCTATATATATATGGCCTTGCGGGGATTTATTTTGACCAAGAGCTGCAATTTTGAGTGTGATCTTGTACTCCAATGTAAATGCTTTTCTTTTTTAGGGTAAATTATCCAAGATCATTAGATTATTGACTTTGTTCTATATTGAGAATCGAATTAAAATATTGTCAATTAGGTCATTAAGCTTTCAATTTAGTTTCAATCAAGCTATCACCAGTCAACGAAATTGCTAATGTGTCAGCAAGTTAAATATTATAAAAACTTATTCTAATATTTACATATTCTATCGATTTAATCTCAATTTCGATTAGAATTAATTCAATAATATCAGAAAATAAGGTGGGAACAAGAGGACTTAAACTTGGGTCTGTGAGTGTGTAATGTGTTTAACCTAGGGATGAAAAAAAACTCAAATCTGGCGGGTTCCGACCCGATCCAATTCGGTAGAATTAGTTTTTTTCTTTTAAATTTTTAATTTTCGGTTTGGGTTGCGTTTTTAAAAGGTTTGAGTCGGGTCGGGTTTAAGCTGAAAATTCCTTGACCCGGCCCAATTTATATATATATATTATATTTTTATATATTATATTTAATTTATTATTTTTTTCCGGAGCAATTTGGGTTCAGTCGGGTTTTTTACTAACATTTCGAGGTCGAGTCGAAGTCGAATTTATACTTCAATTATATCGGGTCGAATCAAATCGAGAATAAAAATATATTGCGCTCGGGTCAGATCAAATTAAAATTTTAAGTTTTCGTGTCAGTTTCGGAACAACAAAAAACCCGCCCCGTTATCATCCTAGTTTAACCACTAAACACTAAGATTTAGGGTGTCCGGGTGAACTTAACCACTAAACTAAGTTTTATTTCTATTTTGAGAAGGATAAATTTTCTATACACAGGCGGTGGAAACTGAAAGTTTCCACAAGCGCCTTAAATATAGGGTATAGGTAGTTAGTTTAGGGTATAGGGTTTAGGGGTTTAGTTGTGGAGGGTTAGAATTTAGGGATAGTTGTTTCAATTTAAGGTTTAGGGTTATAATTTAAGGTTTATAGGTTAAAACCTAAATCCTCACCATATTACCCTAAAAACTAAACCCTAACCTATAAACCCTAAATTATAACCCTAAACCTTAAATTGAAACAACTATCCCTAAATTCTAAACCCCTACACCTAAACCCCTAAACCCTATACCCTAAACTAACTCTCTAAACCCTAAAACTAAGGCGCTTGTGGAAACTTTAAGTTTCCACCGCCAGTGTATAGGATATTAATCCTTTTGAGAATACCTTATTTTGTAATAAAATAAACTAAAATTAATCATTTCAACTAACATTTCACAACATCGATTTAATAAAAAATAATGGTTCAATAACAAAAACGTAATAAATCGATAATGTAAATAATTAAATTGTATCCTTTTAAAATCGGTTACTAAAATAAAACAAATTGAAAACAAAAGTTTACACTATTTTTAATATGACACAATGCCCAAAAAATGTTATTAACGTTTTATTAGTAGTTATTTTAGTTTTTATTCTTTTCCTTGAACCAATTTAACCCCAACGTTTTATTTTGGGTCAAAATGATCCCTTGCGCGGATGAAAACTATTAGTCAATTGACGATAAACAACTTGAAATCACGTGACAAACCTATATGACAGTGTACGTCGCGATAGCAGTGTCATATAGACAAATATGCTGACTTTACAAAATGACACATCAGTCAAAAAATATTTTTATAATATATATATATATATATTTTTTTTCTTTTGATGCGTCATTTTGTCAAGTCATTTTAAGTTGTTTATTGTTATTTAATTAACAATTTTCATCCGTAGAGGGATCATTTTGATCCAAAATGAAACGTTGATGGTTAAATTGGTTCAAAAAAAGAATATGAGCCAAAATGACTATTTTGTCATGGGCATATTTTTTGGCTTTATGCCTTTTTAATATCTCAAATTAAAGGTGTAAACGAGCCAAGTAGCGTTGAGCTCAATTTGTTAAGAACTCAAGAGTTTGAGCTTGAGTCAAATTCAATCAAATCGAGTGTTAATCGAACTTTGACTGAGTCATACTCGAGACCTGTTAACTGAACTTTGACCGAGCTGAACTCGAATAAATTATCATATGTTTCGTCTAATTTAGAGTCTTATCAATAACATAATACTTTGAATTTTATAAATATCTTGGGCCAATCCCCTTAATCCAAATTCTTCTAAAAAACTGTTGAAGAGTTGGGATGTGTGGTCTATATTAACTGCTTTGCTTTAAATATCAAAAGGAACTATAACACAATTGCACAGTACAACCCCTTTGATCTTTAAACCTTCTCTTTTTTCAGTCACTGCCTTGTAAATTCATTGTGCAGAAAATGGAAAATTGTTTATCTACAGCCATATCATCATCATCATCTCCCTTCTCCATTTTCAGTATTCAGGCAAGTAAACTATCATTATTCCATGCATTTGTTTCTGTTATTTGTACACATTGTATACATTTTCATTCACAAATGTTTCTGGGTTTCTGACTTTATCTTCACTCTGGAAGTGTATGTATATTTGTCTAAGAAGATTGTAATTTTTATACAGTATCCGTTTTAGTTACAATCATGGGTTGTTTTGAATTGCTTAACTTCATCATCTGAAAATAAATGCAGGGTGCTTCATCAAATGTTGGTAGAAATTTTACCAAGAGCTGTATGCATCCCCCGCTTCAGTCCTGTCAACTTCCTAAACCATTTCTTCAACTTAATGGCAGACCTAAGCACCTTCTTAACCAACGAAGGTCCACTTATTTGTGTTCTGGAACGTACAAAGGGTCTATAATATCTGCTGAGAATCAGGGTTGGGATTTGGGGAGGTTTCTGAAAACATTATATTTTTTCAATGGGCCACCTTCTCCCGATAAGGTATGACAAAATTTCTATCCCTTGTTTAATTATGGTGTCTTGATTCTGAATTTTGTGTGCATGCACTAATATGCAATTTGGTGTTTCCTGAAGATTGTTAAATTCATAATTGAGAAATTATCCGGTCCGTTGCCCGAAGAATCGGAGAAGAAAATGGAAACTACTGGCTACGTTCTGGTAGTTGGAGCTACTGGTGGTGTAGGTAGAAGAGTTGTTGACAACTTAAGGAAGAAAGGGTTGCCTGTTAAAGCACTGGTATTTGTCTTTAAAGTTTGCACATATTTATCTTGCATTTCCTTGAATTATGAATTGATGCCTTTTGAAGTGCTTCAAGAAGTCTTTGTTAGTATGTTCTTTCGAGCTTTGCTTCCTTTGAATGCAAAAAAGGTTGCTTGTTAAATTTTACCTGTTTTTTTCTCATTCTTCTATCCTCTTTATTCTTTAGCCTTTTGCCCTTTTAACTTTTGTTAGGTCAGGAATGAAGAGAAAGCAAGAAAGATGCTCGGTCCCGATATTGAATTGGTGAGCTAGTTTCCCATATTATGTACTCAATGTAATTCTCTTTGTGATTGTTGTTTTATAATGTGGTGACCCTCATAACTAAGGTATTACATAAAAGAATTGTGTTTGTTTGCTGTATTTATCATATTTCTCAGACATGGAAACTTAACTCTTAGCACTGTCATGGTGTAGATCAACGTGGTCCTAATTAGACCTATGTTAATATATTCTTTTTCGCAGTTGATGGAGTTTATCTGTTAATCCTTCCATTCCATGTTTCCTAATTTGTCTTTTCCTTCAAATTGCAGATTGTTGGAGACATCACTAAGGCGAGCACACTGCCCTCCGAGTACTTCAAAGGAGTGAGGAAAGTCATAAATGCTGCTTCTGTCATTATTGGCCCAAAGGAAGGGGACACTCCCGACCGAGCAAAATACAGTCAAGTATGATTTCGAGCATTCTCCAAATGATGAATTTTATTGGTCATAAAGAACTTGGCCAAGTTTCGGAAATCTTTTAGTACTTTCTGCCATTTAAATGTTATTCAGTTAGAATATTGAATGTTTTCTCGGATTATATTTAATAATTAATTTCCTGGTTTAGGATCCTGACATCCAAATGTTATTTCTTTCAGGGAGTCAAATTTTTTGAACCAGAGGTAGCAAACTAATTGTAATCCTATTTCCTATTCCCATAGAGTTAAAATCATGATTTATCTTCACTGTATCTATGATGTTTAATTTTTGTTTGATGAAACAGATAAAAGGTGATTCACCTGAAATGGTTGAGTATATTGGAATGAAAAACTTGATTAATGCTGTGAGGGAGAGTGTTGGACTTCGAACAGGGAAACTGCTTTTCGGATTTGAAGGTATGGTCTCGAAATTTCTTGCTAGTGGAAAACCGCAATTTACCACCCTTCCTGCTGCAAAGCTGCTGGAGCACATTTTTTTCTTTCGACTTAGACAAGCTAAATTGGTTATGATCATATATTATGAAAAGAAGGAAGGGATATTTAGTGCAAAGTGTTTTACTTTGTCCTATAAACGGAACAAAGGAGATAAACTACCTTGAATTTAGTTTTCTAATTAGAACATTGAACTTCGAGTAACATCTGTTAAACTTGTGAAATACTGTTGGTGTAAAATCTATGATCTACTAGCAACAATTTCTGAGAATCCACCCATGTTTGGATGTGATCTGCATTCTTTGTAGTTTAACATATTAAATTGGTGCAAGCAGAACACCGGCGACCCAGCCAGTTGACAGTTTAGGAAAGATGTGAAATCTTAATTTTCTGGCTTTGTACAAAATATGGTTATTGGCATTTTTTTCATGTTTCCACCAAGCAGATCAGATTTCGAAAGAACTTGATTGGGGTGCTTTAGATGATGTTGTAATGGGAGGTGTTAGTGAAAGTACATTTCAAATTGAACGGACTGGTGGTGAAAATGGCAAACCAGCTGGTCTTTTCAAAGGTTTGTTCTTTTGAGAACCTTACATCAGATTCTCTTTCTCTATACTGCATCCGGCAGACATTAGAACCGTGAACTATAAGCCTCTGTTATGGATCGATAGTCTCTTTGTTCCTTTCTTTCCCCTTTCCTTATTCGAATTCTTTGTCTTTGTCAGGTATTGTTTCAACGGCGAACAATGGTGGATTTAGCAGTATCAGAACAAAGGTATAAACCTGAATAGCTTTTGTTGTTATTATACCAAGCACGTTGATTCCATTTTCTTTATACAAAAAGTGAAAAAAATATTGGCTTTTATTTTTCAGAACTTTTCCTCCCCTGTGGATCTTTCAGCATATGACGGTTTGGAGTTGCGCTTAAAGGGTGATGGTCGTCGGTATAAACTAATTGTTCGCACTAGCACCGATTGGGATACTGTGGGTTATACAGCAAGCTTTGACACCGTTGGAGGCCAATGGCAGTCTGTGTGTAACACCATGACCATTCTACATATCAGCATTATCAAACAAATTATCTTCTCTATTCAGCTTGTAACTTTTTGTTTCTTTACAGATTCGTTTGCCATTCTCTACACTGAGGCCTATATTTCGAGCACGAACTGTATTTGATGCCCCACCCTTCGATCCAAGCAATGTTGTATCGTTTCAGGTTTGCCACTGTGTCTAACTTTCTATGTTCTCTGATCTTTCTAGATTTTGTGGTTTTACCAAACTGTTTACGAGGAATGCAAAATCATTCCAGCTCATGTTCAGCAAGTTTGAATATGATGGGAAACTGAATCCCAATTTTGTAGAAGGACCTTTTGAGCTTCCACTCTCAAGCATAAAAGCATACATGAAGGATCCTATCACTCCCAGGTAAATATTATTTTCTCCTCATTTTATCAGATTCTTTCCATTATCCGGTCTAGACTTTCTTGTTTTTGATTATTTATCTGTTGCTTCACTTGTAGGTTTGTACACGTGAGCTCTGCAGGAGTTACTAGACCAGACAGGCCTGGCATTGATCTGAGCAAACAACCTCCTGCTGTGCGGTTGAATAAGGAATTGGGTTTTGTCCTAACATTCAAGTTGAAGGTCATTTTCTACGCATGTAATTCTATCTATGCATCATGCTATAAGTATTAAATTATTGGTTGAAGTGATCAAAATATCAGCTGCACAATGCACTGTAGAAATGCTTGAATGTATGATATTTGAGGTATTATTTTCCGTATATAGGATGCATTTTCCATCTAGTGTCAGAAATAGATTGAGAGTTCATATGAAGCTGGGAATCAGTGTTTTTCCTTACACCTCTTCTTTTCCCCAAGAGCAGGGTGAAGATTTGATACGTGAGAGTGGAATTCCTTACGCAATTGTAAGGCCTTGTGCATTAACCGAAGAGCCTGCCGGAGCTGATCTTGTTTTTGATCAAGGAGACAATATAACGGTATGTCATTGAACGGAAGCTGAATATTTAGTTGTGTGACTATGCTTGTCTAATATTCTTAACCTGTGGTTATTCATGTCAGACATCCAAGAAAATATTTTCTTTCTCATAGTTCTACTACATAACTGATTCTGCTAGCATGAACATTTGACCGCCGATAAGGTGGATACAATCCTACCTCATAACTTGTTTCCCAAATATACATTTTATGGAGGCAGAAACTCGTTTTTTTCTTCTTCTAAAACTGTTTACATTATGTGTCAATACAGGGAAAGATATCGAGAGAAGAAATTGCTCTCATATGCATTGCTGCCTTGGAAAGCCCATATGCATGTGACAAGACATTTGAGGTTAGTCTGTTGCTATCATGCTAAATCATATTATTTTCCTTTTCACTACAGATGATTGTAGCTTTACATTGTGATGAATCATACATATTGAACCATATTTGGTACCCGTATGTGTACCCGTTTACCATTAACCTAGAAAGCATTGATGGACATTATAAAGAACAAAAATAAAAGCTTTAGGAGTTAACCATGGATGTTTAACAATATTCTCATGTGTTTATGCTGCTGTCTACTATATCCTGGGCTGAACATATACCTTGGTTGAACGTAAGCTGCCCGGCATTTTGTTTTCGATATTTTTTTTCATGTATACTGTTTGGTTTTCTACAGGTTAAAAGTGTGGTTCCATTTAGTGAGCCATTCACAGTGGACCCTGAAAACCCACCCCCAGAGAAGGACTACAACATTTATTTCCAAACGTTGAAAGATGGCATTACAGGCAAAGAAAGTTTGGAACAAAGTGCCGTTGCAGTCTGATATCGATGGCAATATTCCAGGGAATGTCACTTTCGAAATACCTCAAAATACTGCCTAGACCTAAACTCTTGCTAATACTGTAGTACATGCTAGAAGAGAGTGTAGAGAATGTATGGAGATAGTATTAAAAGGAGGGATGGAGAATCTCTGTTGAACATTTTGCAAGTTGCATGGTAATTCATGAACTATTATTACAGATGGGAAATCAAAGGAAATAAAAAGAAAGGACATGTTCATGTTGGTACACATCATCAGGGCCCCACTATCCCCCCAGAGATCATAAATACATTACATTTTTCAATCTTTGACAGGTACTTCCACAGCTACATAGGGCTTGACGAAAGTTCACTGCTTGAAGAGAACAGTAAAATTAAAAAATTTGAAACTCTGAAAGCTCTTTCCTTTGAATTTTTCGATGCCCCTTTTCTATTTTTTCACCTTACTTTGTTCCCAAATCAAGGGTTTGAAGAGGGGTAGATCTTGTTTCTTACAGTGCAGAATCAGACGAGGGGACCAGCTTGGCTTTGGAAGCAAAAAAAAGATGTTTCCCTGGTTGTCCTATCAAATTTTTATATTCTCATTGCAAATTGCATGCAGATGTTTACAATCAACAGGACCCCACCAAAGCTGTTCTTGGTCTGAAATGGAATGAGTTGTGATTTTGGGGATTGCTTACCTATCTAAAGCTGATGAAGCACATGATTAGCATGTGATTTCCATGTGATTCCAAATGAAGATTCAACTTTTAATTTTTTTTTAATCTTTAAAGTTCATGCAAATAAAAAACTGTAACCTTTCAACAAAAATAAATAAACAAACTGCAGAATGATGCTCAACAACAAGAGTTAGGTGTTTTTGGACATTGGATGAACAACCAGAAGCTGTTGTTCAGAATGCAATGTTGGGTTTTTGCTAATTTCCAAGAAAACAAACACTCCCAAGAAAATTAGCAGAAGAAAAATAAGGATGAATTGCAGATGAGCTATTAAGAAAATGTATGCTACTATTTTTCACTAATATATTTCTCCAAGAAAATTAGTAAATAACATTTACATAAAGGAATTACTTCCTTTTTCTCTGTTTTTGTCCTTTTGTTGTTAAAATGAACTTACAGAGTAACCCATTCATGGACAATTAAGGTAAGCAGACCTTCACTGTTGCTTCAAGAACAGCAAAATGCCTGCAAAAACAACAAGAACAAGTTCAACAGATACATCAAAACCGCTGGAATCTAATCCGAGTCTTGTCGAAACGAAGGAAAGAGTGATCATACATTGAAACAAACATTGAATCTTCTACTACTCCGACGTCTTTCCATTACAACTTTGAGCCTGTCCAACATCTCTTGTTCATTGAATATTCTCCCAGGAGAACTCAAAAAGACACTTCTTTGAACAGGGGGAGACCAAATCCCACTCTTGGAGTAATCGAAGTTAAACTCAGACACATCAAAGAACTTGTCGAGAAGGCGGTCCGATACGGATTTCGAAACCACTTGAACCTTAACCGGACATAGCTCGGCAGCCGAATCAGAAGACGGAGACGAAAAACATCAGATTCAGAGTTTGACATTGATAAAACTCACAAGAGAGAACAACAAGATAATGGTAATGGAGCAATGGTGAAGGTGCTTAGAAGGAGACCATGGTGTTATAGAGGGAACCTTATTGAAAAAGACACGTATGGAAGTTTGCAATCATGGAGAGGTCGTGGGGGGCAGCAGGCAGCAGCAGCATAACTAAAAAGGCTTTTAAAACTATTGGGGGGTTGAAATTTAGAGGGAAGCCTGCATTTGGGTAAGCAATGATTTGAGGATTGGAAAGCTTATTTTGTATATCTGCAAATTTTGTTTGGTATGGGCTCAACGCAAGGGGATGGATATATTCTTTTTTGTGTGGACCCTCTTATCTCTTCACTCATTGCCAAATCCCATGGTTGGTAACCAAGATCCATCATTTCGAAAATGTGCCATTAATCTTGGGTACTGTTTATGATTGAATGGGGATCCATATCATCATGGAAACTAAGAAGCATAAAAATCGAATCTTGGGATTAAAAATGGAGCGGTTGTAAATGTTAAGATTTGAATTTAAGATTATATTTTTTGCAGATGGAGAACTAGTGGTTGTTGTTTGCAGAGAAGAAGTCCAAAAAATACCAGAAACGGTGTAAATGTGATTTTAGGATGGGAAGCAGGGAGCAGTAGGGGTTTGTGAATTTAGGTTTGGACAATGGTTGCTGTTGCTGCAATAATTTCAACTCTCATTGGATGCTGAACTTGTTCACAATAATCTTTTTCAAGTAGTTAACGCGTCATTCCCCTTAAATTTGTGGGCCAAATAGCACCGGCAAAAAATTAAACTCACACTCAGACATTGTTGTTCAATAGTTCGATTAGATTTATAAGTTATTCAAATGTAATAAAATACTTAAATTTAGCTCAATTTGTTGATAATTTAATCGAATTCAAGTGTTTAACCGAATCAAGACAAAGCAATTGGGGACCAAATAGAGTTTTATTTTCTAAAGAAAATGGTTGTTTGATTGCAATTTGTCCGTTCAAAATTTTGCATTTAAAACCAACATGGGCCAATTCTAAAACATTATTAAAATGCAATGGATTTGACCTAAAAAGATGATCAAAGTATCAAAGGAAGTGTATGGCTAGCCTAGATTAAGACCAACAATCCGACATTTGCTGTCTCCTTTACATCAAATCATCACTATATGGCAACTTTTAGCATTTTTAATATGTTGATTAAAGATCGGTTGGTATGGCCGTCAGGAATGGACTGAGTAATGTTACGAGTCAGTCTTACTTTTAAAAATTTCAAATATTTACATTTTAATTTTTTTGTATTTTATATTAGTTTTCTAATCTTATACCTATTGAAATTTCAAACTCTTATATAATTTTACTTAAAAACATTTAATGTATTTCAAATATAAGTGGATAAGAATTTGAATAATATAGGTATTGTACACTGAAAGTAAAAAAAATAATAGCATGATTAATTGTCGAAACCAATGACAATGATATTAGCCTAAACTTGCTTTCTTGAGCTTGATAATTGCAATTTTGCTAGTTTGGGTTTTGAGTTGGTGTGTTCAAGAACAAGGCCCATGTGGAAGTTAATGGTTTTGGAGACTAAGCAAAGCCCATGGACCTTATGTCATAAGGCTCAAATCTTGATTTTCAATGAACAATCAATCAACGGCAAAGCTTAACACAAATGTAGAATAAAAGCGAAGAATACTCCATGTCTATGAAAAGGGCTTTTAAAGTTTATAAAAGAGAAGAGGAAATGAGGTTTTTGTAAGTTAAAGCAGCTAAGCTTAAAGCTAATACAAGGTAACAAAAATTGGTTCAAAGGGTTTATTTATCTCTATTAAGACGCAGAATTTTGTAAAATTGATTTCAATCTTAATAAATGTAAATTTCTTCAACCTCCTTTATAAACAAATATGCTTCATCTTCATGATTTATGCATGATAAAACCAGTGACGTATCTACGTTAAGGGTTGGGTGGGCCACTGGGCCCGTACTCACCCTGAACTTTTTAAAGTGTACATATTTGACTTTAATTTTTTTAATTTTTTTGAATTGATCTTTATCTTTTTAATTTTTGTGTCCACCCTGAAATTTTAATATTTTTATTATTTATGTCAATCCTTATAAATATTTTGATTTGTGCCCACCCTCTAATTTTTTTTTTGAATCCGCCACCGGATAAAACGTTGAAATGTTAACTTTGTTTCTTTGCAGTTTGGTTTCCACCTTTGGGTTTTAATGAGCTTTAACATTTGTTGTTGTTGTTTTTATCGAAGTGATAAGGAAAAAAACTTTTTTAAGTAAAATATTTTATTTTGATATGTTTTAAGGGGAAATTTGACCAAGATGATTATAAATGAAGGGCAAAATTGATCTGAAGTATTATTTCAGTGCAAATGTTACATTATGTAAGTCATGTGTTGAGATCACCCTTTTATTCAAGTGTTTTTTTTCTTCAATAAAACTGAATTAACCGATCGAATCAAAAATTATCCCAGTTAATCGATCAACGGTTATTTTTTAAATTTGATTTTAAAATCGATCAATTAACTGAAAATATTAAATATTTAATCTTGTATATACACAATGTATAAAGAGGGTTATATTTTAATATACAAGCTGTGTAAAAAAAGTACACAACCCTTCGTGTTTAAACTATAAAAATCTAAAACCTAAATCCCTAACCCTAACACCCTAAATCTTACACCCTAAACTTTAAATCATATAACATAAACACATAAGACTTAAACTCCTAAACCCTAAAATAGAAAAATTTGTATAAACTAAAGTCTATATAAACTTATGGATCCTACAAAATGTTGAGGCTCATGTGTTGGCAATATTTTCGAGACCGTTGAGAGTGATGGATTCTAATATAGCTGAATTACGAGCAATCGCTTATGCCTCAGACATGTTGGTAAAATCGAAGCGGTATTCTGCTTCGTCTATAATAAATGAATCTAACTCGAAGGTGACCGTGACTTGAATCTTACATCAAGTACGACGTCCTTAAAATGGTGTTGGTTTGATCAAATTGATGAAGCTTGTCGTGTCTTACCATATATATGCTTTACTAATATTTTTCGTGAGTCAAACGGTTTCGCAGATGCCTTGACAAAGGGCGTCGTTGACAGATCCGCTTGGTTTCGTGCTTTCCTTTAATAGTGATGTGTTTGTTGGGTGTGGAGGGATCTATAGGGGTTGCCTTTGCCTAATCTGTTTGTGAACCAGTGATGTATCGTAGATTGGAAGTGGAGAGTGCCTGTGTGATGCCTAGAGTTTTGCTTTTATTGGTCTGAGTCATATGTTGGCTTGTATAGTTCCCGTAGTTGGTCAAGGTGCTTATTTGGTTCGTATGTTGATTCGTGATTGTTGGATGGAAATCATCTGCCCCCAAAGTATGCCTCCATTTGTGCCCCTACTTTAAAATAGTGGGTTTAGGGTTTAGGGTTTGGGGTTTAAGGTTGGGGCTTAGAGTTAGGGTGTAGGGAATTAGATGTAGGGTATAATTTTTTAGGGCTTAGGGTTTGGGGTTTAGGATATGAAAATTAGGGTTATGGAGCAAGATTTAATTTTTAAGTATTTTTAGGCAGGAGGCATAGAAGGAGGCATGGTTAGGAGGCAGAAGATTTTTACTCGTGATTGTTTGCGTCTAATGTTATATTATGTGTACTCTTTTTCCAATTAAGTTTTGAGAGATTTTAATGTGGCACATGATAATATCTTTTTGTATGATTTTTCGTTAATAAATAATTATACATCATTAAGAAGAAAAAATAGACTTATGTATCAAAATATTTTCTTAAGAAATATTATGGTATATAATTATAAATTTAAAATTATTAGTTAAGTTTAATAATTATATTAATGATTATATTTTATTTTTAAGTATTTATAAAACTCTTTCTTTTTCCTAATAACAAACCAAAACAAAATGAAAGAGTGAACAGAACCCACCACTTTTTTTTCAACAATAAATCAATCACCAAACCCATTTAAAATCTCAAACCAAAACACAACAAAGATGTTAACACCAGCAACGACTCATTTGAAGCATTCAAACTGATGGAACCTTCTGTCAAAACAAAAGAGAAAGAACCCGAAAACAATAAATACTGTCTGATAATTACAACATCACTTTAGGACATTGGTTAAAATTGTACCATACACCCTCATTTTCTAACAGCTAAAAGACACTATACTAGTGAAAATCTTCAAGTCATTTCAAGAAAGACCCCAACTTTCAAGGACAATTCCCCACATTTTCTGGAGTCCAACCTAGCATACCATCAGTCTTTAACATTTTCAACTCACAAAAAAATACATTTTTTTTATCTTTAAAAGAAAAGGCTTTAATATACTTGAAGAAACGGCCATTTCACTTTCACACACGCGAGGAGAGAGGGTAAAGGCACTTTAGGAGTGCAACAGCTGTGGTTGTGAGAAAGAGTGAAAGATGGCGGGTTACAGAGCAGAGGATGACTATGACTACCTTTTCAAGGTGGTTCTGATCGGAGATTCAGGTGTGGGCAAGTCAAATCTGCTCTCTAGGTTCACAAGGAACGAGTTTAGCCTCGAGTCCAAGTCCACTATTGGCGTTGAGTTCGCTACTCGTAGCTTGAATGTTGATGGAAAGGTCATCAAGGCTCAGATTTGGGACACTGCTGGTCAAGAAAGGTCTTGCCTTTTTTACCACATCCTTGTATTCCTTTCATGTTTCCTGATCTGGGTATTTTTTGTTCTATTCTGATTTTGCGTACACAGATGAGCAAATATCAAAATGGAATTGGGTTTTTTTTTTCCCTTTCTTATTGAAATTCTTGGTTGCTTGGGAAAAGAAAGCAACTTTGATTCTGGGAGAGTTTGGTTTGATCTAAAATGGGTCTTCTATATCTAGATCTGTGGGCAGCATGCGAGTAAATGGTGTTATGATTGCATGTTTCTTACAAATCTGTTGTCAGGATTTAGTTCCTTTTCCTAACAGGCGTGTGTTGCTAATAGATCCAGCATTGATTTGAAAGTGCGGATCAGTAGATCCTGATGTTTCTTAATCTTGTGGCCTTGTTATATGAGTTGTGTGTATTCTTCTGGAGTTAAGTGGCTTGACAACGAGTAACAAACGTTCAAGCTTTTTGTTAAAATGTTGCTTCCTGCTAGATATAATATAAGATATGGTTTCAACTTCATGTTAGAGCATTGCACCATGGTGATTTAGTTGACGCCTCTGAGCGTCCGAGTTCTATAACAAGTTGGTTGAAGAGAAACTGACCCGCGTATAATGCCAATCAAAACCATCATCTGTTCGTCCTAATTTTTTCATGCATAATCACTAGTCACAGAGATGATGATTGCTTATCAGTATCTTGCATCTCCATGTGTGTATAGAATTTGTTAGTCTAGTGTTTAGCATTGGTCTAGTCTTATATTTCACGCTTTTGCAGGGAACTCATAGCTACCGTGTGATAAATTGATTATGGAAGAAATAGCTTGAACGAGTAAGCAATGATAGTTTGTTCGAGGGACCATTTAAGTCATTGTGTAGAGAGCCCTCTACCATATTTTATTCGGTCATGTATTGAGAATTTGCGTCTGCCTCCAAAGTGGCAGAGCAATTCCCCTATCGCCACTATTACTTGCTCCACCTCTGAGGCCATGGTTGACAAATGATATGATTCTTTTGAGGCATGGCCATTTGATTGCAGGCTAATTATACTTGGGATTTCAAACATGCCCTTCGAAATAGGGATGAGGCATTGACTTGTTTAATTATATGGTTATCATGTTCAAACTGCTATTTCTAATTGAAATTGTGGGGCTTAGACATCATAAAGTACGAGAAAACAATAACCTTAGACTTCACTTTCTAGACTATCAGAGGGGTTATGTGAACTTCTAGGAATAATAAATTGTTTCGATGGCTGAGATGCTTAAGGCCATAGCTAATTAAGCATTGACGCCATTGCTCCATTTCAAGTTATTTCTGATCTGTGTAGAGATGTCTTATATCTATAGTGTCGCTATAGCCGTTAGTGGCTGCTTGTGTCATGGCCACGGTATGGTTTGATTTCCCTGATCTAATATGATGTATGGCTACTAAGTTCTCATATGTTTTCAAAGGTGATTCATTGATTTGAAAGGCAGAAAATAAAGCTGAAAGGAAGGGATTAATACCTTCACCGTAGTTTTAGTATCATAGGAAATAGATGCATGATTGAACCCTTGATTTCAACCCTTATAATGTTTGGGAATAATGGCTAATAGTTATAATTAGGGTTGATGAGATCGATAAATTGCAGGGTAGATCATGATTGTACTGTTGCTTTGTGTTTAGAACATATTACTTTTGTACTCAAAATGAGAGCTGCGGATAGTTTTGTTTTAATTCCAGATCCATGACATTCCTATGTGGAAATTATATGTTCCATTCCCTAATCATTGTTGTCTGAACTTATCTTTTTACACTGATAGGTATCGTGCCATCACAAGTGCCTATTACCGAGGGGCTGTGGGTGCACTTCTTGTGTATGATGTTACACGACACTCTACATTCGAAAATGTTGAGAGGTGGCTAAGAGAGTTGAGGGATCACACGGATCCCAACATTGTAGTCATGCTCATCGGTAATAAATCAGATCTCCGTCACCTCGTGGCCGTCTCCACCGAGGATGGGAAATCCTTCTCCGAGCAAGAATCCCTCTACTTCATGGAAACTTCTGCCCTGGAAGCTACTAATGTCGAAAATGCATTTGCTGAAGTTCTTACACAGATCTACCATATCGTGAGCAAGAAAGCTATGGAGGCTGGTGACGAAGGGAACACTTCAGCCGTGCCCTCCAAGGGAGAGAAAATTGATGTGAGCAAAGATGTGTCGGCTATGAAGAAGGGCGGTTGCTGCTCAAGCTAGGACGATGACACCAGTTTGATTGTTTGAAATGATGCTGCTCAACCTCGGTTTTGTAAAATTTTCTTACAAGGGTGCCTAAAGTAGGAGACCAGCAGAGATTATTTGATTTTTCATTCAAAAAAGGAATATTTTTTCCCATTTTGATGACTGCTATTTTTAGTAGAGAAGAGGCTTTCAATAGGTGCTTAGAGTATCTGTTTACTGAACCAGTTGTGCCCAACTCTATTGTTGGAAATACTATATGTAGTTGTTTCTTTTGTTCTCAGGCAGATCCAAAATGAATGAATGAACTGAATGGTGGTTTTCTGAGCTTGCATGATTTTTTTTTGACAAATTTTATTCCTAATTCTAATCACAAAGATG
The DNA here is from genome assembly GCA_958450335.1 of Hibiscus tridactylites. Lineage (NCBI taxonomy): Eukaryota > Viridiplantae > Streptophyta > Magnoliopsida > Malvales > Malvaceae > Hibiscus > Hibiscus tridactylites. The sequence continues at coordinate 93,179,675 of OY288270.1, read as the reverse complement.
AACAGCTTGATCATCCGGCCAAATGTGCTTGCTCAGCTTTGCATGATTTAACCATAGCAAAAGTTCTGTAATTTCACGAGTCTTGGCCTCGACAAACCTGCCATCATCTGTAATTTCACCAGTGGCACTGATCGCAGAATCCACGTTCACCTTCACATTACCCGTATCTGGCTACAAACTATGGTACAACCCCCACAACTCCGCCTTAGTTTACAGGTACAGCACCCAACATTACTAGCAAAGCCACCCTGCCAACGGCTTGTAGAGTCCCGGATACAACAACCCGCAGGCTGCAGCATAAGCATATCCATGAACACCTTTTTACCGCTACATAACTTAACCCAAACCTTGTGGTGGTTTAGTTTCTCCCAACTAATATCCCTACAGACCCGACTGTTACCAAACATTCTTACCGTGATTCAAAAGTGCTTATCACCACTAATTAAAAGTGATATTACACAAGAAAACTTAATTTATACTTTTTAATTGAACATTAATAATTATCCTTAATTATACCTGCCACTTAATCCGAATTCGATTATCCGAATCAATTTCTCGACCCAAAACTCGATATGAACCCGAACATGATAAACTATACTTATCCGAACCCTAAAATAAATTTTAGCTAAACCGATATGAACTCCTATCCAGTTTGACTCGAAATGAAAGCACCCCAACCAAAAGTAATTTGAACATAACTTTGCATGATGTATATTGCATGTGAAAAATAGAAACTAGAATAACTCGTATTCAGCTATAAAATAAAAAAATCGAATAACTCAAATTTTTTAGTAACCAATGATTTAATTCTCAAGTTCGAGTCAAGTCCTATAATTTTAACTCATATACGCGTATCACATATGAAAAATATGAAGAAATATATTTGTATATCATATATGGTTATAGAAAGACATTTAAATGGGAGTTAATTACTACCATAACGTTATAAATATTTACAATTAAATTTGAACAGAAATTCAAACAACTCGACTCGAATTTTATAAACTCGAGTCGAAAAAAATTCAAATAAAATTCGAGTTATAAAATAGGACTCATAAACTCGATTAACTCGGGGTTTTTTTTACTTGACTCTATTGAATGTTCACCCTAAATCTATATACACAATGCAAGGACCTCCCAGAAAAACTGTTTTTTGGTATAATAATAAAATTTTGTCCTTATTTATTTTTTTCAATTTAATCCCCCAATTTTTGGATATTTGTAACTAATAAGTTTCTGTTTTTTGAAATTAAATAATTTGACCTCTTTCAATATTTGATTCTAGTTTCATCTCTAAATATATCTTCTGCTACTTTAAACACACGATTGTGTTAATGTCATAAGTTAACTCCATACCAATTTAATTAGAAAATGATTGAAAATCACTTTCTAAAAAGGGTAATAAATGTTATTATAATGGTATTTTTGTCTTTTACACCTTTATATAATCTTTAAATAAAATAATTAAAATTCATTATTTAGGGGTCGAACACGAGATTGATGGAATTATATACAACTATTTTAAGTTTAAATATGCCAAAGGTCCTTCTACTTTTAAAAATTTAGAATTTATTTCCCATACTTTAATTTTATGACATTGAGTCATTATATTATTTTTTATTTAAAAATCTTGGCTCATTTATTATTATTTTTAATTTTACCGTTAATTGGTTGGCCTAACAATTATAAAAGTCAAAAATATTTTTATTAGTCTTCTACGTGTAAACTTCTTTTTATCAAATTCGCCCTTAAATAACTATGAGCATAGATGATTAAAAAAATGTACAGTTCAATAAATAATATTATTTGCTTTATTTTTAAACATCAAGAGTCAAATTGATAAAAAAAAAATCAAATTTAGCACGAACCAACTTGCCTCAGTGGTTAAGGGAACGGTTGTTGTTCCTAGAGGTCACGGGTTCGAGCACCAGCAGCTACAGCAGGGTCAAAACTTAATTACTTCTATAGATTTTATAGATAGTTGAACAATGGTAATAAATATTTAAAATTATTTCGTTATTTTATCGTGATAATTTTTAATTTTTTAATGTCAATTCTATCTTTATATAAAACATTTTCTTTTGCACATAAAACTAACAAAATCTAGTAATGATTAAACAAATTTTTAATTATATTATAAAATATTTTCTTAACAATACTAAAAAAGATTGACTTAATCGTAATAGTGAACCAATTACTAAAAAACAATTAAAACGTTTAATAATTTAATATCAACTTGGGTCCTACTCCCCATATTATATATTCTTATATTTTATTATAGGGATTATAATAATGCAATTATCTGCTTGGAGAAAAAAATTACGATGCAAGCAAAGATTAGGTAGACAATATTTTATTTTATTTTTATTTTTCTATGTGAAAGCCATGACCCTCTCCAACTTGTCTTATGCTATGCTGTATCAATTTTTTTCCCCAAGGTTGTCCACTTTATATTTATATACGACACCGATTTAAAGATAAGTTTAAAAGTTTTATCCATCAATTAAATACAAAAATTAAAATATTGTTTACTGCAGTGATGGAGTCAGAATTTAAGGGTGAAAAGTGCAAAACATAAGTTCTGAAAGATGGAGAAAAATTTACAATTATACCATCTTTTTAATTTTAAAAGTCATAACATATTGATTTGATTTATGGAAACATTAAAACTTTAACTTTGAAATCTTATTTATGCATTTGATTCAAGAGCCATGAGATTGATTTTGAAGATAATCTAGAAGCATGCAATATTGACTTTGATCATTATAATAACTCAAGTCATAACATATTAATTTATTGATTAACGGATATGAATTAAAATTTTAAATTTATTTCACTACAAGAATATAGGTTTTTAGTGACAAATTGATAGTGACTGGAAATAATTTTGTCACAAATATTAACTTTTTGTGACAATTTTTTTGTGCGACACAGTTAGTATAAGTAATTGTGACATATTTTTATTTGGTCACTATAACAGTATTAATTGTGACGATTGCATTTTTCACAAATGAATTTTCACTATAAGTATACAATTGTGACACAAAGTTCATTGTCACTAAAACTTTGACACATGATAGTGACGATATGTGAAGTGGTCACTATTATTTGATATTTGTTGTTACAATGAAATTACTTGTCACTTAAAGTTTCACTTTTTGTTGTGATAAATTTTGTCACAAATAAAAAATAAAAGTAATGACAAATTAGACATTGTCACAATGATAAATTTATTTTTATAATTATAAAAATTAAAGTTATCATAAACTAGTTTGTCAAAAGGTAAAATATTTCTATAGTCTATACTATGTGTAAATTGTTGTTTTAGTCAATCTATTTTTGATCAATTTTAGTCCTTATATTTTTCAAATTTTAAAATTTTAATCCTAATCCTAACGAGACACCGGCAATATGACTAAATTACAAGGACTAAAAATGATCAAATTAAAGAAAAAAAATTAAATAAGCAACTTATGTATAACAAATTAGCTAAAAAGAAAATTTTACTCAACATATTTAAATACGACCATTCATATCAGGATAAAAAATTCAAAATTTAAAAAGTATAGAAATTTAAAGTGACCAAATTAGAGTACAAAGACTACTATATGATTTTAGCATAATATATGATAGAATTTTTTTTGAAAATTTTAACAGATATATCCCATTTTGATTAGTTTTTTCTACAGAAAAAAAATCTAAATGATTTCTTCAACATACGTACTTCGTATAAAAAACCATAGAAAAATTAGGTAAATTATTATTATAATAACGTGATATAATTAATAAATATTTTTAAAATAAATAAAATTAATTTCAATTACAATTAAAGCTAAATATTATTTTTCTTTCAAAATAGTATAAAATTTCTTGCCTAGCCTAGTGGATAAGTATTGCACTCTCGCTCTAAAGGTTCCAGGTTCGATCCTTCTTGAAGCCATGCATTGCATTTATTTACTAAAAATTGATACTTGAATATGCTACATCATCTATAATTAAATTTCAGTGGTCTAATGAAAACTTAAAAGTTTGCTGACTAAAATGCAAAAGCTCCATTAAATTTCAGGGACAATTAGTGATTAGTTTAAATCTTAAATTAAATGATTACAACTAAATATATAATTAATTTTTAATTATTGACAGTGACGACATATTTTAGACACTATTTAAATATGTATTTGTGATAGAATGTTTGTCACTAGTAAGAATAACATTAGTGTCTAAATTTTAGTCACTATTAATAATCATTTGTGTCAAATAGTGTGGTCATAAAAAATATAACTATTGTGACGAAATACATGAAAGTTGTCACTAAGATAATAGTGACGGAGTTATTAGTGACGACAGGTGACGACTCAGAAAAATAGTCACTGTAAATTTCAGTCACTAAATTTAACACTTTTTGTGACTATTTTCAATGTTACTACAAATGCATTTTCTTGTAGTGTTTTAAAAGTAATTTTCATAATCTTGTTTTTTTTCTTTTACTATCAGAATTTAAATTTTAAGGCCAACTTAAAATATTTATATTTTAGAGGCTTAAATTATTTTTTTAAATAAAGGCTTTAATATAAATTTTTTGGAATAAACTAAAATATTTAAATTTTTTAAGAGGAACCTAATTAAAATATGGAAAATTACATAAAAAAAAGGCTAAGAAGGAAACTATAATAATATCTTCATCCATGCTAAAATAAAAAATTGAGAATCAAGAAATTCTGCTTTTGAGTCAAGTTAAATCGATTCTATTCAATTAAGCCCCTAACGCCGACGGAAAATTTAGGGAACCGGTAGCCCACAACAAGACAAACATGATGTAATATGTAACAGAGTTTAGTTAAAAATAAATAAAAATTCCGTTTTCCCCTTTCTTTTCCTTTTGTTGTTTTTCGTCTCGTGGTATCTTGTGCCACACGATAACGGCACGGCGTTGAAACCAACGACACTTCCGCCGGTTTTTAAAAACTTCTAGTATTTCAGCCACGTGTCAGCAGATCCCAACTTGTGATCCCACATTCCGTTGGTGTCTGAACACAAACGAGCACTCGGGCAACTCCCCCAGATCAGCGAATAACGACTCGTCCTCTTCCCTCATCGGCACCACGTCACCCTCGCCGTTGTCTCTTTCCGCAAACATCGGAGTCTCCAAAACCCTCAACGACGTCGTTTCCATCTCCCCGTACCAAGCGAATTCATCCCCCGTCAGATCAGCGAACCTCTCCTCGCTCCCTGATTCTGTTCCCGTGTCGGGCTGCGAAGTAGACGGCTCCGGCTTTACAGCTGTCCTGGCAGTGGTCGGTGTCTCTGTTTCCTCTTCCGCCGCCTCCCCCGCCACCGCTGCAGGTTGTTTGGCGGCGAGGCTTTTGTTTCTAGAAGTTGGCCAAGGGTGATTGTGTTCGTAGGAGTACCTGATCACTAACATTGTAGGATCCGCTCGGCTCCTCTCGACTTGTTTTCTAGCCGGACATCCCTTTGAGCTACTACACCGGTAATAACCTCTGCTCGCCGTTTGATAAAAAACAGAAGCCTTAATCAACGGCCGGAGATCAAAGAACCCTAAACTTCGAAACACTGTTTAAATTGAATTACCTGGGATAAGGAGAGCCTTTGATGGGTTTTTGGCCGTACTTTCGCCAAGCCCAGGAATCAGACGGCGGGGCACGCGAACTGTCAACGTCCTTGATTGGCACTGACACCACTCTTTTCTGTATGGATTTTCTACTGTAACAAAACCCCATCACGTCAAAAACGAAAACACGAACAACGAACTTAACAGAATTTTGAGCAAAGATGAAAAAATGATTACCCTTTTTTGGGAGTGAGTTTCATGTCGTTTAAAGTGTCAGTAGAAGGAGATCCAGCGCTGGTTTCTAATGAAACGTTGTCGTGTCCTTCCACTTGTTGATCCGAGACAAAAGGGTTGCCGGCTTTTTTCAAGCTACTACCGGCGGCAGCGACCATGACTGATGATCAGAAGAGTTAATGATGACCGTTGATTAATCCCGAAGAAGAAGAAACAGATAGGATGGTCCTTTTAAAAATGAGAGGGGAGGGGCGGCACGTTTATAGACTGGGTTTTGAGTTATTTGTTTATAAAGGACGTGCAAGCAAATGTGATATAGTAATAAATTATAAATTTTAATTAAAAATGCAGCTTGATATTAAATGACCCTCCACCAATTTTTAATAAAATAGGAAGTTAATAGATTGTCACATATTCTATTAATTTTTTAATATCACATATTCTATTATTAAAATATTTATAAGATTTGAAAATCTCATCGACAAGGATGAAATAATTTCCTTTCCATTTTATCTTTTTTTTTATAATTAAGTTTGTTTTACTGTATATGTTTGAAATTTAAAATTGTCGCTTTTAATAATATTATTATTAAGATTTGATTTTTTTAAATATGGTATGCCTTATCACTGTATTTTAATATTTATTATTAGAGTTTTGCTATATGTACTGATATTAATGTTTATTTAACTCTTCAGTGAAATCTACTATAATGTACCTATACGTCTTGATATTAATATTTATTTTACTCTTCAATGAAATTTACTATAATGTAAATTACATACGGTTCTAAGGATAAGTCTACCACGTGCGACGAACATCGATGATCATCACTAATGATGAACACCGATGAACACCATTAAATTAATTAATAAAGATTTAAAATTTCAAGAACTCATCATACAATTAATAATTATTTTAAAAAATTTAATTAAATTATTTTTTATATATATTAAAATTTTATTTTTTAATAAGGGTAATCTATATATTTAGTACCTCACTTATTTCCGTATTTCTATTGAACCCTCATTATTTAAATATTATTCCAATTTGATCCTATTCTTTATAAAAAAAAATAATTTAACCCTCAACCTAAAACCCTAAACTATTAAACCTTAAACCCTTAAACTCTTAAACATATACCCTAAACCACGTATCATTAAAAATAATTTCACCATCATCGATTCAATTCAATTCAATGAATCGTTGAATTCTCCTAAAAAATTAATTAAATTATTTTTTATATATATCAAAATTAATTAAACTCGAATCTCCTAAAAATTTTAATTACATTATTTTTTTAATAAGATGATAGTGTTAATTATAGGAAATAGTAACCATAGAGACTTGATTTCATAAGAGATGTTTCGGACATAGAATCTCCCGTTCTTCATTACCAAAGTGGTGCGGTTGTCACTATTAGAGAATACTGTATAATTATACGTATGCATGCTGTGCATGCTTTGCTGAGCTGTGCGTAAAAGCTGGCTGTTGTTAGGTTGTTACAACAACTGGCAATCAGGAAAATTCCATGCTCTCTAGAATTGTGTACTAGGGTTAGCTGCAACACTCCTCTATATATTTGCTGTAAAAATGACGATAAGGAATCAATCTTCTCCTTCTTCCTCTATCAGAAACACTCTGTATAAACTTCATTTTAACATGGTATCAGTAGTTCTCTAGGTTCGATTCTGTGTGTAATCATGGTGCAACCAGATTCTGATGAAGCTTCTTCCGCTGCGGACTCCCTCTCCAATGCGTTTTCCAACAAACGCATTAGCATCAGTTTGGATGAAACCAATTTCCTACTATGGAAACAACAAGTCATCCTCATGATGCGTGGCCAAGGGCTTGAATCATATCTCGATGACACTGTGGTTGTTCCATCAAAGACGATTCCTGGTGATGCTGGTATATCTACTCCAAACCCTGCTTACTTACGCTTCATTAAGCAGGATAGTGCCATCGCTTCCTGGCTTTTATCGACGGTAAGCTCTGAAATCTTAACTCAACTAGTGGGTGCTGAGACCACTGCTGCTATCTGGACCACGGTTGTTCGCCTCTACTCTCAACTTTCCACCACCCGCATCATGCATCTTCACTGCCGGTTACGCTCCATCAAGAAGGCCTCCCTCACCATGCGAGCTTATACCATGCAGATCAAAGAGATCTGTGATCTCCTTGCCTCATGTGGAAGCCCAGTTTCATCTGTTGAGCATATAGCCACCATACTCAACGGCCTTCCCTCTGAGTACGATCCATTCGTCGCTGTGATTTCTGCTAGTCGTGATCCTTACTCTGTTGACGGTGCAGTCTCCATTCTCATTGACGCTGAGTCCCGTGTCTCTGATCCGTTATGTTACCCAATTGGAGTAAACAACACCAATCTCGTTGAATCCCCACCTTCCTATGGCTCCGCTGATCTAGCTTATCAACGACGTGGCCCCAATCAATTTTCTGGTGGACGGTTCAGAGGTAGACCACGCCCTCAGTGCCAGTTGTGTGGCAAACTTGGCCACCTTGTTGATCGGTGCTGGCACAGGTTCGATCAAAGCTTCAAAGGCATTTCCTCCAGGCCTTCTCCTTCTCATACATCCACTCAAGCAAATGCCTGCTCCTTCACTGCTGAGCTTGTTGAGATCTCCTACGATCCGTGTATCAGTGCAACACCTCCTGGTGATCAACCACCCACAGATGAACCTCAGGTCAACTCTCCTACTGCCACTGATCTTTCAACCATGAGCTGGTTCCCTGATTCTGGTGCCACCCACCATGTCACTGCTGAAAGTTCTTTCATGTCCACCGCCTCCCCTTATACTGGTAAGGGTCATGTTCATCTAGGTGATGGTTCCTCTCTACATATCTCTCATATTGGCCATTCTTATTTCTCTACACCAACAAAGGATCTGCATATTAATCACTTGTTACATGTGCCTAAAATCAACAAGAATATGCTGTCTGTTTCGAAATTCACAAGTGATAACAATGTCTTTATTGAATTTCATGCTGATTCTTGTTGCATTAAGGATGAAAGCACAGGACGGATACTAGCTCATGGCTCTCAGGTGAATGGTCTATACAGTATCTCTTCTCCCATGTCTTCTCCATCAATTGAAGCTTACAACACAACTGCTGATTCAGATGCTCAATATCATCTATGGCACCAACGTCTTGGACATCCGGCCAAAGACATAGTTTTCCTTGCTTTGAATAAGAAACTTGTAACTATTGATCAAACACTTTGTCGAGCTTGTCAAATGGGCAAGAGTCATGCTCTCCCATACAAAGAATCTGATACAGTGTATACAAGTCCATTTCAGTTGATTGAAATTGATCTATGGGGTCCTTCTCCTATGCTTTCAAATGGTTTTCGATATTACATATCCTTTGTAGACATGTACACTCGACATTGTTGGCTATTTCTGCTCAAATCTAAGTCTGAAGCAACCAATGCTTTCACAGTGTTTCAAGCCTTAGTTGCAAATCAATTCAAGACTAATATAATGGCTGTTCAAGTTGATGGTGGGGGTGAATTCCAATTTCTTCATAACACTCTATCTCAGGCTGGGATTCAACTAAGGATCACGTGTCCACATTCCTCTCAACAGAATGGTGTAGTTGAGAGGAAACATCGCCATCTCATCGAGACTGCTCTTACACTCATGGCCCAAGCTTCTCTCCCATCAAGTTCTGGTCGTATACAGTTCTTCATGCAGTACACTTGATCAATCGTCTTCCGTCGAAGCAGTTGGGAAACAAGTCCCCATTTGAGCTCTTATATGCCAAAGCTCCTGATTACACTCTCTTACGAGTGTTTGGCTGTGAATGCTACCCACACACAAGGCCCTTCAATCATCACAAGTTGGACTTTCGATCCAAACCTTGTCTATTTCTTGGCTTCTCCCCCAAGCATCAAGGGTATCACTACCTTGATGATCAAGGTCGTGTCTTTGTGTCACGAAATGTTCGGTTCAATGAACACGTTTTTCCTTGGGCCTCCACCAACGGCCGATCCCACCTCTCTTCCCCAAACATATTATCACAACCATTACCCATCATCACTGACTCAACACAAACACCTCCATTACCTACTAATCAGTCACCACCAGATGAGCCTTCCCCACATCCTATGCCTTCTTCCTCTTCCCCAACAACTACCACCACACATATCTCCCCACCTGATCCTATACTCCCAACACCTACTACACATTCCCAAGATTTACATCTCTCATCCCATGATCACTCGAAGTAAATCTGGCATCTTCAAACCAAAACTTTACACTGTCCAATACATCCCTACACCTAAAACCATTCAAGAAGCTCTTGATGATCCTCAGTGGCACAAAGCCACCATGGCTGAATACAATGCCTTGCTCGATAACAATACATGGACCCTCACTGACTTACCACCTGGAAAAAAGGCCATTGGCTGCAAATGGCTTTTCAGGGTAAAGTACAATGCTGATGGCACCCTAGACCGTTACAAAGCACGACTGGTAGCAAAGGGTTACACACAAATTCCAGGTCAGGACTTTCTAGATACGTTCAGCCCTGTCATTCGATTGTTCACAGTCAATGTATTGCTTTCAGTTGCAGTTTCTCATTGCTGGCAAATACATCATGTTGATGTTAATAATGCCTTCCTAAATGGCACATTATCAGAGGACATTTACATGCAGCAACCTGCTGGCTTTGTTCAACAGTCTAGTCGTGGCAAACACTTAGTGTGTAAGCTAAATAAAGCCATATATGGGCTACGCCAGGCACCAAGAAATTGGTTCATTCGATTACAGTCCTATCTTCACAACATTGGTTTCACCAACTCCTCTGCAGACACATCTCTCTTTGTCAAAGTCAATGCTACTGTAAGGCTCTATCTCGTAGTATATGTCGATGATATCCTTATCACAGGAAGCTCAGACACTCTAGTTCAGGAAGTTATCACAGCTCTACATGCTCAATTTTCCCTCAAGAATCTAGGCCACCTGCATTCTTTCCTTGGCATCGAGGCACAACATATCGGCAATGGCCTATTTCTTAATCAAAGACAGTACATCTATGAATTGTTGCAACGCACAAACATGCTTGACTCTAAGGTGGCTAACACACCTATGGTTCCCTATCCAAAACTGAGCAAACATGATGGTGAGCCACTTCAGGATGCATTCAACTATAGAAGTGTAATTGGAGCTTTACAGTACATCTGCCATACCCGTCCAGACATAGCATTTGCAGTGAATAAAGCTTCTCAATTTATGCAGACTCCTTCAGACACACACTGGCAAGCAGTTCTTCGAATCCTACGGTATCTCAAAAACACAATCTCTCATGGTCTATGGTTCTGTCCACAGTCTCCATCCTCTCTGCAGCTCAAGGTCTTCACCGATGCAGACTGGGGAAGCGATGTAGATGATCGTCGATCAGTTTCAGGTTTCTGCATCTGCCTTGGCAATCACCTGGTGAGTTGCAGCTCTAAGAAACAACGAGCAGTGTCACGCTCCACAGCAGAGGCTGAATACAGGAGCCTTGCTGATGCTACATCTGACCTAACCTGGATCACCTCCATCCTTCAGGATATGCAAGTGCCTCACTTAGACACTCCCACAGTATGGTGTGACAACTCCAGCACCGTATCCATGGCTGCAAACCCTGTACATCACTCCAAAATCAAGCATGTCGAACTTGATCTTCACTTTGTGCGTGAGAAAATAATGGCCGACACACTTCAAGTCAACTACATACCTGCATGACATCAACTCGCAGATATCTTCACCAAACCTGTTCCAGTTCAGCTCTTTGAGGAATTCAGACACAACCTTCATATCCGAGACTCAGAAAAATTACAAAAAGCAGTAGGGGAAATATTAGAGAATACTGTATAATTATACGTATGCATGCTGTGCATGCTTTGCTGAGCTGTGCGTAAAAGCTGGCTGTTGTTAGGTTGTTACAACAACTGGCAATCAGGAAAATTCCATGCTCTCTAGAATTAATGTGTACTAGGGTTAGCTGCAGCACTCCTCTATATATTTGCTGTAAAAATGACGATAAGGAATCAATCTTCTCCTTCTTCCTCTATCAGAAACACTCTGTATAAACTTCATTTTAACAGTCACTGTCGCACTCCAGTTCGAACCTACGATCACCGCACTTGGAAGGTTGCGTTTTTAGTCGAAAAGGGTTTTTGATTTCAACGCTTCCACACATCGAAGAACCGCAATCTCTGTTTAAGTTTCTGGCAAGGCAAGCTTTCGGGATTAGAAATAAAGCGACGGCGGCCGTCAGGCCTAACAATGAAAATCGTTGTGTTGGTTTAGGCATGCTGAAGGAGATGAATGAATGAATTGAAGGCTAAGGATTATCATTTTGGAATCTCCTAAAAAAAATTTAATTAAATTATTTTTTAATAAGATATAGTGTTAATTATAGGAGATTCGAGTTTAATTAATTTTGATATATACAAAAAATAATTTAATTAAATTTTTTAGGAGAATACATCTATTCATTGAATTGAATTGAATCGATGACGGTGAAATTATTTTTAATGGTATATGATTTAGGGTATATGTTTAAGAGTTTAAAGTTTAAGGTTTAATAGTTTAGGGTTTTAGGTTAAGGGTTAAATTATTTTTTAATTATAAAGAATAAGATCAAATTAAAATAATATTTAAATAATGAGGGTTCAATAGAAATACGGAAATAAGTGAGGTACTAAATATATAGTTTACCCTTATTAAAAAATAAAATTTTAATATATATAAAAAATAATTTAATTGATTTTTTTAAAAATAATTATTAATTGTATGATAGGTCCTTGAAATTTTAAATCTTTATTAATTAAGTTAATGGTGTTCATCGGTGTTCATCATTAGTGGTGTTTATCGATGTTCGTCGCACGTTGTAGAATTTTCCATGTTCTAAAAAGTTACTCTATTCATTTAGGGTGTTTAAAGAAATTAATACTTACCTAAAAAAGTTTATGATTTTTTGGTTTATGGCTTGTGATTTAAGATTTACGTGGTTTAGGTTTAGATTTTAGAGTATATAGTATATGGTTTAGGCTTTTAGTGGTTTTAGGTTTATGATTTAGGTTTTAGAGTTTATGTTTTAAAATTTTTAGGGTTTAAAGTTTTATGATTTATAATTTAGTTATAATATACGCGATAAACTAATGGACTGCAGTTTTTTAGGAATGAAATTAGTTACATCTTACTAGATTTTATTAAAAAAATAAAATAAATATTAATAATAAGAATTTTGCTGATTCTTATATAGTTATATGTGACCATCAAAACTGCGTATATCAAAATACTTATTATTATTGTTATTTTTTCTTTTAAGAAAAAAATTGATGTTTGTTAATTGGAAACAGTCCAAAAATGCCTAACCCTTAATCTACGACTACGATATAGGCCAGGCAATTAATGTTTGCCGATAAAGGTTTTGGGCATCATTTAGTACTTTAGAATTGAGTTTTAACTTTTAAGTTCCTCAACAAAAAAAAAAAAATTGAGTTTTAAGTTTTTGTTTTGTTTTTTGTTTTTAAATAATAATCATGCTTTCGAAAATATAATCTAGTTGAATGATGATAATTTTTTTTACCAATTTCTACTTAAAAGAGGGAAAATAGAAAATTTGTTCTTACGTGTGTGCATAATTAACTATAACTGTTAACCGTAACTGTTAATCGGTATAATCGTTGTATTTTATAGATTAATTAATTGAAGCGTTAAGGTTAAACAGTTTCGGTTAATCGAACCGCTAAACATGATGGTTCATGGTTACGGTTTTTTACAAATGGTTAACCTGTAGGTTAACCGTTTTTAAATTATTTATACATATATAAATTGGTGAAGGCCTTGAGTGATTTGATCATAGAGTTAACTTTTGTGGCTTGTGGTACTAACTTATTGAAGTTTCATTTACCTTATGTTTTTTTATGTTTGTTAAATATTTTTCTTTTAGAACTTTGATGGTGTATTTTTATGTCTTGAACTTTGATGGTGTATTGCTATGTGCTTAACATTGTTGAAACTTGAAATTAACTACGAAGTTTTTGTACTTTGAGTTGTATTAGAACTTTGTAGTATGTATGTACTTTTTTTTAAATCAAGTATGAAGTTAGTGTTTAGAATCTCACTATTTAACTTTTTTCTAAACATTTTATATAATATTTATCGGAGAGATAGTTTCATTCTTCTCAAAAGAACATGTGAAAAAAAATCTAATAGGTTATTGGTTAATGATTAATCGTTAGCGGTTAACCGTTTCTGAACAATTAGGTTACGATTAGCAAAATTTAATAACCATTATAACAATTAACCTACCGTTTAGGCTAAACGGTACAGTTAATCTACCATGAACACCTCTACCTATTGGATCTAGAACTCACAACTAAAGAGAAGTAAAGTGTCAACCGAAAACTTTTAACCACCTACTCTAAAAATTATTAACAGTTTAAACCATATCACGATTATCCTACTAGAGTTGAAAGTTTCAAATCCTTTAATAAAATAATCAATTGTTTTCCTTATATTTAAAATGCAAAGGCGGTTCAATAGTGACATGTATATAGTTTATTTTATTAAAAAAACAGATTTCTTTTTTTTTATAGGGTAAAGTACACAGACGGTCACTGTACTTTGATGCAAAAAATAAAATGGTAACCAACCTTTCAAAAATCACGAAGTAGCAATTAAACTTTAGATTTTGAAACAAAATAGTAACTAGGGCGTTAAACCCCGTTAACCCCTAACGGAAATCTGACGTGTATGCCACATCCCACCCAGTTTTCCACGTCATATATAAAAAATAATAAAACAATATTACACGTCATAATTAAAAATTAAATATAAATTATTTTTAATCTAATAAAAAAATAAAATAAAAAACCCAAATAGCCACTGCTCTAAAACGATTCTAACGCACCGACACTTTCTTATTTGCCCACCAAATATTTCCCGGCAACCAGCGTCGCCGCCATGACTATTCCCAAACCCCCAAATCAATGAATCAATGATATACTTAACAGACAATTTAACACAAATATTGATAATGAAATTTACCTCTTCTGGGTTTAACGGTGGCAACTTTGATGGTTTTCTTTTCTTCTTTAGATTTCTCCTCCGACGAGAAAAGAACATTGTCGATACCCTGAACGGAGATCCTTTCGTCGGTGTAAATGTCGAGATCGAACCGACCCATAAGCTTCCTGAGCCAGAACTTTATGCGGCAACCTCAATGTATCGTACGCCACTTTCTCAAATCTCCTCTCCGCATTGTACATACTTCCCTCGGTCTGGTACTCGGGGATTATATGGTAATATATGATTTGCTCCGGCGCTCCCGGTTCGCTCAGCTGGTCCGTCGTTAGCTTCGCCATTGCCTCATCGTTGGGTGCTAAAACATGGTCTCTATGATATCTTTGACTTGCCTCATCCCGTTGAAATGGTGGTGGGGTCTGCCGGGGCCGGAGCTAGAGATGGGCCCGGGGCCATGGCGTCGTAGATTGGGAGGACGAGCGGCGCGCCGGGCATGACGGGAGGGGCTGGTTTTTTCAAGCGGTGGGTTCTGGGGTCAACTTCCAGGGCTCCTTCCGGTTTAATGGCAGAGATTGAGCGGAGGCTTCTACGGTTGTTGAAATCTTGCACGTGATTAAAAATAATTTATATTTAATTTTTAATTATGACGTGGAATATAATTTTATTATTTTTTATATATGACGTGGAAAATTGGGTGGGTATGTGGCATACCCAGTCAAATTTCCGTTAGGGGTTAACGGGGTTTAACGCCCCAGTTACCATTTTGTTTCAAAATTTAAAATTAATTGCTACTTCGTAATTTTTGAAAAATTGGTTACCATTTTGTTTTTTGCATCAAAGTTCAATGACCGTCTGTGTACTTTACCCTTTTTTATAATACTGAACAACCAAAACACTAGTTAAACAGTGTAGTCTCGCAGTAAGACAGCAGCAACAGGTGGATGGATGAAGAGAAGGCCACCCATCAGTGCACCACGGCTGATTCTTGCTAGACGATAAGAAACTTCATTAGACTTTCGATTAATATGACGAGTCACTATATTCCATGGCCGTTCTAACAAGAGCATGTGAGTTCAAGGCTCGTGACAATCGATTCAAGATTTGAATAACCTCGAGGTTATCGGATTCAATCTTCACTGGCCTATATCCAAGGCTCCACGCATGTTGGTGCCTCTCATGCTTCGTGAGAAACCAAAAACCCAGTATCCATTGCTATCTCGTATAACACCACCTATCGCAGTTGACCCATCGCCAACATCGACAGCGCCATCTGTGTTAATTCTAATCCAGCCTTCTCTTGGTTTTGTCCAGTTCGACAAATCACCCTCAACACCAGCGGTCACCTGTTCCGGTGGAGCAGCAGCAGCTTCAAAATCTGCTGCAGTAAGGGATAAATCCACCCTTTCTACGTATGACTCATCCATTAATAAGCTGCCCTGTTTCTTCCATAGTTGCTAACATACCACAACAAATAATATTGGCCAACTATTGTCCGTCCATCCCCTCAAATCTGTTGCACGTAGATTTGACAAAACCCAGCTTTGCACAGATTGCCCCATAAAGTTATCGAGTAAATCATGGGGCACCAGCCTTCACCAAATAGCTCTCGCTCTTGAGTAGTCGCGTAGCACATCCTCGACATCACTTCTACATAAACTAGACAGACTCACCTGAGTTACGTGACGCCGTACACGTTCGGCATTCGTCAGTAACCCTAAACCCTAAACCCTAAACCCTAAACCCTAAACCCATCGTGCATCGCCAACCATAAGAAAACACAAAGCCTTTGTGAGACCTTAAACGACCAAATAATCTCCCATTGAGACGGTAAACCAATAGAGCCTCTCCATTCCAAAGCTTTATAGGCTCAACGTGTCGAAAAATCTTGAGACTCTTCCCACTTCCATCCAAGATTATCTGCTCCTAGCTAAACCTGACAAACTTGACCCGAGACCCGAATCAAGACCCAATTTTGACCCGAAATTGACTCAAAATCCGAAATAAACCAAACCGAACTTAAATTGACCTAAAATTTTTTGTTGAACCGAAATGGACCCAAATCGAAAGCTGAACCGAATATCGACCCGATTTTAACTCGAAAATTAAGGTAAAATAAATAAATAATTTATTTTTAATATTATCTAGTTTTAACAATATAATAAATAATACAATGAAGTATATTTTATTATATTTTTGTACTATACCATGGAAGAGACCGTAACTCTTGTCAAATTTGTGGTATAATAACATTTTATGTCATTTTGGCTAAAAATTAAATCTTAGAAATTAAAATGAACAAAAATATCATTATATTAAATTAATAGACTAAATTACAAAGATTAGTTAATTTTTGACTAAAAGTAAATTTTTAGAGACTAAATATCACTACGGTTGGGAATTTCTATATCCGAAGTATAAACCGTGTGGATAATTGTGACTAAATTAAATTAAACTAAAACTTAAAGTTAAATATTAGTACTAAAATGTAACATTTTAAATGCAACATGACTTAAAAAGTAATTAATCTCTAGCTTAAAAAATTGGTGACTTATTTCCCTCTAAAACTTTGTCTTTTCCTCTCTATTTTTACCAATTGTCTTTTTTTTTCTTTTTTTTCCAATCTAGCTTAAAAAATTGGTGGCTTATTTATCTCCAAAATTTTGTCTTTTCCCTCTCTATTTTTACCAATTGTATTTCTCTTTTCCTTTTTCTTTTTCTTAATTTAATTGAGTTTCAATTTAGATTAATTTACTTGAAATTTTACATTTTATTTTAGAATTATTTTAATTATGTCTGTGATTTATGCTTCTAGATTTTAGTTAACTCAGTTAGATTCTAAGTTTAATAAATTAATTCATTTCAGACATTATTATTATTATTATTATTATTATTATTATTATTATTATTATTATAAACTTTGATTTAATATAATTATACACAAAATTTTGATATGGATACATAAAGCTTTGTTTTAAATATTTAATCAAATTCAAATGCATAGATTAACAAGTTGAATCAGAATTAATCCCATACACCAATAACTCTAAACTAAATTGAGCCAACTCTAAACTAAATTGAGCCAACTCAAACTAAATTGACTCGAAAATTCAAATGTTAACCCGACCCGAAATCGACCCGAACGACCCGAATCGAAATCGATCTGAACGACCCGATTTTGACCCGAACCGAAATCGACCGATCTGATATTGACATGACTCGAAAACAACTGATCCGATTTTGACCCGAACCGAATTCAACTCATCACAAACCCGAATTAGACCCGAACCATACCTGAATCGACCCGAACCGAATCTAAACCGATTCTAGATAGACTCGAAATGACCCGAACCGAACGACCCGATTGCCACCTCTACTCCTAACAACGAATTTGGAGGTGGAATGGTGGCAATTTTCCGTAGAACCCATTCCGGCAATACTTGTCTCAACAGCTCCCGGTCCCTTACACCAGTAGCATCAATAAAATTGACTACCTTAGTCGGGCTTGGAGGGTCGAATGATGGCCAAAGCTCAATCAGTGGCTCTTCCATATTTAACCAATTGTCTTGCCAAAAATCCGCACACGTACCATCTCGAATATTTCAAACAAGGCTGCTGCGAATCTCATCCCACTCATTGATCAAGCCTCTCCATAACCGGAGTAATTGTTCCCATTCAACCTGTTAGGCAACAACCTTGTCCATTTGTATTTATGCTGCGAACCACTCTATACAAAGCGGCTTATAAGTTTTTCAAGTTCCTCACATAAATCTTTAAAGAGCCACGTTGAGTTATTGACTGCATGACATACACAAGAATGGCTTGTAGAACAGATTTGGCTAGCGTTATTCTACCAGCTAGTGGAAAGGATTGAGCGACCCAACCAGGTAACCTTTATTGCACATTATCAATAAGATACGAATAAGTTGCTTTATTTACTCTAGAGTGCATAAGTGGCACGCCTAAATATTTGTCCAAATTCGTAACAACCTCAAAACCCAACAACTGAGCTACTCCTTGCTGCAAAGAAATATCAACGTTCTTGGAGAAATAGACCTGCGTTTTCTGCGAGCTTACACGGTGTCCAGATATACCATAGAAATCATTCAACACATCCTTCACAACCACCATTTGTTCCCACGAAGCTTCAGTAAATAGAACAAAGTCATCAGCAAAGAAGATGTGTGATAGCCCAGAACCCCATTTTGATAGATGAATTAGCTTCCATTGTCCATCCTCAATTTTCTGAAAAATATATCAAAACGCACCTTAAAATTAGAGAGTCGTG
This sequence comes from Hibiscus tridactylites, assembly GCA_958450335.1. Classification (NCBI taxonomy): domain Eukaryota; kingdom Viridiplantae; phylum Streptophyta; class Magnoliopsida; order Malvales; family Malvaceae; genus Hibiscus; species Hibiscus tridactylites. The sequence goes on along the minus strand of OY288270.1, from coordinate 93,160,549 downwards.
GCTGAATTTGGCGTTATTTGTTAAAGGGGTCATTTAAAAATATTTAAAACTAGGAGGGCAACAATAAATTATATGTTTTTAGATGACTAAAATATAATTTTACCAGTATCCAACTTAAAAGTTCAATTTTTAAAAATTTGAGAGGGGTCTAGCCTTTGTTGGTCCCTATTAGGTATCCCATGTTAAGAAATCCCATAAAAATAAAACATAAAATGTAAATGGTGTAAAAAGATAAAACCAAAACATTTTCTTGACTATGTTCTCCAACATCAATATAAATATAGCAAATTAATCTTCATGTCCATATTCAACTAGACGCTTAAGTAATGATGTAGGACAAATGATCAATAAAACTGATCTTGCAGACTGCTTCGCTAATAGTTATGAAAGTATCGACAAGACTGCCACAAAAGGTATCTAACAATACAAAACTATCAGCCTTCCTTGATCAGGGACATGTATTGTGATGATCGCTACACAAACGTCAAACTACCACAAATGTAAATGAAAACCATGTCATACAAGACAAAAGAAAAATGTTTCGCGAGGAAAAAAAATCATAACACATATATACAAAAAAACGCAATAAGATGTGTGAAAAAAATTTTTTAATTATAAAATATTTTTTATTGAAAACAAAAATAAATAAAAAGATAAAAAAAAATTATTGGTGGTCAACAATCAAGTCGTTGATTAATTTCGTCAATAGTTTTTGCATTAACAGAAAAAATATTTTTTCTCAAAGGGATCTAAGCTTCACATTGGATCGGACCTATGACAAGGTTAAAAAAAATGGGCCCAATGTTTCGATGAATTTCCACTGGGTAAGAAGTTTTGCAATTCCAAATATCATTGCAAACTAACATTCAATGGCTCATGAAATTTCAACATTTTTCTTAACTTTTTGCTAACAGACTTGCAAGAGTGATGGATGCTTGTATAGATAAAGCGCAAGGAGCCTTTATACCAGGGCGACAAATCTCAGATAATGTCATTATCGCTTTTGAGGTGTTGAATTCATTGCAGAAAAATCGCACGTGTAAGCAAGGTTTTTTTTGCATTAAAGGCCGACATGAGCAAGGCATATGATCGGGTCGAACGGTCTTTCTTGCGAAGCATGATGTTGCGCCTGGGTTTTGCTGATCGGTGGGTTGAGATAATAATGAGATGCGTCACAACAGTTTCATACTCTGTGGGATTAAACGATGAGTCGGGTGCTTCTTTTCGACCATCTCGTGGCTTGAGGCAAGGGGATCCTCTAAGTCCTTATTTGTTTTTATTATGTGCGGAAGGTCTTTCAGTACTTCTAAATGCCGCAAACTGCCAAGGTCAAGTCATAGCTGCTAAGATTGGGCGTCGAAGACTCGAGGTTAGTCACTTATTATTTGCCGACGATAGTATCTTGTTTTGCGATGCTTCCATGGTAGGTGCTTCAAATCTTAATTCAATTCTGCATACTTATGGAAATGCCTCGGGACAACGGGTAAATTTCGATAAGTCACTAGCTTTTTTCAGTCGTAATGTGTCGGATACTACAAAAGCTGCGATAGCTAATTTGCTAGGAGTCCGAACATCGACTAATCCGGAAAAATATCTAGGACTACCAACATTAGTTGGGAGAAACAAAAAGGAAGCTTTTAGCTATTTTTTTGATCGTCTTAATAAGAAAGTAGACAGTTGGGGCGTTCGATTCCTATCTATGGGAGGAAAAGAAGTCCTTATTAAGGCAGTCCTACAAGCAATTCCGGTTTACGCGATGCATTGTTTCTTATTGCCTGCTACCTTGTGTCGATCTCTTGAACAAATTATGGCCAAATTTTGGTGGAGGAATAATGGAACTCGTCGAGGCATACATTGGTGTACATGGAGTCACCTTACTAAGCATAAACTGGAAGGGGGCCTTGGTTTCCGGGATCTTTGTCAATTTAACGTGGCCATTTTAGCTAAGCAATGTTGGCGTTTACTCATCCAACCACACTGTTTTTTAGCTCAAGTTATGCAGGTCAAATATTATCCAAATGGTGATTTTTTGTCAGCTGAATTGGGATCCCGACCATCTTATGTTTGGCGAAGCATTTGGAGTGCTCGATCAGTAATTGAAAAAGGTTATGGTTGGCGAATTGGGTCTGGAAGGCGAGTTAACATATGGAATGATCCATGGCTTCTTGGTTCAGGAGATGGTAGAATCAAGTCACAGAATATTAACATCCAATTTACAAAAGTTTCTGACCTTATAGATGCAGATTCATGTACATGGAAGTATGATATTCTTAATAGATTGTTCGACGCAGAAGATAGGGATCGTATTTCATGTATTCCTTTATCACGTTCAGAGCTACAGGACAATATAATTTGGCGATTTGATCAAACTGGAGACTACTCAGTGAAGAGTGGATATAGGCTATTGAGAGCTGGCAATTTAGGCACTCAATCTAATCTTGTTGGTAGGTTCTACAATCAGATGTGGGCTGCGAATCTGCCACCTAAAGTTAAAATTATAATGTAGAGAATCGCCAACAACTACATCCCAACCTTTGCAAACTTACAGGACATGAGACTCAACGTGCATAATGTTTGCCCTCTTTGTAAATCTTCGAGCGAAACAGTGGAGCACTTGATGCGGGATTGCTCTTTCGTGACTAATCTGCATAATGCCTTGGAACTTCCTACATCTCAAAATGCTACTATGGTCGACTGGCTTGAATGGGTTGCTGATTTCTTCTGCAGTCTCAACGAGAGCTACAAAATGTGCTTAATGATTTCTTATTGGACTGTCTGGTTTACCAGAAACAAGGTAGTTCATGAAAATGTTGTGCCATCTGTTACAGATAGTGTAGCTTTTGTTCGGATGTTCCTCGTGGAGTGTGGTTCAACTTCAAACAATGAGAGAGTCAGCTCCACTATCCAACCAATTCATTGGGAGGCTCCTCCAGAAAATGTTTATAAATTTAATTTTGATGCAACATATGATCCACAAGGCAGATGTGCGATGACAGGGGTGATAGGGAGAGACGGTGCTGGTAACATAATGGCGTCTTGTGTTGTTCCACATATCAATGTGATGGATGTTGTTGTGGCTGAGTCCCTAGCATGTTTACAGGCAGTTCAATATGCAAACGAACTGGGGTTTAGGGATGTGATCATTGAAGGTGATTCTCTAGTTGTGATCAAGAGGATTAATGGTGAGGCGATAGATAGATCAGTTATCGCACCTATTGTTCACGATATACGTATTGCTGCTAGGAATTTTGATAGCATTTCGTTCACTTTTGCCAGAAGGGATGCTAATAATGCTGCACATGTTATTGCAAGAGATTATCGCACCCAGCAAGCTCCATATTACTGGATTGAAGAAGCTCCCACAGGCGCCACTTTGGCTGCAAATTTGGACAGATTAAAGCTTGTTTCTGCATAGTACAAGTTTGCTGCTGTTTTTATCTCGGTTATCTTTCTTATATGCATTTAAAGATGCACTCCGAGCACCATCAGTTTGAGATGGCTGGTTTTGTGTTTTTATGTTTCACTGTTGTAAGCTATTAGGATAGTTTTCTGTTGTTTGTTTTGAACTATCTGTATATCTTTTATTAATTTAACCAGCCAGTTTCAAAAAAAAATAATTTAGTTTAAATGTGACAAAAATATCTCTATCATAAATAACAATTAATATTATTACAAAGATATATTTATGTTTTTAAACTTTTTATGTAATAGTTAAATAAAATAATTAAACATGAGACTAATAAATACGTTTACACATTTTTTTACTACTCATCATTAATTAATTTTTAATATTTTAAATATATTTTTACATAAATTGATTTTTATATATTTTTTATACATGTGATGTGTAAAAATATTTACACAAGCATACACATTTACTCTTTAGAGAATAAATCTAAATTTCTAATTCAAAACCATAAATTTTAGCCATAAATTATATACAACCCACAAATCCTTCCACCATCCATAAATAGAAGGATATTGAGTGCTTAAGTATGCTCGATTCTAGATCTTCCTGTATGTTATACCAGCAATAATGTCAATCGAATTAAATTTATTAAAAAATATTCCATATACTAGCATTGGAGTTTTCTTTTCACAAGCAGGTCCAATTATTAATTCTTGAAATAAGTATGTTTGTAGAATTTTTTTAATACAATAGTATCAAATATTAACCCTAAACATAAACTTAATTTGTTAGTAATAGATTTTTTTAATAAAAAAAGACATGGTACTATGTATGAACAAAGCTCGGGCAAAAAAAGTTAAGGGTAAACTACAACAAATGTCACTTAATTATGGGTAAGATTACATTTGGGTCATTCAATTATTAAAAGTTATATTTGGGTCACTCAATTATGGGTAAGGTTACGTTTGGGTCACCTAATTATTAAAGGTTACATTTGGATCACTCAATTATGGGCAATGTTACATTTAGGTCACCCTTCATATTTAAAAAAATGTATATCAATTTGTGTATTAGATTAATTAATGATTTCAAATGAAGTATTCTAATGTTAACAAGGGTATACAAGTGATTTGGAATAAAAGATGACTGATGTACTTTTTTAAATATGAAGGGTGATCCAAACGTAACTTTAGCCATAATTGATTGACCAAAATGTAACCTTCAATAATTGGGTGACCCAAATGTAATCTTACCCATAATTGAGTGAACCAAATATAACTTTTAATAATTGAGTGATCCAAATGTAATTTTACCTATAATTGAGTGACCTCCGTTATCGTTTACCCAAAATTAACTACGGAGTCGTTGCTCTTTAATAGCGTGAACACACACATCGACTAACTCTAGAGCTTGTTTGGTATCCATACAACAACAAACCTATAAAATTACTTGAGGCTCCCTACTATTGGTAAGAATAAAGAATTTCAAGAACTAACAAATAGGGTGCATGCAGCGGTATTCAATCGGTCGGTTCAATTAACTAATTGAATCGAACTACTAAAAATTTATTAATTAAATTTTTTTATTAACCTTAAATTGAACTGAAATTTTTTCGAAAGTTTTTAACTGAACCGAAAAAAGTTTGGTTAATTCGGTCGGTTTTCGAATTAACCGAACTTTGTAACAAAATTTTGGGTAAAATGCACAAATAGTCACTAAACTATGATAAAATGATCTTTTTAGTCATTGAACTTTCAAAAGTTATAAAACAACCATTAAACTATTACAAAATGGTCATTAATCCATTGCACGTAATAAATTATTGATAAATATTAAAAAGTTTAATGATATTTTTTAACATTTTATGCTAACTTGATGAAGTTTAATGAACATTTTATAATATGTCAACAAATTTAATGATCATTTTATGATTTTTAAAAATTTAGTGACCAAAAACAAATAAATATAATATATAATATATAAAAAATTTGGTTAATTAACCAGTAATTGAAATTTGAAAAAATAATTAACCGTTAACTGACCGAACCTAAATTTAACGGACCAATTAACTGAACAAAACTTCGTTTTGGTTGGTTAATTCAGTTAAAACTGAAGTTTGAACACCCCTAGGTGCATGCATGGACTTAGAGTTGGAACTTGCAAGCAATGACATTTTAATTATAGATCTATTAATTAGTCGAGTGGTAAATGATTTACAAGTAGATTATGAATGTGTTCCTACTTCTTGTTTTGTTTTTGTTTTTCTGAACATTAATTGAAACGAAGATAAAGAAGAAGAAGAAGAGAATCTCATTAATGATTCTTATATTCTCATTTTCTACGACAATAACATTTCCATAAATTTCTTATGTTACAAGCATCCGCTCTCCTCCATGCTTTTCGATGGCCTTAAGAACAGCTTGAGTAATATCTTGGATATCTCTACTTTCTTGGTCTCGATCCACAACAATGGCTTCCATGGCAAAGAAATGATTGCAACAAACTCTTGCTTGAACAACATTGAGGCCCAGTTCTTCAAACGCCTCCACAATCGACACCAACTCATCCCCTCCTTTGTTGCATCTCACTTTAACTACAAACTCTCCTCCATTCTTCTCCACCTTCACTTCCTGCTGAAACACCATGAATACATAAATCCAAAAACAAAAACAAAGTGATTATATATAGAGGGAAACATGGTTTCACCTTTGGGATTTGTATTTGGTTCAAAAGACTCAAGTATTCGTTTCTGATAGCCACAAGGTTTTGGTACTCTCTTTGTATTTCTTCCAATTTGACTCTAACCTTGTGAAAATGGAGTAGAACATTTAAGATGCTGGAGCTTCTTCCTTTAACCTTCAAGAAAAGAGAGAAACAAAAAAGTAGGGTTAACGTTTAGAATCAGAAAAGGCTTCATGAATCCAAACCAAGAGCGATTTTTGTATTACAGATTTGGAGTTGGTGAGAGTTGGACGAGATGCTGCTCTTTTTTTAATCTTATTTGCCATCTCTGTTCTCTTTTCAGCGTGTGATGATTTCTATGTAAAATTTGTAGTAGTTGAAGTAGCAAGATTTGAAGGGAGTGGCCTAGCTTTTATAAGATGAGAAAAGGAAAAGGGGTTGAGTTCTTGAGATAAAGGGATGTCTTGGGATCCATAAATAGCTTAGTTACCATGTGCTTGTCTTATATGAGAATGGAATTAAGGTTATTTTTTGTTTACAAATTGGGGTTTTCTAGGTTGAATGATTTTAAGCTATTTAATTAGGTAATCTAATCATGTGACACATTAACAACAATGCATGAAGCAGCAAATGCCAAGACATGAAACCTTGTGACAAAACAAGAACAGCCAAAGTGTTTGAAATGATGGATGAAAAATGGATTATTTGGTTGTCATATTCTGATATTTGCATGGGAAGGGATGTGGGAATTGAGTCAGAATGAGGGCATTGGGGACACAGTGTCAGTCAATGTTTGTACATATGTATGGCATTGGCAATTGCCATTCTGGTTGAAGCATATTTCAGTCATTCACGGGCCATTCCTTGACGGGATTTCTTTTGTTTGTTTGTCTGTCACCCAGCAAGAAAGGCCCTTAGCCTGCTGCTAGTTCCTAGTGGTAGCCATTGTAGGTCACATGCGTCTGTCACTCTCTCAGACTCAGTACTTGTGTTTATTCTTCATCCTTCTCATCTTCAAACCAGATTTGAGGGTTTAACAAAAAAAAAAATTAATAATTTTGAGAGATTCAACGATTTTTTTTAAAATAGAGTGAAATTAATTAAAAATATTCAAAATTTTGAAACTTAATATGAAAATTTTAAAATTTTGAGGGGTCAAATTAAAATTTTCAAAAATTTAAAAAGTAAAATTTAAACTTATCAAAAATTTTGGGGGGGCCAAATTAAAATTTTCAAAAATTTAAAAAGTAAAATTCGAACTAATCAAAAAATTTAAGGGGGCCGTAGCCCTCACTGGTCCCTTAAGCATTCCGCCTCTGCTTCAAACCCAGCTGTCTACCTATTCTGGGTTTTTCAACTACTTAAACTCTTAAAACCCCTATGCCTATACATATATCATACAGATTTTACGCTTAACCCTATACCTATACATATACCGTACTCACCCGTATCAAATAGGTAGTTTATCTAAAATTTTAACATTGCTTCACAAAAGCATATAGCTGCTGCCATAAACTCATATAGCTGCTGCCAAATAATCCATTATGAGATAGGAATTAGAACCAAGTTATAGAATTATTTAAACGATAATATTATATTTAATGTGTATTTTTTTAACATAATATTTAATTTAATGACAATTTAATCTGCTTCCATTGTCCATTTGTGCTTGACATCTCCTTCTGAGTTTGTGAAAGGAGGCTCTACTTTCTTCCCAATTCTTTTCTTTTTGCATAGAAATTGAAGCTGTTTTCCCTTTTATCTTCTCGTACAGGGAATCAGGACTCACATGAGCTTGCAAGTTGACAAACACTACAAGTTTTACTTTGGAAATAAAACAATTCTTTAGGGGCTAAATGACCAAATGTGTTGTTTTTCTAGAAAATGAAGAATCTCCAAGTCTGTAAAATTATCAGAAAGCTGCCGCTGCATTATAACAGTGTCCACAGTCGTGTGCTGTAACACAGGACAAAGATACAAATTAGAAGCAGCAAAAGGAAATCCAACATGTCCTTTGGGATTAGTTGCCCTCTAACAAAGAAGACAGCATTTGTGGACCATAAGTCCATATAAGTTATATGGCCCAACATACTATCAATATCTTTGGAAAATGCAGCATCGAGTTTCTGCAGAAATCTTTGGTTTAGGAACCATTTGGGACATAGAGAACATGCTTTGGATCTTCCTTGTGTACCAAAGCATCTACAGCTTATTAGTGATCGATGATTCACTGAAATACTACAAGGTATGAGCAATCAAGCGGCTGTCGTCCAAGGAAGAATTAGGCATTGTTCCATTGAATATGCTTGTTTTGGGAGAGCAATTAGCAAACCAAACCAAGGGGGATGACTTAAAGGTGAAAGTGCTCCATTGCCAGACAGCAGCTGCTTTGATGTGGGCTATGGCATTGGCAATGAATTATATGTGCAAGAGCATTACAGGGCAAAGTCACCTTTGGCAGACAACCCCTTTAAACTTGCATGTAAACTTCAAGCTTTGACATAGTTAGTGTTTGGTCTCTGCCAAAGGAGAGTTGTCCTGCAATTCTTTTACACTACAAATTCCAAGACATTGTTTCTTTTCTTTGCTCTCTAGATCCCAAATATGTTTTATTTGCTGATTCTGAATCGGATACTACTCGATTCTTTTGCTTTCCCTCTCAAGATGTAAATCACACAAGAATTGAAGAAAGTCCAGACACATTGATTGGGTGTATACACAAGTCGATTTGGACCTCTCGAAGCAGATCACCAGGCTTCTGCATAGGACTTGAAAAACTAGAAATGTTAGGTCTGAAGCAGGTCTTTGGAACATTATGTAGAATTTTGTTTTCCTTGTTAATTTGTTGTTGTCTATTTGATTAGATTGAAAAACGTGGAGTAAACTAAAGTTTGAATCAAATGATTACTGTATGATATGGTACCAAAACATTAAGCTGCAATAAAGTTTGATTGAACCCTTCCTACCGGTCCTTAGGAGGATTTGCAGAAGAAGATAAAATGACAAGTAATTTTTGATCAAATGGTTCGATTTTTTACGAGCTGAGAAATCAATTAAGAACAGAGCCAACAAAACAAGAGCTAAATGTCACATACTAATTCTCTCAAACCCGATCTGTGCGGCGTTAGCAAGCCTCGATGATGCTAACCAGCCTTGATCCTTCACGCAACGCAATGGCTAATAAAGAACACAAGAGAAGCCTAAGAGTTTACAAGTAAGAAACTTGTATTGAACTAAGAAGGAAGCTTTACAAAGTATGATTTTACAAGAAGGCTTTAGTAGCTAATTGCTTGAGTGAGTTACAAAATGAGGGGGTGGCCCTATTTATAGGCTCCCACCTCCCTAATGGACGGCTATGATCGTTTTGATCCAACGGTCACGAATTTGCCTCCCAAAATATCTAGCTTAGATCTACATCTCTCTAGATTATTCTACATGTGTCTATACATGTTTACATACATCTACATCTATCCAAAATGTTCTAGAGAGCTCCAGGGTCTTCCGGAGTTGTCCCGAGCTTTCCCGAGCCTTCCCGAACTCTCTCGGGTCTTCTAGGTTCTCCCGGGTGTGTCTGGACTTGGAGAGAACGTCCCGGATCCTTCTAGAACGCAATGGATCCTTCAAGACAAGTGTTGGCCATCCTAGATGCTTCTAGTGCCCTCCTTGGTGCTAGTTTGCTTCAAAAGTGCCCAAGGGGTGGCAAGAACCTCGGTTTGGATTTTAGGGAAAAATGGCGGAGCGTGACATTCTCCCCCACCTAAGCTCGCGACGCCCTCGTCGCGCCTTCGTCAAACTCTCGGAGTTGGTCCTTGAATTGCCAAAGGGCTTCTTCAGTCTCCCAACTCGCCTCGGCAATGGGCAGACCTTTCCACTTGATGAAGTACTCCTTATATGCTGGCACGCCCCTTCGCCTAATAAGTCGATCGGCTAGCACTTCTTCAACTTCCTTGTCGAAGGAAGTGACCACGACTGTGGGTGCTCTAGTGGAGACTCCCCTCGATGGATCTTCCAAGTCTTCATGATAAGGCTTCAACAAACTCACATGGAAGACTGGATGAATCTTGAGCCTCGGTGGAAGCTGAAGTTTGTAAGACACCTTGCCAACTCTCTTGATCACTGGGAATGGTCCCTCGTACTTGCGGACTAGTCCCTTGTGCACCCTTCTTAGGGTCTTGAACTGCTGGGGTAGGAGCTTGAGCATGACAAGGTCTCCTTCCTTGAACTCTAGGGGCCTTCTTTTCTTGTCTGCCCACTTCTTCATCCTCTTGGCAGCCTTGTGTAAGGATGCTCGAGCAAGCTCATTTTGTTCGTGCCATGACTTGGCAAGCTTGTAGGCTGCGGGGCTCTTCCCTTCATAGCGTGTGGCAAGGGAGAGCGGTGTGGTTGGTTGGTGTCCCAAGACAATCTCGAAGGGACTTCGGTTGGTGGTTTCGCTCCTCTGTAGGTTGTAGGAGAACTGAGCAACGTCGAGAAGCTTGGCCCAATCTCTTTGATTAGCACTAACGTAGTGCCTTAAGTATAGCTCCAAGAGAGCATTGATGCGCTCGGTTTGCCCGTCGCTCTGGGGATGGAAGCTTGTTGAGAAGTTAAGGTCGGACCCTAGCATCTTGAAGAGTTCGGTCCAGAACCTCCCTGTGAACCTTGGATCCCGATCGCTCATAATGTTGCTTGGTACGCCCCACAACTTGACCACGTTGTGGAGAAAGAGCCTTGCTGCCTCGTCGGATGTGCAATCAGGGGATGCTGCAATGAAGGTGGCATACTTGCTGAATCGGTCCACCACGACCATTATGCTTCCAAACCCTTCTGACTTGGGAAGACAAGTGATGAAGTCCATAGAGACACTCTCCCAAGGCTTGTCGGGTACGGGCAATGGATCTAAGAGCCCTCCTGGTTGTTGTTGGACAACCTTGTCTTATTGGCACACAAGACAAGTCCTCACGTACTCTTCTACATCATCATGCATCCGGGGCCAAAGTAGTTGGACTTTAAGAGTGCAAGAGTACGTCGCATACCTGGATGCCCGGCCCATAAGGAGTCGTGACTCTCCTTGATTAGCTCCTTGCGTAGGTTGCCCCACTTTGGCACATAGAGACGGTTGCCTTTGGTGTAGAGTAGCCCATCACTCACCCAAAACCGTCGGGTCTTCCCCTCGTTGGCTAGTGTAATGATGCTCTTGGAAAGGGGCTCCTGGTGTAGACCCTTCTTGATCCTATCAAGAAGTGGACTGGTGGCTTGGCTTAGTGCTGCGAGCTCTGCCTTTCTACTTAGTGCATCGGCGACTACATTTGCTTTGCCCGGCTTATACTGTAAGATGTAGTCGAACTCGGCTAGGAAATCTTGCCACCTAGCTTGCTTTGGGCTGAGTTTCTTCTGAGTTTGAAAGTAGCTTGTTGCAACATTATCGGTGAGGATCAAGAACTTAGCCCCTAGGAGGTAGTGTCGCCACACCCTGAGGCAATGAATGATGGCAGTCATCTCTTTTTCTTACACGGTGTAGCGCCTCTCGGTGTCGTTGAGCTTCCGACTCTCGTAGGCGATCGGATGCCCATCTTGCATAAGAACCCCTCCTATAGCAAAATCCGATGCATCGGTGTGTAACTCATAAGGCTTGGTGTGATCGGGCAAGCTCAACAGTGGCTCCTCATAGACGGCCTTCTTTAGGTCTTCAAAGGCCTCTTGGCAGGCTGGTGATGTAACCCCCTCGTCCCGGTCTGGTAGGATGACCGGTCCGAGTGGGCCACACGGGGAAAACCGAAGCGAAACCCGTTAAGGTTTCCCCTCGGTTAACAACCCGAAAAATTTCTTTTAACATTAGTCTTATCTAGATGCTATTATAATTCCTATGTGAAGCACAGCAGCGGAAGAATCAAACAACGCATCAATCACCGGCCAATCAAACATAAACAGTCCATTTTACTTCATTTCAGCAGGCCGTTTCGAAACACCTATAGGGTGTTCCGAAACGCCCTGACCTGGTCAACGGGCCTGGGTCAACCACAAGGTGGCCGTTCCGAAACAGGGGTGACTCGTATCGGAACGCCCTTGACGGTCAATATCTCGTGGTCAACGAGATTTGACCGTTTCGGAACTTCCAAGGCCCGTTTCGGAACGGCTTCATCTCGCCAATTTCTCAAAATTCCAGAGGCGAAAACGTTCCGGAACGACCCTCATCCGTTTCGAAACGGAAGGCCATTTACACAAGGGCCGTTTCGGAACACGGGGACCCGTTCCGAAACACCCCCTGTCTGCAGATTTTCTGGGCTGTTTTGAGGCACAAGGATGCCCCAAAACACCAACAAACCAACAAGCAACTTCAAGGCAAGACAACATATGGCATAGCAAACATACAATCATGCTTCAACAAGGGTTAAACATGTATTACACAAAGGCATCAATCCAAATCATGCATTCATTCAAACCACATTCGAACTCATGTAAAACTCTTAAGGCATAAGCTAACCTTCAAGCAAGTAATTAGGCATGACTTAACATTCATCATGGCAACACAACCATGCAAAAGCAATAAGTATAAAGGAGTCTACACATGCTCCTAACAACCAACAACAACCAACACATCCCATTGCCTAAACTATTACATAACTTAGCATAAAACCATACTTGATGAACTTAAGTCCAAAACCACACTTGGAGGCCCTCCTCTTGCCGAGCAACCCACGAACTAAGGATCTGCAATGTTGAACAAGGAGAGCGTAAGCAATGATGCTTAGTGAGGGTAAGCTCTAAAAACAAACCTCAACATCGCAGGGTCCGAGCACGATCTAGCCGAGGCAACATACATAATTCAAGAGTCCACAAGATATAGATGCATGAGCAATTATATCACATATATGCCATAATCATGAGCTCAACACTACCATACATGCAATCACATACAACATCCAAGCAGCTCATTATCTCAACACATTGATACATATATCAAACAACATTGGCACCTAGTTATCGCTCAAATACACGGATAGACTCGTTGGAAACTCATATCCAACAACCACATTACCTCGGTGGGATTCCACTCATCACCGGCCTCGCGGAGGGGATTCCACTCATCCTCACGCCCCGTCGATGGGATTCCACTCATCATCGACTATATTTAGATACCATTTCCGGGCGTACCCGTACTCCTCCTTGGTGACTCAACGCCACCAAGGCCACGCGCGACTTTAGACTCATGTGTACACACTAACATCCTAATGATCGATCATTTGTATTTAAGTATACTAGGGCCAATATTTTACTCATTCCACATTACTCATTTCAATCGTTTCCATGCTTAGCACGTACTCACCATGGACACAACCATGAACCATTACCATGCATGCTTTAAGCAATACAATCCATGCCTCAAATCACATGTATAAGACAATATACATAAGCGTTCATATTACATTTCATACGAGACATGCACAACCATATAATTGAGTTCATCCAAAGGCTCTAGATCATGTTTAGGATTAGGCTACCAACCTAATCCTAACTCTAGGTGGGTCTACCAAGCCCGACCTAGTCCACATACTCGAACCAACTAATTTAAAACTTTTAAAAGCAAACAACCACTCACCTAAGCTTCCAAGCACGAGACCAAGCAAGCACAACCTTCAATCCTCCGGATTCACTTCCGATGCTTCACCGATGTCCAAACTTGACTCTTTAAATTCGGAGTTGAAATGAAGGAGCTTTGGGAATGGAATAGTGAATGGAGAGGAGAGTTTGGTTTCTCGTTGGTGTGTTCTTGGAGAGGAAGATGAATAGTAGAGGAAATGGGTGTTTTATTTGGCATGTGACTTATTTTGGGCTCAAAAGACTTCTTTGCCCTTAATGAGTTTGGCTATTCACAAGGGATTAATCCATGATAGATTGGGGTTTTAAATCTTAAAACATGGTTAACTCGAAATTAATAAATTTTGAAAACAAACTCGAAATATTACTTAGGGTATAAAACCGAGCCCAAATAATATTAAAATGTTATTTTCACCTAACCCCTAAACCCGGGTGTTACAGGTGACCACACCCATGGCTTGTTCTTCTTCAAGAGCTCGGTTAAGGGTGTTGCTCTCGCTGAATAGCCCTTGATGAATCGACGATAGTAGTTCACCAATCCGAGGAAGGATCGTAGCTCATGTACCTTGGTGGGTGGCTCCCACTCTTGAATGGCTCGCACCTTTCCATTCTCCATCATTAGCTTCCCATCCTTGATTCGGTGCCCTAGGAACATGACTTCGGGCTTGGCAAATGAGCATTTCTCCTTCTTGATGAAGAGTTGGTTCTCTCGCAGAACCTTGAACACTTCCCTTAGGTGTTCAACATGTTCCTTAAGGGTCTTGCTATACACCACAATGTCGTCAAGGTAGACGACCACGAACCGATCGAGGTAGGGATGGAAAAGCTTGTTCATCAAGGTACAAAAAGTTGCTGGGGCATTGGTTAGTCTGAAGGGCATGACTAGAAATTCATAAGAACCATACCTTGTGACGTATGTGGTCTTGGGCTCATCCCCTTCCGCAATGCGCACTTGGTAGTATCCCGATCGAAGATCCAACTTGGAGAAGTATCGTGCATGCCCGAGCTGGTCAAACAGATCTGAGATAAAAGGGATTGGATACTTGTTCTTGATAGTGACCTTGTTGAGTGCTCGGTAATCAATGCACATCCTTAACGAACCATCCTTCTTCTTCTGGAAAAGGACTGGTGCCCCAAATGGTGCCTTGGATGGTCGGATGAACCCTGCATCGAGTAGCTCTTTGAGTTGTCTCCTTAATTCCTCCAACTCTGGGGGTGCCATGCGGTAGGGTCCCATGGCTGGTGGCTTGGTACTGGGTTCTAACTCAATCTTGTGATCAACTTCTCTTTTTGGTGGTAGCCTTCGGGGTAGCTCGGGTGGTGCAACGTCCTTGAACTCATCAAGCACTTGTGCTACCTCCCTTGGAAGGTCTTCGTCGGGCATGGCCTCCTCTTCATCATACTCACTAAGGATGGTCAAGTAGCTTTCTTCATTTCTCTTGACGCCCTTCTTGAACTGCAAGGCGGAGAGTACCTTGGCATCTTGCTTTGTAGCCCTAGTCGTGGGCACCATGCATGCTTGTTTGCCATCCATGATGCACATGCTGTTGGCAAAGGGCACTGGGAATGCTTTGACTTGATCGAGGAACTCAAGCCCTAGGACAATCTTGAAGTCGTCCATCGGCACCACGGAAAAGTCTATGTGCCCTGACCATTTTCCCACAACGGTCCTGACCCCTCGTGCGATCCCATGGATGGGCTTGGCGGCTGAGTTGACTGCCTTGATGGATCTGCCTCCTCCCACGGCTTTAAGACCTAGTCTCTTAGCTTCTTCTAAAGAGACAAAGTTATGAGACGCACATGTGTCGAGCATTGCCCTCGATGCCTTCCCATTGATGGTGACGTCTACATAGAGTAATCCCTTGGCTTCGGTCTTAGGGGCGGATTGGATGACATTGAGTAGTTGTATTGACCCCATCTGAACACCTTCATCCTCTTTGTCGGTGTCACCTCATTCTCGATGCTTCGCGAGGAGCGAGTTGAGGGCTTGCCTTTGCGGACACTCTCGGACCCAATGGTCTCCATCACAAATGAAGCATTTGTTGGATGAAGGTCGCCTCGGGCCTCGGGTGTCTTTAGCTTTGCCTTTATCCTAGCCTTTCCACGAAGACGAGTCTTTGTGCTTGGAGGCGTTGTCTTCATGGTGTCCCTCCTTGCGATGGCTTTTGTCTCCCCCTCCTTTGGCATGGCCACCTTTCTTGTCCTTCGACTTGTTGGACTCCTTGTTGCTAGAGTAGTCAACAAGGCTTTCTGCTATGGCAATGGCATCGGCTAGGTTTTGAACTCCTCGTCGCTTGAGCTCGGTCTTGGCCCATTGTTGGAGGTCATCCATAAAGTTGAAGAGGGAGTCTTTGTCGGAAAGATCGGGGATTTCAAGCACTAAGGTGGTGAACTCCTTTAAATAGTCATGAATGCTCCCCGACTGCTTGAGCCTTCGCAATCGTGCCCTCGCCTCATCTTCGGCATTCTCTGGGTAGAATTGCCTTTTAAGCTCCTTCTTGAAGTCATCGAAGGTAGTCATGGTGCACGTGCCCTTCTCCACATCGCTACGCCTTCTCCTTCACCAAAGCATAGCTGTGTCGGTGAGGTAAAGTGAGGCGGTTTGGATCTTTGCGGCCTCGTCCACTATTCCCACCGCAACTAGATATTGTTCCAAGCCATATAAGAAGTTGTCGACTTCTTTTGCATTGCGTGCACCCGAGAAGGTCCTAGGTTTGGGCACCTCGACCTTCCTAGAATCATAAGTAGTGCTTGGCCCGGCGGCCATGGCTCGCTTGCACAAAGCAAGGTCGCCTTGCAAGGTCTCAATTTGAGCATGGGAATGAGCAAGCTCTTGTTGGAAAGAGTCACGTACCATCGAGAGCTCTCCCATTAGGAGATCGCGGATTTGCCCCATTTCCGCGCGCATGGTTTCCTCTAGCTTCACCATCATTGCCTTCATGGCTGTGTGGAGCTCGGCGTCCTCCGCCTCTAGGCCTTCCACCCGATTGGTAAGGTCGTCCACTTGGGTGCTCACACCCACCACATTCTCCTCCATGTGGGTAAGACGGGTCTCCAAGCTAGAGAGCATGTCCTTGGACTTGGCCCTAGGCCTTGTCTCAACAGGCTCAACCATCTCCTCGCGCCCTCGGTCATGCACAACTTCTACGTCGGATGAGCTAACGGTTTGACCCTTGCCCGTTTTTGCCATATCCCGAGCCTCGTAACACGCTCTGATACCAACTGTCACGGACTAATTCTCTCAAACCCGATCCGTGCGGCGTTAGCAAGCCTCGATGATGCTAACCAGCCTTGATCCTTCACGCAACGCAATGGCTAATAAAGAACACAAGAGAAGGCTAAGAGTTTACAAGTAAGAAACTTGTATTGAACTAAGAAGGAAGCTTTACAAAGTATGATTTTACAAGAAGGCTTTAGTAGCTAATTGCTTGAGTGAGTTACAAAATGAGGGGGTGGCCCTATTTATAGGCTCCCACCTCCCTAATGGACGGCTAGGATCGTTTTGATCCAACGGTCACGAATTTGCCTCCCAAAATATCTAGCTTAGATCTACATCTCTCTAGATTATTCTACATGTGTCTATACATGTTTACATACATCTACATCTATCCAAAATGTTCTAGAGAGCTCCAGGGTCTTCCGGAGTTGTCCCGAGCTTTCCCGAGCCTTCCCGAACTCTCTCGAGTCTTCTAGGTTCTCCCGGGTGTGTCTGGACTTGGAGAGAACGTCTCGGATCCTTCTAGAACGCAATGGATCCTTCAAGACAAGTGTTGGATGTCCTAGATGCTTCTAGTGCCCTCCTTGGTGCTAGTTTGCTTCAAAAGTGCCCAAGGGGTGGCAAGAACCTCGGTTTGGATTTTAGGGAAAAATGACGGAGCGTGACATAAAGCTAACTTCATTTTCACTCACTCGAGCCACCAAACACCCAAACCATCCGCACATTCTCCAATCACTCCCTTGTCCCCTTAGCCTACAGCCTAACTTCATCACCATCACAACAGAACCACAACATGCTACGTGATAGTAATATCTCAAAAAATTCATTAATATTTAACGGTCAAAATTAATTAAAAGACTTGATTTAATTTTCAGATTTGATGACTTAATTAATTCAATTTCTCAATTTAAAGATTCAAATAGGTGGAAAATTTTAAAAACTTCATTGATTTTTTTCTTCCAAATGTTTAAGAGATTTAAGTATCCTTAAACTTAAATTATTGATTGAGGTAATTATTGCATACACCGAAGTCATAAATGTCATAGTTTTAGTGTTTATGAATTTAGTTTAAGATTTAGAGTTTAATGGGTTTAAAATTTAGAGGTTGTGTTTAAAATTTACAATTTATTATTAGAATTTAGGGTTTATTATAGGTTTAAGTCTAAACCCCTAATCATATTACCTTAAACTTAAACTCTAAATTCTAAACTCCTAAACCTAAATCCATAAACTATAAATCCTTAATTGACTCTATAAACCCTAAAACTATGACACTTGTATAAACTTTTTATTTCTACCGGAAATATATATATATATATATATATATATATATATGTCTGTGTGTTTAGTTTTTTCCCTTCTCAAATTTAGGGTCTCTTTGATATTAGAAAATTTTAATTTGTTAAAATTTAATAATTTAAATAGTTTAATTTTTTTGTTTGTACCATAGATATTTCGTGCTTATTTGTGCAATAGTTGAGGTAGAAATTAATCTCGTCGATTTGTGTAGGAAAAAAAAATTGTTGTATATCTAAGATTTCAGTCCGAACATTTTTTAATGAAAAGTGTCGAAAATGTCAAGCAGATAAGGTCATATTGATCACAAGCTTTGAAGCATTTTATGTCGAAAGCGAAGATTGAATATTCACCCACTTACTAATGTATGATTTTTTTTTACCATTTCACAGATTTATTTTTCAAATTTCTTTTCTATACTATATTTTAACATTATATTTCTTTACCCTCAAAAACATTATATTTATTAAACAATTTAATCATATCAAATATTTAATTGTTCAACACTAAAATTTTCGTATTTAATATTTCAATTTATAAAACATCACCACATTTGGTGAAAAGATGTCGAGTCATGTCGTCATTATTAATATTATTTTTCGGTATATTCATATTAATTATTAACATATACTCATTATTTTTATTAGTTTTAATACTTTGCAAATGTATATGAATTATTGTTTTAGTAGGTATTTTGGTGAAAAAGTGGAGTTAAAAAACGATTATATATCGCATTTTATTTTATATTTATTTTATATTTTTTTATTAAAAATTAAAACTATACATATATCTATTAAATAAATTACAAATAAAAGGTTTCCTAAAAAAATTCTACGACTACGATAGTATGTTTCACCACACGCAATAATTCAAAGTTAATTGACTTTGCTTCTTCTTAAAGCCACGTCAAGTCCGCAGGTTTCAATTTCCAAATCACTTTGCCTTCCACGAAAAAAAGCAACTCCCTCGCTCCGGGTCCGACAATTTAATAGTCATACCAAATAGTTATTAATGCAACGCTAAATTATTTTTATTCTATTACCATATTACCCATTTCTTTTGTTGATTTTTTTTCTTATTTATATACCTGTTCAAGGGTATTATAGTCATATTCTCGGTCTATATTAGGGTTAAGGTCTTGAATTAAACCACAATTTCTGGGAGAGTATCTTGTTTTCTGTTTCTTGAGCTGACTTTAATGGAGATTGAAGAGATTATGAATCTCTTCGACTCGTGTTGGTTCGAGATGGAGATCTTCAAAAATTTATCATCTCGAACAACATACACGAGCTCCGAGCCAAACCCAGAACGCCAATCTGAAGAAAACTCGTCGAAACCAGTGTTTTTCCATTCAAGGTCCATGAGTGATCAGCTGAGCTTGATTAGAACGAGCTTCATAATAAGTTCCTGCGATTCTTTCTCACCCGACTCAGTTCTCCACTCACCGAATCTCCATAAAACCATATCGGGCAAAGAAATTGCAGACGAAGACACGCAAGAGAGTTACAGTAATATGAAGATTAGCAGAAGAAAGAAAGGTAAAAGTAAGAGCTTATCGGAGTTGGAATTCGAAGAGCTGAAAGGGTTTATGGACCTGGGCTTCGTTTTCTCAGAGGAAGATAATAAGGATTCAAGGTTGGTGAAGATAATTCCAGGGCTGCAAAGATTAAGAAAGAAAGAGCCCGAAGACGAAGAAAAAGAGAGCCGAGAAGGTGGTGAAGAAGAAGAAGATGATGATGATGATAAGGCTGGTGAAGTTGCGAGGCCCTATCTTTCAGAAGCGTGGAAAGTTTCAGAAAGAAGAAAAGCAGATAATCCATTGGTGAACTGGAGAGTGCCTGATTTAGGTAACGAGATTGACATGAAAGACAACCTTAGATGGTGGGCTCATACTGTTGCTTCTACTGTCAGATGATGGGAGAAACCCAGATCATTAAATTTACACTTCCAAGTTTTGGTTAATTTTTCTTCATCTTTGCCGTCCATCTATTTTGTTTGTTTTAGTTAAACTGTAAAGACTAAAATGCAACGACCAATGGTTTACCGAGTATGTGCATGGTAACTTCGATTTCGAATATTCTGAGAAATTATACTTAATTTATAAAAGTCGGACTTGTTAACTTCAATTTTCTTTAAAATATGCATACACATCTCTAAGACGTGACATTGTAGTGATAACACACTACGTTTTTAATAAGAGAACGCTCATCTAAATTTTAAAGTTGATATAATTTTGAGAGACAACCACAAATGGCAAAATAACCCATCTTCTATGAATTGTGAAATATAAATGAAAAATACATTAATTTCACTGAAATATGAAATTATATTCAATTTTGAAAATAGTTAGTGTGAATATAAATATGATGGTAGACCAAAAAATGAATGAGTTTAGGTGGATGTTATCGCCTACCAAAGTGGAAAGTTGACTTGTATCTCATTCTTATGTATATGACAGAACTTTCGAGTAAAAAAAATCAATTTTTTGTTTCACATCTTTGTCTGAAAATGAAGTACATACATATTCTAAACAGTATAATTGATATTCGTCATGGTGCACAAAATATAAATTAAATGTTGACGTAAGTTTTTATACCAATAAATGTGTATTTAATAATGTGCAACATGTGATGTTAACTCCTCAACTAACAGAAACGTCCATTGCTTTACTTTGAAGTTGGAATTTGGTATCCTATTAAGTTATGAATAAATCGTGATTGAATTAATCTAGGTCTACTTGTTCATCTTTTAAGTTGTTAATCATTTTAAGTTATAATTAAATCTAAAGATTATTATCATATACATTGGCGGTGGAAGCGTCTTAGTTTTAGCGTTTATGAGCTTAATTTAGGGTATATGGTTTAAGGGTTTAGGTGTAGAGATTTAGATTTTATAGATGATGGTTAGAATTTAGGGTTTGGAGGTTAGGGTTTAGTTTTTAGAATAATATGGTGAGGATTTAGGTTTTAATCTATAAACCCTAAATTATAATTTTCAACCAATATCCCTAAATTCAAAACACATTCACCTAAACCCCTAAATAATACACTCTAAACTAAGTCTCTAAACCCTAAAACTAAGGCGCTTGTGGAAACTAAAGTTTCCATGCCAGTGTATCAAATAATTATCCTAAATATAATATATTATTTATTTATTTATTAAATTAAAGGTATATTTGTTCATGAAATTAAATTAATACATTATGAATAAATAATCAAACATGTTCAAAAATTTTAAAAAAATATGAGTTGCTTATATATTTTTGATGAATAATGATTGTTCATTAAACATAAATTTTCACACTAAAATTTGAACTCATACAAAATCGACATTATGAACATTTATAGAATTAGTGAATCTCAACTGATATCTCTATTCATTTTCATTGGTCTGTTAAAAATTTCAGAATTATGTTCAAGTCTAAATCATTTAAATTTATTCTTACATTGTTTATTTATATAGTGATATCAGCACGAAATTGTATTTTTCTTTTACGTTCATCTACACTACAACAAGACAGTTCTTTAGCGGCGTTTTTTTAACCCTATCGCGGCGTTTTTTAGCGCCGCTAAAAACTTTCCCGGCGCTTAAAAAAGCACCGCAAGAAATGCCGCTTAAAGCAGCGCCGCAATAGTTCGCGGCGTTTTTAGGTAACAAACGCCGCAAAAAGTCAAGATCTATAGTGGCGTTTGTAAAGACAAACGCCGCGAATAAGTGTTCTTTAGTGGCGTTTGTTTGTGCAAACGCCGCAAAAAGTCGAGTTCTATAGCGGTGTTTGCATTTACAAACGCCGCGATAACACGTTCTATAGTGGCGTTTGTAAATACAAACGCCGCGAATAAGTATTCTTTAGTGGCGTTTGTCTTCGCAAACGCCGCAAAAAGTCGAGTTTTATAGCGGCGTTTATAATCACAAACGCCGCGAGAACATGTTCTATAGTGGCATTTTTATACAAACGCCGCGAATAACACCATTTTTCAAAAAAAAAATCAAATACATTATATAATAATTTAAAATGCATTACATTAAAGTTTATCCTTAAAATAAAAGAGAAAAATGTGATTCCTTGAATGTGGTAAACTAAAGAAATAAAAAAGAATAAGCACATTAAAGTCCATCCTTAAACTAAAGAAATAAAAAAAGTTTCATAGTGACAACATGCTCGCCTGTCTCTTTTCTTCTTTCAGCTCGTTCACCACTTTTGAAGTGGAATGACCCAGCAACTGACTTTACATCTGCCTTAGGCGAATTGACAGTCTGCTTAAGCTTATATAAAAGAATATGTTATGTTAAGGTTGAAAGTCAAATTTTTTGATGACATAAAGAAAAAGTTGCCTAACTAATAGGACAACCAAGACAGCAAAAGCAACACTGAGTCTAACAAAACCAATGAAAGTCGCAACCCCATTCAAACGCACCTAAAATATTTAACTGAGGTAAGAAAGATTTTCTTTTTATGACAAGACCTACTAAATTCAGTCCTCTTAATAACATACACAAGTATCAGCAATATTAGAAGCCAATATAAACAAACATTGACAAATATATTATACAACCAGTTAACCACTCAAAACTGGTTGGTTTGCTCATAATGACAACTATATTTAGTATTTATAACTCAATATAGATATCAATGGTAGAGCAAGTAAAATAACTAGATAATGTTCAACACCTAACTAATTTCATCAGCACCTAACTAATATCCATCCAATCTAATTAAAGTAATACCATGATGGTTATCTTATTATAATATTAAGTCTCAAACATATGGAGTAACATTAACATTAATTATAAAGCTTTTATCATCCTGTTAAATTCTAATACAGGATCCAACAACCAACTTTTTAAGTTTGATGACATTTTTATAGACCTTGACATGCTATATAATAAAAGAGAAGCCTGAATTAGGCAATCCCAAGAAAAGGTAATGCAATGTGAAATCTTACATGATCTTTCTCGGATATTTCTTCCATAGAAACCTTTCCATCCTTCTCACTTCCTGTATCATTGCTAAAAGTTCATAGTGCACAAGTTGTAAATAACAAAGTCAATTTCAAAGAAAGGGCTCAAAAACCGTACCTCAATGAGGTTATACTTCTCTAGAAAGGAAGTTTCAGGTAAGATGCTTAATGAAAGCTTCACCGGTATCAAGTATTTTAATATCATCTTAGGAAAATCAAACCAAATAAGAATTAGAAGCTCATACCGAAGTATATAGACACAACAGAGCAGTACTTTTAATGTCAACTAAGGTGTTAGCCAAATGTAAAGTAAGGTTCAATTAAGCTCAAGTATTCGAGTAAAACAGGGTTGAAAATTTTAGATCTACTGTTCTGTGTCATTACCATAAACATTAACATAAACAAAGCAGATTTCATGAGCATTTCTAGTCGTAATTCACGCTAGTGTTTGCTTCTGTCATTAACGATAAATCATAGCAGCTAAATGCTGCATTTAGTTTCATTACACATACCCTACCATGAAGTATAACCTAATGCAAGAGCTAAAAACATGACAAGCTATAATCAAATGCTAATTTATGATTCAAAAGCTGAGGTTAAGAACCTAGCATCACTTTGAAGTTAGGTTACCTCGACAAATGACTGCAAAATGATATTTTTTCATTAAAGGCTTCTGCAACATGAAGCTTCTCACCAACTGCACCAAAGAGTACACAAAAATTAGTACTAAAGGTAATTTAATACCAACTGTCGATTAAACATCCAACATAAGTAAAAAAATAAAGAAAGAAGGATAACCAAATGAACTAAGCAATTAAAAATTCATTAAGTTTCTGAAAAATTTATTGGTTCTCAAAAATCATTTTATAGTTGAGAATATAAACGGGAAATTTTAACTTACTTATCAAATGCAGCGACAATTTTGATTATATCAGTTATTATGGCTTCCTTACTGTGCATGTACAATCGTGCAAGATATATATACAAAAGCACACATAAACGAACCTTATATTTCCTTCTCTGAGGGGGTTGCAATGTGTCAAGGCATATGATAATTTATGGTCAGCCTGCCAAATCACAACAATATTTAGTAGGCGCAGAAAGTTCCCGTTATATTGAACTTTTAAATCTAATGCTTTGACAACGTGAAACCAGATAAAAGTGGTAGTGAGAAGCTCGGATGCTAGTTATAAACTGGATCCTAAAGTCAAAATGATCAATCATGCTAGGCAAACAAAAGAAATACAATCACAAATGAAGTTTATATCAAGAAACAGAAGAAATAAAGCTTTCTCCATGGAATTTAGACTACTTACAGCATGAAAATTTTCATTGAAAACTTCCAAACGCCCAGTATAATACATATAGGTGACTTGAGAAAGGAGGTAACATTCATCAAACGGTTCGTATACATGGAAAATTCCAGGGTAAGGGAAAAAATTACCTTGTCTCTTCTAGGAAATTCCTCAAAATTGAAAATTTGTGCAGTTTCAATACTTTTTATTACACTTCGGCAAAGGTGTACTGTACCAAGCTGCAAAATAAAATACGAGCAATTTCAATACTTGTGCGCTTCTCAACTCCATTCGGCCATGGTAGCTCCCGGTGGCCGGAGTCTCTGACCAGCGATCCGAACAGTCAAAATGTGGTTCGTGCATCGGGGAGTGACATACCTCGGAACTAAGACCATCCAATGGTGGATAGCGCAGATCCGGCCCCTGCAACGTCGGAGCCATTGGGCTCTTTTGCGCGTCATGTCGAGCCCCTTCTTTGCTAACCAAATCGTTAGAAATGGATAAGGGGACGACGGCTTCATCTTGGTGGCTTTGGCTTGCCGGAGTGATCACCGGAGCGATGGCGGCGATGTGGAGAATGACGACGGCACTATGGTTTGAGAGAAAATAGGGCTTGGCATTTGAATGGGTTTTAAAATTTCGTGATTTTAACTCTGCTTTTTACTCTTTTCTTTCTTTTTTTCCGTTTATACCGTGTCATTTTTTAAAGTTTTTTATTTCATTTTCCTATACCGACGTTTGGTATTACAAACGCCGCTAAAAGTAGACTTATAGCGGCGTTTGTAAAACTAAACGCCGCTAAAAGTATACCTATAGCGGCGTTTATAAAAGCAAACGCCACTAAAACTAGATCTATTGAGGCGTTTATAACAAACGCCACTAAAATTAGACCTATTGCAGCGTTTGTGAAACCAAACGCCGCTAAAACTCTACCTATTGCGGCGTTTACGTCACAAACGCCACTATATGTTATTCTTTAGCGGCGTTTTTAGTATAAACGCCGCGAATCTTGCCATTTTGCGGCGGTTGTGTTCTAAACGCCATAATAAGTACAATATTAGTGGCGTTTTCCCTAAAAACGCCACCAAAAGCGCCGTTATATACGAAATTTGGTGTAGTGCTAGAATATCTCTCTCGCATTGCTTTGAAAAATCTAATTAAATTTTAAGTATGTTATTAATAGTGTATTGTAATTATTATTCAATGCTTAAGTTAATAATAATGTCACAACAATAATATGTATGCAACACAATGTTTGAACGCGTAAAAGTTTACATCAAGTTATCGAAAACTATATATATTTATGAAACTTTCAAATAAAAAAGATAATGGCGAAGGTAAAACAAATAGGGGAAATTAATATTTTGTGCACCGGTAGTAAATTTTTTTCACAAATATCTAGTTTTTAGGATTTAAAAGTTAGGGTTTAAGATTTTAGAGTATGTGGTTTGTTTTTAAGGTTTGAGAATATAATTTATGGTTTAAAGTTTAGAGTTTAAGAGTTAGGGTTTAAGATTTTAGAGTATGTGATTTGTTTTTAAGATTTGAGAATATAATTTATAGTTTAAAGTTTAGAGTTTAAGGGTTAGGGTTTAGGGCCCTTAAAAGGGACATGTGATAGTGTCAACTTTAGAAGTCCGCATGTGAAAAAAAATTCATAACGATGCATAAAAAAATAACCCATATATATGTATATATATATATATATTATAAAAATGAAATTACTATGAAAAATACGCTAAATATGAGATGGATTGAGAAATAATATATCAACACAAACTCACGATTACCTTGAAAAACACTGATCTAGTGAGCTAATGCACTAAATTTTTAAACAAAGTCGAGCGTTTAAATCATAACTTAGTGAATGAAATAAATTGGGTTGGGAAGGTCGCCCCATAATAAACTTTTACAATATCTAGTCTAGATTAGTCACCCAATAAATTAGATACGAGTTATTATATAACAACAAACTATTTGAATATAAATTAAAAAGAAATAGAGAAAAGATTGCATGATTGAGAACCTCAACGAGACCAAGATTGATGGAGGAGTGGTTACGGCTAGTAAGGAAAAATACCCAAAGCGTAATCAAAGTCGAGTGTTCATGGGAAGTGCAAGAATGGAGAAGAAAGAAGTCAACTACTACAGGAAAAAAATGAATCAGGCCCCTACACCTCGTAATCAACGGGGAAGGTTGGTGGACGATAAGGTGTCCTACAGAGAAGCTCTCACCAGAAACATTCCGCCTGCCCCAGTGAACAACGAGACAACGACATCTCAGAAGACTACAAATGGGAATCAAGACGTACCAATCAGGGATTCTTTCCAGGTGGAGTGCAATGATGGGGATACCTTTGACTTCAAAGTAAACTCGGACGAAAACAAGTGGCTCAAATACTGTCTCGTGGGGATCTTGAAGAACGGTTACGAGGAAGGCATTGTCATTCAAGCATTCACTTTTGAGGGAATTAAAGCCAGGATATCCAAATGGGGGACCTCTGGTAACTCTGTCATTATCAGATTTGAGACACTCGCGGAGATGAACGAGACTTGGGATACTAAAAAGGAGGCTATCAGCTTTTGGTTTGATTATGTGTCTCCCCTACTGGTTAACGATATCCCTTACCAATTTTATCAAGTATCCTTGTCTGAAGTCCCCCTCCTTTGTTGGAATGAACAGTTTTTCAAAACTTTGGGTAACCGGTGGGGCAAATTTGTTAGCTTGGAGGAAAATACAAGGAACCTGGGAAAACTGGACACGGCCAACATGCTAATCAAGGCAGTGAGCCAATCTGACATTCCAGATACGGTGAGAATAATGATCAGGGGTTCTTTACATCGGGTCAGAATTAGTATTGGTTATACAGAGGATTGGGATTCGCAGAAGCAACACGACGGTGAAGATAATGACTACGAGGATCCTTGGGATGAAAGCCACTCTGATCTAAATTCCGTCCCGCCACAAAACGCCGCACCGGAAGAGGGTGAGGGAAACATTTCCTCTCCCTCCGATGAAGTCCCCGACCCAGGCTGCGACCCCTCGAAATCCAAGCCTAAAGGAGTTAATGCCACCTCAGAATCTTGGCCGCAATTAAACGAAAATTCGGGAATACCCACGACACCTGTTAACAACACAAATCACACTCCGGTGGACCCTATTGAGAATCTACCAAGCCCACGCAATAATTCGAGCCCACCTCAGACCCTTAATTTAGCAGACTCTGAACCACAGCTTGGACATCAATTTGGGGCATATTTTGCTTCTGATTTGGGGAATGGGTCTATTCCCGTCGAGGGCCCAACCGTGGCTTCTAATCAGTCTCATACTCGTGTCACCTTGCCTGACCCCCAAGCCCCCACATCTCTCCCAAACAGACAAATCTCTGCTGAGGATGGATTTCACTATATCATTGAGTCTACCGAGGCAGTATCTCTTGAAGACTGTAATTCCGGCTCTTTTCTGGTTTCTATCGGGCGGAAATTAGAAGGAAATTGAGAAGGAATGTCCGCGATGCTTGCGAGAGAGCATCTCCAGCAAGGGAAGTCACTTCGCCCTCTTCACCAAAAAATCAGCCGTCCCTAATCAGACAAGAAGCCGAAGCCGTATGGGAAATTAGCAAGGTGTTGGAGTTTTCTTTTATCGGGGGAAAGAATGCGATCTGTCAGAAGGTTATGGAGCTGGAACAGGAGGTTAGCGGGGGACATTAAACCCCATATTCTTCAAAGGGTCTTTCCTCATTTTCATTATGAGTCTTGTAATTCTTTCATGGAACATCAGGGGGATTAGAAAGAGGGAAAAAATTAGAGCGGTTCAAAAGAAAATTCACAGGCTTAATCCAAAGGTTGTGTTGATACAAGAAACAAAGTTGGAAACCATCAACGCCTTTATGATTCGGAAAATATGGAAGAAACCAGGTATCAAATTCGCAGTGTCTCCGGCGGTCGGTTCTTCGGGCGGTCTTTTATGTCTTTGGGATGAAGGTTTTTTCCAGGTTCGAGATACGCACATTACAGTCAGGTATGTTGCCTTAATTGGGAAAGTTATTTCCAATAACTTCGAATACGGAATTGTTAACGTCTATGGTCCAGCTGTTGATTCGGATAAAGAGGAATTCTTGAGAGAGATTTTAGCACTAACACAAAGGTTCGACATCCCTTGGTGTCTGGGAGGCGACTGGAACATGTTCATTGATCCGACAAAAAAAATTGGTTTTTCTCTGAATAATGTCATGATGAATCTGTTTCGATCCTTTGTTTTTGATGCTGCACTTATGAATCTGCCACTCCAAGGGGGGTCTTTCACTTGGAGTAATAATCGTGACCCCCCACTTTCGTCCGTCTTGACCGTTTCTTGATCTCAGCTGATTTCGAGTTTGCATTTCCAAGCTTAAGGCAACGTGTGCTGGATAAATCCATATCCGATCACAATGCCATTATTCTTCAAGAAGAGGCAAATAGTTGGGGACCCAAACCTTTTAAAGTCTACAACTACTGGTTCAACGAGGAAGGTTTTTATCAGACTGTGAAGAACTCTTTAGCCGAAGTAAAGAAGAAGAATTGCAAAATAGGCATCGGGGGTCTGTTGAGGGGATCTAAAATGGCAGTTAAAAGCTGGGCAGCGAATATCAGTAGCCCCCCCCCCCCCCCCCCCCCCTCTTCGATTGTGCTCCTTGAAAAAGAAATATCCATGCTCGAAACCAAAGCTCAATTAGGTATTGATACAAGCAACATTGCAAGCAGATTGGAAAAATTGAGACGACAATTATGGGATGCCTACCGTAAAGAAGAAAGCATGTGGCTACAGAAATCGCGTTTACAGTGGTTCAAAGAAGGAGATAGAAACACAAAATACTTTCACTCAGTCACTTCAAATAGGCGAAGGTTTAATGCGATTGATTCTCTGTTGATTAATGGTGTGGTTTCAACCGATCCAAAAGCTATAAAAACTGCCATCAAGGACCACTTCGACAAGGCTTTCAATACATCTCACGGACTGCAAATTAAGGATTTCAAGCTAAAATTCTCTCGCATTCCTCGAATTAAAGCAAAGGAGCTAGAAAAACCATTCTCTGTTGAGAAAGTTTGGTCTGCTCTACAGAATTGTGACAACAACAAAGTGTCGGGGCCCGATGGGTTTAATACCGGCTTCTTTAAAAAATTCTGGTCTTTGCTACAGGATGACATAATGAAATTTTTTGACAGCTTCTCTCACGGTAGAAGCTGGGAGGCGGGCATCAATCATACCTTCATCACACTCATCCCCAAAATTATCAATCCACTGTCTCTTGATGACTTTCGGCCCATAAGTTTAGTTGGGGGAATTTATAAGATTCTAGCGAAGGTACTCTCTAAGCGACTGAGCTCTGTCATTGGGGAAATTGTTGGTGAAACTCAATATGCTTTCATCCCCGGTTGCCAAATATTGGATTGCTCGTTAGTCGCCAACGAAGCAATTGATTATATGTCTAAGGAGAAGAAAAAAGGGGTTGCGTTCAAAATAGACTTTCACAAAGCCTACGACTCGATCAATTGGGATTTTTTAATGGCCGTCTTTCACAAGTGCGGATTTGGTAAGCGATGGTGTAAGTGAATTTACCAATGTATATCAACAGTCTCTGTTTCCATAATGGTGAATGGAACTCCCACCGAATCTTTCCGTACCTATAGAGGAATTAGGCAAGGATGCCCTTTATCACCGCTGTTGTTTAATTTAGTGGGGGAGGCCCTCAATTTACTTCTCGCCAAAGCAGTGGATAACAACCTGTTTAAAGGCTTCACAATCAGCCGAGGTGTCGACAAGGTATCTATTCCCCACCTTCAATTTGCTGACGACTTACTGATTTTTTGCGGGGATTCAATTGATCAAGTCAGGAATGTTAAAAGAACTCTTCGAGTATTTGAATTGGCAGCGGGGTTGAAACTCAATATCAAAAAGAGTAAGATATATGGCATAAATGTGGAAGAAGAGATAATAAATGTTTGGGCTAATTCAATTGGTTGTTCGGCTGACAAGCTTCCGACTAAGTATTTGGGCCTTCCTCTTGGAGCCAGTAAAAACTCAATGGCGATATGGGAACCAGTGATTAGGAAATTTGAAACTAAATCGGAGGGGTGGAAACCGAGTCTCTTATCCATGAGCGGAAGGATTGTCCTTATTAAATCCATACTCACTAGCTTGCCAACTTACTATCTCTCCATGTTTCGGTTACCCACTGCAGTGTCCGCAAAATTGAACATGCTAATGTCTCGGTTTTTTTGGGGTGGCGATACCGATAAAGCCAAAATCCACTGGATTAATGGAATCAATTTGCATGCCGCCTGGTTTGGGAGGTTTAGGCATTATGAATCTCGACATCTTTAATCGGTCTTTATTGGGAAAATGGGTTTGGCGCTTCGGCAATGAAACAAAAAGAACTTGGAGGAGGATCATCTCTAGCAAAACTCTCTCGACCAACAGCAGTTTAATCCCAGCAAACACAGCGCCGAGACTTACATCCTGGATATGGAATGGTATTATCAAGTCTCACTACAAAGAGGATACAATCGGTGGTTGCCTTCGCCATAACCTATCCTTGCAAGTCGGGGATGGCAAATACATATTATTCTGGCTCAATATTTGGCTGATTGCTAGGCCTCTCAAAGACGAGTTCCCCCGCCTGTTTACATTAGCTGTTGATAAAAATGGTTGCATTGTTGAGTACGAGCACAAAACTGACTCTTCTTGGAGTTGGAACATCAAGTTGAGGAGGAATTTATTTGAGTGGGAACGACCAGCGTTCGTAAAGCTTCTGTCGCTCTTAAACAATTTCAAAGCTACCCCCTTCGATTCCGACTGGGTCCGTTGGGATGGCTCGGGAGATGGTATGTTCTCTGTGAAATCATTGAAGACTATGATACACGACCCTATCCCCACCAATAACTTCTGGGACAAATTTGTATGGCAAGGAGCGGCTCCCCCCCAAAGTCGAACTATTCGTATGGCTGGTGTGCAAAGGCCGAATCCCCGTTAGAACCGAACTTCAGAAGCGAGGCGTGAGTCACGGGAACAACCACACATGTCCTCTCTGTGCCATGGCAGACGAATCAGTCCCTCACTTATTTTTCTCGTGCACGGTGGTTTGGCCCCTCTGGAACAAATTTCTGGGATACGCTGGTATTGCTTCCGCCCTACCAAATGATCCCATGGCTTTCCTCGACGCTTGGAACACTTCCGCCCCTGCTTCGAATAAGAAGATCTGGACATTAATACCTTTTGCGGTGATCTGGACTGTGTGGCTAGCAAGAAACGACATTATTTTCAACAAGAAGCAATTAGACGCCATTCAGATATTTCTATTGATAAGACATCGGCTGGCTACATGGGTTAAAGGAAGATTTGATGAATGTAGTGTCCCGCATGACTGTATCATCAGTGATCCCCTGGCAGCCACTGATGCGAGTTTAGTGCACCCAAAATCCGCGCCGTGTCAGCATTGGTCCCCCCCCCCTCCTGAAGGTTGGTTGAAGCTGAACTCGGACGGTGCGTCCTCAGGCAGCAACGCGTTTGGGGGCATAGGAGGGCTGGTAAGGAATTCTGTTGGTGATACTCTGCTACAGTTTTCGGAACCTTGTGGCAAAATCCCCCCATTCATGGCTGAACTTCTAGCCATAAAAGCTGGAATTTCTAAACTGATTTCTACAGGTTGGAATGGTAATCTGCGGTTAATGGTGGAAAGTGACTGTCAGGTTGTCGTCAAATGGTTAAAAAAGGAGCTAACGGTCTCGGAAGCGTATATGGAGATTGTCGCAGGCGTAGTAAGAACTCTAAACTTGTATGGTATTATGGTTAGATGGATTCCACGATGCTGCAACACGGATGCGAACCTCCTTGCCAAGGCCGGAGTTGGCTAAACCGCAGCTTACCCCTCTTACAGTAAATGAATGCAGGCCACGTCTCTTTGTTTCGGTCTGTTGCAATGTTTTGTCTGTGGGATTGTTTCTAGCTTTAATTGTAAGTTTTACTTTTCTGTCTTTCTATGTCTTTCGAATCTTGTATGCTGAATTTTATTAATAATATTACAAAGGGCACTCTTTTCCCCCTACATAAGCTTAGAGGGGGTTTTTAACGAGGCCCCATTTACCCTTCAAAAAAAAAAGATTGCATGATTGATTTACTTAAAAGTTGTTAAAATTTCTCTTTGGGTGACGTTGGTTTAATTAGAGAAATGATATGAAAAAAGTTAGTGGAATAGGTCAAATGATAAATTATTTGGGGAAATAGACCAAAATTTAGAGGTAAATTATAACAATTAAATGGTAATTAACATTCTTAAGTTTTTTTTTTAATTTTTAGTATACTATTTTTAGTTTTTACATATAGAATGTCATTTTTTACTTTATTTATGCATTTTTTTTAAATTCTTGAATTTCTAACTTATTATGCACATATTTTACATAATAATAACTTTGAAATTTCTCCTGTTAAGTTTGAACACTAGGTTGCTACAAATTTACTAATATAATTTTAATTTAATGGGGGTAGTACGGAGAAGTTATTTTAGGACATGGCAATTAACATTTTGTTAGAGCCTAGAGGGATTATATAGGATTTCTAAAATTATGTTAATATATTATGAAATAATTGAAGAGAATAATTAACAATGAAAAAATGGGTACCGAAGTGAAAAAATAGAATTTCAAATTTTGCTTTGCTTTTCTCTTTTCCTTGGCCGAAAATGAGTTGAAACCTATCGGGAAAATTGACAAAAACTTAGGAGATTGCTCCTAATTCCAATTCATTCCAAATAGCAATAGTGATTCTTTTAAAGCTGTGGAGTCTAGACTCGTATTCAATCCCCACAACCCATTTTATTATTCACATATTAATAACATATTTAAAGTATTTTTATTAATATCTATATATTTTAAATTTAATTGATTTTTTATTATATAACTTGACTTGGTGTGCAATTTATTTGAATGTCATACAAAATTTTTAATATCATGCATACCCAAAAATATCTTGATGCAGTCGGATACATGGTGTGCATGTACCGCATTGATCAGCTTTATTATTATGGAGTTTTATTATGCTAATAGAGTGTTAAAAAAGTACGGATTTCACTAAAACATTATCAATTTTTCGATGAATGGCGACAAACTTCACAAAATTGATTCAAGGGGTACGTTCCATGATAATTGGGTAAAGAAGTGTGGTTAATGTATTGTTGTTTGGAACAACAGACATTTATAGTTGTCACCTCGTCTTCTCCTTCGAGATGATGAGTTTGATTTCAAGAATTCCGAGTACATCATTCATTATTATAATAATGGAAAACTTTTTTCACAACTACAAAAGAAAGGCAAAAGGAACGATCTCATTGGAAGGGATCGAGCAAGTTTATTATCTCATTGTCGAGATAGAATTAATATATTACCACATCTTAAAGAGGTGGGAGATATAAGAAGAAAAAAATAAAAGATCTTAAAATATAAAAATAATAATATTATATATCTTATCATACATGTCTCTTCAGCAGAGTGTGTTACGGTAGAATTTACTACCGTGGGGATTGCAACAACAGTTGCAGGACAATATAAGTAATAGGTTATTTTGGAGCAATTTTAGTGGTCTATCAGTCCTCTAGGACGAGGTGATTGGGCCTATCAGATTACCCAAACTATCAGTTATTGGGTGGAGGATGATGGTCGGAAGTGCGTCATATTCTGGAATAGCCTGTTGTGGGGGTTGTTCTGCTTTAAAACAATTCTTTGTAAGCCAGGTTATAACAATTTTGGATGTCTTCAATGCTAACTAAATGCATGAGTTTTGTTCTTTCAGAATTGTTCCCAACCTAATCATGTGTATTGTGTACCATATATTTATTTTTTAATTACTCCAATCTCATTACAATGTAATATTTTTAAGTCATATTTGATAATTAGCGGGTATCATATTATATTAGCTGATATCGGATAGTAGATTACATTAGTTTATACTAGTTAATGGTATAAGCTGGTTTGACTAGTGGATTGCATGCTAATTGTATAAAAGTGAAAATTATTTTTATTGTTTTAAAAATTGGTTTATTTCTGAATTTGCCCCCCTAACCCTAAATTATAGTTCTGTTCCTATATAAAAGTGTTTGGTAAAATTAATTAACAACTTATTGATATTTGAACAAGCAAAATAACATATAAGGACATAATTTTATTCAATACTTGTTTGAATAATTTATTAATTATTAATATTTTGTATTTATTAATATTAATTAGATTATAAAAAAAAATTTAATAACATTGCTAAACATATATGAATGATGTATATATTAATTTTTTATTTGTGAAATTATCTTTTTTAACATAATTTTAATAATTATTAAATTTATATATATATATTAATTTTTTATTCATTAAATTGTCTTTTTAATTTAATTAGTTATTCAAATATATGTTATTTACGAGATTTTTTTTTATAATTGTTAAAGACAAACGAGTCTTTGCAATTCTTTTATCTAAATCTATGACTCAAAAACTCCTAAAGCTGCTTTTCAAATTGAGAGGTTTCACTCAAATCTGATATTACAAAAAGATGTTTACCAAACATGACCTTAGTCTCATTATATATTTGAATAAATTCATGCATAATTACACTGTTCGAATCTAAGTCACTTAGAAAAACATCTCATTATTTACCACCAAAACCACTAATGGGTTGATGTGTACCATTTACTTTGTTTTCTTTAATCCTTTTCCTAACTTTTGAAATGATATGATATCGTTTGCTCTTGCTTCACAAGTAAATATTTTTCCGTAGTTTATTTTCTAGTGTAATTTTAATGAGGCATATTATATATCAATTGACATTTAAAGATCATTATAAATCTTATTTTAAATAAATGTTAATTAAATCAAGATGTTCTATTATCTATAATTTTTTAAATTATTATATTTACAAATATAAATTTTAGGAAAAAATACTTGTATTTTTTTTTTAAAAATAAAAATATAAACTTGTATTTTAATTTTGGCTTAATTGAAAAAAATTGTTCAAACTATATCTCTTTTTCGCTTTAAGTGCCTAATATTTATTTTTTTGTCAAAATAAGTGTTTAATGTTTATTTTGCTACACATTTTAGGTGTCTAATGTTTCACCCCGTTAATATAATTTTTTTTAAATTAGAAAACAAACCTAAAATTCATCAATTTTTTCACAAAACTCTAAATTCATAAAACACCCCAAAACCCCCCAAATCCTCAACTATTAGTCCCAAAATCCATCCCATATCTTTGTCGCTTGTCACGTCATCGTCATAATGAACTTTTCTCTCGCGACATTATTTGTTCATTCGTTATTCGTAGCTTAATTGAAAGTTTTCAAGGTTCATCGTTTTACATCCTATTAACATGTCGTTCGTCGATTTTCGGTGATAAAAAATTGGGTATTCAAAAGTAGGGTTTCAACAATAAAAGCGATAAGCGGTGGTAGTTGGCTCGGCAACAGTAGCAGATAAATTTAGGAATTTGTGGATTTAGGTTAGGTTTTTTGGATTTTAGGGTTTTTTAAAAAAATTAAGAATTTTAATTTTTAAATAAAAGAAATTAAAAATTAAAATGTTAGGCACCTAAAATAAAATGGTAATAAAATACATGTTAGGCATATATTTTAACCAAGAAAAACTTACACACCTAAAACAAAAAAAATAATTTAGACAATTTTCCCGTATGAAGCCTTTCATTTTCTATCGCTCTGTTTACTTTTGTTTTGCTTTCACTTTCTATGTTCTCTATAATATATTTTTTAGTTTTTTTAATAAGCTGTTGTGATTACAAGGTAACATCTGTTTAATTTTCTTAGACTTTTAATAGCGCACACATCATGCACATATAGTGCTCGAATTTAGATCACCTAAATGAAATACATCATCATTTACCATTAAGACCACTCTACGGTTCATCTACTGTAGCACAATAATTAAAATTTCTCTTTAAATATTCATGTTCAAATCCTAATAGCAGAATACTTTTATTTTTTAGTTCTCTTAAAAAAAGTATTTGGCATTTTGAATACTATAAAAAACGAATTTAAAGATCAAAAGTGCAATAATAAGTTAATAACCAAATGCCGACCAATAGGAAATGTCTAAAAGGGGCAATAATTGTATTGTCCACGTAGTTTTCGACCGTTGCTCATCTTTTTTTCTACTTTCAAAACCCATACCAAACTGGCAAACACCAGCCTATTGACTGGAGCGGCCATTTTTCTTTGATAAGACTAGACTACCCCTCAGTCCCAAAACTCTCCATCAAATAACGTCGTAGAAATAAAGGGTTATCTTTGGCATCTCAAGAAAACAACTTTCCCCTGGTACTTTTGAGCCAAAATGTCAAATGTATACCTAATTCTGTGTTTTATAAACCCTGGTTTATGTCTTTGGTCTTGTAATGGACGGTTCAAAGAAAGTCATGGAGAGCTTAGACTCTCTATGGTTTTTCGACAACGTCCTATCTTTACCATCATTTCAGCACACAGTCCAGGAAGAAGAAGAATCGAAACCCAAGTTTCAGGATGCTGAGATTTTGGTTCCGAGATGTCCCAAGTGTGGTGAAATTGAACAGGAACAGCAGCCAATGACAGAGGTTGAATTTGCAAAGCCACCAGAGAAAAGTAAGAGGAGGAGGAGACGGAGACGAAGCAAGAGAAAAGTACTCGGAGAGCTTGATTTGGGGTTCCATGGAAAATTGGCATCCGAGTCTTCGTTTTCTGAAGAAAACGTTGCCCACCCCAACTTTGAAACCCCACATTATACTAATATGCCTCCTTTGAATGATGGGTTTGCCATGAAAGAGCACCTTAAATCCTGGGCGCATGCAGTTGCCTGTAGGGTCAAATAAATGTCAACCGGTGCTTGCTTACTTCAAGCTACAACCTTGACCATTTTCTTCCATTGTTTGCTAGGTAGCAACTCATCTTCATTTGGGTTCTTAGTATATATGTTTTGTCTCCCATTCCCATCTTATGTTATGAATTCATGGTATTGTTGTATGGTTGGTTTGTGATTCTGATTCTGATTCTCATTATGTTAGACATAAATAATCTTACATTATCCGGGTCGAACCCTTAAACAAGAAACAAAACTCATGGGGATTACTACTTTGTCCACGTACTAGAGTAGACAGGTATTTGTAGAAGAAATCCAAAGACACGACATTAACACTTAACAATGAAGATCCAAGAATGAAGCTTTTCTAGTTTTTTTTTTTTTGACATTATATAGTCGGGCCAAAAATAGGTTCACATGCAACATTATTGTATCTTCGACATCCTCGGTTTTGATACAGAATGATTCTTAATAAGATTTTATTAAGAATAAACTATATTATATACCACTAAATTATTGGCGCTTATTTATTTTTACCACCGAATTTCTAGTTGGTTCACTTTTAACACTAAACTTTAATTTTTGACTCATTTATGTTATTCTGCCGATAAATCCTTAACTGCATAGTAATGTGACTAACGGTGACTGATGTGGATGCCGAACCAAAACGACGTAGGCGTCAGCTTGCAAGAGGAAAAAATATGCAATTTTACAACTAAGAGAATTGGAACCTAAGTCAGAAATATAATGAAATAACCCCTATACCAACTTGAGATTTAATAATATTTTAACACAAATATTATATATGTAATTGAAACTAATATAATTTTATTTTTATTGAATTTAGTCCCTAATTTTATATTTTAATCCGTAACGGTACTTTAGGTCTCTCTTTTAGTTTTGATATTAACCAAATTAGACATTCTCCCAATTTTTTATTTTTGATTTTTGATTTAAATACTTTATGCCCTTATTCTTTTAAGTTACACAATTTGATCTCTCCTGGTGTTTAATCAAATTACACAATTGTACCAAAATCATCATGATCTTCGTATCAATTATCACCTTCTTTCATTTTTCTATTGCATATAACCCTTGAGCTACTCTGACCTTACATGATTCATACTTGTTTCATTCTCTGTAATATTATGGTACCCGAAATTATCTGGTTTGGTACGAGAGCCATGCATTTAAACTTGAGGATATGGTAGCTAACATGTCCCTTTCTTTTTTTATCTACCAACCAGCAGCTGCTCAACTAGTAGAGAAAATACTGGAAAATTCAGTCTCCAACACCACATGACCTCCTGCCCTAAAACTTAACCAAACCAAAATAAAAAGCATAGGCTTAGGGAGAAGATGGTGAACTGTTCCATGGTCAATCACCAGATCATGAATTATTACTTTGGACCCAGGAAAAAAAAGCATCTGTTTGATGATGAATTATTGAATCCAACTCTACCTGAAATTTTTACCATATGCACAGTTTCAATGACATGATTATCACTATATCTAAATTACTACTCCTTTTGCTACCAATGATTTAAGCCTAATAATTTTGACCTGTAAAAAGAGAGGAAACTTAACTAAGACCCCAACGCAAGCATGCATGCACAGTGGCAGATATTGAACGTATAACTTGAGGCGGATATTAACCGTATAGCTTGAGGGACCAAACTAAAATTTTTAAAATTAAAAGTTAGATAGACTTAATGAGAATCTTATATTTAAATATGAGGGGGCTGCTGTTCTTTCCCTTCAATTTCCATCTCAATTCGCTTATTCTTTACCTTCATTTTTCATAGAACATTTCTAATAAAAACCCATCTCTTCGTTACATTATATCCTCGGCATCCATTGGCATCTACAAAGTTAAACCCATTGGCATCTAATTCCATATAGTTCTTCACAAATCAGGAAAGAATCTACAAGGTTACACCAATTGGCATCCAATTCCATATAGTTCTAATGCTACCAACAAACATGTTGAGGTCTTGTAAGGATAGTTACCGTTCTGCTGACCGGAGTTTGGTCAGGAGCAATGACAATCATTGCCGGACCTCAACATAGGCAATAAAATTGATCCACATTTGATATGTCAACAAGGCTACTACAAAGCTAACATTTTCAAATCGGGAAGAAACAAGAGCTAAAAAGGGTGCCAAGGCACTGAGATGGATAAGTACAATCCCTGAGAAAGGGGAAGAAAAATGCTCCTGCAGCAAAGGAGGATTTCAATATATCAAAGCCACTATCAAATATTATGGAAAGGTCGTCAATTCCCTAGAACAAACACTCCAGAAAAGAACATGGATGCCAACTGACGAGGGATAGTTGTTGGCAAACATAAAGAAACTAAAGATGGAACCAGATAAAATGAAGGAATTCAATTTATCATGACCACCATCCAGTTTTATGAAGAGGCCACCAATTCCACACCTAGCAGACCCCAAGTATTTTAAACAATTTTAATTCAAAATACTTCAACAGAGAGGCATTCTCCAATTGGATATATATTAATTGAGTGATTAAACCAGCAAAGAAAGTACTTCAGATTTTTAAGTAAAACATAAATCTCTACGGGAAAACAAAAAACTGATACAGAAAATTGTCAAAACCAAATAACCAAAACTCCAAACAACCCAACTTAACATGTGACTCATATTCCTAAGCTCCAATATTTTGAGACTTGTTAAGGATAACACCTTCATATTTGACCTGGAACCACTTCATGGCATCCTCCTTGGTAACTCTGTGCTGAATTCCAACACGTGACTTGCACCTGCGACGACGACCAACACGGTATCCAGCTCGTTCCAGGACAACATAGAAGTCCATACCATAGATACCAGTGGAAGGATCATACCTACAAAGAGAACAAGTGTTATAATTTACACCTTCATGGAACATATCAATATTGAATGTAACAAGCAACAGAATGAAGCTACCAAGAACTTTTAATTAACTAATCAATAAAAATAAAAGAACAGATATCCACAACATCTCTTTCATGCCAACCAGTACTTAGGTAATGCTAACACTGAACTGGGGTTAGCTAGTTTTCAAGCCAAAATACAGCAAACCTTTAAATAACTTAACCCAGTTAAAAGAAGCATAACTTAGCTCCATTCCTACATAAGATCAACAACAGCCTATATAGCATTACAGGATTCAAGCGAAACGTAACATTTAAGTAGTATAGTATTTTAAGCATATGTTCCAATAACAATAAAAGACCAAAACCTACAGGGGAAAATCCAAATGATGATTCTATTTGAGAACCCGAGTCTCCATAATGTAGTAGAAACGTAAAAGCACCAATTGGAACACGTAAAGAATAGAAGAATAACTTACTTGATACCAAGATCAATGTGCTCTTGGATACCGAATCCGAAGCATCCGGTATCACTGAAGTTTCTCCCCAGAAGTTCATACTCCTTAACCTTCAAACCGCTCTCAAGAAGCTGCATAGCCTTCTCTCCCCTAACAGTCACGTAGCATGCAATCTTTTCATTACGCCTGATTCCAAAAGATCTCACAGTGTACCTAGCTGCTCACATCAAACCCGCATTTTGACTTCCACTACCAACAATGTCCAACAAAAATGGAAACTAAAAGGCATCATTTTGATTGAGAATTTTACCCTTGGAGAAGACAGGGGTTTGACCACTGAGTTGTTCCAACACCTAAAATAAGAGCAAAATGGATTAAACTAATATTAATTAAACCATTTGAATTATAAAAAAGGGGTTTTTTTTGTTTGAGTTCGTGCTGGTTACCTTGGAGGCACGGGTGAGACGATCACCGCTTTCACCGACGGAGATGTTGAGGACAAGTTTCTGGACTTTAATCTCCCTCATAGGGTTGGATAGCTTCTTTTCTGATGCCTTTTATAGTTACGAAAAAGGAAAAACATAAGAAAAAGAAGCCGATTAGACATGTATTTTAAATGAAGCAATGAGATTCAGAGAAAGAGCGCTACCATGGCGAAGCACAGGAGGTTGAGAGCAGCGGCGGACACACAAAGATGGCAACTGTGCTACAGATTGGTGTTTAAAAACAAAGGAGTCGAGACTTTAGGGCTAGGGTTTTATTTCTGCTACTTGCTTTTTGGGCCCAAAAGGCTCGTAATGTCCACAGTAGGCTCATAATAAAAAAATGAGTTTTTTTAATATTTATTGTTATTACAATTTCTACAATTTATAATTTTATAGTTTTCCTAAGATTTAGTTGAATTTCCGTTAATTAAATTTTTATTTTTATTAGTTTTAATTTTCTAGATTTCTTCTAAAATTTACACACAAATATATAAAACAGTTATTACATGAAGAAAAGGAAAAAAATCTTGATTTTGATAAGTATTAAACTCACAATTTAAGAAAAAGGAAGAAGATGTCAATCTAGGTATTTAATATAGTATTGTGTTCTAATATATTGAGAGTGCTACGCGAAGTGTTTTAATATATTGTCACGGGCGCACCATAGGGCCCGATCGAGTTGCACAGCTGGTGATCGAGGAGCCCGATCCTGGCACACATCGGCCAAACCCAGCGCACGCCATGCTACCGTACAAGGGCTCTACGCGTGCACCTTTTGGGCCAACCGACACACGGCTGTCAAAGTCATGGACCGCACCCGATGGTCTAGACTTGGCGCACAAAGAAGGGCTGAGACCACGCACCAGGTGGCCGAGCAAGCAAACCAGGGGCTGAATGTTTGGGCCCAGCGCACACCGGGTGGCCAAGCGAGTACACCAAGGGGGCGGAGACCGAGTCCAGCACACACCGAAAAGTCGAGGGCCGACACCGAGGGACTAGACAAGCCTTTCACACCAACTTGGGCCTAGCGTCCATCGGACTTGGTCTTTCACTTGGGGTTAAGGAGTTTTACTCCTTGAAGGATTCAAATAGTAGTTGTCCTAGTTAAAGTAGGACTTTATCATTGGATGACAAGGCTATATAAAGAGGCTTACCCCCTCCTCATTAGTCACATCTTCTTTTGTTTAGTTTATTTTCGTTATGCATTGTTAGGCATCAGACTTTATCTTTCGTTTTGAGTAATAAAACTCCGAGCATTCGCTCAATTCTTTCGTGTTCTCTTTTCTTGTCCCCATAACTTCGTTTCTGCGTAAATCTAAGTGATTTAACTTAGATCGAGTAAGGGTTACTTAAGCGCCATGCCGTCTTAAAGGCGCCTAAGGCCGCATGTCTCGGTTTGAAGAATTTAAGGCCGCATGTATGTCAATTTTTATTATTTTATTTTATTTTATCAATACAGTGATGACACATGACTCCGTCTTAATAAAAATATCCATTGTTAAATAACGTGAAATTGTAAAGCACGATAATTTTCATTCTATATCGTATTCGTATCGTAAAATATCAAGACCACATGTAATTTATTCTTTTTCAATATCATAAAAGGGAGAAGATTTACTAAACAAGCACGAATCAACTTGCCTCAATGGTTAAGAAAACGATTGTTGTTCCTAGAGCTCACGGGTTCGAGCACTAGAAGCTGCAGCAGGGTGATTGAACATGCATTATCAAATGGTTGAGAGTATACTCAGAACAGATACTACTTACAATCACCTTAACTTAAAAAAAATAGTAAACAAAAAATTTAGAGACGCAAAACAAAACTCATCGGGATGAAAGAGCAAACGAGGAATAGGGGCGGAGGAAGGAATGTAGAGATATGGAAGCGGTTGACGACTAATCTTTAGACCGCCACTGTTGGGGATGATAACATGTCGAAGTTTTTAATTGACCCGACTCTAATACAATAAAATTTTATTTCGGTCCAACATTACTTTGAAAATATATTTACCTAGTGCTGTCTCTGGGCATGGTAGGAGAGGCGCCCGCCTAGGGCTCCATTTTTTATAATATTCGATGTTTAGATTTAATTTTTTAATATTTATTATTAGAGATATACTCTTAAAATTTATTTATTTAACACTTTTTGTTAACACTCAAATTTTCCAACATTTATTATTAGGGGCATATTCTTAAAATTTAA
The DNA here is from genome assembly GCA_958450335.1 of Hibiscus tridactylites. Lineage (NCBI taxonomy): Eukaryota > Viridiplantae > Streptophyta > Magnoliopsida > Malvales > Malvaceae > Hibiscus > Hibiscus tridactylites. The sequence goes on along the minus strand of OY288270.1, from coordinate 93,117,226 downwards.
TTTTTCTCACTATCTGTTATAAGGGGTCCAATTTGTTTAATAATTATTATTAAGGGCCTATTTTTCCCCAATATTTATTATTAGTGACATACTTTTAATTTTTTTAATACTTGTTATTAGACCTGATTTTTTCTAATACTTATAATTAGGGGCTCAATTCCTCATATTTGTTATTAAGGGCATTCTCTTAAAATTTAATTTTTTAATATTTGTTATTAGGGGTCCAATAGTGACATGATTTTTTTCCCAATATTTGTTATTAGGAACATACTCTTAAAATTTAATTTTTTTCAAATATTTGTTATTAGAAACCTATTTTTTTTTCTAAAACTTGTTATTAGGGGCCTACTTTTAATTTTTTTTAATATTTATTACTAAGGGCGTAATTTTTTTCTAATACTTGTTATTAGGGGCCTACTTTTAAAATTTATTTTTAATACTTATTATTAGGGGCCTAATTTTTTGGTTCGCCCTTAGGCCACTAAAATCTCAGAAACGACTCTGTATTTACCCAACCCAAAATAGAATTAAAAATCTGACCAGACACAACTTAATATAATTTTTAATTTTTCACATTTTATCATAATATAAAAATAATCGAATAAAATTCTAATTTATTCAATTTAATAACATAAAATTAAAGTAAATTTTAATTTAATAACATAATTTTAGTACTTATATGTTAAACTTTACATTTTTTGTCAAAACCTAAAAGATAAAAAATATTTTGTAATTATCACGTATCAGGGCAGGTTCTCCCTAAACCTAAACTTAAATTCGAATCAACCTCTCTTTGAAAAAATGATTTTATAAGGACGAACGGAACTTGTCAAATTCGAGTAAACTTGTCATCTCCACCCACTATTCTTTTATAGAAACGACTAATTTTATGTAAAGAATGAAATATTCAAAATTATAATGAGGGTTTACAACAATAAACGTAAACTAAACACTTAAGCTGACCATTTTCCTATAATCAATGATACAAAAATAAGTCACTTGAGATCATACAAAGACTATGCAATGAAAAGGTAAAAAACCCCAAATAAAAGATACGAACCAAAGATAAATACGAACGACACCAATAATCAACAATGAAGGATAAAACCTTCAACACTAAACGTTAACATGTGCACATAACCTTTATAGCATGTTGACAGAACTATTATTACCACAAGGCAATTGTGAATAAAAAACGATAATTATAAACATGTATCTAAATCTAATACGATAGTCTAAAACAGGAAATATCAACATGATAACATGGCATCGTTAAATTTATCAAAAAATATTAAATGAAAAAAGTGATCAAAACTACCGAAAAAAAAACCTCAAATTTCCTTCTTGCCAAACGATTATAGAGAAAAAGAGGCTTGAGTGGCAAATAGGTGCTTAAACTATACTTTTCTTAGACAAGTGCCTAAACTTTTTTTTGGTCAAATAGGTGCTTAACGTTTTCAACGTTACTCAAATAGGTGCCCCGCTGTTACTGTTCGTTAATTTTTACTGTTAATTTTGGTAATCTAACACGTGTCAGCTTCTTAAATTTTCGAAATTATATATATATATATATATATATATAAGTTAATAAAACAAAATAACCACAAAATTCACAAAATAGCCCATATTTGAAATCTCTAACACCCAAAAACTCAAATCCTGATTTGACATGATTTCACCGCCGATTGCCACGTTGCCACTCATCACATCCGTCGCAGGACCATCACTATCATTTACACTACCACCTCGTCGTCGAAAATCGACTGACACCGTGCGAATCGTCGAAATCATCGAATGTCTTATTCGAATGATTCATGAAAAATAGGGGCATAACAGACGATGAACAGTGTGTGGGTCGTTCTACGAGGGGGACGCTTCATTCCGTCATCGGAAACGCGACCAAAATCGGTTGAAGTGGCTAAATTGGGGGGGGGGGGTTAGGGATTATTTTGAGATTATTTGAAATTTTCAAGATAACTTAAAAATTCTGATTTATTTTAAAAAAAAATAAAATTTAAAAAATATTTAATACTAACACGTGTCATATTTTTATTAAATAATAATATTTTTTAATGGTTGTTAACAACAAGCCATCTAAATAGAAATTTTAAAAACATTAAGCACCTATTTGGGTCAAAAAATATTTTAAGCACCTATTTAAAAAAATATAGTTTGCACCCTTACTAACCCCAAAAAGTTAAACTTCTAGGTTAGGAAGAAAAACTAAAAGTGGCTAGAGTATGGCCCTGTTTGGTAAATAGCGGTTTGGGCAAAAAAGAGAGGTTTGAGGTATAATTAGAGGTTTGACTAGTCAAATCTGCTAATATTGATGTTTGGTAAATAGCGGATTGAAAGAGCGGATTGGGGTGAAAAAGCTAATTTTGAAAAAGCTCCTAATATGAGCTTTTTGAGATTAGAGGTTTGATATTAGAGTTGTAATGACTCTTTTACCCTTAACAATTACCAAAAATCTCAAAAAAACCTAAATTAAATATTTGACTTATTTGTTGTTACTATTAATTTATATGGTGACATTTGTAAGTTAATTTTATTTTTTTTATTATCACATATTTATATGTGCATATAAAAAAATTAATAATTATATAAATAATAAATTAATATATAAATCTTTCAAATATGTTTAGGAAATTTATATTAAAAAATATTTTTTATAAATCTAATTAATATTTATTAGATACAAAATATTAATAAATGATAAATTATTCAAACAAGTATTAAATATAATCATGTCCTTATATGTCATTTTGCTTGTTTAAATAATCAAACAGCTATCAGCTATCAGTTAATTTTACCAAACACTTTTATACAATCAGCTAATACAATCCGCCAGTCAAATCAGCTAATGCAATCAGCTATCAGCTATCAGCTAATGTAATCCGCTATCAGCTATCAGCTATCCGCTAATTGCCAAACAGGACCTATATCTATCCCTAACCACTCTTTATAAACGATATATTCTTGGGAATTGGGAGTCCTACACTATTGTAAAGTTCCAAAAATGAGTGAAATTGTTAGAAGACGTATTATATTCCTAAATTTATCAATTCAAAATAATAATACAAAGTGATGGTCAAAGACAAAGTCGACATTTGGCAGCATTTTGCGAATGTTACTGAACGCGTGAAGACGAAGCTCAGGCATTCCTATTTGGACCCTTAAAACAGCGTGGGCATCATTCAACCACACCAATAATTGAGAATATAATCTCTATAATACTAACTATATTCACTTCTATTTTAATCCATTAAAAATAAATAATGAAAAAGATAAAATATAGATTTGAGTTTGACAGTAACAAAAATGATTTATTTGAGTGCAATTTTTAATAAAAAAACTATATATCATTTAAAAGTAACAAAAAATGTATAAAAATCTACAAAATTATTATTTTAACAAACTACAAATAAAGTACAACAAGTATGCAAAGTCAAAAAAGGGTCATAAATAAGAAAATGAAAAGGTCATAATGGGTGGCGAGGGACTATAAAAGTCATAGTTCCCCTTCAATCTTTTCTCACCAAAGACACAGCTTCTCTTTCCCTGTTTGCACCATTGTTTCTTTCTTCTTATTTGATTCTTTTAGATTGATAGAGGAGGAGAAGCTGCCATTCCAAACAGATACTTGAATGGGGAAATACACGGAATTGTTGGATGCAGGGGTGAGAATAGCTGCAAGGTTCCATTCCCACTGTCCCCAAACTGCACGCTTATATTACCATCCTCCTCCCAACTCGGAAGGCCACCACCATTGTGACCATGGCTCCACCGGTCTGAACCTGAAGAATCATGTTCCAGACCCTCACCTCAACTCCAAGGCCACTTTTGCTGCCATGTCGCTCGACTCTGCTCACTTCATTTTTTATTCTGTTTCATGAGGAAACTGATACCATATACAATTTTTGACCTGAACGCTTTCTTTTGTACTATCGGAAATAGAAAAAGATTGTTAAAATTTCAAGTTATTGATTTTTTCTTTTTATCTCTCTTTGCATCTATTTATGGTTGGTTTCGCTTCTTTTATATTATCATAGCTTAATTTACTTGGAACATAAAAGTTAACTCGTTCTATATATTCCTAAATAAATTAATTATCAGATCTCTGAATAAAATTTGAAATTTGTACTTATAAATCTGCTACCATGGGATTTTGAACCTGAGGCCTATGTTTAATAAACCCAGACTTTAGCCAACCAAGTTAAGGCAATTCCTGGTATTTGTTTAGATCATTTTGATCTTAAACTATGGTTTTTAGGTTTGACTCAACATTAAATAAAAGTCTGACTCCTTGTCTACCCAATTAAATGCTTCTGACCCAAATTCCAAAAACCATCCATCTTCTCCTATCGAACCCTTCGATTACTGTCTGATCTGCCCTCACCGTCGCGCCGTACTCGTCACCGTCGGTATCGGTGTAAGCGCCGTCGTTCTCCGATTTCGACCCATCGGCCACGCGCCTTGGCTCTCCACCGTTCATCCGACTCCGGCAAGTACTTCATCGGCGTTTCGCGACTTCTTGGTCATTTCTGAAGTTCCGGGGTAATTTCCGGTTACCTTTTTGGTTTGTTTGTTAATTATTGAGTTCCATATGATTTTTGATCGAATGATTTCATGTTTTTCGGCAGAAACGACAAAAATGGCGTCTCCAGCGTCCAATTCCGGTGACCGGCCGACGAAGTCATAACCAAGGGTAAGTGAACCGGTTTGATTGAAGTCCAAAACCCGATAACTCAACCCGTATCCTAGCCCAACCTGTCTGCCGAGTCAACTCAGCCCGAGTTAGTCACCAAGTCAACTTAGCCCGAGTCAGTCACCGAGTCAACTCAGCCCGAGTCAGCCGAGTCAACATAGTTGACCTCTGTCTGTTGACTGTTGACGTCAGCGTTGACTTACTAACGTCAACATTGACTCTGGCCCCGTTGACCGTTGACCTGTTGATGTCAGCGTTGACTTTGACCGTTGACCAAAAAGTCATCTTTTTCGAAACTCCCGTTTTATGTTTTTCAACACCCTAAGTCCGTTTTTGAAGTCTGTTTCGCAAAATTTTGACCCGAAATTCTCTGAATCTGACCTCAAACCCGAACTTGTATATGTATCTAATTATTCAGTTAAGGGTGTGAATAAGGTCTGATATTGGGATTTGTGTAATTGAAGGTACTCATAGTTTTTGGAATACGAATTGTTGAGAGACGTCAAATCAGAGTTCAAGAGTGATCGAATGTCGTTCGAGGGTCGACTGATATAGCAAGGATTCAAGGTAATACATTACTACCTTCTGCATGCTTTTGTAACATGTTGGTATTCGGTTAATGTTTGCACGACCATGTTTGAGCATGTGATTATTATCGCCCATGTCAATCATTTATGAGATAAAAATAATAATGGCCATGAAAAATATTCGAATAAGAGGTTTGATAAATCGAAAGGACTTCCTAGTTTTGTTGAAGCGGATGCCGGTGAAAGTTGAACTCATTAAAAGAGGGTTATCCTCGTTTGTAAACAATTTGTATCCGTTTTGCCTTCGCTATCAAGAATCTATCAAGCATTTGTTTCTAACATGTTGGTACAATTGGAGAATTTGAATGTTATGGTGCGGCTAGTTGGGCATCTCTGTAGTTTTGCCCAAGGATTCGACTGCTTTTTTAGAAGCTTAGGAGACGTTGTGTATGCCTTCTGTTAGAAATGTTTGGGCTTTCCTCCCTTTTGCAATTATTTGGACATTATGGTTATTTAAAAACGATCTGATTTTCAATAAGAAGAAAATGGACTGGTCTCAGCTGATTTTCTTGGTGAAATTTCGGCTAGTCTCCTGGTTGAAAGCTATGTTCGGTGATTGCAAACTATCTTTTGAAAACTTATTGACGGATTCTTTATTGGCCAAAAATAGTTGTCTAGCTCGATGCAGTGAAATCAAATAATACCCTCCAGTGGTCTCCTCCACCTCCAGGTTTTGTAAAATTGAATGTAGATAGAGCTGTTTCTCTGTGCTGAAGTGGTGAACTTAGTCTCGATAGTCAAGGAGCGGGGTATGGTGGTCAGGTGGATCTCGCGTTGTTGCATTTCATTAGCAGATTCGTTAGCCAAAACTGGGATCAGCTAACTTGGTGATAGCGGCTAATCTTTTTTCGTTTGTCTGGTATTTAGCTTGCTGGTTTGTATTTTGGATCTTATTTCTTGGTTTACCTTTGAACTGTGGTGTGGTTGATTTTCTATATAAATAAAATTTTGAGCACTCTTTTTCCCCTACCTAGGTTTAGTAGAATTTTTTAGTGAAGCCTATTCACCTTTAAAAAATTCTTTTATGCACAATTTAAGATTAGGCATCAATAGATATGATGCAGTGTTTTTTGTTTGGTATTGTTTCCCCTAGAGTTGTGGATGTATGCTTCTAGCTGTCATCATAACAACTAGCTTTATCGTTAAAATAAATTTAAACTCGACTTAAATACTATACTGGATAGTGGATATTGTATGCACGTCAGCCGAGCAAATATCCTACTATCTTGGGTTGTCAAAAAAAATTAAAATTTTTAAAATTATTTTTTTACGACACTTTTTAAAAGTATTGTCAAACCGACAAAAAAAAATCTCTCATTTTCTCCAAAAAAATAAAATCAAACTAAAATTTAATAGAACATTTTTTTTGACCGCCACCAAAATAACCATCCTTCTTCTATCTAGGAGAGTTGACCACTTTACCCGTCAACAACATCATTCTGCAAATTGCATTGCTCTAGTTAGCAACCCGAGCAAATGAACTAGAATAAATCCTATCAATAAGTTTTTTAGTAATTGCATAGATAGTTACTGAACCACCTTTACCACAATTACACTTTGGTAACTGGAATTGAGAATTTTTTTTATATTCACTAAACTTTTGAGGGATAATGACATCAATAGCCCTAAATTTTATTAAATCTTTTAATGTGGTGTCTTTACTTTCTAAATGTTCAACGTGCCCTTTGTACTTTGCTTTTATCCTCTAAAATGACCTTAAGTTTAAGGTTGTTAATTGATGACATAACATGACACACTCTTACACTGCCACACGGAATTTTTAATAAAAAAAAGTCAAAAAATATACCCAAGAACATCTAAACAATTTGACTGTTTATTTTTTGAATTAAAAAAACAAAAATGGAACAGATGAATATTCTCCTTCGTTCATTTTCTTCTTCATCCCTACTTTTCTTCTACTATTTCTTCCATTATAAACCCTAGCTGGCTAGCTGCTACCACTTTTACACCATCGTCCAGTCGTTGTTTAACCTTCGTTCAAGTTGTTAAATGGATCAATAGATTCGTCTTTTCTTCTTCTTCTTTTGTTCTCCAATTAGTTTTGTTTTCTCCATGAAAAATTTGTTCGCATTCGTTGATTCTCATCATTAACAATGACATATTGAAAGTTTTAATTTTTTAGTTTCAATTGAGAATTTTAGTTTTGATTTACACGGTTAAACACCAAGTCCAGTTAAAACTAAATTATGCTAATCATTTGGCAAAACAAATTTTTTTCACCATTGGAATTCGTTGATGATGACTTCGTTTATAGAAATTTTGACTTTGACGACAACTATATTAGGGGGTTAGAAGAAGAAGACTTTAACGTGCGATGACAATATTTTCTTAACTGGAGCAAACGATAGTGATCATAATAAAAACAAATTAAACTTAGTCACTGTAATAAAAAAAATTTATTTTAATGACTAAAGTGAAATTATCCTAAAAGTCCACTGACTACCAATAGAATTTATTCTAAAATTTTAAACTGAAATGAGATGGGGAAATGCTTAATTTATCCACGGGTTCAATTGCATTTAAGAATACAAAATTGAAAGGGCCATCGTGAATTAAAGTTAAAATTTTATTTTGGCTTAAACGTCAGATAGGTGCCCAAACTATACCATTTTTTCCAGTTAGGTGCCTAACGTTTGTTTCGGGCCACTTAGGTGACTAACGTTTCATTCCGTAACTCATTTAAGGTTTTAGCCGTGACGGACGTTAAAATTTTCCGTTAAGGGACACGTGGCACGTTTTTAGTGATTCTGATATTAAAAATAATAAAATTAATTAATTAAATTAATTAAAAATAAAATTAACCCTTTAAACTTTGCGAAATGGCCGCCTGCATCAGATTTTGACCAAAACTTTCGGCTCTTTGATCAGCTTGATCCACCGTTGAAATGGCAGCAGATATTAATGATCGGAAACTCGGGTCCGACGTGATTGCCTTGGTTAACGTCTGGTAAAACTGGTCATTGCCCCAAACAGACGGTAAAACGAGAGATCGAAGACGATGATAAAGCAAATCCAGGAGAATTACAAATCTCTTCAACTGCGTTTCATTGAAATGCTTCAACAATGATTCGCCATTGAAGGTGCAGAAGAAGAACCTAAACTTGTTTCACTTTCCCTTGGAACAAGTCCAACAAGTCCCCAAAAAGATGATCAAAAGAGGACAACAACAAACATCAATGACGGTCTAACTCTGGGATTAAACCCTAGATTTCCAAGCCATGAAAATAATTCAGAATTACCAAAGGAAGAAGATCATGAAGAGGCAGTAGTAGCAGCAGATAAAAGCCAAGTAAAGAGAGCTAGGATCTGTAAGAACCAGATGTGAAGCATTAACGGTTAGTAAGAAAGTTTTCACTTTTCAAGCTTTTGGTTATGGTGGAATCTTGTTTTGTTTGATTCATTTCTTTCTTTACAGATGTATGATGGGTGCCAATGGAGGAAATACGGACAAAAAATATCAAAAGAAAATTCATGTCCCAGATCTTACTACCGTTGTACGGTTGCACCAGGGTGTCCTGTAAGAAAACAGGTGCAAAGAAGTGTTTACGATATGTCGATCTTAATCGCAACTTATGAAGGGAAACACAACCACCCACTTCCGGTATCAGCCACCGCCATGGCTTCCACCATCGCGGCGGCCGCTTCCATGCTGTTATCAGGTTCTTCAACATCTCAACCACCAAGCCTAAGTTTCGCCGTTGAACTCAATGGACTCAGTTTCAGCAGCAGCCTGCATGATAACTCGAGACCACCTTTGTTCCCAACGATTACTATAGACCTAACCTGCTCTCCGGCGTCGTCTAATTATATTTCCAGCAGGTTCACCGCCGACTTCCCTGCAACACCCAGATTTCCTCCGGCGAATCTCAACTTTTCTTCACCGGTGGCCGACGTTTTACCGTCTGTTTGGGGCAATGACCAGTTTTACCAGACGTTAACCAAGGCAATCACGTCGGACCCGAGTTTCCGATCATTAATATCTGCTGCCATTTCAACGGTGGATCAAGCTGATCAAAGAGCCGAAAGTTTTGGTCAAAATCTGATGCAGGCGGCCATTTCGCAAAGTTTAAAGGGTTAATTTTATTTTTAATTAATTTAATTAATTTATTTTATTATTTTTAATATCAGAATCACTAAAAACGTGCCACGTGTCCCTTAACGGAAAATTTTAACGTCCGTCACGGCTAAAACCTTAAATGGGTTACGGAATGAAACGTTAGGCACCTAAGTGGCCCGAAACAAACGTTAGGCACCTAACTGAAAAAAGGGTATAGTTTGGGCACCTAACTGACGTTTAAGCCTTTTATTTTCCAGCAACAGAAAATATGAAAAATTACCAAAATAAATAATAATGAAATTATTACCATCTTTTGTTGTTTTAACTAACTACAATTAAAGTAACACAAAGTACAGCTACGCAAAGGTGAAATAAGGGTCATAACAGCAAAAATGAGAAGGTGAGAATGGGTGGAAAGGGACTATAAAAGCAATATTCCCCTTCAATATTTTCCCAACAAACACAAGCTTCTCATTCCAGCACCATAGTTTCTCTTTCTTCATCTTTCGACCTCTTCTTATTTTGGTTTTTAAGATTGATAGGGAAAGAGAGTTGCTACAATTACAAGCACATTTCTGAATGGGGAAATACACTGAATTATTGGATGCGGGTGTGAGAATAGCTGCTAGGTTCCATTCCCACTGCCCACAAACTGGACGCTTATACTACCATCCTCCTCCCAACTCTGAAGGTCGCCACCGCAGCTCCACCGGTGGCACCACCAGTCTGAATCAGATTCAAGACTCTGACACAAATCAGAAAGTCACTTTTGGTGCCAAGGCTGCCATGCCACTCGACCCCGCCCACTTCATTTTTTATTCAGTTTTATGAAGAAACTGATACCATAAACAAAATATACCAGAAAGTTCAACACAGTTTTGATTAAAATATTCTATTATGTATATCATAAATAGTAAACATTGTTAAAATTTTCACATTATGATTTTCATTTGTTTATGTTATTCTCTCTTTTCATCTATTTATGGTTGATTTTGCTTCTTTTATTTTTTGTTGCTTAATTAACTTGAACGTTAAATTTAACCCATTTTATATTTGGGAAATATATGATGGCTCTCTAATTTTAAGATTTAGAGATTTAATTTAAGGTTTATAGTTTAGGGGTTTAAAAGTTAGTGTTTGTGGTTATGGTTTAGGGTTTATGGTAATATGTTAGGGATTTAGGTTTTGACCTATAACACTTAAATTTTGACCTTAAACTCTAAATTCAAACCATAGTCCTTGAACTCTAAGCACATAAACCTAAATTCTTAAAATATAAACCCTAAATTAAATATTTAACCCCTAAAATTAAGGCACTTGTGGAAACAAAATGTTTACACCGTCAGTACATGGTATAATTGACCTATATATATTCCCAAATAAATCCATTATGAAGAGTCTTTAAATAAAACTAGAATTTCCAAAATAATGCAGCCCAACAACAAAGTTGGGCTCTTTGTCCACAAAGAGAGAAAAAAGATTGGGCTCTCCACAATCCATACACATTCCTAGACTAGAGAATGCAAAGTGATGGTCAAAGTCAGCATTTGGCGAATGTTAGTGAACGCGTGAAGAAAAAGCTCAGGCATTCCTATTTGGACCCTTAATACAGAGCTCATAAATAGCAAAATGGCTGCCAAGGGACTATAAAAGCCATAGTCTCCCTTCCATCTTTTCTCACCAAAAGCAGAGCAGAGCTTCTCATTCCCTGTTTGGAGCAATCCAGCACCATACTTTCTTTCTTTCTTCATCTTCTTATTTGATTCTTTTTAGATTGATAGAGAAGGAGAAGCTGCCATTCCAAACAGATATTTGAATGGGGAAATACACGGAATTGCTGGATGCAGGAGTGAGAATAGCTGCAAGGTTCCATTCCCACTGCCCACAAACTGCTCGCTTATACTACCATCCTCCTGCGGATGCTCACTCTGAAGGCCACCTCCATTGCGACAATGATGCTTCCACCGGTGCCTCCGACAGTCTGAATCCGAAGAATCATGTTCAAGACCCTCGTCTCAACTCCAAGGCTACCATGTGGCTCCACTCTGATCGCTTCTTTTTTTATTCTGTTTCATGAGGAAATCGATACCATAAACAAATTTTGACTAATACTCTTTCTTTTGTACTATCATAAATAGAAAAAAGATTGTTAAAATTTTGACCTGAAATTTCAAGTTTCGGAGCCTTTAGTCTTGGCGTTGGCCATTGGTTGGGTGGCGTCGGTGCCTTGGAAGGTGTGATCGCTTAGCTCGAATCATGGCCGTTTGGTGTTTTTCAAGTAGGGTCAAGGGTGAGATGTTTAATTTAGCTTTCCATGTATTTGACTATATTTGTATTGGCAAGTATGCCTTTTCTTGATCAATAAAGCAACTGTTGCCTAGCAAAATAATAAACTAAAATTCATACATTTTTAATTGATTTTATAATTGATAAAATACATTTTATATTCTTGTATAAATATAAGTGTTATGGTTAATATAATTTTGTAAGATAAATGAAATTAATTTACCTACAAAAATTTAACTTAAATATTATTTATCAAAAGATTCCAAAAAAATTTCTTAGCCTAGTGGTTAGGTATTGTACACCCTCTCTCTAAGGATTTATATCCCTGTTAAATACTTTATGCATTTTCTTCCTACTTTCCTTATCACAATATAACCTAAATATAACAATATCTCATGCTTAGCTTAGTGATTGGGTATTAAGACCCCCCCCCCCCCCCCCCCCCCCCAGGTTTCAAGCTCAATCCCCCGTAGTCCCTTTTCATGGTTCCTTATTGCCCAGAATTTATTATGATTAAAATGAAATTTATGGTTTAATTGAGAAAATTCAGAATTTTTAGATTAAAGTGTAATTTATTGAAGTTCAAGAATATTTTTTTTAAATATGAAAGTGGAATGGTTAGACAGTGAATTCTAGCTAATTCAGAACCAAATTGTAAAGTTTTGATAATTTGAGTTTAAAAATGTGAAATTTGAAAAGTTTAGTGTCACTTTTAAAAATTCTAGAAAGTTAGGTGGCTCAATTTTGTGATTTGTCAAATTTTAAGGATGTGCAACGTCAGATGTCAGCCGTTTAACGAAATGAAAGATTTTTTTTAACGTAAATGACTTTAACGAATGTGACTGTTATTCTATTTTGATATATATATTAAAAACGTTTAAAAGTTAAATGATTATGAATATAATTTATCAATATATTAGTTATCAAATCTTCGAATTGGAATTTGTACTCATAAACGCGATAGATTTTATAATCAAATAAATTCATTTACTCAAAATTAGACAGCTCCTTATTCTTTTTGCACTCAAAATTTTCCAATTCTTTTCCTACTTCCGCCTCTATTTCAAGAACAAGATCCACCATTCTGCAAATTACATTACTCTAATAAGCAACTCAAGCAAATGAAGAACCAGAATATTTGTACTTAAAACGAGAAGATAATAATTAGGATCCAATTAACCGATAAAAATAACACAGTGAGACCCGATATATATAGATAGATAAATTATTATTATTATTATTACTATTATTATTATTTGTTGTTTTAACTAACTACAAATAAAGTTATACAACTGTGCAAAGGTCAAAAAAAAATATCTGAATGCGGAGATACACCGAATTAATTCAGGCAAATGATAAATATAAAAAAATATTATTTCAGCGATGGAGTTTAAATACTATCAACACAAATATAAATTTATATAACAGTGAGGACTCGTTGACAAACTAACATTACTATAACTGAACCAAGACCTATTTTCGGTCCTTGCGAATGTCTAATATGATGGTTTAAATCGACAAGATAACATAATAAATGTTATCTAAAAAACAGTGCCATAAAATTAAAAAAAAAAAAAACTACTAGAATTTTGGGAGGTGATATTGGGAGGACTGGTCCTAGTTCTTCAGATAGAAACCCAAACTCAAAGGGCTTGTTTTTCTGATTGACTAGTGTAGTACCTCAATGGTTTGGTCCGTAATAAACTTTAGCCATTCTTTTTATGTATAACGCAATACTCCTAATGTGTATCGGCTTGGGTAGTGAAATAAAAAGGGTAATCTTCATCGGAGGTCCTTTTTATTTAGGGTTTGTTTTATTTTGGTCACTCAATTAAAAAAAATATTATTTTGATCACTTATATTTTGATCGTTATCGTTTTGGTCATTAGAGTGTTAGTCTCCGTTAACCCCGTTAATATGATGACATGACACATTAATAGAAAAAAGTTAATTTTAAATTTGACTCTCAAACTTTTAAAACTTTATTTTTTTACTATCTTCACAAAGAAAACCTCATTTTCTTTAAAAAAATCCTCAAACCCTAACCCCTCTCTCTATAACTAAAATGTTGATTCTCGTTTATTCAATATTCAGAGTCCTAAATCAGCCCTGTTTGGAAACCTTTAGTTACTTTCGTACTTCTCCAAGAAAAGGGAAACGGAAGAAGTTGTGATGCAAACATTAGGAGTGGTATCGATGTTAGTGGTGATTACTCAGCTTGCAATGGGAGAAGTTATGCCTCTACCTCAATACATGGTCACTTCTGTTGTTGCTGCTGCTGGACTCATTTTTTTTTTGAATTATTATAGCATGTTCAGCAAGACCATCTGGCAACTTTGGGAAGATTTTATTATTGTAGGTGGATTTGCAGTGCTTCCACAGGTAAGCTTTCAGTCCCCTGTTGCCTGATGTATACAAGCTCAAATGTGATATATTAACAAATCAACAAAATCTATTGATATAGTTCTTTGGTCATTCGACATTTCTTATTAATTCAAACATCTCTCCTTATCTTTTAACTTATTCGATTATATATAATGTGGTTAACATTTGTTCCATACATACCCAATAGCATTTTGCCGAGTACAATAGCATTTGTTGTGGCTGTAACTCTGGTAACTTCTATTAAAAGGGCTCTATAATATTGTTACATTATCTGTTTTTAGCGTTTTGACTGTACTTTTTTTGTTTGAGCAATTAGACTTGTAGTTCTTTTCATGTATTTGAAGATCCTCTTGCTTTGAAACTTCTTGCTTTTTCTTACAAATAAACATAGAGAACTAACAGTAAAATTGCATTCTTTTGAGATTGCATTTATCAAATTTGCAGGCACATACGGGCAAACTTTCAGAGTAATGTGTTAATTTTGTAGGATATTTATGGATGGACAACAACACTTAATTTTATGTGAATACATGTATCTAAGACTCGGAATATTCAGTAAACAAGAATCATCATTTTACTTAGAGGGAGGTTTATCGTTTGAGTTAGAAATTTTTTTTTTAGAGAAAATGAGTTTTTTTGTGAAGATGGTAAAAATAATAAAGTTTTAAAAGTTTGAGGGTCAAATTTAAAATTAACCTTTTTTATTAATGTGCCATGTCATCATATTTAACGGGGTTTACGGAGGCTAATGCTCGGGTGACCAAAACGATAACGGTCGAAAACAAATGTGATCAAAATAATCTTATTTCAATTTGGGTGATCAAAATAGAATAAACCCTAAACAAAAGGGACCTCCAGTGAAAATTACCCAATAAAAAATTTCCTTTCAACTTCCAAACCTGTATGTTTGGGATGGAAATCATCTGCCCCCAAAGTATGCCCCCATTTGTGCCCCACTTTAAAATAGTGGGTTTAGGGTTTAAATTTTGGGGTTTAAGGTTGGGGCTTAGGGTTAGGGTGTAGGGAATTAGAGATAGGGTGTATTTTTTAGGGTTTGGGGTTTAGGATATGAAAATTAGGGTTATGGGGCAAGATTTAATTTTTAAGTATTTTTAGGCAGGAGGCATAGAAGGAGGCATGGTTAGGGGGCAGGAGATTTTTACTCGTATGGGATGGAAATCATCTGCCCCCAAAGTATGCCCCCATTTGTGCCCCACTTTAAAATAGTGGGTTTAGGGTTTAGATTTTGGGGTTTAAGGTTGGGGCTTAGGGTGTAGGGTGTAGGGAATTAGAGATAGGGTGTATTTTTTAGGGTTTGGGGTTTGGGGTTTAGGATATGAAAATTAGGGTTATGGGGCAAGATTTAATTTTTAAGTATTTTTAGGCAGGAGGCATAGAAGAAGGCATGGTTAGGGGGCAGGAGATTTTTACTCGTATGTTTGTATTATTTGCACTATAATCAAACATATATGTTGGGACTTGGGAACAATATGTAAAGCATGCTACCTGTAAACTCCACTTCTTCAACTTAACTGCAAGGAAACAGCATAATGTATAAATGTTAACTTATAAGTAATTCCCTTTGGCTGTTTTCAAGAAGAAAAAGAAAATCTGAATGAAGTTTCCTTTGGGTTTGGCTTTTGCCTTTTCCTTTTTCATATCATCATGCGACTTTATATCAGCTAACCCCAAAAATAAAAGATGAGGGAAGCAGTAGCAGTCTCCCAGGTTCATATGAAAAGATGGAATACATTAAGATTACAAAAGACTCTTAAGACAGCGACATTTCAATCTTCTTTATCAAGGAAAAAGCTTTGCATGCACTTACAACTATAAAATCAAACCCACCAACTTGTTCTTATGTTACCACTTCGGTTGTCTATCCATTTGCTAGCTTGCGGTTCAGATGTTGACAACGCCTACAAAATTTGACCCAAAACTCTCTTTCAAGCCTCCAAATTGACCCAGGCAATCTTGTTTAAAACTTCTTATGTAATATCGCATCAGAAAAAAGAAATACAATGAATAAAGCATGGAAATGATGGGAGTGCCGAGTGGGATTCTCTGCCTTCTTTGCCAACCACTACCACAACATCTGCTTAATTAAATTACCCCACATTTTCCCCTTTCATTTCTTAACACATTAAATTCTTGTTTCTACGTACACCACAAAAGCTTAAAAGAATCTAAAATTCGAGACACAAAAAGGCATGGTCTTCATTAACGGCAGAGAAAGAGTGTCTTATCGTCGGTTGAAATCGTCAACCGCCGGATGTATGTCTTTCAGTAAACCCAACACTTGCTGCATCGTGGGCCTCTTCTCAGCCGACTCCGCCGTACACAAGAACCCAACTCGGAGGCTCTCCACCATCTCGGCCTCCGAGTCACCGCCGAGTCTCAATCTCGAGTCAAGCGCCACGACCCCGTTCCTTTCCTTCACTAACCTCCTCACCCGCTTCACATTCTCCTCCGTCCCTTGCTTCCCCGTCAAAAGCTCCAACAAGACAACACCAAAGCAGTAAACATCCGATTCAACATCGTTTTCACCCTTTTTATCACTTTCTGTTTTAGACCCAATGTTTCTTATCCCGAAATCGGATATCCGAGGTTCCAGATTGTCGGAGAGCAGAACGTTAGAAGCCACGAGATGCCCATGGCTGGACCCTACATGATGCAGATAAGCCAGCCCACGAGCAACTCCGACCGCGATACGGTGGCGCGTCTGCCAGTTGGTTTTCTCCGGCGAAGAAGTATGGGACCCGATTCCGTTGTGAATAATATCCCAGGTGTCGGTGCTCCAGTCCTCCACGTTGGGAGCCCCCGTCGGCAGTTCGTGTAACCACCGGTGTAAATCACCGTTTGCCATGAATTCATACAACACCAGCTTCTCCTTACCTTAAAAATAAAACCCAAAATAGAAAAAAAGAAAGTTGAGAAATTATAATTAACGTGAAAGTGAAAATGTATTTGCATGGATGAAATTGAAAAGAAGCGCCAAAATTCACAAATGTCAAAATAAGTAATGATGACATATCCTGGACAGTACAAAAATCACGACACTTGATTGATGTTTCCAATATTTTCAGACAGACAAACAAACAAACAAACCCGTGAGACTATTTAATGCAGTAAACCTTATCAGAGATGTAATAATTAGAGTTACCTGCAATGCAGTAACCGGAGAGAGGCAATAGGTTTGGGTGTTTAAGCCTAGAAAGATATTCAAACATGGCCACGGCTTCATCCTGATCGACGTCTCTGGCGTGTTCTAAAACCTTGATCGCCACGTGGAGGTCCCCTGGGAGGACGGCTCTGTAAAGGGGCCCACTCCGGCCTTCAGCCAGTATGGACTCCTTCCCGAAATGAGACGTGGCGGCGATCAAGTCCTTGAAGGTGAAGTTCATCAACGGCTTTGATGACATGATGACCGATGCTGATGTCGGTTCTTTGATGTCCGCCATCCACGATGAACCGGATTCCGTTTCGAAAGAGAACGGCCCTGATTTGTCGATCTTAAAATTTGGTTGAACCGGGTTGGAGATAGCCCATTTGTTTTTTCTCCTTGAAAGTCTCCTTCTGTATGTGAACAAGACACAGAAAGCAAGGGAAGCAAGTAGAAACCCAGATGAGCACGATAAGCCAATGATCAAATTAGCTTTGATTTTTGATTTGGGTTTATGCTTCTTGATGGGCAACTGTTTTCGAAAGGACTTGTGAGTTGGGGTGAAGGAATGGGGTTTAATGTGATTGCTGGGTGCTTTTCTTGAAGTATTGAAAACGAAATTTCCAGCATGAATAAATGCAGATTTGCCGAATCTTTGGAACTTGTCAAACCCAACTGAACCGTTGAAGTGGTTGAGCGAAATGTTGAGAAACTTTAAGGTATTGACTAAAGGGAAATCGGAAGGGAAAGTACCATTCATGGAGTTGTTTGATACATCCAAGTAGTTCAAAGAATGAAGAGCTGAAATCGCCTTTACACTGCCCGCAATCTTGCAATTCGAAATATCCAAGTGCCGGAGCTTGGTAAGATTGACGAATCCGTAAGGAAGAGCACCGAGATCATTGTGAGAAAGGTCAAGAAATTCAAGGTTGGGAAAACCAGAGAGTTTAACCAAATTGGTAAACCTGTTAGCCGAAAGGTTCAGCACCCGAAGCGACGAGAACGAGCCATTTCCTGAGGTGGGTTCCAACCGTATAGTCCCTCCGAACTTGTTTCTCGACAGATTGACATCAAGGAGTGAAGGCATAGACCAGAACCAACCTGGAACAGAGCCTTGAAGAGAATTGTTGGAGAAATCAATGGCGTTCAAGTGTGAAAGGTTCCTGAGAAATTTCCATGAAACGGTACCGGTTAAACCCTTTGAAGAGAAATCCAGTACCTTTAATTGAGGATACGAGCAGTTGGCATGGTGGGATTTCAACCAGGAGGCGTTGAATCCAGAGACAGATTTAAAAGCTTTGGAAACCAGTCTGTGGTCTGTACTGTTGCATGTGGATTGTGCGGCTACCAGGAGGGAAAAGAGAAGCAAAAATCTTGGGAGAAGTTCCATTTGTTTTCACTTCAAGCGCCGAGCTTTTCTGCAGCTTTGGGCATTTCCACGCTGAAGCAGAGATAGAGATAGAAGAAGAAGAAGAAGAAGAGTGAAGAAATATATGAACAGACTGACTTTATCTTTTTTATATTTGTATTGAGGTGGGGGACCCTGGAAAGGTAGTGAAGTAGGATTGTTGCGGAAGTTAACGGCAGTTGGGTACAAAAATGATGGAGCAGTTAACGCTGTGAATTGTGTTCTACTGTTAATACTTAATAGAGGTTGGCTGACTTTTCATTTTGTCCACGCCCATTCACTCCTGCAGTCCAACATATAGGGGTTGAAAATTCTATCGAGTCGCAACGCTCTTGCCTATTTCGGAACAAAGGCCTGAAATAGTTATGAGGTTTCAAAACGGGTGGGAACGTACCGAATCAATTTTGCTACTAAAAAAGGGTGTTTCGATATGAGTCTCAAAACGCATTTGAATATGAAAACGGTCAACCTGGTTTCGAAACGACCGTTTTAATACATGGCCCTACGTTTCGATACACCTGACTGTTGAAGTTTGAATTTGAATTGTTTCACGTGCTTAATTAAATGAGTTTGATTGATCTTTTTAAGTTGAAATTTACCATGTTTGTTTATTATAAGTCTAATTTCGGTTTGGTAACCTTTCATCTTGTTAAGTCTTCTAAATTCTAAAAATTTACGTTTTAGTCCCTAAAAGACGTTTTTATGTAATTGAACCCCTGTTTGAGTTTCGTTCGCTGTGTCGCTTCCGCTGAAATGATTTACTAATCACATAGGTTAATAAAGTGCATCTAGATAAGATAAAAAGAAAAAAAAGGTTGTTAATCAACGTTGACTTTCGCGTTGACTTTAGTTTTCCCGTGTAATCTTTGTAGTTCGGGTCAGACGTCTAGGCCGGACTAGTGAAAAAATTTCGAATTATTCAAGTTGACGCGTTATATTTTACAATGTAAACTTTTTTTGATTTTTTTATTCGAGTCGAGTTTTTGAGTTCATATACAAATTTGTTTATAATTATAAATCATGTTATAACAAAGTTTGATTCCAATTTTAACGATTTTCTCTAATTATGTAAGATCATATATGTATAAAAAAATTATATTTTTTCATATGTGGTGTATATTTCTTCATATTTATATATATTTCTAAAGGACATGACTTGAACTTAAAAATAAATCCACTAATTACTAAAATTTTCGAGTTATTCGAATTTTCATTTTACAACTCAAACTTTATTTGAATTTTTTTTTAAATTGAGTCAAGACAAGTCGAGTTTTTCGCCTCGAGTCCTGTCGAAAAATCCTATTTTTTTCTACCCGAGTCGAGTTTTGCTCACCTAGAGCTGTAAACGAACCGAACGTTCATCGAGCTGTTCGTGAACCATTCGGCGAGAAGTTCGTTTATGTTCGTTTATTTATTAAACGAATGCACATGAACAAGATTTTTTGTTCATTTAATTAAATGAATGGACACAAACAAAGAGCTTGTTCACTCATTTATGTTCGTGAACGTTCGATATTCCGTTCGTTTATGTTCGTTTGTTTATGTTCATTTAAATTTATTCACATATGTCTAGGGGTGTTCGTTGTTAGGTTAAACCGAACTAACCGACCGAACCAAAACAAAATCAGTTAATCTATTAGATAATTTTAGGTTTCGACTAATGATTAAGAGTTTTTTTAAAATTTCAATTATCGATTAATTTAGTTTAAAATCGGTTAATTAACTGAATTAATCGAGTCCTACTTAGTCAAAGCTCGATCAACACTCGATTCAATTGAACTCGACTCAAGCTCGAACTCGACTCGAGTTCTTAACGAGCCGAGCTCAGATTGTTTAGGCTCATTAAAAACTACTCAAGCTCGAACTCGGCTCGAAATCTTAACGAGCTGAGCCGAGCATAGTACTACTCAAGCTCGACTCGGCTCGTTTACACGACTCAATCTCAACAATGTCGTCTCTGAAATTTAAACTCGTGTATTTTTCTTAAGAGTACAATGTATCTTATCAATACACTCAAACACTTGATGGTTATTTATTTATTTGATTTTATAAAATTAGTATTAGATATTTAAAACTTCAATTTGCATATTAACATATGTGTTAATGTTTTATAACACAAACATACATGAACATATATGCCATATATATTTAAAACAAAACTCAAAGAGAAAACTATAAATATTTCTGAAGCCTTTTGTTTCTGCAAGCACCTCAATTTTAGGGTTTAGGGTTTCAGTTCATGGTTTAGATTTTAGGGGGTTTAGTGTAGGAGTTTAGAATTTAAGGTTTGTTGTTATAATTTAAGTTTTAGGGTCAACATTTAAGGTCCATGGTTAAAATTTATGGTTTAGAATAATATAGTGGGAGATTTAGATTTTAACCTATAAACCTTAAATTTTAACTCTAAACTCAAAATTCTATCAACAACCCATAAATTTAAAACTACTTCACTTAAACCCTTAAATCATAAACAGAATCCCTATGCCTTTACAGTGCTGGCAGCTTGATTTGGCCCTCCCTCTATGCCTCGATGACTACTTACATCTATGTGTTATGAGTATGCTTTCGGAGGAGACTCGTCAACGTTGGTTGGCTTATGTTTCAGCGACTTTGTGAATTAAGTGGCTCACCAAAAATGATTGAATCTTTAACGATAAGAGCTGCGCGATTGAAATTTTATTTTTCCTAATTCGGCCACGCTCGTTATTCTGGGTTAAGGCATGGATCTCATCGGATATTTTGGAGTCGGCTTGGTGGGATAGGACGTGGGAAGGGAGGCGTTCTCTGGCCTCTTTAGCGCGGCTTGGTGTTTCTTGGGTGGCGCCATCGGTAGAAGTCCTCAAGTTCAATGTGGACAGTTCAGCCGTTGGTAAACTAGGACTTGACGATTGTGGGGGTGTGCTTTGTGATGCCTCTCGCTGTATTTTGGCTTTGTTCTCTGCCCCCTTAGCATTCTCGATTCAAATGTGGCCGAGCTTCAAGCAATTGCTCATGCCTTGTCACTTCTTTCACGTTTTCGGTTGTGTGGTGGTCATGTTATTATTATCGAGTCTCATTCCTCAGTTGCTATTTCTTAGGTATTATATTGGGAGCAACAGCTATGAAAGCTGTCATAGTATTTCCGGCTGATTGATGAGGCGTGTGGCTTGCTCCATTTGGTTGAGTTTCATCATACTTTTCATGAGGCAAATTCCTTTGTTGATGCGTTAGCCTAAAATGGCATTGGTTGGGCGTCGTGGTTCTAAATTATTCACTAGTTTTCTTCAGCGGCTTTTGTATTGTGCCACTTTTATTTTTTTCCGTCGCATCTTTTCGCTTGTTATACTTTGTTGAGTACTTTTTTCCCTCATTTAGGCTTAGGGGGTTTTAACGAGGCTCAATTGGGTATCTTTTATATGATTGCAATAAAACCATATTTTGATTATAAAAAATAAAATATATGTCAACAGAAAATGTACCGCAGGAAGATCAACATAATAAAAAATAAGCATAACAAAGAAAGAAAACAAATAATTAAAAGATATAATAAAGCAAAAAAAATGTACCGCAAATATAGAATTATTCATATAAAATAAAAGGGTAAACTACACTGGTAGTCACCGAACTTTTAGGTCACTTTCAATAAGGTCACCGAACTTTTAAAACTTTCATTACAGTCACCTAACTTTTACTTCGCTTTCAATAAGGTCACTACCGTCAACCACCGTTAAAAAAGCTGACGTGGCATGCTAAATTTAAGGTAAAAATACACTATTAGTCACTGAACTTTTAAGATGCTTTCAATATGGTCACCGAACTTTTAAAACTTTCATTACTATCACTCAACTTTTAATTCGCTTTCATTACCGTTAAAAAAACTGATGTGACACGTTAAGTTTAAAAATAAACGTTTTCCCACCATATTTTTTCTCCCCTCTTAATTTTTTCCATTCAAACATGTCTCTTTCTTCCATATGAATTAAATTGTGATTTTTTGGTGAAGGTCGTTACTTCTCTAGTAACACATCAAGGAAAATATTAATGTATCTAGACATGCATGCGACATGTGTGAGAACAAGAAAATATTGGGAGACATCCAATGATGGAATGATAAAGAAATAACTAAAATTTTACTCATAAAAATCCTCTTTATGCTTTAGGCCTAACATTTACTGAGTCATGCACAAGATAATGAGGAGTTCAAAGGAAAATATTAATGTATCTAAAAGATAGACATGTTTGGATGGACGAAAATAAGACATGGAGATAAAATAGGGTGGGAAAAAGTTTATTTTTAAACTTAACGTGTCACATCAACTTTTTTAACGGTAATGAAAGCGAATTAAAAGTTGAGTGATGGTAATGAAAGTTTTAAAAGTTTGGTGACCATATTGAAAGCCTCTTAAAAGTTCAGTGACTAATAGTGTATTTTAACCTTAAATTTAACATGCCACGTCAACTTTTTTAACAGTGGTTGACGGCAGTAACCTTATTGAAAGCGAATTAAAAGTTGGGTGACTGTAATGAAAATTTTAAAAGTTCAGTAATCTTATTGAAAGTGCCCTAAAAGTTCGGTGACTACCAGTGTAGTTTACCCAAAATAAAAAGAAGAAGAAAATGTACCGCAAATATGGAATTATTCATATAAAAACTAAAATAAGAAAAGAAAAAGAAGAGATAAAACATAATAAAGCAAAAAAAAAAAACGAATTTATGTCAGCAATTGCACGATAACTAGTTACGTTACGTCACGTCGTCACTGACTAAATAAAGAGGAAAAAGAAAGAAAGTAAGCGGCTTAGGAGAAAAAGTAAATGGCGCTTAAGGATTTTTTCTCTTGTATACTTTGAAAAAAAAATGAAGTTCCGAGTTTTAAATAACTATAATTATAAATTAAAACAAGTAATTATATATTAAAATTTGCGTACTTATTTGATATACCCTTAGTAGAAAGTTTTTTCTACAAGCAAACTTTTAAAACCAATACATATTCTTTTGTGTACTAAATTTTATCAAATAAATTTTAAACTTTAAATTTAGTATCATTTCTGGGCATAGCAGGAGGGGCGCTCTCCCAAGGCCCCATTTTTCGTAATATTCGATATTAAAATTTATTTTTTTAATATTTATTATAATGGGTGTATTCTTAAGTTTTATTTATTTAACACTTATTATTTAAAATTAATTTTTTCTAATATTTGTTTTTAGGGGTCTATTCTTAACATTTAACTTTTCTTAATAATTGTTGTAAGGGGTTCAATTTTTTCAATAATTATTATTAATGACCTATTTTTCCTAATATTTATTATTAGTGGCATAGTCTTAGTTTTTTTAATACTTGTTATTAGACCTAATTTTTTCTAATACTTATAATTAGGGGCCCAATTCTCTCATATTTGTTATTAGGGTCATTCTCTTAAATTTTAATTTTTTAATATTTGTTATTAGGGGTCCAATAAGGACATGGTTTTTTAAATATTTGTTATTAGGGGTCTAATTTTTTGATTCGCTCTTGGGCCACTAAAATCTCAGAAACGACTATGCCTAAACTCTAAACTTTAAACCGTAAAATATATTCTCAAACCTTAAAACCTAACCACGAATACCAGAACCCTAAACATCTAAACCCTAAATTATATTTTGCAGAATTTTTTTTATCAACTGTGAATGCATATAATATTTTCCTTCAAATATTACCTAAACTCAATTCAATTTATTCTTCTTACAAAGTACATTAACCGAGATAATAAACCAAACTAAATTATTATTTCGATTACAATTGAATGGTCCATAACATACCGATTCCATACTCGAATATGTTTGTTAATTACTGGTTTCAGCAATCGTGCTTATTGGAATTACAACTCCAATACACAATAAGTAATCTAAATCCCTAGTTTCAACTTTCATGAGTTGGCGTGAAAGCTAAAGATGAAGAATATTTGTTGATTAGAGCGGAAAATAAAAAAAAAATAAAAAAGCTGCAGCATTTCCTCCCTTGACAAACCCCAACCGCTCCACTCATCTACAAGTAATGGACAAATAAATAATTAGCACGTGGAAGTGATTGCAGCGGCTCCACTTCCAAAAGTTAATCAACTTTATGAATAAAAAGAGATCTGAATATTTATCCCCAAGCATTCTTCTCTAAGCACATGATCCACCTTATACAGACAGACATATTTCAGTTGTTTTGAGGGTATGTTTGATAGTTGGATTCACCTAATCCACAAAATTCCAACCCAACATTCCAAAAACAAATTACAACTAACCTTATACATATTACATAGTGTTCTCTATTCTATTCTATTACAAATAAGATTATGGTAGTTGAACTAGAGCTATGTACGCTTTCACAGGTAAAACATTTCTTTATTTGTACCTTGTTTAATCAAGATCAGTGGGTGACAGCCTCGTAAAACATTGGAATCAGGGACAGGCGCCCGTTTAAAGTTTATCTTCTCAAACTGGCTCAAACCAGTGTTCTGACTTTCCCAGAATAACTGTGAATTTGTTTCTCGGCTAAATTTGGTTACCAGTATAGTAATAAATTGTGGTTGTGGTCACATACTCACATATGTTGTGTCGAAATTTTTTTATTATAAAAAATAATAGTATTGTTAAATTATAATTACTGTATCAGGTGACATTAAAAACCGTTACGTTGCGCCCGTTACACTTACACTATATTACAGATACAATCTTATACCAAGGCCGGCTCATGAGGAGCAACATGTACTCTCACTAATCACCTCCACATCCAGCTCAAGAGACCCCAACATTTAATTCTCTCTTGACTAAATCTCTATTTAATTCTATTTCTCAAATCTTAAAATTTAATTCTTTCTCTTAATATTTTTTAATCTCAATCTAAAGGTAAAATAAATGAATGATACAAAGATTTTCAAATTTTCTCTATTTATTGTTCAAAATCAATCTTCATACTATGCCCACAATATTCAATTTCGAATTCAAGATAAATTTTTTCTAAAAAAAATCAAATTCAAGAAAAAGAAATATATTAGATATTTTAAATTTTAATTCTAAAGAAACTTATTTTTTAATTTTTACTCAGAGTCCTGAAAACGTCGGCAACGGCCATGTCTAATACTACTATTACAAGAGAAAATTTCTGCAAAACCTGGACTAATATGTCTGGAGTTGTGGAGCAGGATGACGAACCTTTTGCCTCTCCGTTGTATCATAGCGATGAGTATTAAGACTTCCTTCATGGACGTCGACATCATTCCTTTCTCCATTTTCATGTGAAGCAAACAGGCGTTGATGTAACACAATCTGCCTGGGAAGCTCCAAAGAAGACAGTTTTCTGTTACGACTTACAAGCAATTAGAAAAGCTGCAAACAGAATAAGATGGTATATGCAGTTGAAAAACGATAAAATTTGAAATCAAAACAAACCAAAATAGAAGATTCAAATTGTACAAAACAGCTCAAGGTTCTGAAAGTTGTTCACAAGAATGGCTTGTATCACTGAACAGATTTGTTGATTTTTTTTCAATGGTTAAACTAAGAAATGTTTTGATTAACTAAATCATCAGTTGAACAGACTTGTTGAATATTTATATCGCTATTCAGAATGGCTTCAAATTAGGGAATGACAAAATTTTTCGTTTAGTTTTTTGTGCGGAAGAGAGAGATCGACGAGAGAAAACTGAAAGATTTTTTATCGATTCGTGGACTTTAAGACACTTTTCGTCAAAATGGAGATCGAATTCGAACTCAGGGGACGAGACGAATCAACTAGTGAAATTTAGAACCGAACAACAATTAATGAACGGTAGAATGACAAAAAAACATTTAATATCCAAACTTCAGTTATAAAACACATTTAATGTCTAAACTTCACTTTAGTGATCCCAAAATAAATTTAAGAGTAAAGTTAAGTGATAATTTACATAATTTACCATAACATAAATTTGAAGAATGTTTTGTCCTACAAGAATCCTACATATTCACGTTCACATCACTCGAAGTATTAAAACAAAAAATTTGCTCTTCCTTATAGTTTGCACCTTGAAAACTTTACTGATGAAAAAAAGGAACACCATTTCAAGCGAACTACATCTATTCAGTATTCACTGACGAATCCTCACACTCTAACTAAAGAAATTGAAGAAAATTCGCAATAATCTAGCTTGGAGCAGCTCTGACAATGTATATTTATTTTAGAATTACCTAAATTTATTATTACGTTGTTAGAACTCGTTTCATGTTATAATTTTTGTTTGATTTTAAAAAAAAATAGTCTAACAACTTGAACAAGATACATCTGAGTATCCTAATTGTTTTAGGATGCCGGTAGAAATAATTTATTATTAGTATTAAAAACTTTAATTTTAAATTTGAATACAAATAATAAAGTCTAGACTCAAGCCTGAGAATTCAACTTTATTATTATTATTATTTGAACTCAAGTTATCAAATGTTCAATTTGTATGTTTCAAGCTTCTTAGTGTTGGATGTTGGATCTAATATCAAGTAGTTGGACTTTGCCTTGTGAAAGTCTTCAGGCCTGCTGGCCCACCTTGTGGGTTGTTACAACCTATTTTCAGTTTTAACAACCAGGCTCATTTTAGCCTAACCGATTTGGTTAAGTTTTACCAATATTCGGTTATGGTCAGCTGGGCAATATAAATAAGAGTCTTTAGACTCTGGCCCAATCGTTGAGATAGAGGCATACATTCCTTTCTTGGTCCTCAACCCATTTTCCTTAATTCTTTTGTCTTTCCTTCTTTCGAATACCAAACAAAATATCTTTTCTTTTCTGCTGAGTAAAACTCTTTAGGGTTTTACCGTCTAACGTGGTATCAGACGCCGACCGATTCTTGCTCCGCCGTTGTTGTCCGTTCGCGTTCCTCTGAGTCTCTTCTGTGTTGTTCTCTTCCCGATTCTTTTGCTTCATTGTCGTTGTGCTTTCGGTGGTGCCAATGACGAACACGGAGGTGCGATCTAGAGAAGATGACTCGTCGGGATTTATGATTTCTTCTAATCCGGTGAAGGCTTTTACGAATAAACGTGTCATTGTTCTCTTAGACGAATCCAATTTCCTCATCTGGAAGCAACATGTCCTCCTCACTGTCCGTAGTCACCGACTTTAGAAATATCTCAAGGGAACGATTGTTGCTCCGACGGCCACGATTAGGGCTTCCGATGGTACTACTGTTGAAAATGAAGCCTATGAGGATTTCGTTGCTCAGGATAGTGCTCTTGCGTCCTGGCTTCTATCCACAATGAGCCCGAATCTTTTGTCTCAATTCGTTGGTGCTGAGACCTCTGCTGAAGTCTGGAAACTAGTGGTGGAATTTTTCAGCAGCCGTTCCACGACGTCTGTCATGAGCCTTCATTTTCAATTGCGGTCCATTCGAAAAGGCGATCAGAGTATGCGTGTCTATATCTCCAAAGTGAAAGAGATTTGTGATGCTCTGGCATCCTGTGGTAATCATGTCTCGACCACAGAGCAGATTGCTTCGATTTTGAACGGTCTTCCCTCTGACTACAAGCCGTTTGTTGCTGTCGCCACGACGAGTCAAGAACCTTACTCTTTAGAAGCTGCTACGTCGATTTTGGTTGATGTTGAGGCACAACAATCTCTATTTGATCATGGTTCCTTTATGCCTATGAGTGCACATACTGTTCAGTTCAACAATGATACATCTAGAGTCAGCAGTTCATCTCACCAGAACCGTGAGCCTCGTCAGCAGTAAGGATATGGTGGGCGAGGTCATCGTCGCAACAGATACCAGTGCCAGTTGTGTGGCAAGATGGGGCATCTTGTTGATCGGTGCTACAAGCGTTTTGACCAGTCGTTCCCGGGAGTCATTGCCACTGCCTCCAAGCCTCGTACCTCAGAAGGTCTTGTTTCAGCTAATGTGTGTTCTTATGAAGCTAATAGTACCTCTTTCTGTCCTGGTACAGGGGCTGCTTCATCTGGTGTTAACTGTTCCTCGGTGAATCTTGGTCATGGTTCTCCTACAATGAGTAGTCATAATCAGTGGTTTGTGGACACTTGTGCTACTCATCATGTCACACCAGATGCAGCTGGGGTCTCCTCTCCTACAAACTACTCGGGGCCTGGTAAGCTTCTTGTTGGAGATGGTAATGGTCTTAATATTTCAAAAGTTGGTCATTCACATTTTGCATCTAATTCTCGTATCATGTCTTTACATAATTTGCTTGTGGTGCCTCAAGTAACAAAAAAAATTGCTCTCGGTATCTAAGTTTGCTAGGGATAACATAGTGTACTTTCAATTTCATGCTACACATTGCATTGTGCGTGATGAGGATTCTGGTGAGGTGCTGTTGAGGGGCACTCAAGAAGGTGGTCTATATGTTTAAAATAATGTTGGTAATTCTTTGCCTAATGCTGCTGAATTGAATGTAGTTTAATTAGGTTGTTCTGTTTTTGAACTTTGGCATCGTAGATTAGGGCACCCATCTCAATCTATTGTAGCCCATTGATAAGTGTTTATTTTGGTTATGTTTTTAGTCCTTGTTTTGATCGAATATATATGTTTGAAGGACTTAATTGGGCTGTTTTTGTGTTGTTCTCGTGCAGGTTACGTAATGCCGAAAACGAGTTGAAGTGCTGCAGAAATACTGAATTCGTGGGCAGATTCATGGGCATGAACCAGGGCATGAATGCTGACTGGGCGCCACGTCAGCACCTTCTAGAAGATGACGTCAGCAAGCTTGATAACCTATCAGTCCACTTATCAAGATAGCCTATCATCCGAATTTTATCTTTTAAATTCAAAACTTTGATATTTATCTTATGTAATTTTTATTTAAATTTATTTTAGGATTTATCATCTTAGGTTTTTAGGGTTTTTCAACTACTATAAATACCCGACTTTGGGGGTGAATTATTCATCAATCATTTTCCATTGTTCTCTTCTTCCTTGAGTAATAAAGTTCTCCATTTTTCTCCATTTTCTTTTCTCCATTTTTATTTATTAAGTATGGTTTTTTCACAAACCATGCTTAACTAAATTCCCTTTAGCCAAAAGCAACGCCAAACCCGACAAACCTCGTGAGATTAGGAAAATACTTCAATCCTTCGACAATTCCTTTTTAGATTCTCTGCAAAGTTGATTAGGCAATCGGCCTAATCTTTAGGCATCGCAATTGTTTCATTCCGAGAGCGCGCATCGGCTTGAAGTGGTTTAGATCCATCGTTGGGGACGAGGAAAAGCTTGTAGCCAATTCAACTCCCTAAGAACAAACTTAGTGGCGGTCCACTAAGGGGAATCGAAATCGGAAACAACTCTCATCGAGACGAATATCCGAGCACGGGCTTCTCCAGCACTAACTCAGATCTGGGTTAGCATCGATTGCCGTGGCTAATTCACAAAAGTTTGACTTCAAGGATTGCCCTGGGAGTCGAATCTACCAACGAGAAGTAAGTTACAAGGGTTGGGCCTTGTAGACTGTAACCTGCAGGAAAGTCGAAGAAAAATCAACTTCAGTGATCGAAGATGTCGTGGCAAAGCGTGGCTTGAGGCTATTTCTATCCATAATTCTTTCTCAACATTTATTTTTACGTTTTTACTATTTTTCTCATTCAATTCACCATTCTAAAATCCCCCTTTATTTCCTACAGGTTTTTGGTCTAAATCAGAAGAAAGGTGTTAGAGTTCCTATTCCCTGCGGATCGACCCTTACTCTCACTATATTAATTTAATTCTTATTTATTTTGAGTTTAAGGTTTTATTTTTGACACTATACGACGCGTGTCAAAATTGGCGCCGTTGCCGGGGAATACGACAAAGTACTAATATCGTTTTATTTGATTTATGACCAGGAGCAATCCGGGAGAACAATTTGATCTCATCCCGGAAATCGAAGCACTAGCCCGGAAGTTGAACGCACAAACACTTCGGGAAAAAAAAACAAAAGACGCCAACAGAGACTCGAACGCGATCTAGAAATCACATCCGAAGCAGAATCGAGTTACGAGCCCAATCCGATGGGAGACGAAAATCAAACCATTCGCCAACTTAATGCAGCGCCCGATGGCCAACAACCTATGTGCATAACTTTCCCGAATGGCGAAACACCGTTCGTGCTAAAAACGGGTTTGATCCATCTCTTGCCTACCTTTCACGGCTTACCGACAGAAAATCCTCATAAACATTTGAAGGAATTTCACATGGTTTGTCTAACTACAAAGCCACAGGGAGTATCCGATGACCAAATCAAACTTAGAGCTTTTCCATTTTCCTTAGCTGATATAGCGAAAGATTGGTTATTTGATTTACCCCCTAATTCTGTTACAACATGGACTGACATGGCTAAACTTTTTCTTGACAGGTTCTTCCCTGCAGCGAAATCAGGCGCAGCATCCTAAGCATTCAACAAAAAGAAGTTGAATCCTTGTATGAATACTGGAGAGATTTAAAAAGTTGTGTGCAAATTGTCCACAACATGGATTGTCGGAACAAACCCTCCTCCAGTATTTTTATGAAGGAATGACGCCTATGGACATGAAGGTGATAGATGCGGCAAGTGGCGGAGCTTTAGTCAACATGACACCAACAGCGACTAAAACACTGATATCAACCATGGCCGCCAATTCTCAAAGATTCAATCAGTCTAGCGAACCATCTCGAAGGGTTCGCGAGGTAAGTACAGTTTCATTAGAAAACAAAATCGACAAATTAGCTGAAATAGTGCAAACTCTTGTTGCAGATAAGAGAAAAACAGCTAGACTTTGTGGAATCTGTACCAGCCCAGAACATCCGACAGACTGTAGTCCGATGATTCAAGAAGATGATGTCGCCCAAGCCAACGCCATAGGGAATGCCTATAATTCTGGGTGGAGGAACCAATCAAATTATGGGTACGCGAACAACCAAAGGCCAAATCAACCGTACCAACAAAGACAACCTTACCCACAACAAAAGACGTCTCTAGAAACCTTGGTTGAACGACTAGCGATATCCCAAGAGAAGTTCCAAAACCGTACTGAAATCCACTTACAAGAGTTAGACAAGCAAATGAGCCAGCTAGCCCAAACAGTGAGTCGTCTTGAATCCAAAGGTAAACTCCCTTCACAAACAGAGATAAACCCAAAAGAAAATGTTAATGCCATCACCCTTAGAAGTGGCACCGTGATAGGACCCAAAACCTCAGAGGAAAACACCCAAAAAGATAAACCAACTCCACCAGTCGAAAAAGATACATCAAATCCAACCCCTAAACCATCCCCTTATGCTGTCCAACCACCATTCCCGTCGAGATTGATGAAAAGAGACAAACAAGCAGAAGAAAAGGAAATCCTAGATGTGTTCCAGAAAGTAGAGATCAACATACCGCTCCTCGACGTAATCTGAAAAATTCCAAGGTATGCTAAGTTCCTTAAAGATTTATGTACTAATAAACGTCGTCTTATTGGAGTTGAAAAGGTTAATCTAGAAGAACATGTATCGGCGGTCTTCCAGCGTAAGTTGCCACCAAAATTGAAGGACCAAGGTATGTTCGCCATTCCCTACAAAGTAGGTAAAATGGGTATTAAACGAGCAACGTGTGATTTAGGGGCCTCTATTAATGTTATGCCCCTTTCATTTTATAACTCACTTTCTGCTGAGCCTTTGAAGGATACGAGGGTAACAATACAACTGGCGGATAGATCCATAATCTACCCGGAAGGATTACTGGAAAACGTTCTTGTAAAGGTAAATGATTTAATCTTCCCCGCGGATTTCTATGTCATTGACATGGAAAACGACCGAGCAAACAACTCTTCTGAGATCCTCCTTGGCTGCCCATTTTTGAGCACTGCAAACACAAAAATTGATGTAAGAAGTGGGATCCTTACAATGGAATTCGATGGTGAGGTAGTAAAATTTGACGTTTACAAAGCTATGAGACATCCTGAAAATGTTGCTAGTTTAAATTTTGTTGATGTCATTGAACCTGCCATAAATGATTTCTTTGACACTAGTTTTACTGACTTCATGGATGATTTGTACAAAGAAATCGCGGATTCCGACGAAGAAGACAGGGAGTTTGAAAATCTTTGTTCGATAAATAAAGACTTAATACTTACTGCATCTAAGACTAAACCTTTACCTTCTATATTGCAGGCACCCAAGATTGAACTTAAACAATTACCCGAGCATCTAAAGTATGCATTTTTAGGGGAAAGAGAGACCTTGCCGGTTATTATCTCGACCAAGCTATCAAACGAAGAAGAGGAGGACTTGCTAACAGTATTGCGAGCACATAAGGAAGCCATTGGGTGGACTGTTGCAGACATCAAGGGCCTTAGTCCCTCCACTTGCATGCATAAGGTAAAAACCGAAGATGGGGCTAAGCCATCTCGACAAGGACAACGCCACCTGAATCAACCTATGATGGACGTAGTTAAAGAAGAAATACAAAAGCTTCTAGATGCGGATATAATCTATCCAATTTCGGATAGTGACTGGGTAAGCCCGATCCATGTAGTCCCTAAGAAAACCGGAGTCACGGTGGTTAAAAACGCAGAAGGTGAGTTGGTTCCAACAAGAGTCCAAAAGTGTTGGCGAGTCTGTATAGACTACAGGAAGTTGAACTCTCTAACTCGAAAAGATCATTTTCCACTTCCTTTTATAGACCAAATAATTGAAAGATTAGCCGGTAAAACTCACTACTGTTGTCTTGACGGATTTTCAGGTTTTTTCCAAATTCCTGTGGCGCCCGAGGATCAAGAGAAGACAACCTTTACATGTCCTTTTGGCACGTTCGCCTATCGTCGAATGCCATTCGGGCTTTGTAATGCGCCGGCCACATTCCAAAGATGCATGGTGAGCATTTTCTCCGATTTTATCGAAAAAGGTATAGAGGTATTCATGGATGACTTTACAGTTTACGGTAATTCCTTTGGAGAATGTTTATTAAACTTAACAAATGTGCTAAAAAGATGCATTGAATTCAACCTTGTTTTAAATTATGAAAAATGTTATTTCATGGTAGATAAAGGGTTAATTCTAGGACATATTGTTTCCTCAAAAGGTATTACTGTTGATAAAGCTAAAACAGATGTTATACGCTCACTCCCATACCCCACAACTGTGAGGGATATTTGATCGTTTCTTGGCTATGCAGGGTTTTGCCGCAGGTTTATTAAGGATTTCTCAAAGTTGGCGCAACCCCTCTGCAGTCTATTACAAAAGGATCAACCCTTCAATTTTGACGAAAAATGCAAGGAGGCATTTGACGTACTCAAGGAAAAGCTTGTAAACGCACCTATCGTTCAACCACCGAATTGGAATCACCCATTCGAATTAATGTGCGATGCTTCCGATTTTAGCGTTGGAGCAGTGTTGGGTCAAAGAATCGACAAGGAACCACATGTTATAGCCTATGCATCACGTACCTTGGATCCCGCACAGAAAAATTATCCAACAACGGAAAAAGAACTCTTTGCTATTGTTTTTGCCTTAGAAAAGTTTAGATCTTATTTACTTGGTACTAAAATCGTTGTCTTTTCTGATCATGCAGCTTTGCGCTTTCTGATGAGCAAAAAGGAGGCAAAACCGAGACTGATCCGGTGGATACTATTACTCCAGGAATTCAACCTAGAGATAAAGGATAAGAAGGGATGCGAAAACCTTGTTGCGGACCATTTAAGTCGCATCCCCTTATCTATGTCCGATCCACCGGTTAGAGAGGAGTTCCCCGACGAAGGATTGATGGCCGCTCAGCTTAACGTTCCGTGGTTCGCAGACATGGTGAATTACTTAGCCACAGGTAAGATGCCGCAAGATTTACCGAAAGCGGAAGTGAAACGAATAAAAAGGGAGTCTCGATTCTTCATTTGGGATGATCCCTATCTTTGGAAACATTGTTCGGATGAGGTAATTAGACGATGTGTAGCAGAAAGCGAGGTAAACTCTATCCTAAATTTCTGTCATTCTTATTCTTGTGGTGGTCACTTCGGGCCTAAACGTACTGCACATAAAATTCTTGAGTGTGGTTTCTACTGGCCCAACATTTTTCGTGATGCATATTTATTTTGTAAATCTTGTGAAAAGTGTCAAAGGGTTGGTAATTTGAGTCGACGAAACGAGATGCCACTTAATCCCATTACTGTATGTGAGATATTTGATGTTTGGGGATTAGATTATATGGGCCCCTTTGTCTCTTCATTCGGTAACTTTTATATAATTCTTGCGGTAGATTATGTTTCTAAATGGGTTGAAGCTAGAGCAACTCGAAATAATGATGCTAAAACCACTGTTAAATTTCTAAAAGAATCTATCTTTTGCAGGTTTGGCACACCGCGAGCGATAATAAGCGACCGAGGGAAACATTTCATTAACCGAGTGATTGATGCTCTCATGAAAAAGTTCGGTGTCACTCACCGGATTTCAACATCTTACCATCCGTAAACGAATGGTCAAGCGGAGGTGTCGAATCGAGAGATAAAGACCATACTCGAAAAAATCGTGAAGCCGGATCGCAAAGATTGGAGCATTAAGCTATCCAATGCGCTATGGGCATACCGTACTGCGTACAAAGGCCCCATAGGAATGTCACCTTACCGTCTCGTTTACGGTAAACCCTGTCACTTACCAGTCGAACTGGAACATCGCGCATTTTGGGCGATTCAGCAATGTAAAATGGAAATGGATGCGATTGGAAGGGAACGCAAATTACACATTCAAGAGCTCGAGGAAATCCAGAAACATGCCTACGATAGTGCACAAATTTTTAAAGAAAAAACAAAGGATTTCCATGATAAAAATATTTCCTTTAAATCTTTTTCCGTTGGTCAAAAGGTTTTATTATTTAATTCTAAATTCAAACTTTTTGCAGGAAAATTGCGTTCCAAATGGCTCGGACCGTTCACTGTTGTTCAATCTTTTCCACATGGAGCAGTAGAAATTCAAGACACCGAAGGACATAGCTTTAAAGTTAATGGACAACGGTTAAAACAATTTTTTGAAAATGTTCCAGTTGGCTTGGTTGAAGAAATTCATTTCGAGGAACCAAATGCATAAATGAGGACGTCAAGCTAGCGACGATAAACAAGCGCTAGATGGGAGGCAACTCATTTCTTTTTTTTATTTTTCTTTATTTTTAATGTTATTTTTCCTTTTTATTTAAAAAAAAGGAAAAAAGAGAAGAATCGAAATCAACCAATCTGTTGAAATCCATCAATTTTGATTTTATCTTTTTTGTCATTATCTTTAATATTTGTTTTTTTATTATTTTTTTATTTTATTTTTCTTATCTACTTTTAAATTTATTTTTATCTCATTTTATCTATCTTTTCGAATTTATTATCTCATCATTTTATTTTTATTTTGAATTTTATCTAATCTTTTCCTTATTTTTGCAGATAAGTTAGGTCCTATAAAAGATGAGAAGCTATCAACAAGATTCGGGGGACTCAATTTTTAAATGGTATTTGTTATCACCCGGTCAAATCTTATACATCACCTTATATACCTTATCCACCACCGGTCAAAACTCCTATTTCAACCCAATCACCATTCGTGAACCCCACCCGGTCAAACACCCAATTAAACCCCCCTAGCCGCAGCTTTTGTTTTCCTTTTATATATATATTCCCTCACCTACACAAACACCCAATTAAATCCCGTGGAGCCCACCCCAAACCCCTCAGCTTTGACCTAAACCCCTCCTTATTTATTTCCTCACCTGCCGCCAACCTACCATAACCCTTCTTTATTTTCTTCCATAAACAGTCAACCGAAACCCTACACCCCACCACCATGCCTCGCACCAGGAACCAAGCTCGCCGGCTTCCACAGTAGCCACCGCTCGTCATCGGTGGCCGCCGGCGTTTCCAGCCGCCGCAGTACGTCGCCCTCAGCAGCGACTCTGAGCATCCACGGCAACAGCCGCACCACCAACCGCAGCGACCACCGTCACCCCCATCCCCCTCCTTCCACTCCCTTGCGACGCCGACCACGTCCATGCATACCGCCACTGCCCGCACGCACAACTCATCTCCCTCACACCACAACGATCCGGCCATGGTGAGGGACACTCCCACGCACAGATCCGGACCAACTAGCACCGGCCGCACTGCTCGTGTCACCGGCAGTGGCGAAGCGCCACCGTCACCACTCCGCCGTTCATCACGTCCACCATCGCCGCCACCTTCCCCTTACCACCCCTTGGCGTTCGATGCGGCTGGTGGCTCCTCACGGCGTCATCACATGCCCATGCAGTCACCAACCCGTGTGCCCTCCTATCACATGCACACCAACACGTCCGGGCATTCGGATAACTATTCGGCAGCCGATGAGGTAAGTTCTGAATTTTTTCCACCATTATTTGTTATTAACCCTACCTCTGAACATGCAGATCACATGCACGCTGATTTTGCTGCCCAAAATCCCTCGGACGCTGCTCCACCGGAATCACCGCCTCACGAACACAATGATATTCCATCGGACCATGAAGAACATCCACGACGTAGCCAACGATTTACGACACCCAACGATGACAACTTGAAAAGGGTTTTTACAATTTACTAGAGACGAACTCAATATGTTTAATCATATTCGACATCGCCCACTTCCAGTCTGTAAGTACATTCCCGATCATACTTTAGATCGTTTGCATATACGTGAGTCGGTCCTAGCACATTTTGATAATATTGGGTGGCGTCGATTTCATATTATTACTTGTGACACGTACTACGAATTAGTTCTTGAATTTTATTCTACTTTTTCGTTTGATCGTAGTCACGCTAGGTCTCTTGATACACCAAATGTAATATCTTTTCGCTTATTGGGTCAATACTTTCGGTTGTCCATTACCGAGTTTAATGTTTATATGGGTTTCGTCACTAATGTTTCGGACCCTAACTATCAATCTGCACTCTTAGACATACCGGAAGATTTCGATAATGACATTTCTCTCGAGACTTTGACAGGTTTATCAGGTGTGCAGTACAATCCGAAAACAACTAAGGACCACACTATTCATAGCCCTGCTTTACGATATATCCATCGCTTCCTTGTTTACAACTTGTCTGGCAGAAATGACACCCCATCAACTGTGAGTAGATCTGAGTTATTCTTTCTATGGTGTATGCAGGTAAATCTTAAGGTAAATCTTGGTTTTTGGTTGGCTCACACATTTCATCGTGTCCCCCGTACCTCTAGGTCACGACCATTAATTCTGGGCCCCCTATATTACCCATTTAGCCTTGCGTATTTTTTCTGCTACTTTTGATCCATCTCAGTTTACTTATGCGTTTTCTATGAGTGCTCTAGATGAGAGATGCCTAGATGCAATGGGCTTACTTGCAGGCACCCCTGATGCACCTTATATTGCTCCCCAGGGCACTCTCCCAACTCGTCGAGAACGAGTGTTTCGTAGACGCGCCCAATCGCAACCAACACAGGACGACCAACCCCAAAGAGATATGGATGAGCGCCTCCATTCCATCGAGACCAACTTGGCCGAGATCTTATCCTATCTTCGCCCCGGCACCTCCCGCGGACGACGTGGCCGCGGTCGTGGCCGCAATTGATTAGGGGAGTCTCTCCTTTCCTCTCTTTTATTATAATTTTTCATTTTGGGACAAAATGCATCTAAGTGAGGGGGAGGGAGATATGCTTATCAGTTTTTATCTTGCTTATCCGTCTTGATTGTTCGCTTGAAATCTTGGTTTTATTAATTTAAGTTCTCTGTTTAAATCCTTAATTTCGCCTTGTCTCACTGTTTTCACATGGTTCTGAATCTATCTTGTTAGAAAACTCTAGGTTGCATGGTAAATTTTTGGCATGATTAATTTTTAATTTTTTATGACATTTTATTTCTCTATTAATCCACATGATGCTTACCTAAGTACACAAGACATATTTGTGAGTTTTTGAGCCTAATGAGCATGCATGACATTTGCTCTTTGTTTCTTTGAGTGTGCCTAGCTAAATTAGTTGCATTTTAGAACTTGTTTTTAAATTCTTTTTGAGATTACATTGATTGATTATGATGCTTTAATATGATAGAGGCACTAGGTTTTAACCACTTCTCTTCCCAAATAAATCACCTACCCTTTAATTAATTTCCCCTAGTGAAACAATCTTTGAGCCTTAGCCTTTTTCTTGAAAATTACCACATTTTAAGCCTAATCCAATTTTATTCTCAAATCCATCACTTTTTTTCCCTTTTTCAAGACAAAAATCGTCTTCAAAAAAAACTGATTCGAATAAGTGCAGTGCAGCAGAGTATTACACTGTGCAGAAAAAAAAACTGTGCAGAATTGGTTCGAATATACAGTGCAGGAAATTGTTCGAGTCTGCAGAAAAATAAAACCAGAAAAAAAACAGTGCAGTTCGAAGAGAAAAAAGGGTACACTGTCAAGCAGATTTGGTTCGAATGAAAAAAAAAACAGTTTCGAATATATTTTGAGATGATTTTTGTCTTGAGTTTTAGCCCTTATTTTCAGCCTTTATCCTACCCTTACCTTAGCCCCATTACAACCCTTATTTAAGACCTCTTGATTTTTTGCATCGTATTCATGTTAGTAGTGGAGATTAGATTTAAACACAAGCTTATGGTTATGCTCTAATTAGCTTTGGCTCGAGTGATTTTTCTTACCCTTAAACACTTTGAGTGACATGAGCGATTCCTTGTGAGGGTACTTGGTTTGCATCATTGATGTTAGTAGAGTTTTAGAATGTCATCTTAGCTTTAAATTATTAGTCTTGCCATTTATCTATTTTTGCTCCTTAGTTTTCTCTCATATTTAGATGCTTAATCATATTGAGAATTTTTGAGACTTCGTGAAATTAAGGACGAAAACTTGAACTTAAGATTATTTAATTTTGAGATACTTGAGGACAAGCATCGGATAAGTGAGGGGGAATTTGATAAGTGTTTATTTTGGTTATGTTTTTAGTCCTTGTTTTGATCGAATATATATGTTTGAAGGACTTAATTGGGCTGTTTTTGTGTTGTTCTCGTGCAGGTTACGTAATGCCGAAAACGAGTTGAAGAGCTGCAGAAATACTGAATTCGTGGGCAGATTCATGGGCATGAATGCTGACTGGGCGCCACGTCAGCACCTTCTAGAAGATGACGTCAGCAAGCTTGATAACCTATCAGTCCACTTATCAAGATAGCCTATCATCCGAATTTTATCTTTTAAATTCAAAACTTTAATATTTATCTTATGTAATTTTTATTTAAATTTATTTTAGGATTTATCATCTTAGGTTTTTAGGGTTTTTCAACTACTATAAATACCCGACTTTGGGGGTGAATTATTCATCAATCATTTTCCATTGTTCTCTTCTTCCTTGAGTAATAAAGTTCTCCATTTTTCTCCATTTTCTTTTCTCCATTTTTATTTATTAAGTATGGTTTTTTCACAAACCATGCTTAACTAAATTCCCTTTAGCCAAAAGCAACGCCAAACCCGACAAACCTCGTGAGATTAGGAAAATACTTCAATCCTTCGACAATTCCTTTTTAGATTCTCTGCAAAGTTGATTAGGCAATCGGCCTAATCTTTAGGCATCGCAATTGTTTCATTCCGAGAGCGCGCATCGGCTTGAAGTGGTTTAGATCCATCGTTGGGGACGAGGAAAAGCTTGTAGCCAATTCAACTCCCTAAGAACAAACTTAGTGGCGGTCCACTAAGGGGAATCGAAATCGGAAACAACTCTCATCGAGACGAATATCCGAGCACGGGCTTCTCCAGCACTAACTCAGATCTGGGTTAGCATCGATTGCCGTGGCTAATTCACAAAAGTTTGACTTCAAGGATTGCCTTGGGAGTCGAATCTACCAACGAGAAGTAAGTTACAAGGGTTGGGCCTTGTAGACTGTAACCTGTAGGAAAGTCGAAGAAAAATCAACTTCAGTGATCGAAGATGTCGTGGCAAAGCGTGGCTTGAGGCTATTTCTATCCATAATTCTTTCTCAACATTTATTTTTACG
Organism: Hibiscus tridactylites; assembly: GCA_958450335.1. NCBI lineage: Eukaryota > Viridiplantae > Streptophyta > Magnoliopsida > Malvales > Malvaceae > Hibiscus > Hibiscus tridactylites. Next base: position 93,076,699 of record OY288270.1, on the reverse strand, counting down.
TTTTTACTATTTTTCTCATTCAATTCACCATTCTAAAACCCCCTTTATTTCCTACAGGTTTTTGGTCTAAATCAGAAGAAAGGTGTTAGAGTTCCTATTCCCTACGGATCGACCCTTACTCTCACTATATTAATTTAATTCTTATTTATTTTGAGTTTAAGGTTTTATTTTTGACACTATACGACGCGTGTCACCCATATTATGAAACAATGTAATATTCAAGTTACTGGTAATGACAATAAAATGGAATTTGTTCTGCCTGTCAGCTTGGCAAGGCTCATAAGTTCCCTTTCTCTGACTCCACTACTGTTTATACTAAACCATTTCAATTAGTTTATACTGATCTGTGGGGTCCAGCTCAAGTGAGTTCTACTGGTTTTTTATATTATGTTGCATTTGTGGATGCCTTTTCTCGACATACGTGGTTGTACTTCTTGAAAACCAAGTCTCAGGCTACTCATGCTTTTCAATTTTTCTAAGATGGTTCACACTCAATTTGACTCTGTCATCAAGGAAGTTCAAAGTGACTGGGGTGGTGAGTATCGGAGTTTTTCCATAGTGTTGACTGAAGTTGGGATTCGACATTGTGTTACGTGTCCACATACGTCTGAGCAGAATGGAGTTGTGGAACGCAAACATTGGCATATTGTGGAGTTAGCTTTAACTTTTCTTACTCAGGCTTCCTTGCCTCTTCGTTTCTGGCCGTATGCTGTTACCTCTGCTGTTTTTCTCATAAACCGTTTTCCCACCAAAGTCCCTGGTCATGTGTCACCTATGGAAAAGTTGCTTGGTCATAAGCCTGACTATAGTCTCATGCGGGTCTTTGGGTGCCTATGTTTTCCCTTCTTGAGACCCTTTCAGTCCCACAAATTTGATTTTCACTCTCAGTCGTGTACATTTCTAGGTTACTGTCCCCAACATAAAGGTTATCAGTGTCTTACTCCTAGAAAGATAGTTATATCTAGGCACGCGGTTTTCAATGAGGCTCGGTTCCCTTTTGCAGAGAAAGTTCCTTTGTGTCCAGATGTGTCTCATGATTCCTTTCGGTCCAACCCTTTACATATTGTACCCCATGTGCCCCTGGGTAATAACTCTCCTCACAGTGCTCCTGTCACCTCTTCTCTAGCTGCCACTATGCCTCAGTCTGATCCCTCCAATGCTGCTGACTCTTAGGCTTCTCAGGATCAACATGTTACTAATCATGTGCCTGGGCCACCTCTTGTTGATCCTGTTACTCTTGCACACTCTCCTACTTCCCTGACTACTGCTCATCACCCCAGTGCAATGTCCAGTGGTTCTTTACCTTGTGTGCCCACGTATGTCTCTCCCTCTAGTCTTGTATGTTCTACTGGTGTTGTGCCTGCTGTCAGTGTTGCTCCTCAAACTGATATATATGTGTCTTCTTCTCCTAGTGATCTGGTGCCTTCTTCCTCTGGTATGGAGACTCGAGTGGAGTACATTCCCGAGAATTCTGAACTTCCTGCCCCTGTAGCTGCTGTTCTTTCACTTGCCAACAACCATTCCATGGTTACAAGGAGTAAACTGGGTATGTTCAAACCTAAGATGTTCATTGCTACTGGCCCCTCTGATGATCAAGTTCCTGACAATATTCAGCAAGCTCTTTCCTCACCTGCTTGGAAAGAGGTTGTTTTGGCTGAGTACAATGCTTTGGTAGCCAACGGCACTTGGACTCTTGTCCCTCTACCTAAAGGTCGACAGACGGTTGGGTGTAAATGGCTCTTCCGAGTCAAAAGGAATTTCGATGGTACGGTTGCTCGCTACAAAGTCCGTTTGGTTGCGAAAGGCTTCTCTCATATACCCGGACAAGATTATAGAGACACGTTTAGTCTTGTGGTTCGATTTACCACAGTCAATGTTGTTTTAGCCCTTGCTGTTTCGCATAAATGGCGTCTTCGACAGGTAGACGTCAATAATGATTTTCTTAACGGTGAGTTAACTGAAGAGGTTTACATGGTGCAACCACCTGGATTTGAACAACACTCGATTGCTGGCCCACCTCTAGTTTGCAATCTTTAAAAAGCATTGTACGGTCTCAAACAAGTACCAAGAAATTGGTACAATAAACTTCATACTCATTTGTTGGACGTTGGTTTTCGACAATTCGAGGCTGATGCGTCTTTGTTTATTCTTGACAACAAGAATATCGTTATGTACTTGTTAGTGTACGTTGACGATACCATCATCACCGGCTAATCCGAGACTGACATTGAGAATGTAATCGTTAGTCTAAGTACGAAGTTTGCTTTAAAAGATCTTGGTGATCTTCAGTTTTTCCTCGGAATTGAAGTTCAAAGAAATGAGAGGTCAATTCTATTAAGTCAGAAGAAATATATATTGGAACTTCTTGAGAGAGCTAAGATGAGCCAAGCTAAAGCCACTCCAACTCCAATGTTGTCCACTTCCAAGTTGATTCAGGAAGCTGGAAGTCCTATACTTGATCCACATGAATATCGAAGTCTTGTTGGGGCTTTGCTCTACATTTGCCACACTCGACCCGATATTGCCTTTAGTGTCAATAGAGTTGCACAATTTATGCACAAACCATGTGAAGGGCACCTTGCTAATGTTCGACAAATTCTTCGCTATCTTGTTGGTACCCTTACATATGGCCCACTGTTCACTTCGTCCACTTCATGTCTTCGAAATGTTGTAGCCTATGCTGATGCTGATACTGATTGGGGCAGTGACTTGGATAATCGTCGGTCCACAACCGGGTATTGTGTATACATAGACAACTGTTTGGTAGCTTGGAGCTCCAAGAAGCAAAAATCGGTTTCACGTTCAACAACTGAAGCCGAGTATTGTTGCATTGCGGATGCTGCCTCCGAAGTTATTTGGGTCAGTGTTGTGTTGTGTGACATGGGTATGTGTTCATCTACGACTCCAGTTATATGGAATGATAATACAAGCGCTGTTGCAAATTCTGTCAATCCGGTATTGCACTTTCGGTCTAAGCATGTCGAGTTAGACATTTACTTTGTTAGGGAAAAAATTTCAGAAGCTCAGTTGCAAGTAAACTATGTTCCGGCTGAACATCAGGTTGCTGATGGTCTCACTAAGCTTTTGTCCAAGTCCTATTTTTAAATGTTTCGTCACAAGATCGGTGTTCATGAGAATTTTTATTGATTGCTTTCTTCCAAAAGGGGAGCGGGGAGAATGTTGGATGTTGGATCTAATATCAACTAGTTGGACTTTGCCTTGTGAAAGTCTTCATGCATGCTAGCCCACCTTGTGGGTTGTTACAACCTATTTTCAGTTTTAACAACCAAGCTCATTTTAGCCTAACTGATTTGGTTAAATTTTACCAATATTCGGTTATGATCAGCTGAGCAATATAAATAAGAGTCTTCAGACTCTGGCCCAATCGTTGAGATAGAGGCCTACATTCCTTTTTTGGTCCTCAACCCATTTTCCTTAATTCTTTTGTCTTTTCTTTTTTCGAATACCAAATAAAATATCTTTTCTTTTAAGTAAAACTCTCTAGGGTTTTACCGTCTAACACTTAGTATTCATATTTACACATTACGCAGATGTAAGGAGTTGTATTTGTTGATTATTTTTAAATTATAATTAAATTAACATAAAATACAAAATTAAACAGATACTACCCTGCAATCATATCATCATATTAAAAAAATATAAAAAATTGAAGGCTAAATTTATTATGGCTAAAGGGGTACTTTTGCCCCTGAGTTCGACCCCAAAATGCAATTTCGCCCACCGCCGAAAAGTGCACTCAATGTGGCCCTCCAGTCCATGAAATTGATCAAATTAACCCTTTGACCGACGTTGACCGTTACGGTGCTGACGTGTCAGTTAACAGTGATGTTGTGGCAATCCATGATGCTGAGGTGGTGGTCAACAGTGCTGACGTGGTAGTACACGTGGGATGATGATGTGGCAGGAGGGGCTGAATTGATTATTTTAACCGAATTTGAGGGCATAATTGATTTTTTCCTGGGTTTAGGGGCACAATTGATTTTAATTAAAATTTCGATAACTTATTTAATATTTAAGTTGAAAAATAAGAATTTATGAAATTATTAAAATTTTAAAATATTAAAGCTAGATAAATAATTTTATTAAGGGAGGATAATTTAAAAAAATAAAGTGATGACTCTCACAGAAGATCAAAATATTCTTCAATTTATTTTATAAAAATTCATAAAGTTAATAAAAATAAGTAAAATATTTTAAAAGTTACTAAGAATAAAAATTATATAAAAAATAAAATATATTATAAATTAAAAAATAATAAAATTTAATGTAAAAACTTAATAATTTTTTATGAAGTATTAAAAATTAAACACTTTTTTTTTTAAAAAAAGTTCAACTTCGTCAATTTGAGTATTATTATTAGTTAAATTTTTTAGTGGAATCAACATTGTACTAGAGTAACAATAGAATTCAATTTTTTTCTATTTTTTACACCAAATTGATGCTCATTAATATTTGATGTAGAGAAATAAAAGAGAATTTTGGTCTTATTAATACTTTAATACAAGAATGTCTCAATTGAAAATATGTTCAAGGAACATTAGTACGCGTAGCATAACGAGAAACAATCGAAAGATTCTCTAATAGTTTATAAATATTTTTTAATTTTTTATATTTATAACTCTAATGTTTTTACTTATATTTAATCATTATATATATTTTTTAATATTTTATGAATATTTAAATATTAATAGTTTTTATTTTTTAGCTTAAAGATTAAATAAGTTATTGAACTTTTAATTACGCCCCTAAATTCGGGGGAAAAATTAATTATGCCCTTGAATTCGGTTAAAATAATCAATTCAGCCCCTCCTGCCATGTCATCATCCTACATGTACTGCCATGTCAGAACCGTTGACCACCACGTCAGCATCATGGACTGCCACGTCATCACCGTTAATTGCCACGTCAGCGTCATAACGATCAACGTCGGTCAAAAGGTCAATTTGATCGATTTCATGGACTAGGGGGTCACATTGAGTGCACTTTTCGATGAGTGGCGAAATTATATTTTTAGGTTGAACTCATGGGCAAAAGTACCCCTTTAGTCATTTATTATTACATAGACCAAAATCATATAAAATAGATGAAAATGTTAACTTCATGAATACCATTAATTGCTCATTTTCAAAATTGGTATAAGCTAAATTGCTCTCTCTTTTACCGAAAGGATCAATTTATTAAAAGGGAGAGGTTGGACGACTTTTTTCGTCTTCTGTTTAAGGAATGGGTTTATGTGAATCTTATGAATGTCGGGAATTTTGCTAATTGTGATTTGTTGTTATGGAATGTCTGGGATCGTAGGAATGAATCAATCTTTGATGGAATATCTGGAAGTAATGAAACTGTGTTGGCTACGAGTGTGAGTTTGCATCGGCTGCACCTGTGCATGCTGTACGGCAGACTGTGCAGGCTTGGTCTAGGCCACCCACAAGATGGTGGTGATGGGGCGTATTGCCGGTTATCCGGGTCTACGGCTTGTGAGGGATGATTGGGTACTCACGACGGGTTGGTATTTGTTGGTCGTTGAGGCTGAACTTTGGGGTATTTGTGAAGGATTAGCAGCAACTTGGTCCATCGGAACTACACGGTTGATTGTTGAAACAGATTGCTTGGAAGCATTTCGACTCATCTAGTCTTTCAGGGGTGGCACTTCCACGTTTGGTATTGTCTCTCATATTGTCGACTTCATGTCGCGTGTATGGGTGGTGAGATTGGAGCATATTTTCCGTGCTCAAAATACGGTAGCTGATGGCATGGCTCGACCTGTTTAAAATAAGGGTAAACTACTGTGCAGGTCACTTATGTTTAACGAGTGTACAGAGTTAGTCAACACTTTTGAAAAGTGCATATTAGTAGTCCTTCACGTTTTCGATGTGTAAATAGTTGGTCACTCCGACGTTAGACTCCGTTAGTTCCCTAACGGATTGCTGATGTGGCTGACTTAATTAAATTAAATATACACGTGTATTTCCACGTGGATAATAACGTGGAACTTTGCTACTTAAAGCACTAATATTATAAAATCCCCAATTTGTACAACCCTAAAAATTTCTCTGTAAAAGAAGAAGAAGAAGAAGAAGAAGAAGAAGAAGAAGAAGAAGATGGAATTGAAATGTCAAGTACTTGTCGTTGTGGAATACCGGCTAATCTGGTCACAAAGGCCGAAGTCCAACCCTGTTAAGCTGAAGCAATTCGTCCTAAACAAGCTATACCGGTACCTAATTGTGGGTTACATTGTTTTTTCCATCGTTTCCATCATTGTGATCCCTCAGATGTTCCCGAGCTAAAATGGTATTATGTAGTTGTTGCTTACATTCTTGCACCCTCTTTGAGCTTCTGCAATGCTTATGGTGCTGGTCTGACTGACATGAACATGGCCTACAATTACGGTAAAGTAGCCCTCTTCGTGCTTGCTGCCTTGTCCGGGAAGGAAAATGGTGTTGTTGCAAGACTCGTGGGCTGCGGTCTTATTAAATCCATCGTCTCCATCTCGTCTGATTTGATGCATGATCTCAAAATAGGTCATCTAACACTCACTTCTCCAAGATCCATGCTTCTCAGCCAGGCTATCGGAACGGCCATTGGCTGCGTTGTAGCTCCTCTCACATTCTTTCTCTTCTATAAAGTTTTCGATTTGGGGAACCCTGGTGGCCAATACAAAGCACCATATGCTCTCATTTATCGAAATATGGCAATTCTTGGTGTTCAAGGTGTAACACCCCCTTCCCGGCCTGGTAGAGAACCGGGTCGGAGAGCGCTACCGAAAAACATAACGGAGATCGGAGACATAAATTTTAAACTTTTAAGCAATATTTTATTACTAACTCAAAAGTCAATATAGCTTTGAAACCTTATACAAAACATAGGCAACATATACACTATAGTAGGGCCACAAGACTAGTATAATTACTTTAACTACTTTGCCACCATACTAGGAGTTCATAAAGACAAAACACATTACTCTTTACTTGTGGTGACTTGCCGATCCTTTGATTGCTCCGATCTCGGACTGAACACTTTGTTAGCCTGAAATGTTATGCAAATGAATGCATTAGACTTACATAGTCTAAGTGAGGTAGCCAATAACCATGAATAAGTATGTTATGCAGTGCTGCATACTTCAATGGCATATTTCACATAAACAATCTATAAACATATTATAAGTGAAAGACATGTTATCCAATCATAACAAAAGCAATATCAATAATCAATATTTTTCCTTGGACCGATCCAACAGTATTTGGATACGCGAATTCCACCACATCACCAACAATAATGGTCATGTCATAATCCCTCCTCCGCACCAATTGACCAACACACAACACATCCCTCCTCCGCACCAATGGCCGAAGCCCAATACCCGTACCAATGAGCTCATGAATTCTATGGCATGCCAATTGTATCCAATACTTCGAATCCAAGGTTCAACAACAATAATTCATAACAATATTTCATATCAATAAATTCAATGCTTTCAATGGTTTTCATGACAACAATAATCATACTATGAATCATAGAATCAATGCAATGCTTACCGTACATTTACCAACATATGATCGATGACATAATGCTTCTAACTCAAAGGTTAGTACTAATAAAAATAACGACACATTCGAGTAGGCCCTTGCCTAACCCGAGACGCTGCTACACTCACCTCGATATTAGGGTTCCCGAATAACGACGCCTTTTTCCTTGATTGGCGGTTGTCCTTTCTCGACTTCTTGAACTAAGTTAAATAAGAATCAGTTAGGACTGATAGGACAATATCGAATAAATATAAAAATATTAATCAGACTTGATATCGAAACTTAGACCAATTAAGGATTTGAGCTTACCCCGACGTCGACACAAATTCGATATTACTATATCGAAAATATCGGACAACCAATCTAATACTGAACCCACATAATTATGTCTCTGTTTACCTTCGCTAATTCTTTTTCTTAATTTTTTTCCTTACCATTTGCGCCATAATCTCTCCCCTTTTATACTTAAACTTTCCCGGCTTGGCATCCCTTGAAATCATATTTTCATTCCCCTAACATTCACCTCCCAATGCCACGTATAATGGTGGCTGCCACCATTTTCTCTTATTTGGCCGAGTGGCCTTGGACGTGGGAATTGCTTAGCAATTCCTTCATTTTGAAGGAATTGCGTGGCAATTCTTTTACTTCTTCTATTTTTATAATAATAATAATAATAGTAATAATAAACCAATAAATAGGTTTCGAATTTAATTTTTACTAGACCCGAATAACCTAATAATAATAAACCCAAATAATTAATAAGATCAAATAATTTATAGAACCGATATAAAATACTCGGTCATCGGAACCTAATTCCGACTAGATCGGGTTTTGGGGTGTGACACAAGGCTTCTCTGCCTTTCCTCGGCATTGTTTGCAGCTCTGCTATGGGTTTTTTTCCTTCGCCATTGCGTCCAATTTGTTGAGAGATTTTACTCCCAAGTATATCGGGAAATGGATTCCCCTTCCAATGGCTATGGCCGTCCCTTTCCTTGTTGGTGCTTACTTTGCAATCGATATGTGTGTGGGGAGTTTGGCTGTTTTCACATGGCACAAGCTAAACGGCAAGAAGGCCGGTTTGATGGTTCCTGCTGTAGCTTATGGCTTGATATGCGGAGATGGGCTGTGGCTTCTCCCTTCATCCTTGCTTTGTTTAAGGTTCGTCCTCCAATCTGCATGAGCTTCTTTGCGACAACATAGACTATGTTAAGATCACAATGAAGAAGATAGAATGCAGGGGCCTTGTTAGTTATATTTAACAAAAACTGACTTCGTCGTAGTCAGAACAAAAAAATCCGACCGGTATAGCTTCGATAGACAATCTGTGGCTTAGGGGGTGATCCCCAAGTCCATTATGATCCCCAAGTCCAAAACCCTTCTTCTCTGTGGCTTAAATTGAATAACATTTACATTAATTCTTATGTTACTACTTTGTTTGTAGAAGAAGAACTAGAAGACGACCCTGTTAAGCTGAAGCAATTCGTCCTAAACAAGCTCGAAGACACACCAGACGACATGAAATCGGTCGTAGAAAAAACCCGGCTCGATAGCATTGCATCCTCCCCATTAAGATATAGAAGGTATTGGGAGCTTCTACGGGGAAACATCAACAAAGGCAATGTTTGTGTAGCCGGTGACGCCCTTCACCCCATGACTCCAGACCTCGGGCAAGGCGGATGTTCGGCCCTAGAAGACGAAGTTATACTAGCAAGGTGTCTTGCCAGAGCGATGTCGATGTCGAAATCAACCGATGGAGAAGAAAAAGAGTATAAGAGGGTTGAAATGGGGTTGAGGAGTTTTGCTCAAAAGAGAAGATGGAGAAGCTTTGATCTCATTGCCACGAGTTATGTGCTGGGGTTTATACAACAAGATAGTGGGATGATTATGGAGAAGCTTTCAAGGATGACAGAAGAAATGCAAGTTTCACAACTCCACTTCCATCTTCTTCTTCTTCTTCTTTTTCTTCTTCTTCTTCTTCTTCTTCTTCTTCTTCTAATTTTACAGAGAAATTTTTAGGGTTGTACAAATTGGGGATTTTATAATATTAGTGCTTTAAGTAGCAAAGTTCCACGTTATTATCCACGTGGAAATACACGTGTATATTTAATTTAATTAAGTCAGCCACATCAACAATCCGTTAGGGAACTAACGGAGTCTAACGTCGGAGTGACCAACTTTTTACACATCGAAAACGTGAATGACTACTAATATGCACTTTTCAAAAGTGGTGACTAACTCTGTACACTCGTTAAACATAAGTGACCTGTACAGTAGTTTACCCTTAAAATAAAGTTGTTTTTACTTTTATTTTTAAATATTGAAATTTTGGTTATCGAGAAAACTCTTGATAACAACCTTACATGTTTACTAATATTAGAATAAAAATATAATTAAAAAAACAAATAATAAGGGAGTTACGTTCCTATTTAAAAGCTTTTCCTTTCTTTAAACTACAAATTTAGTCCAAACCTCTCGGGTCTCGACCAGAAAACAAAACCCTTCGATTTTCCACCTTCAAATGGCCAATCATTAACCATTCAATCTCCAATTTTCTGAAATACCCAAACTTTTAACCACCGCAATGGCATTCACCTCCGTCGCCCACGGGAGCAAGAAAGACTCCAACGTTGGCCAAGGTCTCATCTTAGGACGCTACGAGCTCGGAAAACTCCTCGGCCATGGCGCTTTCGCCAAAGTTTACCAAGCCTGCAACGTTAAATCCGGTGAAAGCGTTGCCATCAAAGTCCTCGACAAGGAGAAGATCCTCAAAGGTGGAATGATCGCTCACATCAAGCGCGAAATCGCCATCCTCCGCCGTGTCCGCCACCCCAACATCGTGCAACTCTTCGAAGTCATGGCCACCAAAACCAAGATTTACTTTGTCATGGAATACGTACGTGGCGGTGAACTTTTCAACAAGGTTTCCAAAGGCCGCTTAAAAGAATCCGTCGCCAGGAAATACTTCCAGCAATTAATCTCCGCCGTCAATTTCTGCCACGCCCGCGGCGTCTATCATCGCGACTTGAAGCCCGAGAATCTCCTCCTCGACGACAACGGCGATTTGAAAGTATCCGATTTCGGGTTGAGCGCCGTTTCGGAGCAGATCCGACAAGACGGTTTGTTCCACACGTTCTGCGGCACCCCCGCTTACGTGGCGCCGGAAGTTTTGGGGCGGAAAGGATACGACGCGGCCAAAGTCGATATCTGGTCTTGTGGGGTAATTTTGTTTGTTTTAATGGCGGGCTATTTACCATTTAACGATCAAAACGTGATGGCCATGTATAAGAAAATTTACAGAGGTGAGTTCAGGTGTCCGAGATGGTTTTCATCTGAGTTAGTCCGGTTACTCACCAAGCTTCTGGATACCAACCCGGAAACCCGGATAACGATCCCGGATATCATGGAGAACCGTTGGTTCAAAAAGGGGTTTAAACACATTAAATTCTACATTGAAGATGATAAACTCTGCAGCGTTGAAGAGACGGATGATGATATCGGAGCCTATGCAACGGACCATTCATCAATGTCCGAGTCCGAATCGGAGGTGGAAATTAGGAACAGAGTTGGCACATTGCCGAGGCCAGCGAGTTTGAATGCGTTTGATCTCATTTCATTTTCCCCTGGTTTCAATCTATCCGGGTTATTCGAGGAAGGAGGGGAACGTTCGAGGGTCATCACCGGTGCGCCGGTTTCGAAGATTATATCGAAATTGGAAGAGATAGCGAAGGTGGTTTGTTTTACGGTGAGGAAGAAGGATTGTAGAGTGAGTTTGGAGGGTTCTAGAGAAGGTGTTAGGGGGCCATTGACGATCGCAGCTGAGATATTCGAGCTAACGCCTTCATTGGTGGTCGTCGAAATAAAGAAGAAAGGAGGCGACCGAGGCGAGTTTGAGGAGTTTTACAACAGGGAACTGAAACCGGGGTTAGAGAATTTGATGGCGGAGGAATCACTATCAGCCGCCGCATCCACCGCCACCGTCAGTACGGGTGAATCGTGTTTACATCCGTATTCGGAATAGAGACAATGTTAAGCTTTTCTCTCTGTTTGTATCATAAAAGAAAAATCAACACTCTTGTTGTTTTCTTTAGGTGTCGGAATGTATGTGTATGATCTATTCTAGCATGGAGAAGGATAGATTTGATTAATTTGAATACAAATCTTGGCATTTTGATTTGTGGATTGCTTGTATATTCCTCCAATGAATTAATTTTATGTATAAATTTTTATTACCGAATCTGTACTCAAAGTGGAATAACATAGGTTGGCACAAAGACAGTTACATGTCGATATCTGACAGCAAGAGTGGCATAATATGGTTGTAATCACTTGCAAGAATTGCATCTCATGTCTCATTCTATGTTATTTATACAATTTCAGCTGCCAAATCAGATATGGACTGCCATGAGCACGGAAACGGATTTTACTTAAACATTGGCAGATGGGTCAAGTCCATTTGGATTGCACCGGTACCAGTACCAGGCAATTATACAGTTTGGACGGTTCATCAGACATTGTTTTGACGTTATTGAAGTGGCCTTTTGTTGCCATCTTTACAACCACATGAGAATGAATTACCAACCATTTTTTTGGGGTGTTTTCTAGCCTTTGATTGTCATTTCTCAATAGATGCTAAAGTTACTATTTAATCAAAGGTTAGGGGTATTTTTTTACTTTATACTTAAAATAAATATAAAAAGTTTTAAACTATTAAAAATGAGTAATTTTTTGATGCACCGTCGGTGGAAATTGTTTTTCAAGCGAGCTTTTAAAGCTGTCACATCTACTTTTTTAGAGGTCTTAAACCTTATCCCCTAAATTTTAAACCATAAACTCTAAACCATAAAATCAATTTCTAAACCTAACCACAAACACTAAGACCCTAACCCTAAACCTTAAAAATTAGACACTTGAAAAAAAATAAAATTTTCACTACCAGTGAATCGAATATTTTCCTATTAAAAATTGCTACCCTCCTTGTTATGCTTTCAAGAACAACTACATATTCCTTAAACGGCAAAATTGACAATGTCTTTGCCACTTTGGTCTATTCTGTTCTCATGCAATGTCCCAAATTTGTTTACTAAAAAGTTTAGGATTTAAAATTTAGGGTAGAGTCTATATTTTAAGGTTTAATTTTTTAAGGTATAAAGTATAAGGTTTAGAATTTAAAATTTAAGGTTAGAGCTTGAAATCTATTTTTTTAGTATTTTTTAATGTTGGGACATAAAAATGAGCACCGAAAAGGGGTAAAGTATTTAGCATATATTTAATTGTTATGTAAGCAAATCTTTCTAAAAATCCAACATAACACAAATCAATATTTAAAATTTAACTAAAGTGATTACAAGTAGTATATGTTCTAAATAAACTCTCAACCATTTGACAATAAACGCTCAATCACCCTACTGCAGCTGTTGGTGCACGAACCCGTGACCTCTAGGAACAACAACCGTTCCCTTAACCACTAAGGCAAGATGGTTCGTGCAACACAAATCAATATTTAAAATTTAACTATACTATCTTATTTACTAATCATCAAACAGGGCCGATAAAAATCAAATTTAAAACCAAACCATAGAGATCTAAGTTTGGAATTTTTCCAACCAACTTCTACCCACATGTGAGTCATATAAGTAGGTAGATTGTTAGGTTTTAATTTTTTTTTTGTAATCGTAATTAGGCAGACCAAATTTATAGGTAAAATGAATTTGGTTTCCCCCGACGTATAGGAAGCTTTTAGTGGTCAGTTTTGATTGCCACAGCAAGTGATGACACAAACATGCAACTTAAAAATGTCCCCCTTGAATGAGTGAGGGACAATTGGATCAAAACCCAGCTTCGAGCATTGAAATTTGTTCAAAATTCCCAGATTCTGGACTTGGACATAAAATCACATTGTCCATCTGGCTTCCAATTGCTAGGCCTAATAGCCCATGACATGAGATAGAGGAATCCAATCCATTGTCATTGTTTGGTTAGTCTCTTTGCTTGGACACTAGGTTTTGTTGGGATTAGGAAATTAAGGTCCATAGTTGTCGGGCAATGTAGAATGGGCTAAATACAATTGGTAGAGGAGGGGGCATCGTGTTAGGTCCGAGATCAAACTCATAAACTAATGTCAACAAACACTAAAATACTTTCTTTTATCATTACACCATAGCTTTGGCCTTTGGTTGTCCAACAACCAAGTTACAAGACAAAAGTTATAACCACACACATTTACAAGACAAATTTTAACAAGTTAAAAGCAACTAAAGTAAAGAAAGATTGGCAATTTACAAGACAAATTTGGGTCCAATTTGTGAGACCGCCTTTTACAAGACAAAATTGGGTCCAATTGATAACCACACATTTTTTTCTCAATGGGGTGAGCCATAGACTAGGCCCGTATTTGCCCATGGCCGAGGCTATTGACCGACAAATAGGAGTGGCTAAAACTCAACTCAATTAAAAAAATTAAATTATTTGACTCAACTCAAGACGAAAAAACTCAACTCATTGCGAAAAAACTCAACTCATTTTGATTCAACTCGAAAAAATTTCAAATAAAGTTTGAGTTGTAAAATAAAAAATCGAATAACTTGAATTTTTTAGTACTTAGTTGATCAATTTTTAAGTTCAAGTTCAAGTCTATCAATTTTGTCTGATATATTATGTATACCACATGAAAAATATGAAGAAATATACATATATATCGTATATGGATATAGAAAGCCATTTAAATTAGAGTCTATATGCATTATAACATTATAAATAATTACAGTTAAATTTGTACCGAAACTCGAAAACTCGACTCAAAATATTTTTAAATAAAGTTTGAATCATAAAATAAGACTTACAAACTTGAATAACTCAAAAAAATTGACTCGATCGAACGTCCGACAAAAAACTTGGTTCCTTATCGCTATAAAATTATTCTCAGGTTCTTATAAAAAAGTTTCAAGTTATCCTATGGTAAAATTATATTTCTCTACTAAAATGATAAAAGTTGTAATGTAACCCTTCAAAAAAGTATAAAATTTAAGGTAATATTGGGGGGGGGGGGGGGGGGGGGGTAATACATTGTGACTCTCATAAAAATTTATAATTTAGTTTCGGCCCCAGAATTTTTTTTAACTTCCAATAACCACTATAAGTTAAATTTGTCACTTTGGACTCACTTTGATAAGTTGCTGTGCATGTGGTAAAATGGATTTTTTTGTAGTATATGTTTATAGATATTTTTAACTCTTTGAGGATGCGCGTACACCATGTAGACAAAACGATTTGAGCCCGTGTCTCTTAAGATGAACATCATTCGCTTTTCCACTGGGACACTTGTTGGGTTTGATAAATTGATTTTTAAATAAAAAAAAGTCTAACATGATTCAAAGTTCATGAAGTACAACTTCATTTTGCTTTCCTAGTGTGATTTATCACTAGTTCAAAATTAATCTTTTACTTTTCCTTTGTAAGTATTTTTTTGTTTAGCCGCCAGTATCAGACTCATTGGTCGGCTAATTCGGATCGGGTTTTGCAGAAACTTATTAACGGGCCAGCCCTTTCAACTCAATTTTTTCGATTTGCAATACTAAAATTCGAACATCTAACATTGTTTAAGGGACCTAACGCCTTATCTTATTAGACCTAGAGTTTGTTGGTTCCTTTGTAAGTACTTAACTTAATCTATTTTTGGAATCTCCTTTCAACCCAATTATATAATTCATCTTGTATTGTAACATCAAAAATCTAATTTTTCATCTTGTATTTATTGATTGAAAAGACAAATCAAAACTTTCTTACAGCTTGACATTATTTTTTGTCTAGTGCATCTTACATGTTTGGTGTTATTTCACCCCCTACATTTACTGCCATATGGGGGGAAATAGTTGAGAGGGGCTGTTATGCTAGTGGTTGGCTTAGTTGCTGGAAAAGTAGATGCCCGAATTAGTTCCCAAATTAATTATCCATGCCATCAAAGTACTCTCTTCACTTGCTAAAAGCTGCAGAATTATGCAGCGTTGAAAATGTGCACTGAAAACCATTTTGCATTTGAAAAACATGATTTTGGTAATCATTGAAAACCCATAAAAAGCTCTTCTTTTTCTTTTTCCTTTTCTTTATGTTGATTGTACAATCTGTAAGTGACGCTCATAAAAAGCAATATATAAGCTATAATACCAGGGAATGGGGAGCCCTATGAAATTAGAGTTTATATAATTTTAAAATTTAATCCTTATACTTTAATTTTATTACATCAAGTCTTGTTTTGTTTTTTTTCTTTTCCTGTAAAACTTCTCTCTTAAAGAATTCTACCTATTTTTAGTTTTTATTTACAACACTATATATATACATAGGATTTATATTAAATTTACCGATGGTATAAAAGAAAATTTTCATAAGTGCCTCAATTTTAAGATTTAAGAATTTAGTTTATGGTTATAGTTTATGATTTAGGGATAAGAGTTTAGAGTTTAAGGTTTAGAATAACATGGTTAGGGATTTGGGTTTTAACCTATAAACTCTAAATTCTAATATAAACTCTAAATTCTAACAACAATCTTTAAATTCTAAAGCCATAAATCTAACACTCAAACTATACCCCTAAATTAAATCCATAAACCCAAAACTAAAATAAGTGAAAACTTTTCTTTTCCACTATAGTGAATGGAATAGTTACTCATCTATCTATCTATCTATATATATATATATATATATATAATACTTAAATCATCACTCAAATTTGCTCTGCGACCTATTATGGTCACTGAACTTTAAAAAAGATCAATTTACTCACTGAACTTTACTTTCTGACCTATTTTGATCATTCTGAATTATTTTATTAAAATTTTAAGATGACATGACATATTTTATTATTAAATATAAACAATAATTTAAAATAAAAATAAATTGTTTTTTGTTTATTATGAAATACAAAAATTATAAAAATAAAACCTAAATATCCCAAATCCCAAACACCTAAACTCTCAAACCCTCATCGGCTTCCACTCCCTCTACCGCCGAATCCGATGGCACCATCGCCCACCGCCTTTTTTTCTTCTACCGTTTCTACATTAGCAACCCTTTTTCTTTTAGCATAAGGTCGCTGCAAATTGAAATCCCTCTTTTCACTCTCCGCCATTCAAGCCATAAGGTCACTGCAAGAACTACACGTAAATAATAGCAAGGAACTGAGAAGTGTTTTCATGGGGTTTCCACGTAAATAATTGCAAGGAGCATAGAAGTGTTTTCATGGGGTTGGAAAGTAGTGATGATGATAAAATGGAATCAAGAACACTTCACTTAGCCGAACTTGAAAACTGTGGAAATATATTGGTGCCCCAACGGACAGTATGTTAAAAGAAAAGGGGTTGCTAATGTAGAAACGGTAAAAAGAGGGGAGGCGGTGAGCGATGGCGCTGTCGGTGGCGGAGGAAGTGACGGCCGATGAGAGTGACGCGGATGAGGGTTTGAGAGTTTGTATGTTTGAGATTTGAGATATTTGAGTTTTTTTTTACAATTTTTGTATGTAATAATAAATACAATACAATACAATACAATTTATTTTTATTTTAAATTATTTTTTTATTTTAATAATAATAAAATAGGTCATGTCATCCTAAAATATTAATATAATAATTTAAAATAATTAAAATAGGTCGGAAAATAAAGTTCAGTGTGCAAATTATTTTTTTTAAAGTTCATTGACTAAATTAGATTACGGAACAAAATTGAGTGATGATTTAAGTATTTTACCATATATATATTTGAAGTTAAAATCAGCCCTATAATTCCTGTTACTTCTAGTTTTCTTCAAAAAGTAGAAAAGTGAGTTGATGAATCAGCAAAAAATAAGAAGGGTTTGGTTAGTTTTTTTTGGGTAAACTGCTTCAGTGACCACCCAACTATAGGTAGCGACTTGTTTTGACCACTCAACTAAAAAAATATAAAATTCGACCATCCAACTATTTAAATAGACCTATTTTGACCACCGGCCGTTAAAATGTAACAGGAAGGTGACGTGGCCGTTAAGTAAAATTTGTATAATTATACATTTGGTCTTTGTTAGTTCTTTATTATATTAATTTAGTCCGAATTTTAATTTTAATATAAATAAATTAAAATTAATTAACAATCGACACGTGTCATCACCCGATTGGATGATTTTAATCTAATTTTTATTTAATATTTAATCTATTTATTTTCTTCTAATTAGATGGTGGCACGTGTCAAGAAAAAAATTGTAAAAATAAAAAGTGTTTGGCATGGGATTTGAACCCACAAGGTCTTAGAGGGAAATTCCTAGCTTTTACCACTATACTAACCCAATATTTTTGACATAGATTGCACCATTTATTATATATCTTATAATAAAGTAAATGCTAAAAAATAAAGAAATAAAAAATGGTTGGGTGATGACTGGAGTGTCAGCATGGAAAGGTATCCCCCCACCTTATACTGTATCAGCAGGGAAGCGAAAAAGAACTGTTGCTTTCATTTGAAAGGGTTTTCCTTTCCTTTCCTACTGATTCCAGAAAAGAAAATTTGTCTCCTGGATTGGATTTTATACATAAATATATACACCAGCATTGTATATGAACTGTTGCTTTCATCTGATAAGGGTTTCATATCAGTATCTTTTTCACCTGCAGTTTTCTTCCCTACTTTTTGATCAAATACATACAAATATACACACACATATATATGTATTTAATTTACCAAAAATGAATAAAAAGTTGAATCTAGCAAGTAGCAACTACCCTTTGTATTTCATCAACTGGTGTAGACAGGAAGAATTATGTTTATCAGCTTGCAATGAATTTCAGCCCATGCAATCAACTTTACAACTTTTATAAAAAAAAGCTATGGAGTTAGTAATACTTTCTTCCTAAGTTAATACCATCTCTGTCTCTTTTTTTTTTGTCATCCTCATTTCTTAGGACTTTACCCTGATTAACCCAGACTGTTCCGCATCAGACATCAAAATTCGGTAAGTAAAACTCTTGACGGGTTATTTTTACATACACAAGACCCCGAACTTAAGATCTACTTAAACGATACCAAATTGCTTACCACTTATACCATTTTCATTGGTACCCTCTCGATCTTTTAATTAATTGTAAGAAAAACCATTGATGCCTCCGCACAAGAGTCGGTAAAGGCTACATACATGCCAGATATAATATATGAATACCAAAATAAAGTTTTATATATATATCTTAGATAAAATGTTTTCAATCTGCTTCACATGACAAGTGTTGGTGTTTACTGTTTAGCAGCAACTGCTTTGTCAGCATTTAAAATTAGATCTTAATTTTTTGATTTGGACGTCTTTGTTTTTATTGCCTTAAATATGATATGTAGCAGTTTATCAGTCCAATCTTAAATTGAAACACTGGTGTTAACTGTTAAACACACACCTGATGCTCCTTTAATGTCAGTGAGGTGAGTTTTATACACTTTTTTTTTACTCAATCGCACTGAAATGAAGCATTTGGATAACGCCATTGAAGTTCGTTTCCTCCCAAGCTTTATTATGCATATTATTTAATAAAAATATAAATTATCCCAAAGATGTATTATACTTTTTTCTTTCCCCTACATTTTTTTTGTTTTATTATGCATCCCTTATAGAACACAAAAAATGATAATTCACGTATAAAATATACTAATTTTTCGATTGAGTTAATCTGGTTCGCACCAACTTATTTAATTAAGAGTTTATATATTAGTAAAGATCATAAAGCCAAAAAAAAAACTAAAGTGAATAGGTAAAATATATCATTCGTGTTTATTCTTAAATCATAAGTCGATTTTAAATACTAGAAATGGTAGTTGCAATATTTGGATTAATATTATCATTTCGATTTTATATTTGAAAAATAATAATATTAAAAAAATACAATATAAATGCATAGATTTGTGAAAATGAATAGATACCTAAAATTGAAAAATATAAAAATATATAATAAAATAATAAAATATAATAAATGCTAATTTCCAATTAAAAATTAATAAATTTCAAAAATTATAGTTTAGAGTTTAGAATTTGAAAGAGAATTTAAATCATTTATAATCAATAAAAATTTTAAACTTCTAATATTTGTTTTTCCAAACAATGGAAGTTCATCTTAGAATTTGAAACTTCACACGTGAACTTTTTATTTGTGGTCAATATCTATCTTTATATGAGTCAATAAAATTATTAAGTTCGTTTTAGTAGATATCTTGAAAAACCAAAAAACATATTTATATTTTTTCATGATGTTGTGAATGAAGTAAGTTTAGTTGAAAGAGTCGCCCTTATAATATATTTTTATAGTATTCAATTTGAATTAGTCGATCAATAAGTCGAATACCGATGTTTATGCAAAACATTCATATTATACACTGAATTAATCCTCAAATTAATAAAATAAATAAAAAAAACCATTGCAAATTCATAGTAAATGTTTATCGGGGTAAAATGGTCAATTCAACCTGCCTCGTATAAATAAAGAAAAAAGAAGAAGCGAACTCCATACAAGAAAACCCAACATAACAAGCTATAATATATATAGCAGTACTTCATAATAGTGGTAGCTAGATAGATGATTCCATTTAGATATTTTTCTTTTTGGTCATCATAAATCTGTGCACTTAATGGGATTTAGATGTTGTTGAAGAAAAGAGAAAACAAGCTTTTGTATGGTTTACTCTCCTATGACTAATTGGATTAAAACAAAGTCTAATTTGTTACAACTACTCAATGAATATAACATATATATTATTGGTTGTCTTTTCAGTTTTTAGAGCTTCGCTTTGATTAATCTGGATTAACCCGCGTCGTCCGTACTTGATCTTAGTGGGTGAGTCTCTCAGCAGGAATTTTCTGCATACACAATGCTTCGAACTCAAAAACTACTTAGGCGATACCAAATTGCTTAACACTTGAATCAACTTTATTGGTTATATATATAGAATAAGGTCTTGAAAAAGGGCACAACTGCACCGATGTGTGCACTTTATTGACCTCTTTTGAACCAAAAGGTAATAGCCCTTTGCATCATGACATTAAGGCTATTTACCTTCTTTTATAAGCCTTTATTCTTCAACAAAAAGTGGTTAGGTTCCAGGAATATTTCTTTTTATAATTATCAAATTGTTGTTTTAAGTTATTTTCATATAAAACTTTCTTACCAATTCAATAAAGAATTAAGAAATAGTTACGTATGTTACTTTTTAAGATTTGATTTTTCCGTGATTTGTAGATGCATAGATTTTTGTCTATGCTGCTTTAGTTGGTTATGGGTCATGGGGATATAAATCTTTGGTTCTACTAGGTATTTGTGATTAGTCTTGAGTATGGCAACAATGATATTGGCATGTTGTTTTTGCTTTGTGTTTTGCCCTCTAAATATTTTTATGTTCTATTATTTCATTCATTTTATAGATTTTTTTTAATGAGACACATAAAAATATTTATCTTGTATGAATTTTTAAAATAAAAATATACTTTCGGATAAAAAGAATTATTTCCTTGGTTATAGGTGTTAGTTGAAGAGATAAATGGTTGGATACACTTGGGTTTACTGTTACAAAGGTCTTAAATCCAAGACTTTAGGATTATAACAGTGTTAGATCTTTTATAGGAGAATTTTACCTTATTTATAATCTTATCGAAGTGGTCTCAGACATTCTGAGGACATTTGTTATATTATTTTGTTAAGAAAACACCTTAAATACAACTAAAACAATAAGAGTCAACCATTAACTTAGTAACTTGGTAGATTGTCACTTGAAAATTTTGTGAAGTCATGAAAATAGAAGGTAGGGCCCTGAGCGAGTGCTCATGCTACCCTACCTCGCTAGATTCAATTCTATCCGACTTAATAAGATTGATATTTTCTTAGATGATTAAAAAAAATTAATATCATATACACTAGATATGGAAACTGAAAGTTTTCACAAGCGCCTTAGTTTTAGGGTATAAGTAGTTAGTTTAGGGTATAGAGTTTAGGGGTTTAGGTGTATGGGTTTAGAATTTAGGGATAATTGTTTCAATTTAAGGTTTATAGTTATAATTTAGGGCTTAAAGGACAATGTTTAGTTTTTAGGGTAATATGGTGAGGATTTAAGTTTTACGCTATAAACCCTAAATTATAACCCTAAACCATAAATTGAAACAACTATCCCTAAATTCTAACCCCTAAACCTTATACCCTAAACGAATTCCTTATACTCTAAAATTAAGACACATGTGTGTAGAATATTTATTCTTAAAAAAATATAAAGGAAACCCGTAAGTTATACCAAAAGAGAATAAAACGGATAAACATTCCAACTTTTACTGTTAACATCATTGACAAACAAAACTAAAAAAAGTTTTAAAAAACCAATAAAATGGAGCTTTAAATCATTTTAAACATATATTTTCTTAGACATTTTAATTTCCAACAATATTTAATTTTTCACACAATAATGGCGAACACAAGTTTTGAAGTCACATCACTATACATTTTTTTTCATCTGCAACACTAAGCAAACCATACGAGTTGTAGTGGGGAAGCAGGCGATTGATCAGCCGGTTCATGGCGCCAATGGAATCCAATTTCCGGAACAGTGAAAGGGTCCAAACAGGAAGAAATGGGAACACAAAACAATCATAAGAAACAGACAAAACAAACACACATAAACATAATTTAATGATATTAAAGTTGGTTCCTGGATTTATCAGCACGATTCTTTCCCCACAGTGTTCGATGATGGTAGGTCGGATGTCTTCATCCTCCAAAATATGATATACAAAACAAAGATGAAATAATTCTTTGAAAGATTCGCTATGGGGGTTTTAAACAATTGAAAATACTGTCAACTCCCCCATGCAAACAAAGACAACAAACACCACTGTTTTCTAGCAGCCTAGGGTTGTTGTTTTCTTTGTGTAATCAATTAAATTATGATGAATATCAATAACCAGAGAGAATTTAAATCGGGAAATAAGGATTATATCTATTTAATAATTAGAATACATCTCTCCATCTCTGTTTTTGGAACAAAAATAAATTAAATGTCACTGATAACGAGCTACTTTCCCGTGTCATTTAGCCAAACCTAATCCTATTAATTATTCAGAAAGGGAGAAGACAAAACACTTCAAATTCTATCTCTGATTTAGCCTCGGAAAGTAAACCCTTTTTCATGTTACATAGAAAACATGAAGATATAGGGTCACTCCCATAATAGGCCTCTGTAAAATCGAATCTGAATTAGTCAGCTAATATTTTTAAAATTATTGGTTAAACCAAAAAAACCCTGATATATATATATATATATATATATATATTTATATAACTGTTTTCAAATCTTTCTATATGTCAAATAGTCTTGAGAGGTCTTTTGCTCAGCTGTTAGTAGAGCAACTTGGTTTGAATAGTGGAGACGAGACCCACCAAAATTGGTAGTTCAGGCTCACCATTTGCAACCCCACAATAATTCTTATAAGGGTGACCAATTTTTCTTTTTCCTATTTGAAAAACATATGAATATATATTGTCAAAATCTTAGCAATAATATATGTTATATTTGCACTAAGAATTAGGACTCTAAACATGGGGACAAGACAAGAATAATATGCTACTTTAAGGAACAATTTTGTTTTCTTTTTAAAAGAAAAGTCTTTGTTTAGGTAAGAAGAAATTGATGGTTTTGATGAAGGAAATAATCCCTACATTTTTCTCACAAACATCTCATAATCTTAATCGTCGTTGATTTTTTTCTTCTCTTTTCTTTTGGGGTTAAAATCACGAAGATGAAAATATTATATAGATATATATTGAAGATTTAAATTTCATGGTTCAATGAAAACCCGAATTACATACAATCCCCAGACCACCTTAAAAAACCTTACCCATCTTGTTTTTCTTCTTCTTTCTCTCTCTTGATCATCAGTTTGAAAAAGGAAAACCAAGTTGAAGCCTCTCTCTATATATACACACACACCATTGTCTGCAATTCTGGTGATCAACAGCATGGAAGGAATATAGGCTTCAGGAATCTCCAGGCTCCAGAATCAATGGTTTGTATCTTTGAGAGCAAAGAAAAGTAAAAAAAGAAAACACTTGATTTCTCTGTGTTAATTGATTTCTTAATTTCCTTTTAGCTAAATTTGTTGTTCTTTTCTGTGTCTACTGATTGCTTTGTGTTGTTTTCCTTCAAGTCAATGGTTTGTGTTCTTGAATGAATCGTTTCAGAAATAACGTTTTATTTACATTGAAATTTGAAAATGAACTCTATGTAGTACATGTTTATACACAACTGAAAAACACAGTTTTTTTTTATTTGTATTCTTACACAATAAGTATTAGATCAGATCCAAACTCCATTGATGTTATGTATTTTTCCTTACCGACACAACGTATATTTAATGTGACTGCAAATATTGGATTCGGTTTTACTGTCTCCCTGGACAAAGATTTAGATCAGTATGTAAGTATGCCACATGACCCTGAATCCCCCATTTTTCTTACATGTCATGCATTAATGTTTTTAGCAAGAATGTTTTTTTATAATGTTTTGTAATAGAGAGAACTTGTGTGAATGTTCTGCTTTGCCACAGTTTTGCAGAGAAAAAGAAGAAAAAAAATAAACCCATTAAATTTGAAACTACTTCCATTTACAACGGTAGATGATGATGTTTCTGCAAATGGTTAATGTTTCACTGACAAGTGAAATTGCTTGCAGTTAACCCTATTACCTAAACCATGTCCTTTTACGTTCATAAAATCGAATATGGGAGCGGTTGAAACCTTTTAAACCCACAACAAATGTTGGGGACTCCTAATTATTGCCTTTAAAAATATCAACATTTTCATCTAAAACAATTTCAATGTCTTGTAGGATGTAGGGTTGTTGTCTTAATTTTTTGAAGTCATTTCTTTTGCACAAAGACAAAACCCATACTGTAAAACTAAGACTGGTGTATAAAAGACAACTAAATCTAACATCTCTATGGTAAGAATTTTCTTTGGCAAAGTGTACTTTGTGGGAATATGTTTGTTGAAAATACTGATAAGGAAACTTATTTCGTAAAACTAATTTTATTGCACGGTACAACTTCTACATTAATGTTGGAATTGGTAGGTTAATATATAGCAAATACAAGTCATATTTATATATCTATATTATTCATATCTCTCAGAATAAAAGCAAATGATAGACACTTGACAGTGACTAACAAGCTGAGAAATTGTGTGCTGCGATGTCCATTTCTTCCGAGAAGTGTCCGTCCTTTGACTTGAATGAAGAAGCTAGCAGCGAAGAGGATTATTATTACAACATTAATGCCAAAGAAGGCGTAGACGATGATATCGAGAGGAGAACCGAAGGGAGTTCCGGTAACGTGGGAGATAAAGGCAATGATAGAAGAACAGTACGGCAATATGTTAGGTCGAAATTGCCCCGCCTTCGATGGACTCCGGATCTTCATCTCTCCTTCGTGCACGCTGTTGAAAGGCTTGGTGGACAAGAGAGTGAGTTCAAATATGAGTATACTCATCCATATATATATGATTTTGAGGGTTTTAGTTTTTTTACTGTAAAATTTGTGTTGCAGGAGCAACTCCGAAGTTACTTCTTCAATTGATGAATGTGAAGGGGCTTAGCATTGCCCATGTAAAAAGCCACTTGCAGGTGAAAGTACTTAACATTTTTATTTGATATTTCAGATGGTTAATTTTAAGGTTTTGGATCCATCATTTCACAAAAGTTTTAATATTCTTGTTTCAGATGTATCGAAGTAAGAAGCTTGATGAAGTTGGAATAGGTGAAGCTCTTTTCTCCTTGTCTGATTTACTTAAACTAACAGAAGTCTTTTGTTATTATTCCACAACTTAATATTTATCGGCAAGTTAGATAATAAGTCGATTTGATTTAGTTAATTAGTTGTAACTACGGAAAATGTCATGGGACTTTGAAAGATTTGATATTTGATAAACTTTTCCAATATTTAGTTTGAACATTGTTAGATACAATTTTAGCAATTTTAAACTAGCTCTTGGCCGATCCACTGTCAAGATCTTTGGATTTGTTTCTGAACTTTATTCATTAACACAAATATTTGCTTTGAAGGAAAAAAACTCCAAGTTGTAGTTCATTAATTAGATACAAAGAATTAGGGCAAATAGTCAGTAATTACATATTCAAATACAAATCATGAAGCTTTACATTTATTATGCAGTTTTGAGCCAAAGAAGTAGAGCAAGTGAAGGAAGGGATGAATTCCAAAGCATGTTGCAGCAGTCCTCAACTCCCCATTTGCATTTCAGAATGGAAAATGGTGGGTTTGTTTTAGCCAGAGATTCCCCCCTCTATCAACCCCCATCATATTTCAAACCTACCTTCCCAAGGTCATGATCCTACAAGTTTCTCATTCATATCCATTTTACGATCCATATTCGAGAAGTTAATTTAGGTTTTGTACAGGGAGCAAGCACCAAACTGTTTGGTAAGCAAAGCTGGTGACCAAATTCAAATAGGAGCGATGAGAACGGGGCGATCACTTGAAGGGAAGAGGTGGCATCCTTTTGAAATGATGGGGTTTAATGGAAGTAAGACGAAGCTGGCCAACTTTGCTGACATTTTCTCACAATCTCTTTGCAAAAGAGCAGGCTCGGATGGCAGAAACAAGAAAATGGTTCAGGACAAGCACGATTCCATGACCAAATACCATAGCTGGAGATCACAGTTTGAGGCCCCGTTTTTGCTACAGGTAACAACTCTCGCTGGACTTTGACTATAGCCTGCTTAATGCTTATACATGATAGTTTTTTTTCCAATCTTTTTTAGTCCTCAATTTTTTACAATAATAAAGTTTAAAAAACTAAAATCACTAAACTAATAAAATTGAAGGTCAAAAAGTTCATTTTACCTTTTCAAAATGCTATTTTAGGATGTATTTTTTATTTACATTTGATGCTATGACCATGCATGCATATATAGATTCATATTTTGGGTTTAAATCTTTTTAGGTCTATCCTAGTTTCAAAGCTAGAAAAACTAAGTTTCGGTCCTCTATTTTTTTGATGCAATTGTTTTTTAGGTTCTGATAATTTTGAAATTAGGTAAGTTAAATTCTAGCCCCTAATTTTTTTTTGGGTCCAACTGCTTTTTTAGGCCCTCTTAGTTTTGTAACTAGGCAAATTAAGCCTTTGCCTATATATATATATATATATATATATATATATTTGTTTAAATACTTCTCACGACTTTATCAATTTTAAAATTAAATAAATTAAACCCCAATGTTCCATTTTTTAATTTTATATTAATGGTGTAACAATTAGACTCGTGAATCTTATTATTATTATTATTATTATTATTATTATTATTATTATTATTATTATTATTATTATTATTATTATTATTATTATTATTATTTCCACTAAAATTTCATCCTAATTCCACCTTGTTCATGGATAGTTTGTAAACTTAATATAAACACGATCATAAAGGATTTTATATTTGGTGTACTAAGTCTATAATAGTGTACACATCATGAATAATATAATGCGACATGATTTAAAATATTTATTTTATTAACAATGTAACATGATCAACTATAAAAAAAACTATTTTCAATAATATGTTGTGATCAATTTAGTAAGACAATGTAAATTTATGCATCATAAATGTGTGAAATATGAATAGAAATCTTATATCTCTTTTTAGTGTCTTTATGTATATTTCAACACTAAAAAATTAAACTCTACACACTAACACTAAATTATAAACTCTAAATCTCAATTCTAAACCCTCAACCCAACTTTTTTAATATTGGACATATATAAGGCACTAAAAGGGACAAAAGATTTCTATTCGTGAAATATATATATCAAACATGAAAACCTTCATCAAATGCATTGTAAGTGTTGCTTTTGAAATAATTCCTTCGTTTGAAATGCAGTTGAAGCAAGATGAAAAGCTGAAAGACAGGGAGTGGTTGCCGGATCTTCAGTTAAGACTAAGCCAAAGAAGTGCAATTAAAGCTGAGACGACGACGACCCAATGCAAAGGCCCCGAGGAAATTAGCACCCACCTTTCACTTTCATAACCTCAATATTTTACCCACCACAACCAAGCCAAAACAAAAGTTCAAAAGAAAATTACCCTAAACGAATATCTTGGTCTACATGCACACACAAATTAATACAAATGTTGCAAAACAAGGCCGAATGAGGGTGAGTACTTAATTAAGGATCTGACCATATGTAAAAAATAAACCCACACCAAGTGAGATCTTTCTAAGTACTTGTCCTAGAGCCAATTTATAAAGCATGGTGTTTGTTTGTAATTTTCAATCTTTTTCTGTTGAACTTGAACCAGTTTTGAATGAGATAGAGCTCTTAATCTTTACATGGTTTGTGATTTCAAAACTATACATTTTCTTCAATCATTCATGCATGGACTTTAGTGTTTTTTTTACCATGTAATGGAAAGCTATGTTAATGCATATGCATGCATGATTAATCTAGAGTTTGGTTTGGTAGAAACCCTAGCTAATTTCAGCCTTGGCCCTTGATTCCTTTTGTCCCGAATATAATCTCCAATTCTCCTTCATCAGCGGCTCAAAAATATGTGTTGGGTCATGTTTTCAAAAACCACTATCATGACTGCAAGAACTCAGTCATGTGTCATGTCATCAGATCTAATGTCTGTCAATTCCTATCTGTTTTTATGTAGGAAAGAGAAAGACAAAAAATCTACGAAGTGATCCCACTGCATTCAATATATTAACCAAATATAATGGCTCTTGCTTGTCCCCATTCATATTATTCAAGGGAAGTTAGGAGAAATTTTAACATTTGATCTATTTGTCATGAATGTTTATTTTAAGAAATGATTTGAAATTTATATCGTATGAATAATTTACCTATAATGTGTGTGGCGTTAATATACCCTTATACTTTTACTCTTAAAATTTTTTAATTTTTTTTTTTGCTCGGCAATATATAATTTTTTTTAAAATTTTTATATTCCTATTGAAGAAAAAGAGTACAACACAACATGAATAAAACAAATTGAACATAGCAATTAACACCATAACAATCAAGTTTAGTTTACACAATCACCACCATCCTTGAAACAGCTCATGTCTCGACATTCCTAATTTTGCCAGAGTATCAGCCATGCAGTTTTTGTTTCTCAACACATGCTGAAAATTCACATGCCTTATCTCTTGTACCAGTGTATCTATTTCTTCGAAAAGATCCTACTAACACTACGGCCGCAACAAAGGATCTTGTATCCAATTTAACATCACCTGACAATCTGATTCAATAACCAATTCCATCTTGCCAATCCAACAAGTTTGTTTAAATATCAATATGGTTGTTTTAATTGCCCAAGCTTCAGCATACTCGGAACTTACACTTTCCACGGGACCTGAAAATAAAGCTCTCATATCACTAAAAAAATTTCGTAGTACCCCACCGCAGCCAGCAAATTCATGCCTCCACGCACCATCCACGTTAAACTTTATGCATCCTTCCTTAGGAGGAACCCAATCAGGCTTGGACCCTTCAATACCACTAGTAGTTGCAAGACATGATGCTGGGCTAACCCACCAGTTTTCTTCACTTAACATGATTCTTTCATTCACTGCCTTGATCCAGATAAATGCCCTCATCTTTGAATTAAATAGCGGGTTAACCAAACACTTCATAAATCCGCCACAACAGTTATTAATCACATCGTTCGTAGTAAACCAGTCCTTATGTTACTGAAGCAGAAATTGAAAAAAATTTCTATGTTTGAAGGGTTCAACCAATCCACTAACCACCACAGGAAAAACTTATCAAAAAACCGCATAAATTACCCATGATAATCGGCCGTTAAGTTTCTAACGGCACGAGACCAATCTGTTACTTGAGGGTTAACTATATGATTTTAACAATTTATACTAATTGTCACGTCATCAGCCCTTAAGTTTCTAACGGCACGAGACCAATCTGTTACCTTTTTAAAATCAGGGGACTAGTTTGTAACTTTTGATAATCGGGAGAC
Source organism: Hibiscus tridactylites (assembly GCA_958450335.1). Lineage (NCBI taxonomy): Eukaryota > Viridiplantae > Streptophyta > Magnoliopsida > Malvales > Malvaceae > Hibiscus > Hibiscus tridactylites. The sequence goes on along the minus strand of OY288270.1, from coordinate 93,047,132 downwards.
GCAAAAGATAATTAGAACTTAGTCGGGGACTATTTAACCCTACTTTACTAAAAAACAATTAAATAAAAAAATCAATGACCATTAAAATAGGCCTAGAAAATTTACCTTTCTTATTTGGTTGGATTTGCTGGCTGAAATTTTTAAAAGCTAAAGTTTTGAGAGATTATATATAAATTTAGGAAGAAAAAAATGTTAGATGGATGACGGGATGCGTCAGATCTAGCTAATAAATTCCCGTAAATTTGACAGTTTCAGCGCATTGCAGCAAAAGGGTTCCTTTTCCATTGCATGTCTTCTCTATTTTAGTCCATGGCCACTTGAGTTTAGAGCCATCTTTCGCTTCCTAGCTACTACTCCTAGGTAATTTCCTGTTTTCTGAAACATAATTATTGCCGTTGCTTATGATGAGTTTACCTCAACTTGTTCCCCAGCCTTGAACCGTTACAACAGCAAGATCGATGTCATCGGGGTTATCCAAGCTGCTCCCAAAAATCAGCACGCTTAATTGAGGGCCCAACCGGGTTCGAACCGGTGACCTCTTGATCTGCAGTCAAATGCTCTACCACTGAGCTATGGACCCTGTTGGTTTGAGGAAGGACTGTAATTCTATACATATTGTTGTTTCTGAGATTACCAATTTCTGCATCTTGTAAAGAGAAAAGTTGTAATTACAAGTCAGAATTATGAATGTAAAGCAGGAGATGTGAAGTTAAGGAAACTAATCTTGCTACTGCTATAGTGCCTAAAATGGGGTGGTGGTGCAGCACCTTATTATGCTGAAGGTGGTACTCAATTTCGGGGGTATATATCATATGTTTGCTCATTGGACTCTTTAGGCAACCAAATTTTAGATGGGGATTATCATATTATAAGAGAATGGGTCTTTTTTCTTTCACATTAAATCTCTCGATGTACAATGTCTAATAATTTAAAATCTTGACGAATTTGAAGTCAGTTCAAATCGAAATCCATTTTAAAAGAAACAAACACTTTCAAGTTTCAACATTATTTTTTTTATTTACAAGACTCGAACTCAAGATCTTATTTGAAGATAATAAAATTTGTTACCACTTAACCTAATATTCCTTCTCCTTTTCTCATACTTCCTACATGTTAAACAGGGGCGGTTCAAAGATTTTGGGGGTCCTGTGCAATATATTAAAATAGGGCCCTTAATTTATAATCAATAAGAGGTATAAGTTGTTTTTTAAAAAAAAATCTTAATACAAAAAATTAACTTATATACCCACATAATTATATATATACACATAATTATATATATATAATTTTTTTATAAATATTTAATTTAGATTCTTTATTTTGGGGCTTCTCTCTATTGGGGGCCCTGTGCGATCGCTCCTATCGCGCCTGTCCAGAACCCCACTAATGTTAAAAGTTGATGACCACTTAGTGGTGGAATTCTTTTTAGGAGGATTGTTCATACCCAAACAACGTCGCTTTTTTGGCAAAAAACCAGCATCAAAATTTTGACCCATGATCCAACCCGAAAGGATATGCACCTTTCCATTTTTTTGGGTTATTTTTCTTTTGGCCATCCCACTTTTGCATGTAATTTTATTTAGTCTATTTCAACATGGATTAATATTGATTTTGTCCTTACATTTCTGTTTTGTTTATAGTCATGCATCCAGCATGTTTATTTATTTATGTATTTTTTAGTATTCGATCGTACCTTAAAACCACTATAATGACTCCATCTTTTGAAATCACGCTTTTCAAGACCACACATTTTTTGAGCCACCTGAAAACGACATCGCCAATTACCTCAAAGGGCCCATATGTGTTACAAAATTCAAGTTAGGGGCCGAATTACATAAATAAATTCATGGGCTAAATTGTAGTTCAAACCCCAAAGTTAGGCCTAGTAATAAATAATCAATTTAAAAATATATTTATATATAAAATATTAATATTTTTACAATAGGAAGGAAAACAATTGATGAGATCTTATCAAGCCTAATGTTCATCCAAGCTTGATTTTAACAAAAAAAAAATTATCAATTGCGAGGTGTAACGTCATGATTATTCACCTAATCCTTAATTACGTAATTAGAGTGGCTAATTTTTAGTAATGATTAAATTATCTGAACATGTCATGTTTCGACATGATCTAATCATATAGGATCAAGTTTTTTTTTTTAATTCATGTTCATGTGTGGTCGGGTTCATGTTTAGGGTAAAATATCCATGACCTAAGATAATAGTATAATTCTCCTCTATATATTTAGGAATACTTACTATCATGTCTCTTTCTCTATTTTTTCAATTATCTCCCTATTTAACAAATTTGTCAAATAAAAATAAGATAATTAATATAAGGATTAATATCCTATACACCGGCGGTGGAAAATAAAGTTTCCACAAGCGGGTTTATTTAGGGGTTTAGGGGTTTAGTTTAGGGTTTAGAGGTTAGGGGTTTAGGTTGTATGATTTAGAATTTAGGAATTATGGTTAGAATTTAGGGTTTGGGGTTTGGGGCTTGGGGTTAGATTTTTAGGGTTTTAAGGTTAGAATTTTAGGTTTTAAATTTAAGCTTAAAATAGGCATGCTTGTGTAAACTTTTTTTACACTGGCAGTGTATCAAATATTAATCCTTAATATAATGTCTCTTTCTTTATAGTTTTTAAAATATCCCCGAATATAAATAAAAAAATATTATTTGTGTTAATTAGGGCAAGGAGGGTGGTGGATTTTACCCAAAATTGAATACGATAAAATAACACCAAATGTTGGGTCGATCAGGGTAAAACGTTCAATTTTTGGATCGAGATCATACGACCCAAAGCATGATCCATGTCCTTCCCTAGTTAATCTCTCCCAAGGGAATGTAACCCATTTTGTGATTAACAATTTACCTCCTGAAAAAATACCGACAATAAAAGAATTAGTCACCACTACTAATAATAGAGGTCTTGGTTTCGGAAAAAAAAAATTAAACTTATATTTCATTACATCACGATCATGATTGAGAAAAATAATTAAAAAATTGTATTTTTGCTCTTGAGTTCAACCTAAAGATGCAATTTCGCCCTTCGTTAAAAAGTGCTTTCAATGTGACCTTCTAGTCCATAAAATTGATCAAACTGACCCTTTGACTGATGTTGACTGTTACGGTGCTGACGTGACAGTCCATGATGCTGACGTGGTGGTCAACGGTGTTGACGTGACAGTACATGTGGGATGATGATGTAGCATGAGGGGCTGAATTGATTATTTTAACCGAATTCGAGGGTATAATTGATTTTACCGAGTTTAGAGGCGTAATTAAAAGTTCAATAACTTATTTAATCTTTAAGCTAAAAAAAATATTTAAATAATATTTAAATATTCATAAAATATTAAAAAAATATAAAACACCATAATGAATTAAATATAAGTAAAAATATTAAAGTTCTAAATATAAAAAATATTTATAAACCATTGGAGAATATTTCTATTGTTTCTCGTTATGCTACGCGTACTAATGTTCCTTGAACGTATTTTCAATTGGGACATCCTTGTATTAAAGTATTAATAAAGCTAAAATTTTCTTTCATTTCTCTACATCAAATATTAATAAACATCAATTTGATTAAAAAACAGAAAAAAAATTATATTATTACTCTAGTACAATGTTGATTCCACTAAATTTTTTTAACGAATAGTAATACACAAATGACAAAGTCGAGTTTTTTTTCTATAAAAGTGTTTAATTTTTTAAAACTTTATAAAAAAATTTATTAAGTTTTTACATTAAATTTTATCATTTTTTAATTTATAATATATTTTAATTTTTTTATATAATTTTTATTTTCAGTAACTTTTAAAATATTTTATTTATTTTTATTAACTTTATGGGTTTTTATAAAATAAATTGAAGAATATTTTGATCTTCTGTGAATCTTCACTTTGTTTTTTTTTTAAATTATCCTCACTTAATAAAATTATTTATCTAATTTTAATATTTTAATAATTTCATAAATTTTTATTTTTTAACATAAATATTAAATAAGTTATTGAACTTCTAATTAAAATCAATTATGCCCCTAAACTCAGGAAAAAAAATCAATTATGCCTCGAATTCGGTTAAAATAATCAATTCAATCTCTCCTGACACGTCATCATCTCACGTGTACTGCCACGTCAGCATTGTTGACCACCACGTCAGCACCGTTAATTGCCACATCAGCACCGTAACAGTCAACGTCGGTCAAAGGGTCAATTTGATCGATTTCATGGACTAGAGTGACACATTGAGTGCACTTTTCGGCGAGAGGCGAAATTGCATTTTTGGGTCGAACTCAGGGGCAAAAGTACCCCTTTAGCCTTAAAAAAGTATTGAAAGGGGTATTAGTAAGGTACATTGTACTCCTAAGGAGATGTGTAAGTTTAAACCTTAAAAATAATATTGTTGGGAGGGGTAATTTCGCACCCCAAACATATATTTGTAGAAAAAAAATATTTAAAAAAACAAAAAAAAAACATATCAAATTAATATTTCTTTTGTTATTCGTATAACTAAGTGGCATAGAACAAGTCCACTTCCACCATGGCACACTATGCTGGCCAAATGACATAGAAGTGCCATTGGAATAGAATATACCCTATCCTCATTGTGAGATGGAATCCCACAGGAACAACGAGACTTGCACACGCTTTATCATGGTCCACTCAACACTTTTTAACCCACCTGTGTTCAGTGTTCTAGGTTTACCCCTTTTTTACTTTTCAAGGAAAAAAAAAACATTTTGTATGGTTATTCTTTTTTTATGTTTTTTCTTCTAAATGGTGAAGTCTACGAATAATGTGAAAATCAATAATGTGGTTAGTGTGTTGTTGTAATTAATTGAATTCTTATTTAAAATTTTCCAATAATTAAGTCCATTTAAGGGCCGTTTTCATCTTTTGACTTGTTTATTACATTATTAATTTTGCTGATTTAGTATTATTTTGGCTTATAAGTTATATTCACCGAATATTTGAATTTAAAAATATATTTACAAATTTTAAAAATATTACAATTTAGAAAATGTAGGTACTTTTCCAAAACTTCAAACAAATTATATAAAAAAACATCACAAATATAGAAGAGATCTATAAAATCCAAAATTTTGAAAAGCTATAAAATCTATAAAAGGGCATTATTTATATATTAGAAGATCTTCTAATACATGTAATAATTTTTTTGTCAAAAAAAATGTAACATTTATTTTTTAAAGGCGAGATTGTATAAATCCCAATCCATACCTATTCGAAATTATTGAACATGAAAACCTTAGTGCATACATATCTTGCTTTAATCATAAATTTCTAGTAACAACGTGCTTAAGATTTTGGTTTATTCGATATGTCTGCATATATTTCTTCTAATCAGGAATGTGACGGTTGATGCTATTAAGCGCATCCTCAAATCGGCGGCAGGATTCGACTCTCATCTCGGAGCTCGTATCGTTCTCCGGTGCCGGGTAATAATCTTCTCTAAGTTGAACATCCCTCAGGGTTGGGATTCTCAGCAGAAACATCATGAAGTGTTCATTTGCAGTTCCATGGATGAAGAGTTTCCTTAGGCTCCCACATTGAGCTAGCAAAGCAGCTGCCGGAAGAAATAGGCTTCTCTGATTCATATCCATGTCTTGTGCGGGCCAATAGTTGAGCTCATTCAGATTCAAGTTCTCGATTCCGTTGAGGAAAAATCTCTCCCACAAGCTCAAATCGGCATACCCCGGTGGAGCCGTGAGACCATAACCGATAACTCCGCTGCAGTCGAGGAGCATCCTCGAAAGACTCGGATAACCGGCCAAGTAACGCAGACCCAATGAAGCCATGCAAGGCCTACGTTGATCCCTGCAATCGCCTTCGATCTTTATTTCGATCTCTTCGAGTGAGGGACAATCATCTAAACCTGCCATGGATAATGAACTGAGAAACTCACCTACAGCAATCCAGAGGGAAAGATGGTGTAGTTTAGTCCATGTCCTGGAAGAAAACGAAATGTCGTTGCCGACATCATGGGACTTACTTTTCTTTTTCAACCTTGTTTCTTCCGTGGAACAGGAACTGCCTGTCTGGTTTGCTGAATTGTCCACACTGTCCCACACACAATCTATGTGGAGTCTTTCGATCCGGTCCCGAATTGGTTCCATTGCCTGCAACGATGAAACTGCATTGAGGTTTTTGCAGAAAGAAATTTTGACATCGACCAAAGTTTTCCTAAGAACATGAGTGAATTTCCAAATCCCTTTTGCTGTGATTTTCTTACATCCTAGAACCTCAAACTTGGAAAGTCTGGGGCAGCCTAGAGAAATGGCTTCCAAAGAGGTATCGGTTAAGTCGGCTGAATTCTTGATCGACAAAGATTCCAACCCTGCGCATAGGGCGATGGCGATCCCATCTGGTCGAGAATCAAAGCCTCTGCAGATTCCATGGAACTGTCCCAGCTTTAATGATTTAAGCCTGGGACACCTTGAATTAAGCAACTCCAACGCTGGCCAAGCGTCCCGAACATTGTGGCAAACATCAAGAACCAACACTTCAAGTAGCGGCAATCCGGCAAACACATCACCGAGTATAGCATGGCTGATACTTGCATCTTCAGATGTGTAGCCCTCATCGTTCGAATCGGGCGGAACGTTCGACAAAGAAGTAGCATCCACAAGGTGAAGTAGAGAAAGGCAAGGACAATTGGACGCAAGAGCCAGCAAAGTTTGATCGCCGACGAATCCCACGAATCGGTGGTCGAACATACATGTAGCAAGCAATTCACGGAGGTTTGGGCAGGAAGCAGTAATGGCTAAAAGCTCATGTGACTTGAATCCTTCAGCTGAGGAATGTTTGAGGATGTTAAGCTGAGAAAGCGAAGCTGCAAACGTAGGGTACGCTTCAATAGCAGGTGGAAGATCCTCGGTCCAGCAATGAAACTGCGAAACATCGAGTGAGGAAAGTATACGACAATGCTCGAAAAGTGCGATAAACTCGGTCCCGGGAGGTAGCGTCGGAAAACGTTGGTGCCAACGTATGAGCTTGATATTTCTCAAGCCAGGCCATAAGGGAGCTAAAAGATTGAGAGTTGAAGGGTTCCGTATATAAACAATGAGAGAAACAACCGATGGAAATGCATGGCGAAGGAGTTGAGCGAGAAGGGGCGGGTTTGGGGAGGAATCAAGAAGAGGGTGTCCCCATGGGGATAGCAAAGAGAGGTCGAGATCGGTGACGGCTCGGAAGCAAGTCGGGAGGAGGAAGAGATCGCGGACGTTGCCGCGGAGGGTGAGGGATTTGCGAGTGGAACGCTCAAGCAAGTGCCATTTGGGACACACAAGGGACATGGCATTGCGACTGCGAGTATCGGTAACTAAGGAGAATATGGTGGCCAGAACCACATCGGGAATGTCATGGAAATGAACATTGCTTGAGGTTCCAGCCATTGTTGTTGGGCATATACCGCCTAGCGGAAACAACATATATATAATGTTATGAAGGTGGCTAGGAATAGAAATATACGTTACTTTTTGGTGCCCTTTTCTATGCCCCACATTAAAAATTAGGTTTAGAGTTTATGGTTTAAGATTAGGATTTCGGTAATTTGAGGTAGGGTGTATATTTAGTGTATAGGGTTTAGGATTTAAAATTTAAGATTAGGAATTAGAATTTAATTTTTAGTGTTTTTTAATGTTATGGTATAGAAGGGGTGCCGAAAAAGGAGTAGAGGATTTTTATCATGTGGCTAGCTAGAGAGAGAAATACGATTAGAAATTATTTGTCCTTTTCGGTGTCCACGTTTATGCCCGCAATAAAAAATTAAGTTTAGGGTTAAAGATTAAGGTTATGGTTTAAAGAATTACGGAAATTGTATAATTTTAGGGTTTATAGTTTATAATTTAGAATTTGAGGTTAGAATTTAAAATTAATTTTTTAGTATTAGGCATAAAAAGAAACACCGAAAAGAGTCAATTTTTGTCCGAAAAATTTGTGGAATCTGAGAGTTAAATATAATTTTGTGTGTAGGGCGACAAAGGGTATATCAAAGAGAAGTGTATGAACCAAGATAAATCAACCCCAGATTCAATTTTTTTTGGCCAAAACTGGCTGCCGGTTGACATAGCGAATATATGTATGAGTGGGTTGTCTATTTTCTGTAAAAGGGGTTTTGAAATTTGATGCATAGCTAACGGTGTATATATGTAAGATAATGTGGAAATGGTATGGTGGAAGGGACAGTCACGAATTCGAATATATACTAAAAA